>CM075354.1:79504642-80827500 GCA_037693485.1 Kitagawia praeruptora
GTCAACGACATACTCAGGTTGTTCGACACAATTTTTAAGCTTTCTACCCTTCTTTCCAACAATTTTCTTAGTTGCCTGAAAAGGAAAATTTTAAAAGAATACTGAGAATGCAAACTGAACTAGTAAATACAAGTAGACTCACTAATCTTTACAACTAAAAAGAATAACATTTGTTTCAAACAAAAGTTAACCTTTGCAGTTCCATCTACCAGAGCACAGCTCGTCTTCACTTCATTTATGAGGTATCTCGGCCAAGCAATGTATGTTCCAATAGCAGTTTCCACAGTAATGATTTCATCCTCAATAGGGAAAGGAATCTTAGCCGAGCCTTGGATTGCACGGGTAACGGAGACTCGTGCATTCTCTTTTCCAAGAGGTTTCCCGTGAAGAACATCACAATCGGTATCAATTGTTGCATAAGCAACAACATTGGTTGGCGAGCCAACTGCCAGTTTCCACTCCGAATTCACACAATTACTCGTAATTGCCCTTTCCCCATCTTCAACTTCCAAAACCTTAATAAACTCCTGATTCTTCTCCTCAACAGCAGTCTTCTCTTCAACATTAGCCCTTTACTCAACCTCATTCTTCTTCTCGGGCACCTCAGCCCTTTCCTCAACCTCATTCTTCTTCTCGGGCACCTCAGCCTTATTCTCTTCAATCTCGGGGTCTTGGATTAGATCCAGTCTCTTTTTTACATCCTCCATCTCCAATTCCTTCAAAACAGTCTTGGAACAGCTTCCTTGTTATCCAAAATTTGGACTATAATCAAAATCAAATTTATTTCCACCTAAAGATGATTTCAGGTTTGACATCTGTGTAGCCCAAAAAACATCTCGCTCTCGAATAATCCTATCGGTCTCCTATTTCATAAACTTTTGAATGCTTTCTTGTATCTTATCTTCAATATAATAGACATGCCTTTCTTTTTCTGCCTTGGAAGATTAAAATAGACGGGCTGCTTGACATAAGACCCTTGCCCACGTACTCGCCCTCTGTGCTCTTGCTTACCGAGCACTTTCGTCAAAATATCATCAGTTCCTTCCTCAATCACTTCCCCATCACGAACTTTCTGTCTCATCTTCTCCTAAAAAATAAACAAAAAATGTTAAGCGTTCATGAATCAGCTTGGGAGTAAATTTTAAATGCAACATAAATGAATAACTCACAATATCCTCAGCAATGCTTTTAACTTCATCCGTCTTAAAATTCCCATTCTTGTCGCGCACGTACCCAGGTACATGATCGATCTATCTCTATTTCTTGATCACCATGAGACTGGATATGTACAAACATATTTAAAAAGATTAACATGAAACCATAAGCATACAATGTCATAGGAAAATAATAAAGCATTATGTTTCTTGATCACTAACCATTTCTTCTTCTAGGTTAGCATATCCCTTACGGGACAGATAGTGAGGGTATGGATTCATATCCCTTCTCTTTTTCTGAGTATTGTGGATCACCTTCATAAAAACAACATAAGAATGTTAGTGCCAAGGATGTCCCACTAAACCGATGGACAATATGAGAATTTGATAACAGAAAAGTGAACACTTACAGAGAAATCATCAGATAAGTGGTGAGCAACAAAGATATCCCAATGCGCCTTCTCAATAGATGAGTAGTCAGCCGAAGGAAACTGTAGCAGTTCAGGGTTATCTCTATTTGGAAGGATATAACGGGTTGTTAAACGGCATTTGAACTCTCTCCATTTTTTGCATGTAGAAAGCAACACAATCTTTCTTGTTGTTTCTGGCACATAAAATGCCATTTTCACACAATCCCAAATCTTTGTTTTTTCCCCTTCGGAACTCGTTTCCAACAGTCATACCATATTGGAGCTTTAGATCTTGCAAGCACTCCAATATAAGATTGCATCTCTATGGCTACTAGACCATAAGGTTCACCCTTTGAATTAAAAGAAATCGACTTCTTGATACCCAAAATTTTATGCCTTAAAATCCGATGCATTGTAACATATCCGCGTTTTAAAAGTTTTTGTCCTTCTTGTTTGTTAGGCTTCTCTTGTTCCACCTGTTTCTTCTTCTTAGACACCTCACTCTTCTTAGACAATTGACTTTGTAAGTTTGTAGAAATAGCCTTCTTCTTCAGAGTATGGGGAGTAGAATTCTCAGGGGGAGACCCCACTGACTTCGCCTTGTTCCGAGGAGAAGACCTCACAGGGGAAGACTCCACTGCCTTCGCATTGTTCCTTATTGATCGGGGAGAAGAACTCACAGGGGAAGACTCCACTGCCTTCGCATTGTTGCTTGTACAACGGGGAGAAGTCCTCAAAGGGGAAGACTCCACTACCTTCGCCTTGTTCTTTTTTAATGCCAGCAAAAGGTTTTTTGTTGTTCGATTTGGAGCAGAATTTGCCTTTTTCGGAGGCGCCATAATGAATCTGCACAGTACAAATGAGTAAACTCTATTACACCAAAAAAACAGTACAATCACAGTAAAAACACCAAAAACCTTTTGCGAGTATATGCAAAACACAATCGAATTAGAGCATATAATCTAACTTGTCTGTGCCATATAAACAAATATCTGACATATACACCTTTGACTAACACCAAATACACTAAATCATAAGTTTTCAACTATATTACACCAAAAATAGTATATACTAACATAATCACATATATACCCCATTGCATGCATATGTAAATGATACACCACAGAGAAACCCCAAATCACACACACACAGAGAAACCCCAAATCACAAACGGAGAGAGATAGAGAGAGAGAGAGGGGGGGGGGGGAGTACCTGATTGCAAATATTTAGGTTTAATCGGCAAAGAGAGCAAAGAGAGAATTAGGTTTAATCGCTTGAGAAGTGAAAAGAGAGAAGTGAAAAGTGGGCCGGATCGAGTTAATCAATTGAGAAATGGGGGAGGGGGGAAATGAAAAAATTGAGAAATTGGGAAAGGGGGGAAACGAAAAAATTGAGAAATGGGGAAAGGGGGAAATGAGAAAAAATTGAGAAATGGGGAAAGGGGGGAAATGAAAAAAGTGAGAAATTGGGAAAGGGGGGAATGAAATTTTTTTGGGGGAATGGAGAGTAAAATGAATTAAAAATATTTAGGAAAATATATTGAATTTAGGAAAATAGGCTTTTATTTTTTTGTTTGAATGTACAAGCGAACTAAAATGATTTTTTATTTTCTGAAAAATTTATTCTATCATAATATTAGGCATATCGTAACATCCGTACGGTTGGATCATCGATATTTGCTTTTCAAATATTAGGAACAAGAATCCGGGACACAACACAGGTTACTGGTACAGGACAAGAACGTTGTTTATCACTAAAATCGCGAACCAAGATGATTTTTTATTTTTTGAAAAATTTATTCTATCATAATATTAGGCATATCGTAACATCCGTACGGTTGTAACATCGATATTTGCTTTTCAAATATTAGGAACAAGAATCCGGGACACAACACAGGTTACTGGTACAGGACAAGAACATTGTTTATCGCTAAGATCGCGAACCAAAATTATTTTTTATATTTTGAAAAATTTATTCTATCATAATATTAGGCATATCGTAACATCCGTGTGGTTGGATCATCGATATTTGCTTCTCAAATATTAGGAAAAAGAATCCGGGACACAGCATAGGTTATTGGTACAGGACAAGAACGTTGTTTATCGCTAAGATCGCGAACCAAGATGATTTTTTATTTTTTGAAAAATTTATTCTATTATAATATTAGGCATATCGTAACATCCGTACGGTTGGATCATCGATATTTGCTTTTCAAATATTATGAACAAGAATCCGGGACACAGCACAGGTTACTGGTACAAGACAAGAACGTTGTTTATCGCTAAGATCGCGAACCAAGATGATTTTTTATTTTTTGAAAAATTTATTCTATCATAATATTAGGCATATCGTAACATCCGTACGGTTGTAACATCAATATATGCTTTTCAAATATTAGGAACAAGAATCCGGGACACACCACAGGTTACTGGTACAGGACAAGAACATTGTTTATCGCTAAGATCGCGAATTTTTTATTTTTTGAAAAATTTATTCTATCATAATATTAGGCATATCGTAACATCCATGTGGTTGGATCGTCGATATTTGCTTCTCAAATATTAGGAAAAAGAATCCGGGACACAGCATAGGTTATTGGTACAGGACAAGAACGTTGTTCATCGCTAAGATCGCGAACCAAGATGATTTTTTATTTTTTGAAAAATTTATTCTAACATAATATTAGGCATATCGTAACATCCGTATGGTTGGATCATCGATATTTGCTTTTCAAATATTAGGAACAAGAATCCGGGACACAGCATAGGTTACTGGTACAGGACAAGAACGTTGTTTATCGCTAATATCGCGAACCAAGATGATTTTTTATTTTTTGAAAAATTTATTCTATCATAATATTAGGCATATCGTAACATCCGTACGGTTGGATTGTCGATATTTGCTTTTCAAATATTAGGAACAAGATTCCGGGACACAGCACTGGTTACTGGTACAAGACAAGAACGTTGTTTGTCGCTAAGATCGCGAACCAAGATGATTTTTTATTTTTTGAAAAATTTATTCTATCATAATATTAGGCATATCGTAACATCCGTATGGTTGTAACATCGATATTTGCTTTTCAAATATTAGGAACAAGAATCCGGGACACAGCACAGGTTACTAGTACAGGATAAGAACGTTGTTTATCGCTAAGATCGCGAACCAAGATGATTTTTTATTTTTTGAAAAATTTATTCTATTATAATATTAGGCATATCGTAACATCCTTACGGTTGGATCGTCGATATTTGCTTTTCAAATATTATGAACAAGAATCCGGGACACAGCACAGGTTACTGGTACAGGCCAAGAACGTTGTTTATCGCTAAGATCGCGAACCAAGATGATTTTTTATTTTTTGAAAAATTTATTCTATCATAATATTAGGCATATCGTAACATCCGTACGGTTGTAACATCGATATTTGCTTTTCAAATATTAGGAACAAGAATCCGGGACACAGCACAGGTTACTAGTACATGACAAGAACATTGTTTATCGCTAAGATCGCGAACCAAAATTATTTTTTATTTTTTGAAAAATTTATTCTATCATAATATTAGGCATATCGTAACATCCGTGTGGTTGGATCGTCGATATTTGCTTCTCAAATATTAGGAAAAAGAATCCGGGACACAGCATAGGTTATTGGTACAGGACAAGAACGTTGTTTATCGCTAAGATCTGGAACCAAGATGATTTTTTATTTTTTGAAAAATTTATTCTATCATAATATTAGGCATATCGTAACATCCGTACGGTTGTAACATCCTTACGGTTGAATCGTCGATATTTGCTTTTCAAATATTAGATATATCATAACATCAACAGACGACTATCCTTTTGTTCAAAAGCGTTGTATGAGATTTATTGACCTATATTTATTATATTTATTATACTGTGGACACATTAATTATTAATATTTATCACATCATATCTTTGTCTAAGTAGTTGGGTTCTGAGCATACCCATCTTCAAAATACCCATCTTAATAATATTCGCTCTCCCTCTCCCATCTTAATCTCCAGCTAATTTCCATCTGTGTTCGTCGAAATCATCTTGCGCATCTTGCCCATCTTTCCCATCTGTGCGCATCTCAGGTAATTCAAATTAGGGTGAATTTATTTTATCTTAAGTCTCCTATCGATTCTTCATTCTAGATGAGATGATTCAAAGAGTTTAGACATCATGATTGAACGGTTTTAGTATAAGTTGAATGTTATAATGTTACTTGTATAGTCATTAAATGACTATTTAGTAACTAATGTCATGTTTGGTTTTAGTATAAGGCTTTAAACTTGATTATTGAAAGGTTTTGTTGTGTTGAATGTCTTGCCTTCATTTCATGTTACATACTTAAGATTACAAAGTACCCCTTAGATGAGCAAGAAAATTAAGTAGCTTGGATCTGAGCACAAGTGATAGGTCTGTACTACCTACTTAAGCATATTTGTTAATGTGTATACAACATTTTTGGCATTTTTTATTTAGTCTAAAAATATACTTCTCACTGATCTATATTCAATTTCATTTAACTGAATTGTTTTTAATTCAAAAGATGGATAGGTCTTGGTTGCGGTCTGATAGAAGAACAAGAGAGTTCCAAACAGGAGTGGATGAATTGTTGATGTCTGCACTTGAGAACGGAATTGATGAAAACAAAATAAGTTGTCCATGTCTAAGGTGCGTACATAGTAAATCTTGGAACTTGAGAATAGTCAGGGATCACCTTTTCCTCAATGGGATTGACCAGACCTACACATGTTGGATTTGGCATGGAGAGGTAAATACAGGAAGTCCTTCTTTCGCTGACGAGGCCGGTAGTTCACAAAGTGTGCATCAAACTCCGATGGAAAAAGATAATTGCACTAGTGACGATGATACTTCTGTAGATACCTCCAATTTATTTAAACATCTAAAATATGAACAAGAACCCCTTTATCCAGGATGTGAAGGATTTACTAAGATGAAAGCTTTAGTGAAGTTATATAACATAAAAGCAAAATTTGAAATGTCTGATTCTTGTTTCTCTGAAATTCTACTTGCATTTGGGTCCATGCTTCCAGAAGGAAACACTCTTTCTTCTTCTTTCGGTGAAGCTAAGAAAACCTTGTGTTCTTTAGGAATGGAGTATGAAAAAATACATGTTTATTCGAATGACTGTCTTTTATACCGTGGCGAGAGAGACGAAGATGAGACAAGATGCCGCATTTGTCAAGCCTCAAGATGGAAGTTGAAAAAAAATGGAGATGAATTGGAAGGGATTCCTGCCAAAGTTCTTTGGTATTTTCCGTTAATTCCACAGTTGAGAAATTTGTTCAATTCGCCTCAAACAGCAAAGGACCTGACTTGGCACCACACGGATAGAGTAAAGGATGATAAAATACGGCAGATTCACAAACATGGAAGGAAGTAGATGAGAAGTGGCCAGAGTTTGCTTCCGATTCTAGAAACCTACGGTTAGCTTTATCATCTGATGGATTCAATCCTTTCCACGGAAAAGTAAATCACTCTTCTTGGCCTGTTTTGCTATCAATTTACAACCTTCCCTCATGGCTTTGTATGAAAAGAAAGTATATCATGCTATGTTTGTTGATATCCGGACCGACTCAGCCCGGAAATGATATTGATATGTTCCTTCAACCACTTATAGAAGATCTCCAGAAGTTGTGGCATGGAAAACAAGTGTACGATGCATATAAGAAGGAGCCCTTCATACTAAGGGGAATTTTATTGTGGACAATCAGTGATTATCCCGCCTTATGTAACTTGTCGGGTAATATTATAAAAGGCTATAACGATTGTAATGTATGTGTTGATCAAACAAAAGCTACCAGGTTGCCTAACTACCGTAAGATAGTGGTTATGAGGCATCGAAGGTGGTTGCCCCGTGATCATCCATATCGAAAGCAGAAATCAGCTTTCGATAATACTGTGGAAAAGGAATCTGCTCCTATTCCGTTAACTGGAGAGGAAGTGTTTCAAAGGGTACAACATCTAAGGGGCCATGTATATGGTAAGACACAACGCCAACCTCGTTGGAACAAAAGTACTAATCCTCGACCTGTTTGGAAGATGCTTTCAATATTTTTCCAACTTGAGTATTGGAAGTTTTTGCCGGTTAGGCATGTTCTCGATGTTATACACATCAAGAAAAATGTATGTGAAGCTTTACTTGGTACCTTGCTAAATATACCAAAGAAGACAAAAGACAAGGAATCTGTCCGTCTTGACATGGCTGCAATGGGAATAAGATTGAGCCTGAGGCCGGAAAATCCCGGGAAAAAGGAGAAGTTACCGTTTGGCATCTTGGAATTTAACTCATTCTGAAAGAAAAAAAGGTTTGCTCATCCTTTCTTGGCATGAAGTTGCTCGATGGTTTTTGTTCTAATATCAGGAGTCTAGTATCGATGGAAAAACTTCAACTCAAGGGAATGAAATCTCATGACTGTCATATGATTTTGCATCACTTGCTTCCGATTACAATTCGGTCTTCACTGGATAAACAAGTCATGTACAATATTATTAGGTTCTGTCTCTTCTTCAAGGCAATTTGCAGTAAAGTTATTGAGGTCGATAAATTGGAGAAAATGTAATCTCAATTGGTGGAAACTGTATGCCAGCTCGAAAAACACTTCCCCCCTTCCATGTTTGATATAATGATTCATCTGTTCGTTCATCTTGTTCGAGAAGTTCAGCTCTACGGGCCAGTTTTCCTTAGGTGGATGTATCCTTTCGAGAGATATATGAAGACATTCAAGGGATATGTTGCAGAAGGTTGCATTGTCGAGGCGTATATTGCAGAAGAGGCAGTTGAGTGTTTGGTGAACTCTGAAGAAGCGACTATCGGAGTACCTAAAAATGGCAGGCGTATGAAGGATGCAATATACAAGCCATTATCTGGTGCAACGATAATAACCCCCGGCAACAAAGATTTGCACCTTGCACATTTGTGTGTCCTACAAAATAGTGCTGATGTTATGCCATATTTTGAGTAAGTTACTAGACTGTTTTCATTATGTCATTAATTTTGGAATAAAACTGATTTCTCTTTTATTTTTAATTGCAGTGAACACATGTCATTTTTGATGACAAAATATCCAAAACATGAAAATGATGAAATGTGGCTAAAGAAGAAGCAAAATGAAACATTCCCAATATGGTTTAAAGAAAAGGTACTACATATAATTTTAGTGGTATTTTATGACATAATTCCCTGATAGTTACTATTGTTTAAGTTTTGTTCAATATTGTGGTAAATTAAATATTGTTCCCTGCTTAGTGATTATACTCAAGTTATAATATAGTATACCGTATGTCGATTGAGATACCACTTGTATAGTTAATCAATTATATATGTTGTATTTCTACATACATAAATATTGGTCAGTGCCTATATACAGAGTTACCTCATTTACATATGCATTTGTTTACCTCATTTCAATATTTTTTAATAATTAAATTTGCATTTATATGCACTTTGTTTTTTGAAACTTGAAACTTATATGTACTTTTTCTTTTCTAAGATTGCTTCAGATTTGTTGGATGAAAAGGAGGTACCAGAAGAGATAAGGTGGATTGCAGATGGGCCCAATAGAGATGTGCCAACATTCAGCGGCTACAGGGCTGATGGGGTTACCTTTAGCACCAAAGATCATGATGAT
Organism: Kitagawia praeruptora; assembly: GCA_037693485.1. NCBI lineage: Eukaryota > Viridiplantae > Streptophyta > Magnoliopsida > Apiales > Apiaceae > Kitagawia > Kitagawia praeruptora. The sequence continues at coordinate 79,513,874 of CM075354.1, forward strand.
GCACGCCAAGTTCAGTGCAGTGGATCTGCGTAGATGCAGATAAAATGGTTGTGCAGGGTTCAGAAAAAAATATTGAGCATACATCACATACGTACTACGGACTTATTACTGCTATATGGGAGTTGGACTATAACCACTTTAGGATTCCTATTTTTCTTTGCAAGTGGGTGGATATGAACAAAGGGATTAAGTTAGATAAATTGGGATACACATTAGTTAATTTGAATAAGGTCGGTTTTTTAAATGATCCATTTGTGTTAGCAAAACATGCTAAGCAGGTATGTTACATTGATGATCCTCTTAAAAAATCATGGTCGGTGGTGTTGAAATTTCTCGAGAGAAAATATTACGATGATAGCGATGATGAAAATGAAGAATCCGACGAGATGGAACTTGAGAATGAGTTTTTTATGCCCAATTTACCAGATGTTGATTTCAAGGACGTGGCTAGTTACATGAGAGATGTAGATGAAAGAATTCAACTAGAATGATGTTATTTTTATTAATTTGACATGTATTATGTTCAATTACTAGAACTTTGTTATGGTATTGGTTTGAAAAGTGTGGTTTTTTATGTTGATTCTGGATTTGGTGTGTTGTGATGATTCCTTGACTTGGTTTGTTATAAGTTTGGATGGCAGGGGTCTGCCAATTTTCTATGCCATTTTTTAAAAAAATTCCTACACATCAGACAACAGTTTTTAAAGAAAACCACATGTCTGTCTAAAGATCAGACAACACAACATAAAGACTTGTCTAATTGAGACATATTTCAACAACATTTTCTTGCAAACTTGTCTGAAAGGTATTCAAACAACACTTTAGTAAACAGTTGTCTATAGGTATTGATTTGCACAACACAATAATCTGAAATACGTTGTCTGATAAAATCATTCAGACAACACAATATCATATCGTTGTTTGAAGATATTTTACACAACAGGTAGAAAAAAACACTTGTCTGATTGCAACAACGGTTTCCAGCAACGTTGTTGTTAATTTATTCAGACAACTATTTTAAAAACCGTTGTACGAAGCTAATACTTTGCCCAACACAACAGTTAAAAACCGTTGTCTGATTGAATTTTTTAGACAACGGTGTAAAAACAGTTGTACAATATTGGCTCAGACAACACTTTTTCGAGTCTAGAAATAAACAGTTGTCTGTTAATTCGATGACACTTTTTTCTCTGAGCGTTGTCTTATCAGTGTCGTCTGTTTGGGTTTTTCTTGTAGTGTCTGCATCATCTCTTTCAAAAACAACATGTTTCAAAAGGTATAAACATAAAAAAAAATTAGTTTTAAGATTTAAATAAACCAAATATAGAATGATTTAAATAAAAACTTACTTGGTGTGCAATTGCAAGTTATGTAGATATTCAACATCTTTAATATTATCCGCTGAGTTTCAAGTGGTAGGACTGTTTCTGAAGGTGGAGGTGGAGATTTGTTTAAATCAATAAGTAGAGAACAATTTGGCATTTCATTGAGATCAAATACAAGTTTGGGTTTTTTTTTTCAGAATTCATGATGTTGAAGTAAGAGTAAAAATTTTAACTGCTAAAAAAGAAACACTCTATAGAAGGTAGTGAAGAAAGAAATGACTAGTGGGTGACATGTTTTTATAGATATCTATACTAACATCCGAAACAAAGTTATCTGTTTAAACAATAAAAAAATTTAAAAATGAAGCGGGTGTTAACATTTTTGGAGGCGGATGGTAAAAGTTTTGGAGGACAATGTTGTCCAGAAGGTGTAAAAAAGTGAATTCCTTAATTCCCCAAAAAATTCCTATACCGCCACTTTTTGTGAAACAGAGGGAGTAAATAGGTAATAATTGAGAAAAATTTAATTTCATTTTTAAAATGTAGAAAATAAAATTATCTATCTCCCCTTATTTTTAGGATAAAAAACTAATTAAATATGAATTTTACAAGAATAAATCCCTAAAATGCCATAAAACTCTTAAAATCATTTTAAAATACTTAAACACTTAAAATAATTCTTCCAATAATGTTAAAAACTAAATAATTTCATAAAGATGATAACACAAAATATTTCATGATTTTTAGTAACTCCAGTGATTTTATAAAAATCTAAGAAGATCAATAATGCATATTTAAATAGATTTTTAATCGTCAAAAATATAAATAAAAATACAATAACTTACACGGCACATATAAATCATCACATAATCACATAAATATGACCTTACACATTTTTCACCTTCACTCAATATTCACATAATATAATCCATATTTAGATAAAAAAAATATTAATAAATACGAAATTTTCTAGGACGTTATATGGCTCATAGGGAGAACTATGAATCCATCAAAAATTCCTGCTCAAGCTCCAAAAGAAACCTATGTACAAATCTGACATGCAAGATAAAGGAAACTTTGGTTGAATAAGTTAAGGCGAAAGTGAACATGAAACTACAAGAAGAAATGGATGTACATGTGAACAAAAAGGTACAAAAAAACTTGACATGGATGCTTAAAAAATTGGACGAGGCGAACCCAAACATCACAGTTGATCTTGGGAGCTTTGTGCGACCATCTCAAGTGACAATGAAGTCGGTTCTCCAATGACTGGTAGCATTAGCTTTTAATTTAGTCATGCCTTATGTTTATGTTTTAGACTCTTTTGTTATTATGTTAGTCGTATGTACTTAGTAAGATTGTAGTTTATCTACTTATGGCACCAGACCAGCTCTTATGTCTAATGCTCTAAATTTGTGTTGGTTGTGACTTGTGATTGTATTGAATCTGGTATGGATTAGATTATTATGATTGTAAAGTTGGTTGTGTTGATTTAGTATTGAGGGAGTACATATTTTCATATTTATGATTTTTTGTTAGAAATAGGATAGTGTTGCCATTGTTGTTATAAAATGTTGGTAAAAGGAAAATTAATGTTAATAAACGTTGCTAGAAAATGCTGTTGTAGGTCAAAATTTGTGTTGGCATAAAAGTTAGCCCCACTGGTGGGACCTACTGGTGGGGCCCACTTTTTTTGAAAAATGTTTAACACAAAGGCAACATAATATCATGTTGCTAAAAACTAATAATATTGTTGTTATAGCAAGTCTACGCCAAAATAAAAACTGATATTATGTTGTCATAGAGATTAGAATGTTGCCATTGACCCCAAAGGCAACGGCAAAAATAGAAACGCCAGTAAAGTGTTGCCTCTGCCCTAACTACCCACCTGACACGTTACATATACAGGCGTATTACCGTGACACGCCTTATTTGAAAGCGTATGCGCCGTATCCGTAGCAGAATATCCATTGACCACGTCAATATCAGAGGCGTATAGCACAAATACGATGTATGAAAAGGCGTGTATAGTACAAATACACAGTATGGACTGGCATATCTAGTCAGACACGTCACACGTCACTAGAATAAAATCAAGGGAATGGAGCATGAGAAACACTACATTTAAACTGGGTTTTCCAAGAAGCCTATTTGCTCCTAAAACCTATTCAGTTCATTATACAAGTAAAGGAAGTCCCATTAGTTTACTTTCTACCTGATGGGTGTGACGTGTGGTGTAGAGTCCGTCCACCTCTCAATCCTTACCCAAAAGCCTATACCCAGCTATTGTATCTATTATACATGTATGTCACTCTGCTATATACTTATTTACTCCCTCCATCCCATCCAATTCGTAACACTTTTTTTGTCACTTTCTGGCACGCATTTTAAGGTGAATTTAAGGATAGTTCCATAACTTATTTTTAAAATTTTCTTTTTTGTATAAAAATAGGATTGTTCTATTTTTATACAAAAAAGAAAATTTCAAAAATAAGTTATAGAACTATCCTTAAAATTCACCTTAAAATGCGTGCCGGACACTCTATTTTGAAACGTTAACAATTGGGCGGGATGGAGGGAGTAATACTTAATACCTCACTCTCAAAATTGTTTTAGATGGGCACTCCACTACGAACGGGTGATTGTTAATTAATATAGGGATACGCCATTGTACCGGCGTTTTCAGTGGATAGTTTGGGCAGCATTGCCCGCCATCGGGTATTATAGACATATTAAACCCAAAAATCGATATTTTGTCAATTTTTCAAAGGTTTTTTTTTCTAATATGTCCCTTTTTAAAATGTCATTTATAATTGTGTCCTATCTTTATTTGTTATTATAAATAGAGTCAAGTTCTATGGACACCATATATTCTAGCGGAGACCAGAGACCATATATCAATCAAAACATTGCACAAACCTATTCATTGAAAATCATGTTCTATGAAATCACTATTTCATTTATTTAATTGAAAATCTTGAAAATCATATATGTTTTACATGCAAATTTCATTAAAAATCTTGAAAATCATGTATGTTTTGCAAAAAAAAATCATGCAGAACGTATTGTTCTCCAAAACATGTTATGCTTACAAATCATATATGATTTTTAAGATGTTGAATGAAATAATAATATTTATTGAACATTCTTTATAAATATATATGTTTTGCAATGTTTTGATTGCATAATGTATACGGTCTCCACGGTCTCCACTCAAATGTTGGTCTCCATAGAACTTAACACATTATAAATATATCCCGTTTTTCTAATTTGTCCTATTTTTTGTTGTAACCATGATTAAATAATTAACTACACATTCTTAAAATACAATTTTGTCCTCTTATTAATAATTATAATATATTTTATTTCTAGTGTAGTTTTTACTAACAATTTATTAGTGGTTATTGTAGTAACTTCTGAATCTGATACTAAATGACACACCTCTAAGTCAATAATTTACAGCTCTAAGATAGTTTAAACAACATATCGATCTACATAAATACTCAAGGCAAGAAGATGACTTCTTTTACTCACTCAGTATTTAGATTATTTCCTAGAGTTCCGGACAAAATTAGAACTAATAAGAACTTACCAACACCAGAACCTAACTCGATGATGGAACATCCTTGCAACATCTCAGCTTTCTTTGAGAGGTAATCATTCAAAAGATGGACTAAGCACAACACTGCAAGAAACTGGGATGGAAGATTGTTGCATCATTTTTTTAAAATATTCTGGAACACTACATGTTAAGTCTAAAGTCCAAAAATCTCCGTAAAAAAATCAAAAGCATGGATGACAAGCAATTTTATCATCCTTCGAACTTAACAACTTAAAAGAGTAACAATCCTTCGAATCGAAAAACATAAACTAATTTATCACTGGGTTTAAAATCACTAATTTAAACGTAGCAAATCATCCATCTACTTCCAATCTAATCCTTTTTTTCTTTGAGTTAGAGCCAATCAGACCACCACCACATGTTTTTTTTGTTATGTCCAGGTTGCTTGCACTTGTTGCAACACCTTGTTTTTTTCTCATGTAACGTCTCGTCATAAGCCTTTCTTCTATTCTTTCTCGGCCTGCCTTGTTTTCTGATTAGTAAAGGGGGAACTATAGTCGTTCTAGGCTGCACAAACAAAGAACAGTTGGTGTTCATTATTATATTAAATTACAATGATTGTGTAATTAAATACAACAATCGTTGTCTAGAAATACCTCTTCCCAATCATCTAGCCCTTCAAAAGGTACCATCCCTTTATCATACGTTATCTGGTAATTATCACCGAATAATATTTAGCACAGTACCTATATACAAATCCAGAAAAACAAATTAATAACATTCATATGTATTGAAAACTACTTTGTTGTTTTTCAAACACTTATTGAACCCAATTGGGTCTGATTCGTTGCAGAGCACAAACTGCATGTTTGCAAGGAAAACCTCTCAACTGCCACTGCACACAGCTACATGTTTTTTTGTCAAGATCAACAGTGAAGATGGAAGAGTGGATGCTTGTAACTTCATAAACCTTGCCATCAACAGCTCCTGCTACTTTGTACTCCCCTATTTGTTTCAACATTAACTTCAGTAATTTCTTGGCACTAGGAACCAAATCCCCAGAATCTCAACCAACGCAAGCATTTCTTCTCTTGTAAAACAACCCCATGACCAATTGACCATACATTAATACTAATTTACAAAGAGGTTTCTCCCTAATTTTTGTAATCATATTGTTAAAACTCTCAGAGAAGTTGTTGCTCAAGTGTTCACATGAACTATTATGGTCAAAGAATGCCCTACACCAGCTTTTAGGATCCTCCCTCATCAAGTACTCAAAAGCCTTAACATTCTCCACCATCATACTATCATGTGAGCTTATAATTAAAATACATTGACTTAGTAATCTCTAATTGATTAAAACCTAGTAAAAGTTGATCAACAAGATTTAGTAACGAAGAATATTACTTGAAAGTGTTTAGCTTTATAAGCTCTAGCAGCATTCCAAAACATAGAATGAAGCTTCGAGCCCTTGAAATGTGATTTGAAGTTTTTGTACATATGTCTGTCGGCAATTCAAAAATTAATGTAAAACAAGCATTACAAGAGCATGGTAACAAAAAATGTCAAAAGAAGTTCACAAACCTGAAACAAAACCTGTGTGGTGAAGTGGGGAATAGTTTGTGGACAGCTTCCCTCAATCCTTTTTGCCTATCAGAAATGAAGTTGATTGCATGTACAAGATGTTCATCCAATCTAGGCTTAAGATGCTTCAAATACAGGAACCAAATCTCAACACACTCATTTTTACAAACCATCATCCCAAAAGGCACCAACCCGTTCTGTCCATCTAAAGCGGTAGCTGACAATAAGCAACCACCATACTTTCCCTTAAGGTGACATCCGTCAAGTCCAACAACATTTCTACAACCATTAATAAAAGCCCTCATAGACGCATCAAAAGAAATTGTTACAGACTCAAAGGTTTTATCTTCACTGCAACAAGATAAAAGAGAAGTTAAACTACTCATGTGACAACCCGGGTCAAATCCCGAGTCTTTTTTCGAAAATCGGGTCGAGTCCCGATTACGAATCCGAAATAAGCCAAAGGAAACTGGCCCAAATGCCGCCAACTTGGGTAATCCACAAGCCCACCACAGGCCCCCAAAAGATCATGATTTGTTGGTGCACTTAGTAGTAGTGCTTTGCCTTATAAACTGAACTAAAGTCCTAAATCTCCTCGATGTGGGACTGGGGTGTTACAAACTCCCCCACTTAAACTCCTGACGTCCTCGACAGGCCTGAACGGATATCACATAAGTCCAAGATCGTTCCTCCCTAGCCATTGTGGGATAATACCGACTGGCTTCGTGTCCCCACCTCCGGACCTCTGTCCATTGTGGGATAATACCACCAGTCTTCGTGTCCCCACCTCCGGCAACTTGACGAATCAAGCTTTCGAGAGTCGGCTCTGATACCATATGTGACAACCCGGGTCAAATCCCGAGTCTTTTTTCGAAAATCGGGTCGAGTCCCGATTACGAATCCGAAATAAGCCAAAGGAAACTGGCCCAAATGCCGCCAACTTGGGTAATCCACAAGCCCACCACAGGCCCCCAAAAGATCATGATTTGTTGGTGCACTTAGTAGTAGTGCTTTGCCTTATAAACTGAACTAAAGTCCTAAATCTCCTCGATGTGGGACTGGGGTGTTACAACTCATGAATGTCATGTTCTGCAGAAAACAGCTTAAAATTCTGCATAAAACTGATTTGAAATTGTTGCAAAGTTCTGCAAATAACTACTAAAAATTCTGTAGAAAACAGCTTCAAAATTCTGCATAAAATAGCTTAGAAATTGTTGCAAAATTCTGCAGAAAATTGCTAAAAATTCTGCACTTGACAGCTTCAAAATTCTGCAAAAACAGCTTCGAAATTGTTGCAAATATTCGCAGAAAACTGCTACAAATTCTGTAAATAATAGCTTCAAAACTCTGCAGAAATCTGTATAGAAACTGCTGCAAATTTCTGCAGAAAAATGCTTCAAAATTATGCAGAAATTTGCATAAAGACTGCTGCAAAAATTCTGCAGAATTCTGCTCCAGATTTCTGCAAAAAAATGTTGGAAAAATGCAAAAAGAAATATGCTGCAAGGCCAGAACTTTGCATAAAATAGTCATACACAACAAGTAACAAAATTATGATAAACTTTTTGCAAATAACACAAAAAATATAGTATGTCGCAAATTAAAGAATTTACCTGCTATATGTGTACATAGCAATTGAATTTGGATTGGTCCTTTTAATCATCTCACATAAACTTGGTATGAGTTTAAAACTTTCATCCTAACTACCATTAATTTTCTCCAAAATCATGTTTCTAGCCTTCCATGCAACATGATACGGAATTAAGGTGTTGTGACTCGTCCAAAATTCAGCGGAAATCTCACTAGGTTTGGGTACAATTTTGCTATGTGATTTCTTCATCTTTTCGTTCAAATGCTCAGCCACGAACTCATAATTTGCACTTGAATTCCTTCCATTAGGATCTCCAACACAAACACAAGTGTGATACAAGTGCATTTTCTTATGCTCCAAGTGGGCTCACCGGGGACCTTGCGTGCAGATACAAACCATGGACACATGACGGGTTGTCCAAAACCTTGACACACAGCCTTGATCCTAAGATTGTCACTCTTATGAAACTTGCATACTATCTTATTTAATACGCAATATTTTATGAGATGTTTTTGAAAAGCAGTCTTATCCGAAAACTGTAAACCCACTTCAATTTTATCAACCACACCATGTTCATCATTTTCTGGTTCAGAAAATCCACTAAATCAGCCGCGAAAAATTCATCAAAATCATTATCAGTCAACAATGGCTCGATAATAACATTGCTTTTTGGAATATTAGAAATTCTCCGTTGGCACATTATCATCAGCTTTAACTTTTTGATTTGATAAATTGGGAACATTACCTTTATCTTCTCCCTCATTATCCTCATCGAAACTTCTATTTTTCATGCTAAAATGATAAAGAAACTCATCCCAGTCTCTATCATCTTCATCCTCACTATACATGAGTGGTTGGCTCCATGGTTGATCTTCAGGATGACAATCATCTTTTCTAAAATTCTCAAGATGTATAATTGGTTCTTTAATCACACTGAATGCATCTTCAACATTATTAACTTTTTCAGAGACCAAGTTCCAGAAATTCGGATCCAGGCCATCAACATTATTAACTTCAGTAGGATGTCTAGCCTCATCAACATGACTATCAAAATTCAGTACCATTCTTGAAACACTTTCCCTCATTTTGTTAGCTCTTTCAATCAATCGTGGACTTTTTCTGGGAATGTATGCTAATGAGGATGATTGGTTCTTTTTAGGTGTTGCATACCTAATTTGTGGGTTACAAACCGTTGAAGTTGATATAATCTCTTGCATCTTCTTCTTCTCCATAATTCTGATAAAACAATTGTGAGAGAACACGATATTTTTCTGAGATAGTGAAAGAGATAAAGGGCGGGAGTTAACACAACTGACTGGCGGGTGATTGTACGTGATCTCAACAAACCTAATTTCTAATCTCCTGCCTTATCTATAGTGGGCATTTCAATACAAATACTATTATAAACGAAAGAGGGTATAATTTGTTGGTTGGTCGGTCGGTTAACACCTTCCCAAAAAGTTTGTTAACACCTGCCAAAAAATAAAAAATAAATTTAAATGCTTATAAAATTTAATTTTGCAAAAAATAAACTACATCTATACTATACTATTATAAGCGAAACAAGCAAAAAATAAACTACATCTATACTATACTATTATAAGCGATACAAGGTATAACTGGTTGGTTTGTCGGTCGGTTAACACCTTCCCAAAAAGTTTGTTAACACCTTCCAAAAAATGAAAAATTAATTAAAATGCATATAAAATTTAATTTTGCAAAAAATAAACTACATATATATTATATATTATACTATTTTAAGCGATACTATACTATTATAAGTGAAATAGGGTATAATTGTTGTTCGGTCGGTTAACACCTTCCCAAAAAGTTTGTTAACACCTTCCAAAAAATAAATTAAAATGCATATAAAATTTAATTTTGCAAAAAATAAAGTACATATATCTATATTATCTATACTATCTATATACTATACTATTATAAGCGAAACAGGGTATAATTGGTTGGTTGGTTGGTTAATACCTTCCCAAAAAGTTTGTTAACGCCTTCCAAAAAATAAAAAAATAAATTAAAATGCATATAAATTTAATTTTGCAAAAAATAAACTACATATATTATATATCTATACTATTATATAAAAGTCGAAACATTAAAAGTTTGGTTGGTCGGTATGGTACCTGTTGGTTTTACTTATTTACCCTTACTTAATTGCAGATAAAATTCATCCTACTAACTAATTAATTTCCTTTACAGATTTCACACATATTACCTTTTTTATTTTTCACTAACTAATAAATTTTTCTTTTCAAGTAAAACACAATATCTTTTATATTGTATCTAACTAAAATTTCTCCTTTCTTATAAACACTACGAGTAATTTTATTTAATAAAATAACATAATTATATTATAAATACTATTAACTAATCAATTACCTTTTTCAGCCAAAACCTGTTACCTTTTCTCTATTCGGTAAATAAAATATTTCTTTTTCTAGTTATATCACGGAAGATTATATTTAATAAAATAAAATATTAATATTATAATACTAATAATTTCCTATTACATTTTTCAGCTAAAACGTATCATCTTTTCCATATTTCAGAATTAAAATTTCTTTTTTCTAGAAATATCACGGACAACATTAATTTCTAACTATTTAAAGACACTACGAGCAATTTAATTTAGTAAAATAACATAAATTAAATTATAATTACTATAAACTAATCAATCACCTTTTTTCATCTAAAACATGTCACCTTTTTAATTTTCACATTACCTTTCTATTTTCGCTAACTAAAATCTGTCTTTTTTCAATTATATCACGGTCGGTTCTATTTAATAAAATAAAATAACAATATTATAACATTAATAATTAACCGATTAAGTTTTCCAACTAAAATGTATCAATATTTCTATATTTTCTAACTAAAATCGCTCTTTTTCTAAAAATATCACGGGCAACATCAATTTTTCCTTTTCTTAAAACATTACGAGCAATTTTATTTAGTAAAATACCATAATTAAATTATAATTACTATAAACTAATCAATTATTTTTTTCACCTAAAACATCCTTTTTAATTTTCTCTAACTAAGACCTCTCTTTTTCCAGTTAAATCACGACATTCTATTTAATAAAATAAATATTAATTTAATAAGTACTTATAATTAATCAATTATCTTTTTCAACAAAAATGTATCGTCTTTTCAATATTTATAACTAAAATCCATTTTTTCCTAGAAATATCACGGATAACATTTATATAATTATATCAAATCATCTCATTCAAAAATTGAAGCCTCCGAAATTCATATTTTAAAAAAAGTAATTCAAATTAATAAAAAAATCCTATAATATTAAAACAAATCTGTGCATCGCACGGGTTTTAAGCTAATCTATACTATTATAAGCGAAACAAGGTGTAATTGGTTGGTTAGTTGGTTGGTCGGTCGATTGGTCGGTCGGTTAACGCCTTCCCAAAAAATTTGTTAACACCTTCCAAAAAATAAAAAACAAATTAAAATGCATATAAAATTTAATTTTGCAAAAGATAAACTACATATATTATCTATACTATACTATTATAAGTTAATTGGTTAGTTGGTCGGTTAACACCTTCCAAAAAATAAAAAATAAATTAAAATGCATATAAAATTTTATTTTGTAAAAAATAAATTACATATTTTACTTAGTAACAAACTCTTTTATTTATAATATAATTAATATTCAGTTACATACTCTTTCAATTATATTTGAATTAAAATCACATATGTATTAACAAATTTACGAAAAATTACAAATCGACAAAGTGAATACCAACTAAAACTATATAATAAACAATAAAATCTTCACACAATTACAAGTTAATATTAAATTCTATTTTAGACAAATATTACAATATGGATTATTATAGAATAATAATGTGAATATGATAATATCAACAAAAATTTGAATATTATTAAATAATAATTATTTAATTATATGATATTGTTCGAATTATGACTATATTTTTATCATAATAATATAAATATAAATGGAAGTATCGTATGTACTAATATATATATTATGCCAATATTATATTAAATAATATATGTGAGACATATTATTATTAGAATATAAATAAAATATTATTTAAATTTAAGAAAGTCGTGCATCACACAGGTTATAATCTATTATCTATCTACATTCTACTATTATAAGCAAAATACACCTTACTAAAAATAATAAGTCAAAAAAATTATATTAAAAATAATAATTTAATTATTATAGACAACAAAATTTACCAGTAAGGTTATTAACACCTTCCTAAAAATAACAAGTTGACAAATTATATTAAAAAATATTAATTTATTTATTATAAACAACAAATTTACCAATTAGCAAAAGTACATTTTTAAAAAAATTTAAAAAATGTGTAAAAAATTCAAATTCAATTAAATTATACTTACTCCCGTTTATATTGGTCATCAATAAAAAAACACGTATTTAGCAATCAAGTAAAAACTATCAAACTTACTCTTAGTTGTTTATTAAAAATGGGACGGAGAGAGTATGTAATTTATTAAAAAATAAAAAACCACATGTTTATAGAATTATAAATGTTTTCAAATATATCCCGATTAGATTCATCGTCCGCACACACTTATTGTTACGATTCTTACTTCTACGATTTTAGGTTACATTAAATAATTTTTTAAAAATATCTATTGAATTCTTAAAATATTTAACAATAAATTTTAAAATAATGTTACATTATTGATGCTTATTTATGTCATGAAATTAAGTATGAAATATATGTAAATTTAAAATTTATTAAAATAAATGAAAATTTTACATTAAATCAAATAATTAATATATCTATATATATAATAAAAGCAGAAGACCAAAGCGTTGACATTCCTAAAAACCTGGCGCTCATTTGTGCACCTCAAGATTCCCATATCAATCCTCAGCTCATGCATTACTCCGTATATTCTAAATTAACATTATTTTCATCATATGTAAAAATAAACGATGGGACCGTGACATGATATCTATGTATTCATTTAAATTAGTATCAGTGCAATGGAGGCAATGCTCTCCTAACTGAAGGCCCGATAGCCATCAACCATCGATTCTCACCACCGTGTTTTATTTTTATTTTTCTTTTTCGTTTTGTTTTTTCTGGAATTCATGTAAGAGAAGCATTTGTTTTGTTCCTATTTTTATACGAAAAAGAAATTTTCAAAAATATGTTATGAAACTATTTTTAAAATTCACTTTAAAATGTGTGCCAAAAATTGACAAAAAAAATGTTAAAAATTGAATAGGACTAAATTTAATATTTTTTTTTTGAAATTGAGTAAAATTTAATATATGTCCCAGAAAATTCAAGTGGGTTATTTGACCCCACCTGCATCCCTCCTGCTGGGAAGATTAAGAAGGGGTGATTTTTGTGTTTTTGAGGTGAAATAATTAATAATACATGATTGTGAATTTATTTTTAGATTTTTTTCAATTATCAATTAATGATTTAAATACAAGATATTCTAGGAGGTAAAATTACTGATCATGATATTTATTTTATGTTTCAGCCCTTTCGCAATTATTAATTAATGGTATAAATACAAAAAATCATCTTTTTATATAAAGTTATAAACAAAAGTTAATTTCTATTATTTTAATAAAATTTATATTTTAATTTATTTATATATTAATCTTATTTCTTAATAGTATTTAAAAGATTTAATCTATCTTTAGTGAGTGATTTATATTTTTTTAATAATTTACAATTTAAAGTAAAAATGACAGGAGGAGAGTCGATTAGTAAAAGTTTTGTTAAGTTATATTTCATATTTTCTAATTTTTAAATTTCAAATATTACATTTATATTGTAGTTAGTATATAGATTTAAATTTTTTAGTTAATATTATAAATATTAATATTTTGTAATATTTTTATGGTATACTGAGGATTTAAACTATTCCCTCTATCCTTCTCATTTATTTACATTTTTATTTCATCGTTTGGCATACATTTTAAGATGTACTCCTATATAAAGTACAGTTTCATAATTCATTTTTAAAATTTTCTTTTTTTGAATAAAATTTATTGTTTAAATTTCTATTCAAAAAAAGAAAATTTTAAGAACGATTTATAGAACTACACTTTATTTTTTTTTTGAAGAGCAACGAATATATTGGGCACTTGGCCAAAAATTCAGGGGCATACAAAACCAAATAGCCTCAAAACAGGCCCAACAAGCTACACCATCATAAATGTTCAGACTGCAAATAGGAAACTAACTTAAACAATACTTAAACAAATAAAATGGGCCGAGAACAAACCCACTTAAAGCCCTTAGTGTAGCAGCAGCCCAAGATGAGTCATGCTCCCAGTGCAAGATTGAGTTACCAGTTTTCCATGCCAACAAAAACGTTACCAATATGCAGAACTTGATTGTTACCTTGTATGGCTAAACCTTCGCCAGGATCTACCACTTCTTCCACCATAGCAGCAATGTTCACTTCTTCTTCTAGCACCCACTCCTGCAGATCACCAGCTCGACCTAGACCCATATCTTGATGCCAAAGTTCTATAACTCTCCCAAAAGGTTGCTTAACCATCACCATCTGATTCCAGTTAGAGGCTCCATGGAAAGCTAAGTATGTCGCTAGCTCATTATCCACAGCATCTGCTAAACGAATTTCCAAGATGAAGTTCTTATCCCTCCTTCTAGTGTTCAACATCCTTACCACTGACTCGTCATCCGGGTGACAGCCTGCTTGAATCGACTCCTTCCACTCCCAATAAGCATTAACATGATCAGTTTCAAGAGTGACTTTTGTGTAACCCTTGACATACGCCAATTTCATGCCTTCTAGAAAAGCATAGTATTCATTGTTCCTTCTACGTTCCTTCCCAAGAGAACCAGCCAGCATGCTTAGGATGTTACCTCTATGATCCCTAGCCACCACTCCTATTCCACTTACATTGCCATTGGGGAGCCTGTTTTGCGTGAAGAAAGCATGCACGTTGATTTTCACGAATCCCCTCTTGGGAAGTTCCCATCTAGGCTGAACGTCCACCATTGTGTCTATTGCTAAACTTTGAATTTGTAATGAAGAGGGAAGACGTTTGAGGCTAAATGGAGAGGAAGAGGTGAACAAAAACCCCTGCAGAAGTGGACATAGATATAGGGGTTTTTGTTGTAAACTCAAAATGTAATTAAAGCTGTCTGCACATTAACCCAAGCCACTATACTCAATGCAACCTTTCTAAGTGACTGGCGACGTTTCGTTAGTATGGACTTGATAGAACAGATATCTGGCTAATAGTAAATGCACCAAATGTAATTTTCAATAACACCCATAATAACCAATCTATATCCGTGCAGCCCGTTATAAATTTTCTGGGCCACTGATACTAAATCCTATAACCAATTTAGCTGGGCTTTAGAACCAAGTTACCACCAGACCCTTTCTTTTACTCCCTTGCTTAGCCCAAAAATCAGCTTCTGAAAGGAATTCTCTGTTGATTTTTTTAACTTCTATATTGAGCATGAGAAAAAGTCTTCTACTCTCTTCATTCAAACAGAGTTGAGAATTTTTTAAGGCCTTAAACTGAAGTATGTTGTTGACTAATTTTGCATTATCCATGTAGACCAGAACACTCTTTTCTTTCATTCTAGACACAGAAACCACTTGAATTAAGGATTCAAAAGCTTTTACCTCTGCATCAAAAGCACTTTCAGCAATGATAGGTCCTGAAAAGAGCATTACTGTTTTTCCTTCCGAATTTTTTGCTAGCCCACCTGCTCCTGCAATACTTGCACCTCGAGCATCCTTTTTCCATGATCCGTCTATGAAACAGAATAAATCTTCCTTACCTTTTGATAGATTTGCTACAAAAGCATTTCTTGAACTTGAAACCGCTCCTACTGGGTTTGAGTCCCACCGTTCTGAGTACTCCTGCGAGATATAGGCATTCGCTAAATTCCATTCTAGTGCTCTTTTTTGGATCAGGAAAAGAACAGTATTAACATCAATTCGTGTATTGATGAAGGTTCTTTCATTCCTACACAGCCATAAAGTCCAAATAACAGCAAAAATTGTCAATCTCCATACTCTTTTCAAACTCTCTTCTTTGTGCCAGTTAATCATGCTTAACGCATTATTTATGCAAACTGGAATTGATTTATGAATAAAACCCCACCAATCCAGAATTTTCCTCCAAGTTCTCATGGCAATGTCACATTCCCAAAAAATATGATCAGAGTTTTCAATAATTGAGCAGCAGTGAGTACAGAACAAACTCGCTTGCAAACCAGGAATTCTTTGTGCTAGGAAGGACTTTGTTGGAAGGATATGCAGATAGAGATGCCATAGAAAAATCTGAACCATGGCTGGAACCTTTAGCTTCCAAATGCTTTGACATATATTGCTACTCGTAGCATCAATAGGAGATATGAAAGAGGTACCTTGCTTAACTGTGTATTGACCATTGCCTTGTACCCAAGATACTACATCCTTCATAGGATACATTAGGAGTCATGTAAGTACTTCATTAAATAGTACGAAATACAATTATTTTTATTAGTAAGTATACTTTAAAATTTTGACTTTTATATATCAAAATTACATATTTAATGTAATTGATTTTCATGTTTATATTTTATTTTTGTTTATAAATACAATTTTAACAATAATATGACATTATTATATCCAAACAGTAATTCTTATATACTTTTCTTTTTGTGATTAATTTGTTATACTATTTTAAATAAGGATTTGAGAGAACTATTTAAAATTAAATAATAAAATGTAGCTCATTTGATGAGGTACTAAAACTGTTTTCGAATAATTCACTTTCTCGGGTTCTCATCATACCACCGACAGTGAAAAAAAATTCTTAATTATTAAATTTTTTAGGATATATAAAAACGCAAAAAGCAATATTATAATTTTTATTATACATAACATGTGATTTTCAAATTAACGTATTAATTACCAAATAATTGATTTTTAGTAAAAATAAATCTTAATTGAGAATGATACTAAAAATACAATTCTTAAAATCCTTAAATAAGTGTTAACAAAATAATTATACAAGACATAATTTTGTCTTCAAATTTTTTATTACATTAATTGGAGTAGTACTAGCTATCCAAAAAATTCTCCAAATATAAGGTTTAGTTGAGAGATTTACACGTAAAATTTTATATTTTTATAAGAAAAATTATCAATTAAATATGTGGCATACAACAAATTATAAAAATTTCAAAATAAATTTGGAAAAATCTAGCATCTATGTTTCGTTATATTCGTACAAAGACAAACTAATATTCTATATATAAATTTTTATATTATCGATAGCTGGAGATTGGAGAGGTTGCACTCAAAATTTTAAAATGCTTTTCTTGAATTTTCACATTTTTGATTTTTTTATTAAAATAATTTTTTTGCATTTAATTAATCATTAATTATACCTATTAAATATATAATAAATACACTTTATTTTATATTTAATATAAAAGTTCAACAATTTTATTAGAACATTATTATTATTAAACAATTTTATTAGAACATTATTATCATTATTATTATTATTATTATTATTATTATTTCATTATAACATATTAATTATTTATATAAAAGTACCATTATTTTAAGGTAAAATAATAAAATAAATTATTTTTATCGTATCATTTCTAATCCATATTCAAAATCATTGTAATTTTTTTGGCAACAATTAATAGACGTTTTTAACTTTTCGATAAATCCGTAATCAATGATCGTGAAAATCATGATAAGATACATAAGTATAAATATTTTTCGATTAACATCCACAATTTAAATAAAAGTAATATCGTAGAATTTACTTTTATACATGAACAAATTACACACGGGATGTGACCAACTCGATTAAATTGAATCAAGTCGATCCTTTTTTTGTCGATTAAATCAATAAAAAAATTATCCGTTCGTTGTTTGATTATTTTGTGTTGGAAAAATTAATATTCTAACTAAACACATTATTATACTATTACTAATTAGTTAATAATGAATGTATGTTATGAGGTGGGAGACGGGATTTAAGAACGTTAATTAGTTATATTTAATATTTACAAGTTTTTATTATACAAATTATGTTTTGACATTTTAGTATGGTATGGAAAAAAGCAAGAGGTCTTTAAAATATTGACTTTTGCTATTTTAAACAAACTCTCACTTTCTGAGCATTGAATAAGGGTGTTATAAAATGGACATCGGCTTTAAAAATAATTATATGTACATATTTATTATAAAATTTAATAAAATAGTATTAGAATATGTGAGTATCATTTTGAATGTGTATCCATGAATTTAATTTTAATGTTACAAACAAAAAATTTCTTATAAAATGCTCAAAAAAATTAATTAAATGTAGAGATATGGGTGTCGGATCACTTCAAAAAAAACATGAAGCATGACTCACAATATGCATTTGAATTCTACTTATTTCGTCATAAAACCAAATATATCGACAAGCTAAGTCAGTCATACCTCTCATCACATTTACATTCTACTTCTTTTGATCGTATAATCAAATTTACTAACAAATTAAGCAATCACGTATTTCATGATGTCATCGACAACACAAAAGATTCTCAAATGTTATTTTTACTTATTCAATGTCCAAATTTGCAAAAGTATGTCAATATTGAATTTCAAAAGCATTTTTATGCGATAAATTAATAGGTATCGTCGATATATTCGAAATTATTATTATTAATATTCAAGAGTTTAACCGAAACAAGTTTTTTTTCACCAAATTCTTTTCTCTTTAATTTTTAAACATTCAAATTTAATTACATTTCACATAATTTTTAATTTATCATATCAACTTTCAAATAATAAAATTTAACAAATAGTAATGTTATGTATACGATTTTTAAAATTATTTTTGTGCCGCGCGTAGCACGGCTTTGTTACCTAGTTAATTCATAATAATAATATATGATAGCTAGTGCTTTGCACGGGTTATAGGTTAGTATAGGTTATATATGAGTTAGAAATTAACGATAGAACATAATTTTAATATTTGAATAAAAAAGGACATATTGATAAAGCACATCATTAAGTTGGGATATATTGTGGCCGTTTGCCAATTCTTAAAATGAACTTATAAATTTCGTGGCAAAAAAAAAAAATGAACTTATAAGTTACTTATTTCGAAAAAAATTCGTATTTATACACTTTTTTTTAGAGAAAAATGTGTATGGGGAGTCTAATATTAGTTATCTTACAAAAATAAGTTACTTATTTAAAGAAAAATAACATATTTCCTAATTTTTTTTCGAAATAAGTAAATTATTTCTGAAAAATAAGATTTAATTATATACAAATTCTCTTTTTCAAATCTTGAAAAGTGATATTGAATCAGTTTTGGGTTTGAGAAAAATGGGCCTGAGGATGTCCTTAGGTAGTTCTCCTGAGGTTATAAGACAAATAACCTATAGAATAAGCGGCCCCGCAGGCGCATTTTTGTAATAGCAAATTTTTTATCAGTAGATTTACCTAAATACTCTTAAAATAAATTGTATTGGAAACCTTTTAATCTCAGGATGTTCTGTCTGAGGTCATCCTCACGCACATGAATCCCTTTGGGTTTTTTATATTGATTTGGGTTGAATATATACAGCGAAGGAGCGCGGAGCGGGAAGTTGGCAGCTATTTAAAGCTTTGCTGGAAAGAGTTTACTTTATAGTACAAACTCGAGTTTGATGACAAGTTCAAAGTTACAGTTTCAACTATCGAAGGCTTTGTCTTCCTCTACAAAACTTGATCAACTTCAAAAAACTCATTCTTTATTAATTGTCTCTGGACTTGATCAAATTAACTTCTACTGTGGAAAGTTGATAAGCAAATATGCCCAATTCAAACACCCTTTTGCATCTTTATCTGTATTTCATCATATCTCACCTACCCAAAATGTGTATCTTTACAATACAATTATTAGAGCAATGACCCGTAATGCTCTTTTCTCTCATGCTCTGAAATTTTATTTCCAAATGTGGAACATGAAAATTCATCCTGATAGATATACATTTCCATCTCTTATCAATGCTTGTGCTGGTTTATTGGATGTTCATATGGGTAATCTTGTGCATCATCATGTCTTGCAAATGGGCTTTTACTCAGATTTGTATGTTGGTAATGCTTTGATTGATATGTATGCAAGATTTAATGAGTTGGGTAAAGCGCGTCATGTGTTTGATAGGATGCCTCACAGAGATATTGTTTCTTGGAATAGTATTATTTCAGGGTATAGCTCCAATGGTTATTGGGAGGAAGCACTCAATTTGTTTAAGGAGTTGAGAGTGTTTGGTGTAGTACATGATTTTGGTACTGTGTCAAGTGTTTTACCTGCGTGTGGTGGTTTACTCGCTTTTTTTGATGGTGGAGTAGTTCACGGGTTAGTAGAGAAGACTGGGATGAGGGCTGACACACTTGTGAGCAATGGTCTTCTTTCTATGTATTTTAAGTTTGATAACTTAGAAAATTGCCGTAAACTTTTTGATGAAACTGTGGCTAGAGACACTGTTACGTGGAATATTGTCATTTGTGGTTACTCTCAGTCAGGCTTGTATGAAGAATCAATCAAGCTGTTTCAGGATATGGTGTCTGAATTTGAGCCAGATTTGTTGACAATCACATCGGTACTCCGTGCTTGTACTCACATTGGGGAATTGAATTACGGAAAATTTATTCATAAATACATGATGAAGAAAGGATACATGTGTGATACTACAGCCAGTAACATTCTCATTAATATGTATGCAAAATGTAGTGACATGGTGACTGCAAGGGAAATATTTGACGAAATGAAGTGCAGGGATTTGGTTTCATGGAATTCATTAATTAACGGTTATTTTAGAAATGGCTGGTATGTGGAATCTGTAAATATATTTAAGATGCTTAAAGTGGTATTGGAACCTGACTTCGTCACCTATGTGACACTTCTTTCTATGTCTACTCAGTTGGTTAACCTAAGTCAAGTAAAGCAAATTCATTCTGATCTTATAAAGGTGGGATATGATTCATGTGTGGTAGTAGCAAATGCTCTTGTGGATGCATATGCCAAATGTGGCAATACTGAGAATTCCTTGACTCAATTTGACAGCATGAAACATCGTGATATTGTAACTTGGAACTCTATCATTGCTGCATGTGTTCACTCCGATGAATGTGACATAGGGTTCAAAATGATAACTCAAATGAGAAGGGAGGGGGTAACGCCAGTTGAGGCTACCATGCTAGGTTTGCTTCCTATTTGTTCTGTACTTTCAGCGAAGAGACAGGGAAAGGAGATTCATGCTTGTATTTTGAGGTTAGGATATCATTTACATGTCCCAATCGGGAATGCTCTAATAGAGATGTATTCCAAGTGTGGTTCTTTAAAAAATTCAGTTTTAGTATTTGAGCATATGAAAACCAAAGATGTAGTTACATGGACGTCATTAATCTCTGCATATGGGATATATGGTGAAGGAAGGAAAGCTATAAG
The DNA here is from genome assembly GCA_037693485.1 of Kitagawia praeruptora. Lineage (NCBI taxonomy): Eukaryota > Viridiplantae > Streptophyta > Magnoliopsida > Apiales > Apiaceae > Kitagawia > Kitagawia praeruptora. The sequence goes on from CM075354.1 coordinate 79,535,425, forward strand.
TGCTTTTGAGGAGATGAAGAGAACAGGTATTAGTCCTGATCATATAATATTTGTTTCTGTCATACATGCATGTAGTCATTCAGGTTTGGTGGAAGAAGGCCAGGCTTACTTTAATCATATGAGGAAACACTACGACATCGAGCCTCAACTTGAGCATTATGCTTCTGTAGTTGATCTTCTTTCACGATCTGGATTGTTAGCTGAAGCTGAGGAGTTTATTATTTCCATGCCATTCAGACCGGATGAAAGTATATGGGGAGCTTTGCTTAGTGCTTGCCGATCAAGTAGCGACGTCAAGATTGCCGAACGTGTGGCAGAACGTATACTTGAACTGAATTCAGAGAATACTGGTTATCATATATTAGTTTCAAATGTATATGCAACGTTAGGGAAGTGGGATAAAGTGAGAACAATTAGAAAATCATTGAAACATAGAGGACTGAAAAAAGACCCTGGTTGTAGTTGGCTGCAGATACATAACAAGGTTTATGTTTTTGGCGCTGGGGACAGGCACCATGAACAACATGAAGAGGTTAATAAGTTTCTAGAGCACCTTGATGATCTATTGAGACAGGAGGGGTATGTTGCTGATTTAAAATTTGTTTTCCATGATGTTGATGATGATGAGAAGAGAGATATGCTTTGTGGCCACAGTGAAAGAATTGCAATAGCATTTGGATTGTTAAATACAAAACCAGGTACTCCTCTGCAGATTATGAAGAATCTGCGAGTATGTGGAGATTGCCACACTTTCACCAAGTACATATCAAAGATTGTGCAACGAGAACTATTAGTTAGAGATGCAACTCGCTTCCATTTGTTCAAGGATGGAGTCTGTAGTTGTAGAGACCTCTGGTGATGCCGATTCCTTTCTCATGGAATATTGCGAGATATAATGATTAATGACTAGCCGTGTTAATGGAATACTAGCCTGCCTTGGCCCTACTTTAATTCATTTGGTGGATCTACCTCATTTTTTCACTGATGATTTGCAATTGGTTTTTACAAGAAATCGTCAGCACAGATGTGTAACTATGCAAACTCAGTAAGCATGGGGCTTCGTTTTCCCCCCATTATCAGGTTACTAATTTAAATATTCTTTCTTCACTCAATTCCTATATATTTCTGATTGTTCAGCAGGAGAGGTGATAATCTAACTTGAATAAATTCCTCCAGGCTTTGCCTTTGGGACATCTCTGCACTATAAAACTTACCCACATTTTGAAGCTCGATCTATCCAAGTTCGATCACAGTAGTAAATCGTAAGGACTAATCGATAAACTAATACTCCCTCCGGCCCAGTAGGTTGTTAACATTGTTCATGGAGTTTAAGGAAAATGAAAAAAGGAGAAAAAAAGTTAAGTGGGTGTAAGTTAGTGGACCCTACTAATATTAGTAAGGAAAAATGTAATATTTTAGGAAATGTTAAGAAATGAATGGGACATCCCAAAATAGAAAGTGTGAAGAATCTATTGGGACGGGGAGAGTATACGTTTTCTCTGCAGGGCTTTAACTTGTCAACATATGTCTTGTTTTGATTGTTAAACTGCATGCAGATGGATATTGATCTACCCAAGATTTTGTTTGTATCTTGATACTCTATGGTTTTTTAAATGCTTAATTTGTTCAATGCTATCTAGAGCATCATGTTAGTTATATCGATTTGGTTAATGTTTTTTAGTGCATTGTCTGTGGATTGTAGATACAGTTCTATTAATATTTGATAATATTCTGCTCAATTTTATTCTCAGGAATGTGTCATACTCATGGATGTGTAATCCAAATGGTTTTGGTGGTATATAGAGAGTACCGTTCGGTAAGAATGTGGCTTCTTTCCTATAATTGACTTGCTCAAGTTGCATTATTTTAAGCATCACCAGAATATACAAGCATCATTATCTAGGTAAATCATGGGATTATGACAATATTTTACCGTTGGTATTAATAATACCAAGTCACCGAACATACCCAGTATGCTAAACTGAATCCTGTGTATGTACTAAAATTTTGGGTTAACTAACGGATACCTACTTGCTCAGGACCCTTTTACGAGTGCCCGGCTGAATGAAAAAAAGTTAAATCTGCTCAATTGTACATTGTATCAGTTTCAAATTCCAGTTTCCTGTGTAGAGCCACTAGATTTTGTCTAGAAGCCTTTTAGCGCATATTAAACCTCAGTCCTGCATGACAATCATACTCTCCATTCCTCTGTCACTTCCATCCATCTCGTTTTTCACAATATTCAGTTAATTAGAAATGATTTCTTTGCATTCGCAGATCTACAAATTCCTGGCAGTATAGATTTTATCAATCTCGCCTTTGTGAAGGTTTAGAGTTTTCTGCCTCAGGCGGGTTGTGCGATCTGCGTACTGGATAATCAGGGGGATATAATATCTCTGTCATCCGAACTCTCCGATTTTGTCCTCAAACCCGTGTTCACTGGACATGACCAGGGGGTGTGGGAATGTCGAGAGATGTGTATGACTAGTTTTGGAGACAAGATCGTAGTTTTTGGAAAATTAGTTGCATTATGTTTTTTTTTCGCCAGGTACATTATGTTTTCTTCTTTAATGTGGTTATGTGTGGAGGTAGAGAAAGGAGCAAGAGGGAAAGCAGCATGTGGTGCTTAGCAGATTGAAGAAGTTCAGAATCTCAGCTAGGAAAGGCATAAGAATAACAAGAAGGCAAGACAAAGAAGAAGGTTTAGATTGGCAGTTGTCTATGCGGCTGCCAATGTATGTGATTCATCTCTATCAGTTAACCCATCTTGGAAAACCCCACAGAAGGTGCAGAATCACCGTACTTATGTAGAAACTCCGGAATGCAAAATCAGTACCAGAAACGATAGTGTTTATTGTGCTCATATTAGAGAAATTGTATTTTAAATGGAGAAGTCTTCTAGGAAGATGATCTACTTCACCTTAACCTTGAAACAAACAATGTGACGCCTAGGGTTATTGGGTTGGGTGAGAGGAAATAGCATAAGGAACAGGTTTCGTGAAAAGTGCATGGTACTTAGATTGCGAAAAGTATATCATTGTTCGATTGGTTACTGATTTAGTTGTCAAGATTATATCTATAGTTCTTTCCTATTTTCTTACTGTCTTTTCATTGATAGTAATAAAAATGATTCAGTGAAGCACTGCACATAAGCACACTATAGCTTTTATTTATAATGAGTTAACCTCTGTAGTTGCTTAAAATTCATACACACATCAGGCCTGTTGCATTGCTCGAAACTTGGAGATTAGCTTGTCTCTCGGAGGCATGCTTTCTTTAATTACGGGATTTTTTTTTTTTTTTTGATAATCCGGTGTCCGGGTCAGCTTGCACACACCTCGACTAATCCGAGGGCATACTATCACACTCATACCCCCGAGTATGGTAGTCCACTTAATCCCGGAACGCCCCATGGAATCGAACTCGTGACCTCAAGGCAGCAAGCCTTAAGTGCCACTGTCCGACCATCTGAGACATCCCGTGAGGGTTTAATTACGGGAACTTCTGAGAAGTCCTTTATCCATTTTAGTAGCAATGGACATTGTTCTTCTTTAATGATATCTTGACCGCTCGTTTCATCCAAAATACTAATGAGATTCGCCATCCAACCAATACAAGATCTAGGAATCCAATCGACTCTCCTCCAAAGAACCTCTTTCCCCTGAGCTGTTCCTCAACATATTCTAAATTTTTCCTGACATCTAACTTTGCTTCCTCTTGTTCTTTGCCTTTTCTTAGAACACTTTGAAATATTGATGTCAAAAGCTACATTTGACCAATTGAAAGATCATGTCAAAGATTGATCAAACACTGTCACGAGAAATGGCTGCTTTTCCTTTTCTTTCTACCATTCTTGTCAAAAAAATTTCTGTTTCTGTGGTACTTTTCAATGTTTTTAATAATTTCCAAGGAATTTTCGTTCTGATATCTTTTAATAAATTACAAGGTAAAAATTTCAAATTTTTACCTTTTCATCACCAAATTTTGCCCATAAACGAGATGTGGCCCTCTCTGTTGGATCTTCATGAAAAAGAGGAGTTTCTTTCCATTGTTCATCTATATACTCGAGGATTACAAGCGATTCTGATATTGGTTTTCCATTGTGAACAAATACAGGAACTTTCTTGTGAACTGGATTGTACTTTAAAAGCAAAGTGATAGACTATAACCCCGACTGTACTTAGCCCAGGTTGACTCCAAATCTGTCTGGCGCTATTTCCGATTGGGGTCCAATTCAGAACACCCGGAACCCAGGCCCAAGACGCGTGAGACGACACTATGCCACACTTGACAACGACAAGTAAGAGAATCCTATGATTGGCTCAATCATGTCCCTATCAATCCACGTGCTAACATGCTCTTGGCACACACCACCAAAATTATCTCCTGGATAAGTGGGACTATCTGCAGCATACAGATGTCCCGCATACCTAGGATCCAACGCTCATGATTACAGGTACTAACCCCCAAATCCTAATCCTTGGCCAATAAATAGACTAAGAGAAGAAGGTTTAGGGGTTACGCTAATTTACACACCCATATACACATACCCTCCAAATTTCAATACTCTAGTCCTATAATTATTATCTTCCAAAGCCTACTCTTATTCTCACGGCGGAGGCGCCACGGGGCTCAAACTCCCCTTCGGTGTTGTTTTGCAGAGGCCCAACCACCAGCATCACCTCTCCTCAGGCGTGGGAACGGTGAGTAAGCACTTGTTCGGGATCTAGAGTTATCATTGGCGCTAGAAGGAGTGTGTGGCTCTGTCCTTTGGTCTCGGTGCCTCTTGACCCAACTCCATCAACAAGCTTTTAAAAAAGAGTCCTAATAAAATTAGTAATATCTGAAAACCACCTGAACCTTTGATAAAAATGCAACTTTTACCCCTTTTTCAACTATGTATGCATGCTTTTGGCCCCGTCTAGCCTTTATTGATCTAGATCTGTTGCTTTCTCTTGATAAAGTTTTGATTTTTAGCCTTTAGCCCTGGTTGGTATTTAGATCTGTAGTCATGACTGCTTGATTTGTTAAAGTCTTGGCTTATTCTTGCTTACGTTTGTTTGGAACCATAAATACATGCATACATACGTTGTTTTCTCAAAAATAAACCTAGATCTATTGCAAAACTTGCTTCTTGTGAAAATTATTGTTTTGAAAACATGCCAAGAGGAAGTAAATCCACCTAGAGACCATCTACCAGTATTAAGAGATTGGAACTGAACCCGGTCCAGGACCAACCCCTAGTCCCGACTACTACACCCCCTGTTCTGGAGAGGTTGGGATTGGACCGGGAGATGCTAGAGTCACAATTGAGATAAACTGGTACAAATACACTGATGTTCCTCTTGCCGCAATACACATGGAGAACCTCACCAGAGAGGACATAGCAGAAGCAATCCGGGAATACCGAGCCCGGAACCAAGCCCCACCTGAACCAAAACAAGCTGAAAACTCTAAAGATTCTGGTAACTCACACCGATCCCGAGACTTAGTCTTTGACCAAATCGGTGATAAAGGCAAAGGACCGTAGAAGAAAACAACTACCTACCGGTCCTATATGGGGAGGACCCCCTATATGGGTTCGGGATCAACTTAGTCCCGAACCAAAGAACCCTGTACCTACCAATCCTGTTTGGTATCACTCCTAAGCGAGTAACCCACATGGTGAAGTTCTATGTCATCAACATCCCATCTTCTTATAATGTGATCCTAGCCGTCTAGCCATAACGAAGTTCCGAGCCATCACAGCTACTCCCCACACCTATTGGGATAGATGAAGTCAAAAGAGATCCGAAAATGGAAGGAAGGTGTGTTAGGTTAGGGGACTTACACAATTCGAGATTCACAATCACCAATACAGAGTGCGCGCGCACACCGATCAATAATTGACAAGATCTACCAAAGCGCAAAACAAGAACACACAAATACTTGACGTGGAAATACCCACGCCCCAAACTCGTATTATTAATCAAATCAATTATCAATAATACATCAAAACAATAATACTTTAACGGTGTCCCAACCCGATACTTGATCCAACAATGCTCAAGCATCTCCCAAACAATACTTAAGACTACATCTCTTAAGCTTTCACATATCAAACAAATACAATATGACTATGTATATATAGCCACCCAAAACTTAGCCACCAAGACTTACCATACTTCTTATACAAGTCTTCCAATTCTTGGCACCTAATTACCCAACTTAGTGATCAAGACATACCATATATAATAATTATCTACACATACAATTATTATCTTACCAATATATATCTTAAACCACTCAAGCCCATACAATCACATTGGGTTAAAACCCAACAATCCTCCCCTTCAACCCAATACCCACATCGGATTGAACGGTAACCCATCAAGCCATCGACGTCCATTCGCCAACGCCTCCCCTCGAACAAGAATCCCCTCTTGCTCTTCCAATCCTTTGAGTATCACTAAAACCCGTTTAGTGAACTCCAAACCAAACCATCGTTCTTCACCATAACGATGTATCCAATCTACAAAATCACGTGCATCAATCACCACGAGTGCTCTCCCACATGTTGAGTCACCCGATCCTTGCTTTCACAATCCTTCGGTCTCCTGAAAAAAATCACTAGTATCATCCAAACAGTTCACCTGGTTGATCAAGCCATTGAAACAATTGCGATGACCTCTTCCATCTTCTTCCATCTCGAGTCCGAACATAGGATTGATCCATGGTGCAAGCCAACCGCCAAACCGCACGTAACTTTGTCTCCACCCGCTTTAGCAGCAATCTCCTTGTCAACAAATCCTTCTCGAACTTTCCCTTAACCTCTTCAATCACAAACCCAAACCTTGGCTCTTGATACCACTTGTTAGGTTAGGGGACTTACACAATTCGAGATTCACAATCACCAATACAGAGCGCGCGCGCACACCAATCAATAATTGACAAGATCTACCAAAGCGCAAAACAAGAACACACAAATACTTGACGTGGAAATACCCACGCCCCAAACTCGTATTATTAATCAAATCAATTATCAATAATACATCAAAACAATAATACTTTAACGGTGTCCCAACCCGATATTTGAGCCAACAATGCTCAAGCATCTCCCAAACAATACTTAAGACTACATCTCTTAAGCTTTCACATATCAAACAAATACAATATGACTATGTATATATAGCCACCCAAAACTTAGCCACCAAGACTTACCATACTTCTTATACAAGTCTTCCAATTCTTGGCACCTAATTACCCAACTTAGTGATCAAGACATACCATATATAATAATTGTCTACACATACAATTATTATCTTACCAATATATATCTTAAACCACTCAAGCCCATACAATCACATTGGGTTAAAACCCAACAAGGTGCTATAGTCAAGCCTTAGTCATGGCCGAAATTGATCCGAACAACAAGAGGAAAGCCTCATTTTATCAGAATAATCTGAGTCGAAAGAAACGCAAAGGTCACTTCAAAAAAGGGTCCGGGAAAGAAGTTCAAAACATTGAGAATGCTAAAGTCCTGGCTACTAGAGCCCTGAGTACCGAAGCCCAGGCTATTGGAGCCCTGACTACTGCAGCCCAGGCTACTGGAGCCCTGACTGTTGAAGCCCAGATCTACTGGCTCAAAACGCCTTAACCCGGGTCCAACATTTCGTCTTTAAGAAGGTTTAAGGCAAAACATTGAGATTACTTGTAACAGCCCGACTTTTCGGACTATTACCACAAAGAGCAACTAATAAAATTTAAAAACAAATTTCATAAATACTTAAACCAAAACCCAAAAATATCGGGAAATTCTTCTAATATCCAGAAATGACACTAAATAAAATAATCCAATGTAAAATCAAAATGCATAGAGACGCAGCTCCTCAAATAAAATAGCTAGAATCTAAAACATTATCAAGTGACATAGGTACCACTCTATTCCAATCTAATTGCAATACCCGCTAGTACCTAAAAATTCACAAATAATGAGCTACACGGCCCAGCAATATAACTAATCGAACTAACCAGTGGATCAAGTAAGTTTCACAAAAATATTTTGTAAATTTCATAAATCAAAGTTCACAATTTCATAGTTCGTAAATCACAGTTTCAAAATCAAAACTTAAAAACGTCTAATAATTTCCACAGTTCGCTAAGGTCACAAATACCTGGTGACACAGTATCATAGGTTCATAATTGTCAATAATGCGTCCCTTACTAAGGTATCATAAAGTGTGCACTCCCGAAGGCATCATAAAAAACACGTCCTAGTAAGGTATCATATGCTAGTTCTGGAACTATACGCAATTCTAACGGGTTCATAAGTATAGCTAGCTGGGAATTCTTAATTATATCTAAAAATTCATACTTGATCCAAATTTTCGTAACAAAAATATTATAAACATAAAAAATTTAAAAACATTTCAAATATAAAACATTTTAAAATATATCGAAAGGCACGAAAAGTTAACTTACCTCTAAAGTTGTACCGCACAAAATCATGTTAAGCCTAAATAAATATAAAACATAAGTAAAAGCCGAATCAGTATTTCCTCGGATTTCTAGATGGCAAGTAAACAACAATGACTATATTACTAACATTTAACAAGCTAATTGGTATCACCTAAAAGCATGGACTTTGTTTTAATATTAAATAAACTAGCATAATAACCCGTGCGAGGCACGGGTTATCTTTTAGAACTCGGCGGAGATAATTGTACTAACGTTATATTGAAAACAGTAATTTAAATTTAATGGACATTTATTTGTTTATGACTTGTTTTGTTATAATATCCCTACTTTATTTCGTGTAAAATGTAACTTATTCGGATTTAGCTGAAATTTATAAATAGTATGAAATAAAACATATAAATACATTCGAGATTATAGAATACATTTCAAATGGTTTAGGAGCGTTGTTAATTTTAGTTACATTGTTGTTAATCATGAGAACTATTTAATAAATCAGTATAACATTAAGTGCTACCATGAAAAAGGTGATATAATATTGTTGTATGTAAGTTAGTTTCTTTTTTGTGCAGTACATAATTTTAGCATTATTTATTTGTTTATTAATGAATATGGTGCAGGGTCTCAAGTATAACAAATATAACGTGATTGATTATTAATGTGTGTGATTTGTATGTAAGACGTTGCTAACCTGTGAATGATCATTTTTTTGTCTAGACCTTATAATTTATATTTTCGGAATGAATACAAGTAATGTAGTCAGCGTATGTTTCTTTATATGCAAAAGACTAAAACTTAATACAAAAAATGAGTTGGCAAGTACGACTATATTGAAATACATTTTATATTCATATAGTAGTGAAATTTTACACATTTAAACATTTATCATTATTTTGTGAGTTGTATGTATATTTGTAAACATCTATTATAACTATAATTGTATCACAAGTTGACTACTACGAGAACGTGTATTAGAAATAAGCTTTAACATTCTTTAATTTTTTGTTCGATATTAGATTTCCAAATCTCGGTTGTTTAATTGATCTTTTAAGTTTTTGTTCCAATAATTTTTTTCAAAAATCGGATCAAATCTCAGTATGAACCCACCACAGGCTAAGCTAGATATTTTGCTGCAAACATTATCATTTCATTGGACGACGTCATTTTCGATCCCCAAACAATCTTGCTAAGTCCATTAACAACATATGTAAAACATATTAAAATTTTGAGTAATTTTTAAAAATCGAGTTATGTTTCGATTCTGAATTCGTAATAAGTTTAAATTCACCAGCCCAAATACCAAAATTTGATAAAGTTATGATTTATTGGTACATCTAATAGTACATATATATACACTCATGAATTATCTAATTATTCTCAATGTGGGTTTAGAAACTTATAGATCTATAATTCAACTACCTATCAAAATATTTGGTGCAAAAAAATATTTTAATTGTGATCCTGCATTCAGAATAATTTTTATAAAAAAACTTAATTATATGTGAAATGTATTCTTTATATTTAAAAGGTTAGAACACATTTTTAAACTAAACAACGATTAAAAAATGAAGTTGTAGTCCATTCATTTACTTTGTTTTACTCTATATTATGAATTCAGTCAGTTCTACATAAATCGGGTATCGGACAAGATCGGCAAGAGGACAAGATCGTTAAATCGGGGATTAATCGGAGTAAAAATCGGAAGTATTTTAATAATGTAATATTATTTAGTATATTGTTCTGATTTTATTAATTTTTTATTAAGTAATTGTTGAGTATTGAACACGATAAAAGAATACAGAGGGGGGGGGGTGAATGGATTCTTGAACTTTTCTTGATTGAGTCTGTGTAGCTGATAAGTGTGTATGTGTGCAGAAATTAAGGTGCGGATAAGTAAACAACACAAGACACAATATCACTTTAATCTAATGTATATTAGATAAAGGTTGCTACAATCTGTGAATACAAATGGTAGTATTCTCAGCTTCGTTTTTCTCAGAGAGATATAGCTTACAGTGTATGAAAAACTTGACTCACGAAAGTTACTAAGCTATGAAGTGAGGCTGTGTCCTTATAGAACATGGATACAGCCTGCTTACTACAAATAAGGTAGCTAAACAAATTACTTTCTAGTCTGTCTATCCTTTTTGAGTAAGCATCCAAACGGTTACAGATTTGACTTTGCAAAGCCTGTTTAGATCCACTTCTTTAGCTCCTTGTCTCTTCTATATCTCTCCAAGCTTCCTTGTAGGCTTTCCAGAGCACGTTACAGATTGTGGTCCATAAAGTGCATTGGCTTGTTGCAGGTTTCTGACTTGTACAATTTCTTCAGTATTTTGTCTCCAAGAATGTATTCGAGAAGTGACTAAGTAAGTGATTCGAGAACTAGAATTGACTTGATCGATAACTCTGAGTTCTCGAATACTGTTATAAAGACATATCGAACCACTTCTCGAATAGCTCTTTTCCATCAGGATTCCTTGAGTTGTCGAATAGAACATTTGACTTATCGAATCCTCGAGTTGTCGAATAGCTTTCTGAGTCCTTGAGATATCGAATGGAACTTTGACTTGTTGACTCTTTGAGAACTCGAATACCATCTTGACTTGTTGACTTCTTGAGTTCTCGAATAGAGTAGTAGACATATCGAATCCCTGAGATATCGAATGAGATATCGAACAGTGTATTCAGAGATATCGAATAGTGTCTTGAGATATCGAATCTCTGACTTCTCGAATGCTGGACTTCTCGAATAGACAAATATACTTCTCGAATTGGTACTTAGGCAAATTCTTCATTTCTTCAAATCCCAACTGTGATTATTTGGTAGTCTCTAACTCCTTGCTTGAGGCATGAACCATGGAACTTCTTTCAAGCATTATTCTAGACTCTATTTGTACAGTTACACAACTAGGATTTGATGCCTATTACAAGTACAATACAAACAGAAACTCTACAACTAGAGGTTCCCTCAGTTAAGAGGTCATGTAAGTAATGCAAAGCATTACAAACAATTAGGCTTGTTATTAGATGTGTACAGGCATGCCTCTGTAACTAACAATCTCCCCCAAATTGTGAGTGAGACCCTTAGTCACAATTTCATGTCTGATAACAAGCCTAACATACATAAAGATAAAACTTTAAAAGTACAGGTATGTATTTTGATTGAACACATAAATGAAATTACAAGATAAATACTCTTACAGTATGATGAGGTACTAGCCATTTTCTTTTGATTGCATCTCCATTGCTTTGGCTTGTAGATCATCATATGCTTTCTGTTTCCTTTCTTTCTCCTTCCTTGCATTCTCATCTATTGCTCTCATGATTTCTGTCATAGCATCCAATTCTTCAATCATAATAGAGTTTTTGAAATCTTCAAGCACTGGCTTCAGAATGTTGGCAGGATAGTGACTGAGTAGGTTCATTCTTATATTGACATTATCTCCATTTCTCCTCCTATACTTCACCACATAGGGATCAAACTGAACTCTACACAATCCCTTTGCCCTTAGCTTTTCTGCTTCAATCTCCAGTCTATCAATTTCTTTCTCCCTTTCTAACCATTTCTCATAGCAGCCCTTCCTTATCTTCTCAGCATAGTCTTTCTTCATTTTCACAAAGTCAATCAATTCCAGCTTCCATACTTTCTCCACCTTGTCCTTAGAATCCAGCAATGCAATGATTCTTTCTATCTCATACAATTTACCCCAATGTTGACAGCCCCCTTGTTTGAATTTCATTTCTTTCCCATCAGTGTACTTGATTACAAGGTGATCATCCACAATTGCAGCATAGCATATCTTTTGAGCTCTTAGAAATAGCAGTTGCTCTTCATCAAAGTCTTCATCAAGTGGCTGGAGCTTTAATCCTGGAATGATTGTTAGGGCTCTAGATTTGGATAGCTTCACTCTCCTTGCAGTATGTTTAAACTTTATCCTTTTGACATGGTTGCTTGGCAGAAATCTTTGACCTTGGTTGGTAGACCATAGTAGTATTCCATTAGCAGATTGCTTTCTGAAACATACACATGGTTTCTTGACTTGACTCTTCTTCTTTTCTTGAGATGGTAAGACAGTTGTAGAAGCCATAGATGTAGATTTTGCTAGGTCACTACTAACAGTATTCACCCTAGACTTAGAGTCTTGTGTTGTGGTGAGATTACTGTTAGCATTGCCTAAGGCTTGCTGTCTTCCACTCTTTCTCACATATGTTTTACCCTGGTCATCATCATCCTTTCCATCCTTGTCCCCCTTTTTCTTCTTATCTTCATCACCCTTATCTCTCCTGTGATGTCTTCTCCTCCCATCACCTTTGTCTTCAGAATCATCATCCTTATTTCTCCTAGGTTGAGCCATCTCTGGAATTTCACCAGTTGCAATATAGGTTCTGAGGATATGCAGTGCCTCACTTTCTTCAGCATTTCTGGCTCCAACCTTCTTCTGTAATTGATCAATAATAGCAATGATCAGTCTGTGATTTCTGGGGGTGAGATCATGAGGAATGACCAGTTGCTTGATATCTTCAATTCTGGTACCAGACTGATAGATAATTGTCCATGGCTTCTTGATCACTTCTGGTAGCCTTGTAGGTTGACCATTCCTCAAGTCATCAAACAGACTCTTGCTGTTGTCATTTTTCTTCTCAATGAGCTCTAGTATGGCATCTATCTCTGAGTGCTTTAAGTCTTGTAGAATCTGGTATGTTAGATGCCATATCTTTAGTTCGGACACCATCACTATCTCCTTGACCCATAAATTGTTGACTTGCTTGGGGATGACAGTGATGTAGTCTATCTGCTTCTTCACCTCCCTCAGATAAAACTGAGTGTCACCAACCTGTTCCCTTATGGCTTTCAGAAACTCCAAGAAGGCTTTATCATGATAGACATTGGAGTTAGCAACTTCTTGTAGCTTGGCCTCAGTAACAACTTTGACTTCTACAGGCTTGGCACTCTCAGCTATAGAAATTTGAGGTTTGTCAGATGGCATACTCCCTGCAACCACTGTGGTAGTTATTGATTGCTTTTGTCCTCCAGGAGTAGTGATGTGCACAGTTGGTAAGGTGACAACTGGCAAGATAGATGGAGGCTCATCTACTTTGGCTTTTCCCTTGCCAGGCACATTTTCTAGAGACTTAGTAGCCCTTTGTTGTCCACCTTCTTTGAATACTATGCCTTTCTCCCTCTTTGGCTCCCCCTTTGAATTTGAGTTCCTTGCCTTCTTCTCCCCCTTAGGCTTGTTGTCAGGCACAGAGGCTGTAGAGATGTCCTTTGGGATTGAAGATTCATCAGGTAGAGGGAGCCCCATATGCTTCATCATTGCAGCTAACATGGATTGTTGATGCAGAAGGACATCAGCTGTGGTGGATGCTTGAGTGTCCAACTGATCATTTAGCAATGCAACCTTTTCTGTGAGATGAGCATTGGTCTTGGTGAGAGTAGCTACCTCTTGCTCAAGAGTGTTGACCTTAGTGAAGAGTTCATTGGCCTTGAAACCAGATAGAGATTGTTCCTGCAGTCTCTTCACTTCATATTTAGACATTTCATGCACAGGAACATCAGTCACCAGCCTATCTCCATAGAGATTCTTGAACATTATTTTCAGCATGGCATTGGCATCTGTAGTCTGGCCAGATAGATTCTGAAATTGATGACCCAGACCTGAGACAGCATCTTTTAGCACAGCCAACCCATTGTCCACCTTAATGCATGTAGAGTTGCAGTGTTTGATGTCCTTGAGCACACTGTCCAAGTGGGGAAATTTAGCATCAAAGGCCCTCTTGACTTCTGCTACTGAAGTGGCTGTCTTATCACATACCCTGTTGACTTCAGTTTTTACTCCTTTGCCAAGATAGTGTGCAGCCTTGAGGAAACCCTTGTAGGAGTCATTGACAGCTTCATACACTTCACCAGGTGACAGGGATTTAGCATTGGAGCCCAGTGAAGTGATGTATTCCTCCCTGAGATACTGAAGTGCTTCATCGAGAGTAATATCATATTTTCCTTGCAACCAGGCATCTATGTTGCCATCTCTCTCAGCATCATCAATGATCTTTGATTTCTGCACCTCCACATCATCCCTATGGCATAACAGAATAGCCTCATAGTCTGGATTGGGCATGTCTGCAGTGAGAAGGTGTTGAGCAATCTTTGTGAACTCAGGAATCTGATCCACAATTAAGCTTTGAAGTGCTTCAACCGTCAATTGTTGTGGAACAGACCCTGATCCTGAAGCACTGTCATGTTGCACAGGCTTCAGCCATTTTGACATAAAGTCAGAGCTAGAGCTAGGCAAGCTAGTCTCCTCAGTTACAGATGCAACTTCTGTAGCCGGATGGATGGACTCTACTACTGGTGTCTCCACAGAAGTGGGATGAATTACACCAGCAGTTGACACAGGCACAGAGTCTCTAGTAAAAACTAGGGGAACCTCTGTGTTTGTGATGGTGTCATTAGGATATGCCTCAGCATGCATTCCCTCACCATCTAAATGTGGGTTCTGAGTGGTGAACAAAGTGTCATGCACTGAGTCACTTGAAATTATTGGCTCATCAAGAGAAAAGAATTCTTGATGATCAATACCTTGCATCTCAGTTGCCTGAGTTGCAGGTTCCAAAGAAATTTCAGAGTTAGATTCTGGAAGAGAAGTGTGTTCTAGAGTAGATTTTGGCAACTCCCCCTGAGAGATAGAGGGAGTTTCAAAAGTGATGTGCTCTCCACTCAGTGTTGTGCCAGCCTTATCACTCCCATGTGCAGACTCTATACAAGAAGGTGCATTGGGGAGAATGCTTGATTCTATAGTTGCACCCTGTTGAGAGGATACACCTAGTGAGCTGTGTGCCCCTGATTTTACAACTTCAGCCATTTGTGTGACTGAAGAGGTGGTCTTAGTTTTCCTCTTCTTTGGCCTTTGTAAGGGTGACTCAGGTTCCTCACTTTCTAGCCCTAATTCAACAGCTAATGCTGCTTCAGATAAGATATTTAATGGTGCAGACATTACTTCCTTTCTCTTCTTTTTACTAACATCACCCTTTTGAGAGGATGATGCAGTTGGCTCAGTATGTGGGAGAGTGTTTGGTTGAGAGGGTTGGTTAGCAGGCCCTGGGTTAGCAGTTTGTTCTACTTGCTTGGGCTGTGCTAACTTAGATTTAGCATCAAATGTTGGCATGTTGTGGGGGTAAGTCTTAAACAAACTCTCCATATGGGGAGTTATGTTCAGTCTTACATCCACATCATTCCTAGTTTCCAAGTTACCAAAAATGAGTTTGGTCATGGACTTAGGATAGCCTATTTTATTTTTATCAATCCCAGGCAATTCAATCAACGAAGCATTTTTATAATTAAGTACAGATTGAATAAAGCGAGGGAAGAAAATATCAGTACCTCTCTTGGTTGTGTTCTTACCAAGTCTCCCATATAATTCTTGAAGTATGATTTGGCCAACATCTATCTTCTTTCCATAGGCCAAAGCATATCCAATTTGCTGCACAGGTGCACTGATTTGATCAAAGCTTGATTTCCTGGCAGTGAAGACTTGAAGAAGAGTTGCAAACACATAGCTCCACTCCTTTCTCAGATTCTTTCTGTTTAGCTTTCCAAGGTTAATCCCATCTGAGTAGTTTATGAATTCGAAGAATTCCTCCAACTCTGCAGTAGTGGCCATTCTATCAAATGATTCCTGTTGTAGTCCTAGTGCTTGGTTCATGTCTGCAGTAGTGATAGTGATATCCTTATCTTGAACCTTGCAGTAGATGACATAGGATGTGATTGCATTTTCCAGGGCTACAACCTCCACAATAGCAGTATTCCAGAATTGTTCCAGAATATCGAGATATAGAGTTGGATTGGCAGAGAGTGCTTCTTTGATGTATGATTCAACCATCCATTTCACAAAGCACTTAAAGTTTGCATTGGGTGCTTCAACATCACTAGTTAGAGCGATGAAGTTGGTGTTGAACTTTACTGTTGCCATTTGTATAAAAGAGAGAAAAGAAATTGAAGGTTGAAGAAGAAATTTGGCTTTTCGCAGTTAGGGTTTCAGGGGTTTAGAGAGTGTAGATGCTTGAGAAATCGAATGAAATGAATCGAATAGATGTGAGATTGTATAAGTATGAAGTACTTGAATTGTCGATTAGCAAACTGTTTTGTATCGACAAGTCAGGCATTCGAGAAGTAGAAAACAACTATTCGAGAAGTCAAGAATGGCTTAATCGATAACTCAAGCAGATAGAAACTCACAGCTGGCAGTTATCTAACTTAGAAATAATTCTAAATTAAATAAAATGTGTTTTTATGAGTGAATTAAATTTTTAGATAAAAATCCAAAATCGGTTAAAATTCAGCGAGAATTCAGCCTTTTCAAATGATTCGAGAACTCAAATATAGTGTTCGAGAACTCAATCATTCGAGAACTCAGTTGCTATATTCGAGAAGTCAAGAATTCCTCTATTCGATATCTCAGAAAGACTCTATTCGAGAACTCAAGAGTACTCTAATGAGACTTATTAGAGATGTCGAATAGTGAATCATTCGAGAAGTCTGACTTATCGAACTATACCCATCACTCATAAAAATTTGATTTTCACTATCTTTTAAAAATTTACCAGACATATTCATTGAAAAATATCCTAGCAAATTAAATAGTGATTTTCTCAAAATTTCATAGAAATTTTAAGTTAATAAAAATATGATTTTCAACATATGCAACAGATTTGAAATATTTATAAATCATATTTCAGCCAACACTTACTCCAAAAATATTGAGAATTTAGATAAAGTAAGTGTTTACTGCTGCAACAATCTAGATTGATGTATTCACTTAGCCAGAATCTGAAGAATTCAGCATTCCAATTTCACTTACCAACCTTGTGAAGGTGGCTTCATCTAATGGCTTAGTGAATATATCAGCTAGTTGTTTATCTGTAGAGACATAATGCAACTCAATGGTTCCATTAGTTGCATGTTCTCTTATGAAATGATATCTGATGTCAATGTGCTTTGTTCTAGAATGATTGACAGGATTGGCAACTATAGAGATTGCACTTGTGTTGTCACACATGATTGGAATTCTTTCCAACACAAGTCCATAATCTCTAAGTTGATTTCTAATCCAAAGCACTTGAGCACAGCAACTTCCAGCAGCTATGTATTCAGCCTCAGCTGTAGAAGTTGACACAGATTGTTGCTTCTTGCTATACCAAGAAACTAACCTTTGTCCAAGAAACTGGCAGCTTCCTGAGGTGCTTTTCCTATCCACTCTGCATCCAGCATAATCAGCATCAGAGTAACCAACCAGGTTGAGCCCTGTGTCCTTAGGATACCATAATCCCAAGTTAGGAGTGCCCTTCAGATATCTAAAGATCCTTTTTATTGCAATCAAATGTGATTCCTTTGGATTTGATTGAAACCTTGCACACAAGCATGTAGCAAACATGATGTCTGGCCTACTTGCAGTGAGGTAGAGTAGAGAACCAACCATGCCTCTGTAGACTGAGATATCTACTCTCTTGCCTTTAGCATCTTCATCCAATTTAGTGGCAGTGGCCATGGGTGTCTTGGCAGGTGAACAATCTTCCAAGTCAAACTTCTTCAATAAATCCTTGATGTACTTGGTTTGACTGATAAAGATACCATCCTTCCTTTGACTGACTTGCAACCCTAGAAAGAATGTCAACTCTCCCATCATACTCATCTCATATCTGCTCTGCATGAGTTTAGAGAATTTCTCGCACAGTTTCTCATTTGTAGAACCAAAAATGATATCATCCACATAGATTTGAACTAGGATCATATCATCACCATGCTTCTTGTAAAACAGTGTCTTGTCCAATGTGCCTCGAGTGAATTGATTTTCAAGAAGAAATTGTGATAGAGTGTCATACCATGCTCTTGGAGCTTGCTTAAGTCCATACAGTGCCTTAAGCAATCTGTAGACAAATTCTGGGAAATGTGGATCCTCAAAGCCAGGTGGTTGTTGCACATAAACCTCTTCTTCCAACTCTCCATTTAGAAATGCACTCTTGACATCCATTTGATAAACTTTAAAGTTTGAATGAGCAGCAAATGCCAAGAATATTCTAATGGCTTCCAATCTAGCAACAGGGGCAAATGTCTCATCATAATCAATGCCTTCCTGTTGAGAGTATCCTTTTGCAACCAACCTTGCTTTGTTCCTTATTATTACACCATCTTCATCCATCTTATTCTTCAGAACCCATTTTGTTCCAACAATGGTTCTATTCTTTGGTGCAGGCACTAGTTCCCATACTTTGTTCCTTTCAAATTGGTTCAGCTCCTCTTGCATAGCAATAATCCAATCTGGATCCAACAATGCATCATCAAGTTTCTTAGGCTCAACTTGTGATAGAAAACATCCATAGAGGCACTCATTTTGAGTTGCTCTCCTAGTCCTTACTCCTGCATTAGGATCTCCAATGATTTGCTCTGCAGTGTGTGATCTATCCCATTTCCTTGAGTGTTCAGCCTGATTCCTCATCCTTGATGTTGCTTCATCATCCTCATCATGATCATCCTCATTTCCTCCCCCTGTGAAGTTGCCATTACTCACAGGTGTGTCTTGGATGCTTGTTTCTTCACTATTGATTGGCACAAATTCTTCTCTTGTATCATTATTCACTTGAGTTTGTTGAACTTGAGTTTCAACTCCAGTTTCAGTCTCTTCATCAGAATCATCTAGATTATCAAACTTCAATGGATCTTTGTCTTCATCATTGGCTTCTTCTAGTCCAGGTAGCTTGCTGTCATCAAATGTTACATCTGTGCTTTCCATAACTTTCTTTTGACTGATGACATAAACCTTGTATGCAATTCTTTCCATAGAATAGCCAAGAAAAATTCCTTCAAATGCTTTTGCATCAAACTTCCCAACATATTCAGAATTGTCCTTAAGTACAAAGCATTTGCTTCCAAAAGTATGAATATACTTTAGTGTAGGCTTCTTTCCAGTCATCAAGTTGTAAGGAGTCTTTCCAGTGTTTTTGTTGATGAGGGTTCTGTTCTGAATATAGCATGCAGTGCTCACAGCCTCAGCCCAAAAACATGTAGGCATTTTTGCATCAAGTAACATTGTTCTAGCAGCCTCAATCAGAGTTCTATTCTTTCTCTCAACAACTCCATTTTGTTGTGGAGTCCTTGGAGCTGAGAATTGTTGAGAAATACCATTCTCTTTGCAGAATGCTTCAAGTGTGGCATTTCTGAACTCTGTTCCATTATCACTTCTCAATGCAATCACACTTGCATCGTTTGCCTTTGCTTCCTTGTCAACTTTCTTTATATGCTCAATGATTACTTGTGGAGCCTCATCTTTTGATGCCAGAAATTCTACCCATGTATACCTTGAAAAATCATCAACCATTACCAGGGCATACTTCTTTCTTCCAAGTGACATTATGTTGACAGGCCCAAACAAATCCATATGGATAAGTTGTAGTGGCTTGGTTACAGATGTCACTGTCTTTGACTTGTGGCTTGATCTCTTCATTTTTCCTTTTTGACAAGCCTCACACACTCCTTCTTGGCAGAATTCAAGTGTGGGCATGCCTCTCACTAACTCTCTTTTGACTAGAGAATTAATGGCCTTAAAGTTCAGGTGTGATAGTTTCTTGTGCCACAGCCAACAATCTTCATTTGATGCTTTTGAGTAAAAGCAACAAATTTTGTCCTTGTTTGCAGAGTCCATATTGGCTACAAACAGGCTTCCCTTCCTTACTCCAGATAGAGCAAAATCACCAGTCTTCTTGTGGGTGATCAAACATTCATCTTTGTCAAAATTCACCTTGAATCCTCTATCAGTAAACTGACCAACACTTAACAGATTATGCTTGAGCCCCTTGACTAGTGCTACATCTTCAATGATGACATTTCCAACTTTCAGCTTGCCATATCCCAATGTGTTACCCATGCTGTCATCTCTAAAAGCAACCATTGGGCCAGCCTTTTCCTCATACTGTGATAGCAGGGCCATATCACCAGTCATATGATTTGAGCATCCACTGTCCAAAATCCACATGACCTTCTTTTCACTTTCTTTGCCCTGCAAACACAAAGGTATTACTTTTCCTTTGGTACCCAAACTAGTTTGGGTCCATGTGACTTAGAGACAGTTTTATCATAAACAACATGCTTGTTAACTTTCTTAGTGTCAGTCTTCTTGTCACTGTTGGAAGTCTTAGAACCTGAGGTCTCAGACTTAGGTGACAAAGGTACCTTCCTAGCTTTAGGAGGACTTGAAGACTTTGACCTTGTGTAGTGTGTGTGTGAATTGTGACTGATACAACCATCAATGAACTGCCTTCTCAAATTAAAACAACTAGTCATGACATTCATATTGCATGGCATACAGTCAAATTTATCACAGAAAGGTGCATCTCTATGTCTTAGAGGCACAGAACAATCATAGAAAGGCTTAGACACACTACCAACAGGTTTCTTGCATGCATGAGTTAGATGATTGGTACTGAAACAGTTCTGACAAGTTTTCCTAGGGGCATTAGGCATATAAGCATAGTTGTTATCCTTGTTAATCCCTAACTTGCCATTTCTGTTCTGTTTCTTTTTAGTCACTTCCTTTTCTGATTCACTCTTCCCAGCTGGTACAAACTTAACAAACTTCTTAGGTCTTGGCCTATCAACTACTGGTTTCTTGGTCTTTGACTTGACACTCTCACCCTTAGAGGATGCTTGCTGTTCACTAGATTGTGCCTCATCCTCATCATTCAACATTTGCTTGATGAGTAAGGCATCCTCATCAATTTCAAATGTTGATTCCTTAAAAATTGGATTTTCAGTTTTTCTCAAAATGTGAGGCACTTTCTCATGAACAGCTGTGTCCTCTTCAATGACAGCATAGCCTTTCCTTTGTTTGAGAGAGTCATAGTCAAGTCCAATAGCTGCTTTAGGTTTAGCTTCAATTTTCTCACAGTAGGATTGCACTAAACCAGATGATTTCTTGAAAGTTTTAAGTTTGAATTCATTCTCAGCTAATTCATCCCTAAGAGCCTTCTCTACTTGACTAGCACATAGAACCTTGTTCTCCAAATATTCAACTTCTTTCTTAAGGTTTTCTACTTGCATAGCAGTTAGCTCAAGTTCCTCATTCTTTTTGGTTAATACTTCATTTCTAGTTGACAATTTAGCAATCTCCTCATTAGCAGCAGTCATACTAGTATGAATATTAAACATTTCAACAGATAATTGTTCAATCATGGATTTGTATTCAGAAACAGACATGTCTATTGTAGTGAGAGATGGTACCTGAGAATCAGATGAAGATGAGTCATCCTTGGAGTTGGCCATCAAGGCATAATTGCAGAATTCTTGTTCTTCTTCATCACTCTCAGAATCATCCCAACACTTTCCTTCAGCTATGTAGGCCTTACCATGTGTCTGCTTTTTCAGAAGGGCCTCATACTTAGCTTCTAGCTCAAGAAAATCTCTATCCTTCTTTTTAGGCTTCTTGCATTCACTGGCAAAATGCCCTAGGTCATTGCATCTATAACACCTTACAGATGACCTATCCACATAACCGGTTTTGAATTTATTTCTGTTTGGTTTCACAGGTGCCTTGTTCTTGTAAGCTGAATGGTTTTGGGTTTTGGGTTTGAAGGGTTGATTTCTTTTAAATCTGATGTTTGGAAATTTTCTGGCCATGAAAGCATATGAAGTATTTTCCATCCCATCAAGTTCTTCCAGAGTGTAAAACTCCTCTTCTTCTTCCACCTTTTCCTCAACAGGTTCACTTACCCCAGCTTCAGTTTCTTCATCATCTGCCACCTCCTCTATCCTCAGTTGACTTGTAGATGCTTCTAGGTCCAGAATGGATTTGTTGACAATCAAGGCACATGATGTGTTTATCATCCTACCTTGGTTGGCTTGGATAGCCCTCTTCTGAAGCAACTCAAGTTCATGAGTCTTTAGGACTCCATAGAGTACATCATAGGTGACTTTGTTCAAATCTCTCTCTCTTAGAGAAATGACTCTTTGCTCCAGATGATTTGGTGAAGACAACAGAAATTTCATATTTAACTCCTTGGTGCTGTAAACCTTTCCATTCATCTGCAACTCAGTAACTAGCTTGTGAAACCTTTCAAACATCTCAGTAATGCTTTCCTTGGGCTGTGCCATGAAAGCTTCATACTGTGTGACCAGTATCTGTTTCCTGTTTTCTTTAACCTCATCAGTCCCTTCACACAACACCTCAATGTGATCCCACATCTCTTTAGCAGATGTGCATGATGCAATGTTTGCAAACATTGACATATCCATGGAATCAATGATGAGCAACATGAGGTGACTGTCAAGAGCAACCTTCTCCCTTTCTGACTCTGTCCACTTTGATGGATCCTTGGCCTCATAAGCTCTAGGGATTGTTATGGTTCCAACAGTCTTCTCTGGTATCTCTTGTTGTGGAACAAAAGGACCATTCTTGAGAATCTCAGGATACAAGGGATGAGAGGCTTTGATGAACAACATCATCTTTATCTTCCAGAGGTTGAAGTTTTCTTTATCAAACTTAGGGACCTTCACCGTTCCTGTAGTCTTTGGTGTATTCGAACTCATGATCGTTTCTCTGTTTTTGAATAAACAGCCCTCTCTGATACCACTTGTTGAGTATTGAACACGATAAAAGAATACAGAGGGGGGGGGGTGAATGGATTCTTGAACTTTTCTTGATTGAGTCTGTGTAGCTGATAAGTGTGTATGTGTGCAGAAATTAAGGTGCGGATAAGTAAACAACACAAGACACAATATCACTTTAATCTAATGTATATTAGATAAAGGTTGCTACAATCTGTGAATACAAATGGTAGTATTCTCAGCTTCGTTTTTCTCAGAGAGATATAGCTTACAGTGTATGAAAAACTTGACTCACGAAAGTTACTAAGCTATGAAGTGAGGCTGTGTCCTTATAGAACATGGATACAGCCTGCTTACTACAAATAAGGTAGCTAAACAAATTACTTTCTAGTCTGTCTATCCTTTTTGAGTAAGCATCCAAACGGTTACAGATTTGACTTTGCAAAGCCTGTTTAGATCCACTTCTTTAGCTCCTTGTCTCTTCTATATCTCTCCAAGCTTCCTTGTAGGCTTTCCAGAGCACGTTACAGATTGTGGTCCATAAAGTGCATTGGCTTGTTGCAGGTTTCTGACTTGTACAATTTCTTCAGTATTTTGTCTCCAAGAATGTATTCGAGAAGTGACTAAGTAAGTGATTCGAGAACTAGAATTGACTTGATCGATAACTCTGAGTTCTCGAATACTGTTATAAAGACATATCGAACCACTTCTCGAATAGCTCTTTTCCATCAGGATTCCTTGAGTTGTCGAATAGAACATTTGACTTATCGAATCCTCGAGTTGTCGAATAGCTTTCTGAGTCCTTGAGATATCGAATGGAACTTTGACTTGTTGACTCTTTGAGAACTCGAATACCATCTTGACTTGTTGACTTCTTGAGTTCTCGAATAGAGTAGTAGACATATCGAATCCCTGAGATATCGAATGAGATATCGAACAGTGTATTCAGAGATATCGAATAGTGTCTTGAGATATCGAATCTCTGACTTCTCGAATGCTGGACTTCTCGAATAGACAAATATACTTCTCGAATTGGTACTTAGGCAAATTCTTCATTTCTTCAAATCCCAACTGTGATTATTTGGTAGTCTCTAACTCCTTGCTTGAGGCATGAACCATGGAACTTCTTTCAAGCATTATTCTAGACTCTATTTGTACAGTTACACAACTAGGATTTGATGCCTATTACAAGTACAATACAAACAGAAACTCTACAACTAGAGGTTCCCTCAGTTAAGAGGTCATGTAAGTAATGCAAAGCATTACAAACAATTAGGCTTGTTATTAGATGTGTACAGGCATGCCTCTGTAACTAACAGTAATATATATTTATCATATCATAAAGCATATAATAATTCTTATTTGATTAATATATTATTTTCATTTTATTAATTTATTATAAATACCCCGATCAAGAAGTAGTTGTAAAGATTAATCGGGGATTTTAAAAATTGAATCGGCTGAGCACCTTGTAGATGATTAATCGGGGATTAATCGGCTGAATCGGGGATTTTTAGAACAATGATTTCCAATTTCTAAAATTAATTTTATAAGTTAATTAATGACCATATAAATATATTGTATATGCCATTGAATGATTCATCATTATTAATGCTAAAATCTAATTAGATTTTACATACCATCCATGACATTATTTATATAATTTACGGCAGTGTTGAGGTGACAAAATGAGAAAATTTAATTGGTTTGATTGGTGTAAAGTAGGCAGCCCATCTCATTAATTATTTTTACAACAAATTGTAAGGAAACATGTGGCATTTGAAAAAAAATCTGAAACTTTTTTGGGTTCCATACTTCCATGGCATTTTTTATTTGGACACCAACAATTTAAATAATAAATCATTATATATCTTGTAGTTATATACTTACATTTGGTCTAGTAACATACCTTTTAATTAGTACCTAATAAATAAATTAAAATTAATTACATATCTTAAAGATTAACATTTGATAATTTTTCACTAGTTTGAATAATTTAAAAAATATTAGTGAACCACGTATCACACTTCACTAATTAATGATCTAATATAATGTAAATAAAATCGGTAAACCTAAAAATAGGAATATAATAAAATATAATTAAAAAATCTTAACAATCAAAGTGTAAAGTACTCTCTACATTAATTCATATATCTTAAAGACTGACATTTAATTTAAATGATATTGTTGCAATAATTTGAATAATTTAAAAAATATTAGTGAACCATGTATCACACCTGACTAATTAATAATCCAATATAATGTAGAGAAATTACCAAAAATACTATATTTTCTAGTTTGTTTTGCAAATATACTATCTTTTCAAATTAATTGCAAATATACTTTCTTATACTATCTTAATTGCAAATATACTATCTTATACTATTTTAATTACAAATATACCCCCATCTTCTCCAACCCACCTTCTTCTTCTTTTTCACACCATCACCACCCACACCCACCACCTACCACCTCCAAGTCCGCCCACCTCCACTATCTCCGCCCACCCCCGCCCTCCGCCTCCCTCCACTGGGGCCGTAGGCCGGAGCAATTCCGGCATGTGCCTGGTGAATGGTGTTTTTCACCACGTGTCTGACTATTAATGAGTGAACTCAGAGCTTTCATTGCATTTTCATAGTCGACAAAAAGAGGCAAATGTTGTGAATCATTACATTACTGTCCAATTTGTCTAGGGATTGGGATGACATAAGTGTATCTCCGGGATTTGAAAAGGAGTTTCTTACCCTTAAATGCCTATACGACTCTCTTTCAAGTATATGGATTAGAAAGGACTGCCTAAAGAGTTTATGTCATTGATCACAAAGTCATTGAAGAAAGTGTGAATGTCAAATTTAATGAAACCAAGTTTCCAGGATTGCAAGAGGATGGTCAAATGGAGCCTCTTAGATTTGAAAATCAAGGGTACTTGGAAAAAGAAGAAATTGTTGCAAAAGAACCTAGCTACTTGCACTCAGAATATTGAGTTTGAAAGAGATGCTATCAACACCAATGATACTACTCAAACCCCAGCTCAATCTCAAACCATAACAGCCAATCATCAGAATGAGAATGATTCTGGAGATGCTGAAGAGCATGAAGGGGAAAACATCACTGGTGGAGAATCAACCCCTCAAAGAGGAGCTGAACAAGCAGAACAAGAAAGAAGCTTGCCCAGAACTACCAAGTGGAACAGAGATCACACTAGCAATCTAATCAGTGGTGATCCCACAACTCGTATAAGGACGAGAAGAAATTTT
Organism: Kitagawia praeruptora; assembly: GCA_037693485.1. Lineage (NCBI taxonomy): Eukaryota > Viridiplantae > Streptophyta > Magnoliopsida > Apiales > Apiaceae > Kitagawia > Kitagawia praeruptora. Next base: position 79,561,732 of record CM075354.1, read on the forward strand.
TCTACTGACAGCATGTTTTCTTGTTTTCTATCTCAAACTGAACCAAAGACAATTGATGAAGCATTAGTGGATTCTGATTGGGTGATAGCTATGCAAGAAGAGCTCAACCAATTTGAAAGAAACAGTGTATGGAAGCTAGTCCCTAGACCTAAAGTGAAGTCAGTTGTTGACACAAAGTGGGTTTTCAGAAACAAATTAGATGAAAGTGGAAATGTGACAAGAAACAAGGCAAGACTAGTAGCTAAAGGTTACTGTCAATAGGAAGGCATAGATTATGATGAGACATTTGCAACTGCTTCCAAACTTGAAGCTATCAGAATCTTTCTAGCCTATGCTGCACACTATAACTTCAAGGTGTTTCAAATGGATGTCAAAAGTGCATTTCTTAATGGAGAATTAGAGGAGGAAGTGTATGTTGAACAGCCACCTGGATTTGAGGATGCTGAGTTGTATGACTTTGTCTACAAGCTGTTCAAAGCACTTTATGGATTGAAGCAAGCCCCCAGAGCTTGGTATGAAACTCTCTCTACTTTTCTCATTGAGAATCAATTTACAAGATGTGTAGTGGACAAGACACTGTTCTACAAGCATCATGGCAAGGACATCATTCTGGTACAGATTTATGTTGATGACATAATCTTTGGTTCTACAAATGAGAAGCTGTGTGAAAAGTTTTTATCTCTTATGAGGAACAAATATGATATGAGTATTATAGGATAACTATTATTTTTCCTAGGTCTACAAATTCATCAAAAGGATGATGGTATCTTCATTTGTCAAGAAAAAAATGTCGAGGAACTTCTCAAAAAGTTTAACTTGGAAAATGCATCACCTTCCAAGACACCTATCTCAACTGCAACCAAACTGGATTTGGATCCTAAAGGAAAGAAAGTGGACTCTAGTATTTACAGAGGCATGGTTGGATTTTTGCTATATCTAACTGCTAGCAGACCAGACATCATGTTTGCTACATGTCTTTGTGATAGGTTTCAGGCTGATCCAAAAGAGTCACACTTGATCGCAATCAAAAGCATCTTTAGTTATCTCAAAGGCACTCCAAGCTTAGGCCTTTGGTATCCACAAGATACTGGATTTGATCTGATAGGATATTCTGATTCAGACTACGCTGGATGCAAAATTGACAGAAAAAGCATAACAGGAAGCTGTCAATTTCTTGGTAGAAGATTAGTGTCATGGTTTAGCAAGAAGCAGCATTCTGTATCTACTTCAACTATAGAAGCTAAATACATTCCAGCTGGAAGTTGCTGTGCTCAAATTCTTTGGATGAAGAATCAGCTATTGAATTATGGTTTAGAGTTGTCTAACATTCCTATTTATTGTGATAACACTAGTGCCATAGCCATTTCAGGCAACCCGGTTCAACACTCCAGGACGAAGCATATTGATATCAGACATCATTTTATTAGAGAGCATGTTGAAAAGGGAACTGTGAAGCTGGTTTATGTCCCAACAGAAAAGCAACTTGCAGATATCTTCACGAAGCCACTGGATGAAGCAACCTTCAATAGGTTGGTAAGTGAATTGGGAACGCTAAATCTGGTATGTTAACTTACTAGTTTTTACATTTTCAATGTGGTAAAATGCAGCTCGTGACAGTAGCCTTCAATGTTGCTGTCATGAGAAGTTAATGTCTTATGTGTTACTTATTTATTGACAACATGTCTGCTATGACTATGCTAAATTAAAATTACATGTCTGTTTTAATTTATGTAATGAGTAGTCACGTGACATTAACTTAATTTACGCGCGTGCTAGTGATAAGTAATTGTGTCATTTGAAATGACCCCGGGTATTTGTCAGTTATTTTTTTTTAAAGTTAAATACTTTATTAAAAGGAAGCGTGTGGGAAACTGTAGCGTCATTTAATGTGCTATAAGTAAGACTGAGGCCTAACCCTTATTTTCTTATTACACATTAAGAGACTCTAGAGAAGAATGAGCAAGAGGAAGGCTATAGAGATGTCTACTTCAGAGAACTCCAACTCTGCCAAAGCCAAATAAGTGCCAAAAAAGTGTTGCTGCTGAAGATCCAATGGATCTCTGGCTTGATAAGCTTCAAACTTATCTTGACATGCTGGGGATCTCCGATAAGAAGGAGATCGAGAAGGTCGTGGAAGGGCTGCTGTTGGAAGTTTTTCCAAACTTAAAATAGTGTTTAGTTCTTAAGAATCTTTTGTGTATTGTTTTAAGTTTTTTTTAATGAAAAGATCATTTTGCCTTCTTAGTGTTCTTGCATGTCTTCTTTACTCTTATCTTTTCATCCTGGTTATCTGCTGGATAATGCAATGTATACTTGTGTGTATGTGGATGTGTGCTCGATTAACGAATATATGCTTAAATCGATTAAAATGATAATTGGTAATTTTACTTTTAAGCAATAGGCAAAATCGATTAAAATTCATGATATAAATTATGTCCGCACAAGTTGCTGTCTTTAAGTGAAGATGTTGTCACGATGTGCCTTGACAACAAGTTCCTTAACAACAAGGGAAAAAGTTTCTGTCATGAAATTTGAAGGAGATTGTATAAATTGCTTAATGGTGACAACATGTTCTTGCGCCAATGTTACTGTCAAGCAAAACCTGCTATCACCCTCTCCAAATTACTAATGAATTTGTTACAGTACACAGGTTACTATCAAGTTAGTGGACCGATTTAATTGGGACATTACCTCCACGATTTACAGCCACTAAAAAGTGAGTGACCACGACGCCACGTGACTGATTAATGGGTTAAGACAAGGCCACTTTCCCCTTTCTCAGTAAAAACATTTGCTACTCTCATATAAGCAACTGTCAAACACACAAATACATTACTCTCAACAGAACCATTCTCTCAAAAGTAGAAATCTCTCTCCAAATTCTCTAAGCAAAAATGGCACCAAAACAATCCTCTTCTCAAATAAACTTTGTTGGTATTCTCTGTAACACCCCTAGATTCGGGGTCGGAGATCCAGGCTGTCACTCTGTCCTTAATTCCCATTTTAAGAAACAATACTCTTACTCTTCATTTTAACATGTTGTGACCCCTCAATCAAACATAACATTCATAGATTATAGGCTCAGAGACGAAATTAAGTCATTACTAAGTTATTACAACCATCTTGAAATAGTTATTACAACCCAAATATCATAATCTTAAAAGTTCAACTTAAAAGGATTACCATCTAAGGCGGCATCAACAGCCACAATGCGGTTTGGTTTTCAGAAGCTTATCCAAGTCATGCTTGTAAATAAACCTAACCAACCTAAATTGTAAACCTATCCAACTTGGTCTGCTCACCTGTGATAATGCTACTGGGTGCGGCGTCGGCACCTGCCTCGTAAATAGTCTCTTATACTGTTGACCGGTTAGCACGCTTTTGCTGGGGGTCTGCCTTGTTCTTGCCATGCTTATCTATTGTTGTGTGGTGGTATATATAAAAGAAAAGCAAGAGTGAGCAATACAGCTCAGCCATATAATAATAGTTTTCAAAGTACTTTTGTGAACGTAAACCATATGACATATCGTATACTGATATTGTATCATCATTAAACATTTTCATTCTTTATCCAGAAATATAACGAAAAATTTCTGAGGTACTTTGAATAGTTCATCATTCTGTCAACACTATCGGTAATTGAGCACCAAGGCTTTCATTACAGTGTTGTAGTACAATTCCAATTGGAAGAATGGGATTATGCTGGAGCCTTTTCTACGATATCTGGTGATCAGCCAATATACCGTGCCTCTGCTTCTTTACTAGTAGAAGGACGACGTTCCCTTATCGGGTTGCACCCTGACCTCATACGGGCCTTAATGGTTGGACTACGCCCGAAGGCGATGTCCCCTCTTCCTCCAATCCCTTAGAGAATTATATGCATCGTAGGGAGATAATTTAATTCAGTTTCCCCAAAGCACAAGCTTGATGACTGGTTTGATAATCATTACTAACTTTACTTCCATGAGTAATTGAGAAAGTAACTCTGATGTGTGGGTTGACTTTAGTCAACAGATTTCGATTACTAAGAATCACTTCATCAAACATAACTTGGGAGTTGATCGGAGTTTTGAGTGTTTAGTCAAACCTGAGCCCCTCCTTACTAGGTAAGGTGCATTTCTTGTTGGTAGCGAAGGGAGAAAATAATTAATACTAGCTCCCAAAACCTTGGGTTCCCGAGTTTTGATAAGTTTGAGCGAGGTAGCGATACTTTTTTATGAGTGAAGCTATAGTCAGTGAAGAAATGGGAACCCGTCCTATTTTTAAATACTTTTTCGACGATCAGAAAATATTTAAAATACTTTTTAAAGTTTTTAAATAACTTTTAAAATAAATAATATGATTTTTAAATCATCCTGGAATATTTAATAAATATTTAAATAATATTTATTAAATAAATAATCAGCTTAGAATATTTAATAAATATTTAAATAATATTTATTAAATAAATAAACCTTCATACCATTCTCAATATGAAAATAATATTCAAATTAATAATAAATATTCAAATAATATTTATTAATATCTTCAAAGGAATTTTCAATCCGAAAATAGCCAATTTATATTTATTGGAATATTTAAAAAAAATAAACGTCATATAACCCTTCCGGTGACTTCCGGGTTTTATGTCCTTATCCGGACGAAATATCTCCGACTCTCTTACTAAGAAAAGGTATTATCATACCCTACTGGGAACTTGTAACACATCATCGTATACATATATATAAGAGTCTATGCATACGTACATACTTAACAGGTTTATAAATTCCCGTAAATAACCATACATCAAATGCTGATTCGCAAAAATACTATCAAGCAGTTCATAGCATTTATACCACAACAACAACAGTTTGAAAATACTTGAAATACAAGTTTCGAAAACTTGCCTGATCGTGTCGGAATAGTCTGGGCTCTGTCTCTAGTGCGATGATCTATAACAACCAATAAGGTTCGGTTAGTTCATTAAACTATCCCGTCGAACCAACTATTCATATAAAGACACAACTTCGTAACGATACATTCTTACTACACGTTTGGCTTATTATAAGTCCATGATATCCTTTAACCACTTTTGATAATTAATGGTCTCATAACGACTTTCGTTAAAGGTCATTTTTAACGAACTAAAGTTCGTCTTAATTCGTCCCCTAAAAGGGTTTTTTTCACTTGCGCAACTTTGATTCGAAAATTTCTATAAAATCGAAAAATAAACTTTTTCATGAAATTCTTTTTCTCACTTCTTTTTAACTGTCCAGAGGATTTTTCATCCAAATTTCATAATTAAGAACATCTTTTTTCTAGCTCAATTGTTGCTCTAAAAATAGCTCCTTTCTGCAGTGGTTTCTCATGCGCATTCTTGACTTAAACATTTCTATAAAATCGAAAATTTTGTATTTCTACTCCAACTTTATATGGGATCTTAAGCACTGACCAGGTTACTCTTCATAAAATTTTCATAATCACAGACCATTTTTAAAGGGCTCGTTTGGCTTGTAAAGTCAGTCCATCTTAACAATTCGCCCGTTTTAACCGGTTTCACTAAAACGAGCATATCTCATAAACCGTAAATCGTAATCACATGACTTGGTGTCAAAACAAACTACACAACAATTCCTACTGATTTATGGCCAAAAACGTGCAAAGAAAACATTTGTACAATTCGGTATTATCTGCACAAATAACCTAATGAAATTTTGACATTATAACGACTATAATTCGATCGTTTCCAAATTCCATGAACTCCCTTTAACCACTTAATTCAACCACACACCATCAAGATCATATAAACAACATCAAGGGTATCTAATACCAGTGCTAACATCCATTTATCACTACCCAAGATTTATCCATACTTATAAAGCTTAAAACATCACAAACCCCTTAAACATGTACATACTTGCATCAATCTTTCAAATCAACTTATAACTCATGAAGTTTAAGGTGGGTGTGAGTATTTTACCTTCCTTGGAGTCTTAACAACCTTAACCAAGCTTAACAAGGCTTGAGATCAAGTCCACAAGCTATTATAACCCTCAAACTTCAAGATCTAAACCAAAGTTCATAAGAAGTTACTATTTACTCAATAAATTCTTGATTTTATTTGAGCAAGCTATACTTAGTGTAAAATCATGAAATTAAATCCTCGCCCTGGATATATCATGAAGTAATCCCAGAAATATTTTGATGATCTTAGGATGAGTAGAGCTTGGAGAAAAATTTCCTTTTTTCTTGGCTATCTTGAAAAGTATCCAGAAAAGTGGAAGAGCAGCAGCAACTTGTCGAATTTATTTGACCAATCAAACGACCTTGAAAAATAACGAAATTAAATCCGTAACTCCATATTGACGTATAGAATAACTTGAATTGTTTTCATGATTTTTAGATGAGGGTAAGTGTGTGAAAAAAAATCGGAAAGACACCCCTATAGGGTTTGGTCGGGAATTGCTTGAAAATGGGAGAGAGAGTTTCTTGTTTTTCTTGGATGCTTGGGTGTGATTAGCAACTGAATTATGAAGTTAAATTACACTCAATGATGCAGCCATACCATAGTAAAAGTGTAGGATACCCACTTTCCAATTTGTCTCCCTAAATCAAGAAAGTTTGTCCCCTTTACTATTCACTCTAATTTGATTGAATTTGAAATAAGTAGTTTGATTTAAAACTAATTATTTTGCATGGCACTTGCATGGCATATTGCATGGTAACTTTCATGTATATTACCCACCTTAATAATCAACCAATGCTTACCATTTAATTCCATATGCAAGTTTGGAGATTTTCTTGTAAAAGCGTTTCGTCGCGTAGAAATTTCTTTCGTCGTTCTTTGAACATTTGTCTTTGAAATTCTTCTAATAATTTCCATAATTCCTTGCCTTGGTATTTAACTTAGCTTAGAGATTTTCTTAACCTCAATATCCCATATTTATACCAATATTTAATAAAAGTGAAAATCTACGTAATCTAACGGTTTCTGCATTCTCTTTCTTCTTTGTACAACGATACTTTATTCATGAAAGTATAAATACTTCTTTATTCATATAACATGATCTTAGAAACTTTACATAACTTCCACCAATCACTGTTTATGATCATTTTAGAAATATTACAAAAACCTGGGTTCTTACAACCTTCCCCCCTTAAAAGGATTCCGTCCCGGAATCAGGTTGAAAATAATTTGGGGTACTTCTCTTGCATTGCACTTTCCAGCTCCCAGGTGGATTCCTCTATGTTATGATTCTGCCACAAAACTCTGACTAATCTGACCACCTTGTTCCTGAGTACTTGCTCCTTGTGGTCCATGATTTCCACTGGTTGCTCTATATAAGACAAGTCTGACTGTAGATCCACATGCTCATATTCCACCACATGCTTGGCATCGTGGTTATATTTCCTCAACATAGACACATGGAACACGTTATGTACTTTCTGTAGACTTGGAGGTAAGGCTAACTCGTAAGCCACCTTTCCAATCCGCCTTAAAATCTCGAAAGGTCCGATGTATCTCGGGCTCAACTTTCCTTTCTTCCCAAACCTCATCAGTCCTTTCCAGGGAGATAACTTTAGCAGCACCATGTCTCCTACTTCATACTCTTTGTCCTTCCGAGCTAGGTCGGCATACTTACGTTGTCTGTCTTGGGCTGCTGCCAGTCTTCCCCTTATTAGGACTATTACATCTCTTGTCTGTTGTACCAGTTCTGGTCCTAATATTTTCCTTTCACCAACTTCTTCCCAGCATAAGGGAGAACGACATTTACGGCCATAAAGGGCTTCATACGGGGGGATACCAATACTTGAGTGATAACTGTTATAAGAAAATTCGATCAGCGGTAAATGTTCTTCCCAACTTCCCTTGAAATCCATAACACACACTCTCAGCATGTCCTCTAAGGTCTGAATTGTTCTTTCACTTTGTCCGTTAGTCTGGGGGTGGTATGCAGTACTCATGTTTAGCTTGGTTCCCACACAGTCTTGAAAGCTCCTCCAGAACCTGGAGTTAAACCTTGGGTCTCTATCGGACACAATGGTCAAGGGAACCCCATGTCGTACCACAATTTCTCTTATATAGATGTCTACTAATTTGTCGACAGTGTACCTCTCATTGATTGGTAGAAAGTGGGCGGACTTAGTCAACCTATCGACGATTACCCATATCGCATCGTGTTTAGTCTTGGTCCTTGGGAGTCCTACTACAAAATCCATGGCTAGGTGTTCCCACTTCCATTCTTGAAACTCTAGGGGTTGCAGTAGTCCACTAGGTCGCTGGTGTTCTGCCTTTACTCGTTGATAAGTCAAACATCTATTCACCTATTCTGTCACATCCTTCTTCATGTTGGGCCACCAATAGTATTCTTTCAAATCTCTATACATCTTCGTGGTACCTGGGTGCATAGAGTACCTTGAGTTATGTCCTTCATATAGGATTTCATCCATTAGTTCCTGAACATTTGGGACCCAAATTCTCGTTGCATATCTCATGATTCCTCCTGCATCTCTCTCGCACTTAATTTCCTCCCCGGTCAATATCTCTTCCTCCGAGTTCTTTTCCTCTTCCATCTTTTGCTCTTGGCACATTCATCTTTTCTAATAATGGAGGCTGGATCTGAATTCCCATTAACACTTCTTGGCTACTTCTCAATGTCTTAACTTCGATTTCTATCTTCTTCATTTCGTTTATCAATTCTTCTGCTGAAGTCATCATCTTGAGCCTTTCCTTCCTGCTAAGGGCATCGGCCACCACATTGGCCTTTCCTGGATGATAACGAATCTCATAATCGTAATCCTTGATTAACTCTTGCCATCTTCTCTATCTCATATTCAATTCTTTCCGGGTAAAGATGTACTTGAGGCTTTTATGATCTGTGTAAATTTCACACTTTTCTCCATATAGGTAATGCCTCCACATCTTTAATGCGAAGACTATCGCGGCTAGCTCTAAATCATGGGTAGTGTATCTTACTTCATACTCCTTTAACTGATGGTACCCCGTTCTCAGGTCTATCTTCGAAAAGTAAACTGCTCCCTTGAGTTGGTCAAAAAGGTCGTCAATCCTAGGCAAGGGGTACTTGTTTTTAATGGTTAACTTATTCAGCTCTCTGTAGTCTATACATAGCCTCATACTACCATCCATTTTCTTTACAAACAACACTGGGGCACCCCACGGGGACACACTTGGTCTTATCATGCCCTTGTCCAACAGTTCTTGCAACTGAATGGCCAGTTCTTTCATTTCAACGGGGGCCAATCGATAGGGGCTTTAGAAACTGGTGCGGTTCCTGGTGCTAATTCTATCGCAAACTCGATTTCCCTATCGGGTGGTAATCCAGGAAGGTCTTCCGAAATACATCTTCAAATTCCCTGACAACTGGAATGTCCTTCAGTTCAGGGGTTCTTTGCTTCGTTCCTAATACATAAGATAAGTAGGCCTCGCTACCCTTTCGTACTAACTTTTTGGCTTGAGCAACAGTCAAGAATTTTTGAGTCTGTCATTGTCCTTTGAATATGACCTCTTTCTTTCCTGACACCTTTATCCTAACTTTCTTGCTCTTGCAATCAATCTGGGCACCATTACTTGCCAGCCAATCCATTCCTAAGATGACATCGAATCCGCCTAACTTAAACGGAATTAGGTCTGCCCGAAAGTGGTGAACTCTTATTACTATATCGCAGTTATGATATATCTGGCTTACAGGAACCACTTCGTGGTTATCTATCTCTACCATTAGCCATTCCTTTAACATTTCTGGTTTTAAGTTCAGTTTACATGCAAAATCTTGCGATATAAAAGATTTGGTAGCTCCAGAATCAAGCAAAGTATTTGTACTCAAGGTGTTAAGGGAAAGGGTACCTGCGATGACATCCTCATCCCTCACTGCATCCTGCATTGTCATGTTGAAAGTCCTAGCGGTGGGTGGTCGGTTGGATGCAGTACCGCTCATCCTTGATCCTGTCGGTTTCAGTTTAGGGCAGTCTTTTTTCCAGTGGTCCGTGCCTCCACACTGATAGCATTTCATGAGTGAGTTCCTCTGGGGGCAATTGTTGGCATAGTGTCCGGTCTGTCCACACTTAAAACATGTCATCGTACCCTGGAGACATACCCCTGAATGTTTCTTTTCACAAGTCTTACAGTTGGGTAGGGGAGGGCGCGACTGCCCTGATATGAGTGCCCTGGTTGATCCACCTCCTTGGCCAACACTCTTGCTTTCTGCTCTGTTAAACCCTGTGCTTTTGGCTGGCTGGGACACCGTTCCTCTAACAAACCTGCTGGAAAATTCCCACTTGCAGCACCACTACTTCGACTTTCAAACTTCCTTTTCTTCATGATCTTGTCCTTCTGGGACTGCTCACTTCCTGTCTCTACAATCGACGCCTTCTGTACTAGAGTGGCGTAATCCGTAATTTCCAACACCGCGACACGGTTCTGAATCCATTGTTTCAATCCTTGTTGAAACCTCCTTGTCTTCTTAATTTCAGTGTTCACATAATCTGGAACGAACCTTGACAGCTCAGTGAACCTAGCCTCATATTCGGCTACAGTCAGATTCTCTTGTTTAAGCTCTAGGAACTTGAGTTCCATCTGGGTCTCCATAAATCACGGAAAGTACTTTTCCAAGAATAACTCTGTGAATCAGTCCCATACAACCACTCCAGCTGGTTCCATATTTTTCTTGGCCTCCCACAATAGTTGGCCTCTCCCTTAAGCAGATATGTAGCAAAGATGGTCTTCTGGGCTTCCTCAATGCCCATAATCTCAAAGGTTTTCTCCATCTCTTTCAACCAAGCCCTGGCCTCAACGGGATTTGTTGTCCCATGGAATTCTGGGGGTTTAAGTGACTTAAAGGCCTTAAAGGCATTGGCGACTGCATTGTTGGGGCCGCGGGGTGGTGGTTGTGGACGTGGCTGGCGCTCCAGATTTTGCCTCATTAGGCGCATAAATTGTTCCATTTGGTCCTCTTCTTCTTCCTCATAATCCTCATCATCAAACTCATTGTACTCATCTTCCTCGTCATCCGGATCACCATCCAGTCGTACTCAGTGGATCTAACAATCTGTATGGGAGGACTAACCGACTCGCTCTCCGGGGAAACCTCAATCCCGGCATCCTCTGGTATAGGTTCCTCAGAGTCACCCTCTAAATCTGTGTCCCAATGATATCCACTAGGGGATGAATCCTCTATGAGGGAAAGGGAATGCATAGGGATATCAGTCCGCACCACCTCCTCATCCTCAGGCTCCTCTCCGGTTGCGGGGTCAGCTAGAACATCGTCAAGGGGGTCCTCCTCTGGGTCCACCTCTGGATCCTCCTCTGGATCACTCTATGGCTCATCTGAGTCCACTGGGTCATCTACAGGCATAGGGTTATTAGCTCTGGGATCCTCCTCGGGATCCACCTCCTGGACTATCTCTCTCTCCCTCCTACTGAGGGTTAGTCTCTGTCTCAGCATCAGGCTCCTCTACAGCTCTCGGAAGAGCATCATCATGTCGCTGCTTGGAACTCTCGGGTAGCTCTACGTTCTCGGGTATCTATAAAAGAGGAAAACAATGTTACTATCCTTGATTGTTCTGATAAGTAGTTCCATTATTGGCTTAAGGTTGTTAGGGCTATGTCTATTAGCCCGACAATGTTTCGGTAAGTGTTTGAGTCCTTAAACCTTCTTATCGTCTCTGAGATTATAACCTAACTCTCTGATACCATTTCTGTAACACCCCTAGATCCGGGGTCGGAGATCCAGACTGTCACTCTGTCCTTAATTCCCATTTTAAGAAACAATACTCTTACTCTTCATTTTAACATATTGTGACCCCTCAATCAAACATAACATTCACAATGCGGTTTGGTTTTCAGAAGCTTATCCAAGTCATGCTTGTAAATAAACCTAACCAACCTAAACTGTAAACCTATCCAACTTGGTCTGCTCACCTGTGATAATGCTACTAGGTGCGGCCTCGGCACCTGCCTCGTAAATAGTCTCCTATACTGTTGACCGGTTAGCACGCTTTTGCTGGGGGTCTGCCTTGTTCTTGCCATGCTTATCTATTGTTGTGTGGTGGTATATATAAAAGAAAAGCAAGAGTGAGCAATACAGCTCAGCCATATAATAATAGTTTTCAAAGTACTTTTGTGAACGTAAACCATATGACATATCGTATACTGATATTGTATCATCATTAAACATTTTCATTCTTTATCCAGAAATATAACGAAAAATTTCTGAGGTACTTTGAATAGTTCATCATTCTGTCAACACTATCGGTAATTGAGCACCAAGGCTTTCATTACAGTGTTGTAGTACAATTCCAATTGGAAGAATGGGATTATGCTGGAGCCTTTTCCACGATATCTGGTGATCAGCCAATATACCGTGCCTCTGCTTCTCTACTAGTAGAAGGACGACGTTCCCTTATCGGGTTGCACCCTGACCTCATACGGGCCTTAATGGTTGGACTACGCCCGAAGGCGATGTCCCCTCTTCCTCCAATCCCTTAGAGAATTATATGCATCGTAGGGACAGAATTTAATTCAGTTTCCCCCAAGCACAAACTTGACGACTGGTTTGATAATCATTACTAACTTTACTTCCATGAGTAATTGAGAAAGTAACTCTGATGTGTGGGTTGACTTTAATCAACAGATTTCGATTACTAAGAATCGCTTCATCAAACATAACTTGGGAGTTGGTCGGAGTTTTGAGTGTTTAGTCAAACCTGAGCCCCTCCTTACTGGTAAGGTGCATTTCTTGTTGGTAGCGAAGGGAGAAAATAATTAATACTAGCTCCCAAAACCTTGGGTTCCCGAGTTTTGATAAGTTTGAGCGAGGTAGCGATACTTTTTGATGAGTGAAGCTATATTCAGTGAAGAAATGGGAACCCGTCCTATTTTTAAATACTTTTCCGACGATCAGAAAATATTTAAAATACTTTTTAAAGCTTTTAAATAACTTTTAAAATAAATAATATGATTTTTAAATCATCCTGGAATATTTAATAAATATTTAAATAATATTTATTAAATAAATAATCAGCTTAGAATATTTAATAAATATTTAAATAATATTTATTAAATAAATAATCCTTCAGACCATTCTCAATATGAAAATAATATTCAAATTAATAATAAATATTCAAATAATATTTATTAATATCTTCAAAGGAATTTTCAATCCGAAAATATCCAATTTAAATTTATTGGAATATTTAAAAAAAATAAACGTCAGATAACCCTTCCAGTGACTTCCGGGTTTTATGTCCTTATCCGGATGAAATATATCCAACTCCCTTACTAAGAAAAGGTATTATCATACCCTACTGGGAACTTGTAACACATCATCGTATACATATATATAAGAGTCTATGCATACGTACATACTTAACAGGTTTATAAATTCCCGTAATAACCATACATCAAATGCTGATTCGCAAAAATACTATCAAGCAGTTCATAGCATTTATACCACAACAACAACAGTTTGAAAATACTTGAAATACAAGTTTCGAAAACTTGCCTGATCGTGTCGGAATAGTCTGGGCTCTGTCTCTAGTGCGATGATCTATAACAACCAATAAGGTTCGGTTAGTTCATTAAACTATCCCGTCGAACCAACTATTCATATAAAGACACAACTTCGTAACGATACATCCTTACTACACGTTTGGCTTATTATAAGTCCATGATATCCTTTAACCAGTTTTGATAATTAATGGTCTCATAACGACTTTCGTTAAAGGTCATTTTTAACGAACTAAAGTTCGTCTTAATTCGTCCCTAAAAGGGTTTTTTTCACTTGCGCAACTTTGATTCGAAAAATTCTATAAAATCGAAAAATAAACTTTTTTATGAAATTCTTTTTCTCACTTCTTCTTAACTGTCCAGAGGATGTTTCATCCAAATTTCATAATTAAGAACATCTTTTTGCTAGCTCAATTGTTGCTCTAAAAAAACCTTCTTTCTGCAATGGTTTCTCATGCGCATTCTTGACTTAAACATTTCTATAAAATCGAAAATTTTGTATTTCTACTCCAAATTTATATGGGATCTTAAGAACTGACCAGGTTACTCATAAAATTTTCATAATCACAGACCATTTTTAAAGGGCTCGTTTGGCTTGTAAAGTCAGTCCATCTTAACGATTCGCCCGTTTTAACCGGTTTCACTAAAACGAGCATATCTCATAAACCGTAAATCGTAATCACATGATCTTGGTGTCAAAACAAACTACACAACAATTCCTACTGGTTTATGGCCAAAAACGTGCCAAGAAAACATTTGTACAATTCGGTATTATCTGCACAAATAACCTAATGAAATTTTGACATTATAACGACTATAATTCGATCGTTTCCAAATTCCATGAACTCCCTTTAACCACTTAATTCAACCACACACCATCAAGATCATATAAACATCATCAAGGGTATCTAAGACCAGTGCTAACATCCATTTATCACTACCCAAGATTTATCCATACTTATAAAGCTTAAAACATCACAAACCCCTTAAACATGTACATACTTGCATCAATCTTTCAAATCAACTTATAACTCATGAAGTTTAATGTGGGTGTGAGTATTTTACCTTCATTGGAGTCTTAACAACCTTAACCAAGCTTAACAAGGCTTGAGATCAAGTCCACAAGCTATTATAACCCTCAAACTTCAAGATCTAAACCAAAGTTCATAAGAAGTTACTATTTACTCAAGAACTTCTTGATTTTATTTGAGCAAGCTATATGTTAGATATTGATTCAAGTGATGATCAGGATCTGGGCATTACTGATCAGATACTGATGCTGACGTCATCAGTAATACAACGTCAGTATTGGACTATTATCAGGATTAGAAGCTGGTCAGTATTTCGTGAAGATTCTCATCAGACCAGAGATCAAGGAAGATTGATATGTCGGTTCCTAGATTATAGGAATGCAGCTATCATACAAGATATGCATTCAGAGATATATGTAATTGATTTAGAATATCTTGTAATTGATAGTGTAACTGTGTACTCTATATAAACACAGTTTAGGTTTTACATTATTGTAATCACTTACACGACTTATCTTGTAACCTAGCAGCTCTTAAGAACATAAGAATTTCTTAAGAGAGTTTTGTAACAGTTTTATATCAGAATTAATAAAGCTGTTATTGATTCATACTTGTGTTATTTGTTTAAGTCGAAAATCTTATACAATTGTATTCAACCCCCTTCTACAATTGTTATTTACTGGGCAACAATTGGTATCAGAGCAAAACTGATTAATATTAATCAGAAACGATCTTAAGATGTCGACAAGCAAGTATGAAAGCATCAAAATTCCAATTCTCAAGAAAACTGAGTATCCAACATGGAAAGTGAAAATGATGATGTATTTGGAAGCAACGGATCCTGACTATCTTGATAGGATCAATGATGGACCATTTCTTCCAACAAGACTAGTTGCAAGAACAGAGACTGTTGCTGAACACTATGTCATTAAGGCAAAGAGTGAGTGGACGACAGAGGAAAAGGCTCAAGTACTCAAAGATGCAAAGGTAAAAAATATTTTGCATAACAGTCTTGATAATGTCATGTCTAACAGGGTAATAGCATGCAAGACTGCAAAGGAAATTTGGGATACTTTAGAAACTCAATGCCAAAGTACTGAATCTATCAAAAGAAACAGAAGGGCTCTGTTGATTCAGGAGTATGAGCAGTTCGATGCTAAATCTGATGAAAGCCTTACTGATATGTATGATAGATTCTTGACTTTACTGAACAATCTATCACTAGTTAGCAAAGAGTATGATCCAGAGGACTCAAATACCAAGTTTCTCAGAGCTCTAACTGAGGAGTGGGATACTCAAGCTTCAATCATAAGGCATCAATATGATTTGAAGATGCTGTCTCTTGATGAAGTCTATGGGATGTTAAGAACCCATGATCTTGAGGTTCAACAGAGGAAGAACAAGAAAAATGTCAAAGCAAAATCTGTTGCTTTGAATGTTGAATCAAAATCAAAGGGAAAAGCTAAGGAGGTTTCTAACAGAAAGAGTAGAGTGGAAGAGTCAATTCCTGATGACTCATCATCAGATACTGATACTGAGTCTGATCCTGATACTGATGATGACTCTACTGATTCTGATATGATGGAAATGGTTGCTATGATAGTCAAGGGCTTCAAGAAGATGAATTTCAGAAAGGCTAGGAAGCAAGGGAAATTTCAGAAGAAAACCTTCAATGCTGACAAAGACAGGTACAAGAAGAAAGAAGGTAAAAGCAGCAAATTTGACAAGTCAAAAATCAGATGCTATAACTGTGATGGAATGGGTCATTTTGCAACTAAGTGCAAGAAGACCAAAACCAAAGCTCTCATTTCTTCAAGCAAGGATTGGATGGACTCATCATCTGACTCTGAAGAAGAGAAAGTGAATTATGCTTTGATGGCTAAAACTGATGAGACTTCTGCTGGTGAAAATAAGGTATCTGAAATTTTGTTTGATTTTGATACTAATAATGTCTCTGGGCTAAGATCTTTTTTAAAATCTCTGCATATTAGTTTTAGGAGTCAATCTCTTGAAAATACTAGAATAAAATCTGAAATGGCAGAGGTTGTTAAGAGAAATGATCATCTAGAAGCTGAGTTAATTTTCTTGCAGGAAGTTCAAGCAGAATGTGATAATGCTAAACACATGAAACTTGAAACAGAGTTTAAATGTAATGAACTTGAAATACAACTTAAAGAGGCAAATGAAAAACTCAGAACCTGGACACATTCTGGAACAAAAACTCATGAAATTATTACTGATAAAAACTGGAAAGAGTGTCTAGGTTATAAGCCAGAGAATGAGAAAAAGGACAAAGAAAAGGTTGTTTCATATAATCCAGGAAGAGTTATAGTTGATGACTCAACAAATCCAAAAACCTACAGATATGTTACAGACAGTACTAAAACCAAATTAAAACCTGTTAATTATGTGTATCCAGAAATTCCCAAATCTACTTCAGAAAAGGGATCCACTTCTACACATCATTCTGAGTCTAGAACTGTCAAAAACAAAAATGTAGGTCTTTTGTCCAAGAAACAATTAAGGGATAGAATCTGTGATGTAATAGATAGGAAAAAAGTTCCAACTGTCAAAAGGAACAGGAATGGTAAAGTTGGAATAAACAAGGAGAATAATTATAAGTATATTCCAAATGCACCAAGAAAAGTATGCTTTAACTGTGGTAACTCTAATCATCTTGCTATTGATTGCAGGAGGAGTAAAAAGAAGCCAACTGTAGTTCCTAAGTCTGACATTAGGAATAAATCAGTATTTTATAAACCACAGAATCCTTGTTTCCATTGTGGCAGTAAATGGCATTCTGTTTATACATATGAAGAATACCATAATTTGTACTATAATTATTATGAGCCTTTGCCTAAGTTCAATAAAAGTGTAAATTTTGGAAAAACAAAGAACTTGAATACTAATCATGCATCTGTTAAGAAAAAGATTAATTCTGATGGACTTAATCCTGATGAAGGTGTCTTTACAAGAAAATCTTCTACTGCTAAAAATGTTAAGTTGCATGAAAAGAGAACCCAACAAGTGTGGGTTCATAAAAATTCTAACTGAGTTCTTTGTGATTCTGATTGCAGGGTAAAAAGAAAAATGTGTTAGTCATGGATAGTGGATGCTCTGTGCACATGACTGGAGACAAAACCTTGCTATCAGAATTTGAGGAGAAGGCTGGCCCAACTGTGCCTTATGGAGATGGCAACATTGGACAAACTTTGGGATATGGCAGTATTGTAATTGGAAATGTCATCATTGAAAAAGTAGCTCTGGTGAAAGGACTCAAGCACAATCTGTTAAGTGTTAGTCAAATCACAGACAGAGGTTATCGTGTCAATTTCAATGATACTCATTTTGAAGTTATCAGCAAATCTTCAGGAAATGTTGCATTAACTGGTCAAAGACATGGTAACATTTATGAAGCCAACATTCACACCAATACTGATAATCCAACTACATGCCTCATCAGTAAAGCTTCTGTAGATGAAAGTTGGAATTGGCATAAGAAGCTTTCTCATTCAACAATATAAATGAGTTGGTTAAGAAAGACTTGGTAAGAGGATTACCAAAGGCACTATATACTCCTGATGGACTCTGTGATGCTTGTCAGAAGGCTAAACAGAGAAGGACATCATTCAAGAGTAAATCTGAATCCTCAATTGATGAACCATATCACATGCTTCACCTTGACTTGTTTGGACCAGTGAATATTATGTCCATCAGTAAGAAAAGGTATACTCTAGTCATTGTTGATGAATATACTTGATTTACCTGGGTTTATTTTCTGCACAGAAAAGATGAAACTACTGAAATACTGCTGGACCATGTGAGACTTATTGAAACTGGCACAAAATACAAAGTCAAGATACTGAGAAGTGATAATGGGACTGAATTCAAGAATTCAGCAATGGAAGAGTTCTGCAAATACAAAGGAATAGTTCAACAATTCTCTGCTCCAGGCATACCTCAGCAAAATGGAGTAGTTGAAAGAAAGAACAGGACTCTTATTGAAGCTGGCAGAACTATGTTGGAGGAAGCTAAACTACCTACATATTTCTGGGCAGAAGCAGTCAACACAGCATGCTACACTCAGAACATCACCCTAATCAACAGACATGGTGTAACTCCTTATCAGATGATCAAGGAAAAGAAGCCAAGTTTAAAGCATTTACATGTGTTTGGCTGCAAGTGCTTTGTTCTAAGACCTCATCCTGAACAGCTAGGAAAATTTGAGACAAAAGCTGATGAGGCCATCTTTATTGGCTATCCAACAACAAGAGCCTTTAAAGTCTACAATCTAAGAACAAAGTGTTAGTGTAGGTGCCCTAGAGGCAATACATAGTTTCTCGAATAAACCTTATGTCATTTGATTATTAAATAAATGTATTTATTATGACACTATTTACTGCGATATTTGTTAGCATAATAAATGTCCTTAGAATAATGATACACATTATACAGTTTAAGTTTACAACTTGAATTTGAGAATTATATAATATATCATATTCTTAAAGGTCCCTAGTCGAGTATTATTATAAAGGACAATAATAATACATAAATAGACTAGTATGTTTTTGACTGATAACCACATCTCATTGGTTATGGGTATGGAGATACTAAAGTCAATACATAGGTACATGTAGGGTACATGGTACTGGACAGACCCACCGTGAGATTCTTCATGTTAATTAAGTCATAAGAAAGACTCACAGTGATAATGGTGTAATGATCCTTTGACTTGAGATCATTATATTTCTATACGAGGATAATATACTTTGACTACATTAAAAGTTACCTTTGACCGGGTGATGATAAAAGTGGACATCGGGTATATTGTGAATCGTATGAGAAATATGAATGATAGATAAAGGATTTAACCCTTCTATCAGATAGGAGAGATATTATTGGCCTCTTGATTGAGTGAGACTATAAAATGCATGGCCGTGCTCAAATAATGATTTGTCTTAATAGTCTACTCATGTATCAAGTAAACCCGGATTAAATTATGAAGAGGATGACTAAATACATGCCTCGATTTTAATCTATAATATTTGGTTAAAGGGATTATATTACACGGAAACATTATATCACGAAAGGTTTAATTGGATCACCAATTATTATTATTACTTGGGTAGCAATGATGTATTACTAGATGCCACTCATTGTTTATAATTTTATTATTGGATATTAAAATTATTGCCAACGTAATAATAACCTAAAGGGTTACACAATAAGAACGTTTTAAAAGGAGTTTTAATTTAAATATTAGATTTAAATTAAATAATTAAAATTCGAAATTGATTATGGAATCAGATTTCGTTTTTAATTAAATGATTATAAATTCGAAATTGGATAAATAATTAATTGAGTTGGACTTAGTTAATTAAATGTTATTTCGAATTTAATTCATTAAAAACCCAAATCAGTTTGTTTTAATTGTAGCCCAAGCTGATTAGGGTTAGGCCCATCTTTCTCCCTATAAATACATAAAGATGTATTGGTTAGGGTAACACTTTTGCAAAATCGTTTTTCTTAAAAACCCTAGCTGCTCTATTATTTGAGAGGCTAGAGAGAGAGAGAGAGGCTGATTTTTGCTAGTACCTGCTCCTTGGATCGTTGGACGATCGAACGTTCGTGTGGACGATTTAGAGACGCGGATCTTGCATCAAGGGTTGCGTGGTGATCACAATCTAGGACCTCCATCTGTCAACCGAATTCGTAAAGCTTCGTAAAGGTATTGATTCTATTCACCATAATCAGCATGTCTTATACATGGATCCTATGATTAGGGTTTCGGATTTTATTGTTTTTCGACTGTTTTTCGCTGCGTTTATGCCCCGAAACCCTTCAATGGTATCAGAGCTACGTGTATAAGAGGTTGGTTTGGTTACGTGTTTATTGTATTATTACGAGTATGCATGTTTGATGAATCTGCCATGATACAGTTATGTTATATGTGTGATATAATGAATCTGTATCTTCTGATATGATGATGCTAGCATGTTTACAATCTGCCATGACTCATATGTATGTGATCTGTTAATGATATGTATGCTGCTTGGTTTGTATGATGATATAAACTGTCGGATGGATGTTATTGGATATGATCCGTATACAGGGATTAGGGTTATGTGTATGATGATACATGTTTTATGGTAACTGGAATTAAGGTCGCATGTATACTGATATATGCTTCTGGAATCGAATTCTGGTAATGATTTGCTTGTATTTTGATACGTAAAATTGTAAAATTTTGATACTGGAATTAAGGTCGATCCGCGTGGTTAGGGCTTGTGACAAATTTGGGCTTGTGACATATGCTTTATTCATGTGATATATTTTGATATGATGTTCTTAAGTGTTAATTGAGCATGGTGATTGGTTATGGCCTTGAGACCCATAGGTTAGTGGTTTTTATTATTGTGGTTTGGTTTTATAAATACGACTTGCATGTCGTTTTCTTGGTGTTTTGTAATTGTTCATCTCGAATGTAACTCGAGTTCTTATGTAAGTACATTAGTGTAGTTATGTTTTATATTCTTTGTAATAAGAAGATCATTGGAAGCATGCAATGAAGGATCAATGGAGATGAAGGTTGATGACACAAAGAAGACATGTATTTATGAAGACCAACTATGTAATAATTTAGTTTTATTAAACCACCATAGATTGACCTAGAATTTTCCATTAGCTTGGAAAGATCATATAGGATTGGGCCATAACCAAGCACGATTTTACATTCATGCACTTTACGTATGATGATATGTATGCGTAATGATAGATATGCATGCTTAATTAGATTAAGTAGAATGTATGTATGTATTAGATACATCACCCATGCCATGCCTGCTTAAATAAGATAAAATCTGTAACGACTCGAGATTTTAAAATTTACTATAACGACTATGAGATTTCTGTATTTAATGAAATACGGAATTAAATACGAATTTTCAATTATTTCGATATGGGGAGATTTTGTCAAAAACGGGTCATACCTGTAAGGAAGTTGGATATTAAGTGAGGCCGCTTTTGACTCCTCCAACAACCTGGAATTCAAACCATTGGTGAATATTGATTTGAAGTATTTAATTCAAGGAAAAATTGGGAATCTTTTTATGATGGGATCATGGTCGTTTTAAATAAACCCCTAACAGAATATTAAGTTTAAGATGCCTTCCAAATGGGAAACACTCGTCAAGACCTAGATCGACAAAGGGTAGGTGCGCCAAAGCGGAGTACCCTCGTTTATCGTGGTAAGGCGCGATCGAGTAAGTTAGTGATACTCAATTGTTAGACCTTTGGGTTTGACTTAACTAAGTGACCACAATAGGATTGTGAACTTAGAGGCATAGAGTTTGGTAAGATTTACTGGATGAATAGGAACAAATGTTGTTCTACCAAACTATCCAAGAGTTATATATGATATAATTGACAAATGTTGTCTACCTAAATAATCATTTTAAGGAGAAAAGCCAAAGCTGACCTTAAAAGGGATGAAATATGGATCTTGGCTCACTAGAAAGGTTTAGAGAAACTTTTCCGAATTGATAGGTAGGGCTATTAATTTGATAAAATAGTGGGAGATATATATTATGAATATATATGAATAATCACTTGAACATAATTTAACAATTCCGTAGACTAATTATTTTATGCATTTTAACATTGTAGATATTCGAAATGGCAAACAACACAAACAACACTTTCTCTGTGCGATCAGTCCTTGAGAAGGACAAGCTTACAGGATCAAACTTCCTTGACTGGTCTAGGAATTTGAGAATTGTTCTCATGCAGGAAAAGAAATCTTATGTGATTGATATTCCTCCACCGGCAGCCCCTGCTGCTAATGCCACTCAAGATCAACGAAATGCTTATCAGAAGCATATTGATGATGCTACTGATGTGGCTTGTCTTATGCTTGCTACTATGGATGCTGAGCTTCAGAAGCAGCATTTTGATATGAATGCTTATACTATGTTTGAACATCTTTCGACGATGTTTCAATCACAGGCTCGTGTGGAAAAGTTCAACACAAGCAAAGCACTCTTCTCGTGCAAGCAGGGCAACGGACCAGTCGGACCACATGTTCTAAAGATGATCGGGTATTGTGATTACCTTTCTCGTTTGGGTTTCCCGCTTCAGCGAGAGGCTCAAGTCGATATAATCTTGCAATCTTTGAACAGCGACTATACTCAGTTCATTATGACTTTTAATATGACTGAGCAAGATAAGACTCCTATGGAATTGTTGGCCATGTTGAGGACCACTGAAGCAAATATGGTCAAGGCACCTGAGAAAGCTCCCATAATGATGGTGGGCAAGAAAGGTGCTAAGGGAAAAGGGAAATGGAAGGGCAAGAAAAAGGTAGCATCAAAAGATCTTGGTCCTTCTAAGCCCTCTTTCAAAAAGGCTAAAAAGCCGAAGGGAGATGTCGTACAGGCTGACAAAGGTGAATGTCACTACTGCAAGAAGCCTGGTCACTGGAAGAGAAACTATCCTGTTTACTTGGAGGATCTGAAGAAGAAGAAGGCTGCGCAAGCTTCTACTTCAGGTATTTATGTTATAGAAGTCAATCTGTCTATTTCTACATCTTGGGTATTGGATACTGGATGTGCTTCTCACATTTGTATAAATGTGCAGGAACTGCAGAGAAGTAGGACTTTGGCTAAGGGAGAAGTTGACCTACGCGTTGGCAATGGAACAAAGGTTGCTGCTTTAGCTGTAGGGACTTATCATTTATCGTTGCCCACAGGGCTCATTTTAGAACTTGAGAACTGTTTTTACGTGCCTGCGATTTGCAGAAACATTATTTCCGTTTCTTGTTTGGACAAGATTGGTTTTTCTTTCTTAATTCAGAACAATAGTTGTTCCTTTTCATTGAATAATGTTACCTATGGGGTTGCACGTTTGTTTAATGGTTTATATGTTCTTGATCTTGATACTTCTGTCTATAACATAAATAACAAACGTCTTAAAACAAATGACTCAAATCATACATACCTCTGGCACTGTCGTTTAGGCCATATAAATGAGAATCGCATTTCCAAGTTACATAAGGATGGATACTTGGACAAGTTTGATTTCGAATCATACGAGGAATGTGAACCATGTCTCATTGGCAAAATGACTAAAGCTCCTTTTACCGGTCAAGGTGAGAGGGCCACCAAACGATTGGAACTGATACATAGTGATGTATGTGGTCCAATGCGTACGATGGCAAGAGGTGGCTATTACTATTTCATAACCTTTACTGATGATTTTAGTAGATACGGATATGTGTATCTTTTGAAGAACAAATCCGAATCGTTTGAAAAATTCAAAGAGTATAAGGCTGAAGTAGAGAAGCAAAAGAGCGAAAGTATTAAAACTCTACGATCTGATCGTGGGGGAGAATATTTAAGCTTAGAATTTAAGAATTTCTTAAAGGAGTGTGGTATCGTATCACAACTCACTCCTCCTGGAACACCACAATGGAATGGGGTGTCTGAAAGGAGAAATCGTACCTTGTTGGACATGGTGCGATCGATGATGAGTCATGCGGATCTTCCAATTAGTTTCTGGGGTTATGCCCTAGAGACGGCTGCACAAACACTAAACCGTGTTCCTTCAAAATCGGTTCAAAAGACACCATATGAGTTATAGACTGAAAAACGTAATAGCGTTTCATTTATGAAAGTTTGGGGATGTGAAGCGTTTGTGAAACGTTTGATCTCTGATAAGCTAGGACCGAAATCAGACAAATGTAATTTTGTAGGATACCCATTGGAAACTAAAGGGTATTATTTCTATAAACCTTCTGAGAACAAAGTGTTTGTTGCTCGAACGGCTGTATTTCTAGAGAGAGAATTACTTTCTAAGAAAAACAGTGGGAGGACAATAGATCTCGATGAGGATCGAGAACTACAAGATGTTGTTGAACCAAAGTTGGAACATGAGCAGAATGAGACTCAAGATGTTGAGAACAATACTGCTCAAGAAACACAGGTCGTTCGTAGATCAAGTAGGATTCGCCATGAGCCAGAGAGATATTATGGATTTCTCCTGACTCAAAGTGGCGATGTGATGCTTGTAGATAATGATGAGCCTCTCACCTACAAGGATGCTATGAATAGTCCAGATTCTGAGAGATGGCTGGAAGCCATGAAATCTGAGATGGATTCCATGTATGAAAACAAAGTATGGACTTTGGTTGCACCACCTGATGGGGTTAAACCCATAGAATGCAAGTGGGTTTTCAAGAAGAAAACTGACATGGATGGAAATTTACAGACCTACAAAGCAAGACTGGTGGCGAAAGGTTTCAAGCAAATTCATGGTATAGACTATGATGAAACTTTCTCACCGGTAGCTATGGTCAAATCCATCAGGATTTTGCTTGCGATAGCGGCTTATTATGACTATGAAATCTGGCAAATGGATGTCAAGACTGCTTTCTTAAATGGAAGCTTAGAAGAGGATGTGTACATGACACAACCTGAGGGTTTTGTCGATCCAAAGTTTGCTAGAATGGTTTGTAAGTTGCTACGATCTATTTATGGATTGAAGCAGGCCTCAAGGAGGTGGAACATCCGTTTTGATGAAACAGTCAAAGAGTTTGGCTTCAAACAAAATGAGGATGAGCCGTGTGTTTACAAGAAGGTTAGTGGGAGCCATGTGGCATTCCTAGTATTATATGTGGATGACATATTACTAATAGGGAATGACATTCCTTCTCTACAGGCTGTGAAGACTTGGTTGGGAAAAAGTTTCTCGATGAAAGACTTAGGCGATGCTACCTATATCTTAGGGATCAGGATCTATAGAGATAGATCTAAAAGATTAATCGGCCTAAGTCAGAGTATATACATTGACAAAGTATTGCATCGTTTTGGAATGCAAGAGGCAAAGAGGGGCTTTGTCCCGGTGTCTCATGGGATAGTTATCTCAAAGGAAAACTGTCCTAAATCATCAGATGATAAGGACCGTATGAGTAAAGTACCATATGCTTCGGCAATTGGTTCTATAATGTATGCGATGATATGTACTCGTCCTGATGTCTCGTATGCTTTAAGCATGACGAGCAGGTACCAGTCAAATCCTGGTGAGGGTCACTGGACAGCTGTCAAGAATATTCTTAAGTACCTTAAACGGACTAAAGATTCGTTCTTGATATACGGAGGAGATGAGAAGCTGGTTGTAAAAGGTTACACTGATGCTAGTTTCCAGACAGATAGGGATGATTCTGTGTCCCAGTCTGGATTCGTGTTTTGTCTAAATGGAGGTGCTGTAAGCTGGAAAAGTTCGAAGCAAGAGACAGTAGCTGATTCTACAATGGAAGCTGAGTATATTGCGGCCAGTGAAGCAGCCAAAGAGGCTGTTTGGATTCGAAAATTTATTTCGGGACTTGGTGTGGTTCCGTCGATCGCAGATCCAGTTGATCTGTATTGCGATAACAATGGAGCTATTGCGCAGGCAAAGGAACCGAGGTCCCATTCCAAAGCAAAGCATATACTTAGGAGATATCACCTTCTTCGAGAGATAAACGAGAGAGGAGATATACATATATGTAAAGTGCATACTAATGATAATGTTGCGGACCCACTGACCAAAGCTTTGTCGCAGCAGAAGCACGAAGGTCACACTAGTTCCATGGGTATTAGATACATAGGTGATTGGCTCTAGTGCAAGTGGGAGATTGTTAGTGTAGGTGCCCTAGAGGCAATACATAGTTTCTCGAATAAACCTTATGTCATTTGATTATTAAATAAATGTATTTATTATGACACTATTTACTGCGATATTTGTTAGCATAATAAATGTCCTTAGAATAATGATACACATTATATAGTTTAAGTTTACAACTTGAATTTGAGAATTATATAATATATCATATTCTTAAAGGTCCCTAGTCGAGTATTATTATAAAGGACAATAATAATACATAAATAGACTAGTATGTTTTTGACTGATAACCACATCTCATTGGTTATGGGTATGGAGATACTAAAGTCAATACATAGGTACATGTAGGGTACATGGTACTGGACAGACCCACCGTGAGATTCTTCATGTTAATTAAGTCATAAGAAAGACTCACAGTGATAATGGTGTAATGATCCTTTGACTTGAGATCATTATATTTCTATACGAGGATAATATACTTTGACTACATTAAAAGTTACCTTTGACCGGGTGATGATAAAAGTGGACATCGGGATATTGTGAATCGTATGAGAAATATGAATGATAGATAAAGGATTTAACCCTTCTATCAGATAGGAGAGATATTATTGGCCTCTTGATTGAGTGAGACTATAAAATGCATGGCCGTGCTCAAATAATGATTTGTCTTAATAGTCTACTCATGTATCAAGTAAACCCGGATTAAATTATGAAGAGGATGACTAAATACATGCCTCGATTTTAATCTATAATATTTGGTTAAAGGGATTATATTACACGGAAACATTATATCACGAAAGGTTTAATTGGATCACCAATTATTATTATTACTTGGGTAGCAATGATGTATTACTAGATGCCACTCATTGTTTATAATTTTATTATTGGATATTAAAATTATTGCCAACGTAATAATAACCTAAAGGGTTACACAATAAGAACGTTTTAAAAGGAGTTTTAATTTAAATATTAGATTTAAATTAAATAATTAAAATTCGAAATTGATTATGGAATCAGATTTCGTTTTTAATTAAATGATTATAAATTCGAAATTGGATAAATAATTAATTGAGTTGGACTTAGTTAATTAAATGTTATTTCGAATTTAATTCATTAAAAACCCAAATCAGTTTGTTTTAATTGTAGCCCAAGCTGATTAGGGTTAGGCCCATCTTTCTCCCTATAAATACATAAAGATGTATTGGTTAGGGTAACACTTTTGCAAAATCGTTTTTCTTAAAAACCCTAGCTGCTCTATTATTTGAGAGGCTAGAGAGAGAGAGAGAGAGAGAGAGGCTGATTTTGGCTAGTACCTGCTCCTTGGATCGTTGGACGATCGAACGTTCGTGTGGACGATTTAGAGACGCGGATCTTGCATCAAGGGTTGCGTGGTGATCACAATCTAGGACCTCCATCTGTCAACCGAATTCGTAAAGCTTCGTAAAGGTATTGATTCTATTCACCATAATCAGCATGTCTTATACATGGATCCTATGATTAGGGTTTCGGATTTTATTATTTTTCGACTGTTTTTCGCTGCGTTTATGCCCCGAAACCCTTCACAAAGACAGTCATGGAGTCTATTAATTTATCTTTTGATGATAGAAAGATAACAGGAATAAAAGAAGACTCTCATGATAATTTGATCTTTGCAAATGAAGCTACCAAGAATTCTGATGAAGTCATGTCAGATACTGATACTCTGTCAGATCCTGACGATCGATCAATTCCTGATCAAACACCTGTTACTGATGATGACTCAAATAATGCAAATGTTGAGGGGGAGCAAGAGCAAGACATCACCAGTACTGATACAACTCTAACATCAAGTAGAGACTCATCAGAAACAGATTCAAGTGACAATCCTGACAGTATATCAGGGAGAGATAACACTATCTCAGGGGGAGCTTCTAGCAATTCTAGTTCTTTTGAAGATAACACCAATCCAGGGGGAGCATCCAGTTCAAGAAATGACTTACCATCAGCAAGGAAATGGTCTAAAAGTCATACTCCTGATTTAATCATTGGGAATCCTGAAGCAGGTGTTAAGACAAGAAGTGCAACTCAGAATGAATGCTTATATAATAACTTTCTGTTAAAGGAGGAGCCTAAGAAAGTTGAAGATGCACTTAAGGATGCTGATTGGGTGACAGCTATGCAAGAAGAACTGAATGAGTTTGAAAGAAATGAAGTCTGGAAACTTGTACCAAGGCCCAAGGGTAGGTCTATTGTGGGTACAAAGTGGGTATTCAGAAACAAGACTGATTCAGATGGTACAATTGTGAGGAACAAAGCAAGACTAGTAGCAAAGGGGTATTCTCAACAGGAAGGAATAGATTATGATGAGACTTTTGCTCCTGTTGCAAGACTAGAGGCCATCAGAATTTTTCTGGCATATACAGCCCACAAGAAGTTCAAAGTATTCCAGATGGATGTAAAAAGTGCATTTCTCAATGAAGAACTGGAAGAGGAGGTATATGTTGAGCAACCTCCTGGCTTCATTGATCCCATATATCCAGATCATGTCTATAGATTGGATAAAGCACTTTATGGACTAAAGAAAGCTCCAAGAGCCTGGTATGAAACCCTAGCTCAATTCTTACTGGAAAATGGATTCAATAGAGGTAAAATTGATAAAACCCTGTTTTATTTGAATCATGGTAAGGATTTGCTGTTAGTTCAAATATATGTTGATGATATCATTTTTGGGTCAACTAACTCTAAGCTGTGTGAGAAGTTTTCAAAGCTAATGCAGTCTAGATATCAAATGAGCATGATGGGAGAAATGAGCTATTTCTTAGGTCTGCAAGTTAAACAGACTGATGATGGGATTTTTATCAATCAGTCAAAGTACACAAAGAATTTACTAAAAAGGTTTAACATGCAAGACAGCTCTACAGCTTCAACTCCTATAGCTACAGCTACAAAGCTTGATCCTGATCAAGGAACTGAGGTAGATGTAACCAACTACAGAGGAATGATTGGCTCACTCTTATATCTAACTGCTAGCAGACCAGATATCATGTATGCAACCTGTCTATGTGCAAGATTTCAAGCAAATCCCAAGGAACCACATCTCATTGCAGTGAAAAGGATTTTCAGATATCTTAAGGGCACTTCTTCTCTTGGACTTTGGTATGCTAGAGAATCAGACTTCAGTTTATGTGGTTACTCAGATGCTGATTTTGCAGGATGAAAAATAGACAGGAAAAGTACTTCAGGCAGTTGTCAGTTTCTTGGAGGAAGACTAGTTTCTTGGTTTAGTAAAAAGCAAAAGTCTATCTCCACATCAACTGCAGAAGCTGAGTACATTGCTGCTGGAAGCTGTTTTGCTCAGATCATGTGGATGAGAAATCAGCTAATGGACTATGGTTTGTCATTTTCAAAAATACCTATTTATTGTGATAACCAAAGTGCTATTGTTATGACAGGAAATCCAGTTCAACATTCTCTTACAAAGCACATCAGTATTAAATATCACTTCATAAGAGAACAAGTACTGGAAGGGACAATTGAACTTCATTTTGTTCCTACTGATCAACTGTTAGCTGATATATTCACCAAGCCACTACCTGTGACTACTTTTACAAAGTTGGTGAATGAACTTGGAATGGTAAACTATGGCAGTACTTGAGAGAAAGAAGTCATCAGATACTGACAACTTGCAAATACTGATGGAAAGTCAATCCTGACAGTGGTCAACGTCGAATCTTGATGCAACGATTCGATCATCAGTATTATGTTCAGAATCTAACTGTCTTCGTTTTATCTCAATTTCCTGATTCAAGCTATGATTAATGTTATTGAACTCCTGATAATGTGATCACTTTAATTAGTCCTCATATTTATTTCTCAGATAACATGATAAATCAGGAAAACATTGAATAGAATAGAGAAACTAAATTTTTCATTGATAATAAGAAAGAGATTACATTCAAAGATTACATCTTTTTGTTCTCTATCTACTAATCTATTCAACAGGAAATAAAAGACCAATCCACTCCATTGTTAGTAGCCATCCCAGATCCCATCTTTGCCACTTTGTTTGGGTGGAAGTTGACAGGGATAAGGTTATTTTTGGTGACATATTCATTAACAATGGTTGATGGAGTTGGATGAGGATGCCTTAGATGAAAGCCATGCTAATGTTGCTTGAAGGGTAGCATCGATGTCGATCACTTTTGCAGGTTTTTCCTTCTCGATTTCTTCGAGACCTGCATCCATCTGCAACCAGAGAGTCTCAAGTTGTCTTTCCCAGTCGAAAGCATCAAACTCTTCACGAGTATAGCTAAATATGTCTCTTTTCTCTAAGAGATGGAGATTCTTCTCTTTGATGGTAAGGTTCGACATTGTTGTAAAATTTTGCTGTGAAGGGTTTTTCTTATTTTTTTCAGGAGAGAATGAAGGGTTAAGGAAGTAAGTGGACAAGTCTCTAAGATTAAATAGAGAAGGGTGGAACAAGAATATGAAACGATTCATATTACTGGTGTAAGTACCAGGTATTATTTGATTGTGATGTTTTAAATTTCTTTATTTAAAACAAAATTACCATGTTTTATTTTAATCAAAATCTTATTTCTCAAATAATACAAGCGCGTGTGTTTCACTCGATCATTACATATAGTTACAGATGTAAGTCGTGACGCGTGCAATCATCTCCACTCTCTCACGTAATTTGGTCCATTACTCCAGTATAAACGAATGGTTTACTGACACCTGTTTTTGAGAAATCATAAGTATTGTCCAAATATCAATTTAGTTTACTAATTGATTTATTATTCTCAAAACCATCAGTAAAACATCGTCTCTCTATCTTTGCACTCTAAAACCCTAATTTCAAAATTAGCGCAATTCTTGTGTTTGAAATTCCAATGGAGAATTCATCTTTCATGAACAGCAAGGTGGTAATCAATGGAGTTACTTTTAACACAAATAACTTCACTGCAGTTCTAGATCATCAGGACTTGCCCAATGATTTCCACATTATTCAGGACTTTTTGGCCTCAAGCCCAATCAATTATGCTCTAACCCAACCTGCCAAGATATCTTTTAAGTCTGTAATGCAGGTTTGGAACACAAGTGTCTTTGGGAAAGGACTTCCATCAGAAAAGCCTCAAATGAGCTTTGAGTATAATAATGTTACATACTATGTGACTCCTGAGATCGTCACTGAAGCCCTACACTTTCCATCAATCATTGGTAAGCCAGTATTCAAGGTTCCTGATTCAAGACTCCTTGAGTATGTTGTAAGTTTGGGTTACAATGGAACGCCAAAGAAGTTTGGAGAGCTCTACAGGACAAAGCTTAAGAAGGAATGGAATTTCTTCTTCGACACTATCAGTAGATGTTTCTTGAATAAAGTGTCAAATTTTGATGCTTTACCCACAGGTTCAGCCAAAATTGGGTATTCTCTAATTCATGATCTCTCATTTGATTATGGGTCTTTTATACTAAAGGCATTAAGTGAAAGAAAAGCAGATAAATGTGGTTATGTTTGCTTTCTTAGATTTTTCTAATTAATATTCTCTCACTTATGTCCTCATGCTGTTTTTTAGAATGATACAATTTTGCCTATATGTAAAATCTCAGAAAACAATATAAAGAGTCTAATCAATTCTGATAAGGCAAATAAATTTGATGGAACTCCATACATTCCTGATGAAGTATGGTCTCTTTTAAGAAAGAGGATGCCTATTCAATATGGCCCAACAACTGGTGCTATGGGACAGGACCTTACACATCCTATTCCTGACACAAGCACACAACCTAAACACTCATCTAAACAGTCAACCACCTCTGGTGTCTCACAAAAGGCATCAGTTGTAAAATCAAAGAAATTAGCTAGATCCGATGTGTCTGAGAGGCAATCAGGATCAAAGGATTTCTCCACTCCAACTCACTCTCAAATGAAGTCACAAGGGGGTGAACAAAGGGTTCTGGAAACATCTGGTCTGAATAAAGAAACAGGAGTAAAGAGGAAAGATGGTCAAAGAGCTGTTTCTGATTCTGATTCTGATGATGACACAATGCCTATATCAGTCTTGATGAAGAAAAAGGAGATTGATGTTGTTGATACTAGAGAAGTGGTTGTCTCTGAAAAGCCGAAGAAAAGAAGAAGATTAATCAGCAAAGGCAAATTTGTTGTTCACACAGAATTACTGAATCTTACTGATGCTATGGAGAGCAATCCTGATGTATCTATTAATCAGGATGGATCATCAGTTCCTGACGCTACTGCTAATCCTGACATCTCTACTCCTGATAATTCACCTATGAAGACTGTTGAGATCTCTGATTCTCCAGCACCTGCATCTCCAAAGAGAAGAATTATTGAGATGTCTGTTGATCAAGTAAATTGCTGCTCAGTTGGGTTTCAAACCTTCACCACTTGAAAAGAAAACTGCTGAAGCAAACATTTTTCATAGACAAAAGAAACAGAGGACTACTATGTCATCTCTGAGAGGATCTAGCCCACAAGAACCTGAACTTCAAAGGAGTTCAGAAGCTGTTGCAGATCCAGTCACACAAGAACCACCTACTCAAAGTGTAGGTGCAGACATTTCTGAAGGAATAGTCACACAAGAACCACTTTCTCAAAGGGAAGGTGAAGACAAGAATATTCCTGCTCCACAAGAACCATCTTCTCAAAGTGAAGATGCTGGCAAAATCACATCAGCAGGGAAGTTTCCTGACAATGCTCAAGGGGCTTCTGAAATTGAAATTGAACTAGCTAGAAGTCTGGCAGATAAAGCTGCTCATGATTTGCACATTGCTGAATGTGATGAAGTGATCGCTGACACTGCATTTGAGGGAAGCACACAAGAACCTTTGACTCAAAGTGTTGAAGAAGCTTCAAAACCTCAGACTACACAAGAACCATCAGTAGCTAATACTGATGCAAGTCATGCTATAGTTGCAGTGGTCGATTGTGATGTAAGTACTACTGATCCACTTATTCCATTGCTTATTGAGCCAATTTCTGCAAGGCCAATGGATTCTTTAACTACTTCGTCAGGTAACATCTCTATCTCTACTTCCTTTACTACTGATAGTATGATTACAGATAGACCTGATAAAAGGGATACCTCTATTTGTATGACTTCAGACCACTCTTCTCAGCCACCTCTTATTTCTTTACATTTAATGAGTCAGAGCCTTTCTTGTGAGATTGAGAGTGAACATTTAGAGAAAAAGAAGAGTGATGAGAGGCAGTCTCCTGAACTGGCAAAAGGAGAGGTAGAACAAAGTGAGAAGTTGTTAACTTCTAGTGAGGTAGAAGTTGCTATTGAAAGTAACTTAGGTAACATTGTGAGAAGTGATGAGATCACTTTAAAAGAAATGAGAGATTTAGGAAATGTTACTAATCTGTCTGCAGGACATCAGGATTCAACAGCTGTATCTACTGGTGATTTGAAAATGAAAGGTGTTATGCATCCTGATGATAATGTTGATGATAAACTTTCTGAGGCTGGTGGTAGCTCAGATGATGATGATGATGATCATGCTAATGCTGATCCTGAGACAATTCAAATGCAGGCAGCAATAAAAGCAAGTCTCCTTTCTACTTATGGGTCTTCGAGTAGGTACATGCAGTCTGTCACTCAAGAAGAATTCAGAGGGGAGTACAGTTCCATTCTTCCTCCTGATACTCGAGCTGCAAGGGGATATGAATGGGATACTGAATGGAATCAGCCGAATGCTGAGATGAATTTTCAAAATGCTCTTTTTCATTCTGGTCATATTGCCACGAGGATGCCTACTCCTGAACTCAAGGCTCTTCTCAAGACTAATGCTCTTCTAGCAAAGGGATTGAAGAGTGAGATTGACTCTATGAAGGCTGTTACTGATAAATTTCAATCGGGTATTCAAACATATATTTCTATATCTGCTACTGCTTCTCAAGCACGTCTTCTTGCTGATGATATAAAAGCACTTGACAAGAAAATGGATTTCAGAATGACTGTCTTGGAATCAAAAGTTGATAATATTGATGAAACCCTCAAGCTTATTTTGTCTTTCTTCATTGAAGAAGATGCCGATGTCAAAAAGGGGGAGAAGATAGTCAAAACAAAATGCTCACCTAATCCAGTGGTACAAAAGGATGATGATAATTCTGGAAATGATGGTGGTGCTAAGTCACATAAAGTTAAAACCTCTGATGCTGCTTTAGTAACAAAGAGATCTAATACTCAAACTAGGCAGTCAACTCATGTTTCTAGATCTGGTAAGAAGACAGTGACAACAATGATGCAATCTCAGAATCCAAAAGAAGAACAGTTCGTGACACCTGGTCAAACTCTGTCAACCATTCCTGAGGATGATGTGTATGTGGAACAGGATGAAGATGCTGCTAATCTGTTTCATGAACTTGACACTGGGGATGGTCGTTTTCTTAAGCTGTTTTATAAAGACAAAAGATTTCAACAGTATCATGTGAGAAGGCACTTATCTTAACTACTGGAGAAAATCCAAATATGACTACTGATGAGTTCTTAGAAGAACAGAACAGGATTCTTGGAGAGATTGCAAAACAAAATGAAGCTCCTGCTGCAAGAAGAGGAAGAGGCAGAGAAGGAAGATACAGAAGTAGAGGAAGATTATCTGCTCAAACAAGTACAAGGCAAACAAGATCTAGTGGAATCAAATTAAAAGATGTTTCTGAAAATGAAAAGAAGAAAACTCCACTATCTCTTGCATTAACTCCAGACAACAGATTCAATGCTCCTGAAGAAATTGAAGAGGAGTTATTGCCTTTAAAAAGAAAGAGTAAGGTTGTTGTTCAATCTACTGCATCTAATGAGAAGTCAGTTTTTGGTTCAATTCCTGATGTTGTCTCTGATTCTGAAGAAGCTGAAATTTTAAAAGAACTTAAGATTATGATTCTTAAGGTTGTGGTTGAATTTCACAATATGGAAGTTATTGAAGATACACTGAAGTATGAACAAGAGAACTTCAGAAGATTTGAAAGAGAAAGTGAAATCAGAGCTAAAGCCAGAGAAGCAGAAAGGATAACAACCAGAGATTACTTGAGAAATGTTTATAGATCAGACAGGAATTTATGGTATGATAAAGATAAATCTGTTCCTGAACATCAGCAGTATTATCCAACAGATGAGAAGAAGAAGAGTAAGAAAAAGGAGAAGAGTGAGTGTGATTATAGGAAACCGATTGTTTTCAAATCTGCAGGACTGATAACAGAGTCTTTTTTGATTAATGAATCTTTATCGATTGTTAAATCAAATTCTACTACATTTATTGCTGAAAATCCACCAAAATGGGTAAGTATGCAATCTGGTTTGAAAGGATTGGAACCTGGAATAAGAGGAGGAATTGGGTATAGTCATGCACAGATTATTTTCATTGTACAAACTGATCAACATGCTTTAGTTGACAAGATTGGTGATGAGTTAACTGTTGATCATCTCTGTAAACTTGAAGCTGTTGCTATCATTGCTGATTGTCATGCTGGTGCAAAGAAAATAGAAAAGATGTTGTACTTCATGAAAGATAGAAGTGTAAAGAAGATTCCTATTCATGAGTTGTTGTGCAAATCTGCAAAAGAGCTAAAATATGTTCTGTATCTTCTCAGAAGTAAAAGAATCAATGTTAAAGAAAGAGAAGTTTACTACAATTAGTTTGTTATGATTTACAGGACAATCAGACAGAGATTTATGGATGGAGGAACAAGATATGATGGCAATTATATTCCTATGTACTTAAATTTAAGAGACATAGAGGTTGAAATGAAGAAAGGTACTGCTGTTAGAGAAGTGTATCTAGGCATGGAACAACTGTCTCTAAATCCAGATGGGAAGGAAATTGCTTATGTGTTGCTAGGTGATTTAGATCTTCCAAGAAGCTCAATTCAGAGTCTCAGGGCAGCTATCTATCAGATTAATGAGGAAGATGAAGAACTCAAAAATCTGAAGAAGAAACTGGTTCAAATTCTTGAAAGCAAGGAAGAAGAATTGATATCTGATTTCTTGAAGATGAATCTGTTTTATCAAAGAATTTCTGAAACTGTTCCTGATGATTTTTAGAAGGTATTTTGTTTTGAGTTTTTGACATCTTTGAATCAAGGAATTTGTGCTTTGTTTCATAAAGAACAAATTGGGGGAGATTGTTAGATATTGATTCAAGTGATGATCAGGATCTGGGCATTACTGATCAGATACTGATGCTGACGTCATCAGTAATACAACGTCAGTATTGGACTATTATCAGGATTAGAAGCTGGTCAGTATTTCGTGAAGATTCTCATCAGACCAGAGATCAAGGAAGATTGATATGTCGGTTCCTAGATTATAGGAATGCAGCTATCATACAAGATATGCATTCAGAGATATATGTAATTGATTTAGAATATCTTGTAATTGATAGTGTAACTGTGTACTCTATATAAACACAGTTTAGGTTTTACATTATTATAATCGCTTACACGACTTATCTTGTAACCTAGCAGCTCTTAAGAACATAAGAATTTCTTAAGAGAGTTTTGTAACAGTTTCATATCAGAATTAATAAAGATGTTATTGATTCATACTTGTGTTATTTGTTTAAGTCGAAAATCTTATACAATTGTATTCAACCCCCCTTCTACAAATTGTTATTTACTGGGCAACACTATACTTAGTGTAAAATCATGAAATTAAATCCTCACCCTGGATATATCATGAAGTAATCCCAGAAATATTTTGATGATCTTAGGATGAGTAGAGCTTGGAGAAAAATTTCCTTTTTCTTGGTTATCTTGAAAAGTATCCAGAAAAGTGGAAGAGCAGCAGCAACTTGTCGAATTTATTTGACCAATCAAACGACCTTGAAAAATTACGAAATTAAATTCGTAACTCCATATTGATGTATAGAAGAAATTGAAGTTTTTTCATGATTTTTAGATGAGGGGAAGTGGGTGAAAAAAAATCGGAAAGATACCCCTATAGGGTTTGGTCCGGAATTGCTTGAAAATGGGAGAGAGAGTTTCTTGTTTTTCTTGGATGCTTGGGTGTGATTAGCAACTGAATTATGAAGTTAAATTACACTCAAGGATGCAGCCATACCATATTAAAAGTGTAGGATATCCACTTTCCAATTTGTCTCCCTAAATCAAGAAAGTTTGTCCCCTTTACTATTCAATCTAATTTGATTGAATTTGAAATAAGTAGTTTGATTTAAAACTAATTATTTTGCATGGCACTTGCATGGAATATTGCATGGTAACTTGCATGTATATTACCCACCTTAATAATCAACCAATGCTTACCATTTAATTCCATATGCAAGTTTGGAGATTTTCTTGTAAAAGCGTTTCGTCGCGTAGAAATTTCTTTCGTCGTTCTTTGAACATTTGTCTTTGAAATTCTTCTAATAATTTCCATAATTCCTTGCCTTGGTATTTAACTTAGCTTAGAGATTTTCTTAACCTCAATATCCCATATTTATACCCATATTTAATAAAAGTGAAAATCTACGTAATCTAACGGTTTCTGCATTCCCTTTCTTCTTTGTACAACGATACTTTATTCATAAAAGTATAAATACTTCTTCTTTCATATAACATGATCTTAAAAACTTTACATAACTTCCACCAATCGCTGTTTATGATCATTTTAGAAATATTACAAAAACCTGGGTTCTTACATTCTCACTGCTGGAGATGCTGGTAAAGGTTTCAAAGGACTTGTATCCTTCATGAACAAGTCCTATCTAGGTCGTGCTATAACCTCTACCCCATCATTGGATCTAGAAAGACTTGAAAAAATTTGGAACACTACCTATGTTCCAAGAGGCGCAGGTAAGGACACAATTCAATTCAAAATCAAAGGAGTTACCTGCATTCTTACTATCAAAGGCATTAACGAAGCTTTGGGAACTGGATTGCAAGAAAAAGAATCATACCAGGAGCTTGCAAGTGATGAAACCCTAAAGAAGTTTTTCTTGAAAATTGGGTATTCTGGTCCTATTCTTGAAGAGGGTACATCAAGCTGGTACCCAACTGGTGAAATGGAAAGAAAGCACTTAAGGAAAGAATGGAGCATGATTCTTGATGTCATGGTGAAGGTTTTCTCAACAAAAACTACTGGTTGGAATGGTATTCCCTCCTACATCAAGAAACTCACTCACTTTCTGGTCCATGGATATAAAGTGGATGTTGGAAAGCTGCTTATGAGTCAACTCAAGTCAGCTCTAAGCAAAAAGGTACATATCTATCCTCGCTTTCTAACAATGTGTATAAATTCTTTATATGGTGTTGACGAAAATGCCTCCCTCACCATGGAGTGCAATGTTTTGAAAAGAAATAAACACATAAGACTCAATTCACAGAATTTAAATTCACATATTCCACTCTGTTTCACCAAGCACATGGCTGATCAAGAGCCTCATCTTGATTTTGAACTACCCTCTGGGTATGTTATTTTCTCCCTTGAGAATGAAACTGAATTAGACCCAAATTCAGTTAACCCACATTCTATTCCATTCATTCCAATCAGACCATCCAGACAACCAAAAGCCACAAAAATAGCCCTGCAAGAATCCAAGAAAAGACCCTTGGAAACTGGTGTTGGTGGTAGTTCTGAGAATGTTGAGAGAGAAACTGCACTAGATGCAGCAAATAAGGATGTTAGTCAAAGTGAACCCATAGTGGTTCCTCTTTAGCCTAAGAAGAAGAGAGCTAAGAGGGGCAAATCCACTGTCAGCCACCCCATAGTCTCACAAAAGGCTGTGGAAGATAAAAGGGAATCAAACACATCCCTAGATGCTTCTTCTCAACAGGGAGTATCTATTGAAATTGGCCTGACTCCCAAGGCATCCTATAAAGAGTCTGAACAACCTCATGTACTCACTCATGAGGAGCCTACACTTGCAGATATGCACATGAAGTTAGGGCACAGTGAGGGTCATGAAACTTCTACTTTTGATGTTCCACAAGTTGCCCCTGTGGAACAGCCAAAAATCTCTTCTATACCATCACCTTCTTTATTCTCTAATCCATCAATTATTTCTTCTCAACAACCTAGAGAGGGGGACAGTCCCAACCCTTCAGGTTTTGATCACTCATCTAATGTCATGGATGAGCCCCCATCAAGTGGTCCACAAGAACCCACTTCTCAAAGTGAAATGGACACCACTCCCTCAAACACTGAGCTAGATCAAGGTGGCAATCTGCCAGAAAATAAAACAACCAACATCTTGGTCGAACTCCAACAAGCAACTGACCCGAGGGAAGTTGCTGTCACAGCCTCAGCTGTTGTCAAAGACACCACAAAAGTTGTTATCACCCCACCTATTGATAGTAACATTTTGGGTAAAGATGCTGTCACCTCTACACAGATTGATCAAGATTCAATACTTGTTGAAGATGCTTCTGATGATGATCACATAACTATCTCTGCTTTAAAGGTAAAATCTAAACCTTCTACTTCTTCTACTAAAGTGCATGTCAGTATTGCTCATACCCATGCACCTAGGATTAGTGAGGGAGAGAAAAAGAAAAGAGTGGTAAGCATAAAAATGAGAGGTAGCCAAATGAGCTGGTAAAAGGTGAGGGACTTGAGCATGTCCAGAGTGAAATTGAGGGAACCCCACACAAGAAGGCACTAGGCCTTGAGAGTCATTCTGTGAGGAGTGATGAGATCACTCAGAAAAACAATGAGAGTGTGAGAAACCCCTTAGCCTCCTTGCCCCAGTCTTTCCCTTTTCCATCAAAAAGGTTAAGGTCTGGTGGTCCATCTAAAGAAGCTGATTCAAGGTTGAAATCCCTTGAGGGCAGATGTGCATCCATGGAATCTAAACTTGATGCTCTGTCCACTATGGTAGCTACTGGTTTTGCTGAGATTCAACAAACTCTTATATCATTCTCTGCTACCCTTAGTGCTGTCAACTTAACTAAGGGGGAGAAAGTGGTAGATCAGAATAAGGAGAAAGTGGTAGATCAGAATACAACAAAACTAGTGGAGAAGGAGAAACAAGGTGGAGCAGCAAAACCAGTGGAGAAGGAGAAACAAGGTGGAGCTACAACAAAGGGGGAGTCAAGAAGTGAGGGGGAGCAAGGGGAAATTGAAGAAGATGAAGATGAGAGTGAGGGGGAACAAGAGAAAGAAGAAAGAAACTTTGGTGAAGAACTAAATGCAACTGGAGATGGTGACTTGATTGAAGGAGAATTAGATGGTGAGGCAGTATTGTTATCTAAAGAAGTGTTGGAGCATTTAAAGAAGACTCAAAAGTCTAAAAGAACAGTACTGCCACCTCTAAAAATCAATGAGCCAAATCCTGAAGAAACAGAAACTCCATTATAGAAACTGCAAAAAGAATGGAGAGAAAAGGAGAAACTAAATGCTCTACGTAAAGGCAAAGGGAAAATGCTTGAGTATGTGAACATGTCTACTGGAACTACCTGGTCAGATGGAAGTGAATATGCCCCTGAAGATGCAGAATTGATGATGGTTTATCAAATGGAGAGTACTTTGAACAACAAGGAAGAAGAATTCAGCAAGTTGGTGGATGAATCAATTAGTGAAGCTTGGGGAACTTTTACAAAATTGGCACCAACACTGAAGAGCAGAATAATAAGTATCTATGTGAGAGTCAACTTAGAGAAAAGGTGGGCAGTTCAAGTTTATCTGAAGACCAGATTCACCATATTCATCACAATGCAACTTTTACAAAGATTGCAGGCTAGAGTACTCCAAGTCCTTGGAACGTTGGTGGGAAGAAATTCAATAGCCTTCAATGACAGTCTATTAGCACAAATTGAGAGGATGGTTGAAGACAAACTCCCTGAGGTGATTCACAATCCCTATGGTGTGTGCTACAAAAAGGTCACAAAAACAGGAGCAAGAAGATTGCATTTTCTACCCTTGGACAAAGTTTCAGGACTAAGCACTGAGTCAGTCATGACAGTGCTAAAGAAAATTCTCAAATTCAGCATCACCAGTGACAAGGTTAAATCTGTCAAATATATTCACAAGTTATTGGCAAAAAGAGATGAGGATATTAGCTCAATCATAAAGAAGCTGATCTCTGATGCCAATTCCAAAAGAGGTGAGGAAGAAGGAAGTTGCACCTATGATGATACCTTGGATAATGATGAGGATGATATTGGAGGAAGTGGTGGACCTGGAGAAAACAGGAGTTCTGGAAAAGAAACCTCTGGGAATGTTGAAGCACAAACTCAGAAGGATGCAACCCAAGAAGAGCAAGAAACTCCCAGTACTGAAAAAAAAAGATGTTGTCAATGATAAAGAGGAGTTAGAAATTGTTGAAGCCTTGGAGGCAAGTATCTTGAGGTGTGTAGTTGAATGCTTCGATTTTGAAAAAGATACTGTCAAAGAGGCTAAAGACACTGTCAAGAAAGATGTTGTCATAGAGGACACTGTCAGAAGCCAAGAAGAAGAAGATGTCAAAGATGCTGTCATGAAAGATGCTGTCAAGAGTCAAACTGAAGAAACTATCAAAGTACGAAGTCTTGTTAAGAACTTCACGTCTAACAGATCTAAGACTAGAGCACAAGCCTGGCGTGCAATCAAAAGAAAAAGAAAGATAGTTGCAGCAACAAAGGAAAAGAAGCATGGAGCAGCTTTGACAGAGAAGCCCATTGGTAGAAGAAAGATAAACAGTTTTGAACTATACAAAAGAAAAATTGATGGGATTATCACATCTGTCTCAGTGGAATTGGACCCAGTCAGTAAGAATGTATCCAAGTATGTTCTTAAAAGCTGTGGAACTAAAGTCATAGATGTGGAACCAGACTTCACTATGGAGACAGAATCACATGTGATAGGCAGATAGGACATTTCGTTCAAATCTGAAAAGGTGAGGAGAAGGATTGATTTCTTCGTTCTTGAAAGGATGATCACTCTCATGAAACAAGCCAAGATGTTTCCAGCAATATCTTAGAGCACACCATGAGAAGTATGGTGATTTGAGAGCACATGATGATGTAGACCTGGAAGTTAGCTCAGATGGTGAGCTAATGCCTGATGTGGATCTTACAGAAGCTCATCGCCCTTTCACAAAAGTAGGCATGGCTGAAAATAAGGAAGCTTTTCAGGCTGCTAGAGCAAGATCATCCCAACCTACCAGACCTGCCAAACAATCTGCTGAAGATCTAGAAGCTCAACTGAAAGAGAGTTGCAAGAAACTCAACAAGCTGAATAGTGAGAAAGTAGGTTATCAGTCTTGTGTACTGGATAATCCTCTCAGAATCATTGATGGAAAAGAAGAAATCTATGTTGATAGTTTTTGAAGGAATTTACGGACAAGTGGAAGCGTGATATAACAATTATTCCGTAAAAACCATGTATCGCACATATAGAAAAGCATATAAAAATTAGAGAGCGGAGGAATCGTAACTGTACATTGAAAATCGAAGCTTTATAATCGATGGCTGCTAGCAGTTGCTTCTCAGAGTGTGAAGCACTCAACCGGTATCCACCAAGATTAATCCTTCGATGAAGCTTTTATAAAGATGGAGCTTCATAAAAATGGTGTTTTAGGAGAGAGAGAGAGAGAGAGATTGAGGCTAGCTCCTTCCTTAGGTTTTTCACAAAAACAAAGTGTGTGTTTATAATGAACTATCTCATTCTATTTATAGGATACAAGTAGGTTTTAGTATAATTAATATATCAATATATATTATTATATTAAATAATAATTAAAACAATTTTAATCATTATTATTTTTCTAAACTCTTTAGAAAACAACTTGCTCTCTCAAAATACCTTCATCAATAAATTAATCTTTTTATGGTGTGACCCTGTAGGTTCAATATTAAGCCGGTAGTAGAAATAAATAATTAATAAACTTTTTATTTATTATTTATATGATTCTAAAATTCATTAAATATAATTAACTGATTAATTATATTTATTTTACATCGTGAGTGATGCTTCTCAACATACCGCGACTATCCGGATAATATGAATTCACTGCTTAGAATACCAAGAACCTGTTAGTGACTAGTTGTCGTACAATCAATTCCTTCTACCCTCACAATATCCCGATTAAATACAAGGCATGGATCTCGTGTCAGCCTATCAAATTTAATCATATGATTTCTTATTCATAATGCAAAGTTCATATTAATGCAAATTAGAAACTCCTTTCTAATTTCATATACTCTGGCCAGAGATTCCAGAACTCGCATACTAAGAATAACATAGGATATTCACTTCCTTACTGGAAGGGGTAGATCCTTTATTGATCATTAACTATCTCCATACACAAATCCCTATGCCCAGAATAGACCTAATGGATGTCCTTAAGACTAAGGACTAAACCAAAGCACAGTTCATTATATACAAGATTACTCTAACGATCTCAAGTCTAAGGACACTTGTACAACTATCACTTAGTGAACAACTATCGACACGTGAGTAAACTCCATTAGTTGTTCAACTTATCGAGTCATGTTCAGTGAACTTATTCCCTAATAAGCACCTACATACTAGCTATAGTGTCACCACACAAATGCCTATGAGAACAGACATCCTCCTTAAAGTAGCAAGCATAGTATGTACCAATCTTTGCGGATTCACTAACTTCCGATTAGTTATCCTATGATCGGGAACTATTTAAGTCTAGAGTTATTATCTTCTAGATCTCACTATTATAATCTCATTATAATTCTAGAAGCTTTACTCTAAACCATGGAACATCTTATTTAAAACACTTTAAATAGATAAGGCCCGTAATAAAAACAAATAAGTCTTTTATTAATATTAATGAAATCAAATAAGTGTATAAGAAAGTTCTTCCTAAATCATCATACATGATTGGATTTTAGGACAAACTCTTTCAGTTTTCACAAATTGAGGACCAATATACTGAAGAATCTCTACTGAAAAGTTGTTGGATCATTTCACAAGCTCGAAATGCTAGTTGCTTGGAACTAAAAGAAGTGTTTGATCAGAGGAGAGATGAAGATCCAAAACTGGACAGAAAGAGGAGAGTATCTCTAAATGCTTTCCCTGGTAGAAGATTCAAGATCATCCAAGGAACTTTAAAGTTCAGAACATATACTTATGACTTCGAAACTTGGTTTGATCTAAAAGATGCTAAAGCACTTACTCCTCAAGCAATTCAAGAGTACATTGAGAACATTGAAGATGATGCTAGATCTCCTGAAGAAAAGGCTTTAGTAGAAGATCTCAAGAAGGCAAAACAGGAAGCTCTCAGAAGAGAGGGAAGAATTTGAACAACTGAAGACTGCTCAAATCAAGTTAAGTAAAATTTCTTATCTGCTCAACATATTGGAGTAATTGGTTTGCAGTTAGAACATCAGTATTATATTTTGGATTCTTTAACATTCATCAGATATGGTATTAACTATTCTGATCTATGTTAGTTAAGTTGTCAGCATATCTGATTGTAAATTTGTTGTCATTGTCCATAAAAACAAATTGGGGGAGATTGTTGGGATTTATGGGTGATAGCATAGAGACAACTTAACTAGATTTCCTTGTACTTAGTTTTTACTAAGTAGAACATACTGTCAGAGCCAGAGTATGTTCTTGTAATAAAAAATAAGGGATATTATGAATGGTACCCTTCTGGTATTGGCTTTTACGAATGGTACCACTGCATATTTTTGTCTTACGAGTGGTACCATCAAGAATTTGGTTTCTCAATAAAAATGCCCTTCTGTTAAGCAAAACGTAATGAAACGTTTAATACATTGAAAACACTAGTTTAATACACCCATTTCCCCCTCCCTTTTGTT
This sequence comes from Kitagawia praeruptora, assembly GCA_037693485.1. Lineage (NCBI taxonomy): Eukaryota > Viridiplantae > Streptophyta > Magnoliopsida > Apiales > Apiaceae > Kitagawia > Kitagawia praeruptora. The sequence goes on from CM075354.1 coordinate 79,606,640, forward strand.
TCCTCTCCGTCGACCCACCTATTATTCCACCCCACCGTTGCAACACCCCATTTCTTTCAACCGCCCCACACCTTCACAATCTTCTTCACTCAACCAGTACCTTCAACCCACCTCGTCCCCTTCTCGACTCCACCAAGTCATCATCGTCCACTAATCCAACCTTCAACTGCCGCTCGCAGTCCACCCCTCCTCCAACCATCACCTCATTTCTCCTACATTGTTCCCGACCATCTCCTCCCTTTTTTCTACAACACCTGTCTGCCACCTCTCTACTACATCCCTTCTCCTCCCCACTAAACCACCTCCACCTCAGCCCCTTTCTTTCACCACCAGCCCTGCCAATCAACCGCCTTCTCCTCTGTTCTCCACAGCCTTCCTCCTGCTTTCCTCTCCACCCAATTAAGTACTTGATTGGCCCGAATTTGATTTCTCTCTTCCCCTCCTTGGAACCCTAACCCCTCAATCTTTACCCGCTTATCTGAATAACCCGATCTGTTTACACGACTCTATATAGTTTTTAATATTTTTTATTTTTTAATTGCTGATTATATATTTAATTAACTAAAATTACTGTTTAACTAACATTTCATTAACTTTCTATTGACGGAGGGGCATTTTTATTGAGAAGTCAAAACCTTGATGGTACCACTCGTAAGTCAAAAATATGCAGTGGTACCATTCGTAAAAGCCAATACCAGAAGGGTACCATTCATAATATCCCATCAAATAATTGCTGACATGTAATAATTGTATGTCTTAGAAGAAGTTCATACATTTGTTCACGTCTCAAGGGATACATCTAGAAGACAGCAAGAATAAATGTTACTGTCACATCATCGACAGTAAGATTACAAGAAGACAATGTGTTGCAAGTCACGACAAAGGCTACATCTGACAGCAACATTGGCTGAAGCATGGGACAGCAACATTTTCACACTTGACAGCAAGTCTGGAGTTCCGACAGTAACCTTGGCGGGAACTCGTACTGTCAATATCTGAATATTCCTTCGATAGCAGACTTGGCGGTTAAGGTTACTGTCTCGGTGAATTATTTGATTTGGGGATTTTTCTCAATCAAACCCGTGACAGGTTAGATGTTCAAGAAACGGATTTGCTGTAACACTCCATCGATTGTAGCAGGCCTGCAAAGACTACGACATAAGCTTGAGAGATCACAATACAAGGCTGGTCAATTCAAAGAGTATGATATATCCACATCTATTAGAATTGTATTAGCTAGAAATAGAAAGAATCTAGGTTGCTTTACTTGTATTGTTAACAATGTCTGTATAGCAATTTAGGAAAGTCACATGGGTGTGCAAATTGTAAAGAGCTACCACTTGAAAACGACAGCAGCTCTACAACTCTGTGAACATATATTATCATATAATATACTATGGTAAAATTTACATATTTCTAAACCGACAATCTCGCATTTTATAAAGATATCTGTATATACCTGTTAACTCGTAAAAACTCGTAGTGTCATTACATGTACCTGTAATTCATTCTCTCTTTATTTACCCAACTCTCCTTGTATCTTGACGTAGTCTTATCCCTGTTATCAGTTCAACGACTCTAATCTACACATTTATTATTACAAACAATTTTATATATAAGATCAAAATATTTTTCGTATACGACCCGGAAGTCATCTATGGACTTGATGGTCATCTGTATATTTGTGATAATTAGTTAAGCCATTCACATTGAACCCTATAGGCTAATCATATATATAACGAGTACATATCATCCAATCATGCCTTTGAACACCTAGTCAACTTATCCTCACATAAATTAATTTCAGATAATCATTTCACTATTATTCGAGAAATCATATACAACCAGCACGTATAGGAGAAATTCATAATATCGCCATATATTTTCAAAGAACATATTTGAACACCGTTTCACACGTACTCATATAATGCATTCCAGATAATCATCAAATAACGCCAAGTAATTATTCATTATGAATGTATGCAACATATGCATGTGACTCCATTTTCTTTATTTTGTTGTGACTGGTCAACTTAACTTTAGAATTTCCCGGAACCATGTCCCATGTTTATAGTCTCAAGAACTTTCATCTTTTCCCGGAATATCCCATGTTTATAGTCTCAAGGACTTTCATATAATCTTGGCCTCTTAGGGCTCTTGATGTTTATAGCCGACTTTATTCTCGGGATATTCCATGTTTATAGATTCGAGGACTTTCCCGGCTAGCTAGGCCATTTATTCCATAAAGTACATGATATAGGCCTGTCAATGGATCAAGAATCCGACCTGTGACATCCCCAGATCCGGGGTCAAGGATCCGGGCCGTCAAGGTCCAATTTCCATTCAATATCAATATTTCTTTGGTTTTTTTTTAAAAAAAAAAAACTTGGTAGCCGGAATATAAATGCACAATAAAACTCACCCACAATAGACCCCACACTTAATAATATTACACACCAGCCATATGCTCAAGGAACAATATCCATGCCATAATAAGTTTAAAGTTAAGTAGTTTATACAAACCCAGAATCCTAATAAGTACATTGTTGAGTGATGCTTCTACAAGAAGCATTTCAACAACCAAATTTATTACAACCTTACACACTTACACACTTAATATACATAAGACCACTAAACCCCTTGCGCTTGTCATCTACCTCGGGGACGGTCGCCAGTACTCGCTCAATAGGTCGCCTTCCCCCTACCCTCTTGCGGGGTGTCGTACGGAGTATTGGCATTGGTCCTAGCTGTATATACATAAGTAGCAAGAGTGAGCTATGATAGCTCAGCAAGATAATATTGTGAACTAGAATCAAAAGTGAACAGGTATATATATATATATATATATATATATATATAAGTAGAAACCAATTATAAACTTCAAGGGAGATTAGAACTCTTATTTAATAATACATCATCCACTTACTATTATAAGAAAAGAAATCTAATATAATATAGTATCAGTTTCTCTTCATCTGTAACAATAATTCCATCATTTCATCTCATTTTCTTGGTTTCAGCATATAAAAATCTGAAAACCATTATCAATTCTTTCTTTTCAAAAACTTTGGGGATTTTCACTGTTGCCGAATACGTGAGGCCCGATGATCAGTCGTCCTCCGTACCCGTCTCTTTTTACTACCGGTAGACGGAGGTAGGTCTGCCACCATCCCCCAGGAGGAAGGTCTACCACTACATCCTCCTTCGGCAACTCTTGGGCCGAAATGAAATATTAAGTGCTGGACTGTGCAACTTCCACACAGCCTCTTACGCTTACTGTTGCAAATTCCCCTTTTTATCAAATCATTTTTTTCCCATTCATAAACATCATTTCACCTTTCCATTTATCAATCACTCCTATCATTTTCATTCTCGCACATTATTTCTATAAAATATATCTATATATTTACCATAGTACTTTGATTATGATTCATACATCTCTTTTATATTCAAGAAATCACATATACTTTTACATTCATAACACCTTCTATCTATTTTAAGAGTAGTAAATAATAACCAAATATTATTTATTAAACCTTTAATACTCAGAAAGAACACTTTTAATATAGCATTATAAACCATATAACCCTAGATAACAACTGATACCATTTTCTTTCACCATAGAGCATATTCGCTCCATTCATAATCATTTCTATATTCATATTCCATAACTCATATCCATCTCTCTTTAATTTCCCAAAATCAAGGGAATATATTCCTTACAATATAGCAACAAAAGCATCACATATATTATATATATATATATATATATATATATATATATATTCCATAATATCATTATTATTCCGAAGATAAATAATTTTCAAAGTAGGGATAGAAGGATCTTGCCTCTGTTCCGGTATCCTGACAGTATGGTTTGGGGCTCTTCCGGAGTTTCTATAAACACAAAAGGACCGTCGTTAGAATGCCACATCTCTTACCCACTACATTCTTATATAACAAGACCCTTTACACTTCAATATATGTTTAACGTATTACTATTACCCCAAAGGTTCAAGAACTTCATCATTTATAGTTTCAATCGAAGTTTCAGGGGTTTTTCACCATTTCCCCTAACGACCACACTTAACTGTAAAAATTCTCAGAAAATATGGATTTCAAATTTTAATGTAAGGTCAACTGTCAAGGGTCCTCTGACCACCCTACTACACTATCCCAAAATTTCGTGGCTTATAAAACTGTCTAAGTATGGTAACTTTAACCTCAAAGTTGATACAATTACGTTTTCTCTGTTATCGAACGTCTTTCACTAAAACTGACTTTTCTCCTAAACCGTTCATCAGATTTTAACGCACCTTATATCAAAACGATCTATGAACTAAGTTCTATCATTTCATGGTCAATTGGTAACCTAGGCAGTGAGGTACCGTACGAATACAGGGTTCACAAAACAGGGCAGTTTGTAGTTCTAACGAAAAATGGACATTATAACGGCTATAATTTCATACTTTCCAAATTTTTCTCACCTCCAAACCCATCACCAAGCACATACATCTACCCTACACCATGTGGTCATCATACCAACCATGGATTTCCAACACAAGACACTTCCATATTTAACTCAAACAACTTACAACACATAAATCATCATAAATCATCACTTATCATAACTTAACCACTAAACTTTCTATAATCAATCATATATGTTCAAAGTAACACTAAAGGGTTTTGAGATTTATACCTCCTTGAAGCTTGACAACACTTAACAAGCCTTGGGCACACCTTTAACAACCTTATTATAGCTTGGATCAACTAAAGGATCCATAAAAACAAAGTTAGTTCTAAGATTCTACTATTCACTACTATTCATCAAGTAACTTGAATGATTTTATTACCTATGAAGATGATGATGATTGGCTTTGAAACTTTGTGAATATCTCTTTCTAACCTCCAAGAAACTCCATGAATTTTCCTTAGATTTGTAGTTGATTTTTGCTAGGGTTTTGATTTTCCTTTTTCTCTTTTTTTTTCTTGAAGCCGAATGGAAGAATGGTGGATGGGGGAGAGTTCTTTTGCTTGTTTTTGATCTTATCTTACTTTAATCTCACTAATACTAGAGTATCTTGGAAGCTTGGTAAGATATTTGTGATTAAAAGCTTGTTAAAAGACTAATTTACCCTTAAAAATGGTGTTAGTGGAATGTGACATCATCTTGATGATCTATTAATCCCATTTTGATTTTCTAAGTATAATGCTAATGATCTTGGTAAGTAAAAATGTGGTATGTATCCTTGTTATATTACTAATCTTGGTTACTTAATCTCCATACTCGTCTAATTGTGGTTCGTTTCGAATGTACCTCATTATCTCAGTGGTTTTGAAACCATTTAACAATCCAATTTCCTTTGGTATTCTCTTAACTTAATAATCCCCTGGCTCAAATCTAAATTCACTAATTCCTCAATATATAATTCTTATAATGTTTCCATACTCCTTAATGTCCACTAGAAGCTTATTCGAAATTGAAATCTTAAAAATCCATGTTCAAGAATTTCTGGAATCTATCGTCATTTCGAGTCACTTATTTTCAATGTACAATACTGATATGGTTTCTGTTTACTCATTTTCCGTTTCCATTATGGAGTACTTATATACCATTTCACTAAATCCTCGAAATTTACTATTCATGTGACCACTGTAGCATTACTGAAGTTAGGGTTATTACATCCTTCCCCCCTTAAAAGGATTACGTCCCGGAATCACGTCAGAAATGTCCGTAGATACCTTTTCATCTACACCTTATAACTTCTATACCACTTTCTCCATCCTTTTTTTTTCTTCATAATATCTCTATCTTATTTGTATAGAATACACCAATCATAAACTTGCTTGTCATTCATCAACATTCCTCCTTTGGTTATGGGTATCGGCCACCACATTGGCCTCCCCTGAATGGTAGTATATCTCACTTATGGTTTATCCCTATGTTGATCTCTATCATGACATAACATATACACACTTCGATCTTATTATATCTTGTATCAGTCAAATCCTCCAGAAATTTGACTATAACATTATTCCTTGAAATAATTGTAAGAAATACTATCTATAATATATATTTCCTGTTCGTATTTAAATAAGTCTATGGTTTACCCCCAAAATACTATTATTCTCCTTTTCATAGAATTTTTAACCCCTAATAGATACTGATTTTCCTTATCTAGATTATCAACCTACCTATACCATTCATTGACCACATTGATTCCTAACCAAACATTTACACTAAAAATTTAAATACTAGAAAAATGTTCACCTACATCTGTATCCGGCTTTCTCAATGCCTCTCCTAAAGTCATATTGTACACCCTGGCAGTAGGTCTATTTGAAGCAGTCATACTTTGTCCTGGTGCGGACGACCCACCGGAACGGCAATCTCTGGCAAAGTGTCCTAATTTTCCACACTGGTAACACTTCATGTCATTCTTATCGACTAATGGACACTTGTCTAGAAAATGCCCCTTTTGTCCACACTTAAAGCAAGTTATTCCTAACACTCTACACACTCCTGAATGCTTCTTACCATACGTGTTACAATCTGGGAACGGGGGTCGTAGTTGATCAGACCGAAATGTTCCTGAAGATTTACCATCCTGATTCACAGTCTCACTAACAGTCCTATTAGTCCCTGACTTCCCTATAAACTGAGATTTTGGTCCCCTACCAGCTTTGTTAAAGTAGTTTCCTTCACTGCCACCTCCTCTCTGACCTTCAAATTTCCTTTTCTTATTCTCTCGACCTATTTGGGTTTGCTTGCTCTCGGCTTCTATAATAGATGCCTTCTGGACCACTGCAGCATAATCAGTCAACTCAAATGGTGCCACTCTAGTACGTAGCCATGGTTTCAATCCTTGTTGGAACCTTTTCGCTCGTTGCTCTTCAGTACGCACGAATTCTGGAACAAACCTAGACAGTTCGGTAAATTTCGTTTCATACTCAGCCACTGTTAGATTTTCCTGCTTTAGCTCCAAAAATTTTATTTCCATTTGGTTCTCCAGGTACCTAGGGGAATATTTGTCTAGAAACACCCTAGTGAAACGCTCCCAGGTTATCACTCCCGCTCCTTCGAGATTTTTCTTAGCTTCCCACCAATAATTTGCATCTCCCTTTAGGAGATAGGCTGCAAAGACTGTCTTCTGATCTTCCTCTACCCTCAGTATCTCGAAAGCTTTCTCCATCTCTTTCAGCCATGCCCTGGCTGCTACTGGGTTAGTGGTTCCCTCAAATTCTGGGGGTTTCAATGACTTAAAGGCACGAAAAGAGTTAGCTGCCTGGTTGGGAAGAACAGGTGGTTGTGGCGGATTCTGTGGATTAGCGAAATTCTGCCTCAATAGTTCTATAAATTGGTTAAAAGGGTCACCACCCTGATTTCCCTGTTGACCAGTTGACTCATCTTCTTCTTCCTCATGATCTTGTTCATTATGAGCGTTTTCACCCTGCCTATTATGACTTCCTTCCTCTCTCTCATTCTCCCTTGCATTCATTCTATTATTACGCTTAGGCGGCATGATTCTGTATATAACAATATTCTTCATTAATCACCCGAATTTAGGGTACAACATACATCATTTCCATATATTCACAACTATATCATTAGTTACCTTATTTATTCATCACAGTTAATATCTAATTATAATACTACCTTATTAAATAAACTTATCACTTTTAGCATAATAACCTTTTCATTTAAGTCAATTACCTGTCATACATTAATATTTTCAAATCTCAACACTTAGTATCAAATTATGATAAAATTAGGCAAAATACATAAACTTCATTAATTTACATAAATATTTTACAACTTGGGTACAACGTCTTTTACTACTAATATCATACATCATAAAGTACAAGGTTCGAAACCCCAAAAGCATAACCGTACATACTAACTCGCTATAACAAAAGCACTACTAGTTGTCCTCTAATCAGACTGGGATTAAGACAGTAAACAACTAACCTAATCCCCAAAATGACATCTACAAGATGACTAGTCTGATTAGTATCCAAGACTACTACTCCTAATCATGGTAACGACGCCCTGATAACGTCTCTGATCTGCACTACCATAGTGGTGACTACATCAACTATCTGAGCCCTTCATACTGGATCCCCTCTGTCTCCCAACATCGTCCTAATATCACCGAGTGCCCGCAGCTCGATACTAACTATGCCCAAAGACAACCCATCTGGTATCACACCTCCTCCTCCTCTCGCCCTGTCTAACCTCTGTACAAGTGTATCTATAGTCCGACGGGACTCCTCCAGCTATCCCTGTAGGACAAAGTACTCTGACAAGAGAATAGCTGGCAACTGACCAGCTGGAAATATAGGTGCCTCCTGAGGTGGCATAGCAACTGGGGGAGGTACATTTACAAGTGGGGGTGCATCCACTGGTGGTGGTGGTGGAGGTGCAAATGGTGGGGATGGAGGAACTGGCTCCGTGTCCGCATCCTCGGAAGGGTCCTCCTCCAACTCATCCTCTGACAAGATAAAGTGTCCCGGTGGAGTGAACTGCTCAACTGGGTCCTCAAAAGGGTCAGGGCTAGGTAGAGGAGAGGGAACTGGTGATGGCACTGGGACAGGTGGAACAGGAGTAGGAGTCATGTGAATGTCCCTCCACTCAATCGGCTCCTCAGGTATAACAGATAACCTAGGCCTCTTACGCAAGGGCATCTCCTCCTCAGGAATATCCGACCGCACCCGAGAAGGTCCGGCCCCATCAGGTCCTACATATGGTCTACCAGAGTATGGCACTATGGCCACAGCATCCCTCTGCCTCCTCAAGTCTCACTCTGATCTCGTGTCTCTCCATGGCCTCTGCGCGAACTCTCCTCCTGAGGTCAGTGATAGCATACTCTGGAACCTCTACACCTACCAGCAACAAGTCTCTAATCTCCTGCTCGGGTAGTCCTAGCCACTGGGGGTCCTGACCCGGCTCACCCATCTCCGCCCCCTAAAATAAAACATAAAATTCTATTAGTAACGGTCTATAAAATTATATTATATGCTTAAAATAAATACTACCTGCGATATACCACCCCTGAACTTGATGGAAGTTCACAATTTATATTATAACTGATACATTTATTATTATCACTCTTGTTCCTGAGCATTATGACTCTTAGCTCTGATACCAAACTGTGACATCCCCAGATCCGGGGTCAAGGATCCGGGCCGTCAAGGTCCAATTTCCATTCAATATCAATATTTCTTTGGTTTTTTTTTTTAAAAAACTTGGCAGCTGGAATATAAATGCACAATAAAACTCACCCACAATAGACCCCACACTTAATAATATTACACACCAGCCATATGCTCAAGGAACAATATCCATGCCATAATAAGTTTAAAGTTAAGTAGTTATTACAAACCCAGAATCCTAATAAGTACATTGTTGAGTGATGCTTCTACAAGAAGCATTTCAACAACCAAATTTATTACAACCTTACACACTTACACACTTAATATACATAAGACCACTAAACCCCTTGTGCTTGTCATCTACCTCGGGGACGGTCGCCAGTACTCGCTCAATAGGTCGCCTTCCCCCTACCCTCTTGCGGGGTGTCGTACGGAGTATTGGCATTGGCCCCAGCTGTATATACATAAGTAGCAAGAGTGAGCTATGATAGCTCAACAAGATAATATTGTGAACTAGAATCAAAAGTGAACAGGTATATATATATATATATATATATATATATATATATATATATATATATAAGCAGAAACCAATTATAAACTTCAAGGGAGATTAGAACTCTTATTTAATAATACATCATCCACTTACTATTATAAGAAAAGAAATCTAATATAATATAGTATCAGTTTCTCTTCATCTGTAACAATAATTCCATCATTTCATCTCATTTTCTTGGTTTCAGCAAATAAAAATCTGAAAACCATTATCAATTCTTTCTTTTCAAAAACTTTAGGGATTTTCACTGTTGCCGAATACGTGAGGCCCGATGATCAGTCGTCCTCCGTACCCGTCCCTTTTTACTACCGGTAGACGGAGGTAGGTCTGCCACCATCCCCCAGGAGGAAGGTCTACCACTACATCCTCCTTCGGCAACTCTTGGGCCGAAATGAAATATTAAGTGCTGGACTGTGCAACTTCCACACAGCCTCTTACGCTTACTGTTGCAAATTCCCCTTTTTATCAAATCATTTTTTTTCCATTCATAAACATCATTTCACCTTTCCATTTATCAATCACTCCTATCATTTTCATTCTCGCACATTATTTCTATAAAATATATCTATATATTTACCATAGTACTTTGATTATGATTCATACATCTCTTTTATATTCAAGAAATCACATATACTTTTACATTCATAACACCTTCTATCTATTTTAAGAGTAGTAAATAATAACCAAATATTATTTATTAAACCTTTAATACTCAGAAAGAACACTTTTAATATAGCATTATAAACCATATAACCCTAGATAACAACTGATACCATTTTCTTTCACCATAGAGCATATTCGCTCCATTCATAATCATTTCTATATTCATATTCCATAACTCATATCCATCTCTCTTTAATTTCCCAAAATCAAGGGAATATATTCCTTACAATATAGCAACAAAAGCATCACATATATATATATATATATATATATATATATATATATTCCATAATATCATTATTATTCCGAAGATAAATAATTTTCAAAGTAGGGATAGAAGGATCTTGCCTCTGTTCCGGTATTCTAACAGTATGGTTTGGGGCTCTTCCGGAGTTTCTATAAACATAAAAGGACCGTCGTTAGAATGCCACATCTCTTACCCACTACATTCTTATATAACAAGACCTTTTACACTTCAATATATGTTTAACGTATTACTATTACCCCAAAGGTTCAAGAACTTCATCATTTATAGTTTCAATCGAAGTTTCAGGGGTTTTTCACCATTTCCCCTAACGACCACACTTAACTGTAAAAATTCTCAGAAAATATGGATTTCAAATTTTAATGTAAGGTCAACTGTCAAGGGTCCTCTGACCACCCTACTACACTATCCCAAAATTTCGTGGCTTATAAAACTGTCTAAGTATGGTAACTTTAACCTCAAAGTTGATACAATTACGTTTTCTCTGTTATCGAACGTCTTTCACTAAAACTGACTTTTCTCCTAAACCGTTCATCAGATTTTAACGCACCTTATATCAAAACGATCTATGAACTAAGTTCTATCATTTCATGGTCAATTGGTAACCTAGGCAGTGAGGTACCGTACGAATACAGGGGTCACAAAACAGGGCAGTTTGTAGTTCTAACGAAAAACGGACATTATAACGGCTATAATTTCATACTTTCCAAATTTTTCTCACCTCCAAACCCATCACCAAGCACATACATCTACCCTACACCATGTGGTCATCATACCAACCATGGATTTCCAACACAAGACACTTCCATATTTAACTCAAACAACTTACAACACATAAATCATCATAAATCATCACTTATCATAACTTAACCACTAAACTTTCTATAATCAATCATATATGTTCAAAGTAACACTAAAGGGTTTTGAGATTTATACCTCCTTGAAGCTTGACAACACTTAACAAGCCTTGGGCACACCTTTAACAACCTTATTATAGCTTGGATCAACTAAAGGATCCATAAAAACAAAGTTAGTTCTAAGATTCTACTATTCACTACTATTCATCAAGTAACTTGAATGATTTTATTACCTATGAAGATGATGATGATTGGCTTTGAAACTTTGTGAATATCTCTTTCTAACCTCCAAGAAACTCCATGAATTTTCCTTAGATTTGTAGTTGATTTTTGCTAGGGTTTTGATTTTCCTTTTTCTCTTTTTTTTTTCTTGAAGCCGAATGGAAGAATGGTGGATGGGGGAGAGTTCTTTTGCTTGTTTTTGATCTTATCTTACTTTAATCTCACTAATACTAGAGTATCTTGGAAGCTTGGTAAGATATTTGTGATTAAAAGCTTGTTAAAAGACTAATTTACCCTTAAAAATGGTGTTAGTGGAATGTGACATCATCTTGATGATCTAATAATCCCATTTTGATTTTCTAAGTATAATGCTAATGATCTTGGTAAGTAAAAATGTGGTATGTATCCTTGTTATATTACTAATCTTGGTTACTTAATCTCCATACTCGTCTAATTGTGGTTCGTTTCGAATGTACCTCATTATCTCAGTGGTTTTGAAACCATTTAACAATCCAATTTCCTTTGGTATTCTCTTAACTTAATAATCCCCTGGCTCAAATCTAAATTCACTAATTCCTCAATATATAATTCTTATAATGTTTCCATACTCCTTAATGTCCACTAGAAGCTTATTCGAAATTGAAATCTTAAAAATCCATGTTCAGGAATTTCTGGAATCTATCGTCATTTCGAGTCACTTATTTTCAATGTACAATACTGATATGGTTTCTGTTTACTCATTTTCCGTTTCCATTATGGAGTACTTATATACCATTTCACTAAATCCTCGAAATTTACTATTCATGTGACCACTGTAGCATTACTGAAGTTAGGGTTATTACACGACCCGACCCGATCCGAAATTAGCGGGTATGGATCCATCAAAAAAATATCTGATCCGATAAGGATCTGATCCGATAAAGATCTGATCCGATAAGGATCCGATCCAATAAAGAGTGGATATGGATTTAGCATGATCCGATCCGTTAAAGATCCGATCCGAATATATTTATATACTAAATATTTTTTTACATTTTTTATATATTGTATACAATATATTTATTTATATATAATATATGATATTTTTTTTGAATATATATAATATATAATATATTTATTATATGTAATATAAAAAAATATATCTACATGTCTATACTATATTATATATATAATATATGTTATATTTATTATTTATATGTTTTATATAATATATAATATACTATATTGATTATTTAGTATATATTATATATATTTTATTTATCATATATAACATAAAATTTATAAAATATATAAATTTTTCGATTAACATCTAAAAATTTGAATACAAGTCGAAGTACTAGTCAAAGTTTGGATATGTCAGTTTGGAATTTAAATTTTGGATATGTCAGTTTTGTAATTTTGCATGTTTTTTCCTTTTTTTAATTAAGCGGGTCGGACCTCCGATCCGAAAATCTGAAACCCGAACGGATCGGGTATGGATCGGACTAAAAAATATCTGATCCATGATCCGATCTGAACCCGTAAAATCTTAATGAATTCGGATATGAATTTAGGATAATCCGATCCGAATCCGACCCGTTGACAGGCCTACATTGACAGTCACAACGCCTTTCTTTATTCGAATGCACCTAAATGTAATGAATGACATGCATACAACATATACTTTGTATCACTATATCAAACATTTATCTACATATTCATCCATGCACATATGATCTTTATCATGTATTCATATTTTTCATTTTTGTATATACGACCCTTTTTTCGAGGTCCTGACAATCCTTTCTGTATATGCCTTTTCCTTTACTTTACAGTATCTGCACTGTATGCATATAACTTGTTTCTGTATCCACATATTGTTTTATGATCACTATTTTTCCACCCACTTATTCAAAAGCATATAACTTTCATATAACAATCATTTATAGCCACGTGATACTTCATTTCACTATAATATGGTCATCGTATATGTACATTCATCATGTAATCATATAGCCACGTAGCATATAATCCCAAACGGGTAACGGGGATACCCGCGGGAAATCGGGGAATTTCATTTTAAACAAAAAATAATATTTTAAACAATTTTAAACACTAACTAGAAGGTTTGAAATAATTTTTATTTGTGATATATAGCGAAATTAGCAACTATAGCTAGATTAAATGTTAAGTTGCAACGTCTTTTCATCACCATTGATCTCATAATAAGTATATCTTCATATTCACATGCATCTACGTTAGCTCTTAAAATTTCTTTTTGAAATCTAAACATTACAAAGCAGTAGCTCATATGCACTAAAATTTTAAGAGCTAACATAGATGCATGTGCCCGGAAAAATCCCCGATTCCTTGTCCCGTTCGGTGCGGGGATCGGATCGGGATCGGGCGGGCCGGGGTGAATGCCCATCCCTAGCCTCGCACGGGTTATTACGCTAGTTAAATTTAACATATAATATCTAACATAAAATTATATCTAAATTTAAAAATCTAATGTTAAATAGAATTTTATAATTATGTGTAATCATGTTATATTTTATCTTAATTTTTTGTTAGATTCTATTTTTACTTATAAAATATCATTTTTGATGTGAAAATTAGAATTTAAATACGATTTTATGTAAGAAGATATTATGATGTGCTTTTTTATTTTTCATTTTATGGATATTTTTCAATACCAATGACCTTAATATGTATTGCTCAAAAATCTTGCAGTCTGCGTACCTAACTATTTAAACTCACATATAGTTTGATGTTGAGTTGAGTTAATATTCGACGGGGATTGCTGAAATGTACTTGTTGTTAGAAATATTTCGTAACAACTCGAAATCGGAGGTGTGCTAAAATAATAGAGCGAATTCATATGAATATGGTCATTTTTAGGAATTTAGGGTTTGTAAAAAAGAGAGGGACTGGACTTGGCAGGTATCTCGATTTGTCTCGTATATCGGATCCCTTTTTTCAAGATGCCTGCGTACCAATTTATATTGGATCAAGCCTACGCAGTTCTTGTGAAATTGTGTCGAGAGACTTTAGGGATAAACTTCATTAATGTGGGCAAATACTGATTTTATTTGATTTAATCTTGGCTTTGTGATATCTTCCTGATTTGAAGAATATCGTTTGGAGATAATTTCCGTTATTGATTGATTGAGATTGATTATTTCCTCGTTTCAAAGAAAGGATAAAACTTAGTAATTAAGCAATAATTATTAATCTGAATTAATAACTATAAATATTAGAAATTTGGGAGATTATTAGACATGCCAAAAATATGGTATAACTAGCCCACAATTTTTCAGTGTAGCTTGCTGCAGTGGAGAATTAAAAATTTTCAAGCTTCCAAATTTCTTGAGTCGCTGAAAAAACTGAAAATAGATGATTAGAAAAATATTTAGAGCACCACAGTGCTCGTTAGACGTATGCGGAAGCAAGTGTGATAGCATGCGTTGACTACTATAAGATATATATTTGCCAAGATTTTCAAATGTGTGAGCATAAATATATTTTTTGAAATTCTTTGCGATCCTTATTGTCTAGTTAGGACCTTGGCGTTTGTATATATCCCGAATTGGCATACACATTTTTCAAGTGTCTGATGCAACCACGTAAGGGTTAATCCTTATGTCAACAAACGTTAATTCTTAAAATTTTAATATTTTATTGTTTGACTAGGATCAACAAACGTTAATCCTTAAAAACAAAATCAAACTCGCAAACGCGAATTCAATTGATAAACTCTGGAATCCACCAGAAAAGATGAGAAAGCTCTCAAGGGTTTTTTAATTCAATCCAAGATATCTTAGATAATACAATACGAATATGTAGGGATATAAAATCCTAAAGAAAAAGAAATAAAAACAAATCTGAATTTTAATAAAATATTTATTATAAAGCAGTATGATCATGCAGTATTGAGCGTGCCCATGCTTTATTTTTGCTTTCCACTGCCAATTTTTCATGATTTAGAATGATCATGCAGCCCGTCAACATGGTCGTGCTAATCTTGTAGAAATCAGCCGCTTGCTCCAATTATTCTAGCATCATGCAACCCAATAAGCGTGTTCATGCTGGCATGAATCCTCAACATCGTGATCATGTTGTCTTCAATGCGATCATGCCGTTATTTTTCTTTACTTCCTTGCAAGCCTTTTCTTGTAAAATCTTTCTTCAAAAAACCCGGGCCTCTTGTCTATCATACACGAATTACATATTTATTCATATACCAGTTATAATTTTGACAACTCAAAAAACCTATTATTTACCCACGTAATGTTTAACAATAAAGATGTTGTCCAATCAGTATATAAAAAATTAATTGCATAATTTAAAATTTTATCTTTTTAGGCAAATAATTTTAACTACCTCATAATATATAATGTGATTGCTCGATCATGATATTTTGTGTATGTGCATGCTATACAATATACTATTTTCTAAGATATTTGTTAACTTGACTGTATATTTTAATCCTTCTTACAATTTATTTTGAATTTTTTAATATTCTTTCCAACAAAAAAATTTCTATGTGTATTATACGATTTTTAATCAATGTACATATGATATGAACTGATTCCTATATTTTGTATTATTATATATTATATGATCTTTTTTCAAGGAAGTTTACCTTTCTCAACTTATCTACAAGATTCATTTTTTTAACTTTTGTACCATCTGACATTTTTAAGGATCTCATCTTTTAATTATATATTGTTATGTAAAAATATAAAATATATTATAGTTAATATTATAGGTAAGAAATGTTTAATTAATTGAAAATAAACCAATTTACATCGCGTGATATCATTATCAAAATTTTAAATTAATTGTATATATAATCACGTACCATGTTTTGTAAACTAAATTTTAAAAGTAATTTGAATCACCATTATCTTTTGCTCAAAAATTAAAGTAGTAGTAAAAATAGAATAAACAAGATGTCGAAATTATATTAAAAAAATTAACTAAAAACCAAAAATATATGTAGAACAATGATCGGAAGGATGGATTGTTTGGACGAGGTTAATGATTCAATTCACAACAAAAATAAACTAACTCATTCAAAATAAGATAGTGAAATAAAATTTTGAAATTAGTGTATATAATTACGTACCATATTTTGAAAAGTAAAATTTCAAATTTTGAAATTAATATTTGTTATTATTATTTTTACACATAAGTTAAAATAATAGTAAAAACAGGATAATATAGAGGTCGAACTTATGTAAAAAGAGTTTTAACTCCATACCAAAAAAACATAATGTAGCATAATGGTTTGGAGGGAGAAATATATGGAAGATGTTGGTTAATTCCACCACAAACACAAAATAACTTATTTTTTATTTTCTTCTAATAAGTGAATAAAATTTTATGATTGTGTCCTTTATTATTTTTTATATAAGGTATTATTCCTATAGTGCAACTCTACATCTATACTATTATATTAAAACCGAAACATTGAAATTTTTGGTTTTCGGTTTGGTTATCCTATTTATTAAAATAAAAATTTTGGTTTTCGGTTTGATTATCCTATTTATTAAAAAAAATAATAACATAATATAATTAAAGGTAATTAACGGCTTGCCTTTTTTACGTTTACTTTTAGTTTAATATATTGACTTTTATAAACACCTAGAAAATCAATCGTATCATATATTTCAATCATTAATATTTTCTTTTTAATTAAAACATGTTACCATTTTGATTTAAAACTAATCTTATAATCATTAATATATACCCGAATATATCACACCATATTTTTTAATTATTAATAAAATATATTAAAAATACTTATACATTGTTTATAATAGGGAAACATTAATATAATTCATAAACATGAGTCTATTAAATTATATTAAATTAAAATTTAAAAATATTAAAAATAAAGATTATATAAAAACATAATTGTAATATTAAATAAAATTTATAACATAATAAAAGAAACCTGTGCATAGCACGGGCATTGAAAGTTTGTCGGTTCGATTTTCAACACGATCATCCTAATTATTAAAATAAATAGTAAAATAATATAATTAGTGATAATTAGCCGATTGTCTTTTTTTTAATTAAAAGAGATTTACTTCTAATTGATTGATGATATTGCCCTTTATAAACACCTAAAATATCATATCTTCCAATCAATAATATTTCTTTCTAAAAAAACACGTTAACATTTATTTTAAAATATAGTCTTACAATAATTATTATTCTAAATAAAACACGTTAACTTATATTTTAAAATATATTCTTACAATAATTAATATATACCCAAAAATATAACGGGTGAAAGGCCAATATACCCACTTTTTAATATCTCCTAACCAAAATACCCATCCCGCCAAACATCCGTCCAGAATACCCACCACATACGCCACTCACACAGGCGTAAGTAGTGATACGGCATTCAGAACGGCGTAACCCCTGTAGATGCGCCATTTCCAGAGGCGTCTTCCAATGTAACGCCATTTCCAGAGGCGGAAGCAACCACTGATACGCTGTTTGTACTAGCGTAAGCTCTGTCACGCATGTGGAAGTAGCGTGTTGACGTCATCATCTTCTTCACAGCAATTTCACGCAACTCTCTCCCAATCGGCGATTTCGAGGCGATTTCGCCGGAAACCTCGAAATCCAGCCGAGCTCACTTACATGTATCTACACATAGCTTATTATATACCAATCGATTTGTATTTGAACGATCTACACATCTATACCAATTTTATCCCATTTATTTTGCCGAATTTTAAGCAACCACATCCATACTCATCCGTTTCTCTACTTTTCCGACGAGCTTGTACAGCCTCTGCGAGGCCATATCCTTTAAAATCAGTCCGGGAAAAAGGAAGAGGAAGGTTTGTTGGTTGTTGTGGTGTGTTCAAAAGTGATGGAGATGCAGTGGTGGGAGAGATCGATAGAGGCGAAGAAATCGTCCCAAGTCGCCGGCACTGAGCTCTTCTTTTTTCCGGAACAAGTTTTCGTTTTCTGACGTGCTACAGTGGGAGGGGTTGCGCCGTTTGGAACGGCGTGACAGGTGGGTATTTTGGGCAGTATTTTCAAAAACGGGTATTTTGGGCAGTGGGTATAGGAAAATTGGGTATTTTGGGCATTCTTTCAAATATAACACTATATCGTCTAATCACTAACAAAATATAATAGAAATAAGTATACAACGAATAATGACCTTTAGATTTTTAGTAAATAATCAAAATCGTTAGATCTAATGATTAGATATATTATATGTTTAAATTAATTTACTAGAATTTCAAGGTTTTAATTCCGTCAACGACATATATTTTTTAAAATTTTATAATATAAGTTTTAAACCACATAATTTTACATTCATTAATGTATAACCAAAAATATTACACCATTTTACCGTTAAATTTTTAGTAATAAATAAGAACCGTTAGATGTAATTATTAGGTATATTTTATGATTAAACTTTACTAAAAATTTAAATTTCGAATCACGTCAACGATATATTTAACATAAAATTCTATAATATAAATTTTAAATCATGCATATCATTAACTAAATTTATATTAAATTATATTAAGATAGTTTTAAAATAATCTTTACAAAATAATAAACATAATTATAGTATAAAATAAAATTTATAACATATTAAAAAAAACTCATGCATCGCACGGGTTATAAGCTAGTACAATATATTATACATCACTCAATAAATAAACTTGTAAAACTTGAATCCAATTGTAATCTTGTAGCATACAGTATTATTCAAATTTGCTTGAAATATATATTGAACAGATATTAAACAGCCCGTTTCAAAAAAAAAATATTAAACAACCACGTACTGAAACAAAAAAACAACACATGTAAGCTTCCCATTTTCAACATTACACAGCTATAATGATACACACATTACAGAAACACACTTCAGTGAACAAGGTTAAGTAAATAGATCAAAGCTTACTTTAAAAGGGTTTGACCCTCGTAAAAACATCATGTGTATCACACAGATATTTTTACTGATGTATTTACTATTTCACATGGGACCTTGGGAACTTCCCATCTTATTCAGTTAGCAATACCAAGCATCAATGCAGCCTTATAATAGTTCAGATTATAGGGTTGGAGGGATCCATATATAGCCATGGGTTTGAACATAGCCAACATTTTTAAGCAACTCATCCGCCTCCTCTGGGCCTCGGCTGCCAGGTTTGTACGGAACTGATTTTAGTTCACCTTTATCTATTCTGTGAAGAAGAGGGGTGAAAATCTCCCAGGCTGCCTGATAATGCAAACAAAATAAACATTCAAATAATTTAAGTACTAGAGCTGGCATGCACTTGTCCTTGTAGATATGTCATTCAAATTTGTCATCTGTGTACCTTTAACTCATCTCTGCGAACAAAATGCTGCTGATCACCCCTTATACTGTAAAAATAAAAATCAATATTAAGCACTGCGATTTTGATGCATAAAATCACAAAAGAAGGCAGTAGATTGATTTTATAATATAATAAGTGTTAACATATAGAAAGAAATGGCAATATACGTGTCAAGAATAAGTCGTTCATAAGCCTCCGGTATGGTTACATCCTGATAACGCTGCCCATACGACAAGTCGAGCTCACTCTGAGCAGTTGACATCTCAAGTCCAGGCTTCTTGACCTACATGAAAGATATAAAGAAATCTGAGACAACTCAAAATTCATGACCAACACAGTGATGTTAAGAGAACTTCAAAACTATATATCTTTTACATGTTTTAACAAAACCATGAAACAACAAGAGTCAGTTAAAAGCATGAACCAAGCAACCACATACATTACTGATCACCAATTAATTTTAAGCATGGCATCAACATTTAACTTGTTATGATCCAGATACATCAAAAGAAAAACACTGATATGCTTTACTTTCAAGGGATTTGCAGCACACAAAAAACAAGAAAGAGAAACATATGACGATGAATTTCATTATACTACTCAGAATAGCTCTCCCTTAAGAATCTGAAGACTGATTTCCTGATTCCAAATGATATTATTTCACTTCGACTAGGCACAACCGCACAAGTTATTCGAAGTGATGTCTCACTTATAAACAATTTTTTTAAAAAATTTCTACATATTATTCAATTTTTTGTTACTTGGACTCCGTTAAGGAGTACTGAAGTGTCGGACACAACGCATATTTGAGTGTAGTCCACAAATTGGCGAGGTGAGGACACTATCCTATTTTTGGACACAGGTACAAGGACACGGCATAATTTATTAACAATCGAGTACACTACAGAAGTGAAATACCCTGAAAATAAACAATGCTTCTTTCTTTCCTTTCATATTTTTATATTTGCAATGTAAGTTTAAATCAAATGTGGTCTTTCATTTGATCAAAAGTGTTCATAATTTAGATAACGGATCAACACTAAATAACTGTCGTGTGTCTGAGTGTCCGACACTGGCAGAGCGACCGAAATCTGGAAGTCGAAGTAACATATTTAACAAGGCAATTCCATGTCGCAATCAGCTAGTTCGGCCAAATATAATTACATTAACTAAGGTATCCCATGGGACGAAGTAAAGAGTGACAGAAGGAAAGTAACCAACCCTGTCGTCCTATAACTAAAATCTTCCTTTTGGTCAGAGATTGGAGTTTTCATACTTGTTAAAAAAAAATCTGAAATTCCATAGCACATTGTTACAGGATTTTCATGCTAAAATTCTCTTCAAGCTTCTAAAGATCTAAGTTATGCATGGTAGACGAAGAAAAAAAGTTTTTTCTGCTATATACACGAGGGAAGTATCATAAATAGTATTGTAGCGGTGTAGCCTAGTGGATACCCCTCTTTTCCTACGAACAGGAGGTTGAGGCGATTAGCAAAAAAACATGAGGTCGTGGGTGCAAGCCTCAGTAGAGTCATGTGTATGAGTTACTAAAAATTTCTGCAATTGATACATTACTAAAAATACAAAAAGATGCAGTGAAGTATTGTGGGAAACTGATAGGCCTTGTATATACGGGGAGAAAAAATACTAAATTATAATATGAGCAACCATTGGCAGAATATTTAGACATCTCTGAACAGCATTACCAATTGTAGCTCAATAAAAACCAGTCACTTACGGTAAGCTTCATATACATGGCCTCTGAAGGTTGTAACCGTATCACAAATTCATTTCTCCCTTGCTTTTGACCTAAAATATATAGCAGAATATTCTCTGTTTAGACTTCAAACCATGTATATATCGAAATGAACACTATAAACTACCAATTAGGAGACAATAATCAATGCAACAAGTCGTAGATTTATCAGTAATGCACATGTAAGCAATTCTATTAAGTTTATTTAGATTGTGATTTGCTACATGCATGCAAACTTTGGTATATATCTGCCTCACTACTTGAACTATATTCCATTAAAAGACAGTTATTGACTTAATAATAAATTGAAATTGAAAGATGAAATAGTAATCATTGCTATAAACTCGTTAGGCACTACGATTCTTCTACCAAAATTTGATAAGCCGTACTATTTTTCAAACCTTATTTTTAAATGCTCATGTAGTGAACTGATTTATGTTGATAATATGATATTGAGACTTATACCTTTATTAGTAAGGACCTTAGGTGGTATTCGAGAGACCACCCACTCTCCACACTCACAATTCAATCAATCTGATTTCTTGATGCCTCCAACATACAATTGGCTTCCCTATTTATAATCCTAACATCAACTTAGAATCCCTAAATTGAAGCTAAAATATTGTTATCCCACCAAATCCTCCCTTCATTGAGCTAAACATCTATACCAAATTTACGATAAGAAATTACTTGGTCATCAGCCTCCCAATCTAAGTGGGGAAGGGGTAATAACTGCAATATCTACCTTCAACCTTCCTCATCCTCTCTAATTTAGCATGCCTACCAAGATGTAAACTGTTATCATAAAAGCCACAAATCTCTACTATTAGAGTAAACAACAGGTTTATAAAACTAGAGGGTAAATATAGTAATAATCCCTCAACCACACTGTGGGGTATTACAAGTTTACCATTCTAATTCAAGGGTAAAAAATGTTTTTCTTTCTCAAGACAGCACTCAATTAATAATGCTACACCAACAAATTTACACATGGATGTGACAAGTACGTGCACAACAGATAAAAAGAAGCGGCGCAAATTTCACTGAATGTAATTGGAGCTCTAACACCACAACCATGTTGGCTGATGGTGTTTGGACATGAGACTACTGCAGAAAATGTAAAGTACAAACTTTACAAATATAGTACCGTACATTTAAATATATCACCCGGAACTTCCTTAAATTGGATACGAATTTCTGCCTTTCTAGATTCCAATGCTTTTCCAGCCTTAAGTACGAAAGGAACACCTGCAACCAGCATGCGCGATAATGTTAGTGTTAAGTAATGTAGTCTTAGGTATTGTTTGGGAGATGCTTGAGCATTGTTTGGCTCAAGTATCGGGTTGGGACACCGTTAAGGTGTTACTGTTTTGATGTATTATTGATAATTGTTTGGATTAATAATACGAGTTGGGACTTGGGTGTTTCCACGTCAAATATTTGTGTGTTCTTGTTTTGTTTTTACTTATTGATTTGATAAAAGTGGAAGTGATACTTGAATGACGTATGACCGCGCTTTGGTGGATCTTGTTAACTAATCGATTGGTTGTGTGTGCGCTTTGTATTGGTGGTTTGTGAATCTCGGATTGTGTATAGTCCCCTAACACCCCACCCCCAAAAACAAAGAAGTTGGTAATCAATAATTATCTAATTGAAAAAAGAAGGGTTTTTTCTTGTTTTGACAATGAACAAAGAGGTCAAGAGTTTAGAGTGCATAGATTTTTGCATTAGATAAAACCTTTTGGATTTGGCTTTCCCATATGATGTCATTCCTTCTTTTTGACTTAATAATGCTACCCTTATATACATATGAAGTTATTCTTCTTTTCGACTTACTACTGCTACCCTAGATATCTAGCTTTGACTACAGCCATGCATATAAAATACTACATTGTTAATCAAATGTTAATCAAACGTCAATATCCCTTACAATAAACAAATATTTTTTTTTTAAAAAAGTATTATATATTAAAAATACATAAATTACTAAAAGAAATACATCATATCAGTTCATTTCAAAACATAAAATAAAGAAGATTAGTGTTAAACAAAATAATGAAGATCGGGGATTGGGAAAAACTGAACGAGTTACGAATTTCATTAAAGATCAACAAACAGTCGCATAGAAAGAAGAATTAATCCAGACGTTGTCATTCTTCTCTCAGTTTTCTTTGTTACTAATTTTCAGTTACATGTATGGCTGCATGTATTGTTCATATGTAGTATACGCTTATAGAAATTCGTTATGTTTGTGATGCATGCTATTTCAGTTGGGACTTAAGGTTTGTCCATACATAACTAATTTTGTGAGTTAATTTCGTTTTGATTTGCCGAATGGGTGATGCTTGTAAGATTGTTCAGAAGGGTAAGGATGTCAGTATTAGGGTGGAAGTAGATAACTATTCTTCGTTGAATATTATATTGGAGTACGAAGATGAAGTTAAAAAGTTGGGTTTAATGATGAATTCTCATTTTCCAACATTTTCTTTGTTTCTAATATATTTGGTATGGAACACTGCAATTTAGTAACACGTAAGGATCTAATGCAAATGTTTGAAAGGTAATATGATAGACATTTCATCTGATAATCTATACAAGTTTATTGAAGGTCTAAATGTAACAATATTAGGGCTAATGAAAATGATCTTGTTTCACGTGATCAACTTCAAAATACATAAGTGCAACATGCTACTCGATGATACACATATCATTACTGAAGTTGATGAACCCACTAAAATCAAGGGTAAGAAATCAAAAAAAATACCAAAAAGGCCACATCCAAAACCTAAATCAGCTGCTATTAACCTACCATCAGAACCTATTTCACCTAAAACAACTTTTGAAGCTTTGAGTATTAGGAGTCCACGATTTTCCCCTGCCCAAAGTACTACTTAAAATACTTCTTTATTTCCTACCCCATCATTGCGTGACCGATCTTTATTCAACAAAAAATTCCTAAGACTATAGCTAAAGGGTAGGATTATACACATCTTCTCAAAACGTGGAAAGTAGTTCAGAAAATGAGGGGAATGGTACAACTGAAAGTGGGGTGGCACGGGGTGGGGAATCTAGTGAATGGAGAATAAGTATTCATAGAAAGGTGGAATTTGGTGATCATGATAACCTAGAAAGTAGTGATTCTTCACTTACCCGCCGTACTGGATTCTTGGGAATTCTTGGGGGTGCAGGGGTTCTTGGGAATTCTCCATGTGGCACATTTAATTAAGTAATCACTTAACAACTTTATAACACATCAGCTATGTTATTTAGTAATTATCATATAATTTACTAAGGAAAATGAATTTACAGTTAAATTTCTATAAATTAATATTATTGGGACCGGCAAATTCTATTAATTTATTGAGGTTATTAATTAATCGAGTTTAAATTTATATTGTCGTCCTTATCTTGGGACCAAAAATTTACACTAAAAATATTAATTTATCGTGGTATCGAGTATTAATTTAACGAGGTTTTACTGTATTTATTTGACTATTTAGTTCAATTTAAATGAAACTCTTGAAATATTTATATTATATGTTTTTTTATATTTTAATATTTACCAAATCCCACACTTGAATCCCATATTTTTAGATATGCCGAATTGTCGTATCCCCTCACCTGCACTGCACTCGTGCTTTGCTTCCTAAATGACAATAGTGAAGATCATTCTAATGAGGGATTATGGGTTATAAATATGTCCCTGAAGATGACGGTGAAGATATGATGTCAAATCCTAAAGTCTAAGAAATTGGAAGCCTCGAAAGTGGCATGATTTTATAGACAATAATAATAACGACAATTACTATTAGATACTATACTGAAATGGAGAAATGTGTTACAACAAGAAATTACGGAAATAAAGTTAAGGCCCTGGATGATATTTATGGCAAGAACCACTTCAAAGGTATTTTGAAATTTTCTTGCCCACAAAAAGGATTTGCCATCACAGTTCTTGCAAGTGATACATGATAGCACTAGGTACACATGCACTTCCTATGCACGATGTTGTGATTGAAGATTACTTGCTAGTAGGCTACCCTAATAGTGTTAATTGGGTCATAATAAGATTTAGCCCAATAATCATAAGTGCGTGGGTTTATAGAGTTATGAACCCATATGCAATGTTAAATGGGATGCTTCCAAAATAATGGAAGACATTAGGGCAAATCTGGACATTCCAATAAATCATTAAATGAAATGTTATTTAAAATAATTTGTGTACATAAAGCAGCTTTGTATATCAAAAGATTTGTCATCGAGAAACTTTTGGTGAACATGGTAAGCAATCATACGCTCAAGTACTTGCATATGCCAAGGTAATATGTGAAACAAATCCAGACTCAAAGGCTTAATGTTCTTTTGTGGAATCTTAAAGTATAATGTTCTTTTGTGGAATCTTAAAGTATCTTTAGGCAATACTCTTGAGTACCATTTTCATTTCCTTTGCTCCAACGTGGAAGGGATTTTTTAAGGTTCTACACCTTTGATAGGGTATTGATTGAAACATTTAAAGAGAAATAATGGGTGAATCCTCCAGTCCAGTAGCCTTGGTGGGAATGCTGAAATTAGTGTCGAAGAGAGGAGAATTAGTCTTATTTCTAATGAAATGTTTGATGACATTGTTAACGAGCCTAGCTACAAAAGATTGAACAATCATTTTAGACAAATGAAAGGTATGCAAGCAAAGATCTATTTCTAATTTTATAGTTAAATTATTAACTAACAAAGATATGATTAATTGTATTTTAGGGAATTGATCTTTGCTTTAAAACATGTTTGGCCAACTGCCAAAAAAAAGTATTGTTGCAAACATCTTAGTAGGAATTTAAGGGAACAATTTGTTGAGCCACTTATGTAGATCCTATTTAAGAGGATTTGCAATGCCACATCTCATTTCCAAAATCTTTAGGAAGCCAATGAAAAGAATGAAAAAGGGAGGTGAAAGGGTTATGAAGTGATTTGCACAGTTAGGTGATCATCAACTTGCAGCAATGTAAGCAATGAATCGAACCTCGTTTGGTTTATCTTTAAAAAAAAGAAGAAGATACTTTTGACTCGCACCGTCGTACGTACTATTCTTATAAGTAAAAAGTAATTTTTTAATTCTTGAATTTATTAGTGAAATACAACTTATAATGCATAAAAATTAACTGAATAACAATGAAGTACCAAAAGTTAACTTTAAAAGGGATATTATTCAATTTATGAAGTCATGTTTCAAAATAAAAGTAACAGAACTAAGTACACGTGGGGATATTTGGAAATTCTTAAATTTCTGAAATAAGTACTTTAAAGATATATGATGATGATGATGATGATGATATTTTAGACTAATCATGATGTTCTAGACTATTTTCTAATTCAAAATTTTTGATTATGTTATCTCTAAAAATGTATTAGATTGTTGTTTTGAAAGTGCAGTAAATTTGAAGTTTAAGTGGGTATATAGGTCATTTGCTTATATTTTCTGGTATGATTACAAGAGTGGTGGTTTATATGCAAAGCCAGATATATAAAAGGTAGCATCAGCAAGTCAAAAGGTAGGAATCACACCAATTGAAGAAGCCAAACAAAAAGGGCTTTATTTAGAACATCCAGAAATACTATTGCATACCTTCCCATCTTTCATTGTGTATACGCAATACCATGGTTGCAAAAGTGGGAGTATTAGAGCTATCGGGCACTGTGGGATCATCCAAGTAGCCATCATATTGTCCGAGCACAACCTCTTCATCTTTAGGTGGAGCTACAGATTGAAGAACCTGCACTTACACTAATACTATCAAGTAAAAAGGGAAACTGTGCAACTCATGAATGTTGTCCAAATGTATTTCATAATTATATTGTACCATATAAGAAAATCGAGATGATCAAAACAAAAACTTCTGAAATTTATGAAATCTACAGGCTTAGGAAGCTGAATTCTTGCCACCTAATAAGTAAAAGAGGAAAGCTGGCACCAATAAAGAACAATCATTGAAATAAGAAGAATGTGCTGTTATTAGGAAAGACAAATTTTCGCTGCTAGTCGGATGACAGAAAGTGAGAACTGGAAGAAATATGAATACAATATATAATAAGGACAACATATTTTCCTCCTCAAAGTCGCAAAAAAAAAAAATGTTCAGGCATCAGAGTATAGATACTCTTTAGACATTTCATACAAACTTTGAGCTTTATGCAAGGAAATAGTAAACATTCACCTTCACTTTCTCATCACGAATGTGCTCAGGTTTAAGAGAAATAGGTTTCTCCATAGCAACGAGGCAAAGAACCTACAGTTCATAGAAATCTCTATTAGATATGCAAAACAAGACGAAACGGGGGCATCCGCCAAGATCATAATGTAATTCCCTAAATAAAATTGAAGTATTTTTAATTAATAACTTGATTGTGGATCCCACAAATGATAATATAATTATTATAATATTGTAAATGACACAAAACATTGTATAGCTGTAGCAATTTAGTCTCACCTGCAAAAGATGATTTTGGATAATATCCCGGATGATTCTGCAACAAGTTACACCACAAGGTTATGCAAGTCAAACTTAATAGCTTCTGAAACTCATAAGATGAAATAGTAATACTGCTGCAATTATTAGACTGATTTTACTACATCATCTCTAATTAAGGTATACAAATCAAGTATCCTATAGAGCTTCTTATATGAAATAAATATTCTTGACTATTACCCTCTAACTATAATTTTGGAACTGCAAATATGGAAAGTATATATTAATGAGGAAAACTTGTATGCCTTGATAACATACCCATACTGATCAAAATATCCGCCACGGCCTTCAGTTCCAAAATCCTCTCGAAACACAATCTGCATGTGATGATAACATAAATATATAGAGTAGTGGTGAAAACAATTAAAGTTCGGCATATTAACATCTCAGTCTATGAAATAACGCTCTCGGAGGACATATACAACACGATGTGCTTAGGTTTATCAAACAAAAACCATGAATAAACAAATTATAAGACAACTAGGATGCCTTTAAGTTTACAGCAAAGCACCTCAAAAATTATATATCAAAAAATAATCTATTTAGTTAAATGTATGATAAGAAACATATTATTGTAATTTTGATCTAGAAAGGAAATAATTTAAGTCCAAATATCCAAGATAATACCAAAATTATTGTGACATTGTCTTATATTTTTTATAAAAACAGCAACATAATTGGGGAAGCAGGATATGTGAAACCTTCATTGTAAGCCACTGTATATTCCTTACACTAAACATCTAAACCCCTAATAATTTAAGAGTAAGTCTTTTTCTTTCTGTGTTGGGTTGGAGAACAAAGACACGAACCTGCACACTACTGATGTTGTCACGATTCCATGAAGGCAGGAAGAAACGATTAGCAAAACGAAGTACCAACTACAGAAGATAATACGAAGATAAGAATACCACAAATAAGACGTAGGCAAAGCCTTAAAGTTAGAATGGTAGACAACTTTGACATGTGTACCAAGTTCTGAACCAACTCTTTCCCCAAATAATGATCAATACGGTATATCTGTGGCTCCTCAAACAATTCTCCTATCTGGTTACTGAGATGCTCGGCTGACTCTAAGTCCCTACCAAAGGGTTTCTCAACAACAATACGAGTCCATCCACCAAGATCAGCTGATGCATACATAAACAAGTTTATAAGAGTTATGTTCCCAACACATAAGATGCTAGGGACTGGTTCTGGTAATCTAGTTGCATGGCTACATATCCAGTGATTCGTCTATACACCAATTGATATTGTAAATAATTATCAAGAGGGGGACTGGGGAGACTATCTCAGTTATTTAATCGCAAAAGCATTTCATACAACCACTATTAGATGAACAATGAAATTTGAACAATATTAATCTCTTTAAAACAATTAGAGGATAGCTGCTACATACAAGAACATACATTTATTCATGCAGTAAGTCCTAATCATTTTGCAGACAGGAGGATATACTGAAGGAGGAAGTGCAAGGTAGAATAGTCTCCGCGATGATCCTTCAATACTTTTTCTAGATATTTCATGCTCAGATATTTCCTTATCCAAACACTGAAAACCGTCCGCTGCGTCATAAGAACCACAGACGTATTTGATCTACATGATCAATAAATAGGTCAATACATGGAGTATAAATGGACATGGATGTAAAAAGATAATCACAAAAAAACAGCTTCACTAACCAGTTGCAGAAATTTTGATACATCTTCTGTGTGTCCTTCTGCAGCGTTCTTGTCTACAGTAAGATATCTGCAATCATTAAATAATATATCTAGTCAATAGTAAGTTGATTTATCTGAACGTCTACCAGTGTACTGGCCTCATTCAGTTAAATCTTCGTAAACAATAAAGATTTGGGATTGACACAGTAGTAAAGAAGTAAAATAAAATTTATAACAATGCAATATATACTTATGAAGGTCCAAGTTATAACATCATATGGGTTGTCATATACATAAAACAGAAAAAGACGTTCTGAAATTAAATTGTACATTTGAAAAATCTATGCTCGTAGTAGAATTTAACAATTGGCAGTGAACCACTCTAAATTCACTTTGTACGAGTACCCTACATGCCATAAACCAGTGTCTTACCCACGAATGCGATCTCTCAAGTCGTCATTTGAAATCTTGGTCCTGGCATAGCCAAAAATGTATACTTCGTGTGACTGCAAGAAACCCTGTGAAAGACCACGCAAAACCAGCATAAAACACAGAATTCAGTTGGGTTTGATTCATTCCATAACGTTGTAAGATCTTAAACAATTGATCAGGCAACAGGGTCTGGAAGCAGAAAGAAAAACCTGGCGGTAAAGGTTAAAGAGTGCAGGGAAAGTCTTTTTCTTGGCAAGATCACCAGAAGCACCAAGAACAACAATAGATAGGCAACCATCTTCCGACACAGGCAGTTCAGTATCTTTAACAACAGGGTCAGCTACACTAGGATCTCCGCCACCATCTTTAACAACAGGGTCAGCTACAACAGGGGTTCTTTTCTCTAAGCACCATTTATCCGACATCTTATGAACTATGTCACACACTGCTGATTTCATAATCAAGTCCACGACTTAAACAGATAGGACCTAACAAAGTAACAAACACACCTAAGTTGTGCAAAACAAATTCTTTCTTAATGTCAAAGATAAACAATTAAATTGTCTAGAAAGGGTATCAAAGTGTAATCACGATTAATAGAAAGCCCAGTAGTGCACAAAAACAATTCAATATATACTCTATTTCGATTAGCTAAAAAGCAGTAATCTTAAACAGATAAGGATTGATTTAATATGTTAGTTTAAAGTGTAGCAAGTGAGTTTAATTAAAATTGGATTCGCCTAATCAAAATTGTCAACATGAATCCATACAAGAGAGAGAGAGAGAGAGAGAGAGAGAGACAGAGAGAGATAGATAAGATCAAACAGACCTTGAACCAAGAAGTGCGAGAGCTGAGATTTCCTGTGTGCTATAGATACAAGGGGGACAGATGGAGAATGAGGAAGAGTGGGGGAGATGACAGTGGTGGGTAATTCCAATCTATTTGACTTTGTTGCAGTGACTCCTCAACCAAACAGGAACTGACTTGTGAGTTGGGACAGGTAGGGCCACGGGGTAGTTTTGTTACTTTTGTATAATAAAACATGGTTGCTAAATGCAAATCAGGTTTGCTCAATACAGACTAGTATATTACTCTTATATCCTTAATGTGTATTAAATGAATCAAACTTAATAAATGTTTATTTTATTAATTTCATGCATGTAACTCGGCACTCGGGAACGTGGATTGAATTGCATCTGAAATCTAGGTCTGTTTCGTCCTAGTGTACTATAATTGGAAGGCAGAAATCGAGGGTAAAAGAATGATAAACTTAACTTAAAGTAATATACAATACATAATATTTAGCATTTTAAAAATAAAATTTTAAATTTTAAATTTTAAATTATATATATATCATGTTATTATATTTTTTATTTTTGAAAAATATTAATTCATTTATGAGTAATTATAAGATGTTGTACTTCAAATTTTAAAAATAAACTTTATATTTTAAAATACAAACTATTTATATTATGTTATTAATAATTCTAATTTTTAAATAGATTAATACAATTATGAGTCATTATTTTAAACTTAAATTTTTATATTTTAAAATTCAAACTACATATATATCATTTTATTAATAATTTTTATTTTTAAATATATTAATACAGTTATGAGAAATCATAAAATATTTGTACTTATTTTAGTATTTTAGAAACAAATTTTTATATTTAAAAATAATTTTGCACTCACCGAAAAATCTTCTTTTTCATTCATGGTTAAACAATAATTTGCCTATGAATAAAAAATTATACATCCATGGTTAATATAGTAATATGTAGTATACATCTGATTTTAACAAAATATATTACTTTATAATATATTGTTTTTTTAAAGTAGATATTTTTAAATATTGAACTAATAAATTTTAGCAAAGGAAATATTTGTAAATTATTTTTTAAGATAACATGAAAAATAATATGAACTTACATAATAAAAATTTAAAAAAAATGATGCTTACATTAGAGTAAGCAAGATGAAGCTGGTTTTGACGATAGAAAATTATCTTTCCCACACATAACCACACGTGATCATATCTTTAGGTGTATAGGTAAATGTATATTTAATAAATACACTGCACAGAAAACTAGGTTATAGTTTATTCGAAAAAATAAAAGGACAGTAATGTAAATTTTGCAAATTGCATTGAGTAATTTGATTTGCATTTAGCAACACTCTAATAAAATGTGCTATACCCTTTTTTTAGCAATTTTGCAGAATTATTACACATTGACTTTTCCCCCGAAAATTTTCCTCTCTCCACTTTGGTCTTCCTGAGTTAGCTTCTTCCCCTCCGGCGGTGGTTTATCCTCTTTCTTGCCTTCTTCCTCTTCCCTCCTTATTTTCCAACCAGCTTTCCTCCACCTTCATAATTTCCTTTCATTCCTTCCATAAATTGGAATTTTTCCAAAAATTTCGAAAAATCCATTCGAGTTCTTTTCAGATCTGTTTCGATTCAGAACTCGAAATATCAAATAAACACATTTCTTAAACTCAAAATCTCTTGCCTAACATCATATCAAAATTTGGTGTAAATCTGAGATCTTTGAATTTTCGAATTGTATCGCCTTGGGCGAAGTATCGCTTTATGCGAATGTCTCTCCCTTTGGAGCGGTTTGTTTATGGTAATATGTTTTGTTTTGTTTGGTTTGGTTATTTCAGTCCTCGGAGAATGTTTCATTTGATGTCTCGAGAGATCTGGAGGGGCTGTATCGAAGCTGAGGCAGTGATGATTATTGCAAGAGCTCACCTTTCACAACAGGATAGTGTTCATCCTTGGGGAGTTTTCACTTACGGCAAGTCTATAGCTGGTTCCCGGCAAGTAGATAGCTGGGGTGCTCCACCTGAACAATGGGCTACCAATGGTTCTTATGTGTTAAGGTCAATTGTGATATTACAGTATTCAGGGATGAATTTGGATTTATTGGGTTGTCTTTGATTTCATTTTCAGTTAACAGAATTTTCCAGTTCTGTATTGTCAAACGGTCAGGAAACAAATCAGCTAAGTGTTTTAGCTTGTCTTTGTTTTTCAACCTGGTCGTATCACCAGTTGGGGATTTGTCCCGATTGTGTGTTTGCTATATTTAATGGAAACTTTTATTTTTGTGGCAAAAAAAAAAATGTGCTATACCCTCAATTATTTGAAAAAAACCTAAATGTCATACTTTTAAATTAAATTAAATGGTATAAAATATCATATTCAAAAATATGATCCCAAATATGATACTACAACACTATATCGTAGAATTTTGAATTTTTATTTTGTTTGAACCAGGAAAAGCATATTCATTAATTCGAATTTTCAAACAAAAGAGTCTCCACCAATGAAAAAGGGGAGATGAATAAACATTGAAGCAATTAACAAAACAAGGTCCATGTTTGTGTGCTTTGAGTCTATGCTCCTTCGTTCCAGTAATGGCTTTTGTTGTGAGTAAGGAATCCGTTTCCACAACCACCTCGCAACTGTCCTTCTTCATTAGTACCCAAGAGAGGGCCTCTCGAACACCAATACACTTCGCTTCAAACACAGAAGCTGGGCTCATCAAAGTCATGTTCTTTCCCTCCACGAACTTACCCCTACAGTCCCTAACAACCATCCCTACTATAAAAGTAGCAGTTTGGGCATATTTTTCCCTCCACGATGTAGCGTTTTTGTTTAAAATTGAAAACGTTACACGATGTAGAGTTTTGGGGCCATATTTTTCATTAGCGACATTTTGAACTATTTAGTTTTAAATTGTGATAAAGGGGGTCAACACCCCCACTATTTTACTACATTTTATCAAGATTAAAGGGATTATATTGCATTAGCAATGATGTATTACTAGGTGCCGCTCATTGTTTAGGTTTTTAATTGGATTTTAATTAGATTTTAATATCATTGCAAATGTATTAATAACCTAGCAGTCAAGAGAGCTTGAGAGAAAGAGAAAGAAAAATCGAAGTTACACATCTTTCCTCGGGATCAAGCATACGTGTGGATACCGATAGAGTGTAGACCGTTGCAAGGCGGGATACGTGGTGATCGTGCAAATCTAGAACCTCCATTTGTCAATCACAATCAACTATCAAAGGCTCAAAGCTTCTTTAAGGTAAAGATTCTGAACAACGAATAAAATACTTGTTACGCATGGATCATGCGATAGGTTTCACTGATTTTCTTGTTGTTTTATGCATTTTCGGCTGTTTTAATGTGCATGAAATCCTTCAAGGGCATCCGAGCTACTTGCAAAACGTTTTTAATTCATTATATGTTTAACAATTTTGATTATATAATCATGTATATGATCTGCCATGGTCGTTTCGTATATGATATTATGCATGCTGATTTGTTTATATATATATATATATAAACTGTTGTTTTGTATGTGTATTGACACATCTGGTCTTTTTGGTTGGTTCTATATGTATATGATACGTGATACAGAGATGTGGGATCGATCGGAATTGTTCCGTTTGATTCCGAAACATGGTTAATATGCAAAAAAATAGTTTTCATTAGACTTGTATGTCGTTTTAATCATTGTAATGTTTTATCTCGAATGTAACTCGAGTTCCTTTTTTAAGTTTATTAGAATATATTGTTTTTATTTATGTAATGTTTATTTAAGACAGACAATGGAGGCTTTACAAGGCATTACAATGAGGCAATGCAAGGAGGCGTTTAAAGCATGCAGACATGTATTGTTTTGTAACGTAATTTTATACCATAATAGACTGACCTCGATTTTCCACTAGCTTGGAAAAGCATATAGGATGGGCCATAACCAAGCACGTTTACTTTACGCACTTTACATATAATATGATTGCATGTGATGATATGTATGCGTAGAGATAAATATGCATGTTTAATTAGATTAATCATGTATGTATTAAAACGACACCCTGCTTAATGAAGATAAATTCTGTACCGACTCAAGATTTTAAAATGAACAAATCGATTATGAGATTCATGTGTTTATGAAACACGGAATTAAGTATGAATTTTCAATTTTTCGATTTGGGAAGATTTTTTTAAAATCGGGTAATGCCTGTAAGGAGGTTGTGTTTTAAGCGAGATCGTTGTGATTTCTCCGACGACCATGAAATCCAACCATTAATGAACTTTGATTTGAAGTCCCTAGTTCAAGAAAAAATTAGAGATCTCTTTATGATGGGATCATGGTGATTTTACTTAAGATGAAAAATCCCTAAAGATAATATTAAGTTAAAAAAGCCTTCCAAATGGAAAACACTCGTTAAGACTTAGATCGGTAAGGAGTGGGTTCGCCAAAGTGAAGTACTCCCATCTATCATGGTAAGGCGCGATGAAGTAAAGGTGATACTTAAATGGTAGACCTTCGGGTTAGACTTAACAAAGTTAGCACAATAGGATTGTAAAATTAGGGGCATTGATTTTGGTAATATTTATTAGATAAATATGTGAACAAATGTTTTTCTACCAAACTATCCAAGAGTTATATATGATATAAATGACAAATATTGTCTACCTAAATAATCATGTTTTAGGAGTAAAGGCAAAGCTAACCTTAAGCATGATGAAATTAGATCTTAGCTCACTAAAAAAGTTCACAGAAACTCTTTCCGAATTGTAGTTAGGCTATTAATTTGAAGAAAATAGTGGGATACATATTATGAATATATATGAATAATCAGTTAAACATAACTTAATAAATTTTGTGGACTAACTTATTTTATGCATTTTAACATTGCAGATAATTTAATGGCAAACAACTCAAATAACTTCTTTGTGCGATTAGTCCTTGAAAAGGACAAACTGATAGGAACAAGTTTTCTTAATTGGAATAGAAATTTGAGGATTGTCCTCAGGCAGGAGCGAAAGCTTCAAGTCACTGAAATGCCTCTCCCTGAACCTCTTACTGAAGGGGCATCACGTACTCAACAAAATCTTTATCAGAAACATCACGATGATGCTGTTGATGTCCAATGTTTGATGCTTGTGACTATGAGTCCCGAGTTTCAGAAACAACATGAGCATAGGGATGCTTATACTATGATTGAGCACTTTCAAAGGATGTTTGAGGGACAAGCTCGTCAAGAGATGTTAGATTCTAGCAGGGCATTAGACACTTGCAAACAGGGTGATCGTGATCCGGTTGGACCGCATGTTCCGAAGATGATTGGGCATATTGAATACCTTGCTACTTTGGGT
Organism: Kitagawia praeruptora; assembly: GCA_037693485.1. Lineage (NCBI taxonomy): Eukaryota > Viridiplantae > Streptophyta > Magnoliopsida > Apiales > Apiaceae > Kitagawia > Kitagawia praeruptora. Next base: position 79,643,247 of record CM075354.1, read on the forward strand.
TTCTTGATTGGTCCAGAGGTCCCTATTGATCTGATCTTACAATCTTTGAACAGTAGCTATGCTCAGTTTGTAATGAATACATGAATGAGATAGATAAAACACCTATTGAATTGTTGGTCATGTTGAGAATTGTCGAAACCAACATGAATGATGGTGAACAAACGAAGTACCAAAGGGAAGGGTAAATGGAATGGCAAGAAGAAAATGGGATCTAAATCTGCTAATTCAAAACCCGCTCTTCGAAGCCTACATGTGGTGTTGCAAAGGGTGATTGTCACTATTGTAAGAAGTCGGGTCATTGGAAGAAAAATTGTCATGCTTATTTAGGGAATTTGAAGAAGATGAAGTATGTTCAGATTACTGATTCAAGTATTTATGTTTGGGTATTAGATATTGGATGTGGTTCTCATATTTGTATAAAGATTTAAGATCTTTTGGCTCTTCATCGTTATATCTATAAAGCGTTCACTTTCGTCCCTCGGACATCAGAAATGTTCCTTTTTGACACAAAATTACGTCTGATACCATATCGGCGTCAGATTTCCACTATTATTGTACATTAGTATTACTTGTACCTGCATGTCTGATGTATTTGGGTGCCAGGAAACAGCTTGATTTAGTGATCATGTATACACAAGCGATGCTAAAACCGTGACAGGAGCACTATGCAAGAATAATTTGTGACTTTACCCCTATGAAAATCATTTTCACTGTGAACAAAAACAAAAGTTAAGTAACATAACCAAATCATTTTCATCACTTTCTTCTTTCAAACATGGGCGTTTAGATACAGTGTAAGCTGTGAATATGCATGATAATAAACGAATTATATTTGAGGAACAAATGGAAAATATTAATAAACAATATCTAACAGTCAAAGTGCTCAACTTCTAAACTTGCAAGTCTAGCTAGTCAAGCATTTTCTTTTAGGCTCCGTCAAAGTGTTTCATGTAAGCAAAATAGTTCCTCGATATCCGGAGATATGCAAGAGGCAAGCAGATAAAACAAATATCTTGCAAAATAAATCTTGCAAGTATGGCAGCGAACACTTAATATTCTCAAGAAATACCAACAGTATTTCCCAAGCAAACATAAAACCAGCGATTACTCAAACCCAAATACCATATGGAGTGTTCTTTTCAGCATCCAACCAAACACTGCCTTGAGCTCTGTTCTCAGACTATATTTCACATAAATATCTAATATTAACAAGGGAAAAAGACAGTCAGAATGGGACTTTGTGGTAAGGCTTAATATCCGTATAATATTGTAATCAAAACAAGGAAAATTTTCAAAGATCAATCCAAGTAAGAAATGACACGAAATCAGATATTGTTTTGCCTTTAGTTTAAACACAAAATACCACACAAATGATTTAAACATTATTCAACAAACGAATAGGGGTCGTCTTAACTAACTAGACGTTAGTTTTGTCGCCCTCTAACACGAATGTTGATGGCTCTTGATGCTATAGCTCTCAAATTAGCTCTAGCCATATGAGTGGAGGAGTTTCTTTGTTGTTGTGGTGCTGGTGGTGGTGGTTGTTCATCAGATGGCCTAAAAGCCTCCATAAACTCTTCTCTCTGCAGTCTCAATGCCAACGCAGCGTCCTCATCTTGAACAGCCAAATGCTCTCTTCTCCGTACCCTATTTCTAGCATCCTCGTTTGCCCTTCTTGTCAATATTCCAGAAGGCTGTATACCCCTATTTCTCAAATTTTGATTACTCCTTCTCCTTGCCGAGCTCTCAAGTTCTGTCTCTAAATCATCATTCAAGGGGCAAACACTCCGGTCTCTGTTGCGGGTTGCCAAGCGTTGTTGCTTGGATTCTTGACTATCTACAGTTCCAGATAATTTCCTTGCTTCGACTTCTTTTGGAAACAAGAGTTGTATAGTGTTCCAAAGAACGGTGTTCACAGTGCAAGATCTCCCATTACTGCCAAAACCAATCAAGCGCCACACACTAGATTATTTAACAGTTATGTTGTAGTATTATAAAAGACTAACAAGAGTATGTTTCAAAAATAAAAGCCACCTGATAAGCTGCCTGCACTTGGGACACCTCTTTCCACACTTGTCAGCAGCAGACCGCAGACATTTCTTGCAAAAACTGAAAATACAAAATTCAGTTCAACCAAAATTGAACAACTACATGTCCCTAAAAATACGTTGCTGGAATATATGTTTGTACCTGTGACCACATGGAGTTGTACTGGGTTCAAAGCAAATCTCTAGACAGATCTGCCAAGTAAATTTTGCTCAGCCGAAAATTCAAGCTTACAAACAGCAAATTTATTCAAAATTTAAATCACTCGAAACAAGATATATGTAAATGGAGCAACATAAACAAACCGGATAAGCACTTACCGCACAAGAAAGTTCTTGACGGAGTTTATCCATACACGGAATTGCTGCAGAATCTTCCTTGTTCTTGCAAGAAGTCGGACTCTTTTCCACTTGTTTTTTCTTCTTTTCACTCTCTAATTACCAATTCAATCAATAAAATTAGAGGAAAAACGATAAAGAAGCTAACAATACTTATTTAAAAAATATAAACGACGTTACCTTTCTTAGGACTTTCATCACCAACATCAAGATTAAGAATTGTCACAGGTATAGAAGCAGGACTCCTCCTCTGAACCCTGCGTTTTCTGGAATTGCCAGCAAGAATTATTAACAAACAATAATTAACTAATACATATATAAAATCCTTCCAAGATTACGTAAAATCAAGATTCAAACAAGTGCAGACAAAAAACATACAACAAAAAGTCAAGGGCATCGTATATACAATCCTTCCGAGATTTGCAAAAAAAAAAAAAAAAAAAAAAAGGAAGGATAGAAGGGGTATGTGTAGGTACCTTCTGGAATTGGAGGGAGGAGGGGTCTTGAAGTGCAAATCAGTGCGTCTCTTATGTTTAATTTGTCGATCGGGAGTGTCTTCAACAACTAAACTTGCAACTAAAAGAGTTTCTTCATCCCAACCAGCCATTTGGGCCACAGATCTGAACCTGGGGCTAAACACACTCGTGCTCTCCTCCTCCATCTTTTCAGGGCTTTGTCTCACCATCCCCTGGCCTTTATTCTCCAAACACAAGATAGATGGTACACAACCTAATTTTCTTTTTCTCTGAATTGCAAAATTAGGAAAACAAATTGTGTCCAACGGTCCTTGGTTTTGAATCTGTTTATTTTTTTTATTTTTTTTTTTTGCATAAGAATCTGTTTATTTTGTTGAATATAAGATTTGCAACGGCTACTTTTCAGGATTCCTAATTTCCCTAATACAGCCATTTTAAATTATACTACGTTATAGCCCGTGCTATACGGGTATTTTAAAAATTAATTAATAATTATAATAAATTATATAATTTAATATATAAAAATTGAATAATTTAGTTATGAAAAAAAATAAAATTAATACAATAAGTACATTTCTTTATATACTGTAATAAATTTATTTCAAAATTACTTTAAAATATATATTTAATTATATTTGTTATATATGTTATGAGATTATTTAAATTAATAATATTTTATTATATTTATTATATATGCTATGAGATCATTTGCAATAATTAAGTTTCAAAATTTGAAGATTAATTCAAATCTATATCAGTAAACTTACCATAGATAATATATATTGCATTAATGATATTTAAATTTGACATACAAACTTTCTAGAATCAAAAATGTGTCAAATAGTCATATGGATCTTCTATAAATTAAAATTGGATACCAAACAAAAAATATGGACAGTCCATAGATCTAAATAGAGTTAATAAATTTAATCCGAACCTCTAAATATGGATACCGAACCGTGCTACGCACACGGTAGTTTAAATTTAAATTTCATAATAATTGTTATATATAATAATAACGATTAAATAAAGAAAATAACTTTATATTTAAGATCAAATAAATTAATATCGAAAGAAATAATATTAATAAAATAATATTTTTCTATATTATAACAAATACAATCAAAGATAAAATTATTTAGATTTTCTATATCTATTATGTGATAATATGTTTTAATAAGCTTACCAAAATTAAAAGATTTACTCAAATCTTCATTAATAATCTTACCATAAATATTAAGAAAATATATTAATAGTATTTAAATTTATATACAAACTTTCTTTAATTAATAATTAGTCAAATAATGAATTTGGATCTTTCTCAAACGTAATATGGATACCAAACCTAAAAATGGATTATCCAGTGGGTCAAAATCAATAAAAAATCTTGTCCAAATCTAAATATGGATACCAAACCTTAGGTAAGGGCTATCCACTAATTTATAATACTAGTTTAATGCCCGTGCTTCGCACACGGGAGTTCATATTTTAAATAAAATTTATTTAAAATTTTAATAAATTATATGTAATTTTATAATATAGAAATGAAAAATGGTAGTAATATTAAAAAGTTGTGATAACGTGTATTTTATACACGTTTTGTCTCTCATTCTCTTACATTTTTGTTAGTTTCGAATGTTGTTTTATCGATATTAATTACGTTTTTCATCTTGCAGTGCCTCGTGCTTAATTGTTGAAAAGATGATTTATTTTGGGCTTGAAAGCAAAGATGATTCAAGATGGAAGTTAGAAGATGCAAGCTCACGATGCCGGGAGGTTTTTAATGTGTTATCTTGAAGATTTTGTCTCGCACGACCGCTCCGCAAGCCGTTCGCTAGGCCGTTCAAAGAGTTTAAATGTTGCAGTCTTTTGCACGGGCTACTGCACGGCCGTGCAACAGGCCGTGCAAAAATCTGCTGTGTATTAAAAGAGAAATGAAGCCAAACATAACACATCTAATCTCTTACCCTAACATCTAACACCTTCATCTTCATTTTCCCCTCTTCTAGAACACAATTAGGGTTAGTAGGAATTAGAGAGGAGACATTAATTACTTGTAATCTAGCATTGATTATGAGTAACTAACTCCATTTATTTGGCTCAAGGAGGAATTCTTGTACTAAACCCATCTCAATTTAAGTAAGATTTATTTAACTCTATCTTGAATACTTGTGATGTATTGTTTATGATTTTGCTTGGAGATTTGTAAGTTGCTTCATCTTACTCTTCTTGTATCTTCAATTGCTAATTGTTTGTTCTAATACGTAATCGTTAATTCATTCATTATAGTAGCACAAGGTTTGGCGTGCCTAAACTTCAAGATTCAAGTACAAATACCTAGGTTGAGCTTCTCATCATTGGGTTTGTCCTAGCCTCTCTTTGTTTAATTCCTTGACTTGGTTAAATTGATAGTGCTTCATTATTGGTTGCTAGTGTCAAGAGAGCTAATTTATGTGCTTCACTAAATTAGTGTTTATAAAAGAGAAATAAGTGATTGTGTGCTTCACCAATTATCTTGGTTAGGTAGAGTTGGATATATTTTGCTTGTTTATTGGGTTGAAGTGCTTGAGTTTTATCCTTGGGTCAAATATCTTTATCTTACTAATTTACTCATTGTGTTGTTGTGTTGGTAAATTTGGATGATTGACATTAACTTAGTTGTATATCTATAGAAATTTATTTATTTTATGCAAGGTGTTTGATAGAACACCTCAACCAAACTCAAAACCCCCTTTTGTCCATACATCTAAATTGTAAGAAATAATATACTTGAAATCAATATTGATAGTCCTTCCCTGTGAACGAACTTACGAAAAACACTACCTTCAAATTGGCGCCGTTGCCGGGGAAGGCAACAATATTAATTTTGAGTTAATTGTTTCTTATATTTTAGATTTTATCTTTGTATATAGTTTTTTTTTTCTTTCTTTGTTTGTTTGTTTTTATTGGTGTGTCTTCATGTTTATTGGAGATAGACAACTAACTCTTTCAGGAGACGATGGATAATTATTGTGGTTGGAATAACGCTCAAGATTTCACCCACGATCAAGAACGATATCAAGATTTTAATTCTTTTCAGAATTTAAATGCGTATCAAGTGAATTCTTTATATTCTACAAACTCATGCTATGCTCCTTACCCTCCTAGCATTGATTATTCATATGCTTTTGAAAATCAATGTTATGATCCGCAATATAATTCCCAAGGCCATCAAGGGTCTTCTTCATCTTCCTTATCATCATTAGAGGAGATGATGAAACAAATGGCGGCAAACAATCTCCAATTTCAAAACATCACTTTTCAAAGTATATCCAACTTGGAAAAGAACACTTCTCAAAGTATATCCAACTTGGAAAAGCTTCAAAATAGCACTTCTCAAAGCATATCCAAAAGCATATCCAACTTAGAAAAGCAAATGCATCAACTAGCCGAAACCGTGAATCGATTAGCGGAGGTCAATTCTCCTATTAATCATGATTCTTGTTTTGTAATTGATGAAAATGTTGTGCATGATGAATGTGCTTGTTTAGTTGACGATTGTCATATGCTTAACAATGATAAATTGGATGTAGTTGAGGATCTACCAAACTTAGAAAATACATTTGAGCTTAATGAATTGGTAGATGAGATAAAAATTGATGATTGTCCAATGAAAATTGAGGAGGAATTAAAGGTTGATGAAATTGAAATTTTTGCTTGGGTATATAAGGATCCAATTTGGGAGCATTTTATGAGTCGTACTTATAAAGATTATTCTGACAATTTTTCTAGCTACTTTGATTTTTCAAAGTCTCTTGAAGATGTGAAGATCGTAAAAATATTTTTATATTTTTATGGATCGAAGGTATATTTGCACACCTTATTCTTATTTTTATTGATTCGTAGGTATGTGCATTTATTTGCTTTTTCACCTCATTAGTTATAATATTTGTATAAATAAGTCGAGCCAACGACAATAAACAAAGCGCTTTTTGGGAGGCAACCCAAGGTACGCATGTATTTATATATTTTTATGTGTGTGTTAGATTATAATAGAGTTTTTTTTAAAAAAAATTAATTTCCCGCTCAATAATATTTAGTATCGTTAATTATAGTTTTTATAATTTTTATATTTGTTCCACTTGCCTTGATATGTTTGTTCATGTTTTCAGGATTTTATTCAAGTATTCAAGGATTTATGTGCGTGTTATTAAATAAATAAAAAAGAAAAAAAAGGGGTTTTATCTATAATTTTTTGTGATTTTTGGTTCTGCACGGTCGTTCATTTGCTTGTACATCAGCCCGTGAGATTTTAGAAACATTGCAACAATTTTAACAGATTTATACACGGGTCTGTGCACGGCCGTGCAGCAGGCCGTGAAATTTAGGAGCCATTCTGCATAAAAAACACTCCTCCCTTTTGGTTGTACATGTTTTGCACGACCGTGCATTTGTTTTATAATCAAAAGAAAAAATTTGAAAAAATAGAAAGCAGAGCAGCAATCCCTACTCCTCTTCTTTCATTCACCTCACGCCTGCATCTTTCCATCACAAAACAAGCCCAGCTCTCCTACACCGCTCTACCGCTGTAAACACCCATTTCCTCCTATCACCTGCAAACACCAACCATCTCGTTCGCTTCTTCCCCTGTCTCCTCCACCGTGACCGCCACTTTCAACTTCCGTTTTTCACATCCTCTCCCCGTTCGCATCAATACACCCACCTGCAATCACCACCAACAGTAGTTCACCATGCCTCCACCTCAATTCGAAACCCAACAGCACACCACAATCCTCTCCTCTCCACCTTCGTCCGCCATTCCACCTCCGTTCTCCTCCGTTCTTCTTCTTCTCCATTTCAACACTCACCAACATTCCCCTCCATTTTCGCAACCTTCATCTGCGATTCACATCAATCCTCAACCCCTTCATTCCTTCGCCACCGTCTGCAACACTACTCCACCACAGCCATCTCCTTCAAACCCACCTGCAAATCTTTCACCAACACTTCACCATTCCTCTTCTATTCAACCCAATCCCCCATCTCCACCACCACTGCTCTCTGTTCTTCTTCACCCACACGCACTCCGCGCCTCCACCATTCTTAAACTCCTCCATTTCACCCCCTTCTCCTTCCACCTATAACCTCCTACATCCCCAGTCCTCCACTCATCTCCTCTGTTCGCCCAAACCTCCACCGCTGCGTTCATCTTCTCCTCCATTACCAACCATAGCCATTCCCACGCCTGTCAACAACACCCATCCCTCAAATCGAACCACCGCTACAACAAGCTACACTGTCCCCTTCTCCAATTCACCGCCGCCTGCCTCCTTTAATTCCGAATCACCCCCGCATTTCCTTTGTCCTCCCATCTCCTCTCCCACCTCGCGCTTCCATCACTTCGCCTCCATTCTATCTTCCTCTATTCCTCCATTCAACCTCCCATGCCTTCATCAAAAACACAACTCTAACAGCCCCCTCCCCTGTTTTGTTTTGTTTTATTGTTTTATTTTGATTTTATTTTCTTTTAATTTATTTTATTTTATTCTTTGTATCTATTTATTTATTTTTGATTTTGATTTTCAATTTTAATTTTTTTACTAGATAATTAATGTAAATTCAAGAATTTATTTTATTTTTAAATTTTATTTTTTATTTTATTATTAATTGGTTAGTAATTTATTTTATTTTATTTTATTTTATTTTTTTAAAAAAAAAACCAAAAATTTTAATTCTTTTTCATTTTGATTTTAGTTTTTCATTTTCGAAAACTAAGTAATTTATATAAATTCAAGAATCAATTTTATTTCACTTTAGAATTTGATTTTTGATTTTATTATTAATTGGTTAGTTATTTTATTTTATTTTATTTTTTAAAAAAAACAAATATTTTTATTATTTCTATTTCCTTTATTAGTGTTTTAAATTGGCTTTGTGGGGGGTTGGATATTGGCGTATCGGTTATTTTTGTTCGGTTGATTATGGTGTGTGGCATTAATTCAATTCGTGGTTTCCAGTTCGGAGTTGGATTTTGGCAAATATGATGGTGCTCCCGATCCTCGTTGCTTATTTTTAGGGGAGTTTTCTTTCACTTTGTTTCACTCTCGTTTTTATTTGTCATGCATGAGGACATGCCATGTTTTAAGTGGTGGAAGGATTGTTTTTGTTCTCATTGTAGTATGTAGCTATTATTAGTACTATCTTTTGTTTATGTTAATGTCCATTTCGTTTGCATTTGGAAATAAGTTAGTCATAAAGCTTATTTACTTGTTTGTAAAATTCAAGTCATTTGTGAGTTTGTAGCCTTGTTTTCTCCTATTGCGTGCCTAGCATTACCAATTTGATGTGAATCTATAAGTCTGATGCACCTTTTTGCACACACGCACTTAAATGGCATGAAGAGTCTAGATGTTTGTAATTAAATTGTGAGCATGACGATTATTTCTTAGCATGCATGGAATCAAATCGAGAAGATGTTATTACAACTTAAACCTTGTGAGGCCTTGAACGATGATTCTTTTTGGCTTGTGTATTTCTCCCTCTTTATGTGTGTTTTTGCTCTAGGGCTTGCATTAAACCTTCATTCATGGATGCACCATAATAAGGAAATTCTTTTTAGATAACATTTTTTTACCTTTTTAGCTTGTGAACCATGAAAATAATCCCTAGTTACCCCCTTTGAGCTTATATCCATGTTTTTCTTCATCACTTTCCCCTTTTATACATGAGTCATAGTCAAATACTTCACTCTCGACCTAGTTGAGCTAGTTGAGTCGTTGGAAAGAATTGATTGATGAGCATGAGAATTTGGAGAAGTTGTGAAGAGGAAGAATTTTATTTATTGTAAGTGGGAGCTAGTTTGATGTGTATATTTAGATGTGGTTCAAAGTTCTTTGTAGTATTTATATATGTAATGCGCATCCCCTTTGCTAAAAAGAAAAAGAAGAAAAAATAAATAAATGGGATGTAAAAAAAAGAGAAAATCAATAAATCATTGTACTTTATTTTGATTCAATTTTCTTGGTTAATGTGGTTGTGTTTTGTAATTGTAAATGAGTGGAGATCTTTAGTTTGAGAATTGGGTGTATGAAGAGAGCAAGCGTCATTTTGACTCAACTAGCAAGACTTTTACACCTTCTTTGAACTTAAATTTTCTCACCTTCACCCAAGCCCCATTACAACCCATTTAATGAATTCTTTGTTTTTGGTGCAATCCGGAATTTAGGTGGACATGCAAGGTCAAGTAGAGCGCATGCATTTAGACTTGGAGTTGAGTGAAATCTCTAGCCCATACTTGTGTGATGCATAATTGAGAGATGTGAGATTTTTCACCATACAATTTCATCTTCTTAATGGGAAGCCATGTATGCTTTGTGATAATCTTGTCTAGTGTTCACGATTGAAGTACATTCATTCTAGCTTTAATGTCATGGTTACATTTTGCACAAGGTGTGTTATCTTGATTCTTGAATTGGTTGTTAGCTCGTTAGAATGGATGACAAGGTGAATAGCTCTATATGTTTGATTTTAGTTACAAGTAGATATAGCACCATGCTTGGGTTGTTTCCTATTTGTATGACGATTCGGACATGTGAGTGTAGTAGTTAGTTTAATTAGTAGGTATTGTTAGTTTTTTGTTTATTGGTGATTTTTCTGATTTTGTGGGTACATCATCTATAAACCCTCACGAGACCTCACTCGTCCACTAGGGCTACCTAGGGGTTCCAAGGGCTTGTTGCATATGCCAAATGCAACCGTGATCACCTACGAAAGTGGTACTAGTTAGGAGTATATGGTTATGTTATATTCAGTTTGCTCGGGACTAGCAAAGTTCAAGTGGGGGAAGATTTGATAACGTGTATTTTATACACGTTTTGTCTCTCATTCTCTTACATTTTTGTTAGTTTCGAATGTTGTTTTATCGATATTAATTACGTTTTTCATCTTGCAGTGCCTCGTGCTTAATTATTGAAAAGATGATTTATTTTGGGCTTGAAAGCAAAGATGATTCAAGATGGAAGTTAGAAGATGCAAGTTCACGATGCCGGGAGGTTTTTAATGTGTTATCTTGAAGATTTTGTCTCGCACGACCGCTCCGCAAGTCGTTCGCTAGGCCGTTCAAAGAGTTTAAATGTTGCAGTCTTTTGCACGGGCTACTGCACGGCCGTGCAACAGGCCGTGCAAAAATCTGATGTGTATTAAAAGAGAAATGAAGCCAAACATAACACATCTAATCTCTTACCCTAACATCTAACACCTTCATCTTCATTTTCCCCTCTTCAAGAACACAATTAGGGTTAGTAGGAATTAGAGAGGAGACATTAATTACTTGTAATCTAGCATTGATTATGAGTAACTAACTCCATTTATTTGGCTCAAGGAGGAATTCTTGTACTAAACCCATCTCAATTTAAGTAATATTTATTTAACTCTATCTTGAATACTTGTGATGTATTGTTTATGATTTTGCTTGGAGATTTGTAAGTTTCTTCATCTTACTCTTCTTGTATCTTCAATTGCTAATTGTTTGTTCTAATACGTAATCGTTAGTTCATTCATTATAGTAGCACAAGGTTTGGCTTGCCTAAACTTCAAGATTCAAGTACAAATACCTAGGTTGAGCTTCTCATCCTTGGGTTTGTCCTAGCCTCTCTTTGTTTAATTCCTTGACTTGGTTAAATTGATAGTGCTTCATTATTGGTTGCTAGTGTCAAGAGAGCTAATTTATGTGCTTCACTAAATTAGTGTTTATAGAAGAGAAATAAGTGATTGTGTGCTTCACCAATTATCTTGGTTAGGTAGAGTTGGATATATTTTACTTGTTTGTTGGGTTGAAGTGCTTGAGTTTTATCCTTGGGTCACATATCTTTATCTTACTAATTCACTCATTGTGTTGTTGTGTTGGTAAATTTGGATGATTGGCATTAACTTAGTTGTATATCTATAGAAATTTATTTATTGTATGCAAGGTGTTTGATAGAACACCTCAACCAAACTCAAAACCCCCTTTTGTCCATACATCTAAATTGTAAGAAATAATCTACTTGAAATCAATATTGATAGTTCTTCCCTGTGAACGAACTTACGAAAAACACTACCTTCAAGTTGCATACTTTAATAACTATAGATGTTAAATTCTTTAAGAACATGAGTTGTTTTGATATTTTAAATTACAATTAGTATAAGAAATTATTAATATATTAATCTATTTTAGAAAGATCAAAAAATTGAACACTAAACATTATTTTAGTAATGTCAACTATATCTTGTTATAGTAATAGTAGTAGATGTAGTAATACTTGGAGCTTATTTAACAATTTCCTATAATTATAACCAATTATTTGGCATTAATAATAACAACTGCCAAGAAAAATTGACAATTGTTAGAAAGAAAATAATGTTTGGCAAGAAAATAATTTGTGTTTTGTGAAGGAAATAATTATTTGGCATTTTGGAATATTTTAATTGGATGGCCCTGGCGGGCCCATTATAATTATATCAATCAAAATCATTTGTTAACAATTTTTGGTATTATCAAGGAAATAATTTTTGGCAAGAGTGGTTTGTCATGATTTGTATTTTATATAATATCGGGTCAATATATTTTAAAATATGGATCATATCATATAACTGGATGGGTAATATAAATGGATCCCGAACCTAATCCTAAGCATATAATTTACTACTATAACGGGTCATGAATATCTATCAAACCTGAATATGGATCCCGAACCTGAGGAAAGGGTTATCCAGCACTCAAACTAAGTAATACATTAGGTTTTTTACAGTTGAGGTGGTGATATGAGAAATATGTAATAGAATAATTAGTGTGGCTAATCGATATTGCTTGAATTATGGATGTTAAAAGGTATCTAAAGCAATCTTTTTATTAAAAAAGGAAATAGTTGACGATAATAACAACTGCCAACAAAAATTAACAATTGTTAGAAAGTAAATAATTTTTGGCAAGAAAAAAAATTGTGGTTTGTCAAGGAAGTTATCAAGGAAATAATTTTTGGCAAGAAAATAATTTGTGGTTTGTCATGATAACAAAAATTAACAATTGTTAGAAAGTAAATAATTTTTGGCAAGAAAATAATTTGTGGTTTGTCAAGGAAGTTATCAAGGAAATAATTTTTGGCAAGAAAATAATTTGTGGTTTGTCATGATAACAAAAATTAACAATTGTTAGAAAGTAAATAATTTTTGGCAAGAAAATAATTTGTTGTTTGTCAAGGAAGTTATCAAGGAAATAATTTTTAGCAAGAAAATAATTTGTGGTTTGTCATGATGTGTACTTTATATAATATCAATTATTTGAGTAATTAAATGTACTAAAATGGGTACCAAAATTTGTTACTAATTATTTGGCATTAAGGAAGTTATCAAGGAAATAATTTTTGGCAAGAATAATTTGTGGTTTGTCATGATGTGTTATTTTAGTAATTAAAGGTACTAAAATGGGTACCAAAATTTGTTACCAATTATTTGGTATTAATAATAACAACTGCCAAGAAAAATTGACAATTGTTAGAAAGGAAATAATTTTTGGCAAGAAAATAATTTGTGGTTTGTCAAGGAAATAATTTTTGGCAAGAAAATAATTTGTGGTTTGTCATGATGTATATTTTATATAATATCAATTATTTGAGTAATTAAAAGTACTAAATTGGGTACCAAAATTTGTTACCAACAACGACACACATCATTAAACAAAATAATTTTTCACAAAATTAAACAAAATCATTAAAATAAATTATTTATTAAAATAAATTGTTTATTTATTTTAAATAAATTTAAATAATTTATTTAAATAATTTGTTATCATTAAACAAAATTTAAAATAATTCAAAATTTGTGGAAGGAAATAATTTTTGGTAAGAATTTTTTAATTGGATGGTCTTGGTGGGCCCATTATAATTATAATTGACAATTGTTAGAAAGGAAATAATTTTTGGAAACAAAATAATTCTTGTTTTGTCAAGGAATTTTTTTTCGGCAAGAATGTTTTAATTAGATGGCCCTGGCGGGCCCATTATAATTATAACCAATTATTTGGCATTAATAATAACAACTACCAAGAAAAATTGACAATTGTTAGAAAGGAAATAATGTTTGGCAAGAAAATTATTTGTGTTTTGTGAATGAAATAATTATTTGGCATTTTGGAATATTTTAATTGGATGGACCTGGCGGACCCATTATAATTATAACCAATCAAAATCATTTGTTAACAATTTTTGGTATTATCAAGGAAATAATTTTTGGCAGGAGTGGTTTGTCATGATGTGTATTTTATACAATATCGGGTCAATATATTTTAAAATATGAATCATAATCATATAACCGGATGGGTAATATAAACGGATATAATATACTACTATAATGGGTCATGGATATGTATCAAACCTGAATATGGATCCCAAACCTGATGAAAGGGTTATCCAGCAATTTATAATACTAGCTTAAAACCCGTGCGATGCACAGATTTTTTTAATATTATATTAATTTTTTAATTATTTGAATTAATTTTTTTAAAACATGATTTTTGGAGACTTAAATTTTTAAATGAGATTATATGATGATAATTATATAAATGTTATTCGTGATAATTCTAGAAAATGGGGAATTTTAGTTAAAAATTTAGAAAAGATGATGGATTTTAGTTGAAAAAGATAATCGGTTAATTATAAGTAATTATAAAATTATTTTTTTATTAGATAGAATGTCCATGATATAATTGGAAAAATAGAGGATTTGGTTAGAGAAAATTAAAAAGGTAACATGTTTTAGGTGAAAAAGGTAATTGATTAGTTTATAGTAATTATAAGTTAATTATGTTATTTTACTAAATAAATTGTTTGTAATGTTTTTAGAAAAAGAGAAATTATTGTTGCCCGTGATATTTCAAGGAAAAAAGGGATTTTAATTATAAAATATAGAAAAAATGATATGTTTTAACTGAAAAATTTAATCAATTAATTATTAGTATTATAATATTACTATTTTATTTCATATAATAGAACTGCCCTTAATATACTTGAAAAATGAGATATTTTAGTTAGAGAAAATAGAAAAGAAAACGGGAAAATTAAAAAGGTGACATGTTTTAGGTGAAAAAGGTAATTGATTGGTTTATACTAATTATAATTTAATTACGTTCAATTACTAATTAAAATTGCTCCTAGTATTTTTTAGAAAATGAGAAATTAACGTTGTCCGTTATATTTCTAGAAAAAAAGGAAATTAATTAGAAAAAATAGAAAGATGATATGTTTTAGTTGAAAAGATAATCGATTAATTATTAGTATTGCAGTGCACGGGTTTCTTGTATTATGTTATAAATTTTATTTAATATTAAAATTATGTTTTTATATAATCATTATTTTAATAATTTTTTTAATTTTAATTTGTTATAATTTAATATACTCATGTTTACAAATTATAATAATGTTTTCTTGTTATAAACAACGTATATGATTTTTAATATATTTTATTAATAATTGAAAATTTTGGTGCGATATTTTCGAGTATATATTAGTGATTGTAAGATTTGTTGTAAATTAAAATGGTAACGTGTTTTAATTAGAAATATTAATGATTGAAAAATATGATACAATTGATCTTTTTAGGTGTTTATAAAAGGTAATATCTTCAACTGAAAGTAAATATGAAAAATGCAATCGACTAATTACCATTTATTATATTATATTGTTATTTATTTTAGGTGTTATATTTTACTTGAAAATTATGGTGTGATATTTTCGGTTATATATTAATGATTGAAAGATTTATTTTAAATTAAAAAGTTAAGGTGTTTTAGTTCGAAAGGAAATATTAATTATCGAAAGATATGATATGATTCATGTTTTTACGTGTTTATAAAATGTAATATCTTCAACTAAAAGTAAATATGAAAAAGACAATCGACTAATTACCGTTTATTTTATTATATTAATGTGATATTTTCGGGTATATATTAATGATTGTAAGATTTGTTTTAAATTAAAAAGATAACGTGTTTTAGTTCGAAATGACATATTAATGATGGAAAGATATGATACGATTGGTGTTTTTAGGTGTTTATAAAAGGTAATATCTTGATTACTTACCATTAATTATATTATGTTATTACTTATTTTAGATTGTAAGATTTGTTTTAAATTAAAAAGGTACGTCTTTTAGACTTTTAGTTCGAAAGGAAATATATGATACAATTGATGTTTTAAGTTGTTTATAAAAGATAGTATCTTGACTAATTATCATTAATTATATTATGTTATTACTTATTTTAGATTGTAAGATTTGTTTTAAATTAAAAAGGTAACATTTTTTAGACTTTTAGTTCGAAAGGAAATATTAATGATGGAAAGATGTGATACGATTGATGTTTTTAGTTGTTTATAAAAGGTAGTATCTTGACTAATTACCATTAATTATATTATGTTATTACTTATTTTAGGTGTATTTATTTTTTTTATAATGAAGGGTAAGTAAGTAAATTCACGAAGTACCAAAAAATAGGTACCAAAACTTTCAATGTTTCGGTTTTTATCTAATAGTATAGATTTTATTAATAATTGAAAAATATGGTACGATATTTTCGGATATATATATTAATGATTGTAAGATTAGTTTTAAATCAAAAAAGAAACGTATTTTAATTCGAAAGGAAATATTAATGATTGGAAGATATGATAAAAGGTAACATCTTCAACTAAAAGTAAACATGAAAAAGGCAATCGACTACTTACCATTAATTATATTATGTTAATATTTATTTTAGGTGTTTTAATAAATATTTTTCTTTATAATGAAGGGTAAATAAGTAAATTCACGAAGTACCAAAAAATAGGTACCAAAAGACTGGTACCAATTTATATAATCATTATTTTTTACATAATTTTTAATTTCAATTAATATAATTTAATATACACATGTTTACGGATTATACTAATGTTTCCTTATTATAAACAAAGGATATTTTTAATATATTTTTATTAATAATTGAAAAATATTGTATGATATTTTCGGGTATATATTAATATATTAATTGTAAAATTAGTTTTAAATCAAAAAGGAAAAGTATTTTAATTCGAAAGGTAATATTAATGATTGGAAGATATGATAAAAGGTAACATCTTCAACTAAAAGTAAATATGAAAAGGCAATCGACTAATTACCATTAATTACATTATGTTAAAATTTATTTTAGGTGTTATATTAATATATTAATGATTGTAAGATTAGTTTTAAATCAAAAAGGAAACGTATTTTAATTCGAAAGGTAATATTAATGATTGGAAGATATGATAAAAGGTAACATTTTCAACTAAAAGTAAATATGAAAAAGGCAATCGACTAATTACCATTAATTACATTATGTTAAAATTTATTTTAGGTGTTTTAATATATATTTTTATTTATAATGAAGGGTACATAAGTAAATTCACGAAGTACCAAAAAACAGGTACCAAAAAATTGGTACCAAAAAACAGGTACCAAAACTTTCAATGTTTCGGAATTTATATAATAGTATAGACTAGCTTAAAACTCGTGCGATGCACGGATTTTTTTAAATATTATATGAATATTTTTTATTAATTTGAATTGTTTTTTTAAAACATGAATGATTTAAATTTTTCATTGAGATGATTTCATAATAATTATATAAAGATTATCCGTAATATTTCTAAAAAAAGGGGATTGTAGTTAGAAAATATAGAAAAGATGATAGGTTTTAGTTGAAAAAGGTAATCGGTTAATTATTAGTATTATAATACTATTATTTTATTTTATTAAATAAAACCACACGTGATATATTTGGAAAATGAGAGATTTTAGTTAGAGAAAATAGAAAAGGTAAGGTGAAAATTCAAAAGGTGACATGTTTTAGGTGAAAAAGGTAATTAATTAATCTATAGTAATTATAATTTAATTAAATTATTTTACTAAATAAAATTGCTCGTAGTGTTTTTAGAAAATGAGAAATTAATGTTGCGCGTGATATATCTAGAAAAAGAGGTATAAAAAAGATAGAATAGATTATACGTTTTAGCTAAAAAAAAGTAATCGATTAATTATTAGTATTATAATTTTATTATTTTATTTTATTAAATAGAACCGCCCGTAATATAATTGGAAAAGGAGAGATTTTAGTTACAGAAAATAGAAAAGGTAACGTGAAAGTTAAAAAGGTGACATGTTTTAGGTAAAAAATGTAATTGATTAGTTTATAGTAATTATAATTTAATTATGTTACTTTACTAAATAAAATTGCTCATAGTTCTTTTAGAAAATGAGAAATTAATGTTACCCGTGATATTTCTAGAAAAAGAGGGATTTTAGTTAGAAAATATAGAAAAGATTATACGTTTTAGCTGAAAAGAGATATTTTAGTTAGAGAGAAGAAAAAAGGTAACATATTTTGGTTGAAAAGGGTAAGATCGATTAATTAATAGTAATTATATTAAACAAAATTGCTTGTAGTGTTTTTAAAAAATGAGAAATTTTAGTTAGATAAAATATCATGTGCATGTTTTAGGTGAAAAAGGTAATTGATTAGTTTATAGTAATTATAATTTAATTACGTTATTTTACTAAATAAAATTGTTCATAGTTTTTTTATAAAAGGAGAAATTAATGTTGCCCGTGATATTTCTAGAAAAGAGGGACTTTAATTAGAAAATATAGAAAAAATGATACGTTTTAGCGGAAAAGAGAGATTTTAGTTTAAAAAAGGAAAAAAAGGTAACATATTTTAGTTGGAAAATGTAATTGATCGATTAATTAATAGTAATTATATTAAACAAAATTGCTCGTAGTATATTAAACAAAATTATATTAAACAAAATAGTAATTATATTTAGTTGAGAGATTTTAAAATTGCTTTTAGATAAAAGGTAATATCTTTTTTATATTTATAACTAAAATATCTCATTTTCAAACTTGTCTTTTTTACTTCTTTTCAGGTACCCTTACTTAGTTATTCTTTACTTATTTTATATTTCTTAATACGTAACTAAATACCTTTTTCAGTTATTACCTTTTGTACATTTTCCAACTAAAATATCTTATTTCCAAAAATAACATGGGTCGTTCTATTTAATGAAATAAACTAATAATATTATAATTAGAGATCTCCAATGAGGTTGGCTAAAACTGGTTGGTTAAAATAATATTTGCTGAACCTGTAAGGTATTTGTTGAACCTGTAAGGTGTTGTATTCCAATGGGGCTGGCTATATTAATAAAATTTATATGTACAGCTTTGTTACAGCTCTTGATAGGTTCGACAAATTTGACCAACTTGGAAAGGTTGGCAATAATTATAGCCAAGAGTTTTGAATGGTTGGAGATTCAAAATTTATACAAATTATCTAAAATATTTGCCACTTAGGATTTTTTAGCCAAGGGATCTCCCATTGGAGATGCTCTTAGTTATTACTTTTTGTACATTTTTCAACTAAAATCTCTTATTTTCCAAAAATAACTTGGGTCGTTCTATTTAATGAAATAAACTAATAATATTATAATTATTAATAACTAACTGATTACCTTTTCAGCTAAAAAGTACTCCCTCCGGTCCATTATATAAGGCATTTGACTTTTTTGCACGTAACATTAGGTGCTTTGACTACATAGTTAAAATAATTATTTTTTAATTTTTCTTTTTTTGAATAAAAATATAATATTTTAATTTTTATTTAGAAAAAAAATTAAAAATAATAATTTTAACTATGTATTCAAAGCACCTAAAGTTACGTGCAGAAAAGTCAAATGCTTTATATAATGGACCGGAGGGAGTAATATCTTTTCTATAATTTTAAACTAAAATATCTCATTTTCAAACTTATCTTTTTTTACTTCTTTTTCGACTAATATATTTTCTAACTAAAATCTATTCTTTCTAAAACTTGGCTTTTTTACTTCTTTTTCAAGCTATTACCTTTTCAAATATAGATTTTATCTATAATTAAGTAAGGGTAAATAGGTAAAATCAACAGGTACCGTACTGACCGACCGACCGACCAACCAAACTTTTAATGTTTCATAAACTAAAATATCTCATTTTCAAACTTATCTTTTTTTACTTCTTTTTCGACTAATATATTTTCTAACTAAAATCTATTCTTTCTAAAACTTGGCTTTTTTACTTCTTTTTCAAGCTATTACCTTTTCAAATATAGATTTTATCTATAATTAAGTAAGGGTAAATAGGTAAAATCAACAGGTACCGTACTGACCGACCGACCGACCGACCGACCAACCAAACTTTTAATGTTTCGGCTTTTATATAATAGTACTAGCTTAAAACCCGTGCGATGCACGGTTTTTTTTAAAATATTATATAAATTTTTTCATTAATTTGAATTAATTGTTTTAAAACATGAATTTTGGAGACATAAATTTTTAAATGAAATGATTATCATAATTAGATAAATGTTATCCGTGATATTTATAAAAAATGTGGAATTTTAGTTAGAAAATATAGAAAATGTGATAGATTTTAGTTGAAAATGTAATTGGTTATTTATTAGTAATTATAAAAGTATTATTTTATTTTATTAAATAGGATGACCGTGATATAATTTCGAAAAAAGATAATTTAGTTAGAGAAAATTAAAAAGGTTAAATATTTTAGATGAAAAAGTAATTATTAGTCTGTAGTAATTATAATTTAATTATGTAATTTTACTAAATAAAATTGCTCGTAATGTTGTTAAAAAAGAGAAATTAATATTGCCCGTGATATTTCTAGAAAAAGAGGGATTTTAGTTAGAAAATATAGAAAAAATGATATGTTTTAGAAAAAAAGGTAATCGATTAATTATTAGTTTTATAATATTTTTATTTCATTTTATTAAATATAACTCCCCGTGATATAATTGGAAAAATATATATTTTAGTTTGAGAAAATAGAAAAGGTAACGTGAAAATTAAAAAGGTGACATGTTTCAGGTGAAAAATGTAATTGATTAGTTTATAATAATTATAATTTATTTGTTATTTTACTAAATAAAATTGTTCGTAGTGTTTTTAGAAATGAAAAATTAATATTACCCGTGATTTTTCTATAAAAAAAGAATTTATGTTTTTTTAAAAAAAAGATGATATGTTTTAACTAAAAAGGTAATCGGTTAATTATTAGCATTATACTATTATTATTTTATTTTTTTTAAATAGAAACGTCCGTGATATAATTTGAAAAAATACAGGTTTTAGTTATAGAGAACAAAAAAGGTAAGGTCTTTTGGCTAAAATAGGTAATCCGTGATATAACTGGGAAAATATATTTTAATTGGAGAAAAGAGAAAAGAGAAAAAGGAGCCTGAATAAGATGTATCTTAGGTCTCTACTCTCAAGAGAAAATGTATAGTGTTTTGACTAAATAAGTTAATTGATTAGTTAATAGTAATTATAATATACTTTCTAATTAGATAAAATATAAAAGATATTATATTTTACCTGAAAATGAAATTATTTAGTTATTGAAAAATACAAAAGGCAATAAGTTTAAACTGAAAAATGAAATTGATTAATAAAGAAGATATTTTAGTTAGATAAAATATAAAAGATATAAATTGATTAGTTAATAAGATGGATTTTATAAGTAAGTAAGTAAGGGTGATAAGTAAATTCAACAGGTACAGTACTGACTAACCAAACTTTTAATGTTTTGGCTTTTATATATTTTACCTGAAAAGGAAATTACTTAGTTATTGAAAAATAGAAAAGAGAATATGTGTAACCTGAAAAAGGAAATTGATTAGTAAATGAGAAATTTTAGTTAGATAAAATATAAAATATATAAATAAAGGAAATTATTTATTTATGAAAAAAATGAAAAGGTAATATATTTAACCTGAAAAAGGAAATTGATTAGTAAGGGAGAAATTTTGTTAGATAAAATATAAAAAATATAAATTGATTATTTAGTAGGATGAATTTTATCTGTAATTAAGTAAGGGTAAATAAGTAAAATTAATAGGTACCAATCAACCAAACTTTTAATAAGGTTTCGGTTTTTATATATTTTACCTCAAAAGGAAATTACTTTGTTATTGAAAAAAAGAAAAGGAAATATGTTTAACCTGAAAAAGGAAATTGATTTGTAAAGGAGAAATTTTAGTTATATAAAATATAAAAGATACTCTGTTCCATCCATTTGTTTACACTTTCCTTTTTGGGATGTTCCATCCAATTCTTTACATTTCTAAACTTTCCTAAAATAGTAAAGTTTTATAATATAAAAATCAACTACATTCACTACTTTCCTCCACTAACTCATTTTATACATTATATAGTGATGGGTCCACCACTTTACTCATTTTTCTTACTTCTCTCATCCTTCTTTATATTTTTCCTTGGTCTCCGTGCCCAAACCAAATGTAAACATTTGGTTGGGACGGAGGGAGTATAAATAAAAGAAATTATTTATTTATGGAAAAATTGAGAAGGTAATATATTTAACCTGAAAAAGGAAATTGATTAGTAAGGGAGAAATTTTGTTAGATAAAATATAAAAAATATAAATATTTTACCTCAAAAGGAAATTACTTTTTTATTGAAAAATAGAAAAGGAAATATTTTTAACCTGAAAAAGAAAATTTATTAGTAAAGGAGAAATTTTAGTAAGATAAAATATAAATAAAGGAAATTATTTATTTATGGAAAAATAAAATATAAAAAATATAAATAAAGGAAATTATTTATTTATGGAAAAATTGAAAAGGTAATAATTTAACCTGAAAAAGGAAATTGATTAGTAAGGAAGAAATTTTGTTAGATAAAATATGAAAAATATAAATTGATTAGTTAGTAGGATGTAATTAAGTAAGGGTAAATAAGTAAAATCAATAGGTACCAACCAACCAACCAACCAAACTTTTAATGTTTCGGCTTTTATATAATAGTATAGATATGAATTGTAAAATAAGTGATTTTCAAATAAATAAAACCTATCACTTTATTAAAATTACATTTTTTTATTATTTATTCAATTTATTTAGTTTAAAAAAAATTATATTACAACCCGTGCGATGCACGGAAACCAACCAACCAACCAAACTTTTAATGTTTCGGCTTTTATATAATAGTATAGATATGAATTGTAAAATAAGTGATTTTCAAATAAATAAAACCTAGAACTTTATTAAAATTACATTTTTTTTATTATTTATTCAATTTATTTAATTTTAAAAAAATTATATTACAACCCGTGCGATGCACGGAATTTTTTTAATATTATAAAAAAAAATTATTAACTTTTTTTAAATATGAATTTTGGAGGCTTAAATATTTAAATGAGATGATGATCATAATTATATAAATGTTATCCATGATATTTCTTTAAAAGGAATGATTTTAGTTAAAAAAAATATAGAAAATGCGATAGGTTTTAGTTGAAAAGGTAATAAGTTATTTATTAGTAATTATAAAAATATAATTTTGTTTTATTAAATAGAATGCCCGTGATATAATTGGAAAAAAGAGAGGATTTAGTTAGAGAAAATTAAAAAGGTAATATATTTTAGGTGAAAAGGGTAATTCATTAATTTACAGTAATTATAATTTAATTATGTTATCTTAAAAAATAAATTGCTCGTAATGTTTTTAGAAAAGGAGAAATTAATGTTGCTCGTGATATTTCTAAAGAGGAATTTTAGTTAGATAATATAGGAAAAAGATGATACGTTTTAGCTAAAAAGGATAATCGTTAATATTAGTATTATAATATTATTATTTAATTTTATTAAATAGAGTCGTCCATGATATAATTTGAAAAAGAGAAATTTTAGTTTGAAAAAATAGAAAAATGTAACGTGAAAATTAAAAGGTGACATATTTTAGGTGAAAATGGTAATTGATTAGTTTATACTTTATAGTAATTATATTTAATTGCTATTTTACTAAATAAAATTGCTGATAATATTTTTAGAAAATGAGAAATTAATGGTACCCATGATATTTTTTAAAAAAGGAATTTAATTAGAAAAAATAGAAAAAATGATACATTTTTAGCTGAAAAGGTAATCGGTTAATTAATAACATTATAATATTATGATTTTAATTTTATTAAATAGAATCATAATTTAAAAAAGAGAGGTTTTAGTTAGAGAAAATAAAAAAGACAACTTGTTTTGGCTGAAAAAGGTAACCCGTGATATAATTGGGAAAAAAATAATTTAGTTAGAGAAAAGAGAAAAGATAAAAATTAATTTATTAGTTAATAGTAATTATAATTTGTTTTTTAATTAGATAAAATATGAAAGATATTACATTTTACCTGAAAAAGGAAACTGCTTAGTTATTAAAAAAAAAGGTAACATGTTTAACTTGAAAAAGTGGATTGATTAGTAAAGTAAAAATTTTAGTTAAATAAAATATAAAAGATTATTTTTAAATGGTAACCCGTGATATAATTGGAAAAGGAGATATTTTAGAGAAAAGATAATTTGAATGAAAAAATTAATTAATTAGTTAATAGTAATTATAATATGCTTTTTAGTTAGATAACATATATAATATATTATATTTTACCTGAAAAAGGAAACTGTTTAGTTATTAAAAAGAAAAGAAAAGGTAACATGTTTAACCTGAAAAAGTAAATAAATTGATTAAATTTTAGTTAAATAAAATATAAAAGAAGATTTATAAATGGTAACCCATGATATAATTGGAAAAAGAGATATTTTAGTTAGAGAAAAGAGAAAAGATAATTTGAATAAAAAAATTCATTAATTAGTTAATAGTAATTATAATATGCTTTTTAGTTAGATAACATATAGAAGATATTATATTTTACCTGAAAAAGGAAACTGCTTAGTTATTAAAAAGAAAAGAAAAGGTAACATGTTTAATCTGAAAAAGGAATTTGATTAGCAAAGCAAATATTTTAAAGGTAACATGTTTAACCTGAAAAAGGAAATTGATTAGTAAAGAAAAAAATTTAGTTAGATAAAATATAAAAAAAAGATTTTATTTGTAATTAAGTAAGGTTAAATAAGTAAAATCAATAGGTACCAACCAACCAACCAACCAAACTTTTAATGTTTCGGCTTTAATATAATAGAACTAGCTTATAACCCGTGCGATGCACGGATTTCTTTTGATATACAATAAATTTTATTTTATGTTACCATTACATTTTTAAATAATAATAATTAATATTTTATTTTAATTTTAACTTAAATTATTTAATAAAAAATTAATTAATGATATGCATAGCTTAAAACTTATATTATAAAATTTTTAAATAAATATGTAGTTGATGGAATTCAAACATTGAAATTTTAGTAAATTAATTTAATAATATAATATATCTAATCATTATATCTAACGATTCTGATTTTTTACTAAAAATCTAACGGTCATTATTCGTAGTATACAGATTTCTATTATATTTTGTTAGTGATTAGAAGATATAGTGTAATATTTTTGGGTATATATTAATTATTGCAAGATTATGTTTTAAATTAAAAGTCAAAGTGTTTAAATTAGGAGAAAATATTAATGATTGGAAGATATAAATTTATAAAATTATAATAAAATTTTATTATGTTATAAATAAAATTTATTGATCTGGTGTTTATTTTATTATTTTATAAATTTTATTCAATATTACAATTATGTAATCATTATTTTTAATGACTTTTTAATTTTAATTCAATATAATTTAATATACTCATGTTTACGAATTATACTAATGTTTCCTTGTTATAAATAACGTATATGGATTTTTAATATATTTTATTAAATAATTGAAAAATATGGTGTGATAATATTAGTTTTAAATCAAAAAGGTAATGTGTTTTAATACGAAAGGAAATATTAATGATTGAAAGATATGATACGATTGATGTTTTCAGTTGTTTATAAAAGGTAATATCTTCAATTAAAGTAAATGCGAAAAAGGCAATCGACTAATTAACATTAATTATTTTATGTTATTATTTATTTTAGCTGTTTTAATAGTATAAATATCGAATATATATTTTTTTTTTGAAGAGCAATAAATAGCTTATCATTAAAACACCACAAAGGTCCATAGCCACTAATGGGCTTTACAACAAAATATTAAAGCATCAGAAAATAAAACATGTTACCCAGCAACCCAATAACTAGACCCAACCCATTACTAGACCAAAAGAAACTAAATAACTTAATACTAAAAGACATTAAAATAACCAGATCGATTCATTACCCCAGGCTGATTACGGCGCTACTGCATCCCATTTCCCACATCATCTTCATCTTCCACCTGAGCTGCTAAACCCACTACAATGACATTATCAGCAAACTCCATTATATCATCATCATCCGCTGCGTCCCCCGGAAAGACCATGCCTGCTGCAACACCTTGAACACCTTCATCTTGAATGCCATCTCCAGCTTGGAAGCCATCTCCCAAAGCATTGACACCCTGGTCATTAACAATCAGAGGATCGAAAACATCCCCTCCACCAGCCATCTCTGCATTAAGTTCTTCCTCCCTAACGATTTCATACTGAGGGCCAACCTCACCTAGTCCCATATCCAGACTCCACAACTCCTTAATTCTACCAAATGGTCTAAGAATACGAACCATCTTTTTCCAGTTATCTGCTCCATGCCTAGCTACATAGTTTGCCAATAGATTATCTTCAGGATCAACCAACCTGATTTCCGACACATAATTCTTGTCTGCCCTCCTCTGATTCAGTTGTTGCACTATTCGAGCATGTTCTAATGGAGCTCCCAACACAGTTGAATGACGCCAATCCCAATAAGCATCCAGATGGTCTGATTCCAAAATAATGTTCCTATAGTTCATGTCGTATGCAACTTTCAATCCTTCCATGAAGGCATTGTATTCATTCTCCCTTCTGTTAGTCTTGCAAAGTGAACCACCCAAAAGTCTGAGTATGACACCCTTGCTGTTACGACAAACCACTCCAATACCAGATTGGTTGCCATTAACCAAAGGCTCCTCGATGAAAAAAGCATGCACATTGATCTTAATGGTGCCCCTTGGAGGCATGATCCAACGAGCATTGAAATTCACATTCCCCTCCTCCATAGATACTATTACTAACTTGAAATATTTAAAAAGGATGAAAAGATGAAAACCAACTGATGGTAACTCTGTACAGTAAAGGCCCTTATAAATAGTGGTGAGAGGCTAACCCCTAGTTATTACCCTAGGAGACGATTCATTACCCAATGCCACTACAATCCTATTAACTCCTAATTATCTAAATAATTAACCAGATATGTCCTGATTAAAACTAAAAATTGAGTGGGTTGGACTCATCTTGGGCTTCAGAAAAAAAAAACCTAATCCACTACAGCCTTGGTGATTACTAACATGCTTTGCCTAGCTCCTTTCTTGGCTAATAAATCAGCTTCCCCATTCAAAAGTCTGCTGATTAATTTCAAGTCTATTCTAAGACTTTGAAAATCACCTAAAATAGTAGAGTCTATACTAACTAACCACCCTGCTTTTAATCTTGAAATAAATTCAACTAACTGAGCATTGTCTGAGTAAATCATCATGCTACTGGTACACAACTGATTTTCCTTGAAGATTTTTAACAGAAACCTCAAGGCCTCCATTTCAGTTTGGTAAGCATCAATTGCCACCACTGGACCAGCAAAACTCAAAAACAACTTACCTGTTGCTTCTTTGATCACACCTCCAATTCCTGCCACCACATTGCCATTGGATGCCTTGTTCCAACTACCATCTATGAAAGCTGTATAGCAGCAGCCATTATCCAGTAGTTTCTTCTTTAGTAGCCACCTACTATTAACAACAGTACCTGAAGGGTTAATATCCCACCAAACCATTGAATCATGCTGGATCAAATTTGCAGCTAGGTTCCATTGAGAAGTCCTTCTCTTAATAATTACCATAAGGCTTTCTATGGTTGTCAATTGATTGTTAAAGATGCAGTGATTTCTGTCCAACCATAATGACCACAAAATTGCTCCCAATGTAACCCTCCACACCTCTTTCATGAGTTCATCCTTGAATGTTGAAACGGAATTCCACATCTTATCTAAACTATCAAATTCAATGCTGGAGGTAAAATTCCACCAAGATAGTACCTTATCCCATATTTCTTTTGCAAAGTGGCATTGCAAAAAAATACGACCCATATTCTCTTCGTTACTGCACCTATGGCAGATAGATGAGCTCAAAAAATCTCCCAATCTGTGGCGAAGAAATACCTTGGAAGGAATGATTAGTTTATGAACTTTCCACAAAAAAATTTGGACTTTGGGTGGTACCTTTAATTTCCAAATGAAACTCCACTTCACCCTATCCCCTTGATTGTTAAGTCTCATACCCAACACTCCTTCTTTGACAGTATACATACCACCACTAGGTAACCATATCAGTGAGTCTTGGAAGGGTTTCAAGGATAGCTTCTTTATTACCTCATTAAGCTCAGTCACCATTTCTATCTCCCACGCCCTCAGGTCTCTCTTCCAGAAGAATGTTCCATGATGATCGTAACAATCCCATAAGTCATAAAAACAGCTGACAACAATATTATCCCATAATGTAAGTGAATAAAGTTTCTCAAAACGCATTTTCAATGGCTTGTTTTCAAACCATGTATCCTCCCAGAACAGAGCAGAATTCCCATTATTCACCTTCCATCTAAACATAGATTGATGAAACAGTCCTCTGGATGTATCAGACTCATCTATACTGGCCACATCTTTCAAAATCGAAGAGACCTTCTTACCCTGAATCCAAACACTTAAGTGTTGGCCATCCTTGCAGTTGTACATATTTTTTACCCAAACATTCCATTTTCTATTCCTCTCAGAATGCCATCTAGATATCCATTTACCAAGTAAAGCTATATTTCTAATATGCAGGGGAACTAAACCCAGTCCCCCTTCTTTTCTTGGTTTACAAATGTTATCCCATGATGCCAGATGAAGTTTCCTTTGCCTTGGTACCTGGTTATACCCATGACCCCAAAAAAAGTTCCTTCTCAGGGCCTCCAGTTGCTTGCATATCCCCTTAGGTACTAAGTGCAAATTGAACCAATAAACAGGTAGACTATCCATTGTAGACTTGATAAGGCATAGTCTACCTGCTTCATTGAGTGCCTCCATCTTCCATGAAGCCAATTTATTCTTAACCTTACTTATCAATGGCTTCCAAAACACTTTCTTCTTACATGATACACCTAATTGAGCTCCAAGGTAATTCAAAGGCCATTTGCCAACCCCACACCCTAGTAATTCAGCTCCCTTATGAAGTATACTCTCATCTCTGGAGCAAGAGTATAACTTACTTTTTTGAAAATTAATCTTCAATCCAGATAATAACTGAAAGCATTGTAACACTCTTTTAACTCCCAAAACTGATCCCAAATCATCATTTAAAAAAATAATGGTATCGTCTGCATATTGCTGATGAGATAAAAGATCAGAGCTAGAAGAAATATGAAGGCTTTTGAAAATCCCTACCTCTTCTGCCTTGATTAGCATTGAACTTAGAACTGATGCCACAATGTTGAATAAAAGAGGAGATAGAGGGTCTCCTTGCCTCAGTCCATTGGAGGGTTTGAATTCATGGGTAGGAGATCCATTCACCAATACTGATATTCTAATAGTGTTCAAGAAGCCCTCCACCCACTTAATCCACCTCTCACCAAAACCCAAACTTCTCATAGTATTAATAAGAAATCCCCAGTGAACTGTGTCAAAAGCTTTCTCAAAGTCAAGTTTCAGTATAAAACCTCCCACTTTCTTTGACTTAAGCAAATGCACAATCTCATTTACTACTATTATACTTTCAGATGAACATCTACCCTTCAAGAAACCTGACTGATAATCCCCTACCAATTTCTCCATTACCAAATTGAGCCTAGTAGCTAGGATCTTAGTCAGTAATTTAGCAGAACTATTGATCAGGCTAATGGGTCTATAATCATGGACTGACTGAGGGATAGTAACCTTGGGAATCAATGCAATAAAGGAAGAGTTCATACCTTTGGGAAGAGTAGACCTCTCAGTAAATGTTTTGAAACATTCCATAACCTTACCCCTCACATTGCTCCACAAAAATTTCAGACATCTATTGTTAATACCATCTGGGCCAGGAGCTTTGTCATTATCAACACTTTTCAAAGATGAATCTAGTTCATCAAAAGAGATATCACCTTGTAGTAAATCAGCTTCTGATAGAGTCAATTTTTTCTTAATTAAGTTCCCCAGGCCAAGGATCCTATTCCCACCATTGCTGTTGAAGATCTTATTAAAATGAGAGTAAAAAGCTGCCCTAATATCCATGGGAGAATCAAGCCATTCATTATTATGAAGAATCTTAGAAATATTATTTCTCTTTCTTCTTTTCTGAATTGATTGATGAAAAAATCTGGTATTCCTATCCCCCTGTTGCAACCAATTAACTCTAGATTTCTGCAAAAGCATTGAATGCCTCTTGTCATAGCAAATACCCAGCTCCTCTTTACATTGGAGAACTTCAGAACCCCTTGCATTCTTAGAATCCAACAAATCCAGTTTATTTTCTAACAATTTGATTCTAAGCTCCAGTTCACCCTTAGCACTCATACCCCAATTTTTCATAACCCCCTTAACACCTTTAAGAATAGATTGGAGGTTATCTTGAGCCATGTTCACACTATCCCTCCAAAAAATTTTCAGTGAATTATTCAGTGAATCTTCCTGCAACCACCAGTTAAAAACCCTGAAAGGTTTTGGGCCCCAATTCATCTCATCATTATGTAGCAGTAATGCCTTGTGATCAGAGTGCTTTCTACAAGTAGTTTCAATAATCCAACTACCACTACTGGACCATACATCATTAATCAAACCTCTATCCAACCTACTGCTCTTACCATTAGCTCCAAACTAGGTGAAAACAGAATTCTTGATGTCCACATCAAGTAAATTACTTGTTTTAATGAAATTGTCAAAACCCACTGAGTCCCTTTTATTATATTCACAATTCATTCTTTCAAATTCATATCTTACACAATTAAAATCTCCCACTATGCACACAGCCTCCTCAGATGTAATGAATACTATGTCCTTTAGTACCTTCCAAAGAGATTTTTTCTCCTTCTCACTAAGAGGACTGTATACATTAATAATGTGTAAAAATTCCTTAGTGGACAAATACTGAAATTGAGTCCAAATCCAATTCCTTTCTTGAGCAAAACTGACACACTTAAATAATCCAGTGTCCCATGAGCTTACTAGTCCTCCTGAAAAACCAATTGAGCACTGAACAGCCCAACCATGATTGTCATTTTCCCACAGAGAATTACTCATAATATCATCCCATACCACACATTTGGTCTCTTGAATACAAATAATGTTAGGCTGCTTATTGATGATTAGATCCCTAACATTTCTTCTTGCCAATCCCCTATTAATTCCTCTACAATTCCATGATAATATTCTTGTGTCTTTCATTTAATGATGAAAAGAGACTACATGACAACATTATAACCTATAACCTATAGATTACCTTCATCTATCTGAGAGGCAATCAATTTTATTGCCTCTGCACCATTACCATGAATCACCAACCCCATCTCTTCAGCACATTTAACAATATGTGTAGCCTCCTGCAAGCTATCTTTAGGTACAATATCCTTTAAAGCTGCCTCAATATTCACCTTAGTTTGCTCCAATGAAATTTTACTTTTACATTTAAGTTTCCTCAAATTCTTCTTGCCCAAACCCAAATCAAATGGATTCTTTCTAACCCTGCCCTTCTTTCTAGGTCTACCAGCTGCACCTTTCATTTTAAGCTTACCCAAATTCTGACATAGGGTACCCTGGGAACTAATCCTTATCTCCCCCTCTGACACTCCAGATTCTGCTGTTACAAATGCCCCAGAGTTACTATTGCAGTCTTCATGACTCACAGTAGTAGTAGATTCATTAATATTTCTGACTACCAAATTATTTTCTAGTACCAAGGGGTTCGAATTGTCAGTGTCAATTGACACTTCCCTGTCAGTTAAAACACCATTATCCCCTTCTAAAATCGTTTCAGGAACCACTGAACCTGATAGCTTTGATCTCGAAAGCAGTACATCCTGCAAAGTTGAAACATCCTTCAACTACTTTGAGTTGATATCTTCTTGGTCTGAGATCTCACTGTTACCTAAATCCTTATTAGGGACCTGAGAGCTTTTATCATTCCTACTATGAACATCCTTTAAATCCCTTGAATTAATAGTACCCTGAACTGTTTTAGTATTATCAGCAAACTCCTTCCCAGATTCTTGATATGAATTATCGTTCCAGCTGTTAACTCCATCCTGCATTGGTAAGACTTTCCCAAATAGTAGTTTATGATCAACCACTTCCAAGAATCTTATATGAAAATGTTTTCCTTTGACCAATATCTTGAGTCTTTCCTCTATTCTATCCATTCGATTCGTAGAAATACATACCATGGGATTAAAGAAGTCATTTGAGTCATCTTTCTGATATGTCCATGAAAGCCATTCACCCAAATTCCTTACATAGGCTTTCATATTTTCTTTCAACCAGACATTCATAGGTAAACAAAAAGGTAACGTGTTTTAATTCGAAAGGAAATATTAATGATTGGAAGATATGATACGATGTGAAAAAAGGCATTCGACTAATTATTAATTACCATTAATTATTTTATGTTATAATTTATTTTACTATTTTAATAGTATAGATATTAAATATATTTTTTTTAATGAATGGTAAATAAGTAAATTCACTAAGAACCAAAAAACAGGTACCAAAACTTTTAATGTTTCGGCTTTTATATAATAGTAAGCTTAAAACCCGTGCGATGCACGGATTTCTTTTAATATTATATGAAATGCTTTATTAATTCGATTTACTTTTTTTAAAATATGAATTTTGGAGGTTTAAATTTTTAAATGAGATGATTTGATAATAATTATATAAATGTTAATTAGCAAAAAAAATTTATAAATGTTATCCGTTATATTTCTATGAAAAGATGGATTTTAGTTAGAAAATATTGAAAAGATAATACATCTTAGTTCAAAAAGGTAATCGGTTAATTATAAGTACTTATAAAATTATAATTTTATTTTATTAAATAGAATGCTGTGATTTAACTGAAAAAAGTGAGGGGTTAGTTATAGAAAATTAAAAAGGAAACATGTTTTAGGTGAAAAAGGTAATTGATTAGTTTATAGTAATTATAATTCAATTATGTTATTTTTCTAAATAAAATTGCTCGTAAAGTTTTAAGAAAAGGAAAAATTAGTGTTGCCCGTGATATTTTAAAGAATAGAGATATTTTAGTTAGAAAATATAGAAAAGATGATAAATTTTAGCTTAAACTTAATCGGTTAATTATTAACATTATAATATTGTTATTTTATTTTATTAAATAGAACCGTCCGTGATATAATTGAAAAAAGATTGATTTTATTTAGAGAAAATAGAAAATGTAATGTGAAAATTAAAAAGATGACATGTTTTAGGTGAAAAAGGTAATTGATTAGTTTATAATAATTATAATTTAATTTATGTTATTTCACTAAATTAAATTGTTCGTAATGTCTTTAGATTGTGAGAAATTAATGTTGCCCATGATATTTCTAGAAAAAAGGAATTTGAATTATAAAATATGGAAAATATGATACGTTTTAGGTGAAAAAGGTATTCAAAAAGGTAATCGTTTAATTATAAGTACTTATAAAATTATAATTTAGAATGTCGTGATTTAACTGAAAAAAGTGAGGTGTTAGTTAGAGAAAATTAAAAAAGAAACTTGTTTTAGGTGGAAAAGGTAATTAATTAGTTTATAGTAATTATAATTTAATTTATGTTATTTCACTAAATTAAATTGTTTGTAGTGTTTTTAGATATTGAGAAATTAATGTTGCCCATGATATTTCTAGAAAAAAGGAATTTGAATTATAAAATACGGAAAAGATGATATGTTTTAGTTGAAAAGGGTAATTGATAATTATTAGTATTATAATATTATTATTTATTAAATAGAACCCCGTGATATATTTGTAAAAAAAAAATATTTTAGTTAAAGAGATATTTTAGTTATAGAATAGAGAAAAGGTAACATGTTTTGGCTAAAAAAGTTAATTGATTGGTTAATAGTAATTATAATATAATTATGTTATTTTCAAAATTGCTTGTTGTGTTTATAAGAAAGGAGAAATTTTAGTTAGATAAAATAATAAAGATATTGTGCTTTACCTGAAAAGGGAAATTAATTAGTTAGTGACAAATAGAAAAGGTAATATGTTTAATATGAAAAAGGAAATTATGTATTTAGTTAATAGTTAAGTAAGGGTAATTAGGTAAATTCAATATAAAATATGGAAAATATGATACGTTTTAGGTGAAAAAGGTATTCAAAAAGGTAATCGTTTAATTATAAGTACTTATAAAATTATAATTTAGAATGTCGTGATTTAACTGAAAAAGGTGAGGTGTTAGTTAGAGAAAATTAAAAAAGATACATGTTTTAGGTGGAAAAGGTAATTAATTAGTTTATAGTAATTATAATTTAATTTATGTTATTTCACTAAATTAAATTGTTTGTAGTGTTTTTAGATATTGAGAAATTAATGTTGCCCATGATATTTCTTGAAAAAAGGAATTTGAATTATAAAATACGGAAAAGATGATATGTTTTAGTTGAAAAGGGTAATTGATAATTATTAGTATTATAATATTATTATTTATTAAATAGAACCCCGTGATATATTTGTAAAAAAAAAAATATTTTAGTTAAAGAGATATTTTAGTTATAGAATAGAGAAAAGGTAACATGTTTTGGCTAAAAAAGGTAATTGATTGGTTAATAGTAATTATAATATAATTATGTTATTTTCAAAATTGCTTGTAGTGTTTATAAGAAAGGAGAAATTTTAGTTAGATAAAATAATAAAGATATTGTACTTTACCTGAAAAGGAAAATTAATTAGTTAGTGACAAATAGAAAAGGTAATATGTTTAATATGAAAAAGGAAATTATGTATTTAGTTAATAGTTAAGTAAGGGTAATTAGGTAAATCAATCGGTACCAACCAACCAACCAACCAACCAAACTTTTAATGTTTCGGCTTTAATATAATAGAATAGATAGATAGATATAGATAGTCAAATAATGAATTTGGATCTTTCTAAAACGTAATATGGATACCAAACCTAAAAATAAATTATCCAGTGGGTTAAAATCAATACAAAATTTTGTCCAAACCTAAATATGGATACCAAATCTTAGGTAAGGAATATCCACTAATTAATTGAGCAAGGGTAAATAAGTAAAATCAATAGGTAGAGAAATTTTAGTTTAATAAAATGTAAAAGATATTCTATTTTACTTGAAAAAAGGAAATTATTTAGTTGTTGAAAAATAGAAAATGTAATATGTTTAACTTGAAAAGGGAAATTGATTAATAAAGGAAAAATTTTAGTTTGATAAAATATCAAAGAATATTGTATTTTACCTGAAAAAGAAAATTATTGAAATTTTAGTTAAATAAAATGTAAAAGATATTCTATTTTACCTGAAAAAGAAAATTATTTAGTTATTGAAAAATAGAAAAGATAATATGTTTAACTTGAAAAGGGAAATTGATTAATAAAGGAAAAATTGTAGTTAGATAAAATATAAAAGAAAATAATATGTTTAACCTCAAGAAGGAAAGTAATTGAGTAAGGGTAAATAAATAAAATCAATAGGTTAGTAATTGGATGCAAGGGTAATTAGGTAAATTCAATGGGTACCAACCAACCGACCAACCAAACTTTTAATGTTTCGAAATTTATATAATAGTATAGATATAGATTTCGTATTATTATTTTTCAAGCTTATTTATATATGTGAACGTGTAGACCCTTTTTTTTTTGCCTTAAAACAACTGTTTAGACTTTTTTTTGTATTTTGTTTTTTATTTTATTTTAATATCTGAGTCGACCGCTTCAACCTTTTCTATATTTTTCATCTATCTGACTTGACTTTTCTGCACAATTTCAAACCACATTGATTGTAGAGTTAAAATTATTATTTTTAAAAGATTTCTTTTGTGAATAAAATATATAACCATGTATACTATTTATACTATCTTCTATACTATATTATAAAAGACGAAACATTTAAAGTTTTGGTACGGTATAGTCAATATTATAAAAATCACTAAGCGGGTCTCCCTACCTTCTACTCTTCTAGCGATCAATCCGGGTCTAGGTGGTGATTAATCCGATTAATAAAATATTATTTTTTCTATAATTTAATTTTAATATTTATAAATATATTTTGTATAAGTAAAAATATAAATATTTTCATTTTATTATTAAAGATTATGAGTAAATTTACCCTTTCATGTGTAGGTTATATTTTTTAATAAAAAAAATTTTATTTTTAAAGTTTTATTCTTAATTTGACTGTTTTTTTTAAATGATCGATTAGTCCCCATTAAATTCGATTAATCGCCGCCTAAACGATTATTCCTGCTTAACTCATTAAACCGCCTAATACCGTCTAGGCGCCGTCTAATCAAAAAAATGCCTAATGACCGATTTTTGCAGATTTTAGACGTTTAGTGGTCGGATAGCGCCTAGGTACCGATTAATCGGCCGCCTAGACCGAATTTTACGGTACGGTACTTACCTTTTTTAATTGTTTTACTTTATTATCCTTAATTATTTACCTTAATTATAAAAAAACAAAATACATCTTTTTCTCAAAATATTACGCAGCTCTTCCCAACACGCCCTACATAATAACTAACCAATTCCTAACTTTTCTAACTAAAATCTTTTTTTTTTACAAAAAAAATGGTTTTTTTTCGCTAATTTACAAAAATATGGTTGTTTGAATTAATGAAATAAATTAATAATATTATAATTACTAATAACTAACTGAATATCTTTTACAGATAAAAGGTAATATCTTTCAAAAATACGATCATTCTAACTAATGAAATACCTCAACACAATCTCTCTTGTCCAGGACGAGAATCAAGCTTCAACACAGTCTCTCTCGTCCACGAGGAGAATCAATTTTGACGACTTATTTCTTAGAGGCGTTGAATTCAATCTTTGAGCTTCGAGTATCAGTTAATTGACCCCGCATGGGCAGTTTCACGGCGACTTTGAGTTGAATCGGAGCGACGATTGAGAGTTTAACAGCAATGGTTGATATTTGTAAGTGTATTTATGTATATTATGTATGTCTATATGAAATATTGGCAGTGATATAGGGATCAAATTGAGAGGAGAGATTTTGTTATAAAATCAAAAAGTATGTATCTATATCTACTTATATGTTTTCTGTATGTATATGTGCATAATTGTAGTATAAAATTATTGTTTGTGTGTGATTTGGATTGAATATATAAATATGGTTGCAGTAGTTGCAAATGTGATTGAAAGAGTTGTATATATGTATGTAAATGTGCATGATTGGATTTGGATTGAATATATAAATATGGTTGCAGGAGTTGCAAATATAGTTGCAGGAGTTGTATAAATGTGTTTTATATATGTATATGTGCGGAATTGTACTATTGAATGATTGTTTGTGTGTGATTTGATTTGAATATACATAGAAGAATTAAGCAGGAGATTGATGAAATTCAGTTGTGTATCGATATGATGCACTCCATGGTTGTTTTTAGGTGTGTTACAATCATACATATATACCAATTGTTTAAAAAAATCTCCCATAGAAATACATGATTGCACTTGGTTGATTGTAGCTACACCCATATTAATAGTCAGATTCAACCAATTCTATCAATTACAACCTTTTCAACCTTATTTGCAACCTTTTCAACCTTGTTTGCAACCTTTGCAACCATGGTTGCAGAAGTTGCAACCCTTACAATATTTAAACATTAATGTTGAGATTAGTTCTAATTGTTGTGATTATCTCTATTTTGTTGACTAATTATCTATGACTATTTTTGTTCCATTAACTTCAGAATGGAAGCACATTGGACCCTTTGACGCATTTGAATCAAGTTGCGATCAATGATAGTGATAATCGGGCATAAAACAAGCAAAATGTTGCTAATAAGGATATATAATAAATTGCACATGAGAATGAGAATGTAGAAATGCGCGCGCGGGGAGAGAGTGAGAGAGAGAGAGAGAGATGTACCGATTCCTATTTTTCTTTTTGTTTGTAATTTATTAAATCACTATGAATGAAACTGAAATGACATTTATGAGTTTGTACATTTGTTAATTTTATATGGAATAGACCCCACACGGGAACCCATCTTAATAGCCAGATTCAAAACTTTATATCAATCGTAACAGTTGCAACCTTATTTGCAACATTTACAATCTTGTTGCAGAAGTTTGCAACCGTGGTTGCAGAAGTTGTAAAGATTGTTGTAACCATGTTTGTAGAAGTTGCAACCATGGTTGCAACCTTTGTCCTTCTAATGAAAATACAAAAAAAATTTGTTTAAAATGATGTCAAATGAACAGGTGAGTCCATCAAATGATGTAAGAGAAAGCGCAAAGCTGCGTGTGAGACAATTATGTCGATTCAACAATTCGAATACGGTCAATGTGGATATAATAGAAGAATAAGTTTCTTTTGATTTTAAGTATAATTGCTAAGTTAATTAAGTTGTAAAAGGGTTTTGTATTTGTTTAAGTTGAAAATATAGTTTGTATAAGTTGCAAATGTTGTTGCATAAGTTGCAAAATTATTGCAATAGTGTTGCAACCTCGTTTGCAACCTTTGCAACTATGGTTGCAACTTCTGTAACCTTGTTTGCAACATTTGCAAATAAGATTGCAAAAGTTGCAATTTATTTAGATGGGGGGCCCCTATTCCACATGATTTCAAATTTTATTCATATTACACGAGTTGAGGACCATACATTATTTTACTCACTCTAAAATCATAAAATATCAAAATAACAAACCATTGCCAAACATAGTTGCAAAACAAAGTTTCTATTAAACTTAAAATCATTAATTATCAAATTCCTCGAACCAAAAGAACTATATAGTTATGTCAACAACATTGTTTTCCTACTACTAAATGTCATAAAATAAAAAATACAACTCATTTCTTCACATATTTCGTCATTCTATTTCTCTTTCAGGCGTTGTTGTATCCTCACTGTCCTCAGCTGCAACATTTGAGACACCAGTTCCAACCTCTGCAACCTCATGCCCACCCTTTGCAACTAGATTCTAATCTCATTCTCAACCTCATTGCCAACCACAACATTCTAAAATGCATCTTCCAGATTCTCACCCTAATCCTCTACATTCTCATCCTCATGTTCAATTCCTGCATCCTTATCAGCAATATTTTTCTTGTTTTGTTGCCAAGCATCTAAATCATCAACATTTCCCGCAACTTGATTCATATACGACAAAGAATCCAAAATGCTTCCATTCTGAAGTCAATGCAAATAATTAAAAATAATTAGTCAATGAAACAAAGATAATCATAAATATTACTAATTTCAACTTTAAATGTTTAAATAACATAAATAATGTAAGGGTTGCAACTTCTGCAACCATGGTTGCAAAGGTTACAAACAAGGTTGCAAAGGTTGCAACTGATTAAGATAGAACCCCCCTGCGGGCATGTTCGACACAAACCAAAACAAAGAATAGACCCAAAAAAGTGTATAGAGTGACAAATACTGAATAATAGAAGTCTGAATAATATGGAAAATATCTTAAATACATACTTGTTTATCGAAAATTGCATGCAACTTAGAGAATCATGTGATCGCATCTCAAATTAAAACAAAGGCAGGTTGATCTCATTATTTTTCTTCGAATAGAATGTTGTCGTCCTAAAAGTATATATACACATGACATGTGTGAGCCTTTACAAATGTATAACCATGTTTGCGAAATCATGTATGCAACCTTCACAAGCATGTTTGTAGAAGTTACAATTAATATAAATAGACAATTAAGATGAAGTCCCTGCGGGGCCTTTACTCATATAAAAAATAAGAATAAACATGAATCAAGAAATACCTTATCAATAGAAATAGGTGTTGGCAACAAAACCCAAAATCAAATGCAATTTTTAGTTGATTAAGTTACATTTGTTTCATATACCATAACAGCAAGGATACAACTTTGAATGTAACCAAAATCAAAAAAATGCAATTAGTGTTTTTCTTTGACATTATATCAAACACTTGATGAGCAATTTAATTTTTTCAAATACTGCCCTATAAGTAACTAAATACAACCAAAAAAGCAACGTTTAATCCTCTCACTAGCACCATCAAGCAGTCGGTATATTATGCACCACCACCAACAATTAACATAAATTTATACCATAATCAACCAAAATCAACTTCATTAATCAACTAAATATCAACAGTCCTGCACTCGAAACTATTGGAAGCATCAATATATAAAAATTGGAAAGAAAACTTTTGGAAGGGGGGGAAAGAGAGAGAGTACGGATTGAGCCACCTATTACATCTTCTGCAACCTCATGCCCACACTCCTTAACGACATTGCCAACCGCTACATTTTCAAATGCATCTTCTAAGTTCTATCATTGTCAACCTCATTGTCAACCACTACATTCTCAAATATTGCAAACAATGTTGCAAATGTTGCAACGGATAGAAATAGTTGAATGTGACTATTAATATGAGTGATCCTACGGGGCCTGTTCCACAAAAACAAAAACAAATGCAATAGACAATAAAAAACCTACATAATTAAAGTGTACATATCTACAACCTTTGCAACCATGTGTTAACACAATATCACGCAAGCGTACGTGGTCACAAGTAATACAGATATAAGTCAAGTTCGTTCCCACAGAGATCTGGTTTTTAATTCAATTTAGTACCTATGCAACAATGTATGATTTTAATTCACTGCTAAGACAATTAACAAATTGAGATTTGATTATCTAAATTAAACTAAGATGCAAATTAACAAACTAAGAATTAAATTACGATTGAGATTTAAAACTGAACTACTTATAGAAGAATAAACATGGGACTCTAACTTCATTATCTACTTTGCCTAGAGTTGACGCCTTTAATCCTTGCATGTGATGGTTTTGATATCTGATCGGATAACACGAAACAAGTACACGCTACCTGTCAGCATACGTATACCGAACTAAACATACATCCACAAAAGAGATAGAAGATGAATAGACACCAATTATGCTTAGACCCTATATGTCTATAGAATTTGAAAACATAACTGTTGAAGAGCAAGTTATCCATAAAGATCACACAGGGCAGTATAAGTATTTTCATCTCACACCACGAATCATATTGATAAACAATTATGAACCTATGCTAGCATGGCAAGTTCTAAACCTCAAGATCCACTTTCACTTCACAAGAGATTAACAATTCAATTTAGATGTTAGCTACGCATCTAAAAGCATTAAGATTAACCATACGAGGATATCAAGAATTCACCACACACATATCTTTAAAGCAATCAAACTACTAAGTTACATAGATAAATCCGTTAGAATCCCATGACAACGATTAGTTCATAATTGAACCGTTCGTCACCATGGGATTTGATGAAAACATTAATATTAAGCAAATTATGAATGGAAGTAATAATATTAATAGGAAAGGAACACAAAAGATGAAGTAGATCTTTATCTGTTGCTTGTCACGAGCGTTGAATCTCCTTCTCCTTTTCTCCCTTGCAATTCTATGTTACAATAATAAAACGATACGATTTACAAGGCGAAGATGTGTTTTTATAGGCCTATATATCTTGCTAAGCAAGAAAATTAACCTACAATACAATTAGAAATAGGTTTTGATACCAAAAATACAATTAAAACTCGAATAGGGGCAAAACTATCAAAAATCAGCTTTTTCTGGTCGGCTAGAGCGCTGCCTGCGCCTCCTAGAGCTCAGCCTGCGCTTCATTCTCTGTTCAGACACTATTTGGGCGCTGCCAGCGCTTGGAGGAGCGCAGCTTGCGCTTGGATTGCTGTTTCTGGAGCGCTGCCAGGGCTTGAGAGGCGCTGCCTGCGCTGGTGCTCCTGCCCAGAATTTTTATTTTGCTTTATTCTTGAAGAAAATTTCCTAAGCTTCGCGTGGACAGTAAGATCGTCGAAAACGGACTTTTAGAACTCCAGATATGGATAAAACAGTGTAGACTGCGCAACATACCCTGAAATCCAAATTTTCCACAATTTGCTCATTTCTCATCCATTTTCTCTTCCGATTCTTTTACCACTTCTCGTTCTTCAATTCTTAAGCATTATGATCTTCATGGTAGCCTATGGAAATATGTCATCCTTCATTCCATTGCTCAAATCATCTCCAAAATTGACGAAAACACCAACCCTAAACGATATTTCGCAAACCTGCACAACTAAACACAAACACATCAAAACTACAACAAACTTGAGTCCAAGTGAATCAATTTAAGCCGATATGGAATGCTCCAAATGGATATAAAATCCATTTATCACCACGGTTGCAAGGAAAGCTGTAGATATGGTTGCAACTTATAACACTAGATAATTAAGATGAGTACAATTAAGATGAATGCCTCTGCGGGGCCAATATATATAACAATTCTTAACAAATCACAATTTAGATGGTAAAGAACTCAAAACCCCTAAATTACAAGAATTTCTCAATTGAATGACACTCTTATACAAAAATAAAAAATTAACTCAATAAAACCCTAATTTAATTAACACGCAGGGAAAGATAGATAGATAGATAGATAGATAGATAGAGAGAGAGAGAGATATTACCGAGAGTCAAACAAGATAATGAAGATCGCTGAAGAAGTTTCGAGATTTTCGGAGATGTTTCGAGGTCGTCGGAGAAGGGAGGACCCAAACAGTACGATGAAAAATAATCAAAAGAAGAGATGAAAAGAGAGTACAGATTAAGATAATCAGAGCAATCGATGTCGCCGATGAACAAGTAGAATCTTCGAGCTTCAAAATGATGTATATTTGAATGGAGATGAGAAGAAGGCAACGTAAATGGAGATAGGAGATGAGAAGGAAGACAGAGATGAGCAATGGTTATAAAGACCGTATATTTGTTAAAAGATAAAGATAGAACTGCTTGTAACGTTGTTTTTAAAAAACTGAAAGTGTATATTTGGAACCCCATTTTAACAACGGTAAAAATATAAAAGAAAGTTATATATATGTATATATATATATATATATATATATATATATATATATATATATATTTGTAAATATCCCTATCTTTTTTATATTTTCTAACAAAAATATCTCATTTTCAAACTTACAGAATTCATATCATCATAAAAATTATTCAAATTATTGAAAAAATCATATAATATTAAAAAAAATCCATACATCGCATGGGTTTTAAGCTAGTATCTATACTATTATATAAAAGCCGAAACATTAAAAGTTTTGGTACCTGTTTTTCGGTACCTGTTTTTTGGTAATTCGTGAATTTACTTATTTACCCTTCATTAAAAAGAAAAATATATTCTACATCTATACTATTAAAACACCTAAAATAAATTATATCATAAAATAATTAATGGTAATTAGTGGTAATTAGTCGATTGCCTTTTTCACATTTATTTTTAGTTGAAGATATTGCCTTTTATAAACACCTAAAAACATCAATCGTATCATATCTTTCAATCATTAATATTTCCTTTCGAATTAAAATATGTTACCTTTTTTATTTATAAGGAAACATTAGTATAATTCTTCATTAAAAAGAAAAATTTATTCGATATCTATACTATTAAAACATCTAAAATAAATAATAACATAAAAAAATTAATGGTAATTAGTCGATTGACTTTTTCACATTTACTTTTACTTGAAGATATTATCTTTTATAAACACCTAAAAACATCAACCGTATTATATCTTCCAATCATTAATATTTCCTTTCGAATTAAAACACGTTACCTTTTTTTATTTAAAACTAATCTTATCACACCATATTTTTTTCTTCATTAAAAAGAAAAATATAATCGATATCTATACAATTAAAAAACCTAATATAAATAATAACATAAAATAATTAATGATCATTAGTTGATTGCCTTTTCACATTTACTTTTAATTAAAGATATTACCTTTTATAAACACTTAAAAACATCAATCGTATCATATCTTCCAATCATTAATATTTCCTTTCGAATTAAAATACGTTACCTTTTTAATTTAAAACTAATTTTATCACGCCATATTTTTCAATTATTTAATAAAATATATTAAAAGTCCATATACGTTATTTATAATGAGGAAACATTAGTATAATTCGTAAATATGAGTATATTAAATTATATTAAATTAAAATTAAAAAATTATTAAAATAAAGATTATATAAAAACATAATTGAAATATTAAATAAAATTTATAACATAATAAAAGAAACACCATATCAATAAATTTTATTGATAACATAATAAAATTTTATAAATTTATATCTTCCAATCAATAATATTTTTTCCTAATTTAAACACGTTAACTTTTAATTTAAAACATAATCTTGCAATAATTAATATATATCCAAAAATATCACACCGTATCTTCTAAATACTAACAAAATATAATAGAAATCCG
The DNA here is from genome assembly GCA_037693485.1 of Kitagawia praeruptora. Classification (NCBI taxonomy): domain Eukaryota; kingdom Viridiplantae; phylum Streptophyta; class Magnoliopsida; order Apiales; family Apiaceae; genus Kitagawia; species Kitagawia praeruptora. Next base: position 79,687,645 of record CM075354.1, read on the forward strand.
TATACTACGAATAAAGATCATTGGATTTTTAGTAAAAAATCAGAACCGTTAGATCTAATAATTAGATATATTATATGATTAAATTAATTTACTAAACTCTTAAGGTTCGAATTCCATCAACGACATATTTATTTTAAAATTTTAAAATATAAGTTTTAAATCATGTATATCATTAATTAAAATTTTATTAAATAATTTAATTTAAAATTAAAGTAAAATATTATAAGTAATAATTATATAAAAATGTAACTGTAACATAAACTAAAATTTATTACATATCAAAAGAAATCCGTGAATCGCACGGGTTATAAGCTAGTATATTATAATAGTCAAAATATTAAAAAATTTGGTACGTATTTTGGTACTTCATATTTTTACTTATTACTCCTACTTATATATTAGTATGTTTTTTACCTAAATAACCTTAGTTATATTTATCTGTACTGCTATACAAAAGCCAAATTGTTGAAATTTAATTACCCCTACCTATATGTTAGTATATTTTTACCTAAAAACCCTTACTTATATCTATCTATACTCCGATATTACAACCAAATTATTGAAAGAGATTAAAAAAATGTAATTCTAAATAACTAATCAATTCCTTTTATTTTTCTTCGTTTTAGAAATAGTACGGACAATTTTATTAAATGATATTATAATTAATAATACCAAACTAATTTCATTTTTAGTTAAAACACGTTACCTTTATTCATTAAATATTGTAATTACTAATAAGTTGTCGATTACTATTTTCGGAAAAAATATATTATCTTTTTTATATTTTTTAATTAAAATCCCTCTTTTTCTATAAAAAAATATAATTATAAAAAATCCCTCTCTTTTGTAAAAAAATATAATTATAAATAATTAATCAATTTCCTTCTTAATGTAGAGCATGTTACCTTTTATATTTTTTCAGTAACTAATCAAGTTCATTTTAAGGTAAAACTTACATGTTATATTTAATAAAATATTATAATTATTAATAACTTATCCATTACCTTTTTATCTATTATCATTTCTAATTAAAATCCCAGTTTTCTGAAAATATTATGAATACCGTTTATATCATTATTATTATTCCATTACATCATTTAAAAATTTTGATCTACAAAATTCGTATCTTAAAACTATCAATAAAGTTAATAAAAAATTTTATAATATTAAAAAAATCCTTATATTTCACGGTTCTAGGCTGTACCTGTACTATATTAATTCCATTATACAAAAAGTTAATTCCATTATACAAAAAGTTACAGCTTAAAACCAGTGTTTCAAAAATCGTCGATAAATTGTTAAATATATTTGGCCGATTTAATTTTTAAAATTCAATTTATCGCTATAAAATATTTTCAAATGGTATATTTTATTATAAATTATGTTGAGTATTGAATACGTTAAAAGAATACAGAGGGGGGTGAATGGATTCTTGAACTTTTCTTGAATTGAGTCAATGTAGCAGATAAGTGCCTGTGTGTGTAGAAGTGAAGGTGCGGATAAAGAAACAACACAAGACACAATATCACTTTAATCTAATGTATTATTAGATAAAGGTTGCTACAATCTGTGAATACAAATGGTAGTATTCTCAGCTTCGTTTTTCTCAGAGAGATATAGCTTACAGTGTATGAAAAACTTGACTCACAAAAGTTACAAAGTTATGAAGTGAGGCTGTGTCCTTATAGAACATGGATACAGCCTACTTACTGCAAATAAGGTAGCTCAACAAATTACTTTCTAGTCTGTTTATCCTTTTTGAGTAAGTGTCCAAACGGTTACAGATTTGACTTTGCAAAGCCTGTTTAGATCCACTTCTTTAGCTCCTTGTCTCTTCTATATCTCTCCAAGCTTCCTTGTAGGCTTTCCAGAGCACGTTACAGATTGTGGTCCATAAAGTGCATTGGCTTGTTGCAGGTTTCTGACTTGTACAATTTCTTCAGTATTTTGTCTCCAAGAATGTATTCGAGAAGTGACTAAGTAAGTGATTCGAGAACTAGAGTTGACTTAATCGATAACTCTGAGTTCTCGAATACTGTTATATTGACATATCGAGTCACTTCTCGAATAGCTCTTTTCCATCAGGATTCCTTGAGTTGTCGAATAGAACATTTGACTTATCGAATCCTCGAGATATCGAATAGCTTTCTGAGTCCTTGAGATATCGAATGGAACTTTGACTTGTTGACTCTTTGAGAACTCGAATACCATCTTGACTTGTTGACTTCTTGAGTTCTCGAATAGAGTAGTAGACATATCGAATCCCTGAGATATCGAATGAGATATCGAACAGTGTATTCAGAGATATCGAATAGTGTCTTGAGATATCGAATCCCTGACTTCTCGAATGCTGGACTTCTCGAATAGACAAATATACTTCTCGAATTGGTACTTAGGCAAATTCTTCATTTCTTCAAATCCCCAACTGTGATTATTTGACAGTCTTTAACTCCTTGCTTGAGGCATGAACCTTGGAACTTCTTTCAAGCATTATTCTAGACTTTATAATTACAATTACACAACTAGGATTTGATGCCTACTATAAGTACAATACAAACAGAAACTCTACAACTAGAGGTTCCCTCAGTTAAGAGGTCATGTAAGTAATGCAAAGCATTACAAACAATTAGGCTTGTTATTAGATGTGTACAGGCATGCCTCTGTAACTAACAAATTAGACTAATTTAATAAATATTATTAAAATATTAAAATTTATCCGAATTTTGTTACAATTTATTAATTCGATAAATCTCAATTTACAGATAAATCGTTATTAGGTACCTAAACCAGATTCCTGAAGAGGAAACTTCTGATAATTTAGAAATCGAGTTTTCAGAATCAGAAAACGGCTTTCAAGCCAGTTTTCTAGTAAAACATGATTTAATTTCTAAAATCAGGAACACAAAGCTTGATTTAAAGAAAAAAACTATTTTTAACGTCCCTTGGTTGGATCGTTTAAAAAGAAAAAATAATATCTTTTATTACGTATCTACAAAAGAAATGCATGTAGATATAAAAGATACTACAGGAAAAGTGTATTTGCCTTTAATCACTAGAGAAGAGATTAATAGACAATTACAAAAGATGGATTCAAAGACAAGATCAACAATCTCTATGGTTCATTTAGGAGCTGTTAAGATTTTGATAAAATCTGAATTTCCTGAAGGTATAGATTCTCCAATAAAAATGGCTTTACTGGATAATAGAATTATACCCCGACATGACAGTATTTTAGGTGCTGCTAGAGGTAATTTAGCATACCAAAAATTCATGTTTACAGTATATCCAAAATATGCAGTTAGTTTGGATACTCAAAGATTTGATCAAATTTTATCTTTTATTCATGATTTCGAAAGGAAAGATTTGATGCAAAAAGGAGATAAAGTATTTAGCATTACTTATCTAGTTGCTTATGCTTTAACCAATAGTCATCACAGTATTGACTATAAGAATAAAGAATACATCGAATTAGAGGACGTATTCTCGGAAGTGGGTTCAGTAGAAGATAAACAATTTGCAGAATTGACTCCTACAGACCATACTTGGGCAATTGATATTGCTAGAAACAAACCTTCTTTACAGGATAAACCTAGAAGAAGCTTTAGAGCTAGAGGGAACTTAGCTATTAGAGAACCCTTAGCAGAAGGAAATGATATGCTCCTTAAAAGCATGTCCCAAAGAATAGATGATCTATCAGACAAATTTGCTAGTATCATTTAAAATGAGTCTTAAAGAGTTAATTGAGGACTTCAATAACAATATTAAGCCTCAGCTAACAGAAATTGTAGCTTTGCTTAAGAAAAATGCAGACAATGATGTCAAAGGCAATATTGAAGCTGCTGCTGCAAAGATAATCACAGAACTGAAGACAACAATTCAGGATTATCAAAACGATAAAGCAATTGGTAAACAACCAAAAGCTTCAGAAGAAAATCGGCTTTGTTCTCACTCCAGAACAAGGCAACAAAGATAAAGGTAAAAGCCGTTATCGATATAGTTATCCTAACCACGATGTAGGAAACGAAGAATTCGGAACAGGTAAAAATCCGAACAGTATGACTTGGCCATTTGGTTCTGTTTCTAATAAGAAAATATGAACTATATGCAAGACATAGAGAAGTTCTTTTGGAATGTTCTTGAATCAGAAATTCAAGATGATCACCAAGAAGAACAATTTGCTAAAGCAATGGAATTACTTGGATTAGAAGATGATCTAGCTAATCAACGAGTAACAAATAATTTAGAATTACAGTCTTTGTTTGGATTTAATTCTACTAATTATTTAAATGTCATTGAAGAATTTAGTTCACTAGAATCAGATTCCCAAGACATAGATTCATCAGATGAAGAGTTTGTCCAACATACTTTTAGGATGAATAAACAAGAAGAAGGAGTACATACAGATGAAAATCCGTTCGCCTCTACTTCATGAACAAAGAAGCCAGTAGACAGGAAGAAAGGTAACTTCTATCCACCTACTACTGAGTTTAAAACGAATCAAAGTTTATTTGGTTCAAACGTTTTAAATATCGATTGTGAATCAGGTAGAAAAACTTTAATCGATATATGGGAAAAAGAAATTAGTTTGATAATACAAACTAATCCTATTGCTTACAACGACACAGAGACGGTTTTGTTATTAGTTGATCACAAAACAGCTGGAGTTGTAAATCGATTTATTAAGGATGCCACATGGAATTTCGAAAATCTCGAACCCATAGAAGCCTTTAATATAATCATAGATGGTATATATACTATGTTTTTAGGAATTGATTACATCAATGCTAAAGATTTAGAGAAAGATAAAATCAAACAAAATGCTAAGATGGCTCTTAGTAAAATGCAACTATGTGATATATGCTTAATTGATAAATTCTTTTGTGAATATGAAAAGCATATGATCAACACAGGAGATCAAACAGGTTACCCTGCTTATGTGGAAGAATACATACGCAAGATACCATTAGTAGGAGAAAAAGCTATGATAAGTTTTTGCAGGAAAGAACAGTCTTGACGCAATACAGTTTAGCTTTTGCTCAAAGAATAGTAAAAAACGAAATCATCAGTTATTGTGATTTCAGCAAGACTCAAAAGAGACTAAAAGCTTTTAGCAAGAGATGTTGCGAAAAGATTTCGGAAGAATCTTATAATTTTGGTTGTAACCCCAATTACACCAAGAAATATAAGAAAAAATATTCTAAAAAGAAAATAGCTTCTAAATACAGGTTTAAAAAGAAAACTTTTAAACCAGGAAAGTATGTTAAGAAGAAAACTTTTCCTACTAAACAAAAGCTTTGTCCAAAAGGAAAGAAAAATTGCAGGTGTTGGGTCTGCAACGAAGAAGGACATTATGCAAACGAATGCCCTAACAGGAAGAAATACCCTGACAAACTCAAGGTATTAGAAGAAATCTACTACATAGGTTATGAACCAGTAGAAGATGAATATGATGAAAAGAAAGAAATCTTCATCATACAAGAGATTGACCCTGGACCATCATATGACGAGTCAGAAGATGAATCAACAGACGAAAGCGACTGAGGATTCACCAGAAGAATTAGTAATGACAAACATTACTAATCCAACATCAATCTATGTCAAAGGTACACTTAAATTTGCCGGATATAGAAACATAGAATTACATTGCTATGTTGATACAGGTGCAAGCCTATGTATAGCAAGCAAATACGTCATTCCACCAGAACATTGGGTGAATGCCGAACGGCCTATTGAGGTAAAAATCGCTAATGGTAAAACCATTGTGATTAATAAGGTATGTAAAGACCTTGATATTATGATAGCAGGAGAAGTATTTCATATTCCTATTGTTTATCAACAAGAATCGGGTATAGACTTTCTTTTAGGAAACAATTTTTGTCTAGCCTATAAACCATTTATTCAAGTAGAAAGTAAAACAGTTATTTTTACGTTAAAAGGTGAACCAGTATGGGTTAAGAAGGTTACTCAAGCAAATCAAGTAGGATTTCCTGAGTTCTTAGAATCTAAGAAAATAAACATTAAAAAGAAACCCGTCACACCTGTTAACATCTCCCAAAACAAAATTCACTTTTTAGAGAGGGGGAGAGATATGTTATTAAAATATCGAGAAATGAATTTTGCTTTAACAAATTTATCTCAAGATATTGACAGGAAATCTAAGATTGAACAACTCTTAGATAAAGTATGCTCAGACAATCCATTGGATCCAAAGAAGACCAAGCATTGGATGAGGGCATCAATCAAACTCAATAATCCAAAGGATATTTGCAGGGTAAAACCGATGAAATATAGTCCACAGGATGTTGAAGAATTTGCAGTACAAATTAAAGAATTACTTGAGATGAAGGTAATCATCCCTAGTAAATCAGCCCATATGTCACCAGCATTTTTAGTTGAAAATGAAGCTGAACGACGAAGAGGCAAGAAAAGAATGGTTGTCAACTATAAGAAGATGAATGATCTTACTATAGGAGATGGTCACAACTTACCAAATAAGGACAGTTTGCTAGCCCTTATACGAGGTAAGAAAATATTTAGTTCATTAGACTGTAAATCAGGATTCTGGCAGGTATTGTTAGATGAAGAATCACAGCTATTGACAGCATTTACATGTCCCCAAGGACATTTTCAGTGGAGAGTGTTACCATTTGGTTTCAAGCAAGCTCCATCAATATTTCAAAGGCATATGCAAGAAGCATTCAGACCTTTTGAAAAATTCTGTTGTATTTATGTAGATGATATTCTTATATTTTCTAACAATGAAAAAGAACATCTTATACATTTAGCAGCAGTATTAAAGAAGTATGAAACTCTTGGCATAATCCTATCCAAGAAAAAGGCTCAACTCTTCAAAACAAGTATTAATTTCTTAGGTTTAGAAATTGATCAAGGAACACACTGTCCTCAGAATCATATCTTGGAACATATTCATAAGTTTCCAGATCAGATAGAAGACAAAAAACAGTTGCAAAGATTTTTAGGTATACTAACTTATGCATCTGATTATATTCCTAAACTTGCAGCTTTAAGATCACCTTTGCAGGCTAAGCTCAAAAAGGAAAATCCATGGAAGTGGATAGAATCTGACACTTCTTATATTAAGAAAATAAAGAAACAGTTAGTAAGCTTTCCAAAGCTCTATCATCCGGAGCCTGAAGACAAGCTTATCGTAGAAACAGACGCATCCGATAAACATTGGGGTGGAATTCTCAAAGTTGTTAATTCGGACGAAAAAGAATTAATATGCCGATACGCATCAGGAAGCTTTAAAGACGCAGAAACAAGATATCATTCAAATGAGAAAGAATACTTGGCAGTCAAAAGAGCTATTACAAAATTCTCTATTTATCTAACCCCTGTTGAATTTACTGTCAGGACAGATAACAAGAATTTTACTTATTTCCTCAAACTAAAAATTGAAAGAGATAACAAGCAAGGAAGACTTGTGCGATGGCAACAATGGTTTTCCAGATATTGCTTTAAGGTTGAACACCTTAGTGGAATTAAGAATTGTCTTGCCGACTTCTTAACAAGAGAATATCAGCAAAATCAAAAGGTATGACAAATAAAACTCTACAGGTTAATGTCACATCCTACTTGCAGGTATCCAAGGCATTTCAGGCCTATAAATAAGAGAGGAATTTAGCATTTGGAAATCACACCAAAACACCAAACACCCTCTCTATACCAAAGATCTCTTGCTTAGATCAAAGAGCCCTGCTCTATAAAAAAATCTCTTTCTTTGAGATAAAAATATGGAGAATTTCTCTTTAGAAAAATTATTAGCAGAACAAATGATTTTGCTAAAAGAATATGAATCATTGGAAAATAGACTTTCAATAATTCGGGCAAAAAAAGAATTTGTGAAGAAGTATTCTCTTCATGAACAACAAAAGGTTATCTCTGAACCTTCTTCTTCAAAGAATGAATCTGAGACTAGCCCGGAGCAAACGGCTACCGGTAAAGGCATATCAACTCCGTTGACGCCTGTGGATTTGGAAAAAATCCAACACGAAGCTTCAACTTCGTCTCAAAAGGTAATTACTTCACCTTCCTCAGAAATGAGTCAAGAAGTGACTAATCCTGAGCAAACGGCTCCAGGTAAAGATTCAACAAATCCGTTGAAGGCTGTGAATTTGCCAAAAATTCAGAATGAGGTACAGACCTCCATAACGTTAGTTAAACCCTCGGATTTAAATCTGAGACCTAATGGGGGAATTCAAATCCCTAAAAAGACTGAAGGTCAAACTTCAGCAGTCCCTTTCGGATATAAAGGCCCTAAAGCCTATTATGTTGTGTTCAATGGTCCTAATGCAGGAATATACACCACATGGGAAATTGCAGAGAAGGCTGTTAAAGGTTTCTCTAATGTTAAACACAAGAGATATAAATCTTTTGCAGAAGCAAGAGTTGCTTCAAACCTTTATACTACTCAGCAGTCCAAGCCACCACTTGAACTGATAAGTTACGCAGATGCATTACAACCAACTTATGCAGGTGCGGTCACTCAAAAGAAGGAATTTTCGAGCAAAATAATACTGGGAACAATTCCAAAAAGTCAACAAACATTGTTGAAGCAGCTAGAAGAAGATACTGAAACTATTGAAATTACATATTCAAAGTTCAAATATCTTTATCAATATGGCAGGTCAGCCACAGAGCAGAAGTTTGTTGATGAGCATTTCTTCACCACAGACAAGAAGAATGTCAGCTACTTTAACTTCTATCCAAATGCCGATCCAGACATGGTATATGAGGCATATCAATTTGGATTATTAGCACAAGTTTATCCTACTGCTAGTAATCTCTTGGAAATCTCTAGATTCCCTAAGGAATTTAGGAAAGCAGTTAAGACATACAAGGCAAATTGTCTTAAAGGCCAGGAAGTCGACATTTTCATCAAAACTACCAGTACAATTATTTGTTGGGAAGATGAAGAAGAATATGACTGTCCACCAAACCAACCAACTCATTATGTCCAGGTTGGTATTGCAAAGGAAAAAATCTATTCCCCAAGTCAAGCCATGGAGAAGAAAGATTTAAGAGAGCTTGCTGAGCAAAAATTATTGGTTTTAATCAATAAATTATTCAACATTAAGCCAGAAGATAAATTAAAGGTTAACCTTGCAACATGTTATTCTTTAATGACGTCTTACTCCCATAAGGGATTAACGGAAGAAGACTACTGCAAGATTGTAGCTTTCAGAAGACAGCTATTACACAAAGATGCTGTTGGCTCCCATAAAGATCTCTTTTGCAAAAGAAAGCAGAAAGAGATAAAGAAGTTTGGCATTCAGCTTGATTGTCAATATTGTAGCCCTACCACTTCTGAAGATAAGGTAAAGGCAACAGATTCCTCCACTACCTCCACTACAGATAAAGGAAAAGGAGTGGTCGACAAAGAAAAGTAGAGAAGGACCTACTTTTTCAGTAGACATCGTTTTACAGCACCATACAGGGAAGATAAGGAATCTTATCTCTTCAGACTTTTGTGCATCAATAATATACATTCTACGTATGCAGTTACGTAATAAAATTTGTATAGATCCTCACTCCTTAGTCTATAAAAGGATGAGTTCCATTTCAGTTTAAGGCATAAAAAAAAAACTTAGCAGAGCGCACGCACTGTACATTAAGCTTTCAAAAAATTCATAATGAGCGAGTAAAATCCCTACGGGGTTACGAGTGTAAACAGGCTCATAATGAGTCTGTATCTGTATAATTATATGAATCAATAAAAAGTCTTTTCTTTTATAAATCTTGGTTATGTCTTGAGTCATTCTGGAGTCCGCTTTAGAGCACAAGGAGTACCGCTAGGCAGGAGGCCGTTAGGGAAACGCCGCTCACAGGATTGAAGACCAGAGATAATAAACCAAAGATTTAGAAGAGAAAAGAGATTTTTAAACATCAATAATTCCATGCAGATATAGATCATTGCAAAAGTCTGGTAAAACTCTTAACCCTGTTCTAAACAAATTTTTATATACCTTTTTATATCAAGCAAACTTGTTTATGATTAGTAATAATCGTAGGTCAGTAATGTTCCCCTGGACCTTAGTCATTAATGGTGAAACCATTAGACTTAACGATGAAGACTTCTTCACCAGAATAAGAGATCTAGCATGTCTAGATATCAATAACAACAGACTACACCGACTTAAAGAATTCTATATCAGTTTAGAAATGATGCAGGAACAACATTATAGTTTCTACATTAGAAACAGTCAAGAGATTGACGGTTTAAAAAACCATATCGGTAGTATTATTGGCTCAGGAAATAGTGAACCTCAAGCTAATAATATATGTCATGCCTTTTGTTTTTGCAAAAAGTAGACACAATTAATAATTATGTTAATTATTCAATCCATTACGTGACAAAAGTCCACTATGGGACAAAATAGGAATGGGTATTTAGGACCCTTCAATTTGGAAATGGGTATTTTGGACCCTTTCCTCCCACAGAAAGGTATTTAGGGCCTTCACCTATTTACTACCAATTCAGTTTACATCACTAGAAATAGAACAAAAACAAAACCATTAGGGCTTTCTCAATCTGAAATAATAATAACATACTATATTTACAATATATACAATATTATAGCCAATATACCATTGGAGCACAACTTCTTATAGATTCAGCAAATTTTACATAATCAATATTTTATCTGATTTAGCCAACTATTTTTAGCTAATACCATTGGAGATGCTCAAGGTACCTAAACCGATTTGTTCAAATTTCTTAAATCTATACCCATGCTTAAGACACAAACTCTCATTTCTGAACCATGTACAGCTAAGTATTTTTTTCCTTGCCCTCCTCGTGTAAACCTGTTTATTTGCTATACAAAACTGCTGGTGTCTATATTTACTACCAATTCAGTTTACATCACTAGAAATAGAACAAAAACAAAACCATTAGGGCTTTCTCAATATTTTTCTCCTCTTTTTCTTCCTAACATGAAACTTGTCTTGCTCATCAGGCACAACTTGCCACGGTAACATACCAGTTTCTGGGTCAGTAAAGGTCTGTAGCACCTTTTCCCTAAGGTCAGTGTCTCGAACCTCACAAAACCTAGTCGACCAATCAGGTGGTTCAATCGCCTGTGTCCCCAATCCAGGCACCCGATCCCTTGACTCCACATTTTTTGCTTGTTGCCAATCAAACACATATGTCGCTACCCTCCTGTAAAATTTTTCCTTGAAGACTTCCCACACTTGGTACTTGTAGTGATTTATCACCATCACACTTCCATTCATATTCACATACTTGTACCCATCCCGCAAGTGAAAATGGTGCACCATATTGATCAATGTTGAATTCAGTGCTTTTGGTCGGACTATACTCTTGTGTCTCTCAGGCACTGCCAATCGACAAGTGTATCCGGCCATAACGCCCTTTACAGGCAGGCGTTTGAGTCCTGACGGTCCAAAACTTAGACATGAAGTCCTCAATTCAGCCACCTCACTAGGCCTAGAGTAGGTATTAAGTACACTGTGCAATGACAAACCAGTAGGGAAGTGTAAAAATTCATCCACATCAATATAACAACCTGAAATAATAATAACATACTATATTTACAATATATACAATATTATAGCCAATATACCATTGGAGCACAACTTCTTATAGATTCAGCAAATTTTACATAATCAATATTTTATCTGATTTAGCCAACTATTTTTAGCTAATACCATTGGAGATGCTCAAGGTACCTAAACCGATTTGTTCAAATTTCTTAAATCTATACCCATGCTTAAGACACAAACTCTCATTTCTGAACCATGTACAGCTAAGTATTTTTTTCCTTGCCCTCCTCGTGTAAACCTGTTTATTTGCTATACAAAACTGCTGGTGTCTATATTTACTACCAATTCAGTTTACATCACTAGAAATAGAACAAAAACAAAACCATTAGGGCTTTCTCAATATTTTTCTCCTCTTTTTCTTCCTAACATGAAACTTGTCTTGCTCATCAGGCACAACTTGCCACGGTAACATACCAGTTTCTGGGTCAGTAAAGGTCTGTAGCACCTTTTCCCTAAGGTCAGTGTCTCGAACCTCACAAAACCTAGTCGACCAATCAGGTGGTTCAATCGCCTGTGTCCCCAATCCGGGCACCCGATCCCTTGACTCCACATTTTTTGCTTGTTGCCAATCAAACACGTATGTCGCTACCCTCCTGTAAAATTTTTCCTTGAAGACTTCCCACACTTGGTACTTGTAGTGATTTATCACCATCACACTTCTATTCATATTCACATACTTGTACCCATCCCGCAAGTGAAAATGGTGCACCATATTGATCAATGTTGAATTCAGTGCTTCTGGTCGGACTATACTCTTGTGTCTCTCAGGCACTGCCAATCGACAAGTGTATCCGGCCATAACGCCCTTTACAGGCAGGCGTTTGAGTCCTGACGGTCCAAAACTTAGACATGAAGTCCTCAATTCAGCCACCTCACTAGGCCTAGAGTAGGTATTAAGTACACTGTGCAATGACAAACCAGTAGGGAAGTGTAAAAATTCATCCACATCAATGAACCCAACCCATTCACACGAATCCCTTGCCCTTAACGCGCAATGCGCAAAACCAGCTTCTTGAGTCTTGATCCAAGGCCATATATGACGACTTATATTGTAATTATCATCTACTAATAACTTAACTATGTCAACAATGTCATCATCACTGTTGTTGTCATAGATGAACCACTGCTGGACCCCAACCCTAGAATTATACACAATCCATTCTTTTAGGAACCGGGCCTGATTCCGGAGCATTGTGCATACACACATCTGGTGTAACTTACGATCAAGTGGTTTGGGTCCAATTCTCCATTCTGGTCTGGCTATGGATCTAAGTACACCTCTACCGACTACTCTAATTGAGACCTTGACTGACCCATTATTGGCTGCATTTTGTTTCAATAGACTCAATGGAGTTTTGCACCGTACAATTTCCTGAGCAATTGAAAGAACCTCAGAGCTAAGAAAAAACTTGGGCCTCTGAAAATCCAAGCCGTACACACACTCAAATCTCGATGCATTAGCGACTCTCCCTGACCTTAGATTAAGCCCCTTGACAAAAACAACGGTAGTATTGTCCCGGTCTATAAGAGATTCATAAACCATAGAGTCCCAACGGTAGACTGGACCTGCAGGAAGTTTGCTTACAGATTTGACTGCAACTGATACAGTGAATCCACGTGGGTGAAGCGGGCACCGCACGATCTGGCTTCCTAAATACTTGTCACTGATTGATAGCGGCGCAAGCTTGTGGTGAATAGTAGATGAGTTTGATGAGAAGTATATACAGAGAATGCAATGTTTGGTAAAAAAAGGCGTTGAAGGAGGGTATTTGAGGAATACAGCAGCCTGATCCGGAAATAGGACGGTTTCTGGAACTAGTAGATGAGATGATGAAGTGAGTGGAGTGTGGAGAGTCCCCAAGACAGCTTCAATCACTGGTGGTCGCCAAGTTGGAACTAATTGTTGATGGTATTGATACCTTTCTGCAGCAAATAATATATATAGAAATGTTAAGAGACGTCGACGGATAAATGAATTCACAGATACCAAACAGAAGACAAATTCCACAACACAAGAGATGAGATGTTTCTATAATCTATAATCTATAATAATATGATAGTAATAGAATTGCATAGAGTCAAGGTGGGCACATAGTAAAATAAGTTGTGTCGGTAATAACAGGGAAAACAAACATGTTCCGGAATAAACGGGGAGGATTAGATCTTCCTTGTAACCAAACATACTGTACTAAATTAGTAGCAGCAGCAGCAGTAGTAGTAAAGGGGAAAGCAAGCAACGCCAACAGGGGGATACTAATTAATAGGAGTAAGAAAAAGCAAAGGAGGACACCTGTGAAGAAGAGGCCAAGAAGAGTCAAGATGACAATGAAAAGAGCAAAGCACAAGAAAGTTTTCCATGGCCTCCCATCTCCTCGTTTTCTGCGATCTTTCATCCACCCTCTTCTTCAACTAGTAAATATAGACGACTAGTTTCATCTTTCAAATTTTTATATATAATAAATATCTGTAATCTATCCTAACTAGCAAGCCTATATTACTTACTCACCAGTCACCCCACTAGTGTGTATGTGTATCTGTGTTGTTCTCAATCTGCACTTGAAACCCACTTCGGAAATACTAAACTTCATCGGATTCAGATTGGGGATGGATGGATGGATGGAAAACATTATTATATTACAAAAAGTCCAAGAAACGGCAGAATTGGATGGTGGACACAATTTTGTAAGTCAAGGCCTACTACTTGTGTCTTCCTTTTTTTCTTTTTTCCCTTTTTAATAATACTAATTTTATATCTGCAATGCACACGATGCTTTTTAAATATGACGTGCACGCTTTCAAATTTCGGAAATTGAAACAAATTAATTTAGGTATTTAATAATGACTAGCTTAAAACCCGTGCGATGCACGGATTTTTTTAATATTATATTAAAAATTTTAATTATTTGAATTAATTTTTTTAAAACATGATTTTTGGGTACTTAAATTTTTAAATGAGATTATATGATGATAATTATATAAATGTTATTCGTGACAATTCTAGAAAATGGGGAATTTTAGTTAAAAATTTAGAAAAGATGATGGATTTTAGTTGAAAAAGATAATCGGTTAATTATAAGTAATTATAAAATTATTTTTTTATTAGATAGAATGCCCATGATATAATTGGAAAAATAGAGTATTTGGTTAGAGAAAATTAAAAAGGTAACATGTTTTAGGTGAAAAAGGTAATTGATTAGTTTAGAGTAAATATAAGTTAATTATGTTATTTTACTAAATAAATTGCTTGTAATGTTTTTAGAAAAAAAGAAATTATTGTTGCCCGTGATATTTCTAGGAAAATAGGGATTTTAATTATAAAATATAGAAAAAATGATATGTTTTAACTGAAAAAGTTAATCGATTAATTATTAGTATTATCATATTACTATTTTATTTCATATAGTAGAACTGCCCTTAGTATACTTGAAAAATGAGATATTTTAGTTAGAGAAAATAGAAAAGAAAACGGAAAAATTAAAAAGATGACATGTTTTAGGTGAAAAAGGTAATTGATTAGTTTATACTAATTATAATTTAACTATGTTCAATTACTAATTAAAATTGCTCCTAGTGTTTTTTAGAAAATGAGAAATTAACGTTGTCCGTTATATTTCTAGAAAAAAAAAGGAAATTAATTAGAAAAAATAGAAAGATGATACTCCCTCCGTCCCACTTATTTTGTCCTCATTTGACTTTCTTGGTCAAATTGATAAAACTTTGACCTTAAATAATAATTTAATTATTTATGCTTTCATAAATTTAAAAGTTGGATATTGTAATATGATAAGTGTACTTTGTGATAATAATTTTTTTTAAAAATATAATTGTCATATAATATAAGTAATTCTCATTACAAAATTGGTCAAATTGACCAAAATTTGGTCAAAGTGACAAAATTAGTGGGACGGAGGGAGTATGTTTTAGTTGAAAAGATAATCGATTAATTATTAGTATTGTAGTGCACGGGTTTCTTGTATTATGTTATAAATTTTATTTAATATTAAAATTATGTTTTTATATAATCATTATTTTAATAATTTTTTTAATTTTAATTTATTATAATTTAATATACTCATGTTTACAGATTATAATAATTTTTCCTTATTATAAACAACGTATATGATTTTTAATATATTTTATTAATAATTGAAAATTTTGGTGTGATATTTTCGAAAGGAAATATTAATGATCGAAAGATATGATATGATTCATGTTTTTACGTGTTTATAAAATGTAATATCTCCAACTAAAAGTAAATATGAAAAAGAGAATCGACTAATTACCGTTAATTTTATTATATTAATGTGATATTTTCGGGTATATATTAATGATTGTAAGATTTGTTTTAAATTAAAAAGATAAAGTGTTTTAGTTCGAAAGGACATATTAATGATGGAAAGATATGATGCGAAAATAAGTTATAGAACTATCCTTAAAATGCACCTTAAAATGCGTGTCAAACACGCACTTTTATGTAAAGAAATGGGTGGGACAGAGGGAGTATGTTTTTAGGTGTTTATAAAAGGTAATATCTTGACTACTTACCATTAATTATATTATGTTATTACTTATTTTAGATTGTAAGATTTGTTTTAAATTAAAAAGGTAACGTGTTTTAGACTTTTGGTTCGAAAGGAAATATTAATGATGGAAAGATGTGATACGATTGATGTTTTTAGTTGTTTATAAAAGGTAGTATCTTGACTAATTACCATTAATTATATTATGTTATTACTTATTTTAGGTGTATTTTTTTTTTATAATGAAGGGTAAATAAGTAAATTCACGAAGTACCAAAAAATAGGTACCAAAACTTTTAATGTTTCGGTTTTTATATAATAGTATAGATTTTATTAATAATTGAAAAATATGCTACGATATTTTCGGATATATATTAATGATTGTAAGATTAGTTTTAAATAAAAAATGAAACGTATTTTAATTCGAAAGGAAATATTAATGATTGGAAGATATGATAAAAGGTAACATATTCAACTAAAAGTAAATATGAAAAAGGCAATCGAATACTTACCATTAATTATATTATGTTAATATTTATTTTAGGTGTTTTAATATATATTTTTCTTTATAATGAAGGGTAAATAAGTAAATTCACGAAGTACCAAAAAATAGGTACAAAAAAACTGGTACCAATTTATATAATCATTATTTTTTACATAATTTTTAATTTTAATTAATATAATTTAATATACACATGTTTACGGATTATACTAATGTTCCCTTATTATAAACAAAGTATATTTTTAATATATTTTATTAATAATTGAAAGATATTGTATGATATTTTCGGGTATATATTAATGATTGTAAGATTAGTTTTAAATAAAAAAGGAAACGTATTTTAATTCGAAAGGTAATATTAATGATTGGAAGATATGATAAAAAGTAACATATTCAACTAAAAGTAAATATGAAAAAGGCAATAGACTAATTACCATTAATTATATTATGTTAAAATTTATTTTAGGTATTTTAATATATATTTTTCTTTATAATGAAGGGTACATAAGTAAATTCACGAAGTACCAAAAAACAGGTACCAAAAAATTGGTACCAAAAAACAGGTACCAAAAAATTGGTACCAAAAAACAGGTACCAAAACTTTCAATGTTTCGGAATTTATATAATAGTATAGATTTTCGGATATATATATTAATGATTGTAAGATTAGTTTTAAATCAAAAAGGAAACGTATTTTAATTCGAAAGGAAATATTAATGATTGGAAGATATGATAAAAGGTAACATATTCAACTAAAAGTAAATATGAAAAAGGCAATCGAATACTTACCATTAATTATATTATGTTAATATTTATTTTAGGTGTTTTAATATATATTTTTCTTTATAATGAAGGGTAAATAAGTAAATTCACGAAGTACCAAAAAATAGGTACAAAAAAACTGGTACCAATTTATATAATCATTATTTTTTACATAATTTTTAATTTTAATTAATATAATTTAATATACACATGTTTACGGATTATACTAATGTTCCCTTATTATAAACAAAGTATATTTTTAATATATTTTATAAATAATTGAAAGATATTGTATGATATTTTCGGGTATATATTAATGATTGTAAGATTAGTTTTAAATAAAAAAGGAAACGTATTTTAATTCGAAAGGTAATATTAATGATTGGAAGATATGATAAAAGGTAACATATTCAACTAAAAGTAAATATGAAAAAGGCAATCGACTAATTACCATTAATTATATTATGTTAAAATTTATTTTAGGTGTTTTAATATATATTTTTCTTTATAATGAAGGGTACATAAGTAAATTCACGAAGTACCAAAAAACAGGTACCAAAAAATTGGTACCAAAAAACAGGTACCAAAACTTTCAATGTTTCGGAATTTATATAATAGTATAGATTTATCGGTAAATTAAATGTATCGGAATGATAAATTGGAACAAAAACGGATATATTTTAATAATATTTAATTAATTAGTCTAATTTATAATATAAAATACCATTTAAAAAATATTTCATAACAATAAATCGGATTTTAAAAATCAAATCAATCAAATATTTTTTAACGATTTATCGGCGATTCTTGAAAAATTGAACAATTTTTAGAACACTGATTTGATATGTGAGTTTTTCATATTAAACTTTTTTATAAAAAAAAACTATAAAATAATGTTTCCAAACTCTATTAAATTTACGATACTTATTTTATTGACATTAATTTTTATTATTCTAGTTGTTATTGCATTTTTTATTTAAAAATTCAAATTGTTCTAATTTTAAAATTATTAAATGTTATTTTTTATATTTTTTCACTCAATATCTTTATTATACTCTATATGATTAATTTTTATTAGTCTATGAAAAATTTCAAAATAACACCTATAAATTCTATTCATAATTTTTGTAATAATTAAGATGTACAATTCACTACATCAAATATGACCTGTTGCAACACCAAAATGCATTTGTGTTGCATAAAATGTTGCTATAGATAAGATTGGTACTATTCTATTGCAATATTTTTGGAAAGTGTTGTATAAAACAAAAAAATGTTACAAGCAAAGTAAAAAATTTGTAACACATTTGAGCAATTGTAATACTTTTACAAAAACGTTACAATAGCTTTAACACTTTTGGTTAAATTGACCAGAAATTTTGAGCGGACTTTTAATTTTTTCATTGGCGGGCTTCCAAAATTTGGCACCAGCAATTTTGGTACCAAAAATATTATTACACAAAAACACACTTCTATTTCACAAAAACAAAATCCCAAAATTGCTCTCTCTTTCTCCTCTTACTTACTCACCTCTCTCCGGCTCCACTCACCTTAAAATCAATTAAAGCAAAATCCTAAAACTAGCTTCAATCAAATTAGGGTTTCGATTTGAAAGATTACAAAACTAAATTAGACCTTCTTCAATTGAATTAGGGCTTCGATTTGACTTTCAATTATGTTCAATTTATATATACACGTATATGTATCTGTATGTATATGTTATTTGAGGCATATATATATATAAGCATGGTTGAAACTTTTGATTATCCATGTATGCTTTTTGATTAAATTAGTAGAAATTTGATCAAATTAGGGTTTCGATTTGAAAGATTACAAAACTAAATTAGACCTTCTTCAATTGAATTAGGGCTTCGATTTGACTTTCAATTATGTTCGATTTATATATACACGTATATGTATCTGTATGTATATGTTATTTGAGGCATATATATATAAGCATGGTTGAAACTTTTGATTATCCATGTATGCTTTTTGATTAAATTAGTAGAAATTTAGTGTTAGATTTGTGGGTTTTTTTGTTGAATTAGTAGGAATTTACTGTTATATTTATTGGAATTTTGTGGGAATTTGGAATTTTGTGGGAGTTGTGTGTTAACTAGTAGGAATTTTGTGCTAATTTTGTCCTGCTTTTGGGTTAATTAGTTATCTAATTATAAGAGCATCTCCAACTATAGGGACCCTTTGCTAAAAGTGTGTCAAACATGCCTTAAATAAAAATTATAGCTATTGTGTAAAAAAAATCATCTCCAACGGAACATTACTGTTATCTAAAATTTTAGATTATCCTCTAAAATCCTATCATACTATATTTGTCGAAGACCTGTAGTAAAACTCCACATCATCAATATTACCATATTAAAACAATACATTCTATTTTTAACAATTTGAAATCTATACTATTATATAAATTTCGAAACATTAAATGTTTTGGTACCTGTTTTTTGGTACCAATTTTTTGGTACCTGTTTTTTGGTACTTCGTGAATTTACTTATGTACCCTTCATTATAAAAAAAATATATATTAAAACAGCTAAAATAAATTTTAACATAATATAATTAATGGTAAGTAGTCAATTGCCTTTTTCGTATTTACTTTTAGTTGAAGATGTTACCTTTTATCATATCTTCCAATCATTAATATTACCTTTTGAATTAAAATACGTTTCCTTTTTGATTTAAAACTAATCTTACAATCATTAATATATACCCGAAAATATCATACAATATTTTTCAATTATTAATAAAATATATTAAAAATATACTTTGTTTATAATAAGGAAACATTAGTATAATCCGTAAACATGTGTATATTAAATTAAATTAATTAAAATTAAAAATTATGTAAAAAATAATGATTATATAAATTGGTACCAGTTTTTTTACCTATTTTTTGGTACTTCGTGAATTTACTTATTTACCCTTCATTATAAATAAAAAATATATATTAAAACACCTAAAATAAATATTAACATAATATAATTAATGGTAAGTAGTCGATTGCATTTTTCATATTTACTTTTAGTTGAAGATGTTACCTTTTATCATATCTTCCAATCATTAATATTTCCTTACGAATTAAAATACGTTTCCTTTTGATTTAAAACTAATCTTACAATCATTAATATATATCCGAAAATATCGTACCATATTTTTCAATTATTAATAAAATCTATACTATTATATAAAAACCGAAATATTAAAAGTTTTGGTACCTGTTTTTTGGTACCTATTTTTTGGTACTTCGTGAATTTACTTACTTACCCTTTATTATAAAAAAAAAAAAATACACCTAAAATAAGTAATAACATAATATAATTAATGGTAATTAGTCAAGATACTATCTTTTATAAACAACTAAAAACATCAATCGTATCACATCTTTCCATCATTAATATTTCCTTTCGAACTAAAAGTCTAAAACACGTTACCTTTTCAATTTAAAACAAATCTTACAATCTAAAATAAGTAATAACATAATATAATTAATGATAATTAGTCAAAATACTACCTTTTATTAACAACTTAAAACATCAATTGTATCATATATTTCCATCATTAATATTTCCTTTCGAACTAAAAGTCTAAAAGACGTTACCTTTTAAATTTAAAACAAATCTTACAATCTAAAATAAGTAATAACATAATATAATTAATGGTAAGTAGTCAAGATATTACCTTTTATAAACACCTAAAAACACGAATCGTATCATATTTTTCCATCATTAATATGTCCTTTCGAACTAAAACACGTTATCTTTTTAATTTAAAACAAATTTTACAATCATTAATATATACCCGAAAATATCACATTAATATAATAAAATTAACAGTAATTAGTCAATTGTCTTTTTCATATTTACTTTTTGTTGAAGATATTACATTTTATAAACACGTAAAAACATGAATCATATCATATCTTTCGATCATTAATATTTCCTTTCGAACTAAAACACATTACCTTTTTAATTTAAAATCAATCTTTCAATCATTAATATATAACCGAAAATATCACACCATAATTTTCAAGTAAAATGTAACACCTAAAATAAATAACAATATAATATAATAAATGGTAATTAGTCGATTGCATTTTTCATATTTACTTTCAGTTGAAGATATTACCTTTTATAAACACCTAAAAAGATCAAGAGCTTTTTTCATAAATAAATAAGAAAAAGTAAATTTTTGCACATTTACTTTTGTTAAGAATAGCTAAATTACTTTCGACCTCATTTTTGGACTATATATATATATAGTCGAATAATGAAATGATACAATAATTAGTGAAATGATACAATAATTACTTCCGATTTTTTGGATTTGGATTTGGATCTTATTTTGGACCCGAAAAAGTTTGGATCTGGATTTGGATCTTAGGTATCCCGATCCGAGACCCGATCCGAAACCCGAAATCCGATCCAAACCCGATCCGAACCCGAAACCCGATTAAAAACCCGATATATATATATATATATATATATATATATATATATATATATATATAATGAATTATTAAATATATTAATATCTTACATAATTTTATAACCATGATACATAATTTACGTACATTTCACTAATTATTGTATCATTTCCATTTTCGACCTCATTTTTGGACTATATATATATATTACAGTCCAAAAATGAGGTCGAAAATCACTTTTGAAAAATGGAACATGAAATCAGAAATTTAGTTGCATGTTCAGTTGAAAGTGGTTGCCCCTGCGGGGCCATGCAACCCAAATCAGCAACTGAATGCAACTTTTTTTTTAAAGGTGGGATTCTATTTTGGTGGATTTGGGTTGCATGGCCCCGCAGGGGCAACCACTTTCAACAAGTTGAATATGGTTGCATTTGGTTGAATATTGCCCCTGGCGGGGCCTTGCAACCCAAATCAGCAACTGAATGCAACTTTTTTTTTTTAAGGTGGGATTCTATTTTGGTGGATTTGGGTTGCATGGCCCCGCAGGGGCAACCACTTTCAACAAGTTGAATATGGTTGCATTTGGTTGAATATTGCCCCTGGCGGGGCCTTGCAACCCAAATCAGCAACTGAATGCAACTTTTTTTTAAGGTGGGATTCTATTTGGGTTGAATGGCCCCGCAGGGGCAACCACTTTCAACAAGTTGATTGTGGTTTCATTTGGTTGAATATTGCCCCTGGCGGGGCCTTGCAACCCAAATCCACCAAAATCATCCCACCTTTAAAAAAAGTTGCTTGTGGGGTTGCATTTGGTTGAATGTGGTTGCATTCATTTGAATATGGCCCCTGGCGGGGCCTTGCAACCCAAATCCACCAAAATCATCCCACCTTAAAAAAAAGTTGCATGTGGTGTCGATTGAATGTGGTTGCATTCAGTTGCTGATTTGGGTTGCACGGCCCCGCAGGGGCAACCACTTTCAACTGAACATGCAACTATTTTGATTTATAAGGATTATTCTTATAAGTTTTATTTCTTTTATAAGCAATTTTTTGCTTTTTCTTTTCTGGATATCTAGGAATTATTCCTGTATCAAAAGCAAATTGATCACAAAATTCACCTAATTGGTGCTTCTCCGAAAGCTTTTGCTTTTTTAACTGGTTTCTTAACTTTATGTCATTACATAAAGTTAATCCTTCATTTATACAATGACTAACAATTTCTCCATACGTTAGAGAATTATAATTAATATTTATTCCATCATTCTTATTTCTCAAGGATTGTCTAACCCTTTCTGCAAAAAGATGAGGTAATCCGTCTACAAATTTAGACTTCCAATGTAAGGAATTAGAGTCACTCAATTGATACACACACACACATAAATACATACATACATACATACACACATACATACATACATACATACATACACACATACATACATACATACATACATACATACATACACTATATACATAATTATTAATTATACATACACATATATAAATAATTATACATAGTTGGTCATTATGCCAACCAATGTTGGACTAAGAAAGCTCTTAATGAGATAGAAGATGAGCAATTACGCTCACAATTAGAAAAGGTTTTGCTTCATAGTTCTGAAGATGAAAGAGAATCTTCTAATGACGAAGATTTAGCCTAAAATGAGGTCGAAAATCACTTTTGAAAAATGGAACATGAAATCAGAAATTTAGTTGCATGTTCAGTTGAAAGTGGTTGCCCCTACGGGGCCATGCAACCCAAATCCACCAAAATAGCATCCCACCCTAAAAAAAAAAAAAAAAAAAAAGGTACACAGGCGTGTGAATTAGTTGGCACATGGAGGGCACATGGGGGGAGGGGTGTAGTATTTTTGCAATTTTGAAACTTAGTATAGTAAAATTGTTTTTGGTAAATATATTGTATCATATTTTTCAATTATTAATATTTCTAATTAAAACACGTTACCTTTTTAATTTACAACAAATCTTACAATCATTAATATATACTAGAAAATATCACACCAAAATTTTCAATTATTAATAAAATATAATAAAAATCATATACGTTGTTTATAATAAGGAAACATAATTATAATCTGTAAACATGAGTATATTAAATTATAACAAATTAAAATTAAAAAAATTATTAAAATAATGATTATATAAAAACATAATTTTAATATTAAATAAAATTTATAACTTAATACAAGAAAACCGTGCACTGCAATACTAATAATTAATCGATTATCTTTTCAACTAAAACATATCATCTTTCTATTTTTTCTAATTAATTTCTTTTTTTCCTAGAAATATAACGGACAACGTTAATTTCTCATTTTCTAAAAAACACTAGGAGCAATTTTAATTAGTAATTGAACATAATTAAATTATAATTAATATAAACTAATCAATTACCTTTTTCACCTAAAACATGTCACCTTTTTAATTTTCCCGTTTTCTTTTCTATTTTCTCTAACTAAAATATCTCATTTTTCAAGTATATTAAGGGCAGTTCCATTATATGAAATAAAATAGTAATATGATAATACTAATAATTAATCGATTAACTTTTTCATTTAAAACATATCATTTTTTCTATACTTTATAATTAAAATCCCCCTTTTCCTAGAAATATCACGGGCAACAATAATTTCTCTTTTTCTAAAAACATTACAAGCAATTTGTTTAGTAAAATAACATAATTAACTTATAATTACTATAAACTAATCAATTACATTGTTAGGTCCAAGTGTGTTGTAGAGGGGGGGTGAATACAACTTTTCGATTATGAGAAGCAATAAATACGATGCAATAAATGAACACACAGATTCAAGGAATATATTTCTTTATATATAACTTGAAAAGGTTGCTACAACATTCATTACAAAGTATAACAGAAGTTGAGAGAGAAGTGAATGATTCTAAGCTCTGTGAATATACTCTCTCTCTTTCTCTTGTGTTTTTCTCAATATTGCTCACTAACTAAAACATTACACAAGTGCTTCTATTTATACTACATGTAATCTATGACCTGTAGTCTTCAAAGACTAAGATGTACGTGGCCCAATGATGTCCACATAAATCTTGTCTTATCTTGAAAGCTTGGAAATCTGCCAATCAGAAGATGCCATGTGTCATGTTGAAGCTGCACTCTAAGTAGAACTTCTACTTGAGAATTTCTACTTAGCCATCTCGAAATTCTAAGTAGAACTTCTACTTGAGAATTTCGACTTAGCCATCTAGAACATTTAGTACTTAGAAAATATTCTGGTCTTCAACTTGAAACTTCAATGCACATCTTGAGCTTGTGATATCTTCATATCTTCTTTGTTCTTCTACAAGCTCTTGAACATGGATCTTTATTACTGACATAAACTTGCTATCAATGTCCTGACACTTGATGCACTGGTCTGGTTCATAAGTGACTAGTCTTGATAGTGTTTCTGCTTCTTGAATAAATTACCATATTCACTTAGTAACTTGGCTTTCCAATATTTGCTTTCCTTCTTGTTCACTTGAAATCAATTGGTCTTGTTGATACTGATAGTTATGATCTTGATTCTCGAATTCTCAAATCACTGAGGCCTGAACAACTTTGACTTGAACTTCTCTCAATGATTTCTTCTTGGCTTGATCATAGTTAACATGTTCAATTGTATCAATTACCTTGTCTTCATATAGTGTTGATTTCTTGTGACTTCTTGTTCTTGATTGTCTTCTGGTTAAGTATCTTTTCTTTTAATTGAGTTACATAAGTTATAGTGTTACAAGTTAATACACTCTGCCTTTCAATCTCCCCCAATTTGATTGTCTAACAATGACATTCAAATTAATGAAGGATAACTCAACTAAACAAGAGACGAGAAAAGATAATTAACATTACAGTCTTGAAAAAATATACAATTGCAAGTACATGAAAACAATACAAAGAACTTAAACTAGAAACAGAATTCGAACCTCGAATTAAAGATCATTTGAATGATTCCTATCACCTGGATTATTTCATATCTTTTAGTCAAACTTATATCACCTTATTGGATTCATTCTAAGATGAATTTTCCTCAAGTGAGTTAAAGCAACCGAAAGACATGAAGTTTTTCCAACTTCAAGTTCACACCACTCTGACCTTTAACCCTAATTCCGTTTCCTTTTCCTAGCTTCAGCAGCTTGATCTTTTTCTTCTTTCTGCCTTCTGCGCTTCTCCTCCTGCTGCTTTTGTTTCTTATATACTGGATTATGAAGTTGCGTCCACCTAGTATTCAACAAACTTACTGCTTCCATCTCTAGAGGGTTCCTGGGTTCTGGGTAAGGATGTTTGAAAAGCCTTCTGAGTTTGTCCACCTCCTGAGTAGTCCTGATCTCTGGAATTTCCTCAAATTTCTTCATTATAAGCCGAGGTTTCCTATGAGTTTTATCAGCTTTAAACTGACAATAGATCATTTTGGGATAGCCTATGACACGGTTAGTATTGTGGACACTAGCCGCCTCTCGCTCCAATCGCTTCTTTTCCACTACTACATCAGATAGGTAACTCACGAGTCTCTGCTTTTCTGTCACATACTTAACTTCCACATCTTCCCATTTGAACAAATATAACACTTTTTCCAGAAATGCAGCATCTTGAGTCTGCAGCAGCCATTGTTTACTCATATGCAAGAATGTTTGATTCTGGTCTGCATCTATGAATACTAAGGCATCAGCTGTATTATCAACAAAAGAGTGTATCCAGTATACACTGTCTCTTCCTGGAACACCAACTGCCTCCCTTATCTCTCCTTGTTCCAGTTCTCCAGTAGGAAGATTCAGAGCTTCATCGACATTCTTCATTGCTTGAAGAATATTCCAATTCCTCTCTATCAGCTCTGGTTCAATCTTCACATTATCAAGAGGGTTTGGAGCAATGACATCACACTTCCACACCTCATTGCTCTTCTTTAGTATGACACTTTCAATGGTCTTCACTGATTTATCTTTAAGCACAGAAGCGAATCCCTTACCCATCATCTGCCTACAGACGGCCTTAAGAGATTCCACTGAAAGTTCCATTAAGTCCTTTTCCTCCAGGCTCACCCTCTTCAATTTACTGTCAACCACCATCCGGACAACATTTGGATATGCTGAGAATTCTGGACCCTTGTCCTCTGCTAGCCGCATTAACTGATCCCTATACAGAATGCTTAGATTCTCAGAATGAGAGTATTGAATTTTTGTTGCTAGCAAGAACAACTCTGATGCAGATCTTCTCGTCATGAATTGGTCATCCACATACATGAAAGACATTGGAACTCCTTCTGTGAAAGACAAAATAACCTGCCACTCCTTTTGCGTTGAATTGTATCCAACCCTGACTTTAGAAATTAATCTCTTTAAAGCATTTATGTAGTCAGCAGCCATTGGATTCTGCAAATTTAGGTTGTAGAACAGATCATCTGCTTCCTTGTTATGATCTCCTTTTGTACATGGTCCCATCAATATCTTTCTTGCGTCATCCCACTTCTTCCCTATCCTTCTATTGTCCAGATCAATTTGAGGATCAGCTAGCCTTGCAAGCTCATAATCGTACTGCTTTCCTTGTAGCTCCGCTTTCTTTTCCTGAAACGCAGCACGATCTTGCATTGCCTTCATTTTAAAGAATTCAGCTTGATCCAAGGCTAACTGTTGAGCTTCAAGGGTTTCCTCATCAACAGTAATTTCTTCAGGCAATCCGAAAGACATTCCAGCACCTCCACCTTGATCCTTCAATGATCTCTTTATAGCATGTTTCAACGGTGCGTCTTCCATATCGGAATCTGAGTCAAATACCTCCTGTACTTTTTCTTGATGACTCAGATCAACGAATGGCTCATCTGGCTCAATCGCTATTGCCTTACCCTTTTTCCTTCTTAGAGCCTCTTCATCAATAGACGGCTCAATTTCTTTTACAAGATCAGCATGTTCTTGAATTTCTTCGATTTGAACTCCCTGTTGTCTCGTCTCCTTTATACTCTCCCCCTTAGGTGAGTTATCCTGAACTCCACCCTGGTCTCCAGATCCACCAGCTGTATCAAAATCTTCAAACCCGGAACCATAGGCTCCTGCTCCACTAGCACCACCTGTACCAGCATCGGGGGGAGGTTGTTGCGGCGCGAAACATTCCTGGGGCACAAAACTTCTGATTGCGAACATAACTCTGCTTATCTCCACAGCCAGAGTATCCATTGTAAGCTCAATTGCTCCCATCCTGTCATTCAGGGTGTTTCCCAAGACACCAGCAGCATGGCCCATGTCATTTACCTGATTTGTCAAATCAGTAAAAGCTGAAGCTTGAATTGCCATTCGTGCTGCGTAGTCGTCAAGTGCCCTTTGATTATTTCCAACATTCATCCCTAACTGCTCCATTGACTGCCCAAACTGCTTCATTTGACTTTCCATAGAAGACATACGAGATTCAAGATTTTCAGAATTATGGGACGGTGTTTGGTTTAGGTGACCTCGCTCTAATTCTCGTTCTGTTGGTATTTGGCGCTCGGTTTCGGGCCTTAAAAATGAAGGTCCCTCTCTCCCTAACCTCTCACACACACTCCCTGTCTCACGCTCGTGTATATCTTCAGTAAATGATCCAAAGTATGAAGCAGTACCTGCAGAAACTTGATAAGAAATATAATTTGCAGTTATGGGATCAATTGCTGTTTGTTCCTGAGTTGGAATCTCAGGCTGAGAGGCTACAAAGTGTTCTTGTACAACATCAGAACCGATCCTCTTTGTAGCATCAGTACGTACCGTTGAAGGTACGGCTGAAGTTTTTAAAGCTTCATGTCCTTTTGAAGTAACAGCATCTTCAAGAGGTACATACTCATCATCAAAATCAAAATCCCTATGTGCAGATTGTTCAATGGGTGAACCACTCACGTGAGGTGGAGTGGTTGCGTGTGACACTCTAGGGTTTGACTGAGGTTTAGAAGTAGCAGCATGAGAAATTTTGGCTTTCTTTCGAGTAAGAGGCTGCTCTTCGGGGTCACTCTCCTCATCATTTCCTACATCTATATGTGCTGGCTGTTTGGATTCCGGTGACTTGGATGACAAGGAATTAGAAATATAGCTCTCACCCTGGGATAGATTCTGCGGGCTAGCAGTCTCTTGGGTCGGGGAATCAGAAACATAGGAAGAGGAATGAGTAGAATGTAGAGAGAGATTACCTGAATCATTACCTTGTTCGTCACCGCTTTGCTCATCAGGAATCCCTTCAAATGCCTCAGCATGAGCAGACCGATTCTGAGCATGTGATGAAGCTTGCGAGAATTCCATCAAAGTGGTAACTCCCTCATCATATGTAAGCCACTTTTGTAAAGTTTCAGGAATAGACATCGGTTTTCCATGATGTTTATCCTGATTTTCAACTGTTGAAAGTGACTTAGTGCCCATCCCTAGCGGTGCAGATGATAGACCACTGGCAAAACTCCGTCTAACTGCAAGAGCATCCTTCGGTACTAAACCATTGATCAGCATCTGTAGGAACCGAGGAAACCAGCAGACAACATCTGTGGTGTTGAGGTCTCTGCTTGCAGGAGATCCCATCACGGCCACTATCTCAGAGAGAACTATTCGTCCATAATTTATATCCATCTCTCTTGCTAGGGCAATTCCAAGGTTTTGCATGGGAATAGAAATTTGATGATAATCACTTTCTCGTGCCCGAAAACATCTTGTGATGGCCTCGAAAAAGTAATTCCATTCCACATGAAGAAATTGTTTTTGGATGTTTCCAGTGATCCGGCCAGTCGGAGGATAACACCCTATTTCTTCAAAGAATCTGAGGCGATCTGCAGCTGTTGGTTCTGGATCATAAGCATCTTTAACAGGGAATCCAAGAACCTTGTTGACAATTTGTTCAGTCACCTGATATTCCTGACCCGCTAAGGTAAACCTGAAACCAAAGGGGGTTGATTTGCTCCCAAAAGAAACCGCACTAGTCCATAATTGCTGTAAAGCATCATGCACTAGTGTAGGTTTAGCAGTAAAAGCATCGCTAGCTTTGGAATACAAATTGAGAAATCGTATCCAAGACTTAAAGCGCGGGAGTTGATCACCAATTTCCGTAGAAATATTATAAAAATTGTTTTTGGCAAGTGAAAATTGGTGAGCCATTTTAATTAAGAGTTTTTCCTTTAGAAAAATATGAATTTTAATTTTAATTTATGAAAAACAATTAATTGTTGAATTAACCGTAATGTCCCTTTTAATTTTTCAAGAACACAAAAGCCTCTTTTTGAAAAACTAAACTACGGGAGCAAATTAACAGTTAATGGAAGGCAAGTTTCAAACCACTAATTAAATCTGCTTTAACAGTGAAGTGTTTGTGTGAAAACGTGTATGAACAGATCTGTGAAATTTTGTGTGTATATATGCGTGTGTGTATATATCAATGAAGATGAACAGTTATACAAGACACAATCACAGATGAATGATGACACACAGGTAAGAGGAGTCAAAAATCGGGCATTAATTCGTTGTCCGTAAGAGATTAGTCACAAAAATCACGAATTAGTGATTGAGAATATGAAATCGCCTGTATGTATATGTGCGGCTGTAAAACTGAACTAGGTAAAAGTGAAAGAAAAGATCGAGTTAGAGATGTATATATAGACATGAATGTGCAATGACAGAAATGCCCCTGATAAAAAGTGTGAAAAACACTAAGTACATACAGGGAACACTCTATCTCGAAATTCTATCTCGAAGTCTATCTCGAACTTTTTAAGTCGAACTTCGAGATAGAGTTCGAGATAGCTGAAACTCGAAAAACTTTACCATTTATCTTGTAAATGACCATGTAAACAGCATACACCACCAACAGCACTAGGGAAATCTATCTCGAAATTCAAGTAGAAATTCGAGATAGACTTCGAGTTAGGAGTTAACTCGAAAAAAATTCCCTAACACAACTGATAGCTCTATCTCGAACATCAAGTCGAAATTCGAGTTGAGTTTCGAGATAGAGTCCAACTCGAAGTTGTAAACTAACTCGAAGTATTCTCAGTTCTTTTCAAAAATATTTCCAAAAATGGAAACTTATCTCAACCTTCGAGATAAAGTTCGAGATAGAAATTATCTCGAATATTTTGAAGAAAATAAATAGGCACACTGGTAACTCTAAATCGAACTCTAAGTCGAATTTCGAGTTGAATTTCGAGATAGAGTCTAACTCGAAATTCTTCCCAGACTTAGAATTTTCAAAACTTCACTCTGGAAGCTCAAATCGAAATTCAAGTCGAATTTCTAGATGAGTTTCGAGATAGAAACTAACTCGAAATTTTGAAGATACTTAGATTAATTTGACAATTTTTCCTTGAAAAACTCAACAATTAATTTTGTCAAATTAATATAAATATCAATTCAAGGATTTTAATATATGACATAATTAAAACATTCCTTGATAATTCTAAGGCCTCTAATTACATGAAAAACACAGGTAAATTCATCTAAAAATCATGCAATATTTAGAATATTATGAATTTAACTCCCCCTATGATCATGCAATCTAACAAGCATAAATTCACAGATTTGTGCTATAAAAGACACTTAAAACACACTGAATTCATGCAAAATCACACTATATGCATCCTATAATAATCATTAATTAGGCATTTTAAAGTCTAAACACATAATGATTAAATAGCTTGCATATACCAACATAACCATGGATTTTACAGATAGAAGGCTTTACTAACTTGTGTTAAGCATTCCCAATTCACCAACCAACCTATTGAATGTTACTTCATCAAGAGGTTTGGTGAATATATCTGCAATTTGTTGCATTGTGGGCACGAAATGTAGCTCCACAGTCCCCTCCTCGACATGTTCTCTTATGAAGTGATACCTGATGTCGATGTGCTTGGTTCTTGAGTGATCTACAGGATTGTTGGTTATGGCAATGGCACTTGTGTTGTCACACATAATTGGAATTTTCTTGTGCTCCATGCCATAATCCTTCAATTGGTTCCTCATCCACAGTATTTGAGCTACACAGCTTCCAGCAGCAATGTACTCAGCTTCAGCAGTAGAAGTAGATACTGTATGTTGCTTTTTACTTTGCCAGGACACCAATCTTCTGCCAAGAAATTGACAAGCACCAGATGTGCTTTTCCTATCAATCCTGCAACCTGCATAGTCTGAATCCGTATAGCCAATTAGATTAAAACCTGTATCTCTTGGGTACCAAATTCCTAGATTTGGTGTGCCCTTGAGATACCTAAAGATTCTTTTGACGGCTATGAGATGTGATTCTCTAGGATCCGCTTGGAACCTTGCACATAAACAAGTCGCGAACATTATGTCTGGTCTACTTGCAGTTAAATAGAGAAGTGAGCCAATCATACCTCGATAGCTTGTGATGTCAACTGGTTTACCTGTTTTGTCTTCATCAAGCTTCGTGGCTGTTGCCATGGGAGTCTTGGCTGCTGATGCATCTTCTAGATTGTACTTCTTGAGTAAATCTCTGACGTACTTGGATTGACAGATAAAGATACCATCTTTTCTCTGACTGATCTGTAACCCAAGGAAGAAGGACAGCTCTCCCATCATGCTCATCTCGTATTTGTCTTGCATTAGCTTAGCAAATTTCTCGCACAAGCGCTCATTCGATGACCCGAAGATAATATCGTCCACATAGACTTGAACAAGTATTAGATCATTCTTCACATTCTTATAGAACAATGTTTTGTCAATTACTCCCCTAGTAAAGCCACTTTCAATTAAGAATACAGATAGGGTTTCATACCAACATCTTGGGGATTGCCTGAGGCCATAGACAGATTTGAAGAGAAGATACACAAAATCTACAAGTTCTGGATCAATGAAGCCAGGCGGCTGTTCCAGATACACTTCTTCTTCTAACTCTCCGTTCAGGAAGGCACTTTTCACATCCATCTGGAAAACCTTGAAGTTCTTATGTGCTGCAAATGCCAAAAACATCCTGACTGCCTCAAGTCTTGCAACTGGTGCATAGGTCTCATCATAATCAATTCCTTCTCGTTGAGAATAACCTTTTGCAACCAAACGAGCCTTGTTTCGTGTTACAAGTCCGTTTTCATCCATTTTATTTCTGAATACCCACCTAGCTCCAATTACTGATTTGTTCTTTGGTCGGGGTACCAGCTTCCAAACTTTCTGCCTTTCAAACTGATTGAGTTCCTCTTGCATTGCAATCACCCAATCAGCATCACCAAGAGCTTCTTCTATTTCTTTAGGTTCAAGCTTGGATAAGAACCCAGAAAATAAGCAAATATTAGCCAGGTCAGCTCTTGCATTTCTTCTAGTAGACACACCAGCATCTGGATCACCAATAATCAATTCAAACGGATGGTCTCTATTCCATACTCGTTCTCTTGGAAATTGTCTTGATGATTCAGCATGACTTTCTGAATTGTGGTGCTGACTACTTTGAATACTTTCACTAACTCCCCCTGAGTTAGTGCCAGCTCCTACAGAACTAGAGTCAACTCGATTTGAGCCTTGAACAGTAGTCCTTGAGCTGCTATTTACTCCCCCTGAGTTGTTGCCGGTTCGTACTGAAGAAGTCTCTCCTGATCTTGTAGAATTAGCTTGTTCACTAGACTCAGGTTCTTCACGTACACTTGGAACATTTAATGGGACAACCAACTCAGGTTCATCTTCAAGATCTTCTAAGTCCAGATTCTGAAATTTTAGGGACTCAGGTTCACTAGAATCTCTTGAAATTGATGAGAGTTTGGTATCGTCGAATCTGACGTTGTAGCTTTCAGTCACTTTTCGATCATTCACTAAGAACACCCTATAAGCTGCTACCACATCTGTGGAGTAACCAACAAAGATTCCTTCACGAGCTTTTGCTGCAAACTTGCCTAGATTTTCATCATCTATAAGTACATAGCATTTTGCTCCGAAGACATGAAAGTATTTGATTGTTGGTCTTCTTCTGTTCATAAGTTCACATGGTGTCTTTTCTTTATCTTTTATGATCAAGGATCGATTTTGAGTGTAACACACGGTACTCACTGCTTCTGCCCAGAAATACAGAGGAAGTTTCGAATCATATAACAAAGTTCTTGCTGCTTCAACCAATGTTCTATTCTTCCTTTCAACTACTCCATTTTGCTGTGGAGTTCTCGGGGCTGAGTACTGACGACGTATTCCCTTAGATACACAGAAGTCATTTAGCACTGCGTTTTTGAATTCAGTGCCATTGTCTGATCTAATCGTCTTCACAGTAAGTGTTGAAACATTCTCAATTTGAGTGATGTGATCAATGATTAGGAAAGGTACTTCGTCTTTCGTCATTGCGAACAATACCCATGTATACTTGGAGAAGTCATCCACGATTACCAATGCATATCTTTTCCTAGACAAAGATAGGACATTCACTGGGCCAAACAAATCCATATGAAGAAGTTGCAGAGGCTCAGTGATACTTGAAATTTCTTTGCTTTTATGCGAGGCTCGCTTCGACTTTCCCATTTCACAGGCTTCACAGAGTCCTTTCGGAGCGAACTCCATTTGAGGTAGATCTCTCACCAATTCTCGCCTCGCGAGAGCATTCATCGTTTTGAAGTTTAAGTGAGATAACTTTTTGTGCCATAACCAGCTTTCATCATCCGAAGCTTTGCTGTAGAAATAGGTAACTTGATTCTGATTTGCTGAATCCATGTCTGCAACAAAAAGATCTGCCTTTCGAACTCCTCTCAAAGCCAGTGAACCTTCCTTGATGTGAGTGATTGATACACCTTTCTTGTTGAAGACAATTTCGTAACCTTTGTCACAGAATTGACTGATACTCAACAAATTATGCTTTAATCCCTCAACATAGGAAATATCTTCAATGATGACATTGCCAGTTTTCAGTTTGCCATATCCCTTTGTCACACCTATGCTGTCATCTCCAAAGGTAACATAAGGGCCAGCTTTCATAACCAACTCTGTAAGCAGGGACTTGTTTCCAGTCATATGCCTCGATGCTCCACTATCTAGCACCCATATAACTTTATTTCTCTTTTGCTTAATGCCCTGCAATAACAGATTGATTAGATTTTCTTCGGAACCCAACTTTGATTGGGCCCGGCTTTTCGATAAGATTTAGAATCAACAGAGTTAACAACAGGAGATGCACTTTTCTTAACATAACTAGAGCTTTCGACTTCCTCCTTTCCTTTCTCAGACTTGACATATTTATCAGTCCTAGGAGAAGGTTTGTCACTCCTAACTTTAGGAGGACTGACAGTCTTGGCTCTCCCAAACTTCTTTTTGTTGTTTGAACTAGCAGCAGTATTTGAGCATGACTGGCTAGATGCATTCATTAAATTCACAAAAGTTTGCATGACATTAAAAGTGCATGGCATACAATTAGGTTGACCACACTGTGCATGATTCTGATGCAGATTATTCATAGTGTGTGTGGTAGGCATGGCATGTGTAGCAGTGCATGCATAAGAAAGATGTTCAGTAGATTTACAGTGATAACATGCTTTCTTTAATCGTTCAGCCTTAACCTCTTTTATGCCTTTCTTCCCTTGTTGTTTAACAGCCTTAGCTCCTATTCCTAGTCTAGATTCATTACTAGGGAAATTGATTTTAACTTGTTTGATAGGAGTTATAGGTTGTGCTTTCTGGCGATCTTCCATCTCAATCTCATATCTAGCTATCAATTCAGTCTCTTCTTCTTCTATTCTAGGAACAAGGTGTTTGTAGATGGGCTTGACAGAAGATTTAAGAATACTAGGTGTTTCCTTTTTAAGGTCACTGGAGCTAGGATCGATATGTCTCTTCCCTTCTTTCTTAGATAGGTCAGAATAGTCAAGTCCTACACCTACTCCAGTTATCTTCTTAAATACGTCATTATCTACATACACTTTACTAGCAGCTAGTTTGTAAGCTTCACATTTAGTTTCTAACTCAGCTAGTTTGTTCCTTAAACATGATTCTATTTCTGCCTTAAGGACGAGCTTGTGTTCCAAAGATTTAATAAAATCTCTTAGAGAAGTATCTACAGTGCAAGCAGCCTCTAACTCTTCCACTTTTGCCTCAAGCATTCTGCTTTTGGCGACAAGTGTTTTCTGTTCCTTTTGAGAAGTGTCTAGACTTTTGCACAACATGTAGATCTCTTCGCTAAGAGCCCCGTTCTGTTCCTTATAATCATCAATAGACATTTCTACTTTAAGGGTTAGAACTGGTACCTCTGGTTCCTCTGATGTCTCAGCCATGAGCGCAAAGTTTGCTACATGAGTAACCTCTTCCTCATCTGAATCATCCCAAGCTCTTCCTTCTGTTACTACTAAAGCTCTTTTACCATGTTTTTCTTTCATCAGCGATTCATACTTGCTTTTGAGGGCTTCAAATGTCTCTTTTGGATAAGTCTGTTTAGCCTTTTTGCAGTCCGAGGCAAAGTGTCCAGGTTCTCCACAGTTATAGCATTTGAACTTCATTTTGAAATCCAAAGGAGATTTGTAGCTGGTACTCTTGCCTTTACCTTGGTAGCCTGACGAACTACCACCACCCTTAGCAGCCCGATAATAAGATGAAGAATTTCTCTGTGGTCGGTTGCTCTTTCTGAATCTCATGTTGCTGAACTTCCTTGCCATGTATGCCATGACACTATCGTCCATGTTGTCCAGCTCTTCTTGGGTGAAGTAGTCATCATCACTGTTGGATGCGCACTCGTCATCATTATCAACTTGATGTGGTGCAGGTGATGATTTAGGCTTTGCTGCAACCATTGCCTTCTTAGACTCTTCCTCATCAGCAACTAATCCTGACGCAGTTTCTTTTCCTTTTGAATCATTGTCCCATGCTTGATCTTGAAGTGTTTCCAGCTCATAGGTCTTCAGAATTCCATAATATTCTTCCAGAGAAGTTGTATGCAAATCTCTGGTTTCTCTGATTGCGTAGACTCTATGTTCAATGCTCTTAGGCTGGTTCCTCAGATATCTCGTATTGGTTTCAACCATGGGGAGAGTAACACCTCTCAGATTCAAATCTAATACCAACTGACTGAATCGTAGATAGACGTCTGTTATGCTTTCTCCTTTTCGTATTCTAAAGGTGTCATACTCCATCTTGAGTATAAGTGTCTTGTTGCTTCTAACCTCTGCAGATCCTTCCATGACAACTTCTATCTTGTCCCAAATCTTCTTTGCTGTATTCAAACCTTTGACTATGTTGAACATTTCATGATCGAGAGATTCCATCAAGGTTTGTCTTACAGAAGTGTCATAAGCTATTTGCTCCTTGTCAGCATCCGTAAAGTCCGCTGCCTTTTTAGGCTCAGACCGAGCAGGTATAACCTCCTCTCCTTCCGTACGCTCAGGAATAGCTCTCATTGGAACGAATTTACCCTTATCAAGGACTTCCAGATACTCAGGGTTAATTGTCTCTAAGTAGAGTCTCATTCTGAAAACCCATTCTTCATAGTGATCTCGGTTGAACATTGGGATCTTGAAAGAATTTTTAGGAGCCATTTCAAATCTTGTCACTAAAAAATTCTAAGTACCCAAGACTAGGCTATGTAGAATATCTATGTAGAACTTCTGCCAAGTCAAAATTTTTCTAAGTAGAAATTTTGCTCAAGTCGAAATTTCTCTAAGTAGAAATTGTCCAAGTCGAAATTCACCAAGTAGAAATTGTCCAAGTCGAAATTCTATGTAGAAAATCTCAAGTAGAAATTCTATGTAGAACTTTTGCCTTAGAATAAACTTTCTGCAGATTACTTTAATATTGAATAAACAATATTATCACTTTAACACCCTTTTTGACTTTTGATTACTTTACACGCCGAAAGTGACTAACCCACTTGCTAAGCACTGAGTACACTTTCTTTTGCTTTCGGCCAAGGAATAATAATCAAATCAAAAGTACCAAAAACACCTTTTTGACTATAATTTCTTTGAAAAGGAAATTGAAAAGTTGTTGGGTTATATCTTTGATAAGAACAGATGATGAACACTCAAGAACACCAAATATTAATGAACCCAGATTAATTCACAAAAATTAATTAAAATACACCCAAGCCAAATAATCACTCCTGGAGTATTTAAATAATTTTTCTGGATGAGTTTTCACTAGAAACGAATTAAAGCTTACTTTTCTAGAAATTTAGAAAAGTAGATCTAGAAAATGAAAACTCACGATTCTTCTACTAAACACAAGGATCTATGTTTTGTATGTCAAACAACCGCTCTGATACCAATTGTTAGGTCCAAATGTGTTGTAGAGGGGGGGTGAATACAACTTTTCGATTATGAGAAGTAATAAATACGATGCAATAAATGAACACACAGATTCAAGGAATATATTTCTTTATATATAACTTGAAAAGGTTGCTACAACATTCATTACAAAGTATAACAGAAGTTGAGAGAGAAGTGAATGATTCTAAGCTCTGTGAATATACTCTCTCTCTTTCTCTTGTGTTTTTCTCAATATTGCTCACTAACTAAAACATTACACAAGTGCTTCTATTTATACTACATGTAATCTATGACCTGTAGTCTTCAAAGACTAAGATGTACGTGGCCCAATGATGTCCACATAAATCTTGTCTTATCTTGAAAGCTTGGAAATCTGCCAATCAGAAGATGCCATGTGTCATGTTGAAGCTGCACTCTAAGTAGAACTTCTACTTGAGAATTTCTACTTAGCCATCTCGAAATTCTAAGTAGAACTTCTACTTGAGAATTTCGACTTAGCCATCTAGAACATTTAGTACTTAGAAAATATTCTGGTCTTCAACTTGAAACTTCAATGCACATCTTGAGCTTGTGATATCTTCATATCTTCTTTGTTCTTCTACAAGCTCTTGAACATGGATCTTTATTACTGACATAAACTTGCTATCAATGTCCTGACACTTGATGCACTGGTCTGGTTCATAAGTGACTAGTCTTGATAGTGTTTCTGCTTCTTGAATAAATTACCATATTCACTTAGTAACTTGGCTTTCCAATATTTGCTTTCCTTCTTGTTCACTTGAAATCAATTGGTCTTGTTGATACTGATAGTTATGATCTTGATTCTCGAATTCTCAAATCACTGAGGCCTGAACAACTTTGACTTGAACTTCTCTCAATGATTTCTTCTTGGCTTGATCATAGTTAACATGTTCAATTGTATCAATTACCTTGTCTTCATATAGTGTTGATTTCTTGTGACTTCTTGTTCTTGATTGTCTTCTGGTTAAGTATCTTTTCTTTTAATTGAGTTACATAAGTTATAGTGTTACAAGTTAATACACTCTGCCTTTCATACATTTTTCACCTAAAACATGTTACCTTTTTAATTTTCTCTAACCAAATCCTCTATTTTTTTCAATTATATCATGGGCATTCTATCTAATAAAAAAATAATTTTATAAGTACTTATAATTAACCGATTATCTTTTTCAACTAAAATCCATAATCTTTTCTAAATTTTTAACTAAAATTCCCCATTTTCTAGAATTTTCACGAATAACATTTATATAATTATCATCATATAATCTCATTTAAAAATTTAAGTCTCCAAAAATCATGTTTTAAAAAAATTAATTCAAATAATTAAAAAATTTAATATAATATTAAAAAAAATCCGTGCATCGCACGGGTTTTAAGCTAGTAATAATAATAAGAGTAGTGCTACAGGTACCAAATTGGGTACCAAAATTGGGTACCAAATGACATGGCAACGGACACTTGTCAATTTAAAATATTTTGATTGGAGAGCCCTGGCGGGCCCACTATAACTATAACCAATTAAAACAAGCCACATCATTTGGTAACAACTTTTGGTACCTAATTTTGGTACCTCTAGCATTTTTCTAATAATAACTTGCTATTTTTAAAATATGACTAATCATTATAGTCAATTCCATTGGAGTACAACACCTTACCGATTCAATAAATTTTACATAATCACTATTTTATATTACTAGCCTAAAACCCGTGCTATGCACGGATTTTCTTTAATTTTATATAATTTTTTAATTTAATTTAAATTGATTTTTTTAAAATATTACTCCTTCTGCCCCTTCTATTTCTTAACATAAAAAAATGCGTGTTTGAAACGCATTTAAGGTGCATTTTAAGGATAGTTCTATAACTTATTTTTGATATTTTTTTTTGTATAAAAACAGGATTGTTCTATTTTTATACAAAAAAAAATATCAAAAATAAGTTATAAAATTATCCTTAAAATCCGTGACAAAACTGGTCCGCAAACGTTAAAAATTCAAAGGGACGGAGGGAGTAATTTTGAAGGTTTAAATTCTTAAATGAGATGATTTGATAATAATTATATAAATGTTGTCCATGATATTTCCAGAAAAAGAGTGATATTCTTGAAAAAGAGGGATTTTAGATAGAAAACATGATAAGATTTAGCTAAAAAAATTAATTGGTTAATTATTAGTAATTGTAATATTATAATTTTATTTTATTAAATAGAACCACCTATGATATAATTGGAAAAAAAGAGAGGTTTTAGTCAGAGAAGGTATAAAAAGTAACATGTCTTAGTTGAAAATGTAATCCATTAGTTAATAGTAATTATAATATAAATATGTTATTTATTAAATAAAATTGTAACGTGTCTTAGCTGAAAAGTTAATTTATCATTTTAGAAAAAGGGAAATTTAATTAGATAAAATATAAAAAATATCGTGTTTTACCTTAAAAGGTAAACTAAGGAGTTCTTCATCATTATATAATAGCAACAGTTCCTGAAAAAAGAAATTGCTTAGCTGTTAAGATGAATTTTATTCACAATTAAGTAAGGGTTAGCTGAAAAAAATTAATCGGTTAATTATTAGTAATTATAACATTTTAATCTATTTAAGTAGAATTGCTAATAGTATTTTTAGAAAAGCAAAAAAAATTAGTTAGATAAAATATAAAAGATACTGTATTTTACGTAAAAAAAGAAAAGAAATTGCTTAGTTGTAGAAAATTAGAAAAGGAAACATGTTTTACCTGAAAAAAGAAACATTTTAATTAAATAAAACTACACAAATAGGTTTTACTGGAAAAAATAAAAAATAAAAAGAAAAGGTAACGTATTTTAGCCAAAAAAGGTAATTGGTTAATTGAAAGGAAACATGTTTTACCTGGAAAAAAAACATTTTACTTAAATAAAACTACACAAATAGGTTTTACTGGAAAAAATAAAAAAAATAGAAAAGGTAACGTATTTTAACTAAAAAAGGTAATTGGTTAATTATTAGTAATTATAATTATAATATTTTATTAAATAGAGTTGTTCATATATTACGTGAGATTGAAAATTGATTAGTTATTGAAAAATAGAAAAGGTAACATGTTTTATCTTAGGAAATGAAATTTATTAGTTATTTGTAACTATAAATAATTAAGTAAAGATAATTAAGTAAAATAACATGTACCGTTAACTCGTTAAGTAAGGGTATAACTATAAATTGAGTTGCTCATATTTTACGTGAGAAAGAAAATTGATTAGTTATTGAAAAATAGATGGGGTAACATGTTTTACCTGAAAAGGAAATTTATTATTTATTTGTAATTTTAAATAATTAAGTAAAATAACATGTATCGTTAAATAAGGGTAAATAAGTAAAATCAATAGGTACCGTACCGACCAACCAACCGACTAACTAAACTTTTAATGTTTCGGCTTTTATATAATAGTATAGATTTTAGCCATCCATTTTAACCAATATCATTGGAGATGCTCTAAGTTATGTATGAATGAATATTATCATTCATTTTTTTTTTGACGAAATGCATAGAATTATATTACTGAACCAAACCAATACGATATAAAACAGCGGGACAAACCCCCGACTATCGATACGACCAGGTTGAAAAACAAATAAATTGTTTCCAGATCGTTTAACATAATGAACTTATTAGTTCTTGAAACTAAAAACGAAATCGAAGACTTCCTAAGCGATCCAAATTGCGCAAACATCCCTGAAAGCGATTGTATCACAATTGACCACATAACATAACATCCATTGATACCCCAGTGTTCAGAAACCTCAATTGCGTAAACTAAGGTTAGAGGAATGACACTCCAGCTATCTACATGCCGGATACCAGCTATAGACATGCCTAACATGGAAACCCCCAAAGGGTGAGCACCCCAGCTATCTACATGCCGGATACCAGCTATAGACATGCCGAAAGTGAAAACCCCCAAAATATGATGAACAATCTTTGGTTGTGAGTGGTGAGCTCTTGCAATAATCATCACCGTCCCAGCTTCGATGCCCCAAGACATCAGCAAAATCATTCTCAGCAGATCCAACACCGAACAGAACAAAACATAATTAATCAAGAACATAACAAACACTCCAAAAGGAGAGACAAACAACCACTCCAAATGGAGAGACATATACAATTCGAAAAGTCAAATATCTCGGATTTACACCAAATTTTGATATGATGTTAAGCAGGAGATTTTGAGTCTAAGAAATGTGTTTATTTGATATTTCGAGTTCTAAATCAAAACAGATCTGAAAAAAAACTCGAATGGGTTTTTCGAAATTTTTAGGAAAAAATTCCGATTTATGGAGGGATGAAATGGAATTGTGAAGGTGGGTGAAGGCTTGGTTGGAGAAGGAGGAGGGAGAAAGAAGAAGGAGGATATCGGAACTATGGAAACTGGCGGCCGACTCTCATTAGTTTTCTGTCAGAAGAGAGAGACTAACAAGATATAATTTGTTTTAATTATGTGTATCGGCGAATAATAATATTATCATTCATTTAAGTTTTCTTTGATCAATACTTTTAAAAGAATCTAACAGATTCCGTGTTTACTATTTTTTCACTCCTGCCATGAACCTTCTCATCTGTATTCTTTGCGAGCGTAAGTGCATTTCGTGTAGAATAACTTGGTTGAAGATAGATATATTAGGTAGGGTGTTTTGAAATATTTAGTATCTTGACTACATTATTTTCCACTGTTTCCCTACACAGGTTAGAGACCCGTATAAGGTTGGAAACTTATACTATCCTGAGCATTTGTTTTGGGAGAAAAAAGAGAGTTTTGACTGCATTTCAAATTGTTTAAGAGCTGTGTCCATTCAGAACTTCAGGGGAGAAGTTCTCGAAATGGAATTTGTAAGGTATGTCATTACAAGAGCTCAAAGAATGCATCGAGTTACTGTAAGATGTGCCGATGATTGCACTGCAGAAGAGGTAATTGCTACAAGGAACTTGTCGTTTCCCAAATGCTCTATGGATGTTTCAGTAGTCATTGAGCCCCCTTCTCCCATAGCAGGTTGGTTCCCTACCTTTCTACCTAATCTGTTTATCTTTGTATTATTTGTATGAATAAATACAGGGGTTTGAAGTACAGGGGTCTGAAGTCTTTCGGGACTTCCTCATGGAATCCAAAGGTATCTTTTATTTATATGGCCCTTTAGAAAGAATTGTGTTGTCCATCAACTTTACAGTTTGTGATATTCTGATATAAATTTCAGGAATCTCTACCACCAGAATATGCAAGAAAAGCTCCTAAATAGTGGGCATGAATTTTCTAGTTTATCAATGCTACATACTATCAGTCTATCAGTAGTTTATATTTGTGGATATTGCAATATGCAAGTATTAACAGTCTTACCTTGCAGAAAGTCAAGATATATGCTCAGGATCTGCCTAATTGATTTTAGAAGACCAAATTTTTTCTTTAATATATTTCTTAAGTGTATCTGTACAAACATGCTTTTTCCTAGGGTTTTACTACTTACTCTCAAGTCCAGTAGTTTCAGGTCTGGTTTGTAATGGGGTAGTAAATCATATTATTATACATGGAAATTAGAAAATGTGTACCTGTAAGTCCCTTCCTATTAGTCTCAAGGCTACATATTATTTTATGTGAGTGATCATGTTTAGACAGTCTTATATATCTATGACGGGAGAGCACGGTTTCAGTTTTATTTCGATTTTGTTATATATTCGTTTTTACAAGTAGC
Organism: Kitagawia praeruptora; assembly: GCA_037693485.1. Taxonomy (NCBI): domain Eukaryota; kingdom Viridiplantae; phylum Streptophyta; class Magnoliopsida; order Apiales; family Apiaceae; genus Kitagawia; species Kitagawia praeruptora. The sequence continues at coordinate 79,731,384 of CM075354.1, forward strand.
TTGATTAGGGGAAATTTTTAAACTGCTTACTCTATATAATTAATTTAAAAGGAAATTATTATATTTAATAATCTACCATTTGTTATCATCTGCAGGCTCGCAAAAACAGTGATGATGAGCCGTTTGCCTGGGAGAGCAGAGAGTTTTTAAGGAAGCTTTGCATAGGACAGGTAGTTGGTTATTAGTGGCTTAGTTTCACTCATATATTTTTTAATCTTATAAGCATTAAGCCCTAGGTAGTTGGTTATTATTGGCTTAGTTTTCACTATTTTGCATACCTGATTCTCAGTCCTACGAATTTGAATTTTCTATTGAGGTATTGAATTTATTGCATTTTAGTATTAGGGCTCTAGGTAATTTACATTCTAATTTTGACTAACGAAATATTATGTGGTGTTGTTCCCTCTGTTAACAGACAAGAAAGCTCACTTTACAAAGTGACATCTACGCATTTGGAGTTGTTTTGCTAGAGCTTCTGACTGGACGGAGAGCCGTGGACCTGAGCCAAGGACGCAGCGAGCAAAATATTGTACTACAGGTAAAGTCAGCCTATGAAATTGGCTATAGATTAAGAGTGGCTTTGTATTTAGCTCAAGCTTTAGAATGTTGCAGCAGTAGTAACGAGCGAGCTCTATACAGTGATTTAAACGTTTACAGAGTATTGTTTGATCTGTTTGATCAGGTGGTGGTTTTACATTTGTTCATATTGTTCCTCCAATTTGGTGGTGGCACGATGCTAACCTGCATTTCAATTTGCTGAATTTGCAAGCTTAGTGTTCCTGATGTTTCCAAGGGAAGACAAAGTGTATGAACAATTTGTTAGGAAAATAGTTATAAGTTGTTGTTTTGACATGAAAGACTAAGTTTAATGTAGAATTGTAGTGTAAGTCGATATGTTTTTCGACTTTAGATTAAGTACTGGATGTAAGATGATATTGTGATAAAAGCTGATTATGTTTAGACTTTATTAACCTATGTTTTCTGGTTTGGTATATGCTTTTGTGCATGGTATATTAAATTTTCTGATATGTCATTGCAATTTGGAAGAATAAAAAGTGTTGCAAATAAAATCTAAAAAACCAAAAAGTATTGCAAAAGGTACCAAAATGTTGCAGATAATTGTTGCAAAAAAACCAAAAGTATTGTAAAATGCATCAAAATGTTGCAATAAACTCACTTTGTAACATTTTAAGTAAATTAATGTTGCAAAAAAGTGTTGCATTAGTTTGTTGTAACACATTAAAAATGTTGCTAAAACATATAAAAGTGTTACAACAAACCACAACAAACTCTTATTGTAATACTTTATAAAGTGTTGCATTAAGTTCGAAAAGTGTTGCTATAGAAGGCATAGGCATCGCCGATAAATGCAACACCGAGTTTTAGCAAAAGTGTTACATAAACATCTATTGTAACATTTGACACTTTTTTGGCGTTGCAATAGGTCATATTTGGTGTAACACGGATTTTCAGAACACTGATTTGATATGTGAGTTTTTCATATTAAACTTTTTTACAAAAAAACTGTAAAATAATGTTTCCAAACTCCATTAAATTTACGATATTTATTTTATTAACATTAATTTTTATTATTCTAGTTGTTAATGTATTTTTTATTTAAAAATTCAAATTTTTCTAATTTTAAAATTATTAAATGTTATTTTTTATATTTTTTCACTCAATATCTTTATTATACTCTATACGATTAATTTTGATTAGTTTATGAAAAATTTCAAAATAACACCTATAAATTCTATTCATAATTTTTGTAATAATTAAGATGTACAATTTATCAAAAAAAATCATTTTTACTTAATATTATATAAAAATATAATTATTATTAGTAGTGTGTAAATGACACGATCAAGCTACATAAGTTTCCTTACACCAATTTCTGGAAACCCTATTCATACTATTTCAAATAAGATGTATAATTTAAATTATTTTTAACATCTATTTAATATTATTTAAAGATATAAAATTAGTATTTTTGAAATGACGAATCTATCCTTGACGATCAAACCATAAACCATTTTACACCAATTATATATGAATATAATGCTCCCCATTTTTTAACAATACAAAGGAAATGAATATATGAGAAGTTGCTTAGCAAAAAAAAATATAAAAATACATGAGAGGTTAATGAAGTAAATGTATTTTCACATTCTTACAATAGTAATCTTCTTTTTTTTTTGAAGGAATAGTAATCTTCTTTTAAAAAATTTCTTTTCCATATCATACATGTTCATTTTCAACTTCTCGCCTAAAATTGTAAATACATGTGCTTTTGGTTCAACAACAGATGCTTACCTCTATGATGAAGTATGTAACACCTCTGGATCCGGGGTCGGAGATCCGGGTTGTCACACTGTCCTTATTTCCATTTTTTACATGCTTTGTAGTTGATATCTGTAAGAACCCAGATTTTCGGGCAGAATTAAAACTTTTATTATGTATTGATGTAAGAGTGAACAGTGGTTACAACTACAATGTAATACTGGTTTAAATGAATGAATACTGAAAGGATATAGATTCCAAGGTTGTATGTCCTGAAGAATGCTGTTGGGTGATAGCTTAGATTAGAATAATCTATCTCCTAGAAAGTTAAGATAAGAATCCCTAGAGAGAAATAGATACCCTCATGTCATCCAGATCGATATCGGTTACAAGTACGGAGGTTCCATGAAAGAGTTAAGGAACGCTCGAGGAAGCACAAAGATATTTTCTAAGTACCAGGACTAAAAAGAGAATAAGTGATGAATAGTGTTTTTTATGGAAATAAGAATATTATGAGACGACGCTATACAGAAGTACCCGGAATGAATTTCTGAGTTCGTACTAGTGATCCGAGGGGAAAATAAGTGTATGTAAAGACTGTCGGATTCTGAAAAACAGCACTTTCATTTTCTCCGAGATTTTCCCTAGACACTGATAGATTAAGGATTTAATATTTAATATTTAAGGAATTTAAATTCGAGAAGTATTAAGAAAGATGGAGAATGGTATTATAATTATTAAGAAGGTTTCCGGTAAAACCCTAACTAGGAATCTTTGAGATATTCCTCCGAACGATCAATCAAATTGAGCAATAACCGGACAAAGAATCAAGCAGAGAGCCAAGGGATAGTCATGTGCAAGAGGATAAGGTCAAGTAGCCAAGATATTTTCAATGCTAACTAGTACCATTAGAGATCAAACCAACTAGTTAGCTTAAAACACCTCATCTCACCACAAAACACTAACACATGTCCAAGGTGATGCAATGGATGAGCAAATCACTTTATTAAAGTGCCTTTATGCTAGATATTATCCTAAAACATCAATAATGCAAGAGAACCAAGCAATCCAACCACCTTTTTCTCTCTTTTCTCTCCCATTTCCAACAGTTTACATTTTCCAGGGCAGGGGTCTTGGCGATTTTTTTTCACCTAGTTCTACTCATCTAAAAATCATGAAAAAATTCACGGAGCTTCTACATATGGAGATGAAGTTGTGGATTTAATTTCATAATTTTTGAAGATCGTTTGGATGGGTAAATAAATTCGAGAAGTCACCCTGTTTTTTTCCCCTTGAAAGACCCACTTCGAATTTTGCTTAATTCAAGAAGCAAAATCAAGCTTCCAACCATTGTTTGACCTCCAAATTTTTATGGTGAGTTCTATATTTCATAAAAATGATCTCCTAGAAATCTTAGCTTCAATCTCCACTTTTTCCATTTTCAAATAAATCATTGAAGATGAGGGTGAATAGTGATTTCTAGAAACTAACTTTGATTTTCTTGTTTCTTTGGTTGATCTAAGCAAGCATAAGCACTCTCAAGGACTAGATCAAGGCTTTTTAAACTCATACACACCCCAAGGAAGGTATAAACTTCAAGAATCCAAGTTTTTGTTTTGAGTTTTAATGGAGTTTTAGATGAGATTTGATGATGATGTTAGTATAAGCATGTTTACATGATCATGTAGTTGTTCTTAGTAGTTATTTAGTCATGATTCAAGTCCTTGATGATTTTGAGAATAAGATCAGTGGTTCTAGGACTTGTGGATATGAGAATCATGTTTATGAATTGTGTTGATGCCCGGTGTGGCTTGGTTGTGTTGTTACGATTTTTAGAACGTTCGATTTATAGCCGTCGTAATGCCGAAATTTCATTAACCTTAATAACACAAACTGGACAGAACATGTAACTCACTGTTTGTCTTCGTTTTCTGCCATGATAAGCTAGATTATGTTATAAGCTTCGTTTTGATATAAAGTTCGTATGAAATGGACTTACGGTTTAGGAGTTATGATTAAATTCGTAAAAGTGGTTCGTAACCGTAAATGAAAGTTCGTAATTGAAGTTGATTCCCTTAAATGTCATTTAATCAGTGGCGAATATTATTAATTAAATATTAGAGGTAAAAAGGAAGGTGTGGGAGGAAACCACATGTCGAATGGATCATTTTCCGATTTTATAAAAATGTTCGAATCAAAGTTAAACGCGAACGAACCCCTTAAAAGTATGACTTTGGTTATAACTTAGAAAACGGGCGATAAAACTCAAGGTATAATCTTGATTCGTAAACGACCGACCTTAGAACTTGCGCGACTTAAGTATATACAAAGTGTAAGTATGACGACGTGTTTTAGTAGCGAACAAATGTCGAGTCATAGTGATAATAAAGGGAGTTACACTAAGAGGTGTATAATGAGATAATTCGGAAACGTGTTTCGACTTAAGTTAAGTTATACTTAGTCTTTTAAAAAGTGTTAAGTGATTGACCTCGGTTATTGTGACTATGTATAGATCACCGGATTGACACGAGGCACACTACCCCTACAGGATTGCCAGGCAAGTTTCCAATACTTGGGACTGTTGTTGTGATAATATATATGATGATTGTTTTATACATATGCCATAGCATGCATGCCTACTTTCAAGTTAATATTGAATTACTTGTTCCCTGAATTGATATCGGCTTATAGACTATATATGAAATATCAGTTATAAGTCGGATTGTTTGGTTAAGACCCTTAGCGAAGGGCGTATGATATTCATACTTCAAATATAGACCGGGAGTCGATATTTTGTAATATATAAATAGTCGTGGAAACTCGGAGGGATCCCAGCGATAAATTTATTATTTCGAGGATTTTTATTCGATTACGAATCTTTCGAGGAACGTTATTTGAGTATTACCTCAGTGAAGGAATATTTAATGAATATTATTTTAATATTCATTTAGAATGTCATTTATTTAATGAATATTATTTTGAATATTCATTAGAGTTATTTGGTTGACGAATATCATTCCCAAATATTCATTTGGCTTACTTATTATTATTTGGAATATTCATTTGATCTTTATTTATTTAATGAATATTACTTTCGAATATTCATTTAAGGTTTGATTTACTTAATGAGTATTATTTTGAAATATTCTTTGAAAGTTCTATTTACTCAATGAATATTACTTCGAATATTCCTTTAAAGTTTTGATTACTAAATGAATATTATTCGGATATTCATTTATAATATTATTTGTTAAATGAATATTATTTTGGATATTCATTTAGAATATTATTTGTTAAATGAATATTATTTTGGATATTCATTTAGAATATTATTTGTTAAATGAATATTATTTTGGATATTCATTTAGAATATTATTTGTTTAATGAATGTTATTTGGATATTCATTTGGAATATTATTTGTTAAATGAATATTACTTTCAAATATTCATTTAAGGTTTGATTTATTCAGTAAATATTATTTTAAATATTTATTTAAGTTTATTTATTTAATGAATATTATTTTAAATATTCATTTAAGAAGAGATTTATTTAATAAATAATTATATATATTCATTCGAGGATTACTTACGAGCAATATTATGATTTAATAATATTCCGTAATTATTATTGACTTAATAAATATTCTTGGAATATTTAATTAAATTCTTTTGAATTCTTTTTGTAATGATTTATATTATTCAAAGGTTATCCTTCACCTTCAGATATTATGTAAAATATTTCAAAGTCTTTTATGACTGTTTTATTAAGGGGAGGTTCCCAAAACTCTATTTTCATTTAAATCTGTCTTATAAGAAGATTTAAATACTCGCTCAAACCTCCAAAAACATATAAGGGGACCTCACTTGCGAGATGTTATCTATTGGACTGCCCGGTCCTATACTTGCTAAACTATATTGTCACTCACATCTTGATTCTTTCAAGCATCGATATGAGTCTATTTGATTACCTCCTCAACGCTCGAGGGGTATGATTGATGTAACAAGTTTATATCCATTAACAAGCATCAGCTTGGGAAATATTGGTGAATTTTCCTTTCCAATTAGATACGACTACTTTGTGGAGTCCTATCAACAAGTGTTACACTTGGGAAAAAGGGGAACGAACTTTACGTTTCAGAGTCATGGATGATATTCGAACTAGGAGACGCGTAAGTGGCCGAGTGGCGCCGGTCCAGCAATAGCCCAACCGTTGGCTGAGGAGTTCCAGAGGGCGGTAGATAAGTAAATCCGTCGGAGCTACCTTCTACATGTAGAGAACGACTGATGAGATGCATGACATACGACTGATCATCGTAAACGTCAGGGCATCTGGCGCGGCAATGCTCCCGTATTAGTTCATCTTCTAAAAGTGAGAAATTTCCTGCAACCTTATCATTATTGGCAGGTTTGAAAAGTGTTTGAATTGGAATTGCAATATTCTTCCTGCAAGTTCCTCTATTATGAAAAGTTGATAATATCTTGCTCATCTTTGACATAGCAGATATTTATTCAAAACAAATATATTTTGAGTTACCTTGTAACTTCATCTCATACCTTATATTGGTACTACATCGTTAATGCATGGCATATGGTTTCAAAGATATTTTGAACTGTCATATATTATTGTCGTTCAATTATATTTTCGGTGGGCTATTGCTCACCCTTGCTTTATTTTATTTATATTACAACAACAGCTAGATCAGATGGCCGCGCAAGGCGCACACAGCATAAGCAGGTGTCAACCGTCAGAGGTTTACCGCTAAGGTCTTGGCTACCTTTGTTGAGGATGCAACTACTGGTAGGCTAGTTGTTAGCAATTGAGCCTCAAATGTATTTATATTATGGTATCTATTAATGGATGGCAAAGAGTATGTAATTGTACAATTGTAATTCTTTGGGTTGTAAGAACTCAAACTTGTGATTAATAATATTGTTGGTTACTCTGATTTCATCTCTTGGACTATAACGGGTGTGTTTTATGTTGTTGTTTTGCGTCACAAGGTTGTAATTTAAATTATGTTGGTTTTATGGATGGATATTGAGACCGTAACGACCAGATCCCTGACCCTGGATCTGGGGGTGTTACAGAAATGGTATCAGAGAGAGCGTTATATATCCCAGAGATGATGCGACATTAAAACAATAAATTCATTAAGATAATAAGAACTCTTGCCAAGTTCATAGTCAGACTACTTAATGTAGTATTGACATATAAAACCCTTATGAGAACTATAACCTTGGGTTCCCAAGTTTTGATGAGTTCGAAAGCGGTTGTGGTACCTTTTGACTAGTGGCTTATTTGTAAATAACAATTGGGAACCCTTAATATTTTTCAAAATTTTTCAAAAGGTCAGAAAATATTTCAAATAATTTTAAATCCCTTAAATAGATTGTAAGTAATTAATATGATTTTTAAATAATTTTTGGAATATTTAATAAATATTTAAATAATAATATTAAATAATAAAACATTAATAAATTGTTCATAAATGAATATTCAAATCAATATTCGTTTAATTAATAAATATTCAAATAATATTTATTAATACAATTTAAAATAATCTTTAATCCAAATATATTCGATTCACATTTATTGGAATATTATTAAATAGATATTTAAATAATAATCTGTCTTCGGCGATTACCAGGTTTTTATGACAGTATAATAATTAAATATCTTCGACTTCCAATTTGAATACAATGTATGAGTACGCTCTACTCTAGAGCCTTAACATATATTTATACGTATACATATACTCTTTCACCGGTTTATAACTTTTAGGCATATAAACCAAACCACAATTGAAAATCCACACTAAAACAGTTTAAAACAATTCATAGCAGTCATATCACAACAACAACATTTTATAAAATTCTTAGAGTTCGAGTTTCGAAAGCTTGCCTTAGTGTGTCGGGAGGGGCGGGTCTCGGATCGGAAGACGATGATCTGTAGAAATAATCAAGCATTCGGTTAGTCTTTTAAACAACCCACTAATCGACTACACACAAAATGACGTAACTTGCTAATGACATTATTATGATATCGTGTTTGGTTCATTATGAGTCTATGACATCCGCTACCCATCCTTGGTAAATATTCGATTCACGTCGTGTTTCGAAATCGATTATAGTTTTGTAAACACGCATCACCTTAAGTGGTTTTTATCTTACACATGTTAAGTTCAAACATTTTTATAAAATCGAAAAATAATCTTTTTCATGCAAATCTTTTTCCCCTGTCCTCTTGACTGTCCTAGGAATTAGTCATCCAAATTTCATAATTTATAACCACTTGTAAGGGGCTCGATCAAGGCTCTAAAGGGGGTTCTTTTCTGCAGTTGATTTTACTTGAGCAGTTCTGACTTAATCATTTTTATAAAATAAAAAATTTCAACTTTTACATATACTCATTTTACTTATATAACCACAATATGATTTCAAATCCTTAATTTCCATTACACAAGGTGGGAATTGTTTTCCTTAAATACCGGATTTACAATTCATTCGAGTCTTTTACAATTGTACAAAAATTAGGGTTATTACAAAGTACATGGGGTTGCCCTTGCCAAATGATCAAGTTCAACTTCAACCTGCTCAACAAGCTCAAGTTCAACTTCAACCTGCTCAACAAGCTCAAGTCTGAATGCCAAAGGTTCTAAGACATTTGTGGCTGACAACAAGCCTAAAAGGGAGAAACCAGGAGAAGTCTCAAGCTAAGAAGGCTCAAGTTTCCAAATCAAATGACAATGGCAATGTGGTTACACAATCTAGTGTGGCAACATTGGGAGAAAGTAGAGTTTTGTCAGTCACCTTGTCAACTGTGCACACAAAGAATGCAGCTAAGCAATCTGTTCAAATTACTATTACTTTTGTACTTGGTACAATGCCATCAACACCACCAACCACAAGACATGAAGATGATCAACTAGTGAAGGTCATTGTTTTCACAGAGACCAAGCTTTAAGAAGTTACAAAATCAAACATCTATCATGATGATGCCTTCTTGAAATTTCTGAAAGTCTCTAAAGATCAAGTCAATGGTGACACATTGAAATATGTAAGAATCCTTCATGATCAAATGTTCTACATCACAGTGGTTCCAAGGATGGTCAACAATATATACTTCAAAGAGATCATTATGGTGACAAAGAACAAGATGTGGCATCTTTCATATGATACTCTCAAAGAACTAAAAGACAGTGAAGTTGACACTCTTTTGAAGTTGATTGAGAAGAAAGGTTATGACAACATATGTCTAATTGAATATTTGAGAAATGAACAACTATCAAGACTACCTGAAGTCAGCACCTATCCAAGAACTATTATCTTTCAATCTGGCACAAGAATTGAAGATGTCTCACTCTTGGCCATCTGTGGTAGTCTTACTCACAACAACAAAAGAGTAATTCGATATCTCAAGGATTCTAGAGGTAAAAGACTTATTTAAGAAATGGATTCGATATCTCAAAAGACTTGATAGAGAACTTAGAGATGTCTAGCTATTCAAAAGCAGTTCTCGAATCAAGTACTTAGTTAATTCTTGAATGTACAAAGACAAATTGCAGAAAATTCTCAAGATAGAAAATCTACACAAACCAAGGCAACTGTAGTGGTCCAATTGTTGCAGTGTGCACCTGGAAAGCCTACAAAGAAGTTTGGAGAGAAATTCAAGGAGAAACAGCTAAAGAAGTGGATCTGGTCAGTATGCAAAATAAGGAGAAATCACATAATGCCAAGTTTCACCAAAATTGTATAGACAAGTTTGGCTCATTATTTTGTCTGTTACTAATTTTGTAAAAGTGAGATGTGCACATGTTTTATAAGTGCACAGTCTCACATCTTTAAGTGTTAAGGTTTTTTGTGGTAATATCAAGAAAATCTCTCTGAGAAACTAAAGTTGAGAATACACATTGTATTTGTTAGTGTTAGTGCCCTAGAGACAATATTATTATGTTTTAGGGTAAGACTTTTTTTGATTATTAATGATTTCAATCGATTATTCTTCATTGATTTATTATGTCTCTATTTACTGCGATATAAATGTTAGAGTAATAAATATCCTTGGAATATAACACAAATTCTATATCTTTAAGTATGTGTCTTAAAAATGAGATTATACGAATAATGTTGATATTTCTAAATATCCCTAGTCGAGCATTATTAATAAGGGACAATAATAATGCATAAATACTAGTATGTTTGTTGATAACCACATCTCATTGATCAGAGGTATAGTGATACTAAATTCAAGAACACAGGTGCATGTAAGAGTACATGGCACCTGATTGACCCGCCACGAGATTCTACATGTTAATAATGTTAGGTCCGGAATAACGTAGAAGGGGGGTTGAATACGTTATTTAAAAATATTTCGATTTTCGAGATGTGAAAAAATGAGGTCAACAACTGAATCGAAATAAAACAATTGGTTCGGGAAAATATCTTTGAACTGATAAAAACCCAAGGGGTGTTACAACTTCTAATCCAACGGATTAGCTTCAAAAACTCGAACACTCCTAAGGATAGTTTAGGCACGAGGACCTTCTATCCGACACTTCCTGAAAGCGGGCTAAGCCGGCTTTCCTACTAGATGGACTGTCTAGCAGCTTACACAGAGAAGATATTTAAGAGAGAGAGAAAGTTGTGTGTTGAGGTGTGTTTTGAAATGAAATACAACAGGCCTATTTATAGATTTTAGAAAATCACTATACAATCAAAATACGTAACTGATGACGATAGTTTTTCAGTTTGGCTGCTGTCCGTTTCTCTGAACAACCTGCACGAAGACTTTCATTTCTTCATTCAACATTTATATTCATGTGGGCCCCACATGTTTCCTACTTTATGAATAGTACTTTTGGGTACTATTCATGAATAGTAATTTCGGTTACTATTCATATGAATAGTAATTTCGGTTACTATTTATATGAATAGTGATTTTGGATACTATTCATTTTCTCTCTTCTGTTTATTCTGCTGTTTTAATTCACCTCAGAAAATAATTCAAGTACCAGATTAATTTAATTATTTTGTTATAAATAATTAATTAATCTGTTACTTATTTAATTTTCAGAGTAAATTAACTTTTGACAATACCTTGAGATATTATGTCTGTCCTTGATCGTCAATAGGCTTTGGCAATTCTTTCTATGAATTAATGTGTTGATCCTTCCCGTATGTGTTGACACTTGGTGCACTGGTCTGGTTCACAAGTGACTATCACTGATCTTGATCTTCACACCTTCGTTACATTCCAATTTATTAGCCTGCAGCAATATCTTCAAATACATGAAATCTTTTGGCCCTTCAACTGAATCATCTGTACATCTTTATTATGTCACTGAGGCTTGATCATGTTAATGAACTTCTTTCAGCGACTTGATCCTTGTTGGTGCCTGTTCTTCAAATTTCACGATCCCTGTATAGAGTTAATATTATTTATCTTTTATCCTAGTTGAGTTATATATGTCCTCCATTACATATTACATTTCATTATACTTTACAATCTCCCCATATTTGATTGTTAGGGTTTGACAAGCAAATACCTAGAGGATAACTCAACTGTTACAAATAAAATACAAAGATAAATAATATTAAAGTGCATTCTGGATCATATATATACATTTTCCAGATTTCTAAAAATTAACCAAGTGCAAGACAATTGTTCCTGTAGACTGATGTTCCTGTAGACTGAACATATCTTCAATTTTGCCTTTGCTTTCTTTCCACATTGCACTAATACTCCCATTAGTTTTTCCTTTCCCAAAATAAAGTTAATTCCGTGTCAACAACCTTTTCCTTGCCTTTACGCCTATTAGATTTTTCTTGTTCATCTATCTTCTCCCCCTCAGTTGGGTTATCCTCCAGAGTAGTAGGATGTGGAGTTGGTAATTTAGACGAAAATCCTTTTACCAAGGAGTTGATTGCTTGACTAAACTGGGCTGCCATGGAACTTAATTGAACCTGGAATGCATCATGTTGAATGAGTTGTAAATTTTTGATTTCTGCAATGGACTTACAGATATTTGACAACTCTTTCTCCATTGTTTGGACCCGTGTAAGGAGTCTGGTGTATTCCTGTCTGGTTATAGGTGCATGTGGTTGAGTAGGTTGCTCACTCGTACGTTCTGCAGGTGTTTCACTCAACACTATATATTCACTCGGTTTAATGGTTTGGGTTACACTTACATGTTCTGTTGGTGTTTCCCTCAACTTTCCTCTAGAGCTCCCACCGATATGTGTACCTGCAAATGAAATCATCCTAGCCCCTTTTTCAGAGGTCACGGATGGTGCAATGAAAGTTCGTGAGCTTCCGTCCTCGCGTGAAGCGAGTTGCCGACCACTGGTAAAAAGTGGTAAATCTCGAAAGAGATCCAGAGATTTTCCCTCTGGGAGGTTAAACTTGAATTGATTAAATGGCACAAAACCCAAGTTTCCCTCGTACGTCTGTGAAGACACTTGGTTCATAAAAGAACCACCCACCAATGGATCATTCCGTAAAATGGAAGATTCACCAGCAGTTATTGAGGTAGGTAATTCCACCTCGGATGCCTGTGAAGGCATTTGATCTTTTGAAAGATCATCAACCACTCGTATGTTCCGTGAAATGGAACTCAAGATAGTTGCTCCCGTCAATTCAATCTCATTTACATTTGCACTCATTGGATAAGAAAGAATTGTTTCACTAACAGTTGCCGTTACCTCAGGTTCATTGGTTTTACTTCGTTTAGAATGAGGTAGAGCGGCTGTTGTAACTAACTCCTTATGTGGTGCTGCTGAGGCACTATCTCCCTCAATAATGTGGATGACTGGTCGTTTAAGTGACAATTGAGGTGTAGGAGTTTGTTGTGTTTGTGTTTGCATTTGTAGAATGGGCTCTTCGACCTGTGTTAGAGTCGGTGGGATTTCCTGCTCTTGGTCGGGTAAGATGGCCACTGGGGGCTGTAGAAACTGTATTTCCTGTGACACAATGGGGAATACAAAGGTTGGAATAGCAGGGATTGAAATATTACCTTGTCGTATACCTGCTCTCACTGGTCGTGGTAACAATGGAAGTGGGACAGCCTTTAGATATTCAGTTAGGACTGTAGGCACATCCGTATATTTCTTTTTGCTTATGTAATTAATTACATTCGTCTTCATGGAAGAACATTCCACCTTTTGACCATTTTCCAAGCGTACCCTGTCTTCATCAATCAAAAAATCATTTAATATTAACTGTAGAAACCTTGGATATAGACATTTGACATTTTGAGTCCGAACATCTCTTGTTCCCAAGCGTTTCATTTTTAAAATGATTTGACCAAGCACTATTTTTCCAAAATTAATCCTCAAATTATTGGCGACCGCATACCCTATTATTTGAATAAATTCAGGTATTCGATCTTGATTTGTTCTATCTGAGGAAAAAGCATGGTTAAGAGTGTGAAAGAAGAAATTCCAATACTGGGTTAGAAACGTTCTAGATAGATTACCAGTATTGAAATTGCCATCTTGGTACCTTATAAAGCGAAAGAACATTTCAATCTGTTCGGGTGTAGGATCAGAAACGAGATTTTCTATAGGAAAATGAAGAATTCGATTAACATCTCGTTCAGTGACCCTAATCGACCTACCAAATAGTCGATATGTGATTGCACACCCGTCATGTCCAGAAGTGTTATCCGCACTGCAATATAGTTCACACAATGCATCATGGTTAAGCTGCACCTGTGTAACTAAAGCATAACAGATTAATGAATGTTCATTCATAAATTGTGTCCAAGCCCGAAATTGCTCATCTTGAATGGTTTCGATTTGCTGAATGGAAATAGGATTAACTTTAGCAATTAAAAAGTTTCCCTGCAATGCCATTTTCAAAACTTTGAGGAAATTCAAAAACAAGGGTTAGTGCGTATAACAAGAATATGAAATCCGCTCTAAACACCACCAGCTAGATTGTGAGATCTTTCCGATCAAAGCTTGAAATATTCAGCAACTGTGTGTGTATGCTCTGTATATCTGAAAAATGATGATGTTAAACACAAACAAAAACTCATCATTTATAAGGTTTCAAGTATTAGTGGGTTAGGTGTAATAGTGACAGGTTATGTTTGAAAAATAACACCGCTCCATAATTTCTCACCTAACTACCTAATTAGCCGAAAAACATCTTATCACCGAAACTTGTCTGCCGAAAAAACATCTTATCGCCGAAACCTATCAGTCTATACACATACACATATAATACTTCTAATTATTATGGATTTAAAAATAATCACACAGTAAATCAAGAATTAATCCACAATAATCAGATAAACTCACAATTAAATAGACATAAAATTAACAAAATATCATTAATTGATATATGTCAATAAAATATTTATTTAATTATGCTACAATTAACTCAATTATTTACTAACTAATTACCATAAAATATAGCATTTATAAGCGTGGTAATTAATATAGAGATAACTATAAAAAGAGGACTGGATGCAAAGTAAATTCACAAGTCCTAAAAATATGGACATTTAAAATACCTGTGAATTTATAACAAATTGCACTTATTGATTATCCAAAATTAATTAGACAGATTTAACATCCCAAGTTCACCAACTAACCTGGAGAAAGTGGATTCATCCAGTGGTTTAGTAAAGATGTCTGCAATTTGTTGATCTGTGGGAACAAAATATAATACCACAGTTCCATTCATGACATGCTCTCGTAAGAAATGATACCTGATATCAATGTGCTTAGTCCTGGTGTGTTGAACTGGATTGTTGGCAATGGCAATGGCACTCGTGTTGTCGCATAGAATTGGAATTTTGTCCAACATGAGTCCATAGTCCTGAAGTTGATTCCTCATCCACAGGATCTGAGCACAACAACTACCTGCCGCAATGTATTCTGCTTCGGCTGTCGAGGTAGATACTGAGTGTTGCTTCTTGCTGTACCAAGATACCAACCTTCTTCCTAGAAACTGACAGCTTCCAGAAGTACTTTTCCGATCAATCTTACAACCTGCGAAGTCAGAATCTGTATAGCCAATTAGGTCAAAACCTGTTCCTTTAGGGTACCAAATCCCAAGATTGGGGGTTCCCTTAAGGTATCTGAAAATACGTTTAACAGCTATAAGATGTGACTCTTTAGGGTTAGCCTGGAATCTAGCACATAGACAAGTTGCGAACATAATATCTGGTCTACTAGCAGTTAAGTACAAGAGAGAGCCGATCATACCTCGATACTTCGTGATGTCAACTGACTTACCAGATTTATCTTCATCAAGCTTGACTGCAGTTGGCATCGGGGTCTTGGCAGTAGCTGCTTCTTCCATCCCATACTTCTTCAGAAGATCCTTTATGTATTTTGATTGGCAGATGAAAATACCATCAGGCTTCTGAATAACTTGAAGTCCAAGGAAGAAGGACAACTCACCCATCATGCTCATCTCGTACCTACTCTGCATTAGCTTAGCAAATCTCTTGCATAGTAAATCATTAGTAGAACCAAATATTATATCATCCACATATACTTGCACCAGAATTATATCATTTTTATGCTTTTTATGAAAGAGAGTTTTGTCGATGATACCTCTTGTAAAACCATTTTCAAGTAAGAACTTGGAGAGAGTATCATACCATGTTCGAGGGGCTTGCTTGAGACCATAGACAGCTTTGAAGAGAAAGTACACAAAACCTTCAAATTCCTTGTCTTCGAACCCAGGGGGTTGTTCAACATAGACTTCTTCCTCTAGATCTCCGTTCAAAAATGCACTCTTCACATCCATCTGAAAAACCTTAAAGTTGGAGTGTGCAGCAAATGCTAAGAACATCCTGATTGCTTCAAGCCTTGCAACTGGAGCATAGGTTTCATCATAATCAATTCCTTCTTCTTGAGAGTAACCCTTTGCTACCAATCGAGCCTTGTTCCTCGTAACAATACCATTTTCATCCAGTTTATTCCTAAACACCCATCTAGTGCCAATTACAGATTTATCTTTTGGTCTTGGCACCAGCTTCCATACTTTCTGCCTTTCGAACTGATTGAGTTCTTCCTGCATTGCAGTTACCCAATCTGGATCATCAAGAGCTTCATCAACCTTTTTAGGTTCAATTTGAGATAAAAATCCTGCGAAATTGCATTCATTCTGTGTTGCTCTTCTAGTCTGTACACCCGTGTCCGGTTCACCAATGATCTGTTCAAAGGGATGCGCTCTACTCCATACCCTTTGTCTTGGCAGATTTGATCTTGATGATTCCCCAAGTTCATAATTGTGTTGAGAGTGATGACTAGTAGATCCAAAATCATTGTTTGCTCCCCCTGAGCTGTTGCTTTCAGAGTTTGATGAATCAGAGTTTAATGAACCAGCAGATGCATTCTTTGATGTTTCTTCACTTGATTGGGGTTCATTTTCATCGTTCACTTGCTCCCCCTCAACATGTGCTACTGTCTGATCTACTGGTATAGATTGAACAATAGAGTCTGAAAGAGTATCAGAATTTTGTTCATTCTCAAATCTCAGCTGGTCATGTTCATCAAAATCTTCAAGTCCTGTTATCTTTTTATCATCAAAAGACACATGGATAGATTCCATGACCACTTTTGTTCTCAGATTGTAGACTCTGAATGCTTTTGTGGATAGTGGGTATCCAACAAAGATTCCTTCATCAGCTTTTAAATCAAATTTGGAAAGCTGTTCTGGATGAGTCTTAAGAACAAAACACTTACATCCAAACACGTGAAAATACTTCAGGTTCGGCTTCTTCTTTTTCACCATCTCATATGGTGTTTTACCATGCTTGTTTATGAGTGTAGCATTCTGTGTGAAACAAGCAGCTTGCACAGCTTCAGCCCAGAAGTAAGTTGGCAGCTTTGCTTCATCAAGCATGGTCCTTGCAGCTTCTATGAGAGTCCTGTTCTTTCTCTCTACTACTCCATTTTGTTGTGGAGTTCCAGGTGCAGAGAATTCTTGCTTTATTCCATTTCCTTTACAAAACTCTTCCATGACTGCATTCTTGAACTCAGTGCCATTATCACTTCTTATGATTTTCACTGTGTGCTTAGATCCTTTGTCCAGTTGTCTGACATGCTCTGTTAAGATTGATGCAGTTTCTTCTTTCTTGTGCATGAAATATACCCATGTATATCTGGTGTATTCATCAACAATAACCAAAGCATATCTTTTCTTTCCAATAGACATTATATTTACTGGACCAAATAAATCAACATGCAATAAGTGATATGGCTCAAGAATTGAGGATTCAGTCTTACTTTTGAATGAAGTTTTCCTTTGTTTTGCCTTTTGACATGAGTCACATAGGCCATCTGGAGTAAAAACTGATTTGGGCAATCCTCTCACAAGATCTTTCTTCACTAGCTCATTAATACTGTTGAAATTCAGATGAGAAAGTCTCTTGTGCCAATCCCAGCTTTCTTCAATTGATGCTCTACTAAGTAGACAGATTGCAGAGCCATCAGAGTTTGTTGAAAGCTTGGCTTCATAAATGTTACCATGTCTGTATCCCTTCAGAACAACTTTTCCTGTAGATTTGCTTACAACTTCACCGTGTTCTTCAAAGAAACCCACATGATAACCTCTGTCACAGATTTGACTCACACTTAGCAGATTATGTTTGAGTCCTGAGACTAGAGCTACAGATTCAATGATGACATTCCCAAGTTTGATATTGCCATATCCCAGAGTCCTTCCTATGTTGCCATCTCCATAAAAAACACTTGGGCCAGCCTTCTCCACAAATTCTGATAGCAGGGCTTTATTTCCAGTCATGTGTCCTGAGCATCCACTGTCCAGAACAAGGATATTTTTCATGTTACCCTGCAATCACAAAAAACCACTAATGATTAGTTTTAAGGACCCAAACTTGCTTGGATCCTTTGGCCTTATTAAGTTTGTTAGCTTTTGCAGCAGAAGTCTTATCAGAGTTTGTGCTAACATTCTTTTTATCAGAATTTATACATGTAGAATCAATCTTGAATTTATTCAAAGAGGGTTTACATTCGTAATTATCATAATACAAATTATGGTACTCTTTGCATGTATAAATAGAATGCCAAATACTACCACAGTGAAAACAAGGATTCTGTAGCTTAAACCTAACTGAACCACTCTTAACTCCTGACTTAGGAGGTGTAGAGTTTATATTTTTATTCTTCCTGCAAAAAGCAGCAAGATGGTTAGGACTTCCACAGTTATAACATTTCTTCCTAGGAGCATTGGGAATAGGCATATAGTTATTGCTTTTACTGATGCCTACCTTTCCATTTCTGTTTTCCCTAGGTTCTTTTACCTTGTTTATTCTTTTTAACTCCTTCAGCTTGTGTTTAAGCTGTTTCTGAGACATTGAACTAATATCTACTGATTTGGCTTTATCCTGTTTTGGTTTGTCAGATTTTGGTACAAACCTCACATGATTAATTTTGGGTTTTGCAACTTTTTTAGTAAATACAGGTTTAGAGGTCTCAGCTTCTAGGTTGACAGTTTTCTTTTTATCAGTGTAACCTAGACCTTCTTTCCAACAATCATTGTCTATGATATCCTGAGTTTTCTTACCAGAGTTAGTCCAAATTTTAAGAATGTTTCTTTCTTTAGCAAGTTCAGATTCAAGATAAGCATGCTTTTTCAATAATTCATTTTTAACAAAAATAGCATCATCTCTCTCTTTCTGAATTTCTAACATCTGGACTAATTCTGATTCTAGATAATCATTTCTCTTTCTAAGGTCTAGACTTTCAGATTTTATTCTTTCATTTTCTAAAGTCTGATCTCTATAGCTAACATGCAAGTTTTTAAGAAAGAGTCTTAACTCAGATATATCAGTAGTATCAAAAGCTAGAATAGAGTGAGGTACCTTGGTCTCAGTAGCTTCAGAGATACTATCAACATTTGCCATCAAGGCGTAGTTCACCTCTTCTTCAGAGTCTGAAGTGTCAGCCCAGTCCTTCTTCTTTGTGATGTAAGCTTGACTTTTATCAGCTTTGGCTCTCTTGCACTCAGGTGCAAAATGTCCTTTCTCACCACAATTATAGCATGTGATCTTGGACTTGTCGACTTTCCCAGACCTGCTTTCCTTTCCCTCAGTTTTTCTGAAATTCTTCTTGTCAAAATTTGAATCTCTTCGTGTGAACTTCTTTCCCTTCCTGAAGTTCTTGTAAGCCATCTTCTTGAAGCCTTTCACCATTAGGGCTGCAATTTGTATCATCTCAGCATCACTACCATCATCATCAGAGTCTGTGAGATTGTCAGAGTTTGAGTCTTCATCAGAATTTGATGACTCAGTATCAGACTTTGTAATAAGAGCCTTTCCTTTGGATTGACTCTTTTTCACAGCAATTTCTTTAGAAGCTTTCTCCTCAGCTTTAAGAGCAATTGACTTGGTCTTGCTTCCATGCCTCTTGCTTCTTTGTTCCATCTCAAGCTCATGAGTCTTAAGCATTCCATAGATTTCATCAAGGGACATGTCTTCTAGATCATGATTGTCTCTGATGGTAGTGGCCTTTAAGTCCCATTTCTCAGGAAGAGCTAACAAAAATTTCAGATTGGAGTCTTCAAGATTATACTCCTTATCTACCAGTGATAGATCATTCAACAATTTCAGGAATCTGTCATATATGTCTGTTAATGACTCATCAGCATTTGAGTCAAAGTGCTCGTACTCCTGTGTGAGTATTGTTTTCCTGTTCTTTTTGATGGCTTTGGTTCCTTGACATCTGACTTCCAAAGCATCCCAAATCTCCTTAGCAGTTTTGCATCCAATGACCCTGTTAGACATAACATTGTCAAGGGCGTTATGTAATAAATGCCTTACTTTAGCATCTTTGCTAATAGAGGAGATATCTTCAGGAGTGTAGTCTTTCTTCTCTTTTGGAATCATTTTCTGTTCTTCTCCAGCAACTGCAACAGACAATTTTGTAGGCTTATGTGGACCATCATGGATTCTGTCTAAGTACTCTGGATCTGTAGCTTCCAGAAACATTTCCATCTTCACCTTCCATATGGGATATTCTGATGCCCTGAGTATTGGAACTCTAATTGATTCATATCTGCTTGTTGTTGGAGTTTGTGTTTTCTCTGTCATGATTGTATGGCTTTTTGTATAGTAACAGAGTGGCTCAAAATGAACAGTACGGTATTTGTGAATAGTACCGTATCTGTAAATAGTACCGTATTTGTGAATAGTGCCGTATGCGTGAATAGTACCGTATCTGTGAACAGTACCGTATCTGTGAACAGTACCGTATTTGTGAATAGTGCCGTATACGTGAATAGTACCGTATCTGTGAACAGTACCGTACAACACCGGATCAGATCTGTATATCGATCAACTTGCTCTGATGCCAATTGTTAGGTCCGGAATAACGTAGAAGGGGGGTTGAATACGTTATTTAAAAATATTTCGATTTTCGAGATGTGAAAAAATGAGGTCAACAACTGAATCGAAATAAAACAATTGGTTCGGGAAAATATCTTTGAACTGATAAAAACCCAAGGGGTGTTACAACTTCTAATCCAACGGATTAGCTTCAAAAACTCGAACACTCCTAAGGATAGTTTAGGCACGAGGACCTTCTATCCGACACTTCCTGAAAGCGGGCTAAGCCGGCTTTCCTACTAGATGGACTGTCTAGCAGCTTACACAGAGAAGATATTTAAGAGAGAGAGAAAGTTGTGTGTTGAGGTGTGTTTTGAAATGAAATACAACAGGCCTATTTATAGATTTTAGAAAATCACTATACAATCAAAATACGTAACTGATGACGATAGTTTTTCAGTTTGGCTGCTGTCCGTTTCTCTGAACAACCTGCACGAAGACTTTCATTTCTTCATTCAACATTTATATTCATGTGGGCCCCACATGTTTCCTACTTTATGAATAGTACTTTTGGGTACTATTCATGAATAGTAATTTCGGTTACTATTCATATGAATAGTAATTTCGGTTACTATTTATATGAATAGTGATTTTGGATACTATTCATTTTCTCTCTTCTGTTTATTCTGCTGTTTTAATTCACCTCAGAAAATAATTCAAGTACCAGATTAATTTAATTATTTTGTTATAAATAATTAATTAATCTGTTACTTATTTAATTTTCAGAGTAAATTAACTTTTGACAATACCTTGAGATATTATGTCTGTCCTTGATCGTCAATAGGCTTTGGCAATTCTTTCTATGAATTAATGTGTTGATCCTTCCCGTATGTGTTGACACTTGGTGCACTGGTCTGGTTCACAAGTGACTATCACTGATCTTGATCTTCACACCTTCGTTACATTCCAATTTATTAGCCTGCAGCAATATCTTCAAATACATGAAATCTTTTGGCCCTTCAACTGAATCATCTGTACATCTTTATTATGTCACTGAGGCTTGATCATGTTAATGAACTTCTTTCAGCGACTTGATCCTTGTTGGTGCCTGTTCTTCAAATTTCACGATCCCTGTATAGAGTTAATATTATTTATCTTTTATCCTAGTTGAGTTATATATGTCCTCCATTACATATTACATTTCATTATACTTTACAAATAAGTGTCATAAGTATTCTCATTATGATAATGATATAATGATCCTTAGACCTCAAGTCATTATATTTCTATGCGAGAATTAATATATTTTGATGACATTAAAATTTACATTTGACCGGGTAATGATAAAGTGGATATTGGGTATATTACGAATCGTATGAGAAATATGAATGATCTAGATGAGATATTATTGGCCTCTTTTTTGAATTAGACTATGAAATGCAAGGACATGCTCAAATGTTGATTTGATTTAGATAGTCTACTCATCGATCAAGAAACTTAAGATTAAATTATAAAGAGGATGACACATTACATGCCTCGAGTTTTATCTATAATATCAAGGTTAAAAGGATTATATTACATGGTACATTATTCACAAAAGACTTAATCGAATCACCGATTTAATAAT
The DNA here is from genome assembly GCA_037693485.1 of Kitagawia praeruptora. NCBI lineage: Eukaryota > Viridiplantae > Streptophyta > Magnoliopsida > Apiales > Apiaceae > Kitagawia > Kitagawia praeruptora. The sequence continues at coordinate 79,753,599 of CM075354.1, forward strand.
TATTACTTGGGTAGCAATGATGTATTACTAGATGCCGCTCGTTGTTTACGATTTTAATTAGATTTTAAATTGTTGCCAACGTAATAATAACTTATAGGTCACACACAAAAAATGTTTGAAGGATTATTTAACTTAAATTAAAATAAAATAAATTCGAATTATTTATAGCATTAATTAAGTATGACATAATTAATTAAATATATAATGAAATTCGAATTTAGTATTCTTAATTCTAAAATTAAATTATTAACTAATTAAGTGAGACTTAATTAGATAATAAATAGGAATTTCGAATTAATAGCAACTTTTAATTTGATTAGAGTCATAATTCTGATTTTTCTCTCCTTTTATAAACTCTCATTGGGTGATTTATTAGTGTAACAGCCCGACTTTTCGGACTATTATTTCTAATTACAAAACTTAAATAAAATAGATAATTTATTCAAATAAACCAAATATTCCATAAAGTCAACGCAGTGGTTAAACTTCATAATTCAAAATCATAAAAACGGAGACGCAGCTCCATAAATTCAATATTCAATAACAATCTTTATTCTAATAATGATAAAGAGTCTAATCCAACAAAGGCATCTAACAGCTAGCACGAAAGTCCACAAAATTCACATCCTTATTCTCATTAAGCTCCCAAAATCAGAACCTGAAATATTAGAAACAGATGAGCTACACAGCTCAGCAAGTACAAATTGACCAACAGATACTTTCAAAAATCAATGGGCATTTTTAATGAAACAATTTTCAAAATCAAATATAAGTTTGCAAAACATTTACGAAAACAATTCCAACCCAAAGTTTTATATTTTTAAAATACAGAAATTAAAACAGAAACAGAAGCAGAAAACAGAAATAAAACGAAACGAAAATCAAAATACCATAGTCTTGCTCTACGGCCACACTTTGCCAGTGACCGACATCTTATTCTTATTCTTATCGCCACACTTTGCCAGTGACCGGCATTTAAAGTTCAATAATTACGCGCCCTTAATAGGTATCTAAAGTTGCACACTTGTGCGCCTACTAAGGGTATCTAAGGCTAGTTCCGGAACTATAGCGTAAATTACGAACGGGTTCGAAACGTAGAGACTGAGGATTCTAAAATCAAATACTTATATCTTATAAAGCCAACATGATTAACAAGTAGGATTAACAATTAGACAACATCGGCTTTAGTTGAATAGTACATAACTGCTAGCATATGGTGTTTAAACCTTTTAATAAGAATCATATACAGTAGCACTTAATAAATGAAGAAAACACGAATTAAAAGCATATCAATTATAATAAATAAATAAATAAATAAAAACAAATGAATTGGCCTTAAAGCCCAAAATGGTTTCACACGCACAATTACAATTACATAAAGGTCACTACTTTCTTTTCCAATTTTGCATGCTATATTATTAATAAATGAAACAACTCATGACACTTTGGACAAATTCAATAACAATCACGATTAATTAATTGTTATTCAGGTAGCCTTCACACTATTACATGTAAATCAAATCACAATTAATAAAAGAAGACATGAAGCATATACAAAACTGACACATGAACACATAATAAATTACCGAGAGAAATTATGTAACTATGAAGCGAAGCAAAGGAAAATACGTACCTTTTCTTTGACGAATTTCTGTACGACCTAGTAGTTTTTCTACAGGGCTTCTTATATAGGTACTCAAATCCTAATTTAGTTATGGTAATCCTAAATCTTTCATACAACCTATCCAAGTAAATACCTAAATTATGACTTTAAATCCGCACAAATATTCTAAATTCGATTTTCTAAAATCTTGTCACACTTCTTTCCGATAATAACAAAACTTGTACACAAAGAATTCTAGAATATTCTAATTAATAAATAATAACTTATCTAATATCTAATATTAAAATAAAATAAAATAAATGGGGTTTTACATTCTTCCCTCCTTAAAAGAATTTGGTCCCCAAATTCATAATAATAAAATAAAATAAATCACGAAAAAAATGAATCATACCTTAGTAGTTGGTGCGACTTCCAGTGAGCTGAAACACACGTCTAATGCCAATCTTCTTATCAGCTTCCTTCCTTGGCGGTGGGTTATGTGGGCACTCCGAAATCTTGTGTCCTACTTCTCTGCAGTGAAAGCAGGCACCCCTATTCCATCTGCAGTCCTTGTCCGGATGATTCTTACCACACCTCGAACACTCGATCACCCTGTCCTCCTATATTATCGTACTCGTGTGGCTTCTTGAAGGGTCCCCTTTGATTCGAAAATCCATCAGTTGGAGCGAACCTCTTCTTGTTCCAGTTGCTTGTCGTCTTTTCAGATTCAGCTAGGCCCCTCTCAATCACCAATGCCTTGTTAAGAACAGGCTCGCACGTCTAGAGTTCAAACGATGCCACAGAATTCCTAATGTCGGTTCGAAGTCCCTCTTACAATCTTCCTGCTCGGCTGCTTTCATCTGTTATTAAGGTCGGCACGTACTTCGAGAGCTTTGCAAATTCCGCTTCATATTCGGTAACAGTCTTTCCACCTTGCTCGAGCCGAATGAAATCCCTCTCTTTTTGCAGAAGAATGGTTCTCGAAAAGTACTTGTCTTCCAATGCCTTCTTGAACTTTGCCCAGGTGTATGGTTCTGGTTCCCCTTCAGCGGTTGTGGACTCGTTCTTCCTTTTCTCCATGAGCCACCAGTCATAAGCACTGCCTTGCAGTTGATACACAGCTAAGGTGACCTTCTGTTCTTCATTGCTCCCTAGCAGTCCGAAAGCTTTCTCCATCTCTTGTATCCACATCTCGACTATAGCTGGATCAGTCGCCCCATCGAAAGTTGGCGGGTTCAAACGCTTGAACTGAGAGACGATATTCTGTTGCCTGGGTTGTTGATTCACGAGCGTAGCTAGAGTCTCAGCTAGCTGGTCGAATACATTTCCACCATCACCATTGTTGTTGCCATTCTGATTGTTGTTGCCATTGTTGCCTTCTCCATCCATCTTTTCTCAAAACAACAAACTATCAAACTTATAATCAATGATCAAAAGCACAAAAGTCAAACATATCAGATAATCACACAAACAATGCCTTAAATTCAAAATAATTTATTAACTTAGTTGTCAAAACCTATACGATAGTCTATAGGATCGCTCATAGGGAATGTACTAGTCACATACCTAATACACTCCGAAGGAAAACAGAAACAGAAGCAGAAAATAGAAATAAAACGAAACGAAAATCAAAATACCACAGTCTTGCTCTACGGCCACACTTTGCCAGTGATCGGCATCTTATTCTTATTCTTATCGCCACACTTTGCCAGTGACCGGCATCTAAAGTTTAATAATTACGCCCCCTTAATAGGTATCTAAAGTTGCACATTTGTGTGCCTACTAAGGGTATCTAAGGCTAGTTCCGGAACTATAGCGTAAATTACGAACGGGTTTGAAACGTAGAGACTGAGGATTCTAAAATCAAATACTGATATCTTATAAAGCCAACATGATTAACATGTAGGATTAACAACTAGAGAACATCGGCTTTAGTTGAATAGTACATAACTGCTAGCATCTTGTGTTTAAACCTTTTAATAAGAATCATATACAGTAGCACTTAATAAATGAAGAAAACACGAATTAAAAGCATATCAATTATAATAAATAAATAATAAATAAAAACAAATGAATTGGACTTAAAGCCCAAAATGGTTTCACACGCACAATTACAATTACATAAAGGTCACTACTTTCTTTGCCAATTTTGCATGTTATATTATTAATAAATGAAACAACTCATGACACTTAAACACCATGCATGGACAAATTCAATAACAATCACGATTAATTAATTGTTATTCAGGTAGCCTTCACACTATTACATGTAAATCAAATCACAGTTAATAAAAGAAGACATGAAGCATATACAAAACTGACACATGAACACATAATAAATTACCGAGAGAAATTATGTAACTATGAAGCGAAGCAAAGGAAAATACGTACCTTTTCTTTGACCAATTTCTGTACGACCTTGTAGTTTTTCTATAGGGCTTCTTATATAGGTACTCAAATCCTAATTTATTTATTGTAATCCTAAATCTTTCATACAACCTATCCAAGTAAATACCTAAATTATGACATTCAAATCCGCACAAATATTCTAAATTCGATTTTCTAAAATCTTTTCACATTTCTTTCCGATAATAACAAAACTTGTACACAAAGAATTCTAGAATATTCTAATTAATAAATAATAACTTATCTAATATCTAATATTAAAATAAAATAAACGGGGTTTTACATTCTTCCCTCCTTAAAAGAATTTGGTCCCCAAATTCACAATAATAAAATAAAATAAATCACGAAAAAAATAAATCATGCCTTAGTAGTTGGTGCGACTTCCAGTGAGCTGAAACACACGTCCAATGCCAATCTTCTTATCAGCTTCCTTCCTTGGCGGTGGGTTATGTGGGCACTCCGAAATCTTGTGTCCTACTTCTCCGCAGTGAAAACAGGCACCCCTTTTCCATCTGCAGTCCTTGTCCGGATGATTCTTACCGCACCTCGAACACTTCTCTCTATCACCCTGTCCTCCTATATTATCGTACTCGTGTGGCTTCTTGAAGGGTCCCCTTTGATTCGAAAATCCATCAGTTGGAGCGAACCTCTTCTTGTTCCAGTCGCTTGTCGTCTTTTTAGATTCAGCTAGGCCCCTCTCAATCACCAATGCCTTGTTAAGAACAGCCTCGTACGTCTGGAGTTCAAACGATGCCACAGAATTCCTAATGTTGGTTCGAAGTCCTTCCAATCTTCCTGCTCGGCTGCTTTCATCTTTTACTAAGGTCGGCGCGTACTTCGAGAGCTTTGCAAATTCCGCTTAATATTCGGTAACAGTCTTTCCACCTTGCTTGAGCCGAATGAAATCCCTCTCTTTTTGCAGACGAATGGTTCTCGGAAAGTATTTGTCTTCCAATGCCTTCTTGAACTTTGCCCAGGTGTATGGTTCTGGTTCCCCTTCAGCGGTTGTGGACTCGTTCTTCCTTTTCTCCATGAGCCACCAGTCATAAGCACTGCCTTGCAGTTGATACACAGCTAAGGTGACCTTTTGTTCTTCATTGCTCCTTAGCAGTCCGAAAGCTTTCTCCATCTCTTGTATCCACATCTCGACTATAGTTGGATTAGTCACCCCATCGAAAGTTGGCGGGTTCAAACGCTTGAACTGAGAGATGATATTCTGTTGCCTGGGTTGCTAATTCACGAGCGTAGCTAGAGTCTCAGCTAGCTGGTCGAATACATTTCCACCATCACCATTGTTGTTGCCATTCTGATTGTTGTTGTCATTGTTGCCTTCTCCGTCCATCTTTTCTCAAAACAACAAACTATCAAACTTATAATCAATGATCAAAAGCACAAAAGTCAAACATATCAGATAATCACACAAACAATGCCTTAAATTCAAAATAATTCATTAACTTAGTGGTCAAAACCTATACGATAGTCTATAGGATCGCTCCTAGGGAATATACTAGTCCCATACCTAATACACTCCGAAGGAAAACAGAAACAGAAGCAAAAAACAAAAGTAAAACGAAAAGAAAATCAAAATACCACAGTCTTGCTCTACGGCCACACTTCGCCAGTGATCGACATCTTATTTTTATTCTTATCGCCACACTTTGCCAGTGACCGGCATCTAAAGTTTAATAATTACGCGCCATTAATAGTTATCTAAAGTTGCACACTTGTGCGCCTACTAAGGGTATCTAAGGCTAGTTCCGGAACTATAGCGTAAATTACGAACGGGTTCGAAACGTAGAGACTGAGGATTCTAAAATCAAATACTTATATCTTATAAAGCCAACATGATTAACAAGTAGGATTAACAATTAGACAACATCGGCTTTAGTTGAATAGTACATAACTGCTAGCATCTGGTGTTTAAACCTTTTAATAAGAATCATATACAGTAGCACTTAATAAATGAAGAAAACACGAATTAAAAGCATATCAATTATAATAAATAAATAAATAAATAAATAAAAACAAATGAATTGGCCTTAAAGCCCAAAATGGTTTCACACGCACAATTACAATTACATAAAGGTCACTACTTTCTTTTCCAATTTTGCATGCTATATTATTAATAAATGAAACAACTCATGACACTTAAACACCATGCATGGACAAATTCAATAACAATCACGATTAATTAATTGTTATTCAGGTAGCCTTCACACTATTACATGTAAATAAAATCACAATTAATAAAAGAAGACATGAAGCATATACAAAACTGACACATGAACACATAATATATTACCGAGAGAAATTATGTAACTACGAAGCGAAGCAAAGGAAAATACGTACCTTTTCTTTGACGAATTTCTGTACGACCTTGTAGTTTTTCTATAGGGCTTCTTATATAGGTACTCAAATCCTAATTTAATTATGGTAATCCTAAATCTTTCATACAACCTATCCAAGTAAATACCTAAATTATGACATTCAAATCCGCACAAATATTCTAAATTCGATTTTCTAAAATCTTTTCACACTTCTTTCCGATAATAACAAAACTTGTACACAAAGAATTCTAGAATATTCTAATTAATAAATAATAACTTATCTAATATCTAATATTAAAATAAAATAAACGGGGTTTTACATTCTTCCATCCTTAAAAGAATTTTGTCCCCAAATTCACAATAATAAAATAAATAAATCACGAAAAAAATAAATCATACCTTAGTAGTTGGTGCGACTTCTAGTGAGCTGAAACACACGTCCAATGCCAATCTTCTTATCAGCTTCCTTCCTTGGCGGTGGGTTATGTGGGCACTCCGAAATCTTGTGTCCTACTTCTCCGCAGTGAAAACAGTCACCCCTATTCCATCTACAGTCCTTGTCCGGATGATTCTTACCGCACCTCGAACACTTCTCTCGATCACCCTGTCCTCCTATATTATCGTACTCGTGTGGCTTCTTGAAGGGTCCCCTTTGATTCGAAAATCCATCAGTTGGAGCGAACCTCTTCTTGTTCCAGTTGCTTGTCGTCTTTTCAGATTCAGCTAGGCCCCTCTCAATCACCAATGCCTTGTTAAGAACAGCCTCGTACGTTTGGAGTTCAAACGATGCCACAGAATTCCTAATGTTGGTTCGAAGTCCCTCTTACAATCTTCCTGCTCGGCTGCTTTCATGTGTTACTAAGGTCGGCGCGTACTTCGAGAGCTTTGCAAATTTCGCTTCATATTCGGTAACAGTCTTTCCACCTTGCTCGAGCCGAATGAAATCCCTCTCTTTTTGCAGACGAATGGTTCTCGGAAAGTACTTGTCTTCCAATGCCTTCTTGAACTTTGCCCAGGTGTATGGTTCTGGTTCCCCTTCAGCGGTTGTGGACTCGTTCTTCCTTTTCTCCATGAGCCACCAGTCATAAGCACTGCCTTGCAGTTGATACATAGCTAAGGTGACCTTCTTTTCTTCATTGCTCCTTAGCAGTCCGAAAGCTTTCTCCATCTCTTGTATCCACATCTCGACTATAGCTAGATCAGTCGCCCCATCGAAAGTTAGCGGGTTCAAACGCTTGAACTGAGAGACGATATTCTGTTGCCTGGGTTGCTGATTCACGAGCGTAACTAGAGTCTCAGCTAGCTGGTCGAATACATTTCCACCATCACCATTGTGGTTTCCATTCTGATTGTTGTTTCCATTGTTGCCTTCTCCGTCCATCTTTTCTCAAAACAACAAACTATCAAACTTATAATCAATGATCAAAAGCACAAAAGTCAAACATATCAGATAATCACAGAAACAATGCCTTAAATTCAAAATAATTTATTAACTTAGTGGTCAAAACCTATACGATAGTCTATAGGATCGCTCCTAGGGAATGTACTAGTCCCATACCTAATACACTCCGAAGGAAAACAGAAACAGAAAACAGAAATAAAACGAAACGAAAATCAAAATACCACAGTCTTGCTCTACGGCCACACTTTGCCAGTGACCGACATCTTATTCTTATTCTTATCGCCACACTTTGCCAGTGACCGACATCTAAAGTTCAATAATTACGCGCCCTTAATAGGTATCTAAAGTTGCACACTTGTGCGCCTACTAAGGGTATCTAAGGCTAGTTCCGGAATTATAGCGTAATTACGAACGAGTTCGAAACGTAGAGACTGAGGATTCTAAAATCAAATACTTATATCTTATAAAGCCAACATGATTAACAAGTAGGATTAACGATTAGACAACATCGGCTTTAGTTGAATAGTACATAACTGCTAGCATCTGGTGTTTAAACCTTTTAATAAGAATCATATACGGTAGCACTTAATAAATGAAGAAAACACGAATTAAAAGCCTATCAATTATAATAAATAAATAAATAAATAAAAACAAATGAATTGGCCTTAAAGCCCAAAATGGTTTCACACGCACAATTACAATTACATAAAGGTCACTACTTTCTTTTCCAATTTTGCATGCTATATTATTAATAAATGAAACAACTCATGACACTTAAACACCATGCATGGACAAATTCAATAACAATCACGATTAATTAATTGTTATTCAGGTAGCCTTCACACTATTACGTGTAAATCAAATCACAGTTAATAAAAGAAGACATGAAGCATATACAAAACTGACACATGAACACATAATAAATTATCGAGAGAAATTATGTAACTATGAAGCGAAGCAAAGGAAAATACGTACCTTTTCTTTGACAAATTTCTGTACGACCTTGTAGTTTTTCTATAGGGTTTCTTATATAGGTACTCAAATCCTAATTTAATTATGGTAATCCTAAATCTTTCATACAACCTATCCAAGTAAATACCTAAATTATGACATTCAAATCCGCACAAATATTCTAAATTCGAATTTCTAAAATCTTTTCACACTTCTTTCCGATAATAACAAAACTTGTACACAAAGAATTCTAGAATATTCTAATCTATTATCTATTATCTATTATATATATAATACCACAACATGTCACATTTTAGTCCACTTGGATTAAATTTTTTTCAAAAAATTGTTGCTCATGAGAATCGAACCTAGGTCTTTAGGTTCATTTGCACATCAACTTACCACTAGGCTAACACATCACATTTGTTATAAGTCATAAAATATGCTATGTATGTTGGGTGATGAATGAAGAATCTTTGGTATTTTGATTTCTAAGATATTTTAATCATTTTTCTTCGTTTTACATTTACATATTTATATTTTGTTATGTTATAGTTTAGTATAAATGAGTGATATATGGTATTTAGTGAACTTAGATATTTTGAAATTATTCGATTTAATAAAATAGATTTAATAAAATAATATTAATAATTATTATTTGCAATACATAGATAATTATAATAAATTTATTAAATTTGAATACATGTTTTCTAAAAAATGGTTAATGAACACGTAATAATCTAAATATTTAAATGCATACCACAACATGTCACATTTTAATTTATTTAATTTTACAAAAATGCCCCTAAATGTCAAGTCAAGTAAAAAAAATATTACGATATAGATGACGATCGAACCTTTGACATAATGAATCTATTAATCATGAATTCAAATTCACCGTTATGACCATTCAGCTACATGTATATTTGATTAAATTTTATGATTCATTAGATACATTTACAAGTGTCAGAGTGTCCTATATTATGTCCTATATTATTTACCTTATTTACCTATCAATCATGTGTTTTTTTATCAGTATTTGTTTTATAATTTTACATATTATTATTTGTATATATACAAAAATCTCTATGTCTACTTCATTTTAATAAAATTTGTATTATTTTATTTCATGCGAAATTTGAAAAAAGTGACAGGATCTTAAATAAAATATTTGAAGGGTATTTTGCGGAAACAAATCACCATTATTCTAATTGTTTATAAAAGCACCAATAGAAATGTAAAAAATATTAAAGATATTGTATAATTATACAATTATAATATTCGGATTAGAAATGTGATAATAAAATCTTAGTACTCATTTAAATTCTGAACGATCTTATTTTTTGTTATTGCTTGTCTTTTTAGAAAATACGTTTTTTACAATATTTTCAAACTACCGTCCTAACTGACCGGCACATCGCTTTCTCCCGAATATTTTGGGAGATTCGAATACTTAATCGATACATGTGATTTGAATTGCAATTTGGGAGGGTTGGCTACTAGATCGACGCATATTAATTATGACCTAACACGTTTATAACTCGTGTATGGTCAAACTTTTTATATCAAATTCTAGGCATGTATCCTAGATAATTAATCAGACATGTAATAATTACAGTATATGAGGCTCTAGGTAACTAGTAGATATGAAATGATAAATAATGATAGGGCAATATGTCACATTTTAATCTATCAAATTTTACCATTATGTTTCTCAATTTGGTATGATTTAGCATAGCGTCATCTGAAATTAAGATCTACAATATATTAAAATTGTGTCACATAAGTGAGAACTGAACCTTTAACATCTATAACAATAACCTTATTTTTATGAATTCATATTTTATAAATCCATAAACGAATTATTGAAGCTTCAATAATACTTAGTAGTAGTATTAAATCAAAAGTCACATTCATATAATCCCATAATATATAATTGTATGCAAATATAACAGTTTAATATAGTGTTACGACCAATTTTCTCCCAGGCTTCGTTCGGTAGGACCTGCAGAAAGAGAATGAGAGGGTGGAGCCTCCCGATTCACCTCCGGTGTGAGAATAAGTTAGTCGGTTTTTTGTAAGGTAATTTGAACGTAGAGAATTTGTATTGTTGTGTGTGTAGTTCTGGATTTTATGAACAATCTTACCTCCTTTTATACTTATTTTTCCTTGCAGTTGTTGAGATGTAGATCTGCTTTCCAGAGTATTAAATATTCTTTGGATCATGGGGCCATGTGACCGTTTAAAGGTAAAATACCTTTCATCATGGCCACGGTCGGCCATTGATAGCCATGTGACCGTTCATGTAGAACATGTTGTTTTATTCCTTGGGCTTAACATTGGGCCATTGGTTCGGCCCATTAAGAGATTGGACCTCTAACATGTCCCTAGTCTTCGTTCGGAATAATCCTCAGGACGAAGGCTAAAGCCTAAGTCTTTCTTTGGAATATCCCCTTCGGGTCGCCCGAAATTACTTTTAAAAAGAAAAGTTAATGCCTTGGCCCATCTTCGGAACATTCGTTCGGACGCCATCCATAAAATAACTTTTTAGTACGATAAAAAACTGAGTCGGCCTTCGGTTGTATTATCTGGATAATGAGAACGAAGGACAAGGTCGAGTCTTTTCTTGGGAAGTCGTGTCCCTTTATGACTGACAGCTGCCTTTTCTCAAGATTCACGCCCCAATCTCAACCGTTGAATTTGAAATGCCAATCATCCAACCGTCACAATCCCTCTATTAAACCCTCATCTCTTTTCTTTTTCCCTTTTACGCATACGCCCTCATATTTTCAGAGAAAAAGAATCCTTTTTAGAGAAAAGCTTTAGCAACCATCGGAGCCGTCGTTTCGTCACCGATTTCTTTTGACTCTCCGGTTCCGGTTGACGTCCACATTCAAGCGTTTTATCCCCGGGAACTCGATCTTCTCAGCAATCTTCAGAACAGTAAGTCTCTATACTCTTCATTCCAACTAATTGTTTATCGTCTCTTTACATTCTTGAATATGTGTTCTTGAATATATATGTAGGCATCTGTATGTAAGTATCTATATACACACATATGCGAGTATACGCATGATTTTACCTGTGTTCTTGGGATAAGAAATAGGCGTGTTAGTGTCCCTTTGCCCTATTCGCATGTTTCGTTAGGATTTCTGGAATTGATAAATTGTTTAGGAGAGATACATCCTTCGGGATATTTGAATCTGTCGAGTGTTCTTCGGACTGTCGTGAGTCTGAATCACTTTAGATGGTAGGGATTTTTTGGCCGGTCCTAGCCCTCCGTACTCGATCTTTTTCTTCCTTTCGATTATTTTCATTTTTGTCCGAGTACATGGCTAATCTCTACATTTCCGAATGCAGGGATATGGACCGGTCAAACGAAGGTACAGATCCTTCGGTCTCTTCTCCTTTTAGCAATGCCGTAGAGTATCCGGCCGCCAATCGTCCTTCTCAGCTGACCGAAGACGATATAGAGCATTTCTGTTCGACCTATTATGTGTTGAAATATGTATGGTACTTCTTCGCCCCAAGGAAGGATGATAGGATTTGGCAGAATCCCCAAGTCGCAGCTATTTGTGGGGGAGGGTTCGCTACGAGTATATCCGAAGCGGCATTCAAATGTGGCTTCCGATTGCCCATATTGCGTATTTTAAAGAGCGTCTTGAAGCAGTCGGGCATCGCTATCGGTCAGCTGGACCCGAACAGTTTTATTCATGTAAATACTTTCCAAGCTCGATGCATGGCTAGTAAAATGACTCCAAGAACGTCTCTGTTCTGGCATCATTACGAGCTTCGCCGGAATCCGAAAAGTAAGGGTTTTTATACCATCGCTCGGAGGGTGGGCAGGCCTGACTGGTCGTTTACGAACTCGAATAATAAGGAGGCTCATATTAAATGGGTTTTTGTTTCCGGCCCGAAGTTGGAGAAGTTCGGTATTTGGAAGGTGGTCGATCCTACGAGGTATGTATATCCCGAACTCACGGAGGCGGATAAGCATGACTACCGAATACTGTGTGACCTTGATATGGACAAGGTAGCATTATCGGATAGTAGGGACGCAGACTGGTTAGTCGGTCTTTGGGGTAATGGTAACGTTCCTTCATTCTGTTCTTCTTTTCTGCAATTTATCTTTCCGAAAGTATGATAACTCCTGTTTATTGCCTTTAGCCTGTATATAATGTTCTTCTTTATCTTGTATAGTGACAACTCGAGAGGATATTCTGGAACGAAAGAGGAAGAAGGCGGCCGACCTAGCTGCTGCTGCTCTGGCAGCCGAAGCAGATGCTGCTAAGCAGGTCGAAGGGGTGGAAACCTTGGCTCTTGATCAAGGGGAAAAAAGCTTGGTCAATACTCCACCTACTTCTTCGCCTCCCAGAGAGTCAGTCTCGAAGGGAACAAATCAGGATACTTCGAGGAAGAGACCTCGGTCGAAGAATACGGAATTAAATGTGTATTCTCCTCAATGGAGTGTTTTGGAGACCGACCAGATCATTGTCCCAGCTCCTTCTTCGGCAAAGAATGTGGGTCCTGATCTATGTCGTGGCCTCTTTCTTCCAGCCGATCGACCAACTATCGCCAAGCTGAATGATGTTGAAGCTTGTACTGAAATGATGACCCTTCTTTCTATGGTAAGTTTCTTTTCCTTCGTACGTATATACTTGCCTTAGAAATTTTTAACATTTTCCATGTTTGTGTTCAGGGCGCTGCCTGGTCAGCTGTGGTGACCGAACGGGTGGAAGGGATGCAAACCAGACTGAAGCAAGTTGATCAGCTGGAGGTAAGAGCGGTCAAAGCCGAAGAGGACCTTCGGAACTCTTCTACCGAACTGGATAGGGTCACTGGCCAGGCTAATGCCCTTAAGGAAGAGTTGGAGAAGCTGAAGGCCACAAGCTCAAGGCGTATCGAATGGAGGAACACCCAGCTGAAGCAATCAAGAAAGAGTGCTCGGAAATTGCATAAGCAACTTCTTTTGACAGAGGAACGATGCTACCAGATGGGTTATGATGATGCTGTGGTAAAGGCCCATTCACTTGGTTTTGATCATACCCAACTGCTTGATGCTGCAATGGGTAAGACTGATCCAGTGGGTAGGGAAAAGTCTGATGACCCCGAAGTTATTTCTTCGGGAGAAGATGAGCCGCTTCCTGATGAGCCTTCGATGGAGTAACCTTATATTTATTTTATGGCCTTCGGGCTTTGTAATTTAACATTTGCCTTTAGTCTACGAATTTGTGCCTTCGGGCTTTTTATATTTGCCTTGGCATAATTTAATGTATCTTAGCTTCCTTAGCATAATTTTTCTTTTCATTCTTATGCATCTTCGGCTTTTGCTTTAGCATAATTGTTATATGCCTCTTCGGCTTTCAATTGCCTTAGCATAATTTTTCATTTTTTATGCCTCTTCGGCTTTCAATTGCCTTAGCATAATTTTTCATTTTTTATGCGTCTTCGGTCGTAACCTAGCATGTTGTGCCTCTTCGGTCGTAACCTAGCTGCCCCTAGTTTTAAGGGGTTTTGTAAAGGATTTAGGCCCCGTTCGGTCGGTTAAATTATTTCCGCCCGGACCTAATGAGTGACAAAGCCACTTAAATAATAGGACATTCTTGTAAGGGTCCAAATTTCGTTCGGTCGGCTGTTCGCACTTATTCACGCAAGAGAACGTGGTCAACAAGTAATATATGGTAAATAGGATTCGTTCCCACAGAGACTCAAATTGTTCGTTTTGTTTACTTATACACCAGCTTATGATTTACACTCACTGCCAAGACAATCACAAATTTGGTTTTGCTTAACTAACGATTAAATATCAACTATGCCAATTACGAGAAAATTACTTAACGACTTATAATAAACAGACATGGGATTTCAATTTCATTAACCACTTCATCTAGAATCTTATGCCCTTTAGCCTAGCATGTGACCGAGTTGATTACTGATTAGATGCACTAAACTGATACACACCAACTTTCGTTGTGCATATACCATCCTACTGATCATCCACAATTGATAGAAGTCAAGTAGTCACCAAATATGTGTAGTCCCTATATGTCTATAGCAATTGAACACATACCGATTTAAAATCAAGCATCCATTAAACCACATAGTCAAGGCAAGACGGTTAGAATTACACCACAAATTAATACATGTTCTTCACATGCATAAACCTATGCTAGCATGAATTGTTCTAAACCTTAGATCCACTTTCGCATTCACCAGGATTAAACACACAATTACAGATGTTCGCGACTCACCCATAACGAATAAGCATAATCATACTAGGCAATCAATTCAATCCATCACACACCAAGGCATAAGAACACTTAATTACTAGAATCTATAGAAAAATCCATTAAAACCCCATGATAACGATTTAGCCCATAATCGACCTCATCGCCATCATGGGTTCAATTGATAACATAATTCTAAAACAATAAATAATAAAAGAAAAGATAAATAAGGTTTAGAATAAATCCCCAAAGTAGAAGAGTACAAAAGTTCCAAAAGATTACTCCTTGCTTGTCACTAGCTTGGAGATTCTCCCTTAAAATTGTTCTACGAAAATCTGGATGAAAAGTGTTGATAGATGCTAATCAAAATGAAGAACAACTCTAACTACAATGATAGATGTGTTTTTTAGGTCTGAGCTCCTACATATATAGTTGCCCTAAATTATATAGGCCCAACACAAAATAACCCGATAAAAACAATCCAAAAATAAACCACACTAAACTCGAGCGCAACTGCCCTTGTTGAAGCGTCGCTGCGCCTTCTTTCTCCTGGATTGCACACAAGCCAAGCGCAATTGCGCCTGAACAAGCGTTATTGCGCCACTCCAACATGCGCCATTGCGCCTGACTGAGCGCAGTTGCGCCTCCTGAACCCGCGCAACAGCGCCCTCTAGAGCGCAGCTGCGCCTCTTGAGCCCTGGAAAAATTACTTCTGACGTGCTGTTGCTCCAAAATGTGCGCTGCTGCGCTTAAGGTCCCCTGGATGGCCTCAAATACTTCTGTTATTTGACTTAATCCCACTCCAAATTCCTTCCACAAGTTTGTCTTCTTCAATTAACGAACATACACCACCATTAATTAGATTGAGCACCATAATGCCTTCAACGACTCAACCTACACAATTTACACAAAAACATATCAAATGACAACGAAACTCGAGAACTTGCAAACGATTAAAGTCCAAACGGAAGGTAAATAGTGGATATAAAATCCACTTATCAAACCCCCAAACTTAAACCGTTGCTTGTCCTCAAGCAATGCAAACTCAACCTAAAATGATGAATGAATGCAACTAAAAATTAAATGTCATGATAATGCGATGTCCTAATGCAATGATCCCACAAAAGTTACCGAAACCAACTCAACAAGCAAACGCCTCAAAGAATGCAACAACTCCAAACAGAGCTCGACTAAGGCCCCGTATACTAACAATACATGCTCGGAAACGTGGTGTGTGCATTTCTCACTAAGTATACTCTCGAAACTAGATAAAAGGCATAACTCATCCTTCGCCAAAACAATCACATGTTTATAAACAGAATGGACTTTAGACACTCCATGACTCAGAGACACCGCCATCATCATTCAAGGTAGACAAGGATTCATGCTTTATTACTACGACGCTATATACAATACGCATGCTTATTTAACCGTGCAATGAATGAGACCCCAAAAGGCTTATACAATAATACCCATGTAGCGAGCGTTAGGTCAGTGAATCCCAGACTATAAAAGCCTTAGGTCACTAGGACTAAGTCCCCTCAGACTTAATAACTCGAGTATTAAAGAGCTCACTCGTGGTTAATTATGCATTTAAATTATTTATATGACTCTTTTTTTTTTTTTTTTTTTTTTTTTTGCGATCTGGAATGAGCCTTTCTCATTTCCAACCCTAGACTACTCATATAAATATGAGCCGGCTACTAGCCATTTGACACCTAGCCATTATTTAACAATTAATACAACTAGCATGAAATCCCTGTTTTCCCCCAAACTTATACTTAAGTGCTCCTACGCCATCAAGGGAATAACGAAAATTCTAGATATAAATAGATGATTAAATCTCAACAGCCAAACAAGGTATGACTCAATCTAGCCCAAGAGCAAACAGTGAGACCGTGAAAAGATTATGTTCCCGACACACGCAAGTCAATTTCATAAGTACTTAAATCAACCCTCTATTCATTGTCATCACACTCAAATTAACGTCGACCCATCGAGCCAGAAACAGACACTCATGTGGAATCATATGATATGCATGAACAAAATGATATTACACTCCTAAATAAATCTATATGACATGGCATCCTAAATGCACAATTACTAACATGAACTAGCATGAATATGCAACTATACGCAATGCAATGACTCTTGATACCCTAAAATCACCCCCAAACTTAAAAATTGCAATGTCCTCATTGAAGGTAAAATAAAGGGTACAAGAGATACTCCCCTACTCGCCGGCATTTCCACCCTCCTCGAGTGGTGTGTCTGGTGGTGGATAAACATGGTGCTCCAACACAACTGTTGTTTTATTCGAAAGTAAGAAATCATGGGTTGCCTCCCACGAAGCGCCTTTCTTTAACGTCTTTAGCTAGACTTGGCTACAATTTTCATCTTGAAAATTTTCTACACCGCATCTCTATAAGGCCATTTAATGATCTTTTCTGGAGCGACATCTTCAACAACAAGCTTTACCCGTATTCGCTCCTCACAAGATCTCTTAACAACATTCCCCCGTCTACCTGAAAAGTTAGCAGCAATAACAATAGCAAGCAAAGGATTTGAATTACAAGAAACATACCCCAGGTGAACTAGCAATGTTTTTAGCTCAAGTTCGGGAGCTCCTTCAAATGATGGCTTAAGGCGCACCTGAGAATTCCAGAGATCTTCCACTCCAAGCAACTTATGTGGAATACGTAGCCCCATTAACCAAGGCACTGTAATCCTCAATTGGCCATGCTTTGCCTTCTCCTTCTCCGTGTCATACTTTTTACTCTGCCCTGCATCAACCAATTTCAAGCTAAAACACTCCTCATCCTCCGCCGACAAATTCATGGCTAGAGTTTGCTTCTGAAGCCTTTGTGGATATGGAGGAGGAAAATCGATTTGGACGATCTCTGTAGTCTTCTCCGGAGTAGATTTGTCAACAGGAGTGATGCTCTTTTCCTCTTCGGCCTCCAGCTGGTCGAAGTCAGATTGCAACGGAGCGGCATTCAACAACTGAACATGCTCTTCTAATTCATCATCTTCCACACTGAGACACTCTTCATCCTTCGAAGGAAATAACATAGCCGCTTGAGCCTTGGAATTTTCTTGATCTTGGGCTGATTCTTCAAAATTTTGAGATTGCAAAGGAAGTGGTTGCGGCTGATTATTCAGAATCGAATTTTCTGGACATTCTGAATTTTCTGATTGGTTTGCCTCCGGCTCTGCTTCCTTATCAACTTCATGTTCTGCTTCTTCCCCATCTTTGCCCTCAGACTCTCCTTCCTGAACTTCGATCATGGTCTCACCCGTGGCTAAGAAAGGCCAATCAAGACTGATAGGAAGGTTCTTGTCCTCCTCCTCTACAGCTAGGCCTTCTGTGTCACTTGAAATTTGATTCAATGTTTTTAATGCATTTGCAATTTGACCAATCTGATCTCCTATTTTCTGGAGAGACAATGCATTGCTTTTGGCCATCAACCTCAATTCTTCTAATTCAGCTTCTTCGGTCGACTGTTGGTTAGACCAAGTCTGAAATTGCAGCTACTGAAATTCAGGAGGTTGAAAGTGTTGATGCACTGGGGCATACTGATGCTGAAATTGTTGCCCCTGTTGCTGCTGAATTCCCCCTGGACTGTATGGCTCATCTTCAAACTGCTGATTTTGGAGCGGGTAGGATGGATATTGAGATTGCTCCATACCACTCTGATTGTAGTCCCAGCTGAAATTTGGCCGGTTTCTGTTATACTCACATTGATGAGTGTAATGTCCACCTGCACACAGCTCACAAACAATTACGAATTCCTGCTCCCAATAATCCATCAAATAAAAAAAACGTCCGAGTCAGTGAATTTAACCCAAATTGATGACAAGATCATAAACTAAACAAACAATGAACCGAGTCCCCGGCAGCGGCGCCAAAAACTTGTTCGCACTTATTCACGCAAGAGAACGTGGTCAACAAGTAATATATGGTAAATAGGATTCGTTCCCACAGAGACTCAAATTGTTCGTTTTGTTTACTTATACACCAGCTTATGATTTACACTCACTGCCAAGACAATCACAAATTTGGTTTTGCTTAACTAACGATTAAATATCAACTATGCCAATTACGAGAAAATTACTTAACGACTTATAATAAACAGACATGGGATTTCAATTTCATTAACCACTTCATCTAGAATCTTATGCCCTTTAGCCTAGCATGTGACCGAGTTGATTACTGATTAGATGCACTAAACTGATACACACCAACTTTCGTTGTGCATATACCATCCTACTGATCATCCACAATTGATAGAAGTCAAGTAGTCACCAAATATGTGTAGTCCCTATATGTCTATAGCAATTGAACACATACCGGTTTAAAATCAAGCATCCATTAAACCACATAGTCAAGGCAAGACGGTTAGAATTACACCACAAATTAATACATGTTCTTCACATGCATAAACCTATGCTAGCATGAATTGTTCTAAACCTTAGATCCACTTTCGCATTCACCAGGATTAAACACACAATTACAGATGTTCGCGACTCACCCATAACGAATAAGCATAATCATACTAGGCAATCAATTCAATCCATCACACACCAAGGCATAAGAACACTTAATTACTAGAATCCATAGAAAAATCCATTAAAACCCCATGATAACGATTTAGCCCATAATCGACCTCATCACCATCATGGGTTCAATTGATAACATAATTCTAAAACAATAAATAATAAAAGAAAAGATAAATAAGGTTTAGAATAAATCCCCAAAGTAGAAGAGTACAAAAGTTCCAAAAGATTACTCCTTGCTTGTCACTAGCTTGGAGATTCTCCCTTAAAATTGTTCTACGAAAATCTGGATGAAAAGTGTTGATAGATGCTAATCAAAATGAAGAACAACTCTAACTACAATGATAGATGTGTTTTTTAGGTCTGAGCTCCTACATATATAGTTGCCCTAAATTATATAGGCCCAACACAAAATAACCCGATAAAAACAATCCAAAAATAAACCACACTAAACTCGAGCGCAACTGCCCTTGTTGAAGCGTCGCTGCGCCTTCTTTCTCCTGGATTGCACACAAGCCAAGCGCAATTGCGCCTGAACAAGCGCTATTGCGCCACTCCAACATGCGCCATTGCGCCTGACTGAGCGCAGTTGCGCCTCCTGAACCCGCGCAACAGCGCCCTCTAGAGCGCAGCTGCGCCTCTTGAGCCCTGGAAAAATTACTTCTGACGTGCTATTGCTCCAAAATGTGCGCTGCTGCGCTTAAGGTCCCCTGGATGGCCTCAAATACTTCTGTTATTTGACTTAATCCCACTCCAAATTCCTTCCACAAGTTTGTCTTCTTCAATTAACGAACATACACCACCATTAATTAGATTGAGCACCATAATGCCTTCAACGACTCAACCTACACAATTTACACAAAAACATATCAAATGACAACGAAACTCGAGAACTTGCAAACGATTAAAGTCCAAACGGAAGGTAAATAGTGGATATAAAATCCACTTATCATCGGCCCCGAATTTGGATTTGTCAAGTATTGGTAACTTAAATCAGAATGTATTTGAACACTAGAAACAAGTTAGAGGGGCGCATGTTTTACTTGGTCGGCCCCAAACATGGGTCCATTTTGCTTAATTATGGCATGTAGAAAAATGTAGCGAACAATCTGTTATTGATCATGTGGGATTCGCATGGTTTTGTATTACAGATTGATGCTTACTTAGGGAATTCAAAAGATAACTTGCATTAAACCACAAAATTTAAAAGGGTAATAAAATGTTTCCAGTAAGCCTGGTAAAAACGGCGAAGGCGAGCAGCGTGCCAGGTGTTCTTAATCAAGCTGCCGTCCGAATGAGCTAACTTGTAAGTGCCCGGTCGAACCACCTCGCTTACCACATAAGGGCCTTCCCAGTTGGGCATAAGTTTGCCTTGTTTTGTGGGCATTGATGTGGCCAATTCTCAAAGCACTAAGTCTCCGATTCGGAATGATCTCTTTTTTACTCCCGAATCGTAGTGTTGTGCTGCTTGAAGCTGGTATCTTAAGTTCCTTTGGTGAGCTGCTTCCCTCTCTTCTTCGAGTAAGTCCACATTCGCTCGGAGACCAAATTCGTTTGTCTCTATGTTGAAAAATTGTGTTCGGTAAGATTCTAGGCAAACTTCGACTGGCAAAAGAGCATCTGTTCCGAAAGCTAATTTGAAGGGTGTTTCTCCTGTTGATGACCTTGGTGTCGTTCGGTATGCCCACAGAACCCATGGTAGCTCTTCGGCCCAAAGTTCTTTGGCTTCTCCCAGCCTTTTCTTTATTCCGTCGAAGATAATTTTGTTTGCAGCTTCGATCGCCCCGTTTCCCTGGGGATGTTCGACCGAACTGAATTTTTGCCGAATCCCGAATTGAGCTAAGAATTTTCTGAATTTGCTTCCGATGAATTGGGTTCCGTTGTCCGATACACATACCATAGGGATACCGAATCTTAATATTACTTGTTCTAACATGAACTTCTTTGCTGCTTCTTCGGTAATGGATGAAAGTGGTCGGGCTTCTATCCACTTGGTCATGTAGTCGATCGCCACAATGCAGTACTTGGTTTGTTTGGTACTGGTGGGCAAAATCCCTACAATATCATTTGCGGAGAACATAGCAAATGGAATGGGGCTAATGACTGAAGACATATCCTCGGGTGGTTGCTTCGGTATGGTGCTGAATAACTGGCATTGTATACATCTTTTGGCGTATTCGGTCGCGTCCTCCTTCATTTTTGGCCAGAAAAACCCTTGCCTTAGAATTTTGAGGGCCAAAGACCTTCCTACTAGATGTTCTCCGCAAATTCCCTCATGAACTGTTTCGAGGGCTAAAACCTGTTCATCTTTGTTTAAACATCGAAGAAGGGGTTGCGTCACCGATCTTTTGAACAAACGGCCTCCAACCATAGTATAATTGGCCGATCGATGTTTTACCTTCTGTGCCTCCCTTCGTTCGAGTGGCAAAGTTCCTTTCTCTAGGAATGCTCTGATTGGGGTCATCCAGTTGGTTCCTTGGTGAATTTCCATGCATTGCTTTTTGTCTATCGAAGGAGTCTTTACTTCGGTCAGATAAATTGACCCGTTGAGGTTTTGGGTTTCTGCCGAGGCTAACCTTGATAGAGCGTCCGCCCGATTGTTGTTCTCTCTTGCTACCTGATTTAATTCGAATGATTCAAATAGTAGAGATTTCTCGCGTACCTTAAGGGCGTAGGCCTTCGTTCGGAGATCTTTTTGTCCATACTCTCCTGTGAAATGTTTTACCACCAACATTGAGTCGCTGAATGCTCTTAGGTGCTTAACCTCCAAATTTCTCGCCAAATCTAGGCCTGCCAGAAGTGCTTCATATTCGGCCTCATTGTTCGTTAAAAGGAAAGTGAACCTGATAGCTTGGCATATTTCGAATCCTTCTGGGCTTGTTAAAATTAAACCGGCCCCACACTTTTCTTTAGCGACCGACCCGTCAACGAATAATTTCCATTTTCCTGGCACCGGAATTAGTTGTTCTTCGGGAGTCAAATCCTTTGGTTCCGAAAATGAGCATTCTACCATAAAATCTGCAAGTGCCTGGGCTTTGATCGCAGTTCTTGGTGTATATTCCAGGTCGTGCTCCCCAAGTTCGATCGCCCAGGCTACCACTCTGCCCGATGCTTCTGGCCTTTGTAAGATTTTCTTCAAGGGTTGGTCTGTTACTACTTTGATCGTCCTTCTTTGGAAATAGTGTCTTAATTTCCATGTTGCCATTATCAATCCGTAGGCGAACTTCTCTGCGTTCGGATATCTAGTTTCTGCATCTTTGAGAATATGAGAAACGTAGAACACCAGATGCTGGTTCCCTTCGTGTTCTTTGACTAACACTGCTCCGAGCGTTCGGTCGTTCACAGCTAAGTACAGCTGCAAAGTTTCTTTCGGATCGGGCTTCATTAGGAGTGGGGATTTTACTAGATATTCTTTAACTTCCTCAAATGCTTTTTGGCAATTGGGCCCCCACTCGAAGTTCTTGGGTCCCCGAAGTACTTCAAAGAATGGCAAGGCCTTTTCGGCCGATCTGGAAATGAACCTCCTCAGGGCGGCTAACCGTCTGGTCAGCTTCTAAATATCCCTGATCGTCTTCGGTGCTTCCATATCGATGACCGCTTTGATCTTTTCTGGGTTTGCCTCAATTCCTCTGGCGCTAACCATATACCCCAAGAATTTTCCGCTGTTGACTCCGAACGTACATTTGTTCAGATTTATCCTCATGTTGTTTTCCCTGAGCGTTACAAAACATTCTCTTAAATCTTCAGCGTGGTCCTTAAAGAGAGATTTGACAATCATGTCGTCTACATAACACTCCATATTCCGACCGATTTGAGCTTTAAATACTTTGTTGATCATTTTTTGGAAAGTGGCCCCTGCGTTCTTCAGTCCGAAGGGCATTTTCACGTAAGCATAAGTGCCGTTCGGTGTGATGAACGCTGTCTTTGGTATGTCTTAGGTGTTCATGGCGATTTGGTGATATCCCGAGAACGCGTCCAAGAAACTGAGTATTTGATGCCCCGAGGTTGCATCTATCAGTTGATCAATGTTCGGTAGAGGGTAGTGATCCTTCGGACAGTGCTTATTTAAGTCGGTGTAGTCCACACACATTCTCCATTTGCCGTTGGACTTTTTCACCACAACCACGTTCGCCAACCAATCTGGGTAGTCTATTTCTTCGATGAATTTTGCCTCTAGCAATTTTTCGACTTCGGCCTGAATGACCTTCTGTCTTTCCATGGCAAAATTTCTCTTTTTCTGTTTCACGGGCTGGGCTTCGGTTTTTACGTTAAGACAATGTTTGGCTACCGATGGATCCAAACCCGGCATATCTTCGGGATTCCATGCAAATACATCGTGGAACTCCCTAATGACTTTGATGACTTTCTCCTTCAGCTCTGGCTCCATGTTCTTTCCTATCTGAATCATCTTCCCTGCTTGGCCTACGTACAATTCAACTTCTTCGGTTTCGACAGCCGGTTCGGCTATCGGATTTGACAGGTCGGCTCCAAATTTTTCTAACTCGATATTCAGTAGTTGGTGACTGCCTCTTGTTTCGGCCTCATTTCTTCTTCTTTTCCCCGCTTCGGTCATTTCGACATCTTTTTCCTTCTCTAGGTCTTCCAACATAATGATTCGTGCGGCTTTTTGGTGGCCTCTCATTTCTCCGATCCCGTGTTCGGTTGGAAATTTCAATTTCAAGTGGGGGATAGATGATACAGCTTGGAATAGGGATAAATTCGGTCTTCCCAGGATCCCATTATACGGGCTGTCGACTCTAACAACGTAAAATTTCGCTTCTTTCACTGCTGTGAATGGTGCTTTCCCCAATAAGACGTTCAGTGTTATAGTTCCTTCGATCGGTACAGGTTGATTACCGAAGCCGTATAGCGGTGCTTCATGGCATGGCTCTAGTTGTTCGCCCCCCAACTTCATTTTGCAATAGGTCCGGTGATACAAAATGTTGACTGAACTTCCTTCGTCGACCAATACTTTCCAGATCTTGTTCTCCCCTATCACCGGATTTATAACGAGTGGGTCTTCGTGTGGCCATATCACGTCTTCGAAATCGTCCTCCGTGAATGAGATCGGAAGTGGTTGTTTGGCTGTAGTTGATTGGTAAAGGTTGTAGATTTGCCTGGCATACCTCTTTCGGGCTGACTTGCTGTCCCGATCCAGTATGGTTCCTCCGGAGATTGTTCGGACTTCACCTCTGTACTTTTCAGATCCTTCGGCTTCCTTGTTTTCTCTTTTTCTCTCTTTCGGTCCGAGTTTGTTTCTCAGATCTTCGACGAATTTGGTCAATTCTCCGTCTTTTATCATTCTCTCAATTAATTTCTTCAAGTGGTAACACTCGTCAGTGTTATGACCTTTATCTTGATGATATTCACAGTGTCTGTTTTCGTCCCTTCTGTTTTCAGGGGTCTTTAGCCTGGGTGGTCGAACGAACCCGGGCTTACCCTTTATTTCATGGAGAATTTTTGAGATGGGTGTGTTGAGTGGTGTGAATACAGCATTATCTCTATCCCGCCTTCGTTCAGCCCCTTTATCAGGCCTTGTGTCATTCAATCTACTTTTAACATCGCCTCGACTCCTTCGGTCGTCTATTCTGTCATTTCTCCTATCGTCTCGATCGGAGACATTTTTCTTACTTTCTTTGTATCCCCCGATCGATTCAATTTTCCTTCTAATTGCTTCTCCCCTAAGATATATGTCGTTCAAATTTTTGGGAGGTACATCGTAGAGTGAGGATAGGAGTTTCTTGCCTTTAATGGGGTCTAGGCCGGCCGCAAGGAAACCTGCCGCCTTTATTCTATTTAAATTGGTGACCATTCCAGCCTCCTCTTTGAATCTCGCCAAGTAATCGCCTAGATCTTCGTTCGGCCCCTGTCTGCAATGAATCAGGGCCTCTGTATCTTTCTCTCTTCGGCACAAATGAGAGTAGTGTCTCAAAAATTTCTTCTTGATTTGTTCGTACGAGCTGATCGACCTGGGTCTGAGCGATCGATACCACATGGACGCGTTTCCTTTGAGATAGGTTTTGAACATCTTGCAAAGCATCATATCACAATGTCCCATACCAGTCATGAGTGATTCGTACTTTTCACAGTGGTCTTCTGGGTCGCCTTTTCCGTTGAATTCGTGCATTTTTGGAAACTGCCTTCCGGGTGGTGGCCGAAACTGTTCTACCTCTTCGGTGACTATAGGTTCATGGCTGATCTTTTTCTCTCCGAACATGACTTTCTCTAGCCTTCGGATTCGGTCGTCAGTGTGGGGGCCTTCTTCCGAATCGGATGAGTCGAGTACATTCGATCGGGTACGTTTTGAATAAGATTCGGACTGTCCAGATTCATCATCATCGTTCCTAATTCATTTTTCTCTCCGATCTTCTTCGAGCTCTGGGTCTTCGGCCTCGAGGGCCTCACGAAGTGACTTCTCCTGCAACTCGATTTCTTCTCTTCGGAGCCTTAGGCCTTCTAGCCTCAAACGATCGGCCTCCCTTCTTTTTGCCAGACGTTTAGTTTCTTTGTTCTTATCCATCTCCTTATGCTTCCCCTTGGCTTTTTGCTGTTCTCTCCATTTCGCGAGCATCTCTTGTTGTTCCTCAGGAGTTGGCATATTTCCTTCTTCATCAAAGTTTAGCAGCCTTGGGGGAATGGGTGGGGTTGTCCTTGGAAATATAGGAGGAACGGAACGACTGTTTCCAGCCACGGTGCTGTTATCATTGATGGGCGTTTCTTCAATCGTCATAGTTTTCTGGTAGGTCTTTTAATACGAGTATATCTCCACGTTCCCACAGACGGCGCCAAATGTTACGACCAATTTTCTCCCAGGCTTCGTTCGGTAGGACCTGCAGAAAGAGAATGAGAGGGTGGAGCCCCCCGATTCACCTCCGGTGTGAGAATAAGTTAGTCGGTTTTTTGTAAGGTAATATGAACGTAGAGAATTTGTATTGTTGTGTGTGTAGTTCTGGATTTTATGAACAATCTTACCTCCTTTTATACTTATTTTTCCTTGCAGTTGTTGAGATGTAGATCTGCTTTCCAGAGTATCAAATATTCTTTGGATCATGGGGCCATGTGACCGTTTAAAGGTAAAATACCTTTCATCATGGCCACGGTCGGCCATTGATAGCCATGTGACCGTTCATGTAGAACAGGTTGTTTTATTCCTTGGGCTTAACATTGGGCCATTTGTTCGGCCCATTAAGAGATTGGACCTCTAACATATAGATTAAGAGATGATCATCTAAATAAACTTATGAAAAACGTTGAAAGTACATTCGTCAATTATTTTTCTAACTCTAATCGCAAGAAAGGCATCAACACTCTAAAAACAACAATAAAAAGATAGAGACACAAAATATCGGTCTCTTTAGATACATATTTCAAAAAAAAAACATGCATATCTAAAAGAGTTAATTGCAAAAAAGTGGCCAGATTTTACACTCATTTTCAAAAAAATGGCCGGACTTTCAATTTTGTAAAATAGTGGCCAGACTTGTCTTTTTCCTTTCAAAACAGTGGCTGGAGACGATTTTCAGCTTATTTAGCAGGGATAAAATGGGAAAATATGTTATTTTACTAAAAAAATGCTAAAAATCACGAAAATTATCCAAAAAATCCCCAAATTAATATGTGTCACCATATGATTGGTTATATTCGTAATAATAATAATAATAATAATAATAATAATAATAATAATAATAATAATAATAATGCCCCTCATGCATGTACATAAATTGAATAATTAAATCTTGACAACTCATATTTGTGGATTTTTTGGTGAATTGATGTGCATACATGGGGGCATTATTATTATTATTACGAATATAACCAATCATATGGTGATACATATTAGTTTGGGAATTTTTGTGGACAATTTTTGGAATTTCTAGCATTTTTTCCCATTTTACCCCTGTCAAAAAATTGAAAATCGCCTGCAGCCACCTTTTTGAAAGGAAAAAGGTAAGTCTGGCCACTATTTTGCAAAATTGAAAATCTGACTACTTTTTTGAAAATGAGCGAAAAATCTGGCCACCACTTTGAAGTTTAGTCTATCTAAAATGATTTTTATCGTCACAATAGAAACATCGGGCATTAACATAACGCACAATGAAGAAAAAAAATTCATATCGTAAATTAGAGCAATCCCGTGCCTTGCACGGGTATTGAAACTAGTTAATAAATAATAACTTATCTAATATCTAATATTAAAATAAAATAAAATAAACAGGGTTTTACAATTAGGTTACAAGTTTTATTAGAAAACCCCGCTTGAAAGCTTGAAAGATAGAGAGAAATAAATCGGTTTTGTGCTAGTACACATATGATCTTTCGAGTTTGAGCATCCGTGTGGATACCGTAGAGCGTAGATCGCGAGTAGCGAGATACGTGGTGATTGTGCAAGATTGGACCTTCATCATCCATTCATAAAGCTTTTTTAAAGGTAAAGTCTCTAACTCCGAATTAAATCTTATGTTTTTCGCATGGATACTAGTTTGGACTTCGTTTTTATTGTGTTAATTATCGTTTTTTCCTTGCCATGAAACTCAACAGTATTCACAGTTTGTAGTACCTTCGAATCTAATACAACATTAGGTTTAAAGTGAATATGTGTATTTGTTTTTATTCCGCAATATTTTTACATGCACACACACATTCAAGCTACAATTGCATACGAATTCAAAGAGTTAACCAAGAAAGAAAAATCAAAGAAAAAGAAATAATACATACTACTTTTAGTGTATTTCAAACGCAAAAAAAAATGTTCAAAATTTAATCCAATGAATTTTATATTATAATACTCATATTTAGACTCTGTGCAGGAAAATATTTTCGAAGAAAATATTTTCTGATTTTTTTGACGTTTGTTTACATTCAGTAAAATGTCGTTTATGGATTTGTTTGACTTTCTGGAAAACATATTCCAATTTTGTGTGTGTTTGTTTGGTTTTTAGGAAAATATTTTTCAAAAAAGAAAATTCGTAAAGAAAAATGATGATTTTTGGAAAATAAATGACTCACCCTTTTCAAAGCCGGAAACATTTTTCAAAATAAACATTTTTTCATAAAAAATTGTAATAGCAATATAATAGAGAATATAAAAAAATTGAGAACATTTTTCCGAAATTTGTCAAAGATTTTTTTTTCAAAAAAAAAGTTTTTCCCAAGAATTGTTTTCAAAACATATATTTTTCCAGACAAAAAATTTTCGAGAATTGTTTGTTCTTCTGAAATTTTTGCCCAAAACTTTTTTATAAAATTTTTTGATTGAATTTTTTTTTTCTCGAGAAGACCTTCTTCAAGAACTTTTTTAGGAATTTTTTCAACAAAATTTATGTAAAAGAACATTTTCGGAACACGAAAAAATTATTAAAAAATATTTACCAAAAAGAAAATATTCCAATAAAATTATTTTTTCAAAAAAAATATTTTTGAAAATCAAATTATTTTACGAAAAACAAACTTGATTAACGAAAAAGATGTTGAAATTTTTGATTAATTAACCACGTACTGTAATGTCCTGTAAGAAAATCATGACAAGCGAAGCAGCCGAGCAGGCCTTAACCAGCCTCCGATTGAGATGGGTAGATCGGAAGTCCATTTCAAACAAGTACTTTATGAGAGTATATTGCAACCAACGTACACGCACATGACAGACAGATTAATAATAAATATTGACTTTAACTAATCAAGCATCCCTTTCAATTTTTATTTATTAATTTTATTACTCACTTATTATTTCTCCCCTCTCCTCCTCTGTCAAAAAAACAACAAGTATATACATACATACATATGTATTAAAACAAAAAACCAATCCTATTGGTTGACCTTTGAAAACACTACTAGATGAAATTCATTTCAGATCGACACTGATTTGAGATCAGTTTGGTTGTGTAATGGGGGGTAAATTATGTGTGTTTGTTGTAGGTGTGTTATTATTCGGTTTGATTATGAAAACTGGGTGGGCTGGGCCTCACAATGAATACGAAGAAGAAGAAGCCAAAGGGAGGAGGAGGAGGATCCACACTTTGTTCTCCGTCGAGTGTCAGAACTACTTCGACTGGCAAACCGTGGGCCTTATGCATAGCTATAACAAAGCCCAACAACCCGGCCCAATCACCCGTCTCCTCAGCTGTACTGATGACGAGAAAAAGATTTACAAAGGCATGGATTTGGCTCCTACTTTTGAGGTCCCTTCTATGAGCAGACATCCCAGGACTGGAGACTGGTATATACTATTACACACTAACTAATCATCATCTTTATTATTAGTATTTTAATTGGTATTTGTATTATTGTCGGTCGTTTAATTATGTGGTAGTATTATATATTACTACTTATTAACTAACTAATCATCATATTGCATTTTACGTTTTATGCAGGTATCCTGCAATCAACAAACCAGCTGGGATTGTTCACTGGCTTAAACATAGTGAAGAAGCACAAAATGTTGATTGGGTGGTTATACTAGATGCTGACCAGATCATTCGAGGTCCTATCATCCCATGGGAACTTGGCGCCCAGAAAGGGAGGCCTGTTGCTGCTTATTACGGGTAATACTTGCTCTCCATATACACCTGTCTCTCCACTTATGTATCTACTTAAAAAAATTTCTCAATGCTATAGATTTTTTAGAATCATGTGTAAGATTGTCTGAGCATGATAGTTTAATAAAGAAATTTTTTACCTAATATATTATTTCTCTTTTTAGGAAGACGCCTTGAGATGTTTACAACATGTTGTTAATCTTGATCTTCATGACCTCAAAAGCTTTGTTTCTCTTGGAGCATTTAATTTCTATTTACAGAGCTCGCACAATAAATGTTAAGGGTTGGTGGTGGGGTAATAGCCTAAAAAATTGCAAGTATTCTTACATCCTTGATAATTTGTGTTACCATGGGGCCGTTTGGGATATCTTAAAATAAGTTACTTACCACTCAAATGTAATAAGAAACTTATATGAAATAAGTAATTATAGCTTATAAGTTATATTTTCGTGTTTGGATGTTTAACTTTTAAGTTAAATGAGGTGTTTGGTAACTATGACTTATAAGTTGTCAATTTTTTCTAAACAAATTACAATTTTTTTTAATTTAATGCATAAAGGGTTTACTTAATACATGAATTTTTTGAGTTTTAAAATTAAAAATGAAATAGAAATTAATAAAAACAAACAAAAAACTCGAGAAATTACAACATCTATGTTCTATTATGAATAATACAAGCAATACAATCATGCACCGCAATCCACATACCGTCACTCTCATCTCTCTCGGTCTCTCCATCCCTATTATTAGTGTTTGAAGTAGAATCCCCCGGGGGATTATAATTTTCTCTTTCAGCAGTTCGAAATGCTCTATCACTACAATTTGATTTTCTAATGTAGTTATGAATCGCTGGAATGATATCGGTTTGCGTATCTATCTTATACATTGGCATATTTGCTAAAATAGCAAATCGAGCTTTCCATACCCCAAATGTTCGTTCAATAACCATTCTACAGGAAGCAGTGTTGTTAAACGCGATATGCGCACAGAAGCGCAAAAGCCTCCTGGGGCATAAGCGCAACGCGCAACGCGCAATGCGCGGATTCATCGAAGACAACTAAATATTCATATATATATGGTATATAATGTAGAATATTATAAATTTATAGATAAGAAGGCATTTAAAAGCAAAACTAAATCTCATAAACTCATAAAAAGCAACCAAATTCATCATCACGTAGATTCAAAGTCAAAGTAACAAAGATGCAAAGTTAATCCACTATTCTTCTTCTTCTTCATCATCAAGATTTGCAAAATTATCTTCATCACTAATATGATTTGTCACAAGAATGTGATACACAATTAGCATACATAATTTAGATTACAACAATCTAATAGAAACTAATAACGAACTAATTAGTAGCTAGAGCACATAATTTGAAAATGTCGAAAATGTCTACATATGTGCAAAGAGGAGTTAGCAAAAGCTTTTATGAATAAAGTGTAGAGGCAGATTTAAAACCTGTGGTTGAACACTTGTCAAAAAAAAAAAAAAACCATGTTGTTGAACACCTTCTGAACACCTGTTCTTGCATTCTAATTACTAGATCAATCATCAAAGTAACTATACAAAACAACAATCATATGTAACTGTGTATGTGTATGTGTGTGTATAGGTGTGTATATATGTGTGTATATATGTGTGTATGTGTGTGTATATCTGTGCATTTTAACAAAAGCGCGCTTTTCTTGCGCATTTCGCACTGCGCATAATCGAGAGAAGCGCACAAAAGCGAGCGCATCACTGAAGGCGCATCGCATCTCCAAAGCGATGCGCTTCAGGTGCGCATCGCGTCGCATCTCGCATATGCGCGCGCATATGCGCGCATTTAACAACACTGACAGGAAGAATAAAGATGATTAAAATTTTCTTTTGGATTTCGTGGTGCCCGTTCGCGGCACCCCCTAAAATCTGCAAGGTGATATCTAATGCTTGAACCTTTGTAAGGAGTCATGTATCCACTTTTGTGTGGATAACCTGCATCTACAAAGTAAACTTTATTTCTAGTTGGATGTGGAAAATTAAGATTCCGTCGAGTTATAGCTTTACTGAACTACGAAATATAAATAAATACACTTACTTTAAAATATGGATGATATCGAGCGTGTTGAGGTGTATGATATCCGACGCCAGTATTATAATTTGTAGTTGGTTTTATGTAATCACTTGCCATTCTACAAACAGCTTTTAGAACAGAATGAAAATGTTGACTAAGTGTCTCACCAGAGTGGTTCCAAATTTCTTGCATTAAACGATTTCCACATCCATGTGCAACAGTCATCAAGAAAATGCCGACCGCCTCATATTCAGACACTCCTTGTGTAGGAAGCAATCCGTAGTGGTCTACACCGTCTACTAATATTTGACAGAAAGCAGTAAATGTAGCTTTATTCATACGAAAAATCTTGATAACAACGAAAGTCGTTTCCATTCTGAAATCAATATAGACCCTGTACGAATCGAAGTACGACAAGGCTCTTTGTGCACAAATGTGTAGTAGTTGTACACCAATGTGTAAGCTGCAGCCCTACAAACAACTTGCCAATCCAATAAATTCCCCACTAAACAATTCATTTAAAGGCACAATCTTTTACCAACAAGCATCACAATGTAAATGAATTAACTATAAAAAATCAAAAACATAATTTTAAAACAAAAGAAATTAGTTGGTACAAAAAGAATGTGTAAGATATGAAGAAATTTAAAACGCCAAATCATTTTACATCAAGAATGATAATTTCTTGAAATTTACAAGCACCAAGAAAATATAGATATGAGCAGTGAGTGAACAAGTAAAGGCATCCTTGGAGAGAGATTCAGCTTTTTGGGTTTGGAATAAGATAGTATAGAGAATCGTTGGTTGAGTAAAAGAAGACTCAGATCCGATTTAACAAAGATGAAAGTTCACATATACATACATATTTATGTAAATAAACATAAAAGAAAGAGATCGGAAAGTACCTTGACAAGTTTGGGAGTAGGAGGTAGCCGGAAGAACCGACGGAAGACACTGCTCAACGTTAAGGAAACACTGTGAAGGAGAGGCTTGGTGAGAGATGGTGAGAGAGAAGATAAGTTGAATGAAAAAAGTACCCAACCTTTACTTTTTTCTTACGGTCTTTTCTATCAAAGATAAGGTCATTTTACAATTCAGTCAAACATTTTGTTTTAAGGCCAAATGGGCTTAAGCCCAAATAAGCTGATCGAACTGAAGTGCCAAACATGCACTTAATTTCTCTGGTAAATCCTTTGAACTTTCAGCTAAGCGGAAACTTATATTTCGTTTCTTTGCAGCTCCTGCCATAATAATAAATGTCACAGTTAGTTAAGTGTCTAGCTAATTTATGTCAAGAGAAACCTATTGTTACTTTTAAATGTAAAGTTAAGCAGCAAGCGTCTTACTAAAGATAGTTGAGGACATTATTAGTAGCATAAGAAACTTCCTGGAACTCAGTCAATATGAGCATCTAGACAAATTACTGAAACTATCAAAGACATATGCATGTTGTTGGTCAAGTTTTAGCAGCTATATGTTGAATGTTGCATGCTTTGTCAAATAGTATTTCCTGGCCAATGTTAGAGCATGGGAAACTTGACGAACATCCTACAGAAGAAAAAACATGCAGCAATTATTGTCGCATGCTTTGACATTTCCACAAATAAACTTTCCTCAAAACCCCCTTCAAAAGATGTTTGTAGACTTCTTTCCCTATACGTCACATTCATGTAACTTTCAACATTTTGGGATCAACATAAGTGATAAAGCAGTGTCTCAACATTTAATATTGGAGGCATAAGCCTCAATTCTTTTACACTATCATAATTGTTTATATTAGTCAATCCTTAATTAAGAATAAAGTAAACTAATGTAATAAATGCAACTCTCCCCATTTTGTTAATAATAATCAAAACAACTCTTTCTATTTTCTTGACTATCATTATTAAGATAATTATCAATATTTCCTAACATCCCCCCTCAAACTCACAATATGCAAGATCGAGAGTTTGCCTGAATAAAAAAAATTACAATCACACGCTTCAATCAACATAATCACCCTTTTGAACCAACTTTCTCGTTGTGATACACTTTCCATTAATGTTTTCATGATCTTTGTCCTCATCGTCATCTTTATCAACGTTGTCACTATTGTAGTTTCTGTCATGAACTCCGCAGAATATCTCTTTTTGTCATCGTTGATTTGGGACATCTCTTTCACAAATCTACCAAAAGGTCATCATCACCGTCGTCGTGCTTTCGTCTTATTGTCATCTTCGTTCTCAAGATTTTTTCTTCATCCACACCCACAAACTTTTGCAAGACCTTTTTTCTTTTATCTTTTTTTCACCCACAAACTCTCGTAAATCCTTTTATTTTCTCACCCACAAACTCTCGTAAGATTTTTTTTGGTACCCACGAACTCTCGCAAGATTGTTTTCTCAAACCCACAAACTCTCGTACATAATGTTTCTCATACCCATGAATTCTCATAGGGTTTTTTTTTCTCACACCAGCAAACTCTTGCAGGATGTTTTCTTCACAACCACGAACTCTCGTAGGTTTTTTTCTTAAACCTAATAACCTAAGCTTTGATACCATGATAAAGTAGTGTCTCAAATTCTTTTCTCATTTAAATCGGAGGCATAAGCCTTAATTCTTTTACAACATCACAATTGTTTATGTAGTCTATCCATAATTAATAATAAAGGAAACTAATGTAATAAATGCAACTCTCCCTATTTCGTTAATAGTAAATTAGTAATCAAAGCAACTCTCTGCTTCGCGAACTATATGACAATCATGTTTAAGATAATTATCAATATTTCCCAACAATAAGCTTTCTAATGTTGTTGCATGATCGCAGTTTAATTATTATAATTTTTTCCATTTAGTTCCTGATTAGCACAAGACCAAAAGTAACTTATCAATTTCATTGTCCATTCTATCAAATTTATTAGTTATGTTTAATTTTTATTAACGAAACAAATAGTTTTAAAAGTAATGGGAAATTATTTATGGGTTAGTAATGAAAATAATGTTAACAAATTGTTGTTTTTGTTTTAATCAACGCAAGTATTAGAAAATATAATTAACACAAACATCTGTTTAAACAAATCAGTTTAAATAGAGATGACCCATTACTTGTACATTCGTCACCTTGTTTTCTATTTTTCTAGTAGTAGGAAACTGGTGTTAAGCATAAAATGGAAAAGCAAGTAAACTATATAGGATAGTTTTTTTCACAATTTTCCAGAATTCAGCTTTCTTTTAGAACTTTTAAAAAAAAGACCGTGATTGAGAAAAGACCCAATATGAACATGTTTCGATCTTCCTCTACTTTTTAATATAAAAAAAAATTTACAGAAAAAGGTTATTTATCAAGGCCTTACTTTTGCTGAGAGAATAGCTTTGAGATGGTTATAATTTACTTCCTTCTGAGTAATGTCTTTTTTACCTCTTGATATACTAATTGATGTATGCACGAGGCAGAGTTCAGGGATCTGCTACTCATGTCATTGTTAGGCCACTTAGTTCCAAGAAAAGACAATGACATGGTGAGTCTTCGTCACATTTAGTATCTGTCGAATTACTTACTCTTATTACCTTCTTTTTATTAATCAGTACTAGCACATATTTTGTGTGATAATAATACACATGTTACTTTCAATATTTATTATCATATTATCTTTTAATTTTTATTTTTATTTACTTTTGTTATAGAGATGTCTTTAAATTAGAATAGTTATATGATTTTCAATTGGAATATATATTAATAATTGTTAGGCCAGTTAAAACAGACATTTAAAATAAGGAGTGCTTATAAATGTTTTTAAATCATAACAGTCATATGTGTTTTAATTAGAAGAGGTTTTTTAACGTAAATATACCCGTTAAAATTTGTTTCTATAATAATTTGAACTTGAAGATGTGTTTAAATTAGAATAGTTGAATTAGTTGTATTTTGAATAGTTTTAAAAATTAGTAGGACTGTCATAATAGGATTTCAAATAATTAAGCCGATAGACTAGCCTAAATACCGACAAAGGACCGACTACCAAATTTCTAATGTTTTAGCTCTAAAAATATAGTACATATGAGGTCAGGAAACTTGAGATCATAGGTACTGACATGTTACATTGTATATTCCTGTTGTGACAACCTAGGTAAAATCTCGAGTGTTTCCCTAGGTATGACATGTTACATTGTATATTCCTGTTGTGACAACCTAGGTAAAATCTCGAGTGTTTCCCTAGGTAAAATTTCGTCTTTCCTCAAATCGGGTCTAATCCCGAATCTAAATCAAGCATAGCTCAGTATACTGATTCAGATGCAACAACTTGGATAATCCACAACTCACCAACACATTCCCCCAAAAGATCATGATTTGTTGGTGTTTTTGGTACATGCCCCCAGAAAAATCCTGATTTTTTGGTGTATTTTGTTGTGTTAGTGAAGTTATATACTGAATAAATTGCCCCATATGCCACAATGTGGGACTGGAGTGTTAAAACTCCTCCACTTAAATTCCTAACGTCCTCGTTAGGCTTGAACAGATAGCTTATAAGCTCTTGGAGCCTCTCTAGTTATTGTGGAATAACATCGGTTGGTTTCTTGTCCCCACCACGAACATTGGTAGATAATATCACAAACCCGGGTCAAATTCCGAGTCTTTTTTGAAAATTGGTCTAATCTTGAATTTGAATCTAACGTAAACTCAATGCACTTGTCCAAATGCAACAATATGGGTAGTCCACAAGTTCAAACCTAACCTAAACCCAATGCACTTACCCAAATGCAACAATTTGGGTAGTCCACAAGTTCGAATCTAACATAGACCCAATGCACTTGTTCAAATGCTAGAATTTGGGTTAGTCCACAAAGCTCACACCGGCCGCCAAAAGATTAAAATTTGTTTGTCTATTTTGTAATGTTAGTGAATAAACTGAACAAATTGCCCTTACATGCCACTATGTGGGACTGGGTGTTACATGCCTACTCTAATCAAAAGTAATTTTAGTGGTTATTCTTGGTGTCTCTTTGTAACCATCTAGCAGTCTCATATGCTTCTTAAGGATGACATTTTGGCAAAAATTCATCTTGACTTCTTGATTGTATTTTAATTTTTATATATTTAAATATATGGAGATAAATGCAATTATAAAACTATGTTTTTTATAACTGAGGCTTTGATGTTAAACTAAATAGCTATCTGTTTTCAGCTTATTAACTTCACCTTGGCCCATCAATCATACAGATTAAAAACATAATTATCAATGTAATTAAAGCAGGTGAAACGCAACTATCTTTATCTTATCAATCTTAACTGATTCATCTCCTTAAAATCTGCACTTCCTCCATAGGTACTTGGTTGGCTGCGATAATCTTCTTGCTAAATTGCATACTAAACATCCTGAACGCTGTGATAAGGTTGGTGGGCTTTTAGCCATGCACATAGATGATCTTCGAGCTTTGGCACCAATGTGGCTTTCTAAAACAGAAGAAGTACGAGAGGATAGAGCTCACTGGACAACAAACTTAACCGGTGACATTTACGGGCAAGGGTGGATCAGTGAGATGTATGGATACTCCTTTGGTGCAGCTGAGGTAACTAGCATACCATTTATTCATTCTAAACCCACTTTCCTGGTGTCTTTACCTTCCTTTTTAATTATGATCTTCTTTAAATGGTCCACTATATTTTTCAGGTGGGACTTCGCCACAAGATTAATGATAACTTGATGATATACCCAGGTTACATTCCTCGGACTGGCGTTGAACCCATTCTTTTACATTATGGCCTTCCATTTAGTGTTGGCAATTGGTCATTTAGTAAACTAGATCACCATGAAGATAATATTGTGTATGATTGCGGACGGCTTTTTCCTGAACCTCCTTATCCTAGAGAGGTACAAAACTTCCTATTTACTAAAATCAGTGAACTCTGTATTTAGCTGTGTGGACACATTCAGTCTCTTTATGTCTCATTGCTCATTCAATTTTATCTAAATGGATCCCTGTAGATAAACCTATATCTCTGAGTTTCGCTATGCAAATTTTGTTTCACTTATTATTAGTGACTGCAAATTTTTATAGCTAACCGAGGTGGCTGGACTAAATTAAAGGCTGAACCGCCTCAAGATAAGATGAGCATGGGTTTTAAAAATTTAACCTAAAGCCAATTTGATTTATACTGCGAATCTGCGCGTATACTTTATTTCTGCATATGTGGGTGTGTAAACACGGGAAGTGGTCAACAGGGAAATAAGTAAAGATACTGTTAGAATATATGCTCTGCATATGTGGGTGTGTAAACACGGGAAGTGGTCAACAGGGAAAGAAGTAAAGATACTGTTAGAATATCATGCTCTAAGCAAAGTAGACTGAACTAATTCTAAATTAGGATTTGAAAAGAAAAATATAAAATCGAAAATGTAAAAGAAATATCTAGGTTTTAATAGTAAAACATAAATTCAAAGAATAAGGGATGTTCTCAGTTATACACTTATACAGTTATACTTCCATACAAATATATTTATTGAAAGTTTGCTGCAGAGGGTGATTTATATAAATACGTTACCAAACATTCATTCTATGCAAATCGATTAATATTGGTCAGTTGATAAATTTGCTGAGGAAATTCCTATCAAATTACTGAAGCAGTGAGCGAGTAATTAGTGAATAATGACCGTACAAAGTTCTTTGATTCTTCGGATATCACCTTATACACTTCATATAGGTTGTAGTAAGTAGTAACCCGTTGCTGGAACTAAAATTTTGATATAACCTTCTGCATTACAGTAGAGGGGGTGATTCATACAAGTACCTTGCCAGATATTGATTCTATGCGAAGTGGTTAATATTGGTCAGTTAAGGTCTATTTAATTAATACTTGGGGACTTGGGAGCTATTTGATAATTTTCTGTATAAGCTGAGAAAAATGTGACCAAATGAAGCAGCAAGTGATGGATGATAACCATACATATAGTTTTATTATTGGATATCACATTCTACTCTTCATATATATTGGGCTAGCCAATAGTTGCAATTGCAGCTGACATTTTTATATAACCTTGATAAGTTATGTGTGATGAACTGTGGATTACAGCAAAATTATGTTATAGGGTATAGACAATACAACAAATAATTAACAAATGAATCTGCCTGCCTGCAGGTGAGAGCAATGGAAACTGAGCCCAATAAAAGAAGGGGTCTATTTTTGAATATAGAATGTATTAATACTCTCAATGAAGGTCTACTGTTACAACATGCAGCAAATGGTTGCCCTAAGCCAAAATGGTCCAAATACTTGAGCTTCTTGAAGAGCAACACATTTTCTCAACTTACTCGTCCGAAATATCTTACTCCAGAAACTCTACAAATGAAGGAGACTACGGTCCAAGATCAGGTTTTTGATGAACCTGAGAGGCCACATCCAAAAATCCATACAATTTTTTCCACCGAATGTATCCCGTATTTTGATTGGCAAACTGTTGGACTTGTTCACAGTTTCAACCTGAGTGGCCAACCTGGAAATATAACAAGACTTCTCAGCTGTACTGACGAAGATCTGAAAGAATATAAAGGCCAGGATCTTGCCCCCACACATTTTGTCCCATCTATGAGCCGGCATCCACTAACGGGCGATTGGTAGTTATACATTCCTGTTGCTTATCTATCCATTTGCCCTTAAGGTCAAGTTTGATATATAGTTTAGTTCTAGAATCTTCTTGTTCTTTTTTTTCGGGAATCCTGATATTTTTAAATCTTGTCCTGCTGGTTGAGGTCAGTTATAGTGTGCCATTTTTACAATATGCGAGGGCTTCGATGAAACTGCCTTTCGAAAACTTATATTCATTACTTACTACCTTCCATAGAGACTGAATCTACAGATAAAAGGCCTATGTTTTTGAGATGCTTGACATACAGTTATGTACTAACCAAATAACTGTATACACTATACCTTATGTCAACACTCAACAGTATAGAGAAAAGATTGTGAATCATTTTTGAATAATTTAGTAAAACCAAGTATGTGTATAACATAACCTTGATCTACATTGTCTTGATACATTGTTGGCATTTTTTTGTCTTCCACATCATGTAAACTCACCTCTCCTAGCTTTGGCAGAAAGTTTAGAACATATTCAAATAATTGTAAACCATGATCCCCTTTCTGTCATATCAGGTATCCAGCAATCAATAAACCAGCTGCAGTCCTGCATTGGCTGAATCATGCAAAAACTGATGCAGAATATATAGTAATTTTGGATGCAGACATGATCATGCGAGGAACGATTACACCGTGGGAATTTAATGCAGCACGTGGGCGACCTGTTTCCACTCCTTATGAGTAAGAAACTGTGATATCTATGAAATTATTAATCCATGTTAAATAATGTTTCTACATTGTTATATGCATTCAAGTATTGGTGGATCTACCTGTATATATTGTACATTCTTCAAACTGAGTTACCTGTCAGTCATCTTGTACATTCATTTATGCAGCTATCTTATCGGTTGCCACAATGAGCTTGCTGAGCTCCACACTCGGCATCCTGAAGCTTGTGACAAGGTTGGTGGTGTGATCATAATGCATATAGATGATCTGCGGAAGTTTGCGTTGCTGTGGCTGCATAAGACTGAGGAGGTCCGTGCTGACACAGCTCATTACGCTAAAAATATAACTGGAGATATATATGAATCTGGATGGATAAGTGAAATGTATGGTTACTCCTTTGGTGCAGCTGAGGTACTTCACTAATCATCACATTGTCGAATTTTGGTTTCATATGCTAGATTTGCTTCAAGTGTCATGTGCATCTTGTGCTAGAATCCTTACTGTCCAGTCAACCAATGTTGATTAATGCCTCAAAATTGGGCTCGTGGTTCTCTCGAACAGAATGTTGGCCTTATGAAGTGGATATAAAAAATGTTTGATATGTATATATGTCTGTATGTATGGATTAACTTGTGATAAAATAAGGGTTTGTCCTTTGGGTTAGTCGTTTAATGAACATTTATGTTTTAACATTTAAAGGACCAAAGATGTCCTGTAATCTACTTCTGGAGTCCTGACTTTTTGCAATCTAATGTATAGAGACTAAAGTATAATTCACATTATTTTTTTTTTTGCTAAAAAGAATTTATGTTGTGTATTTGTTTAATGTAGTTAAATTTGTTGGGTTCTTTTTCCTTGTGCAGCTAAATTTGCGGCATAACATCAACAATGAGATATTGATATACCCAGGATATGTTCCTCAACCTGGTGTAAAATATCGAGTTTTTCATTACGGTCTTGAGTTTAAGGTTGGAAATTGGAGCTTTGACAAAGCAAACTGGAGGGATGTTGATGTAGTTCACAAATGTTGGTCCAAGTTTCCTGACCCTCCTGATCCATCAAGTCTTGATCAAACTGATGAGGAAAGTTTACAGCGGGATTTGCTTAGCATAGAATGTGCAAAGACATTAAATGAAGCTCTAAGTTTACATCATGAAAGAATGTGCTCCGAACCCAATTCCTTGTCCACTTCCAACTCAAAGTCTAACAATGAAGTAATAATTTCAAGAAAATTTGGCAAGATTGATGAGAGTCTTACTGTAAGAAGTAGCAATGTCCCCATGAATGATTCTCGAGAATCATTACACGCTGTGGAGGTTAGCCAAATGCACGGATCTTTCAGGATTTGGATAATCTCTCTCTGGGTGTTTTCTATCTTTGGGTTTGCTTCTATAATGTGGATACTGTTGGCAAGTCGTAAAGGACAAAGAAAAAGAGGTAAAAGCTACAAAAGCAAGAGAAGACCATTGTACACAGGATTTGGGGATATGAACGGACTTGATAAGCATATGAGAGGTGTTGATATATTGTAGAAATATTTTTGGTCTAGTAATATCTGGAAAATACTAGTCACTGCCAGTGGACAGGAGTCTAATGCATGAAGATGAGTGGACTTGAGAGATCCATTAGAATTTGCTTACATTGAAACTGTTGCAAAATCATACAGGATAAATTAACATTCAATGAGCTCTTGGGCAGCTTACTTTTGCTACGGAAGAAAGCTGCCGTGATTTCAGCGGCAGTAACCAGTTTTTTGAGCTGGTGGGTTCGTTGTTAGAGTAATACATAACATTAGTTATGATCATAAATGTTAGATGAAGTCTAGTACTTTAGTTTAAGGTGAAATTGCAACAATGAGCTGCGGTTCAACATGTTACATCTTCACGCTGTTATGTTGAGATTTTGTGTAGAAATAAGCGGTGTTCTTTTGAATACGATTGCGTTTATAAGGAAATATATGGGTTTTTTTTTTCACAGCAGTCTATAATTTTATTGCCAGATGTCACTTGTTTGATATTTCCTATATACGGGTCCTTATAGCAAGTACAATAATGCCTTAATTGGTTCCCTATAAATTATTATAAAAAATAATGGTTTTTAGAGTAAGTCCAACAGCTTCTCGATATTGGTTAGGTTCCTAAGTAGAGCTAGCAATTCGTTTCGTTTCGTGTAATTCGTGTCGTGTCGTGTACTTTCGTATTTCGTGTACCAAGATGCTAAAACGAACATGAAACGAAATTAATTCGTGTAGTCAAATTTTAAAACGAACAAGAAACGAAATATTTCGTGTAAACACGAAAAGAAACGAAAAGTACACGAAATATTTTGTGTACTTTCCATTTACACGAAAACGAAATAAAAATCGTGTACTTTCGTGTACTTTCCGTGTATTTTCTATTTATTTTGTAAAAAAGTTAAATATGTAATATTTATTTATAATATATATTTATATAATTTAAAATATTTATTTAAATATTTATTTATTTCGTGTATTTTCGTTTCGTGTACCCAAGGATAATCCCAAAACCGACACTAAATTCATCCGTGTAATTTCGTGTTCGTGTACCAAAAAAGTCAACCAAAACCCGTAATTTTCGGGTCGTTTTCGTGTCGTGTACAAAATTGTCGGCTCTATTCCTAAGTGAAGATTTAAGGGACTTAGTACAAAACACCATTCAAACACTCAAACAGTGTACGAGTGATTTTCTAAAATACTAAGTACCTCTAGCCATTCCCTACTTTTGGACAATTACTAGCCATCCCTAATTTGATTTTTATAAATAAAAAATTCATTTCCCTCAATTTTTCAATATTTGTCTATATCTCATTTTCTAATTGATTTCAAATTTATCATTACAATTGTTGATGCCGATTTTCGTCATGGACGGGCATCGTAAAACGGGTATTCGCATAGAACTTTCCCTAGATTTAATTCCATGGCCGTTTACTGAGGAGGTTAGGATTTATAATGAGTTTTATACTGAGCTTGAGAGTTTATTCTAAGAGAGCTTCTAGAATCTCGAGTGTCCGGATCCCCCTTAAGTTGCCTACGTATCTCTATATTTATAGAGGATCAAGTCAA
The DNA here is from genome assembly GCA_037693485.1 of Kitagawia praeruptora. NCBI lineage: Eukaryota > Viridiplantae > Streptophyta > Magnoliopsida > Apiales > Apiaceae > Kitagawia > Kitagawia praeruptora. Next base: position 79,797,024 of record CM075354.1, read on the forward strand.
CGTAGTTCTATTAGGACCGACTACCTTCTCCGAATAGAGTTGAAGTTAGAACAATACTCCTATTCTATAGGAGTAAGTTACCTAGTTGTAATGAGTTTCCTCATCTATAATATTTTCCATTATTGGGCTTATTTATTATGGACCGATACCCATACGGGATCAGACTTATATCTCATATCAACATGTCCCCAGTATTTATTGGAGGTTTCCTTCGATGAATACTTAGGGTGTGTTTGGGAGCAACAGCAGCTTTTTTCTGAAAAGCAGCTGAAAAATTGTTTGGTAAAATTTAAAAACTGCTTTTCTGAAAAGTGCTATTGGCCTAAAGGCTATTTTTATAGAAAGCAGGTCCCCCCATGCTTTTGAAAAAAAAATCTGCTTTTCAGCTTTTACGGAAAGCAGTAACTGGTTTCAACATCAAATCTCACCAAAAACATTATTTTTATTATATTTTTACATCAAAACATGCATATATCAAAAATATTACCAAACACTCTTCAACTTTTTACAACAACACTTTTTTCACCAGCATTTTTTCTAACAGCAGAACAATTTTTAACAGCAATCCCAAACAGAGCCAATTAAAATATTTTTCTTCAACAAGTACATTTTCGAAATCTCGATCTATGAAACTGAGTTTGCTCAACATATGTCAATTTGTACCTGAATTTTAGTTTTAACTGTACTGCAATTTTGACTATTCATGCATATGTTTATTAGATAATATTTCTAATCTTGTCACATTATTTACCATCCATAGCAAGTTTTTCCCTTATAAATCATTGATAACAAGAGTCACTTGTATCAAATTAAGGTTAACCTGGATGAAGTTGGATTTATCAATCCCATGCACCAAGTTTTGGCTAACATTATTAGCGAAAGCTGTTTACTAGTCATACTGCCTTATGGCATGAGGAAGTTTCAAACTTGTGTTTTTGAGCCACAAAATGTTAAATATAAATGTGAAATATTAACTCTGCCCGTGCACGGATGAGAGGTCGTCCGTAAGTAAAAAAAATTTCCAAAAACTTTGTTTATCAATCACTCATCTTCCGGTTGCCAGTACCCGGCTTTTTTTGTACCATCATAGCTCAAAGGCGGTTTTTCAATCAATATATTGGCATTATCTTGGTCCCGCAGTGATTTGATCATACAGTTCGTAAGAAGATATCATTGGTCTAGGTCGGATAGATTTGATCAAATTGGTCCCCGAATACCTTATGAAGAAGTTAAGGTACTTAGGGTTACAACTGATCAGCTTTAATTTTATTTTTTTGTCCCCGAGTGATCGTCGTTGCTATTCCATTTTCTCAAATAATAGTTTCACGAGAAATATTATTTATATTGGCTACCAGTTGAAGAATTTTAGCTCAGAAGACATAAAATATTCTTAGAGGATATGTCAGCATAATTTAAAAAATAACTTTTACATATGGCATATAATATTTAAATATCGAAAAATAATACTTATCTTAATTTTCTAGCAAGGAGAAGTGATTGTTCCGCATTTTTCATCTCTTTGTTACTGCCTTTTAAATCATTTGCACAAGCATGTCACAAGTTAACAGCTTGGTCATGATAAGCCTGCATCCCTTCTTATAGGTTGAGTTTTTTTCTCTTTCATTGATTTTCTTCTTCTGGATATTTATTCCTTTGTAACCTTTTTCATTGATAATTGCGGAGCATCAATTTCTTGTGGTTTGTTTAGTGTTAAGTAACCAACTCATCTAAAACCTTAAGGTGTTAGAGGGAGGCCTTACCAGGATCTTATAATGTATTTTAACACTCCTCCTCACTCGAAAGCCCATTTATGGGTCAAAGAGTGGATCACGGGTGCCCATCTTTGGCGCATAAATTGCCTTTCGTGTCCATAAGAAATATTGAGAATATTGGGGCTCGCAAATAGTCAAACCTAAGACCTCTGCGTGCCTGAGATCTGATACCATGTTATGTAACCAACTTATCTAAAACCTTAAGGTGTTAGAGGGAGGCCTTACCAGGATCTTATAATGTATTCTAACAGTTCTCACAACTGGGCATTACATCGGTGAGGACAGGCTCTCAACATGCTGTTAAATCTCCTGCCTCTCTTCGCAAAAATGTTTCTTGATGCATCCACTTAGCTTGGAAAATTTAAATAGTCATATAGCAAAGTTTGATGTATGGATTCATCCATATTCTCTGTAGTTGCTTTCATTGGCTAGCTTCAGTTCTTGTACTCAGACAAACCACTTCTTTTTATTATTGTTTTCTTCTAAATTTTGTGCTTATTTCTGTTGCTGTGTATATTGAACACATTCCAAAATTTGTGATGGCTAGTTCTTGTAAAAGTCTGGTGAACATCATGGATTCCAACAAGATCTTTTAACTTCTGCTAATTTTCAACAAGATTCCTTTTTCCACTTCAATTTCGTCCATGCTAGCTACATATCATAAGTGACTCGATCCCCCTTTAAGCTTACCTGCTCATAGTAGCAATGTGTTTGGCTGTTGGGATGTGGCTTCTTGTCCGTCATTCTGCGATCTTCCATTGCTGAGCACATCAACTTGTGACCAGCGGTTTGTGTATATTTTGCTTACCAGCTGCTTCTTTTCTGCACATACGCTCAACTTCTTTCCTTTTTGCACTAAAATCCTGCTTCTCTAATTTTGCCTTGTACATTTACACAATCTTTATTTTGACGTGCATCAAGTTTCTGGCAACATGTAACCACAACAACTTTTACAGGCCTTCAGGAAGCTATCTGCTGCAGAGAGTTTTTTCTGCAACTTCACTTTAATTTTACTCACAACTTGCAATATAGTTCTGCAACTTCACCTTGCGCGTGAGTTTCACTCCGTTTTATGCAGCTTCAAGTTTTTCTTCTTTGCTTCTTAATACTCCATAGTGTTCATCATTTGTTATTCCTGCTAATCTCGTACAAACTACTCATTTGTATTATTTACTATGATTACTTGCTGATCCCCATAAAAGCTTCTTCCTACGTTTTTGTTTGTCACTTGTTGTTATCTGATCAGCCGATGCACCACCAGCTATCTATTTTTTTTAGGCCAAACCATCAATTGTTCATGTTATAGTTCTTAGCACAAAACTGACTTTGGCTAAGTTATTCTTGTGATTGTAAGTGGTTGATTCGGGATCAAAATCAGGATGTAGATTCTTCCATGCATATATTCAAATATATGCGATTAATTCCTGCCACTGGTTTTGCAGCATCTTTAGTTAACTTCTATCTTTTTTAAGATTCACATGTAGGTTTTTGTCATTCTCTTCTCAATGGTGATGAGATTTGATATGAGTGATACAATTATCTCTTTTTCAACATACACCACTTTCCTCTCCTTTTGTTGGCTAAATTTGTAATTCTAAAAGCTTTTAAGTCCACGAGGAGCTATATTAATTGAAATCAATTGCACAGGCATGTCACAAGTTGACATCCTGGTTAGGTTGTATGTAGGGCGGCACAAAGGTCTAAAACCGGACCGCACTGGACCGACCCGGACCAGAGCGAAGATTGGATTTTATTCAATTCATGGACCGAGGACCAGACCGATCATAAACGGTCTTGGGACCGGACCAAACCGAAAAAACCCGGACCGAATTGGAACCGGACCGGTATGGACCAGTTAGTTAATATTTTATAAAAAAAATAATTTTTATAATTTAATTTTCATTCTTTGTTGATATTTAAATAACTTGGTTAGTTAATTTAAGTTTAAAAATAAGTAAATGTCATATTATTTGTAAAGTAACATTAATTTGTAAACGTAATTATAAATTATATGTAGTATGAAACATGAAAATAAGTTCTCTACATGTTTTATATTTCATAATTTTGGTTTGAACTTAAGACTTACACAAGTTCTCTACATGTTTTATATTTCTGCAGAGAGTTGCTGACTTCCGGAGGTGTATTGCTAGGAAGTTGGTTCCAAAATTTTGGCAAATATAAAACATGTAGAGAACTTGTGTAAGTCTTAAGTTCAAACCAAAATTACTAGCATGGTTGTATGTAGTAACAACATTAGAATATATATTACATGTTTAGTAGGTTAAGTGATAATAATATCCATGAAACAGAATAAGACAAATCCATACGCGTATGCAAGTACTTTGTTATATTAAATGTGATAAAGGAAAGCTAAATGTGTAAGACTTAGCTTTATTGATATGATCAATCTGAAGGCTTCCTTCTTCTAGGTAGCTAGAAGATGTCTATCATATGACACCTATGAGTTGCAGTTGAACATTGTTCTCAGACAGAACAAATTTTTCAATGTGAGCTCCAATAGCGTTGTTGGTCCCGTTAAATCAATAAAACTAGAGCTCTTTGATAGAACCTAGCATGCATCCTGATGGGCGCTTGCCAAATTTTTTCTGGACACAATCTGACCATCTTGTATATTCTCTCTACAAACTTTCAGAGCATCCTTTTTGTGGATGGTGAAGAATTATTATCTTTACAATACTCTTTTGCTTTGCTTTGCGTCTTCTTCTACTGCGAAATTGTTGTTGAGAATTCATATCTACTATTGGAACCAGTTTCTGTCAGAGTATCCTTTCGGTCGGACCTGCAAGTGAAGAAGAATGTGAGGGTGGTGCCCCTCGATTCACCTCGGGTGTGAGAAGAAGTTAAATGGTCTTTGAGAGAATAAGGTGAATGTAAGAGTGTTTGTGTTGTGTGAATTGTGAATGAATGAAAATCTCAAACCTGACTAGCCTTTACTAAATTCCCTCTCAGCGGTTACTGAAGAATGGATGAGTGGGACGATGTGTCCCACGTTTTGGGGAACGCACAACTATACGACCGTTGTAAGCGAATGGGCCAAGAAATCTTGGGCATCCTTCGGACCCATGGTATTGGGCCTTCGGTCTAGCCTACTAGGGATATGGGCCTCCAACATGTCCCTGGGTTTCGTTCGGAGTTATCCTCAGGACGGAGGCCAAAGCCTAGGGTCCATCTTCGGAATCATTGTTCGTAGCCATTCCTTCGGATAAGAACGCCAACTAATGATGATAAGCTTCCACACGGGGATACGTGTCCATTTAATATTGACAGCTGTCCCGCCTCGAGATTTGCGCTGGAATCCCAGTCGTTGAATTCGAAACGACCCTTGTCCAAACGTCACATCCCTTTATTTAAACCCACAGAACTTTCTCCTTTCCTTTTTACGCACACATCTCCATTCAAATCTCTAAAGCAAAAACCCTTTTGTCCAGAATATCTCGCGAGTAACAACAATTGGGGCCGTCATTTCCTCTTCAGGAACTCCCAATCCTCCAATCCCACTCAAGGTTCATCTTCAAGAAGTCTATCCCCAAGAAGTTTATCTTCGAAACAATCTCCAAGACATTAAGTTTCTCATTTTCTTCTGAATTATTCGTGTATTTGCAGTACACTCATCTTCATTTCTTTATCGCTATGATCCTGCATTTTGTATATATATGCGTGTATCTGTATGTATGCACATAGAAGTTTTCGTGTTACCTTTGCCCCAGGAGTAGAATATTTGCTTGTTTATGTCACTTTATCATTTTAGTTGTGCTAGTTCTTAGGATTTCTTGCCCTTGCACGACCTTTTCCTGTGATTCTGGGACTGTCTAGGAGTTTTCTGGGTAGGAGCGTCTTTTGGGGCCTTCAAACTGTATGAATACCCTTCGGGCTGTCCCCATCCTCTACTTGTGGCTTTTAAACTTTCCTAACATACTTTGCCCTTAGCCTTAGGACATGTCTGACCGGTCCCGACCCGCTGTACTCGGCCCCCTCCCTTCTTCTTTTTTTCTTTTTCTTTCTTCTTGTTCGTTCTCCGAGTACATGGATGATGTCACTTCATTTTCGAATGCAGGGACATGGATCGGTCATCGGGGAATGCCGGCCCTTCGGCCCCTTCTCCTTTCGCCAACACTGTAACTTATCCAGCGATGAACATGCGTTCAAAGCTGTCCGAAGATGATATAGCTACCTTTCACCAGAGGTTTAGCATCACGAGAGGTATCTGGCATGTCTATGCAGCTGACCGAAAAGACCGCATATACCACAACCCCCAATCCCACAAAGTTTAGGAGACGTAGCCACAGGCATCTCCGAAACCGCCTTCAAATGCGGCTTTCGGGTGTCCATTTTGCCGCTCCTGAAGAGACTGCTAAAAAACATGGGAATTGCCCTCGGTCAGTTGGATCCCAATTCCTTCATTCACGTGAATTGCTTCCAGGCCCGTTGTCTGGCGGCGAAGATCCGTCCAAGGGCATCTCTTTTCCGGTGTGACTACGAATTTCGAAGGAATCCGAAGAGTAACGGCTTCTATACCATTGCCCGAAGGAACAACCAACCAGACTGGGCGCAGAATAATTCCAGCGACAAGGGAACCCACGACAAATGGTTCTTCCTTTCAGGATGGAAGGTAGCCAAATTCGCCGTGTGGAAAGAGGTTGATCCTACGAAAGTGGTATTGCCTTCGATCCCAGGGGCGGACGAAAACGATTACAAGATCCTCTGTGATCTGGAGATGGAAAAAGTCCCTTTGTCCAGCAGCCGAGACGCTGACTGGTTAATCGCCCTTTTGGGGTAGCGGTAGCTCTCATTCTTTTTTATGCACCTTAATTTTATGCATTGTGTACTTTGATTTCCAGTCGCCCTTGTGTGTTGACTTAGTTTATTTCTTGTGTAGTGTCTTCCCTTCAGGACATCATCGACCGTCGCATCAAAAAGTTCGCAGCTCAGCAAGTGGCAGCTGACGATACCTCTACTTCAAGGGAAAAGTCTGTCCCCCGTCTTGAAAGGGAGAATGAAGACACCGAGGATACACCGGTGACTTCGCCTTTCAAGGAGATGGCGAGCTCTGAAGGGAGGCCGTTACAGGAGAAGCGGAGGAGGACCCGCTCGGATGATGGCGCCGTCCGAACTTATGTCCCCAGTGGGGTATTCTGGACAACGACACCCTTATCTATTCGGCCCCATCGCCTGCTAGGGACATTGGTCCCGATCTTTGCAGGGGTCTTATCCTTCCGGCCGATAGGCCAAACTACTACTAGGTGGATGACCTGGGCGCTTGTACTGAAATGTTGTCGCTCCTTTCCATGATAAGTTTCTTTCCTTCGTGCTACTATTTATTTATTCCTTCGGTATTTAACATTTGCCTTGGTATAATTTTCAGGCTGTTCCCTGGGCTGCTGTTATGACTGACCGGATGGAAGGCTTGAAGGCCAAGCTGAAGGACGTGGACCAGATGGAGAGTAGGGCGGTGAAAGCTGAGGAGGAACTCCGAACCTCCACGATCGAATTGGAGAGGGTCACCGGCCAAGCGATTGCCTTGGCGGCTGAATGAGACACTATTAAGGAGCAGCTGGATAGTCTGAAGGCCAGAATCTCTCGGAGGAATGAAACTGAAGGCCTCTCGCAAGTCTATCCGGAAGGGCAAGAAGATGCTTGAGCGTACCGAGGATAGGGTCTTTCAGATAGGCTATGATTTCGCCATCCGAAAGGCTCATTCCTTTGGTCTTAACTATGCTCTTTTGCTGGAGGAAGGGATGTCAGATCCAGTTGGGCGAGAAGATGTGAATGAACCTCTGATTGTCTCTTCGGGCGAAGACGAAGAACTTGTCTCCGACTAGATTAACCCTTGTAATTTTTCTTTTGGACCTGTCATTTTGATGGCCTTTGGGCTTTGTATTATTTAACCCTGCCTTCGGGCTTAACATTTATGCCTTCGGGCTTTAATTTTTCTTGCACGTTATTTTATTTTGTTCCTTTTCTTCATGCTTCTTCGGTCATTTCGTTTGCCTTAGCATAATTTTTTACTGGATTTATGCTTCTTCGGCTCTATTTGCCTTAGCATAATTTTTTATTTTTATGTGTCTTCGGTGTTATTTTACCTTAGCATAATTCTGTTTCTTCACACTTCTTCGGCTTTATTTGCCTTAGCATAGTTTCTTTTATTTTTATGCATCTTTGGCTTTATTTGCCTTAGCATAGTTTTTGCATCTTCGGTCGTAAACTAGCTGCCCCCTATTATTTAAGGGGTTTTGTAAATGATTAAGGTCCCGTTCGGTCGGTGAAAAATATTTCCTCCCGACCTGAATTAATGTCAAAGCACCTTAAATACTAAGACACTTATAAGGATCCATATTTCATTCGGTCGGCCCCAAATATGGGCCCGTTAAGTTTTTGCAATGTACTTAAATACTGAAACGAGTGAAAGGACGCATGTTTTATTCGGTCCGCCCCACACATGGGTCCGTTTGGCTTAATTTTGTGTACTTAACCATTTGATTTTCATTGTACTTAGCTAATAATAGTATATGTAAAAATGGGGCAAACAATCCTTCATTGACCATGTAAAAAGCTTATACATAATTTCAAATTACAGATTGATGCTCACTTAGGGAAATTAAAATCAACTTGCATGAAGCAAAATACTGAATTAATAAGCTATAAAATGCATCTAGTAAGCTTACTGGTAGAAGCGGCAAAGACGAGCGGCATGCCATGTATTCTTGACTGGGTTGCCGTCCGAATGAGCCAATTTGTAGGTGCCCGGCCGAATCACTTCAATCACCACGTAGGGACCTTCCCAGTTGGGCATAAGTTTGCCTTGCTTAGCTGGCATGGATGTAGCCAATTCTCGAAGTACTAGGTCCCCAACTTGAAAAGATCGCTTCTTTACACCCGAATCATAATAATGTGCTGCTTGAAGTTGGTACCTTAGATTTCTTTGATGAGCTGCTTCCCTTTTTTCTTCTAGTAAGTCCACGTTCTCCCGGAGTCCCCATTCATTTGTTTCCACGTTGAAAACCAGTGTTCGATAAGACTCTAGGCCAACCTCGACGGGTAGAAGAGTGTCTGTCCCCAAGGCTAGCTTGAAAGGTATTTCTCCTGTCGACGATCTTGCTGTCGTTCGGTATGCCCAAAGAACCCAAGGTAGCTCTTCGGCCCACAGTCCATTGGCTTCTCCTAGTCTCTTCTTGATCCCATCAAAAATAATTTTGTTGGCTGCTTCGATCGCCCCATTTCCTTGGGGATGCCCCATTGAGCTGAACTTCTGCTGTATTCCGAACTTGGCCAAGAACTTTCTAAATTTACTTCCAATAAACGGTGTTCCATTATCCGACACACAAACCATAGGAATGCCAAACCTTAAAATCACATGCTCCAACATGAATTTCTTTGCTGCTTCTTCGGTGATGGCTAAGAGGGGTCTGGCTTCTATCCATTTAGTCATGTAGTCGATCGCCACAATGCAGTACTTGGCTTGTTTGGTGCTGGTTGGTAAGATCCCCACGATGTCGACTGCCCACATAGCGAATGGAATAGGGTTAAGAACTGAAGACATCTCATCGGGAGGTTGCTTCGGTACTGTGCTGAATAGTTGGTACTGCTTACACTTCTTAGCATATTCAGCTGCATCTTCTTTCATTTTTTGCCAGAAAAACCCTTGCCTAAGGATCTTGAAGGCCAAAGATTTTCCTGCCAAGTGTTCTCCACAAATCCCCTCATGGAATATTTCGAGAGCTAACTGTTGTTCTTCGGTGTCTAGGCATTGAAGAAGTGGTTGAGTCGCTGATCTTCTGAAGAGATGGCCTCCGACCAAAGTGTAGTTTGCCGGCCGATGTAACCTTCTATGCCTCCCTTCAGTCGAGCGGTAAATTTCTCTTCTCCAACAATACCCTGATTGAGGTCATCCAGTTACCCCCTTGGTGGATTTCCATGCACTATTTTTTGCCTATCGAAGGCATCTTTACTTCGGTAAGATAGATTGACCCACTAAGACTTTGGGTTTCTACCGAAGCTAGCCTGGATAGAGCATCTGCTCGGTTGTTGTTTTCTCTTGCCACCTGGCTCAATTCAAATGACTCAAAAAACTTAATGTTTTCGCGTACCTTTAAGGCGTAGGCTTTTGTCCGAGGGTTTTTCTGCCCATATTCTCCCGTGAATTGCTTCACCACTAACATCGAATCACTGAAAGCCCTTAGATGTTTAACCTCCAAACTTCGAGCTAACTCCAACCCAGCCAACAAGGCTACATACTCTGCTTCATTGTTGGTTAAAGGAAATGTGAACCTATTGGCTTGACATATTTCGAAACCCTCCGGACTTGTCAGTATTAAGCCTGCTCTACACTTGTTCTCAGCAACCAAACCATCAACGAACAATTTCCATTTACCCGGTGCCTGAATCAATTATTCTTCGGGGGCTAAGTCCTTCGGCCCCGAGAAAGAACATTCTACCATAAAATCTGCCAATGCTTGTGGTTTGATCGAAGTCCTTGGTGTGTAATCCAAATCTTATTCCCCCAGTTCGATCACCCAAGCCACAACTCTGCCCGATGCTTCCGGCCTTTGTAATATCTTTTTTAAGGGCTAATCAATCACCACTTTGATCGTTCGCCCTTGGAAGTAATGCCTTAGCTTTCTGGCTGCTGTGACTAACCCATATGCGAACTTCTCTGCATTCGGGTACCTCGTTTCTGCGTCTTTCAGCATGTGAGATATGTAGAAGACCGGGTGTTGATTCCCTTCGTGTTCCTTGACTAGTATCGCTCCCAATGTTCAGTCATTCACTGCTAAGTAGAGCTACAGTGTTTTCTTTGGATCAGGTCTCATTAAAAGTGGGGCTTTTACTAAGTATTCTTTGACCTCCTCAAACACTTTTTGGCAATTTGGCCCCCATTCGAAATTCTTTGACCCCCGAAGTACTTCAAAAAATGGTAAAGCTTTTTCAGCTGACCTGGAAATGAACCTCCTCAGTGCCGCCAACCGTCCGGTCAGCTTCTGAATGTCCCTGATCGTCTTTGGTGCCTCCATATCGATTACGGCCTTGATTTTTTCTAGGTTCGCCTCAATCCCTCGGGCGCTAACCATGTAACCCAGAAACTTTCCACTGTTTACCCCGAACGTACACTTGTTCGGGTTGATTCTTATGTTGTTCCTCCTGAGTGTTTCAAAGCATTCCCTCAAATCTTCGGCATGATCCCTAAAGAGGGACTTAACGATCATATCATCCACATAGCATTCCATATTTCGGCCTATTTGCAGCTTGAAGACCTTGTTGATCATTTTCTGGAAGGTTGCCCCCGCATTCCTCAGCCCAAAAGGCATTTTGATGTAGGCATACGTTCCATTTGGGGTGATGAATGCTGTCTTTGGAACATCCTCCGCATTCATGGCAATCTGATGGTATCCGGAGAAAGCATCTAAGAAGCTGAGTATTTGATGCCCCGAAGTAGCATCTATTAGCTGATCAATGTTCGGTAGTGGGTAGTGGTCCTTCGGGCAATTTTTGTTTAAGTCAGTATAATCTACACACATTCTCCATTTGCCGTTTGACTTTTGACCACAACCACATTCACCAGCCACTCGGGTAGTCGATCTCCTCAATGAACTTTGCTTCGAGCAATTTCTCTACTTCGGCCTGAATAACCTTCTACCTTTCCATGGTGAAGTTCCTTTTCTTTTGCTTTACAGGTTGGGCATCTGCTTTCACATTTAGATAGTGTTTAGCCACCGATGGATCTAACCCTGGCATATCTTCGGGTCCCTAGGCGAACACATCATGGTATTCCCGAACCACTTTGATAACCTTTTCTTTCATCTCTGGCTCCATATCCTTGTCTATCTGGATCATCCTCCCTGATTGACCCACATACAGCTCTACCTCTTCAGTCTCAGCCGCTGGTTCGGCGATCGGGCTAGACAAATCAACCCCAAACTTTTCTAACTCAATGTTCAATAGTTGATGACTGCGCCCAGCCTCATTCTCACTTCTCTTTCTCTTGCCAGCTTCGGCAATCTCGACATCCTTGTATTTCTCCAAATCCTCTAACATTATGATTCGGGCAGCTTTCTGGTCACCTCTCATCTCCCCAACTCCATGTTCAGTTGGGAACTTCAGTTTCAAATGAGGGATGGAAGACACAGCCTGGAAAAAAGATAAAGCTGGTCTTCCCAAGATCCCATTGTACGGGCTGTCAACACGAACCACATAAAATTTTACCTCCTTCGCCACTGTATACGGTGCCTTTCCCATCAAAACAGATAGCGTAATCGTCCCTTCGATCGGCACAGGATGGTTACCGAAGCCATATAAAGGCGCCTCATGGAATGGCTCCAGTTGTTCGCCTCCCAAGTTCATCTTGCAATATGTTCGGTGATATAGAATGTTTACCGAACTCCCTTCATCCACCAACACTTTCCGAATCTTGTTTTCCCCAATCACTGGGTTTATAACATGTGGGTCTTTGTGCGGCCATATCACGTCTTCATAATCATCCTCTGTAAAGGAGATGGGCAACGGTTGTTCGGCTGTGTTGGACTAATACAAAGTGTAGACTTGCCTAGCATACTTCTTCCTTGCTGTTTTACTATCCCGATTAAGCATTGTCCCTCCAGAAATTGTTCTAACTTCGCCTTGGTACTTCTCTGAACCCTCAGCTTCTTTCTTTTTCTATTTAGACTCGAGCTTGTCCCTTAAGTCCCCCACAAACTGGGTCAATTCTCCATCCTTGATCATCCTTTCAATTAACTTCTTCAGATGGTAACATTCATCCGTGTTGTGGCATTTATCCCGATGGTAGTCATAATACTTTTTCTCATTCCGTTTATGTTCAGGGGTCTTTAGCCTGGGCGGTCGAACGAACCCAGGCTTGCCATTTATCTCATGGAGAATTTTTGAGATAGGAGTGTTCAGTGGTGTAAACACTGTGCTATCTCTATCTCACCTTCGCTTGGCCCCCTTATCAGGCCTTGTGTCATTCAATCTACTCTTAACATCACCATGACCCCTTCGGTCGTCTCTTTTGTCATCCCTATCATTTTTCTTACTATCATTATACCCCCCCAATAGACTCCATCTTCCTTCTAATATCCTCCCCCGCAGATATATATCATTTAAAGACTTTGGAGGCATATCATAAAGAGAAGATCGAAGCTTCTTACCTTTTATGGGATCTAGTCCGGCGGAGAGGAAACCAGCAGCTTTAACCTTGTCCAGGTTCGTCACCATCCCAGCTTCTGCCTTGAATCTAGCCAAATAATCCCCCAACTCTTCATTCGGCCTCTATCTACAGTGGATCAGGGCCTCCGTATCTTTCTCTCTTCGGCACAGGTGAGAATAGTGCCTCAAGAACTTCCTCTTGATCTGTTCGTATGAACCGATCGACCTGGGCCTCAGCGAACGGTACCACATGGATGCCTGCCTCTTCAGGTATGTTTTAAACATCTTGCAAAACATTATGTCGCAGTGTCCCATACCAATCATGAGATATTCGAATTTCTCACAATGGTCTTCGGGATCGCCCTTCCCATTGAACTCGTGCATCTTTGGGAACTGTCTTCCAGGAGGTGATCGGTATTGCTCCACGTCTTCGGTCACCACAGGCTCATGACTGACCTTTCTTTCCCCGAACATGCACCATTCGATCCTTTTGATTATGTCCCACACATGCGGGTCATTTTCTTCCGAATCAGATGTATAAACTATCTTCGATCGGGACCTTCGTGAGTACGATTCAGAGCCCCAATGACTCGTCTTCATCGTCTCTGGCTCTCTTAACCCTTCGGTTCTCAGGCTCTGAGTCTTCCGCCTCTAAGGTCTCCCGCAACACCTTCTCCTGGAGTTCAATTTCTTCTCTCTGGAGCTTTAGGGTTTGTAACCTCAAATGATCGGCCTCTCTCTGCTTACCTAATCTTTCACCATCCCTATTGCTCGTTTCCTTCTCCCTTTCTTTCTGCTTTCCCTTGGACCTTTGTTCTTCTCGCCATTTCGAGATCATTTGTTCCTATTCTTCAGGGGTTGGTATTTCCCCTTTTTCATCAAAGTTCAGTAGCCTCGGGATAACAGGAGGAGTGCGGCTGCCTCCAGCCACGATAAGGTTTTCGGTTATGGGAGTCTCTTCGTTCGTCATAGTTGCTGGTAGATTTCAACTTTCAACACAAACTTAAATCTATGATCCCACAGACGGCGCCAAATGTTGGAACCAGTTTCTATCGGAGTATCCTTTCGGACCTGCAAGTGAAGAAGAATGCGAGGGTAGGGCCCCCCGATTCACCTTCGGTGTGAGAATAAGTTAATTGGTCTTTGAGAGAATAAGGTGAACATAAGAGTGTTTGTGTTGTGTGAATTGTGAATGAATGAATATCTCAAACCTGACCAGCCTTTACTAAATTCCCTCTCAATGGTTACCGAAGAGTGGATGAGTGGGACGACGTGTCTTACGTTCTGGGGAACGCACAACTGTACGACCATTGTAAGCGAATGGGCCAAACAATCTTGGGCTTCCTTCGGACCCATGGTATTGGGCCTTCGGTTTGGCCTACTAGGGAGATGGGCCTCCAACATCTACTTTTGTTATATCTACTTTCACAATGTGATGATTAGAAGTCCCTTTCGATGAGAAAACCGAGTATGATCCTGGAATAAACTTGTAAGGAGAGTCTGGTGACAACAAGACATGATCAACCCGAGTTCCATATTTGCATGTTCCTTGAACATGAGCGATGGTGCCAGCAGTTTGATTTCAATGCTAGTAGTTGGAGCCTCTGAAACATAGGACTGCAGGCCAGGGCATGACGCAAGGGCCTGATTTTTTATTTCTCCTTAATTAGTTACCAATAATGGATTTTGTTTTCTATTAAAAAAAAGTATTTAACAACATATTTTTAAAATATATATGTGCTTTCTTTAACACTTAATCCTTGTCAAAGACTCAAATACTGCATCATATAACATATAATCATCGATATAACTGAGACATTTGAATTAAATGTGTTATTTAATTAGAATAGATGTAAAAATTGAGATATGGATCTGTGTTAGACTGTAACGTTTACTGGCCAATTTTTTATGCTCCTTGTTAATCATGCATACACCATAAACATATACCAACATAAATTATATATATATATTTTATTTATGTGTGACATATACAATTAAGGACACTATCATTATAAAGAATTGGTTTCATGTATAATAAACTTCACACCATGTTCATGCATGCAAGGTAATAAAGAAAAGTTAATAAAAATCTTATATGGTCATCAATTTGATGTTCATATTTTTCTTACACCCGCACAAGATTCATCCAAAATCTGATGGAAGTCCTCTTAGTGTCAACTATTTACGTCACAAATAACCTAAAAACCTTATATGATTCGTTCCCTACATGATTCCCATTTATTCCAAGTTTTGTCACGGACGGACTTTGTAAAACGGGTATTCGCATAGAACTTTTCCTAGACTTTCATGGCCATTTACGAAAAAGGTTAGGATTTATTCTAAGAGAGCTTGTAGAATCTCGGGTGTTTGGATTCCTCTCAAGTTGCCTACGTATCTCTATATTTATAGAGAATCAAGTCAACGTAGTTCTATTAGGATTCACTACCTCCTCCGAATAGAGTTCTAGTTAGAACAATACTCCTATTCTAGGAGTAAGTCACCTAATTGCAATGAGTTTTCTCATATATAATATTTCTCATTATTGGGCTTATTTATTATGGACCGATACACATACGGGATCAGACTTATATCTCTTATCAACATTAATAATAATATTAATAATAATAAATGAATATTGGGAATGTTGTTAGAGTTGATGTACAAAATAAAGTTCCTAAATCATCACTATGAACCATTATTTTATTATATTTTTAGGAATCAACTAAGGAGCTATTGAACTTGCTCTTAATGTTTTATGGAACCACTAGCAAACTATTTGGAGTGCTATTTCTGACTAAATTCCCTAAATTTTAACTTAGAAAGCATTGTAGAGAAAAGCTGTTGGACTTGGACAAGAATTACATAAACTTTGATTTATATTTGTTTCTTGGAAAATTTTAAAACATATCCGTGTTTCAATTTTTTTTCAAAATACGATAAAAGTTGCATATGAGATTGAAAGCAATTGTTTTTCGGGTTGCATTGCACAATATTTTTGTTAAAAAAAAAATTGCAACATGGCATTTTTGAAAAAAGATATTGTTTCTTTGTTGGCGAATGAAAACTAAATTCAAGTTTTTTCCAATCTATATATTCAAGTTAATTCATAAAACAAACATCTAATTAAAAGAGTTGAAAACTACATAACTAAACAAAAAATGGGAAAAAAAATTACGAATCTTGATTTTTTTTAAGGGTTTAATCGTTTGAGTTAACTTAAAATTATTATTTTTGACTTAAAGTTACTTAATATGATATATAAAATATGAAAATTTTAAATTAATATCTGCTTGAGTAATTTTCAATTATGTATCATTTATGAGTTTTAAAAATGCAAAATCCGAAAATAAATTAAATGAATTGTCCATTACACGATGATATTAATTTTTATTGAAAAAATATCACCAAAAAATTAATTATTCAAAAAAAAGTATTTTCTACAAATTTTTGATTTTAAATTATTTCCTGATTTATTATGCAAATAAGCATTTTTAAGTTAGAAGTCAGAAATTACTTAAAGTTCTGAGCTTTAAGCATTTTCCAAACATACTTTTAGAGCAACATCTCCGGCAGTAATCTAAAAATCCAAATTTGGGATAGATTATCCCAAAATTTTGAAATCCTTACCCAAATTTGTTTTGTATTAAAATAATAGCTTTGTCATTTGTTTGGATTTAGTTTAGTTGATTTAAAAATTAATTCAAAATAATTTAAATATTTGATTAATAATATTATATAATCAATAACAATATTGTTTAATTTTGAAAAGAAAACTTATAATAATAAGAAAAAACTCATTCCATTCAAATTTAAATAAAAGCACATTAAAACGCAAAAATAGAGATTACAACATAAAAAATTGATGGAAAAAGAATGATGGCAACAAGTGCCGAATTTTTAATCAAGACTTTCCTCTTATGCATTTTAGGTCAGAATATACTGAATAGGCATAAACCATGTGAGTCATATCATCAGATATGCATTCAACGTAAATCCATATAATATGCATTCTCGTTTGGAGTAATATGTGTAACGTATTTCGTCTTGGATAATATATACAGGATAATATATGTATAGGATAATATATGTAGAGTTACACTCCATGAATAACACCTTATATAAAGAACAATAAAGAACGTATATGGTAATATATGTAGAATTGCACTCCATGAAGAACAACTTATATAAAAAAACAATAAAGAACACCCTTTTTAAAAAAAAAATTATATTCTGATGAACAGTACTTGCTGACGTCAGCCTCGTTTGAAGTAATATGTGTAACGCATTTCGTCTTGGATAATATATACATGATAATATATGTAGAGTTGCATTCCATGAAGAACACCTTATATAAAGAACACCTTTTTAAAAAAAAATTATATTATGATGAACAGTACTTGCTGACGTCAGCATGTCACGTTAGCACTGCCACATGGCAGATGCTGACGTGGAAGCATGCTGACGTGGCACTGCCACGTCATCAAACAGGAGTCCATCTGCTGACGTGACACTGCCATGCCACGTGGTAGTGTTGACGTGGCATGCTGACGTCAGCAGGTACTTCTCATCAGATTTTTTTTGAAAATCTGGTGTGTGAGGGTGCATTTTAATTGTGTGGGTGCCCCCTGGTGCCCCTGGCGGGGCCATTAGATCATAATAGAATCAATGGTTTAGATTGATATAAGGGTGTTCTTTATTGTTCTTTATATAAGGGTGTTCTTTATGGAGCAATGCCCAATATATGTATAGGACATCTATATTACTACTAAGAGCATCCACTTCCATCGTCGTTGAAGTGTTTCCATCTTTATATAAGGGTGCCGGTGGCTGCAACCCCACCACAACAGTTTTCAGTACCCCTCTCTCCCCCTTTTCCTTCTCCCTCCTCTTTGCTCCATTTTCCTTACTGGAGTTCATCGCCGATGGGTTGTGTCTTCTAAAACTTATTACACATATTAAAAGAGGGTATTAAGTGGGTGTTTATGGCCCTATAAATGAGAAGTGTGCTATTCCCTCAGTCGCATTTATATATCCCTTTTCTAAAAAACACGTATATTAAGAGGGATGTATTCAATTAAGATTTTAATGGATTGTTAAAAATCCATGGATTTTATAAATTCGTGAATTGTTGAAATTTATAATAGACTTTATACATAATTTTAAATTCTACACAGATTTTGTTGGATTCTAATAGATTGATTTATCACTCAAAGAAGCTTTGTCATGGATCATTGAGTTACGTACAATATAAGGAATGCATGTAAGAGAGATCCAGATGAGTCGTTTTTTGGAACCATAGTGGGTGTTGTAGAACGAAAAGTAGGGTGTATTTATTACGTGTTTAATGCTAGGGTTTGTGGAAGCTTCGAGCTTTAATGGCTGATCTAGTGTTTCGTGACTTAACTCGGTCCTCACAAGATGCCTACGTATCTTGCAAATATCAAGAATCAAGCCAAAAAACGTAGTTCTGTTTGTAGAGGAGCAGGTCCTTATATAGGTGGGGAAAACCCTAGAATTAGGGTAGAATTAGGATACTTGGTGGGCAAGCTAATACCTTGGCCCAATTCTAGAGCCTTCCAGTTGATAAGAAGATAAGTATTAGAGGTGTAAGCCTTGGAGGCTACTCCTGATATGATTTAGTTTCCTTTTAAGACTCAATCTTGGAGTCTGAAATTGGCTGATTTATTAACTACGAATTATTTATTATAAACAAGGTTTCGGGCCTCATTATTGGGCTTTGACCTTGAACCAACTTAGGTTTATTCAACGTACCATAAATACGTTTCTAGGGCTTACTTTCAGCCCATATCATTTGCCCCCCAACTTCTAGGAAAACTGATCAGGTTTTCATTGAAGTTAAAAGGTTTATGTACACTAGTGCTTCACAATTATCGTCTCGATGTAAAGTGTGGAGCGACCTACACATTTACGACGATGGGCCTTGTTCGAGGCTAAGCAATTATTTTTCCAACAACTTTTTTCATTGAATTTCGCTTATCTATTTTAAGGAATTATTTATAAAATTCCTCGTATTTTTTCATATTTATTCTAATTTTTAGATTTTTCTAGTACTCACAGGTATTTTTCTATCGATTTTATCGAAAAAATATCAAATTGTGCTTCAAGCATCAAAAATTATTTTTCTGTATTTCTGGAATTTTTTGGAATTTTAATCTCCAAAATATAACCATTTAACGATTTTTCAAAATTTTTCTACAGATGTTCGACCTGGATCGAGGTCGTTAAGAGGTGCCCAGGTCGTGAGGCTGGCGACCTAGTTTTTCGACCAGAATCGAGGTCGTACATATCACCAAGATGGCCTGGTCGCGAGTTTTTCGATCTCCTTTCACGAACTGAAACGAGGTCGTGTATAGCCTCTGAATCAGCCAGGTCGTGGGCTTTTCGACCTCGTCTCGCGACCTCAATCGACATCGTGTAAGGGGTGCAAAGAAGGCAGATCGTGCATTATACGACCTGGAGATTCGACCTGGATTGAGCTCGTTCATGGCTTAATAAATGACGTTGTCGTGCGATTTACGACCTCTCCTTACGAGGTACTTCGAGGTCGTCTAAGGTCTTAAAAACAGCCTGGTCGGGCATTACTTCGACCTCATCTTTCGACGAGATACGAGTTCGTGTACGTGCTTCAAAGGGAGCAGGTCATGTTGTCTTAGAACTCAATCCACGAAGTGGATTGAGTTCCTGTAAGGACGCCAAAAGGAGCAGTTCATTGAGCTTGCGACCTCGTTCTACGACGTGAATCGAGGTCGTGTAAGGGACACTTATTGGCCTCCTCGTGTTGTATACGATCTCAATTTACGAACTGAATTGAGTTCATGTAAGGAACGATAATTGGCCTCCTCGTGGGTTTCCCGAACTCAACCTACAAACTGAATTGAGTTCGTGCAAGGAACGATAATGGGCCTCCTCGTGGGTTTCCCGAACTCAATCTACGAACTGAATTGAGTTCGTGTAATGTTTTTCAACCTAATTAATTTTTCTCTCTCTTTTTTTTTTAGAATTCTCCTTCAGATTCTACAAGCTTCCACGAGCTTCTAGATCTTGGGCATTAACCAGTTGACTTAACACTCAAACCGGCTAAATGACCGGTTGTGTTGAGTATAAAAGAGTGAGAAGTGAACTCATTTATCACTTCACTCAAATTTTTCACCAAAATTTCTCTCAAGAGCTCTCATCTAAGGCGATTTCCAACAAGAAATTTCCGGCAAACATTCTTCTTCTCACGGCGGTTTCTGAGTTTTCTTTGAAGTTCTCTTTTCGAAGCATTCATCCCAAGAATATCAATGGCAGACGATAGAGAGGCTAAAGGGTTGAGCAAGATGAGTGCGTCGTCGCGAGGTACCTCTTTCCCTCATATCCGTTCCAAATACACTTCCTTGATAGATATGATTAATCAAAGAGGAGATGAATATCCCTCTGTATCTATATTAGATTCTTATAATCATCACTCAAGGTTCTTTGATGCTGAAAAGATTAAAAAATTTAACAAACTTTTCAACGTTCGTTCCCCTTTGAAATTAGTCCCAGCCGAACCAGGGGATCGTTCCTGTCATTGGAAACCCCATGCCCTTTGCATTTATAAAGATGCTATCATGGTTGGGCTTCGTTTCCCTTTTCATAATTTTATTCCCACCTTGCTAGCGGATGTTCAAATAAACCCTTGTCAGCTAGTTCCAAATGCTTGAAGAGCCATTCTTTGCTTCATGGTTCTTTGTTTGAAAAACAATTTTCCATTATCTGTTCCCCTTTAAAATTTTCCAATTTAAAAATATTGCGATCACCTACCCTGGCTGGGTATACATCAGCCTTCGTGCTACGATCCCAAACATCTATGACCCTTCTTCAATTCTTGATAATAACCCTAAATGGAAGGAGGAGTTCATGTACCTTGTGTGGGAGGGGGGTGACTGGGGCACCCTCTTTCGTACCTCTTTTGGGAAAGTAACGGATGGAAATCCAGACGATATCGAGCTGGATAATGCCGAAAAAGCTGCTTTCAACACCCTTATTGAAAATGAAGGGGAAACTCACTTCTTCACTCTTCTTGAGGAATATTCCCTCAAGTCTGTGGGTCTCTCTTCTATTACTGATAAGGGTAAATCCCATCATTCTTTTACTTAGTTTTTCCTTGATTCACATGTTATATTTTATTTGTCACTAACTTTGTCTTTGTCTTTTCAGCCACCAAAGCTATAAATGATCTTCAAGAGCACTTATCTGGGGAAACTTCCCGTATGAAGAGGAAACGAGCTGCAAAGGATCCCAGGGGACAGCCCACAGAACCTGCCTTTCTAAGGCCTCATGATGCTGTTGATGTGGAAGGTGGGGCTGCCTCCTCCATCAAGTCATCCATTTTTTGGCCAGCTTGGGGAATCAGAAAACAGGATTCGGTGGTTGGTGATACCAAGCACTCGAAGGATTGGTCCTACCACTCGATCACCCCTGTTGACTACCGTGACCTCGTTGTTTCCCGTGACTTGGAGGCGGTTGAGTCGCTGGGAACTCAAGCTATTGCTACTGTAAGTATTTTACTTTTCTTTTAGTTCGAATTTTTACTTTCCGTTCCCTAACACTTAAATTGTGCTTTCAGGGTAATACCTACTTCCAGGCTGCCATGCATCATGCCAAATCTTGGCGAACTCAGGCCGGGACTCATAAGAAGGACCTTGATCAGTCAAAGGTCCAAGTTACAGGCCTGGAAGAGAAGTTGAAGGCCAAGGAAGAAGAGCTGGAGAAAGCCTATGGTCGCATTGCTGAGCTACCCCAAGGAAAAGAGGATATCATTGATGATTACATGGATTCCGAGGACTTCCAGAAGCTTATGGCTAAGCATGATGACCTTGCTTATCCGGCCAACTACTTTAGTGGCTGGAAAGGGGCCTTAGATGCTGTTTCTGAGAGGCACCCTGGATTGTTCCAGATTGGGGATTTCCCTTGCCCGGAGGCTCCTTTAGAGTTGGCCAAGCTGTTGGAATCCCAGAGGATTTCTCCTATGGAAGAGGATGAGGAGGATGGTGAGGAAGATGAGGAGGGAGGAGATGCTACAGATAGGATCTTGGATCCTGAGCACTCCCCTCTTCAGGCTGATGCCGAAGAGTCTACTACTGCCACCAGCACTGATAGAGAATCTCTAGTTAAGAGCACTGCCAAGGCTGCTAAGGCTACTCCTAAGGCTCCTTGAGTTTACTTTATGTCGGCCCTGTGTGGCTTATCTTTTGTTATTTCGCTTTCTTGACTTATGAATCGTAACTTATAGCCTCCGGGCTTTGTTTATTTATTTTAAGCATCCTTTGATTTTTCCTTCCACTTAGTTATTTCGTCTTTTGTATTTCGGCTTACTTTAGCTAGCAATTCTTAAATATGCTTTGATACATAACAGACATAAGGAATAATAACCAAGAGAGGAGAAAATCAAATTGCATTAAAACTTGAAATGGGTCTGGCCCTTACATAATACTCTACTTCCTACTCAGAGTTTAAGAACTCAAAAATGGTTTCGTCGACCTTATTTCTAATTCCCTACTAAATATTAGCTATGCCCTTCAAACATAATAAACCTTGAGGTTTGATGCATGCCAAGTGCGAGGCACCTCGTTCCCTTCTAAAGTTTCCAACTTGTATGATCCACGACCTAATGTGCCTTTGACACGATACGGACCTTCCCAATTTGGAGCTAGCTTTCCCTTCTGTCCGACTTCGGATACTTCAATCTTTCTGAGTACTAAATCCCCTTGACGAAAGAACATTTCCTTTACCCTCAGGTTGTAGTAGAAAGAGGCCTTCTTCTGATGTTCAACATTCCTAGCATGGGCTTCATCCCTTACCTCATCGATTAGGTCAAGATAACCTCATTCCTTCTTCATTAGTGTCAGGCTCAAAAGCCTCTACTCGAGGAGATGTATGCATGATTTCTATGGGGACAATAGCTTCAGCTCCGTAAGCTAACATAAATGGGGTTGCCCCAGTGGTTACCTTGCAAGTGGTTCGATATGCCCAAAGTATGGGTAACAGTTCATCCACCCAAGTATTTCCGGAATGTTCCACCCTTTTCTTGAGTCCATCAAGGATGATACGATTGACAACCTCAGCTTGCCCATTAGTTTGAGGATGGGCAACTGAAGTGAATCGAAGCTCAATTCCATTTTCATCACAATAATCCTTAAACTCTTTGTTATTGAATTGTAACCCATTGTCCGTAACTACGATCCGTGGTATTCCATACCTACACATGACGTTCTCCCAGAAGAACTGCATAACTTGTTTGGTTGTGATCTTAACCAGAGGTTTGGCCTCGATCCACTTTGTGAAGTAATCAATTGCTACAATCAGGAACTTTCTTTGAGCTGTGGCCATTGGAAATGGCCCAAGTATATCCATTCCCCACATAGCAAAAGGAATGGGGGAGCTGACAGAAGTCAACATCTCTGGTGGTTGCCTAACCACTGGTGCATGTTTCTGGCACCGATCACACTTTTTCACGTATTCTTTGGCATCAGCCATCATCTCCGGCCAATAAAACCCGAGTCTAACTATCTTGTGAGCTAGGGCCCTGCCCCGCCAAGTGTTGCCCACAGATTCCTTCATGAACTTCTTCTAGAGCTGACTTAGCTTCTTCGGGCCTTAGGCATTTCAGATACGGAATCACAAAGGATTTTTTATAGAGAATTCCCTCAATCAATGCATACCTTAGTGCCCTGACAGATATCCTTCGAGCCTCCAAGGCATTATTCAGGAGCCAACCAGTCTCAATATGCATCTTGATCGGGTCTATCCAACACTCCCTAGTTCCAATAGGTGCTATCAGCTTTGAATCGATGGTTGGGGCTCTCAAAACTTAAAAGTAAACACTTCCAGAATAATTCTCTATCTCCGAGGAGGCAAACTGGGATAAGGCATCGGCCTAGACGTTTTCCTCCCTGGGAATATGCTCAACATAGCATTCATCAAATTGGGTCATCACAGCCTTAACAACCCTCAAGTACTTGATCATAGTCTCATCTTTTGCCTCAAACTCTCCGTCGACTTGGGCCATAACTAGCCTTGAATCTCCACAAACTTTCAAATTTTTGACCCTTAGAGCTCCTGCCAAACCAAGTCCAGCTACCAAAGCTTCGTATTCTGCTTCATTACTGGTTGTTGGAAAGTCTAACTTTAGGGCGTACTCAATCGTGAATCCATCGGGACTTTGTAAGACAAGACCCGCACCACTTGTTTTTGTTTTTGACGCTCCATCGAAATAGAGCATCCAGAATTCCTTCTCGTCAATCACCGGCTCCTTGTCTTCTTTATTGCCTTCCTGAGGTATCTCCTGCCCCCCGACTTCATGGTTGTCAATGGTGCATTCAACCACGAAGTCAGCAAGTGCCTGAGCTTTTATGGTCGTCCTTGGCTTGTACTTGATATCAAATTCTCCCAACTCAATTTCCCACTTGATAAGCCTACCACTGGCTTTAGGGCTGTGTAGGATGTTCCTCAATGGCTGCCCTGTAAGGACTTCAATCTTATGTGCCTGAAAGTAGGGGCGCAGCTTCCTTGAAGCAGTTACCAATGCCAAGGCAAACTTTTCAATGGTAGAATAGTTCAACTCTGCTCCATGTAGTATTTTGCTCACATAGTATACGGGTTTTTGAATTTTGTCTTCCTCTTTGACCAGCACCGCACTCGCAGCTTGAGCTGAAATAGCTAAGTAAAGATAGAGGATTTCTCCCATATTTGGCTTGGCCAACAGTGGGGATTCAGCCATATACTTCTTCACCTGATCAAAGGCCTCTTGGCTTTCCTCTGTCCATTCGAAGTTTTTCACTTTCTTTAGAGTTTT
The DNA here is from genome assembly GCA_037693485.1 of Kitagawia praeruptora. Classification (NCBI taxonomy): domain Eukaryota; kingdom Viridiplantae; phylum Streptophyta; class Magnoliopsida; order Apiales; family Apiaceae; genus Kitagawia; species Kitagawia praeruptora. The sequence goes on from CM075354.1 coordinate 79,821,792, forward strand.
GAAGAACGGCAAACACTTGTCTCCGGATTTGGAGACGAACCTCCCTAATGCAGCAATCCTTCCAGTCAGTTTTTGTACATCCCTTATGGAACGAGGTGGTTCCATATCCAGAATAGCTTTGATCTTGTCGGGGTTAGCCTCAATACCTCGTTTCGAGACCATAAGACCCAAGAACTTTCCTGATCCGACACCAAAAGCGCATTTGGCTGGGTTCAACATCATCTTGTGGTGTCTCAACACCTCAAATGCCTCACGGAGGTGCTCAATATGATCGGCCTTACATAGGCTTTTCACCAGCATATCATCTACATAAATTTCCATAGTTTTTCCAATGAGATGAGAGAAAATCTTGTTTACCAACCTCTGATAGATAGCTCCTGCATTTTTCAATCCAAAGGCCATGACCAGGTAACAATACACACCAAAATCAGTGATGAATGATACATTAGGAACATCCTCTTTATGCATCCTGATTTGTTTGTATCCACTAAAACCATCCATGAAGCTTAGCATCTCGTGCCCAGCCGTGGCATCTATCAACACATCAATTCTAGGGAAGGGAAAATAGTCCTTTGGGCATGCGTCGTTCAGATCAGTGAAGTCTATTCACATTCTCCACTTTCCATTGGCTTTTTTGACCATTACGGGGTTGGCCAACCATTCCGGGAACTGGATTTCTTCAATGAACCCCGCCTCTAGGAGTTTGTCAACTTCCTGTTTTATGGCTTCTTGTCTCTCAAGTGCAAAATTTCTCTTCTTTTGTTTCACCGCCTTCCTGTCTGGATCTACATTTAAATTGTGTGTTATCAATTGGGTATCTATCCCTGGCATATCAGCTGATGTCCATGCAAAGACGTCATTATTTTCTTGTAAAAAGGTGATCAACCGGCTTTTTAAGGGGTCCTTCAGAGATGCACCTATATATGTGACTTTTTCAGAATCTCCTAACTCCAAAGGTATGGGGATCAAATCCTCTGCCGGTTTTCCTCTCCATTCTTCATCCTCACGAACATCCATATCCTCAATAGGGAGTGTAACAGCCCCAAATCCGGGGTCTGGGATTTAGAATAGTCACGATCCATTTACTCCTTGTCTTACCTGTATTACTCACACTGCACATATTTCAATGGCTTATGACCCCACAATATATATATCTCTCACACACACACACATGTTAGAGTCTCAGAAACGATACTATACAACAACTGCGGAATAAACAACTTTTATTACAATACCCAATTGTCTTACAAAATCTGTTATTGAAACAATATATAGGAAATGTTACAATTCCAACTCTGACTTCTGATGATTACAATCTTCTCCTACCATTCATATCTATACATAATTTAAATGCAGCCAGCTGCAGCCTGATCCCACTGGTTCGTACTACTCTTCGGGATCACTGGTGCCCATGACATCCTGCTTCACTGCTCTATAATATATATAAAACAATAGCAAGAGTGAGCAAATAGCTCAGCAAGGTAATGAAAACATGGCATAACTCTGCCTATGACTTAACCCAGAATAAGGTGGGTATAAGACAATAATTGTCAAAATATCTCTTTACCGAAAGTATTTCCTTATCAGAATATATTCCAAAAATAGTACTATTGTAGTACTCCAAATATCATTTCATAATATCTCTGCAAACTTTTATTATACTATTGAACCAAGTTCTAGTATATTATAAAAGGATGAGGTTTCAAAGTAAACCAATATAATCTTTCTGTAGGAAAGAAATATATGCTATATAAGTATAAGCAGAGTATCAACATATAACTTAAAAGATGAAGTTATAAGGTGATTCAATATAAACAACCCCCTTACCATAACCCCGGTTATGTAAGGTAACCACAGAGTCATATAAAAGATGATGTTACAAGGTAACTCAAAATATATCTTTCTTAGAAATATCTGCTATGCCAGAATAAGCAAGATATCATCAATTTTCATAATAGAGGAACTTGCAGGAAGAATATTGCAATTCTAGTTCAAACACTTTTCAACCCTGCCAACAATGATAATGTTGCAGATAATTTCCCAATTTGGAAGATGAACTAATACGGGAGCTTGCCGCGCCAGGAGCCACAACATTTACGATGATCAGTCGCATGTCAGGCTTCCCATCATTTGTTCTCTACATGTAGAAGGAAGAACCGACGGATCGCCCGCCCTCTGGAACCCCCCGGCCAATGGTTGGGCCATTGCTGGACCGGCGCCACTCGGCCACTTACGCGTCTCCTAGTTCAATAACATCCATGACTCTGAAACGTAAAGTTCGTCCCCCTTTCCCCAAGTATAATACTTGTTGATAAGACTCCACAAAGTAGTCGTATCTAGTTGGAAAGGAGAATTCACCAATATTTCCCAAGCTGATGCTTGTTAATGGATATAAACTTGTTCCATCAATCTTACCCCTCGAGGGTTGAGGAGGTAACCAAAAAGACTCATATTCATATTTGAAAAGAATCAAGATGTGAGTGACCAGATAGTTTAGCAAGTATATGATCGGGCAGTCAAATAAATAACATCTCTCAAGTGAGGTCCCCTTATATATTTTTGGAAGTTGAGCGAGTATTTAAATCTTCTTATAAGATAGATTTAAATGAAAACAGAGTTTTGGGAATCTCCTCTTGATAAAAATAGTCGTAAAATACTCCGAAATATTTTACATAATATTTGAAGGTGAAGGATGATCTTTGAATAATATAAATCATTATAAAAAGACTTCAAAATAATTTAATTAAATATTCCAAGAATATTTATTAAGTCAATAATAATTACGAAATATTATTAAATCATAATATTGCTCGTAAGTAATCCTCGAATGATGATGAAGTAACAAAAAGAATCGCTTTGATGAATAGCAACCAAGTTGCGAGGGAAAAGAGTAATATCAACAGATTTATGACCGGGCAGTCAAATAAAATAAATAACAGCTCTCGAGTACAGCTCCCTTATATTTGAAAGTTATGAGCGAGTGTTTAAGTCTTCCTATAAGATAGACCTTAAACGGAAAATAGAGTTTTGAGAACCTTTCCTCGATAAAATAAATATAATAAGACTCAGAAATATTTTACATGATATTTCAAGATCAGAATAATATTTGAATAAGATAAATCATTTTTAAAATTAGTTGAAATAATTAAATAAATATTCAAAGAATATTTATTAATTCATAAATAATTAAAGAATATTCTTAGTATAAAATATTGCTCATAAATAACTCTCGAATGAATATATAAAATATTCACCAAATAAACAATTCCTCGAGTAAATATTCAAAATAATATTTGAATCAATCCTCAAATGAATATCTAAAGTAATATTCAAATAAATAAATCCTCGCATGAATATAAAATAAATAAATAAATTCTTAAATGAATATTCCAAAATAATATTCATTAAATAAATCCTTAAATGAATATTAAAAATAATATTCACTTAATAAATAACTGCAAATTAATATTCAAAAATAATATTCATTTAATATATCTAAACTTTAAATGAATATCCAAAAATAATATTCATTTAATATATAACAATTGAATAACATTATTCAATATCTAGATCAGAAAAGAATGCCCAAGATATATAAAAAATATCTCGACTCCCGGTCTATGGATGGAGAATAAGAATCATACGCCCGACACTAAGGGCATTTGCAAAAACCCGGCTTATAACTAATATCCCATATCTAGTTGATAAGCCAAATATCAATTATATCCAAATAATAACCTTCGAATGAGGTAATATTCAAATAACATTTCTCAATCATTTCTGAGTAATTAATACTTTCTGAAAATATAAATAATGATTATTAATATTATTCCTCAATTTAGAAAATAATCTGTCGTTGGAATCCTTCCGGGTTTCCACGACTATCCTTATATGTCAGAATACCGACTCCCGGTCTAGAGTCAAAACAATAAACATGCTCTTATCTATAGAGCCACAAGGTATACCGGTTTATAAATACTTTACCTCAAAGCTCGTACATAAACCAAAAGTCAACTTTACGCTATAAGCATATATCGTAAAACTATGCAATTCAATATATGCCAAAAGCAGTATCATACAACAATACTTCAAAGTATCAAAATAGGAAACTTGCCTGATGCTCGAGAAGTGGTAGGGCTCGTGATAATGTCAAACAATCTAGACAAAGTCAAAAGAAAACGTACGATTAATCCCCTAGATGATTCACTTATAATTCAATGCTTAAACACGTAAGCAATACACAACGAAGGCGTTACTAGCTCGCTTTAGGCTCGTACTATGTCCATGTCAATCGACAAACACTTAAGTCGAAGATTTGTTTTAGAATTCGGATCTCATTCTCCCGCTTCACTAAGCGGTTTACAAAGTTATAATCGAGTGCTCCTTTAAGGGGTTCCTTCGCACTTAACCTTGATTCAAACATTTTTATAAAATCTAAAAATAATCTTTTTGACACGAGGTCTTCTCTCATATCTTTATTATGACCTCTAGTATTTAATTACCAATATTTGAAGCCAAATTTATCACTTTAAAGGGGTTCAATTTGAAGTTACGAATCCATACGTACGTTTACGAACTGCTTTTACGAATTTTACGATTTCTCCTAAACCGTAAGTCCGAATGCTACGATTCTCATGTCAAAACGATCCTCGTAACATGAGTCAACTATTCATGGCAGGAGATGATACTGGTCAGTTAGTCTCTTAGCACGAAAATGGCATACAAATCATGGTATTGTAAAATCGGGCATTATAACGGCTATGTTTACACGTTTTCCAAAATTTTCGCATCACCGCGATTCAATCAAGCACTACACCCCATCCATTCTATCATATGAACACATCATTACAAGTCTAATAACATCACATAATCACCATCTCATGGATCATCATCCAACTAATCAACAACCATCAACTAAAATCATAGATCTTAACATACATAACCTACTAACAATAAAATCATCCATAAAAACATATAATACTCAAAGTAGCTCTAGGGTTTATGAACTTTATACCTTCCTTTGAAGTATGCAAACACTTAACAAGCCTTGCTTGATCCTTGTAATACCTTAACCAAGCTCTAGATCAACCAAAGATTCAAGAAAACAAAGTTAGTTTCTAAGATTCACTATTCATCGTCAATCTTGTAAAAATCATATAAAATCGAAAACTAAGAGTTTGGTTCTAAAATTTTTACCACACCTTCTAATCTTCAAGGGCTTTCTTTTGAGCTATAGAACACAATAATCCAACCATGGGAGCTAGGGTTTTGAGCCCCATCTTGCTACTGTTCAGAACCTGGACAGTTTTGGTCCTCCAACTTTAAGCATGGATTTGACTAGGCTATGCTACTTGGATTTCCATGAAATTTGGAACGAATCTTGCACATGGAGTGGAGAAGCTATGGTTAAAATATGGTGATTTTATCATGGATAGAAATGGAGATATGAATTTTTCTTTGATCTTTGTTTCTGCTGGGCAGTTTTGGAGTGTTTGGTGTTTTGCTTTGTTTTCTCTTGTTCTTGCTTGCTTTATGGCCAATAATGTTAAAATCTTGTAATATATATCTAATGTCTTTGGATGCATCTCTTCAAGATGTGTTGTCATGCTTTGATTGGTCCTTTTTAAAATATCTTACCCTCACAATTACACTTACGTACTCATCTCTTGCCTTTTAGCACTTAAGTCCTTGGGTAAACTGCAACTAGGTGCTTAGATATTTCTATAAAGGTATGATGTCATCTTCCACTATCTTTGGTGGATGCATCCTATCTTGTTTGTTCGTTTCTTTGTTCGGTTATTGCTCAATTTTGCTGATCGTTCGAAGAATAACTAAGTAGTTTCACCTCTAGGGTTTACCGGGGAATTTCTCGATATTCATAATACCTTCCTCAATCCTTAATATAATCCTCGTGATGATCATGTAGGATATTTAATCTTGATATGAACTTAATCCGTAATCTAGGATTCGTTCGCTTTATTGATCAATCTCGTTATAATGTTTTAGCGGTTTCTAGAACGCTTGTTTCACTGTCTCAGTGGTTTCCGACCTTCATTCTTAAATCAAATATAATAACATCCCAAAATATCAAATCTTCAAAGTTAATATCTCAATTCTTGGATTATAATAATATATAATCCACTGTCCGGTCAAATATTATACCGAAAAAGAATTTGGAATTTCTGAATTTCGATCGTCTCTGCATTCACTTATTTCCTCCGCGTATTACTAATATGACTTCGAAACATCCATATCACGTCCCGTACATAGGGTGGCGTGAAAAGTTTTCCAACTTACAAAATCACTATTCATCCACCGAATTACTATGCACGTACAGGAAACACTATGCACGTACGGGAAACACTATGCACGTATGGGAAACACTATGCACGTATGGGAAACACTATGCACGTACTCATTTCCCTTCAAGGATCCATTAGCTCCTTCCTGGACGGTAGATTATTCTTATTTAGGTCCTCAACCATCGAATTACTCTATTCTGACAATATACCAATGAATCCGGATCATTGTCCAAAGCAATATCCATTCATTACAATCATTGTTCTTTGGAACCACCATTCATTAATGCTCTTTAACCACAATAAGAAAAGTTTTAATTCTACCCAAAATTCGGGTTATTACAGTCTCCCCTCCTTAAAAGGATTCCGTCCTCGGAATCAGTTTAGGAATAACTGGGGTTACTTCTATCCTATTGCACTTTCTATTTCTCAGGTTGATTCTTCCACTTCTTGATTTTTCTTCAAATCGCTCACTAGCTTGACAACCTTATCTCTTAGTGCTTGCTCTTTTCTATTCATAATTTCCATAGGTTGTCCTTCGTAGTTCAGATTCGGTTATGTATATCTATCTGCTCGTACTCTGTCATTTGCCGGGCATCTATAGTATACTGATGAGGCACATACGCAAGAACCATGTTATGACCATTTTACCGGTTTGGGTGAGGCTGGCTCATAGGCCACCTTCCTGACGTGTTTAAACTCTCAGATGGCCCACTGAATCTTGGGCTAAACTTCCTTTCATTCTAATCTTGTTAATTCCTTCCACGAGGATACCTTTTCTCATTACAAATCTCGAACCTCATATTCTCTATCTTGTTTGCACAGAAATACATCAACAAAAACTTGCTTGTCATAACCCTCTATTAATTCTAGATATTTCCCAATTCCATTGTATAAATGTCAACTCTATTGTCGACGGGGTACTCCGTATTGAAACTAGTTCGAGTATTCTAGCAATCGATTCGAGTAACTCTTGATGTCTAGTAACGAGCTCGTCGGTCATCACTGTTTTGGCCTTGCTATCTCATTGTTATATATCTATTATCACCCCCGGTGTTCCAACCTCTTCTTTAATCATCTAACAGAATGCCAATCTACCTCCTGTGTTCGTTCAGTCATTCTCTATTATCTCATCTCTTCTCCTTTCTGAAAGAAAGGCGAATCTCTTGGGGAATTTGTTTGCGAGGAATGTTGTCTGGTTCGAGGACTCTCAATCCTTTTATCACAAATCATAATCTTCATATACACACAAGCACACATATTTCAGATCTGATAGGTCTGAAAGTCGATCATGTTTGATCCTTTTTTGATTTCGCACCATTCCTTCATATATATGATGTTTCGATATATTTAGGGCGAAAGCTATCTCTGATAACTCACAACCAATTCATTAAATTCCAAAAAGTTGTGGGTGCAATAGTCAACCCAAAATGACATCACTTTCAATTTCATAGTGTCTATACCTAGTGCGATTCACAATCTTGGGTATATCCTCGATTTTTAACTTCCAACCGGTGATGTCCCATTTCCTAATAAGTTTGGAAAATACACAGCGTCCCTGGGCTGCTTAAACAATCTTCTACAACAGTACCTATACTCAATGTTGACTCATTCAACTCTCGAGGTTCGATGCACAATCTTGTGCTAACATATTTCTTTCTTACAACACATCAGTTCCTCACGGTGGCACACTGAGTCTTATCGCACTCTTATTCAACAATCCTCGCATCTGAGTTGCTAATTCTTTTATTCCTACCGGGCTAACGGGAGATGCAGCACTAGGCTCTGAATACTCGATATTCATTATTATGTCATCCAAATCGATATCTGGTAGCTTATTAAAACCTTGTACAACCTCCCAAAATCATTATAATTATACTTGGTGTCTCTTTCCTCGGGGTCAACCATATGAGCTAATCAAGCCTCATATTTCTGGCATCATAATCTCTTAGTCGGAACTAGATTCCAAAATCTCTGACCTCCGTCTTTATCCTTAAATTATTTCCCTCATAATCAATTTGGCCCCATTGGGTATCAACTAATCCATTATTATTATAATATCAATTTCTCCCTAATTCGAAAGGAATCAAATCTCTCGATCGAGTGGTACTCTGGGTAGGTTCTCTAGAATACATTCCCAAACTCTTCAATCACTGGGATTTATCGTTGGCTAGGTGTTTTTGTCTTGGTATCAACCACAGAAGCTAGATAAGCCATACATCCATCCCATAGTAACTTGTTGGCAAGCATTATCGCAAGGACTTCATAATTTTCTTCTGTCCTTAAAGGACCACTCCCCTTTCAGGGCAATCATAAATTTCACTCCAACATCGCCACGCGATTCTGGATTCGTTGTTTTAGCTTTAGTCGAAACCTACGGGCTCATTTTTCTTTCATATCCCATAACTTGGCCTCATACTCTGCCATAGTCATGGTTTCTTATTTCAACACTAGAACTTTTACTTTCATCTGGATCTTTATATATTTCAGAAAACATTTCTCTAAAAGCAATAATCTAAATCTCTCCCAAGTCACAACACCTTTTACCTCTAGGTTTGTCTTACCATTCTCACCAGGGATTCACCTCTCCCTTCAGGAGATAGGCGGCGACCATCGTTTTCAGCTTTTCTGCAATACTTACTATCACAATTGATTTCTTCATCTCTTTAAGCCAAGCTCTGACCTCCAATGGGTCAGTGGTTCCATGAAATTATGTGGGTTCTAACCGACTCCACTACCATTGGGGTTTCACAACACATTGCCAATCCTCTCGCATATATCGATTGACCAACTTTCCACTATCATAATATCCTTGAGAGAGAACATAAACTAATTCATCGTCATGTCACCCATATTCTATTTGTCTTAGGGATCCGCTCTTGCCATAACCTATTTTGTTGCGAATCTAATTCCTATCAGCGAATTTTGACTTATTTTACCTGGTTGGCATCCCCTTTGAAATTTAATAAAGATAACAAGAACCATGGAGCTTTAAAAGGATAGCTCTCATATCAAAGAAACATCACACATTGGTGATCTTAAGGTTATGAGTTTTAAGGTAACCTTATTTGAAATGAAAAAATTTACTGAGAGATCAATATGATCATAAGAACTCAATGTTGCGTGTCTTAATTAAGACATTACTAAAGGTAATTAGCCTTCTTGTATTTCGCAACTTACAAGTGATGGCGTCCCATCAGACTTCTATCACACAGATAGATGGTCCTTGCAGCCCCTATAAGTATAGGGTTGTTCGTCTCAGTGGAAATTGATAAGTACGAAAGAAATTCCAAGTCAAGTTAATAATTATCATCATTTGACAAGTAAATTCTCAAATGGACACCTTGGATCTAAAGTAAACAGGTTCCAAGGTGCGATTTCCAAAGGAAAGATAGCCAGTAAGATACTGGTATTCAACAAGCAAGTGGTGATGTATCACCATAGGATTATTCACCATTAGAAGTGAAAGCTTGAATAACATCGTTTGATAGGGCGTTGAAAACCCAAAAGTAGGTATCATGACAGCCTCTGGAAGAATTGAAACTAAATGTGAATTAACACAAGTGTTATAAAATAACTTCGAAGAAGGACTATTCCCTTTTATCAAAATTCTTTCTTGGAGAGATGTCACGATAGATCATAGATTAAGAATAATCAACATAATTTGCAATTGGGGAGGGTACTTGCCAAGGTCTCTACGGATGCCTTATATGTTGGCTCCTCGGATAATCATTTGATTCTAAAGCTTTTCTTATCCATACACCCTAAGGTGCTCGATACTTACGTCATTGCCGACTCATAATAGTCGCTAAGGTTCAACCATTGACATTTGCAATCGTAGGAAATTCTATTCAGCTCAGCGCGGGCCTATCAGGCAAGCGCTCTACTCTTATAGGATGACTTCGGTACCGGTGTCGCCTATAGTAACGACGAATTCCACATGTCGAGTGAGCGATACTCCAGAACATCGTTAGAAGCCACCTGCTTAAATTTGGCCACTTGTATAGCTGCCGTTAGGCAGAATATTTTTCTTCTCGTATTTAATCATGCGTGCTACATGAGTTTATCCTTCACGGCATCACAACCTTTTTATTTAAGTCAATCCCCAACTCTCTTAGTCCATCTTGTCTCTTAAAATATATCCCGTCTTAGCGCATTCAGGTTACAATAACACTTTGCGTAGTACGTACATACACAATCTTTCTCGAGGTAATAAAATACCTCAGCACTGTAGTAAACACCGTCCTTGGTGGAATCGCTGATCGTGGGGAATTAGACGCCATAGATAAGGCAATGCCTTTACGGGTTAGGGTAACTACGTACCCTTAATCATATACGAAGGTCGATCGTCTCAGTTCTCACGTATGCTTCCTCTTAAGGGCACTGCAACAAACTACAAGTAACAGGTCTCGTTCTGGTCGAATTAATCCACCGATATTGGCTATACTGCCTCTACCTCCTCTGCTTTTGGGGCTCTACCCCATACTCTTCGTCATACCTCTTGATGAATCATAATTGACTCCCAATTCTTAATTCGTCACTTATTTGATCTTTGAGGATTCGTCTGGTCCTATCATAAGACCTCAAGTAACATACTACATCTTTATCAATCGACACGTTCTCTATAAGTTTCTTTCCTTGACCCATCCTAGGGTCTTCTCTAGATCCTCCTATGGATATCCCTTTTATTGGGTCTTCATCCGTCTCAAGGAGCGCATCATCAAATGCCTACTCGAAGGCCTCGGGATCTGGTACCTCAGACTCCCATCCATCTATAAATCATACAAATCAGGGTTTCTAACCATAACGTCCTAAGTATGGTTTCCCAAAAGAAGTCCCCTCTCGGGCTTCATCTCCAACAGTCAGGGTCATGTCCTTCAACCCGACTATGAACTCTACTTGAGCTCTAGGTATTCTCATTATCCCTAAGGGTATTTTAAGACTCGATCTCCTATCGTTTCTGAGGACTGTAACCTAACTCTCTGATACCATTTCTGTAACAGCCCCAAATCCGGGGTCTGGGATTTAGAATAGTCACGATCCATTTACTCCTTGTCTTACCTGTATTACTCACACTGCACATATTTCAATGGCTTATGACCCCACAATATATATATCTCTCTCACACACACATAGGTTAGAGTCTCAGAAACGATACTATACAACAACTGCGGAATAAACAACTTTTATTACAATACCCAATTGTCTTACAAAATCTGTTATTGAAACAATATATAGGAAATGTTACAATTCCAACTCTGACTTCTGATGATTACAATCTTCTCCTACCATTCATATCTATACATAATTTAAATGCAGCCAGCTGCAGCCTGATCCGACTGGTTCGTACTACTCTTCGGGATCACTGGTGCCCATGACATCCTGCTTCACTGCTCTATAATATATATAAAACAATAGCAAGAGTGAGCAAATAGCTCAGCAAGGTAATGAAAACATGGCATAACTCTGCCTATGACTTAACCCAGAATAAGGTGGGTATAAGACAATAATTGTCAAAATATCTCTTTACCGAAAGTATTTCCTTATCAGAATATATTCCAAAAACAGTACTATTATAGTACTCCAAATATCATTTCATAATATCTCTGCAAACTTTTATTATACTATTGAACCAAGTTCTAGTATATTATAAAAGGATGAGGTTTCAAAGTAAACCAATATAATCTTTCTGTAGGAAAGAAATATCTGCTATATAAGTATAAGCAGAGTATCAACATATAACTTAAAAGATGAAGTTATAAGGTGATTCAATATAAACAACCCCCTTACCATAACCCCGGTTATGTAAGGTAACCACAGAGTCATATAAAAGATGATGTTACAAGGTAACTCAAAATATATCTTTCTTAGAAATATCTGCTATGCCAGAATAAGCAAGATATCATCAATTTTCATAATAGAGGAGCTTGCAGGAAGAATATTGCAATTCCAGTTCAAACACTTTTCAACCCTGCCAACAATGATAATGTTGCAGATAATTTCCCAATTTGGAAGATGAACTAATACGGGAGCTTGCCGCGCCAGGAGCCACAACATTTACGATGATCAGTCGCATGTCATGCTCCCCATCATTTGTTCTCTACATATAGAAGGAAGAACCGACGGATCGCCCGCCCTCTGGAACCCCCCGGCCAACGGTTGGGCCATTGCTGGACCGACGCCACTCGGCCACTTACGCGTCTCCTAGTTCAATAACATCCATGACTCTGAAACGTAAAGTTCGTCCCCCTTTCCCCAAGTATAATACTTGTTGATAAGACTCCACAAAGTAGTCGTATCTAGTTGGAAAGGAGAATTCACCAATATTTCCCAAGCTGATGCTTGTTAATGGATATAAACTTGTTCCATCAATCTTACCCCTCGAGGGTTGAGGAGGTAACCAAAAAGACTCATATTCATATTTGAAAAGAATCAAGATGTGAGTGACCAGATAGTTTAGCAAGTATATGACCGGGCAGTCAAATAAATAACATCTCTCAAGTGAGGTCCCCTTATATATTTTTGGAAGTTGAGCGAGTATTTAAATCTTCTTATAAGATAGATTTAAATGAAAACAGAGTTTTGGGAATCTCCTCTTGATAAAAATAGTCGTAAAATACTCCGAAATATTTTATATAATATTTGAAGGTGAAGGATGATCTTTGAATAATATAAATCAATATAAAAAGACTTCAAAATAATTTAATTAAATATTCCCAGAATATTTATTAAGTCAATAATAATTACGGAATATTATTAAATCATAATATTGCTCGTAAGTAATCCTCGAATGATGATGAAGTAACAAAAAGAATCGCTTTGATGAATAGCAACCAAGTTGCGAGGGAAAAGAGTAATATCAACAAATTTATGACCGGGCAGTCAAATAAAATAAATAACAGCTCTCGAGTACAGCTCCCTTATATTTGAAAGTTCTGAGCGAGTGTTTAAGTCTTCCTATAAGATAGACCTTAAACGGAAAATAGAGTTTTGAGAACCTTTCCTCGATAAAATAAACATAATAAGACTCAGAAATATTTTACATGATATTTCAAGATCAGAATAATATTTGAATAAGATAAATCATTTTTAAAATTAGTTGAAATAATTAAATAAATATTCAAAGAATATTTATTAATTCATAAATAATTAAAGAATATTCTTAGTATAAAATATTGCTCATAAATAACTCTCGAATGAATATATAAAATATTCACCAAATAAACAATTCCTCGAGTAAATATTCAAAATAATATTTGAATCAATCCTCAAATGAATATCTAAAGTAATATTCAAATAAATAAATCCTCGCATGAATATAAAATAAATAAATAAATTCTTAAATGAATATTCCAAAATAATATTCATTAAATAAATCCTTAAATGAATATTAAAAATAATATTCACTTAATAAATAACTGCAAATTAATATTCAAAAATAATATTCATTTAATATATCTAAACTTTAAATGAATATCCAAAAATAATATTCATTTAATATATAACAATTGAATAACATTATTCAATATCTAGATCAGAAAAGAATGCCAAAGATATATAAAAAATATCTCGACTCCCGGTCTATGGATGGAGAATAAGAATCATACGCCCGACACTAAGGGCATTTGCAAAAACCCGGCTTATAACTAATATCCCATATCTAGTTGATAAGCCAAATATCAATTATATCCAAATAATAACCTTCGAATGAGGTAATATTCAAATAACATTTCTCAATCATTTCTGAGTAATTAATACTTTCTGAAAATATAAATAATGATTATTAATATTATTCCTCAATTTAGAAAATAATCTGTCGTTGGAATCCTTCCGGGTTTCCACGACTATCCTTATATGTCAGAATACCGACTCCCGGTCTAGAGTCAAAACAATAAACATGCTCTTATCTATAGAGCCACAAGGTATACCGGTTTATAAATACTTTACCTCAAAGCTCGTACATAAACCAAAAGTCAACTTTACGCTATAAGCATATATCGTAAAACTATGCAATTCAATATATGCCAAAAGCAGTATCATACAACAATACTTCAAAGTATCAAAATAGGAAACTTGCCTGATGCTCGAGAAGTGGTAGGGCTCGTGATAATGTCAAACAATCTAGACAAAGTCAAAAGAAAACGTACGATTAATCCCCTAGATGATTCACTTATAATTCAATGCTTAAACACGTAAGCAATACACAACGAAGGCGTTACTAGCTCGCTTTAGGCTCGTACTATGTCCATGTCAATCGACAAACACTTAAGTCGAAGATTTGTTTTAGAATTCGGATCTCATTCGCCCGCTTCACTAAGCGGTTTACAAAGTTATAATCGAGTGCTCCTTTAAGGGGTTCCTTCGCACTTAACCTTGATTCAAACATTTTTTTAAAATCTAAAAATAATCTTTTTGACACGAGGTCTTCTCTCATATCTTTATTATGACCTCTAGTATTTAATTACCAATATTTGAAGCCAAATTTATCACTTTAAAGGGGTTCAATTTGAAGTTACGAATCCATACGTACGTTTACGAACTGCTTTTACGAATTTTACGATTTCTCCTAAACCGTAAGTCCGAATGCTACGATTCTCATGTCAAAACGATCCTCGTAACATGAGTCAACTATTCATGGCAGGAGATGATACTGGTCAGTTAGTCACTTAGCACGAAAATGGCATACAAATCATGGTATTGTAAAATCGGGCATTATAACGGCTATGTTTACACGTTTTCCAAAATTTTCGCATCACCGCGATTCAATCAAGCACTACACCCCATCCATTCTATCATATGAACACATCATTACAAGTCTAATAACATCACATAATCACCATCTCATGGATCATCATCCAACTAATCAACAACCATCAACTAAAATCATAGATCTTAACATACATAACCTACTAACACTAAAATCATCCATAAAAACATATAATACTCAAAGTAGCTCTAGGGTTTATGAACTTTATACCTTCCTTTGAAGTATGCAAACACTTAACAAGCCTTGCTTGATCCTTGTAATACCTTAACCAAGCTCTAGATCAACCAAAGATTCAAGAAAACAAAGTTAGTTTCTAAGATTCACTATTCATCGTCAATCTTGTAAAAATCATATAAAATCGAAAACTAAGAGTTTGGTTCTAAAATTTTTACCACACCTTCTAATCTTCAAGGGCTTTGTTTTGAGCTATAGAACACAAGAATCCAACCATGGGAGCTAGGGTTTTGAGCCCCATCTTGCTACTGTTCAGAACCTGGACAGTTTTGGTCCTCCAACTTTAAGCATGGATTTGACTAGGCTATACTACTTGGATTTCCATGAAATTTGGAAAGAATCTTACCCATGGAGTGGAGAAGCTATGGTTAAAATTTGGTGATTTTATCATGGATAGAAATGGAGATATTAATTTTTCTTTGATCTTTGTTCCTGCTGGGCAGTTTTGGAGTGTTTGGTGTTTTGCTTTGTTTTCTCTTGTTCTTGCTTGCTTTATGGCCAATAATGTTAAAATCTTGTAATATATATCTAATGTCTTTGGATGCATCTCTTCAAGATGTGTTGTCATGCTTTGATTGGTCCTTTTTAAAATATCTTACCCTCACAATTACACTTACGTACACATCTCTTGCCTTTTAGCACTTAAGTCCCTGGGTAAACTGCAACTAGGTGCTTAGATATTTCTATAAAGGTATGATGTCATCTTCCACTATCTTTGGTGGATGCATCCTATCTTGTTTGTTCGTTTCTTTGTTCGGTTATTGCTCAATTTTGCTGATCGTTCGAAGAATAACTAAGTAGTTTCACCTCTAGGGTTTACCGGGGAATTTCTCGATATTCATAATACCTTCCTTAATCCTTAATATAATCCTCGTGATGATCATGTAGGATATTTAATCTTGATATGAACTTAATCCGTAATCTAGGATTCGTTCGCTTTATTGATCAATCTCGTTATAATGTTTTAGCGGTTTCTAGAACGCTTGTTTCACTGTCTCAGTGGTTTCCGACCTTCATTCTTAAATCAAATATAATAACATCCCAAAATATCAAATCTTCAAAGTTAATATCTCAATTCTTGGATTATAATAATATATAATCCACTGTCCGGTCAAATATTATACCGAAAAAGAATTTGGAATTTCTGAATTTCGATCGTCTCTGCATTCACTTATTTCCTCCGCGTATTACTAATATGACTTCGAAACATCCATATCACGTCCCGTACATAGGGTGGCGTGAAAAGTTTTCCAACTTACAAAATCACTATTCATCCACCGAATTACTATGCACGTACAGGAAACACTATGCACGTACGGGAAACACTATGCACGTATGGGAAACACTATGCACGTATGGGAAACACTATGCACGTACTCATTTCCCTTCAAGGATCCATTAGCTCCTTCCTGGACGGTAGATTATTCTTATCTAGGTCCTCAACCATCGAATTACTCTATTCTGACAATATACCAATGAATCAGGATCATTGTCCAAAGCAATATCCATTCATTACAATCATTGTTCTTTGGAACCACCATTCATTAATGCTCTTTAACCACAATAAGAAAAGTTTTAATTCTACCCAAAATTCGGGTTATTACAGGGAGGACTTGCCCCCCGGTTCCGTCTGGCCTCAGTGCGGCTACATAGCAACTCCTTGCCATTTTCTGGTCCCCTTTCTCTTCCCCAACACCATTTCTGGTTGGGAACTTAACTTTCAAGTGATAGGTAGAAGCAACCGCCTTAAAAGTGTGAAGTCCCGTCCTGCCTAGGATAGCACTGTAGGTGGACGTGGCTTTGATAACCAAAAAATTTAACATCTGAGTGGCCTCTCGTGGCCCCTGCCCTATGGTCATGGGCAACTGAATGGTTCCTTCAACCTTCGACTCTACTCCGTTGAACCCATATATAGGCATGTTCGAGGGCGTCAACTGAGACTCGGTGTATCCCATCTTCAAAAAGGCATCATGGAATAGAATGTCTACTGATGCTCCATTGTCTATCAAGACTCTTTTCACTTGGGAGTTGCCGATCACTGGAGAGATCACCAATGGATCATCATGGGGGAATTTCACCCATTCAAGGTCTGAATCATCGAATCCAATCGATACCTCTGTTTTTGCACGCTTTGGTGCTTCTCCCATAATGTGCATCACCTCTCGTGCATACGCTTTCCTAGAATTTTTGCTGGTCCCTGCTACTGTTGGTCCACCAAAAATCATATTTATCACCGACCCTCGGGGCTGTGGATTGCGATTGTGATCATCATCTCTTCTATCATAACCCCTTATTGGGTTCTCTTGATCTCCATCCTTGCAGAATTTACTCAATCTCCCTCTTCGAATGAGGAACTCAATCTCGTCTTTCAACTGTCTACACTCGTCAGTGTCATGTCCTACGTCCTTGTGAAATCGACAATACTGATTCTTGTTTCTCTTCTCAGGATCTGTCCTCAGTGGCTTCGGCCATCTTACGTCTTTATCCTTCTCTATATCTAACAGGATTTGGCTTCTCGGAGCATTCAATCTCGCATAATCAGTGAATCTTTGTCCAGGACTGCCTTTTTTAGGGGCTGAATCAGAATCTCGGCCCATGCGTGGGTACTTATCCTTAGCATCGTATTCCTGCTCTATCTTTCTCCTTTTAGGATTGTCACCGTTCCCAGTGTTCCCCGCTCCTGACTCTTTCTTTAAACTATCCTCAGCTTTGATGTACTTACTCGCCCTTTGTTGAAGCTCAACCATGTTCTCATGGGGATGCTTGGCCAATGACATCTTAAAATAAACATTCGAAGTTCCGTTTTGCAAAGCCACCATGGCCACTTTGTTTTCCAGGTTGGTAATGTTGAGTGTCTCCTTGGTGAACTATTTGAGGTAATCCCTAAGACTTTCATTCTTTCCTTGTATCACTGTCATGAGGGATGCAGAATCTTTCTCATGAATTCTTCCACCAATGAACTGACTGACAAAAGCATTGCTTAATTCCTTGAAAGAGGCAATAGAGTTTGGTGGTAGGCGACTGTACCATCATTGTGCCATGCCCGCTAGGGTTTGGGGAAACGCCCTACACTTCAAAGCGTCGCTGGCGGGTTGTAACAACAAGGCGTTAGAAAACGTCCTTACATGATTGGCAGGATCTCCTGTTCCATCATAAGTCTTTATGGTGGGCATTTTAAACTTTCAAGATATGTGAGCATTCATCACTTCTTCAGTAAAGGGAGGAGTTGGATCATCAGGATCTCCAAGCTGCATTAGGTCTTTAGGATCGCTTTTGGGGATTTCCACCCTAGTGTTCCTATCTCTTGGGACTTCGGTCCTCCTCTGTCTCCTTGGGGTTCCTTCCAAATCGACAAAAGGTATTTCTCCTCCTGTCGTTGGTGAGGGTCTAGTCTGATTTTGTCTCTGTTGCTCTCTTTCTATGTCTTCCCTTAATTTCTGAATTTTTTCCTCATGAACTTTTATTTTTTCAGCAGCTGTTAGAGGAGGTCTATCATAGACTCTTTGACGAGTTTGTCCAATGGGATCCTTGCCTAAGCGGCGCCTCCTCGGGGGTAGATCTCGATCTTCATCTTCTGAAGATGAGTCATCAGAATAGGGACCGGAATAATCTCTAGAGTATGATGGGTTGTACGGCTCGTGTATCTGGAGAGCATGACTACTTGGACCGGACTGGTACGGGGGGTAATTGGGCAATCCATACATCGGATTTGTGCTTGCTGGAATCACAATAGTGGAGATGTGAGCAGTAGGAGGTGTGAATTGCCCTCCAAGAGGGGCATGTACCATCTGTAGGGGATTCGTCCCTTGAGTTGAGGAGTTCGTTACTAAGGGTAACGATTCATGGACTTGCGCTTCAGTACCTTGAGGTTGAGTGATCGCCCTTGTGGTTGGGGGGATTGATTCAGTGACGGGAGGTAAGGCCTCAGTAGAGGCTGGGGGTGTTCTTCGCGTGGTTACCATGGTTGATGTTGGTTTCCCACAGACGGCGCCAAATGTTGTAGAACAAAAAGTAGGGTGTATTTATTGCGTGTTTAATGCTAGGGTTTGTGGAAGCTTCGAGCTTTAATGGCTGATCTAGTGTTTCGTGACTTAACTCGGTCCTCACAAGATGCCTACGTATCTTGCAAATATCAAGAATCAAGCCAAAAAACGTAGTTCTGTTTGTAGAGGAGCAGGTCCTTATATAGGTGGGGAAAACCCTAGAATTAGGGTAGAATTAGGATACTTGGTGGGCAAGCTAATACCTTGGCCCAATTCTAGAGCCTTCCAGTTGATAAGAAGATAAGTATTAGAGGTGTAAGCCTTGGAGGCTACTCCTGATATGATTTAGTTTCCTTTTAAGACTCAATCTTGGAGTCTGAAATTTGCTGATTTATTAACTACGAATTTATTATCATAAACAAGGTTTTGGGCCTCATTATTGGGCTTTGACCTTGAACCAACTTAGGTTTATTCAACGTACCATTAAATACGTTTCTAGGGCTTACTTTCAGCCCATATCAGTGGGTGATTGTATTCAGTTGTTAAAGCACATAAATCCGGTGCTAATTCAGTTTGTTTTTAGATCTGCAAATAGTGTGGCGCATGTTCTCGCAAGAGCTGCCTATTCTATGTCAGATAACGGAGAGTGGTTTACCACTCCTCCTAGTTTCCTTTCTCATGTACAAGAGCTTGATGTTATTGTTTGAATGCAAGTACGAATTATTCAAAAAATAAAAACAATCCCCAAAACTCTATTGGATTGATTTTATTTTATTTATTGTATTTTAGGATATTCGTAAATAAATTAAAATAATATTATATATAATTCAAAATAGTTATTTGTCTAATGTAACTTTTCATCAATGTGTTCTTCGTTTTCGTTATATTTTTTTATCATCATCCTCTACGATGTACCAATAAAATACGAGAATATTATCTTTAATTTGTGGATATATACAATCCATTAGAAATCTAGAAAATAATATTTCCGAAAATATAAGCATTTTTCGTAGTAATGTAGTGATGTAAAAAATAAATATTATTACATTCTCAATGATACATACCTAATCTTGAACAACAAAGTGTCCAAATAAGCATATTCGTAATAATATTTGTGGAGGTGTATTGTTTTTTTTTTGACGAAGTGGAGGTGTATTGTTTAAATGAATTGATAATAATCGATGAATTTTGAATTTGTTTTGTTAATTTAATTATACCCATCGTCTGATTAAGTTTATGTAAAATCTCGTAAGCTTTTGTTGATTAAAATAAAGTTTCTGGCAAATCCTTCAAAATCTCTATTTTGATCAAATTTCAAAAGATATAAAATACACTAATAAATGAGTAAAGTGCAGTTTGTGTGTCGGACCACTTGGGATAATTGGGATAATGTACTTCAAAAACTACCACGTGTTATATTACACTTCACTTTTCGTTACGCATTGCCCATTTCCGTTAAATCATCCTAACTCCGTTTGTCAGCCTGGGGTAAAAAAGACTTTACAACCTTGCTCTAGTATTAGCCTTCTTTCCTGTTAAAGGGGATGTGCAAAGCTTATTCGTTGTTTCACTGCTAAGCGCAAATACAAATACGTGTAGAGATATCCAAAGACGGGTTTTATACTAGAAAAATGTGTGACTTGGCTCTGTATCCATCTTTTTGCCAAGAAACACAATTTCGTACTAGAATGTATGTCAAGCAGTATTGTTATGGGGCCCGGGTGACTAGTAGAAGTATGACATTGCGTTACTTGTAATTGCAGTGTTCTAACTTTGCTCTGCTGTTCTTTATAGACTAGGAACATATACAATATCATGTTCTACATTATCTTGTTGGTCACTGACTCACTAACAGCAAGAGAATTGCCATCAAGTAGTGAATTTGAGATTATTAATTTAGAAACTCCATAATATAATGTTTATTTTCAGTAGTGACAAGAACCATGATTCTATGGATGTACGCAGACCATGGGCCTCCAAATCTATTTTTGTGAGATGTGTTAATACCTAGTTATAGTGTGGGTAGAAGTGATTCAACTTCTAATACCCAGTTAATACGAATGTGTTTTGGTCCTGAATTATTTATTGCAGCAATGTAAATAAACTGTAAATCGTAGTTTGTGCTTCTTCACCAATTCAGAATCATAGGTAGATTTATTAATGGTTACGTTCGAGATGACTACAACAGCTTTATTGAAAGATACAAATGTGAAACTACTGAAAGATGGTATGTGGCCTGATGAACTAGAACATGATTCCGAGAGTTAAACTTGTTAGTTGCTGTGCTTTGGAGCAGAAGAGGCTCATCCTCCTAAAGTACTGTAGCGTACACTAGATCTTACCTTGTAAATGAAAATTGTAAAGTGCAGAACAAGGAAGAGAAGAAAAAATAAACTATTTCATTTCATTGCTTGAGAATAAAGTTGTTGCTGGGGCTTAATACTTATACCCCTTACATCCCGCTCAATTACATCTCCCTTTTCCCTCCTTTGGAAATAAAACAGAAAAAAGAAAAGACTTAATATAAGTTAATTAAAACTACATCGTTTAGTTTAGTATCTAGATCCTTCCAACAGACATGTGCCTTACTTGCCACTTGACTACTAAACGATGTCGTCTCTTCAATCAAATAAATAATATTTTTAGAGTTTGCTCCCCCTTCACTCTCACTGTGACAATTGCCCCTTTCTTAAGACGAGGCGTCCTCGCCGAGAAAAGATGGAAACTTTCGCTTGATTTCGTCATAATCCTCCCAAGTGGCGTCTTCTGGAAGTTTACCCTGCCATTTAATCAATAGAGCAACTCCCAGGGCGTTATTCTTTTTGAGCAGTCGGCGATCAAGAACTTGCTCCGGTATGAGAGTGGGTGAATCAGTGGGAAGCGGTGGTAGATCTGGGGAGATAGAGTCGTGGCTGTGAATACCCTTTTTTAAGAGGGAGACGTGGAAGGTGTTATTGTAATAACCCTAACTTCAGTAATGCTACAGTGGTCACATGAATAGTAAATTTCGAGGATTTAGAGAAATGGTATATAGGTACTCTATAATGGAAATAGAAAATGAATAAACATAAACCATATTAGTGTTGTACAATGGAAATAAGTGACTCGAAATGACGTTAGATTTCAGAAATTCCTGAAACATGGATTTTGAGGATTTTGATTTCGAATGAGCTTTTATTGGATATTAAGGAGCATGGAACTATTAAAGGAATTATATATTGAGGAATTAGAGGAATTAGGTTAAACCAAGGGATTATTAAGTTAAGAGAATACCAAAGGAATTTGGATTGTTAAGTGATTTCAAAACCACTGAGATAATGAGGTACATTCGAAACGAACCACAATTAGACGAATATGGAGATTAAGCAACCAAGATTTATAATATAACAAGGATACATACCCCATTATAATTACCAAGAGTACTAGCATTATAATTAGAAAAGAAAATCAAGAAAAAGGAATTATGATATCACCAAAATGACATCACATTCCACTAACACTAGCTTAAGGGCAAATTAGTAATTTCACATGGTTATAATCACAAAATATCTTACTAATCTTCCAAGACAAGCTAGAAGATCAAGATTAAGCCAAGACAAAACACAAAATCTCTTTCCCCCACCTCATTCTTACATTCGGCTATAAGAAAAAAAAAAAGAAGAAAAATCAAAATCAAAACCCTAGCAAAAATCAACTACAAATCTAAGGAAAATTCATGGAGTTTCTTGGAGGTTAGAAAGAGATATTCACAAAGTTTCAAATCCAATCATCATCATCTTCATAGGTAATAAAATCATTCAAGTTACTTGATGAATAGTAGTGAATAGTAGAATCTTAGAACTAACTTTGTTTTTATGGATCCTTTAGTTGATCCAAGCTATACTAAGGTTGTTAAAGGTGTGCCCAAGGCTTGTTAAGTGTTGTAAAGCTTCAAGAAGGTATAAACACTCTTGCCCCTTTTTATATTATGATGAATATTGTTGGTTTAAGTGATTAAGTGGTGTAAAGATTAAGATTATGATGTTATAAGTGTTTGTAAGTGATTAAAGTTGATTTTGGAAGGAGTTTGGGATTGTAACCATGGCTGGTAATGAAGACCACATGGTGTAGGTGATGATTATGGTGTTTGATGATTGATTTGGAGGAGTTTGATTTTGGAAAGTATGAAATTACAGCAGTTATAATGTCCGATTTTTGTTAGAACGAAATCTGCCCTGTTTTTAGCAACTGTGCACACACGGTAGGTTACTGTCCAGCACACCAAGGGACCATGAGATGATAGAGCTTAGTTCATAGATCGTTTTGATATAAGGTGCGTTAAAATCTGATGAACGGTTTAGGAGAAAAGTCAGTTTTAGTGAAAGGTGTTCGAAAACCGAGAAACTGTAATTGTATCAACTTTGAGGCTATGATCACCCTACTTAGACATTTTTAAAAATTATGAAACTTTGGGATAATATGGTAGGGTAGTCAAAGAGACATTACCAGTTGACCTTGTAGTAAAAATCGAAATCTATAATCTATGGGGATTTTTACAGTTAAGTGTGGTTGTTAGGGGAGATAGTGAAAAACCACTGAAACTTCGATTGAGCTTATAAATGGTTAAGTTCTTGAGCCTTTGGGATAATAATAATACGTTAAACATATGTTGAAGTGTAAAGGGTGTTGTTATACGAGAGGGTAGTGAGTAAGAGGTGTGGTATTCTAATGACGGTCCTTTTGTGTTTAAAGAAATTCCGGAGGAGGAACCAGCCATACTGTCAGGATACAGGAACAGAGGCAAGATTCTTCTATCCCTACTTTAAAAATTATTTATCTTCGGAATAATAATGATATTATGGAATATATTATGTATATGTGATGCTTTTGTTGCTATATTGCAAAGAATATATTCTCTTGATTGTGGGAAGTTAAAGAGAGATGTATATGTTTTCTGAAATATGAATATAGAGATGATTACGAATGGAGCGAATATGCTCTAGGGTAAAAGAGATATGAAAGAGAATGGTATCAGTTGTTATCTAGGGTTATATGGTTTATAATGCTATATTATAAACATTCTTTTTAGTGTATGTTATATACATATATTTTATAGAAATAATGTGCGAGAATGAAAGTGATATATGAGAATGGAAATGAGATGAGTAAATGATATGTGGAAATGAAAGTGAGAAAATGGAAATGTGGAATGACATTTAGTAAATAGAATAATGATTGGACAAAAGGGGGATAGCAATAAAAAGCATAAGAGGCTGTGTGCTGCACAGTCCAGCAATTAATATTTTAATTCGGCCCAAGAGTTGCCGAAGGAGGATGTAGTGGTGGACCTTCCTCCAGGGGGATGTAGTGGTGGACCTTCCTCCTTCTACCGGTAGTAAAAAGGGACGGATACGGAGGGCGACTGATCATCGTGCCTCACGTATTCGGCAACAGTGAAAACCCCTACAATATGTGAATAAAGAATAAATGATAAAGTCAGATTGGTATACTGGAAAGGGAAAATGATATGAAAGATGGAATTATTGTTATAGATGAAGAGAAACTGATTTTATATTCATTTATAAAAATTGTTACATAAGAAGGAAATGAGATGATGATAGTAAGAGATTTAAGTAAGTATTCATATTATCCTGAGATATTACACTGAAAGATTATATTGATTGTTATATTATTTAAGAAGAGAAACTGATACTGTATTATTCTAGATTTTCTTCTTATAATAGTAAGTGGATGATGCATTATTAAATAAGAGTTTTATTCTTCCTTAAAGTTTATAACTGCTTACCATTTACATATGTATATACATGTATACATGGTCACATTTTTAAACTCTAGTTATAATAATATCTTGCTGAGCTATTATAGCTCACTCTTGCTACTTATCTATATACAGCTAGGTATGCCAATACTACGCAGAACGCCCCGCAAGAGGGTAAGGGAAAGGCGACCTTCTGAGAGCTCGTTAGCATCAATCCCCGAGGTAGACGACCAGCGCAAGGGGTTTAGTGGTCTTATGTATATTAAGTGTGTAAGTGTGTAAGGTTGTAATAAATTTGGTTGTTGAAATGCTTCTTGTAGAAGCATCACTCAACAATGTACTTAAGTATGATTCTGGGTTTGTAATAACTTTCTAACTCTAAACTTTTATTATGGTGAATGTTGTTCTTTGAGCATATGACTGGTGTGTGTGTGTATTACTGTGGGGTCAATTGCATAAGTATTAAAAAAAAAAACCCAAGAGATATTGATTTTGAATGGAAGTTGGTCCGTGATGGCCCAGATTCATGACCCCGGATTTGGGGCTGTCACAGTTTGGTATCAGAGCTAAGAGTCATAATGCTCAGGAACAAGAGTGATAATAATATTGTATCATTTATAATATTAAATTTTGAACTTCCATCAAGTTCAGGGGTGGTATATCGCAGGTAGTATTTATTTTAAGTATTGTTTATAATTTTATAGACCGTTACTAATAGAATTTTATGTTTTATTATAGGGAGCAGAGATGGGTGAGCCGAGTCGAGACCCCCAGTGGCTAGGACTACCCGAGCAGGAGATTAGAGACTTGTTGCTGGTAGGTGTAGAGGTTCCAGAGTATGCTATTGATGACCTCAGGGAGAGACGACGGGCGAGTGCTAGAGAGAGATATGAGCAGAGACTGAGGGAGGAGGCTGAGGAGCGCAGGCAGAGGGATGCTGTGGCCATAGTGCCATATTCTGGTAGACCATATGTAGGACCTGATGGGGCCGGACCTTCCCGAGTGCGGACGGATATTCCTGAGGAGGAGATGCCCTTACGTAAGAGGCCTAGGCTATCTGTTATACCTGAGGAGCCGATTGAGTGGAGGGACATTCACGTGACTCCTACTCCTGTCCCACCTGTCCCAGTGCCATCACCAGTTCCATCTCCTCTACCTAGCCCCGACCCTTTTGAGGACCCAGTTGAGCAGTTCACTCCACCGGGACACTTTATTATGTCAGAGGATGAGTTGGAGGATGACCCTTCCGAGGATGCGGACACAGAGCCTATTCCTCCGTCTCCACAGGCAGTTCCATCCCCACCATTTGCACCACCACCACCTCCACCAGTGGATGCACCCCCACTTGTAGATGTACTTCCCCCAGATGCTATGCCACCTCAGGAGGCACCGATGTTTCCAGCTGGTCAGTTGCCAGCTATTTTCTTGTCAGATTACTTTGCCCTTCAGGGACAGTTGGATGAGTCCCGTCGGACTATAGATACGCTTATACAGAGGTTAGACAGGGCGAGAGGAGGAGGAGGTGTGATACCAGATGGGTTGACTTTGAGCATAGTTAGTATCGAGCTGCGGACACTCGGTGATATTAGGACGATGTTGGGAGACATAGGGGATCCAGTATGGAGGGCTCAGATAGTTGATACAGTCACCACTATGGTAGTGCAGATCAGAGATGTTATCAGGGCGTCGTTACCATGATTAGGAGTAGTAGTCTTGGATACTAATCAGACTAGTCATCTTGTGGATGTCATTTTGGGGATTAGGTTAGTTGTTTACTGTCTTAATCCCAGTCTGATTAGAGGACAGCTAGTAGTGCTTTTGTTATAGCGAGTTAGTATGTATAGTTATGCTTTTGGGGTTTCGAACCTTGTACTTTATGATGTATGATATTAGTAGTAAAAGACGTTGTACCCAAGTTGTAAAATATTTATGTAAATTAATGAAGTTTATGTACTTTGCCTAATTTTATCGTATTTTGATATTAAATGTTGAGAATCAAAAATATTGATATATATGAGGTGATTGACTTAAATGAAAAGGTTATTGTGCTAAAGGTACTAAGCTTATTTGTCAAGGTTGTATTATAATTAAATATTACTTGTGTGAAGTTAAAAATACTGGGATGCATAAATAAGTTAATTAATGATATAATTGTGCATATATGGAAATGATGTATATTGTACCCTAAATTGGGTGATTAATGAAGAATATTATTATATACAGAATCATGCCGCCTAAGCGTAATAATAGAATGAATGCAAGGGAAAATGAGAGAGAGGAAGCAAGTCAGAATAGGCAGGGTGAAAACGCTCATAATGAACAAGATCATGAGGAAGAAGAAGATGAATCAACTGGCCAACAGGGAAATCAGGGTGGTAACCCTTTTAACCAATTTATGGAACTTTTGAGGCAGAATTTAGCTAATCCACAGAATCCGCCACAACCACCTGTTCTTCCCAACCAGGCAGCTAACTCTTTTCGTGCTTTTAAGTCACTAAAACCCCCAGAATTTGAGGGAACCACTAACCCAGTAGCAGCCAGGGCATGGCTGAAAGAAATGGAGAAGGATTTTGAGATACTGAGGGTAGAGGAAGATCAGAAGACAGTCTTTGCAGCCTATCTCCTAAAGGGAGAGGCAAATTATTGGTGGGAAGCTAAGAAAAATCTCGAGGGAGCGGGAGTGATAACTTGGGAGCGTTTCACTAGGGTGTTTCTAGACAAATATTCCCCTAGGTACTTAGAGAACCAGATGGAAATAAAATTTTTGGAGCTAAAGCGGGAAAATCTAACAGTGGCTGAGTATGAAACGAAATTTACCGAACTGTCGAGGTTTGTTCCAGAATTCGTGCGTACTGAAGAGCAACGAGCGAAGAGGTTTCAACAAGGATTGAAACCATGGCTACGTACTAGAGTGGCACCATTTGAATTGACTGATTATGCTGCGGTGGTTCAGAAGGCATCTATTATCGAGGCCGAGAGTGAACAAAACCAATTAGGTCGAGAGAACAAGAAAAGAAAATTTGAGGGTCCAAAAGGAGGGTCAAGTGAGGGAAGCTACTTTAATAAATTTGGTAAAGGACAAAAACCCCAGTTTGGAAAGTCAGGGAATAATAAGACTACCAGTGAGACGGTGAATCAGGGTGGTAGATCCACAGGAACCTTTCAGTCTAATCAATCGCGACCACCATTGCCAGATTGCAACACGTGTGGTAAGAAGCATATCGGAGAGTGTAAGATGTTAGGAGTAACTTGCTTTAAGTGTGGACAGAAAGCACATTATCAGGACAGGTGTCCATCAGCTGATAAGAGTGATGCAAAGTGTTATCAATGTGGAAGACTAGGACATATTGCTAGGGATTGTCGTTCTGGTGGGTCGTCTGCGTCAGGACAGAGTGTGACTGCTTCAAACAGGCCTACTGCTAGAGTGTATAACATGACTTTAGGAGAGGCATTGAGAAAGCCGGATACAGATGCAGGTGAACATTTTTCTAGTATTTAAATTTTTAGTGTAAATGTTTGGTTAGGAATCAATGTGGTCAATGAATGGTATAGGTAGGTTGATAATCTAGATAAGGAAAATCAGTATCTGTTGGGGTTTAGGAATTCTATGAAAAGGAGAACAATAGTATTTTGAGGGTAAACCACAGACTTGTTTATATACGAACAGGAAATATATATTATAGGTAATATTTTCTTACAATTGTTTCAAAGAATCTTATTCTAGTCGGATTTCTGGAAGATTTTACAGAGACAAGATATAATAAGAGCGAAATATGTATATTTTATGTCATGATAGAGATCAACATAGGGATAAACCATAAGTGAGATACACTACCATTCAGGAGAGGCCAATGTGGTGGCCGATACCCATAACTAAAAGAGGGATGTTGATGAATGACAAGCAAGTTATGTTGGTGTAATTTTGCGCAAACAAGATAGAGATATTATGAAGGAAAAAGGATGGAGAAAGTAATATAGAAGTTATAAGGTGTAGATGAAAAGGTATCTATGGACATTTCTGACGTGATTCCGGGACGGAATCCTTTTAAGGAGGGAAGGATGTAATAACCCTAACTTCAGTAATGCTACAGTGGTCACATGAATAGTAAATTTCAAGGATTTAGAGAAATGGTATATAGGTACTCTATAATGGAAATGGAAAATGAATAAACATAAACCATATTAGTGTTGTACAATGGAAATAAGTGACTCGAAATGACGTTAGATTTCAGAAATTCCTGAAACATGGATTTTGAGGATTTTGATTTCGAATGAGCTTTTATTGGATATTAAGGAGCATGGAACTATTAAAGGAATTATATATTGAGGAATTAGAGGAATTAGATTAAACCAAGGGATTATTAAGTTAAGAGAATACCAAAGGAATTTGGATTGTTAAGTGATTTCAAAACCACTGAGATAATGAGGTACATTCGAAACGAACCACAATTAGACGAATATGGAGATTAAGCAACCAAGATTTATAATATAACAAGGATACATACCCCATTATAATTACCAAGAGTACTAGCATTATAATTAGAAAAGAAAATCAAGAAAAAGGAATTATGATATCACCAAAATGACATCACATTCCACTAACACTAGCTTAAGGGCAAATTAGTAATTTCACATGGTTATAATCACAAAATATCTTACTAATCTTCCAAGACAAGCTAGAAGATCAAGATTAAGCCAAGACAAAACACAAAATCTCTTTCCCCCACCTCATTCTTACATTCGGCTATAAGAAAAAAAAAAAGAAGAAAAATCAAAATCAAAACCCTAGCAAAAATCAACTACAAATCTAAGGAAAATTCATGGAGTTTCTTGGAGGTTAGAAAGAGATATTCACAAAGTTTCAAATCCAATCATCATCATCTTCATAGGTAATAAAATCATTCAAGTTACTTGATGAATAGTAGTGAATAGTAGAATCTTAGAACTAACTTTGTTTTTATGGATCCTTTAGTTGATCCAAGCTATACTAAGGTTGTTAAAGGTGTGCCCAAGGCTTGTTAAGTGTTGTAAAGCTTCAAGAAGGTATAAACACTCTTGCCCCTTTTTATATTATGATGAATATTGTTGGTTTAAGTGATTAAGTGGTGTAAAGATTAAGATTATGATGTTATAAGTGTTTGTAAGTGATTAAAGTTGATTTTGGAAGGAGTTTGGGATTGTAACCATGGCTGGTAATGAAGACCACATGGTGTAGGTGATGATTATGGTGTTTGATGATTGATTTGGAGGAGTTTGATTTTGGAAAGTATGAAATTACAGCAGTTATAATGTCCGATTTTCGTTAGAACGAAATCTGCCCTGTTTTTAGCAACTGTGCACACACGGTAGGTTACTGTCCAGCACACCAAGGGACCATGAGATGATAGAGCTTAGTTCATAGATCGTTTTGATATAAGGTGCGTTAAAATCTGATGAACGGTTTAGGAGAAAAGTCAGTTTTAGTGAAAGGTGTTCGAAAACCGAGAAACTGTAATTGTATCAACTTTGAGGCTATGATCACCCTACTTAGACATTTTTAAAAATTATGAAACTTTGGGATAATATGGTAGGGTAGTCAAAGAGACATTACCAGTTGACCTTGTAGTAAAAATCGAAATCTATAATCTATGGGGATTTTTACAGTTAAGTGTGGTTGTTAGGGGAGATAGTGAAAAACCACTGAAACTTCGATTGAGCTTATAAATGGTTAAGTTCTTGAGCCTTTGGGATAATAATAATACGTTAAACATATGTTGAAGTGTAAAGGGTGTTGTTATACGAGAGGGTAGTGAGTAAGAGGTGTGGTATTCTAATGACGGTCCTTTTGTGTTTATAGAAATTCCGGAGGAGGAACCAGCCATACTGTCAGTATACAGGAACAGAGGCAAGATTCTTTTATCCCTACTTTAAAAATTATTTATCTTCGGAATAATAATGATATTATGGAATATATTATGTATATGTGATGCTTTTGTTGCTATATTGCAAAGAATATATTCTCTTGATTGTGGGAAGTTAAAGAGAGATGTATATGTTTTCTGAAATATGAATATAGAGATGATTACGAATGGAGCGAATATGCTCTAGGGTAAAAGAGATATGAAAGAGAATGGTATCAGTTGTTATCTAGGGTTATATGGTTTATAATGCTATATTATAAACATTCTTTTTAGTGTATGTTATATACATATATTTTATAGAAATAATGTGCGAGAATGAAAGTGATATATGAGAATGGAAATGAGATGAGTAAATGATATGTGGAAATGAAAGTGAGAAAATGGAAATGTGGAATGACATTTAGTAAATAGAATAATGATTGGACAAAAGGGGGATAGAAATAAAAAGCATAAGAGGCTGTGTGCTGCACAGTCCAGCAATTAATATTTTAATTCGGCCCAAGAGTTGCCGAAGGAGGATGTAGTGGTGGACCTTCCTCCAGGGGGATGTAGTGGTGGACCTTCCTCCTTCTACCGGTAGTAAAAAGGGACGGATATGGAGGGCGACTGATCATCGTGCCTCACGTATTCGGCAACAGTGAAAACCCCTACAATATGTGAATAAAGAATAAATGATAAAGTCAGATTGGTATACTGGAAAGGGAAAATGATATGAAAGATGGAATTATTGTTATAGATGAAGAGAAACTGATTTTATATTCATTTATAAAAATTGTTACATAAGAAGGAAATGAGATGATGATAGTAAGAGATTTAAGTAAGTATTCATATTATCCTGAGATATTACACTGAAAGATTATATTGATTGTTATATTATTTAAGAAGAGAAACTGATACTGTATTATTCTAGATTTTCTTCTTATAATAGTAAGTGGATGATGCATTATTAAATAAGAGTTTTATTCTTCCTTAAAGTTTATAACTGCTTACCATTTACATATGTATATACATGTATACATGGTCACATTTTTAAACTCTAGTTATAATAATATCTTGCTGAGCTATTATAGCTCACTCTTGCTACTTATCTATATACAGCTAGGTATGCCAATACTACGCAGAACGCCCCGCAAGAGGGTAAGGGAAAGGCGACCTTCTGAGAGCTCGTTAGCATCAATCCCCGAGGTAGACGACCAGCGCAAGGGGTTTAGTGGTCTTATGTATATTAAGTGTGTAAGTGTGTAAGGTTGTAATAAATTTGGTTGTTGAAATGCTTCTTGTAGAAGCATCACTCAACAATGTACTTAAGTATGATTCTGGGTTTGTAATAACTTTCTAACTCTAAACTTTTATTATGGTGAATGTTGTTCTTTGAGCATATGACTGGTGTGTGTGTGTATTACTGTGGGGTCAATTGCATAAGTATTAAAAAAAAAAACCCAAGAGATATTGATTTTGAATGGAAGTTGGTCCGTGATGGCCCAGATTCATGACCCCGGATTTGGGGCTGTCACAGTTATGGATCTTTGCTCCGACTGGCAGCTCAAGACGGTAAGCAACTTGACCGATTTTCTTGATGATTTTGTAAGGTCCGTAATAACGGGCGGAAAATTTATGATCTTTCTTGTTTTTCAATGACAGCTGTTTGAAAGCCTGTACCTTTAGGAAGACAAGGTCGCCCTCTGAGAAAGAACGATCTGAACGATGTTTATTGGCATAGGTGGCCATCCGTTCTTGGGCTTTTTGAAGGTTGGCTTTGAGCAATACTTGAAGATCGGCCCTTTGACGAAGAAATTGATCGACTTTGGCAATTTTGGTATTTTTGGCTTGATGGTAGTTCACACTGGGGGAATCTTTGCCGTAGAGAGCTTTGTAGGGGGTCATGTTGATGGCGGAGTGGTGGGCTGTGTTATACCACCATTCGGCCATGGAGAGCCAGTTGGACCAATCTTTTGGTTTCTGATGGGAGAGGCAGCGTAAATACATCTCTATACATTGGTTAAGTCGTTCACTTTGACCGTCGGACTGCGGGTGGTAAGCCGTGGTGAGGTGGGAGGAGGTGCCGAGAGATTTGAAGAGTTCGGACCAGAATTTACTAGTGAAGATCTTGTCACGATCGGAGATGAGCACCTTTGGCGGGCCATACAGTTTCACTACTCTGTCCAGGAAAAGTTGAGCGACGGTGGTGGCTGTGAAGGGATGGCAGAGTGGGATTAGATGGCAAAACTTTGTGAATTTGTCAATCACAACCATAATAGTATCAAAGCCGTGTGAAGGGGGAAGGCTTTCTATGAAGTCCATGGTAACCGTCTCCCATGAATTGTGAGGAATTGGGATTGGCTGAAGCAATCCAGGTGGACTAACGTGTTCACCTTTAAATCGCTGGTAGACATCGCAAGAACGAACAAAGGAGGCAATGTCCGAGAGGATCGAAGGCCACCAAAAAAGGTTAGTTATTCGCTTTGTTGTTGCTGTGATGCCCGAATGTCCCCCCCTCTTTACTTTCATGCATATTGTGGATAATTGAGTGGCGTAAGTTACCATCTGAGCCCACGTATAATTGACCTTTTCGTCTCAGGTCGCCATCAGTCAATGTATAATCGGCCACTTGAGTGGGAGAGATTGCAAGCTGGGTTAAGACTGGTTGAATAAAAGGATCTTTAGACCATGAACTTCTCAAATCTTTCTTCCACTGAGGGACTAGAACAGATATTGCATGGCTAGTGGTAAGTGAGTCGGGCTGATCTCCTTCAAATCTGCGTGATAGTGGGTTTGCCACGACATTGTCGCGGCCTGGTTTGTACTCAATGGAGTAATCAAAACCCAGAAGCTTCATGAGCCATTTTTGCTGGACTAATGTTGTGATTTTCTATGTGAGCAGGTGTTGATAGTGGTGGACATATGTTGTGATTTTTGCACTGCTAGTACCACTGCCAAGAGCTCTTTTTCGTAGGTGGAGAGACCCATATCTCTGTGAGAAATGGCTTTACTGAAAAAAGCAAGTGGGCGTCCTTCTTGCATCAAAACTGTGCCAACTCCTGATTTACAAGCGTCAGTTTCTACCACAAAGGTTTTGGAAAAGTCTGGTAGACGGAGCACCGGTGTGGTATACATGACTGTTTTGAGTAACTGGAAAGCATTTTCAGCCTCCGGGGACCAGTGGAAGGCCCCTTTCTTAAGCAGATTGGTAAGTGGCTTGCTTAAATAACCGTAATGCTGGACGAAACGACGGTAGTAGCCCGTCAAACCGAGAAAGCCACGAAGGGATTTCGGATTTTGAGGCGTGGGCCAATGTTGCATAGCACTAATCCTGTTTTCGTCGGCAGCCACACCTTGATTACTAATTACATGGCCCAAGTATTCGATGCTGGTTTGAGCAAAAGCACACTTGCTTCGCTTGACAGAGAGCTGATTACTACGCAATCTATCCAGAACCAGTCGCAAGTGGAGGAAGTGATCATCCAGGTTAGCACTGTAGATTAAGATGTCGTCAAAAAAAACTAAGACGAACTTGCCAATGTAATCTCGAAATATTTCATTCATTACCCCTTGAAACATGGCTGGGGCATTTGTAAGCCCAAACGGCATAACGACAAATTCATAATGGCCCAGCTGCGTTTTAAAAGCCGTCTTGTGGATGTCTTTTTGATTAACTCGAATTTGGTGGTAACCACTTCGCAGGTCCAGTTTGCTAAAGATGTTGCTGCCATGAAGTTCATCGAGCATTTCTTCTATTAAAGGTATGGGAAAACGATTCTTTATCGTGATGGCGTTGAGGGCTCGGTAGTCAACACAAAAACGCCATGTGTTATCACGTTTCTTGACTAGCAGAACGGGAGAAGCATATGGAGATTGACTGTGACGAATTATACCACTTTCAAGCATTTCCCGAACCATTTTCTCGATTTCCATCCGTTACAAATAAGGGCTCTTATAAGGATTGATGTTCACTGGTTTACTCCCGTCCATAATGGGAATCAAATGATCCGCAGCTCGAGTTGGTGGTAAGCCCGAAGGAGGTTGAAAGACATCTTCAAAATTATCCAGGACTTGTTGAATGGAAGGGTCGAGGGGCTGTGAAGCTGACTCTTGTACTTCAACTGCTGAGAGTTGGATCAGAAAACAGGCCTGTTCCTGGGAGAGATTGAGGTGCTTGGAATCCAAAGTTACCTCAAAGTCTGGTGGCTGGGGGGTAGGCTATTGAAGGCGAAGCTTAGTGCCATTCCAATGGACAGAAATTTCTTTGGTAGTAAAGTCGAAACCGACAGGGCTAACTTGTGTAAGCCACTGTACACCCAAGATGGCTTCATATCCTCCCAAGGGAAGAGAATAGAAGTCTGAAACAAAAGTCGTGCCATCCATTGTCCAGGTGAGATTGGTGATTTTAGTCATACAGTGGGTTATGGAGCCGTTTGCAAGTTGCACATTAAGTGTATTGCACTTTGTGGTGGGAAGGGCGAGCTGTTTAACCACTGATTGGGACAAGAAGTTGTGAGTCGAACCAGTATCAATAAGAAAGCGTAAGTGTTTACCTTGGATGCTGCCATTGAGTTTGAGTGTATGGTGGCCTTCCGTGCCACTAATAGCATGTAGGGAAAGTTCACAGGGCTCATGTAGTGGGCTGGAGTCAGTGGCAAGGTCTGCTTGAGAATTTAGTACCTCTGGGGTATCCGCATCCTGTTCACCCACCATGAGGAATAACTGAGGTTTCGAGCACTTGTGGCCTGGTGTATACACTTCGTCACAGTTATAGCAGAGACCTCGTTCTCGTCTTTTAGCCATTTCGGTGGGAGATATTCGTTTGATTACCGGGGTCTGGCTGTTAGCAGTGTGCAAGCCCGAAGGTTTGGTGTGATCTCGAGCAGCAAGTGTAGGATTAGATGGTACTGGAACATTTTTAGTGGAGGGAGTGTCTGGACTGGCCTTGGTGGAATAGGTATTAAAATACGTGTTGCGGTTTTGGGGCTTGCCACGTTTGTCCAACATATCTATGAAGATTTCCTGTTCCTTTGCCTTATCGATTGCCTCCTGTAGTGTCACAGGTTTATAGATATACATAGCTTGTTGAATATCTGGACGGAGGCCACTAAGGAAGCTAGATAAGTAAAATTCCTCCGTATGTAACGAGTAAGTACTCATCAGATAACCACGCAATTCTTCAAACTGGGCAACATAAGCATCAACAGTGGAGGTTTGCATTAGTTTATTAAACTTGCCAATGAGGTTACCTTGATTACCTGTGGAGAAACGACGAAGAACTAGTGCAGTAAAAGACTCCCAGCCTAGCCCTGGATATTTAGCTTGCACGGTTTGATACCAATGGTCAGCTTCATCATCTAAATATAAAGCTGCATAGATCACCTTGGTGGTGGTATCCATGACTGGATTGAGCATAAAAAATTTCTCCGCCTTACTGATCCAACCACGAGCATTCTTACCATCGAATCGTGGAAAATCCATTTTGGGAAATTTGTATTGTGGCTGTAGATAGGGCCTATGGGGCAACTGGTCGTGTTGGGGAAGCCATCCAGGGGCAAATTTGGGTGGGTGCATAAAGTTAATGGGTGGGTTAATGGGTGGGTTTATATGTGGCGACACAGAGATTGGTATGTGTTGTTCGGTGTTTGGTTTTGTGGGTGTATGGCCAGTGGGTTCATCTGGTCGTGTGTGTGAGGTGTGTAAAGTAGTCGTAGAACTAGTAGGAGAGGGGAAAAGAGATTTACCCGACTGTTTTTGGTGGAGGAGAAGTGATTGGATCGTTGAGTTCAGCTAAGCCGCCGATCTGCTTGGCCATTGAATCGCGATCGGTTTGTAGCTGGGAAGCAATGTTTTGGAACTGAGATCCCATGGTTGCAATCTGAGAAGTCATATTAGCTATTTGTTGCAGCGTTTCATCATGTTTCTGGGCATTCGATGCGTGAGCTTCAGCCATCTGAGTTTCGATGGCCTTAATGGATTGTTCATGTTTTTGCAACGAAGGCCCAGTCATGCTCTGATACCAATTTGTAGCGTACACTAGATCTTACCTTGTAAATGAAAATTGTAAAGTGCAGAACAAGGAAGAGAAGAAAAAATAAACTATTTCATTTCATTGCTTGAGAATAAAGTTGTTGCTGGGGCTTAATACTTATACCCCTTACATCCTGCTCAATTACATCTCCCTTTTCCCTCCTTTGGAAATAAAACAGAAAAAAGAAAAGACTTAATATAAGTTAATTAAAACTACATCGTTTAGTTTAGTATCTAGATCCTTCCGACAGACACGTGCCTTACTTGCCACTTGACTACTAAACGATGTCGTCTCTTCAATCAAATAAATAATATTTTTAGGGTTTGCTCCCCCTTCACTCTCACTGTGACAAGTACTCCTCATGATATCGGAAGCACCTTGAACATTGGCTAATTTTGATCTCTTACCACCTACACCATCGTTGCGTTATACTGCTATCGATTTCTCAGTTAAAGAGGAAGAAGAGTTGAACATGAAGACCTAATTATCTGAGAAGGGTAAAGTATCAATACGTATACTGCATAATTGCTAATATACATTAAAAAGTCTTTTTTATTCCTAGGCTGATAGACGACGTTAAGGTGATTTTACAAAAATGTGCAACGCGTAACGAAAAGTGAAGTGCATTATACAAGTATAGCGCGTGGTAGTTTTTGAAGTACATTATCCCAAATGATCCTATACACAAACTCCATATATACAAAGTGCACTTTACTCCTAATAAATCCATCAAAATTCACAATTTTATGAAATCCAAAAAAAAATCCCTGGATTTTTGAATACCATCAGATTTTATTGGATTTTTTAGAATCTAAATTGAATACAATCATATTTTAATGTATTTTTTAAAATCCAAATTAAATACACCCAGATTTATTTAGCAAAAAAAAAAAAATACATCCAGATTTCAAAAGACTTTTTATAATCCTTATTGAATACCATCAGATTTTAAAGGATTTTTCAAAATCAGATTGAATACTCTCAGAATTTATAAATCCAAAAAAATCCATTAAAATCTTAATTGAATACACCCTTTTCAACTAATACCCTTAATTAATACATTGAAAAATGAGAATAATGTTAAATTTGAAAAAAAGTCAAATTTTTAGACAAATAAATGTTGGGATAGTTTTGGAAAATTATCCTTATATTTGTATTGAAAGAAGAAAAGTGACATGTAAAATGGGACAAATTCATTTTTCAAAAGGGACGTGTATTTTTGGAACGGAGGGAGTATTTATGTAATTAAGTGGCGGAAAATGCGATAAACTTGTCATTTTAACCATACAAATAAACATAAATTTTTAATTAGTTGGATAGATTATGGAAAGTGATATGGGTATCAAATTAAATATTTAATAAGACGGATCCCCCGCATTCACATTCCTAAACCAATAATTTTTTTTCAAACTGACACGTCATTCTAGCTACAAATGGTAACAAATTTTGTTATCTAATTTGGTACATGCAACATTACTCATAAATTATTTGTGTTTCCTTCAACAATTTATGGGAAAAATGCATGCAACATTACTCATAAATTATTTGTGTTTCCTTCAACAATTTATGGGAAAATGAAGAGGCTCGTATTTGCACTTACAGATGCCTTAATTTGGGACCAGGGAAGAGT
This sequence comes from Kitagawia praeruptora, assembly GCA_037693485.1. Lineage (NCBI taxonomy): Eukaryota > Viridiplantae > Streptophyta > Magnoliopsida > Apiales > Apiaceae > Kitagawia > Kitagawia praeruptora. The sequence goes on from CM075354.1 coordinate 79,860,373, forward strand.
ATACTAATTCATACTGCTACTCAAATTGTTCTCACGATGCATTTTGGAATGACAAATCCGGTCACTCTAAAAATGCAAAGCCGGTCACTCTAAGAGGGGAAGTCATACAGTTGAGCCACAAATGACAAATCCTCTCACCAAGGCAATGCCTTGAATAGGGCTGCACATGGGTTCCGAAAATCGATCAAACCAATCCAAACCGATCCTATTTTTAACCGTTCAAACCGAACCATTCAAAACCATGGGTTGAACGGGTTAATTTTTTAAAAACCCGAACTAAATGGGTTGGGTAAGAGTTTAACAAATTTTAACCCCTACCCAACCCAACCCAACCCAACCCAACCCGTTTACATAAACTGTATAATTTTTTGCATATTTTCTACATATTCTATATGTTTTCTACATATTTTCTTCAAATTTATGCACGATATAACTTTTCTGCAACACTTTTTGTAACACTCTCCAACACTTTCTGGCTTATGTTACATTATGCAACACTTTCTACAACATTCTGCAATACTTTCTGCAACATTCCGCAACACTTTCTTACTTTTGCAACATTTCCTACAACATTTTCTGCGAAGTGCAGAATTTTCTGCAACGTGCGGGATTTTCTAGCAAATTTTTTCCGATTAACAAATTTAACCCAACCCAACCCGAACCAAACCGAAATAATTGGGTTGGATCAGAATTGGGTTACATAATTTTTTTTCAGTTAATGGGTTGAATTTTTATAAAACCGAACTAATTAGGTTGGGTCGGAGTTTGACGAAAACCCGACCCAACCCTACCCATGTGCAACCCTAGCCTTGAACATGGTTTCCAAGAAAAGTAGTCTCGTAATCTCTCACTGCCATCTACGATGCCACATAAAACACGTTCCAAGAAACTTCACATGGAGCAGCAAAAGCAACATTAGTTTCATTCTATTTTACTGTGGACATAAGTAAATATAAGATCATGCTGCTGAGTCCTGGACATATTTGAATAGTTGTGATTCGTGGCCCCTTGATTATTAAATGTAGAAATTGCAATCTTGAGGTCACGATACATAACTATTGTCATCTTCATTGCACCTAGTGCTTTCCAATCTTAAAAACCAAAAACCATATCGCTTACCCCCAATCTCTTTTGAATTTTCATACAAGTATAGAGTAGAACTGTGGAAGGTTACTATTACGTAGCCTTCCAAACACCGCCTATAACTTCCAAACACCCCCTATATTTATTTAGAGCATCTTCAAGAGATTCCTAAATTCAATCTTCAAAATAATCTATACTATATTATAATAAGGCGAAATGGGATATAATTTGTAGTTTGGTTAACCCATATTTTTGATTATCCCCTCATTTTTTGTTATCCCCATTCACAATCGTTAGATCTTCAACTCAAATAAACCGTGACCGTTAGATACAATAATACTAAAAAGTGTTATATACAGAGGTCTAAGGTTCGATTCCCGCCAACAACATAATAATTTATATTTAATATTAAAAATTTATTATATACAAAGATGTTAGGTTCGAATTCTTCACATAACATATTAAAATTAATATTTATAATATTAATAAACTAAATTATAAATAAATTAAAAGTAACTCGTGCTTTGCACGGGCTATAAGCTATTATAAATAAATGACTCTTAGTAAGTTATTACATTGGTTTATGTGTCAAACTCCAACAATCCTCTTTATATTAGCTCTTTATTTATAACTAGCTTATAGCCCGTGCAAAGCACGGGTTACTTTTAATATTTTATAATTTATTTATAATATAATATAATATTATAAATATTGATTTTAATATGTTATTGAAAGAATTCAAATCTTACATATTTGTATATAATAAATTTTAGTATTAAATATAAATTAATATGTTGTTGGCGAGAATCGAACCTTGAACCTTCTGCATATAACAACTTTTAGTATTTTAGTATTGTTAAATCTAACGGTCATGATCTATTTGAGTTGCTGATCTAACGGTGATAAGTGAGGGATAACCAAAAATGGGGATAACCAAAAAGAGGGGATAACCAACTACAAAATATACCCCCTTTTGCTTATTATAATATAGTATAGATAGTATAGATTTATTCATAAATTAATCCCACTATAACAAAAAATTGTGCAAGAATTGGTGGGCATATATATTTTATTATTAAAATACAAGTTAAGAGCTACTAGTGGCTCTTAGAAATGAGGAGAGAGAAGAGGCTCTTAGTGTTTTTAAGAGCCACTAAGAGTCTCTTGGAGCAACATTTTCATTTTCTCTCCTCATTTTTTTAGTTAAAAGCTTGAATAGAAAGTCTCTCGGAGATGCTCTTACTACAGTAGTAAAAAAAAAGTCTCTCTTGAGTAACTCATTTTTGCAAGAGAGGGTTCCTAGCGGTTGATTCAAATACGCGGAAATCGTCCACTGCCATGTATTTCTCTTTAGCTTGTCCCCACATCACCATATAAAATCCTATGGCAATTGTACTTCCCCCGATGATGCTGCATATTCACCAAAAACAAACTTAACCAAATAACAGATTTCAGATTTGACACATTTTTCTGTATAGTATGCTGGTGTTAGGTGTAGCATGTTTGAGCAGAGGAACTAGCACAACTTTGATACTCAAAAGAATGACTATAGTAGTATACTGCATACATACCTGCCTAAATAAAGTGCATCACCTAGGAAAATCGTGCCCAAAATAACTGCAATGACCATACCCAGAGGCTTGAACATTGATACATACACTGGACCCTTCACGCGTAGACACCATGTGAAAACAGTTGTTCGAAATACACTCCCAAATACTGCCTGGAATGGAGGTATATAGTTCAGATTATATGATAGAAACAAACTCCAAACCTTTAAGTCGGAAAATGTAATGCTGTGGAGCCATAGATACATAAATCCATAATTATATTGTACATACTGCAAATACAATAGCTAACATGCTTATGTCCGGACGCAGCGCCCAAGCTTCAGGATTACTTTCAACTAGGAGGGAAAATATTGCACTCTGGATGGTTCCGAAGAAGCAAAAGAAAAAGACTATTGTCTGTTCGTCCGGGTATGCCTTAACAGTTGCTGTCTGGACTTGATTAAATCAAGTTAGTGCAATATTGATGTACATTTTTCCAATTCTAAACCGCGTAACTGCATAAAACTAAGCTAGAATTTATCAATGTTTAGTGTAAAACTAGTTTTGACCTGAAGAATGTTCCACATTGATGAACAAATGCAAGTGATTGCAAGAAATATGCCACCAAGAATCCAATTTGATTGTGGCGACATAAGCTGAACATGAGGTAGATTGGAAGCAGATGAGAACATAAGAATCAACTGGCCTTTATACAGAGTCATCACAAATGCTCCCGATATTGCTATAATGGTCCCCAAGACTTTTGCTTGACTGCTTAGTCTTCTTATATCCAAATTCTCCATCCTGAAATTTGCTCCAAGAAACATCCGAACACCAAATGTCTGAGAAAAAAGAAACTGACAAAAGCTAGAGGATGTACCGATGCTGATTACCATATCACCCAAAATTAAAACTTGGGTCCAAACCTATAAAGTTGTGGTTAAAGAGTACAAAACCTAAGAGGCAGACTTTGGCAGATGAAATTATGTATAGTGCTAAGGTGGAGAATTATTACGAGTGATTATCAACCAGACATGAGACATACAATCAATATTTAATCATAAGGAGTATTTCTATGATTATTTGTTTTGGCCACGTTCGTCTTAATGGTGAATTTCTATGATTTTTCTGCATGTAAAAAGGTGATTCTTTGTTGCTTTTATTTTATTACCAACCAATATAATAGACTAATAGAGGTATAACTATCCTCTTGGATTATCTTAAGAAAAGTTACCTTCACTTACATAAGTTGCACGTAAAAAAAGGCTTTCAAGTTACTATAAATTCGAATAAATTTATGAGTAATCCATAACTTATAATGTATGAAGATTAACGAAATTTACTGGAAGTAACCTAAAGAATTAATGTCTATTTTTACAAAATCAAATTGCATTATTCAAAATAAGTGACCGAAATGACAAAAAATTGTGTGCTTCTCTTGTGTCACTTTTACTTGTTACACAAACAGTGAACCAAGTAAGTTAGAAATAATTTATAGTCGGGGAAACCAAACATGGCCTAACTTATACAGTAGGTGTATAACTAGTAGTCAATATCAAAGAGAGCATAAGTAATTGTGAAAATGAAAATTCACAAAAGGGAACCACAAACCGAACCAGTGAATTCAATCATGGACCCTAAACTATGTTATTTGTGAGTCACATAAAATAAAATAAAATAAAATAAATAAAATAGAGGGGTGATGTTACCTGAGAGTGACAGCCATCAAGAAAGTAAAACCTGGTATCAAATTACCCATAGCAGTAGCTAGTGTAGGGGAGCTGTAATTGATACCTGCATATGCAAATATTTGCAGGAAACATATCCTGCCACCCCCAAAATAAAACTCCATTGTTAATCTTCAAAAACAAAAGTACTGATTTATAATAGTAATTTGTAAGCATGTGATGTAAGTATAAAATTGAAATTTGTACCCAATGAGACCCAGAAAAAAGAATCTTAACATGAGACTGAGAGTGAGAGGAGGCCTGTTAGTACTTCTGAAAAAGATTGTACACATTCATTCAGTAAGAGCTCCAAAGATGTATATGAGAAGTGTGAAGCTGAGGATGTAATAATAAAAGAAAAGTATGAAAAGGAAACCTGAACAAGTGGAAGATATAAAAGGGAAACAGAAGAAGAGTGCCTAGAGAATTGTAATAAACAACATAAACAAGATTGCTCATTCCATTATTCATGGCTGCTTTCCCCAAAGTTATCATTCCAACTTCACCACTCTCTACTATCACCATTACAATCAACGGAAGACCACTTTTCATGTAATTCTGCAACCCCATATCTCTCTCACTCTCTCCCCTCTCTCCGCTCTCCTCTCTCTCGGTAGCAGTAGAAGAAACTTTAAACTTGGAGATTTAGTCAAAGCAAATATTTAAAGAATGTGTTATTTGCATTATTTTGTTGATGGGTTTTGGTCCATAACAATCACATGTTTGGATTCTTATCCAACGGCTGGGATTTTATAAAAAAAAAATTACGTATCGCGAAAATTTTTCGCGGATAATCCTTTTTACGTTCCGCGGAAATTTTTCACGAAACGTAAAAAAGTCTATCTGCGGAAAATTTCCGCGGATCATAAAAATATTTTTATGGAATCTCAGCCGTTGGATCCTTGATCCAACGGCTGGGAAACCATTTGTTATATAAGGGGAAAAAATTTCGCGAAAATTTTCACAGATAACCTTTTTTACGTTCCACGAAAATTTTTTACGGAACGTAAAAAAGCATATTCGCGGAAAATTTCCGCGGATCATAAAAATATTTTTATGGAATCTCAGTCGTTGGATCAAGGATCCAACGGTTGGGAAACCTTTTGTTATATAATGGGTCCTGACCAGGACCCTTTATTGATATTTGGTGATGCACGGACGACAAAGACAATCAATCATCGAGCCGGTTTGGCTCCCTTTTATTTTTTTCATATTCACTTAAAGTGATTTTAAGGTGTTTGTTTAATCTTAAAGTTTTTAACTTAAAGGTAATTTTAGTTCAAAAAATTTAAGTACCTTTGAGATACTTTTTTTTGAAAGAATGACATCTTTACCACATTTTTTCAAATTCTTAACCAAAATAACGAATTTTGGGTTTGATGGCCAATAATACCATTCAGTTACGGGAAGCATCCATCTCAGTTCGAATTCTGACCGATTGGCCCTTATCCCCGCGTTTCTTCTTTAACTTCTTCAAGGCCTCGTCGGGTACCAATTTCCCAAACCGTTGCCACTGCCTCGGTAATTCATAGTTCCATAGTGGAGTAGGTTGAAGTGGATATATCACCGGTCTCCACACCTTTTGCAGTTGCATGTTGTAATGGTAAGGCTCAATAAACTGGTGCCAATCAAGTTTATTTTTCATGCACCCTGCCACTACATGAGAACACGGTAAATGATGGGTGGTCCATTTCCCGCATGTACAACTACGCGTGGATAGGTTGACGACTTGGGTGTTACCACCCTTCACGACACCTTTGACTGTATAATGGTGCGTAAGAACTGAAAACATTCCATCATGACGACTGAAAGTCCTGACCGTATGTGCAGTGGCCTTGGTTTGAATTTTGGCTAACATAGCCATGGTACGCGAGCACAAATCTTCTCCCCTCTGGAGGCTTTCTTCAACACTATTTCGATGTGTATTCATAATTTTGACAATCTTGTAAAACAAATACTCCATCATTGTTGTTACTGGAAGAAAACGAGCCCTCCATATGTTGCCATTAAAACCTTCCATCATGTTTGTCGTAGCCTGACCATAACGAGCACCATGTGTATCATGAGATAAGGTCCATTTGTTTTTTGGTATTTTGTCAAGATAATCAAATGCAGCCGGAGAAATTTCAGCAATGCGCTTCATGTAGGCTTCATGTTTTCCCACTTGTGGTGTAATTCCAGCCTTCCATATCAACCCTTTTAGTTCACCTCCTGGATGATGTGTGCTGAAGTTGCTTCTCACAGGGAATAAACAAAACCTATGAATGCCCAATGGCATACGAAAACCATTATCGGGGTCTCTCACCGCAGCAAGAATACCTCCAGCACGGTCAGAAATTAAGCACACAGCCTTCCTCTGCTTACACACATGTTCAAGCAAAAGTTTAAGAAACCAAGACCAATTCTCATATGACTCCTCATCCACCAAAGCATAACATAGAGGAAAAGGGTGATTGTTGGAATCAACACCCATATCAATGAGTATCTTCCCTCTATATGTCCCTTAAAGAAGGTGCCGTCTATTGAAATTACTGGACGGGCATTTTGCCAACCGTCAGAAATTGCTTTCAAACACCAAAAAATACGCTTGCAAACGGAGGTACCGCGTTGGTCTACATGAGGAACAGCATCAATCTCAGCATAACTTCCTTCATTTGCATGTAGAAGGGCTGTTAGAAACATCGGAAGTGTTTGGTAGGTTGTAGCCCAACTCCCATATACCTCCTCAATGGCGATTTGTTTTCCTCGCCATGCTTTGAAGTATGTCGCTTGATGGTTGTATTCCTTCACAACAAGCGGTATAATTGTTTTGATGGCTATTTCTGGTGTCTCTATCACCTGTTTCAACGATTATAAATATATGTCAAAATATTGAAACCACAATGGGTGGAATTATAAGTAAATAACTATATTGACAAATAAATTTGTTTAAATAAAGAACTTACAAGTGGCTTCACAAGCCTGGATATCATTCTTGCTGATATCTTCTTATGCTCTTGCAAGGGCCGTGTAAGCAAACAAGTGTGCTCTTCCTTGTTCACATACGTGCACACCTTCTCCTCCTACTTGGCTCTTTGTTCCCCCACTCCAGCGGGAACCGTCTTCAGTTACGACTGCTGCATTATGTACGCCATATCCATGCTGTTAGGACTTACAGTTGGGGCAGTGCTTGTCTTGCTTACTTGTACAGGCAGTTGTGTACAGCAAGCATAGGGAATGTTAAGAATCTATGTGGATCCATGACGCTACTTCAGGTACATTTCCTTTCTTTATTTTAGTCTATATTCCATGTTATTGTTTCGTTCAATTTTGTTAGTCTGTACTGGGATGCATTGGCCTTATTATCTCATCCATGTTTCTTAGGTATAGATATACGAGCATTTTAGAGGCCTAGCTTCTGCACATCGAGATCCTTATTTGATGGCACATCCCCGTGCTCTTAGGTAAGTGACATAACTAATACACATCTACCTTTATGTCGATGCTGCATGTTTAGCATACTAACTTACCTTGTGTTACTTCAGGTGGGTCAGGATCCGTATGTATTGTAATGATGTGGTTGATCACAGCTCACGGTTGGTTCGTTAGTATCTTGATACCATGAGGGAGACTGACTTTGTATGGATGCCATACCAGGACAGCGCAGCAGATGCTTTCGAGATTCTTGGTGATGAGAGGGCACTTTTGATAGCACCTTGTCCATTGTTTTTTGATGGTTTGATGGAGTGGTGTTATACGGATCGAGTGACCAAGCAGTTTGGTTTTCTGCAGCCGATTCCTACTGCCTCACCAGTGGATGGGCATGCTAGTTTCCACAGGGTTCCCGATGATTGGGAGACACCACTAGCGGATCTCTTTCACAGTTGGCATACACGAGGGGATCGGATCATGGCACCACCCGGATATTGCTCTATGAGAAGGCCTACATGTACAGATGAGTATTCTTCGTGGTATGATAGAGTCACTCGTCGATTTATCATCAATCCCGCTGTATGGCCCCGACAACAGGGTTTCCAGGGTACGCAGGGGCACCTCCCAATGGCTGTAAGTATTTTAATTATCACTTGAAGTACTGTATCATATTATAGATTTCATTTTCACTACATGAAAGCATGACTTTGGGTTTCAAAAATTGCATGACACAGGTTGAGGGGATTTCCCGTGCTTATCACGCCCTTAGGCGTGACGATATTGCTGATGATGAGAGTGTTGTGGATGACACATTAGAGGTTCTACAGAGTACCTTGGAGCATACAGGTTTTCCCGAGCTTCAGCATAGACCACCTCCACCCCCTGCACCTACCAGGCCTCGTCGTGGACCACGTACGAGAGGTGGACAGGCAGCTAGGCCTCCTACAACTCGTGTGCATGCTTTTGTTTCTAGAGAGGATGGATGGGAGCAATGGGTTCTAATGCTTTAACATTGGTCTTAAAACGACTTAGTTCCTAAAAGAAAATTACACAAACGTAGTTCAACCTGCTTAATAACAAACTTTAAATGGAATAAATACAAATAAAATATTTATGAATTTACACTACTTCCATAACGAAATAAGCATGATTACTAGTACAGCACAGACCAAAAGCTTCTTCAATGTCATATTTTCCTTCTCCAACTTCTTCAACAAATTATTTGTTACTTCAACCTGATTTTGAAGCAAACCAATTTCTTCGTCCACCTTCCAAATATTGTGCAAGTCATCATCCTTTCTATTCAGTCTTAGCTTCAACTCTTTTATCACTTCTCTTGCTCTTTCGGTGTACGATGGATCAGCCCACTTAAAGAAGTTACATCTTCTTGTAGGATCCTAACAACACATTAAACAAAACTCAATATATTTTCGCAAGAACAAAATTTTCAGAAAGTGATGTTGTACAAACCTTGTATTGGCTGCATCCGAAGAACCTCCTTCCTGGGTCAAGAGTACCTTCTTTCCATGCTTCTTGACAAGAAGCTGGTAGATTGCAGTTACACCTTACACTTCCATGTTCACCTAAGTAGTTGAAAGTGCTTGAACTATGTCTGTAAGGGTTTCTAACCGAAGATGAAGAGTTTCTTGAATTAGACATGACTAACTTTTTAGATACATACACATCACATGAAAACCTTCCAATTTATAGCCAAATTACTATGATTTCTTTAAGTGTAAAATTTGTTAAAAAATACTACACATCTACCATTTCCGAAAAAGTTGGTTTGTCACTTCAGGACTGAAATGAAGTGTAGCACAGGGACACACTAAAAAAATGAAAAAGTTGAATGGTCATTTCATTACTTTATCCTACAAAGCTGAGTTATCTTTTCAGTTCAAGCAGGATCAATAAAACATGAGAACCCCACCCTAAAAACCCCACTTGCAAGTGGGTTGTATATGTATATATTTATATATGACCTTCCAGATAGGTTTAGTGCAAATTAATTTAACAACTACAAAAGAAATATGTCATCCTCTGCAAATTGCAATTGGTTGCTCGGAGAAAGAAATGATGACTACCGGCGTCTAAGACGAACCGATCCAGTGGAACTTAGCACAACCTCATGACGAACACCCAGCAATCAAAACCTTTGACACGAATAAACAAACAGGGAATTGGACTAAAACTTAATACAACTCCGCCATAAAACTCATAACTAACAACTCGGTCAACAAAACTCCGCTGCAAACTCAGAAAACTCGAACACAAGTCGACCGTAAACTCAGCAAAACAATGACAACGAGTGAGACTACAGCAGTAACCGAACAGAAAAAAACAGAAAGCTCGGCCACAACCAGACTTGGTCTCGGTGACAAACTCGGAGAAAGAGGGAAAGAGGGGCTGGGTTGTGGGTTTTGTTCGAAGAGGAAGGGGATGGGGAGTAAGGAGAAGGCGGAAGGGGGCAGCGTTGCTGTGAGAAGGGCGGGAGGAAGAAGATGTGGTGCGGACAGTGGTGATTGTGGGGGGAATGGGAAGGTGGGTGTGACTAAATGGCGGAGAATGGTGGAGGCAGAGTAGATTGATGGTGGAGTGATGCGGTTAGTCGTTGAAGGAGGTGCGATGGTGGAAAGGAATAAGGAGTGTCGCCGGGAGAGAGGAGAGGTTGGGGCTGTTGAAATTGAAACAGGATGAAACCAAGAAGAAGCGATGCTGGGTTTGTTTGGAAGCGCTGACTGAGGTTTTTGTGGATGCGAGGTGGGTGGACGGAGAAGGGAAGGAGATGGTGTTGAGGTGGTTGTGGTGGATGTACAGAGAAGGGAAGGAGATGGTGTTGAGGTGGTTGTGGTGGATGTAGCGCGGTGTGTGGCGCGGTGGAGCCGTGGAGGAGATGCGGTGGAAGGAGGAGGGGGAAAAAGATAACACAGCTAGGTTTGGTTCGAACAGGGGATGGGTGTTGGTGTTTTGTGGGGAAAGAAGAGAGAATGAGGGGAGGAGGATAGGAGATGGGTATTGGTGTTACAAAATGAAGAAAACTGGGGATTTTAATATGAGGCTTTGAATTAACAGGAATAAAGAATGAAAAATACGTAATGAAAACTAATATTTTTGTTATTTTAATTTTTTTTTTTACTGAAAAAAATAAAATCTAAATTGTTAGAAACAATTAATTTAGAATCAATAATTTTTGCCTCCCCCCGGCAGCGGCGCCAATTTGATGTGGTATTTTTTTGTGTTCGTTCGCTAAGAGGCAGGTTTTATCAATTGTAATTCAATTGTTTCCGGGACAAAAACGATAGTTATGAAAATATTTACTAACTAATTATTTATATTAATTTAACTAATTAATTAACGGATCAACAATGAATTTAAAATCCAGGGCAATTAGGTCCACCATGTTTACATAATATCTGGCTTCTAAGCTAAAGCAATCAAAATGGTCATGCAATTTAGAGTTTGTTAATCTCTCTCAAGCATCAATACTCCTGAAACATGCTTACACATATAATCACATTTAGTAATTTAATTAATCGGGTAATTAGAGCATGTGTTAATCTCTCTCAAGCATTAACGCTCTCGGAAATCCAATTATGCTCTCGCACTAAAATTCAATTCCGCTAACCGTATGTGTGCCTCTAGTGAGTAAAATCTCTCGATCTATTACTCCTATTCGCATATAAATAATCTGTGATATTGGCCACTAACACAAATTAAATATCAAAACATAATCGATTGGAATTTACCATAACCAATCAAACCACTATGAAAATCATACCAGAATTATCATGCAAACATGGCTTCCCTTTATGCCCTAGAACAAACTACTCACTAATATAAAAATTAAGAACAACTAAAATTATAAAACAATCCATCTAAAATATATATTTAATAAACAAGGTAAAATAGAAAATACCTTACATTAATGGAGAATTAAACTGAAGAAAGTGTACATAAAAGAGAAGAAAACCAAGCCCTTAATCCTAGCTCCAAAATGCATGCTGAATGATGTAGAATATGTAAAAGGTGGAGAAATGATTTTTCCTATGTCTACTTTTCTAATCTAAGTTTTTTTCCCCTGTCTATCTCCCCCCTACATCTATTTATAGAATTTCTAACTGCATTGTTTACATATGAAAGCATAATGAAAGTCACAGTCAAATATCATGCTGCAGTGCCGTGTGAAGATTTTTGAAATACATGCTGCTCACTTTTCAAGATTCCCTGCATAATAAAGTCAAAGGTTTTAGGGTGTGTTTGAAATATTCCAATTTGCTCCAAGCTTCTAATTCTTTTTTCCTTCTTCTTTTATTTCTTCTTTGCACTTTATTTCTTTATTTTGTTATATCTTTATTTTTCCGAATTTCTTCCAATTTTAGCTCCAAAATAGCTCTTTAAGCCCAAATTCTTCCAAATTTAGAAATTCTTGTCTCCTGAAATAAAACATTAAAATTAATTAAATAAATATCCAAATTAATGCAATGCAATTAAACATGAGAAAAAAATTATCTAAAAAATATATAAAAATACATCTTATCACACAACTTATCACAAAAACAGAGATTCAAATCGGGAATGTTGGACATGTTGAATTGTGTGTGAAATGCTAAATTAGATTGCAGTGGATGGGTGAACAAGCCTCAGCACTATGTTGTTTTATAGCTGAGATTGAAGGGATAAATTATTGATTGGTGTTCAACTAGCCCGTCACTCAACAGTACTGTCAAAATACACTTAAATGAACTGCAAAATCATGTGAATGCACAGCAACAAACACTTAAATTTACCCTGCATTATTGAAAAAAAACACTCTGAGAAAGGACTGCAGGCATAGTAAAATAAAGCTGAATTCTGAAAAAGTAAAGTTAATTTCAAAAATTCCTAATTATTATCATGCAGGCTAATAAAATTGAGTAGTCACATCTTCTATTGCTTGTACGCAAAGTGCTCTAGTCACTTCACAATAACGCTTGTTTACATTATTGAGGTCTTTTTTCATCAACAAAAATGCAAAATAATAATCCAAAATTAGCTATAAAACCCAATGTTGCTGCTTATTCAGAATCGCAACTTACTAGTTTCTTCTCAAATTTACTTTCTTCAAGGCAATAGCATAAGATGGATAAGGGCAAAAAACCACAAACTAGTAAAACCGAAGGCAAACAAACCAAGAAAAATAGAAAGTCATACGATGTGCAGGCTGAGGATGCTAAACTTGCAAAACATTTTGAATTTGCTGCACAACAAGTTAAATTTAAAATGGAAATGGAAGCTCGAGCTGCAAAGGAACGTGAAATTGCAATAGAAGCTGAAGCTACAAAGGAACGTCAAATTGCAAGGGAAATTGAGGAAGTTGAGGACGAGAATTATGCTGTTGATCTCAGTGAATTTTAAGAACTTGCATGGCGGTTCTCGTCTCATCATATGCTTGTTTTCATAATTCCCTGTTGTTTTCCTCCTCTTTCATTTCAATAAAAGTGTATATGCTTGTTTTCATAATTCCCTGTTGTTTTCCTCCTCTTTCATTTCAATAAAAGTGTGAAAATTGTGTTTTATTGTCATTTTTAGGCATCAAAGTAAACATAATTACACCAATAAATTTTTCAAGTTTTTTAGCTTACGCAAAAGTAGAACGTGAGCACTTATGACCAAACAAAAAATTTGAAAAAATTACATGCAAAAATATGTTTTTTAGGCCACTAAACATGCCTACACAAATAAAATTCTTACAAATTTGATGTGGACTTCCCATAATCACACAACATTTTTACATATTTAAATAAAAAAAATTTTACACATTTTTAACTTACCTAAAAGTAGAACATCAAAACTAGAATACGAAACAAAACTTAATGAAAAATTTATTTTCAAAAGTTAAATTTTAATATTGTCAAATTCGCACATCAAAAATGTTACTTATCACCTCACAAAGACCACCTCACAAACGAAAAAAAAAATTAATAATAATAAGTCAGTCGCCACTTCAAGTGGCGCCCAAGGGGTGGTCGCCACTTCAAGTGGCGTCTGTTTCGTGGGTTGCCACTTGAAGTGGCGCCCTTTACCATTTTTGCAAGATTGAACGCAGCTGTACCATTTATGAAACAAATGAAACCTATTGTACCAGAAAAGCAACGGAGCCCTTACATCATCCATGGAAGTCATGCTAACTTTTGTTTATTTTATATCTACAATGAATTATCAATTATCAACTTTTTAAATTCTTATTAAAAGTTACTTTTCGTTATGAAAAAAGAATATGCTAAATTTATTACAGAATATTATTTGGAATGCAGTAAATAAGTTCTTTTATTTTTAAAATCACATTCCGTAAATTTTAAAAGACAATTAGATGTTCTGTCAAATTATATTATGATATTTTTGATGAGCATGTTCATTATTGTTATCAAGCATAGCCATAAATAATTTGAACAGTTAAGAATGTATATTAATTATCTAAATAAAAAAAGAATTTTTTTAGATAGAATGACGACTTTAAATTATTTATATTATGTCATTTTTTATTTTTTATTGAAAATAAGTGGTAGTTTTTTCAGACAATTGTAAGATAGATGACCTAAGATTTTTGAGAAATTCATTTTCAATGGCTACGTGGATCGTGACAAGTTATGGAAATATAAATTTTCCCAATTAACATTTAGAATTTGTATATAAATAATATAAATAAGTGTTTTACCAATTCGATTAAAGTGAATCAATCTCACCATTTCATTGGTTAAATTTATAAAACACATTATACATCTTCTGTTCCATTATATTGTACCATAATAAATTACTATTCTAATTATATAAATTTTTATACTATTAGCGATCATGTATCTCATCAGATCGGGTATCGGCTTTAAAGAACGTTATTTAGTTACATATTTTAACATTAATAAATTTTTATCGTAAACATTATGTTCGTCCTGCAATTACTTCTTTTCACGTTTATGATATTTTTTAAGATTGTTAAAAAATTTAGATATATACTAATGAGAATATTTTTCAACTAATAATTCACATAAATTGTTTTGAAATTAAATTTTTAGTAAATTCTATATTAAGCTTCTTTTCATCATAACAATTTCTATAATACATAATACGCAATTTTCAATTTAAAATACCAACTACCAAATAATTAATTTTGATTAACAATATTTTCAAATATGCGACTTTAAAAAATATTTCCGTACCGCGCATAGCGATTTTGTTACCAAGTATTTATAATAACAGGAGATCGGATAGCCTTTCACTCAAAAATTTCAAAATAATTTTCTTGATTTTTTACATTTTTGCTTTTTTATTAGAATAATTTCCTTGCATTTAATAGAATTTTAATTAGTCATTAATTGTAACTATTAAAATTATATTAAGTACACTTTATTTTTAACTTAATATAAATTTTAGCAATATTTATTAAAACATTGTAATTATTACAATAATATAAATTATTAATTATCTATGTAAAAGTACAATTATTTGAAGATAAAACGATAAAATAAAATTATTTATATCATCCATTTCTAATCCTTATTCAAAATCACTACAATTTTTTCGGTAACAATATAAATAGACGATTTTAAATTTTCAAGAAATTTGTAATCAATCAGCGTGAGAATATTATAAGATACAGAAGTATATAAAATTTCCAATTAACCTTTACAATTTATATACAAGTAATATTGTATAATTTACTTTTACACATGAAAATGTTACACATGGGTGTAACCAACTCGATTAAATTGAACCACTCTCTTTTTTTAGTGATTAAATGTAATGACCCTAACTTTAGCAATGCTACAGTGATCAAATGAATAGTAAATTTTGAGGATTTAGGAAAATGGTGTGTAGGTACTCTATAATGGAATCAGAAAATGAATAAACAGAAACCATATTAGTATTGTACAATGAAAATAAGTGACTCGAAATGATGTTAGATTTCAGAAATTCCTGAATATGGATTTTGAGGATTTTGACTTCCAAAGAGCTTCTATTGGGTATTAAGGAGCATGGAAATATTATAATAATTACATATTGAGAGATTAGTGAATTTAGATTAAACCAGGGGATTATTAAGTTAAGGGAATACCAAAGAAAATTGGATTGTTAAATGATTTCAGAACCACTGAGATAATGAGGTATATTCGAAACGAATCACAATTAGACGAGTATGGAAACCAAACAACCAAGATTAGTAAGATAACAAGGATACATACCACATTATTAATTACCAAAAGTATTAGCATAATACTTAGAAAAATAAGGAAAAAGGATTATGAGATCACCATGCATGACATCACATTCCACTAATAGATTTTAAGGGTAAATTAGTATTTTTGCAAGGTTTAACCACAAAATATCTTACCAAGCTTCCAAGACAAGCTATACTAACTAGTATTTAACCAAGATAAGATCAATTAGCACAAAGAAATCTCTTCCTCTCCCCTTCATCACACCATTCGGCTTTTTCAACAAAAAGGAGAAAAATCAAAACCAAAACCCTAGCTCTCTTCAACTACAAATCTAAGGAAAATTCATGGAGGTTCTTGGAGACTAGAATGAGATATCCACCAAGTTTCATGGCCATCTAACATCATTTACCTAGGTAACAAAATTCTCAAAGTTGAAGATGAATAGTGAATGAATAGTAATTTTCAAGTGTTAACTTTGTTTTAATGGTTTCTTTAGTTGATTCAAGTTAATCTAAGGTTGTTTAAGGAGTGCCCAAGGTTTATAAAGGATCTTTAAAGCTTCAAGAAGGTATAACTACTCTTGCCCTTTTTGTATTTATGGTGGAAATTGAGTTGGTTAGTAGTTAAGTGGTGTTAATGTCTAGTTATGATAATTATGTGTTATATGTGGTTTGTTTTGATATAAAAATTGTGATGTGGACTTGTAACCATGGTTGGATGTAGACCACATGGTGTAGGGTTTGGAATGAGTGTGAAATGGTGGTTTTGGAGTGGTTGAAATATGGAAAGTATGAAAATATAGCCGTTATAATGTCCGATTTTCGTTAGACCAAGTAAATGCCCTGTTTTTGGAGACCAATTCCGTACGGTAGTAACCTGTCCAGGGTACTAAGTGACCATGAAATGATAGAGCTTAGTTCATAGATCGTTTTGATATAAAGTGCGTTAAAATCTGATGAACGGTTTAGGAGAAAAGTCAGTTTTAGTGAAAGACGTTCGAAGACCGAGAAACCGTAATTGTATCAACTTTGAGGTTATAATTACCATACTTTAACATTGTTAAAAGTCACGAAATTTTGGGATATGGTAGTAGTGTGGTCAAAGAACTATTTCCAGTTGACCTTACATTAAAATTCGAAATTTAAAATTTATAAGAAATTTTATAGTCGAGTGTGGTCTTTAGGGGAAATGGTGAAAAACATTGAAACTTTGATTGAGTTTAAAAATGGTTAGATTCTTGGAACACTTGGGTTAAAAGAGTATGTTATTCACATAGTAAGGGTGTTGTTATATAAAGGTGAAGTGAGAAAGGAATGTAGTATTCTAACGACGGTCCTTTTTGTGTTTATAGAAACTTCGGGAGAGCCACGAGCCGTACTTCCAGGATACAGAGATCGAGGCAAGATTTCTTCTATCCTTACTTTGGAAAACTATTTTATTTTCAAAGTAAATGATTTCATAGAATATATATGTTATTCTATGTTGCTATATTGCTAAGAATTAATTCCCTGATATTGGAATTAAAGAGAGATGGATATAAATTATGGAATATGAATGTGGATATGATTATGAATGGAGCGAATATGCTTTATGGTAAAGAGAGGTGAAAGAGAATGGTATCAGTTGTTATCTAGAGTTATAGGAAGAATGTTATCAGTTGTTATCTAGAGTTATATGAAGAATTGTATCAGTTGTTATCTAGGGTTATATAATTTATAACGTTGTGTTAAAAATATTCTTTCTAAATAATTGTGATTTAATAAATATTATTTGATTTTTATTTAATACTTTTAAAATAGGTGGAATATTTTTTTATAAGAGCGTGTTGGATTTCATTGAATACACAGGAAAGATCTGAGTCTTAATCCAAGTATTATGATATATATATATATATATATATATATATATATATATATATATATTTAAAGGTGATGATACATGGAAATGAAAAAGATAAATTTGAACGGAAATGTGAATGGAATATTGATTTTCAAAGAGGGGGATTGCAACAAAAAGCGTAAGAGGCTGTGTGCGGCACAGTCCAGCATTCAATATTTGATTTCGGCACGAAGATGCCAAGGGAGGATGTAGTAGGTAGCCTTCCTCCAGGGTTGATAACCAGGTAGGGTCATCCATTCTACTAGTAGTAAACAGAGAGCGGATACGGTCAGGCGACTGATCATCGTCCTACGTATCTGGCGCCAGCAGATATCCCCGAAACTTGAAAGAAAGAATTGAAAATGGTTTTCAGATTTCTATACTGAAATAGAAAAATGATATGAAATGATGGAATTATTGTTGCAGATGAAGAGAAACTGATTATTATATTAATTTATATAATTGTTGCATAAGAAGGAAATGAGAAGATGATAGCGAAAGATTTGTGCAAGTATTCATATTATCTTGAAATAGTACACTGAAAGGGTATATTGATTGTTATATTATTTAAGAAGAGAAACTGACATTATATTATTCTAGATTGCTTTTCTCATAATAGTAAGTGGATGATGTATTATTAAATACGAATTTTATTCTTTCTTAAGGTTTATGATTGGTTCCCAGTTATATATATTTATACATATTTAAAATTTTGATACTAGTTGATAGAATTTATCTTGCTGAGCTATTTAGCTCATTCTTGCTACTTATGTATATAACAGCTAGGTATGCCGATACTCCGCAGAACACCCCGCAAGAGGGTAGGGGGAAGGCGACCTTTTGAGAGCGCGTTGGCACCGATTCCTGAGGTAGCGTAGAGGCAGACGGGTCCTGGTAGCCTTATGTATAATTAAGTGTGCAAGCATGTAATAAACTTTTAATTGTTGAAAGACTTCATGTCGAAGTATTATTCAGCAATGTAGTTAAGTGTGATCCTGGTTTGTAATAACTGTTTAACTCTAAACTTTTATTATGGTGAATGTTGTTCTCTGAGCATATGACTGGTGTGTGTGTGTGTGTATTATTGCGGGGTCAATTGCATAAGTATTAATTGTTATAAAAAAAAAAAGAAGACCCAAGAGATATTGATATTGAATGGAAATTGGACCGTGATGGCCTGGATCCATGACCCCGGATCCAGGGGCGTCACAGTTGGTATCAGAGCTTAGAGTCATAATGCTCAGGAACAATAGTGAGAATAATAAATGTATCAGTAATAAAATAAAGATTTGAACTCCCACCGAGTTCAGGGGTGGTATATCGCATGTAGCATTTATTTTACGCATATTATAACATTATAGACTGTTACTAATAGAATTTTATGTTTTATTATAGGGAGCGGAGATGGGTGAGCCGAGTCGGGATCCCCAGTGGTTAGGACTATCCAGGCAGGAGATCGTAGACTTACAGCTAGTAGGTGTAGAGGTTCCAGAGTATGCTGTTGATGACCTCAGGGAGAGACGTCGTGCGAGTGCCAGGGAGAGATATGAGCAGAGCCTGAGAGAGGAGGCAGAGGAGCGCAGACAGAGAGATGCCCTGGCTATGGTGCCATACACCAGTAGACCCTTTGTAGGATCTGATGGGGCAGGTCCTTCCCGAGTTCGGTCAGATATTCCAGAGAAGGAGATGCCATTACGTAAGAGGCCTATGTTATCTGTTATACCTGAGGAGCCGATTGAGTGGAGGGACATTCACATGATTCCTACTCCTGTCCCACCTGTCCCCGTACCATCACCAGTTCCATCTCCTCTACCTAGCCCTGACCCTTTAGAGGACCCAGCAGAGCAGTTCACTCCACCGGGACATTTTTTTTTCTCTGAGAATGAGATAGAGGAGGACCCTTCTGAGGATGGAGATACAGAGCCAGTTCCTCCATCTCCACCAGTAGTTGCACCTCCACCTGTAGCTGCACCCTCCCCAGCAGCTGTACTCCCACAGGAGGCACCTATACTTGCAGGTGACCAGCTCCCAGTGATTGTATTGTCAGAGTACTTTGTCTTACAGGGACAGCTGGAGGAGTCCCGTAGGACTATAGATACACTATTGCAGAGGTTAGAGGAGGAGGTGTTATACCAGATGGTTTGTCTTTGGGCTTAGTTAGTATTGAGCTGCGAGAAATCGGTGATATTAGGAGACTGTTGGGAGACAGGGGAGACCCAGTATGGAGAGCTCAGATAGTAGACACGGTCACCACTATGGTAGTGCAGATCAAGGATGTTGTCAGAGCGGCGTTACCGTGAGTCAGAGCAGCAGTTTTAGTCACTAATCAGACTAGTCATCTTGTTGATGTCATTTTGGGAATTAGTTTAGTTATTTACTGTCTTAATCACAGTCTGATTAGAGGACAGTTAGTAGTACTTTTGCTATAGCGGATTAGTATGTACGGTTATGCTTTTGAGGTTTCGAACCTTGTACTTTATGATGTATATATTAGCTAGTAGTGAAGAATGTTATCCACAAATTGTAAAATATTTATGTGAATTAATGAAGTTTATGTATTTTGCCTAATTTTATCGTATTTTGATATTAAATATTGAGATTCAAAAATATTGATATATATGAGGTGATTGACTTAAATGAAAAGGTTATTGTGCTAAAGGTACTAAGCTTATTTGTCAAAGTTGTATTATAACTAAATATTAATTGTGTGGAGTTAAAAATATTGTGATGTATAAATAAGTTAACTAATGATATAGTTGTGCATATATGGAAATGATGTATGTTGTACCCTAAATTTGGGTGATTAATGAAGAATATTGTTATATACAGAATCATGCCGCCTAAGCGTAATAATAGAGTGAATGCAAGGGAAAATGAGAGAGAGGAAGGAAGTCATAATAGGCAGGGTGAAAATGCTCATAATGAACAAAATCATGAAGAAGAAGATGAATCAACTGGCCAACATGGAAATCAGGGGGGTGATCCCTTTAACCAATTCATGGAACTATTAAGGCAGAATTTAACTAATCCACAGAATCCTCAACAACCACCTGTTCTTCCCAATCAGGCAGCTAACTCCTTTCGTGCTTTTAAGTCATTAAAACCCCCGGAGTTTGTGGGAACTGTTAACCCAGTAGTAGCCAGAGCCTGGTTAAAAGAGATGGAAAAAGCTTTTGAGATATTGAGGATAGAGGAGGATCAGAAAACAATCTTTGCAGCCTATCTCTTAAATGGAGAGGGAAATTATTGGTGGGAAGCTAAGAAGAACCTAGAAGGAGCGGGAGTGATAACCTGGGAGCGTTTCACTAGGGTATTTTTAGAAAAGTACTCCCCTAGGTATCTGGAAAACCAAATGGAGATGAAATTTCTGGAATTAAAGCAGGATAATCTAACAGTGGCCGAGTATGAAACTATATTTACTGAATTGTCTAGGTTTGTTCCAGAATTTGTGCGTACTGAGGAACAACGAGCAAAAAGGTTCCAACAAGGATTGAAGCCATGGCTACGGACGAGAGTGGTACCGTTTGAGTTAACTGATTATGCTGCATTAGTTCAAAAGGCATCCATTATAGAAGCTGAGAGTGAACAAAACCAGATAGGTCGAGAGAATAAGAAAAGGAAATTCGAGGGCCAGAAAGGAGGTTCAAGTGAAGGAAGTTACTTTAGCAAGGTCGGTAAGGGACAAAGATCTCAGGTTGTGGGAAGGTCAAGAACTAATAGTGCTGTTAGTGAGACTGTAAATCAAGGTGGTAAAACCTCAGGAACGTTTCAGGCCAATCAATCACGACCACCATTACCAGATTGTAGCAATTGTGGTAGAAAGCATACGGGAGTGTGTAGGATGTTGGAAATAACTTGCTTTAAGTGTGGACAGAAAGGACACTATTATAACCAGTGCACATCAACTGACAAGATTGATATCAAGTGTTATCAATGTGGGAAACTAGGGCACTTTGCTAGAGATTGCCGTTCCGGTGGGTCATCTGCGCCGGGACAAAGTATGACTGCTTCAAATAAACCTACTGCCAGAGTGTACAATATGACTTTAGGAGAAGCGTTGAGAAAGCCGGATACAGATGCAGGTAAACATTTATTTTATTATTTCACCTTCTAGGTGTAAATGTTGTTTAGGAATCAAATTGGTCAATGAATGGTGTAAATGAGTTAATAGCATAGATAAGAATAATCTATCTGAGTAAGAAGTAAGATATGCCAATCCAGAGAGAGAAAATACGAGTACACTGGGTTAGATACGAACAGGAAATATATATTATAGGTAGTATTTTCTTACAATTGTTTCAAGGAGTAAGGTTATAGTCAAATTTCTGGAAGATTTTACAGAGACAGGATATAATAAGACTAAAGTGTTCATTCAGGGGAGATCAAAATATAGCCGAACCATAGTGAGATACACTACCATTCAGGGGAGGCCAATGTGGTGCCCGATACCCTTAGCTAAAAGAGGAATGAGAGGTGAGATAATGTAGAAGGACTTAATACAGGAAGGGATTTGCAGGAAAAAGATAGTGAAAGCACTACTATTGATAAGCTAAATGGCATGTTGATGAATGACAAGCAAGTTTATGCTGGTGTATTTTGCGCAAACAAGATAAAGATATTATGAAGGAAAAAGGTATCTGTGGACATTTTCAATATGATTCCGGGACGGAATCCTTTTAAGGGGGCAGACTGTAATGACCCTAACTTTAGCAATGCTACAGTGATCAAATGAATAGTAAATTTTGAGGATTTAGGAAAATGGTGTGTAGGTACTCTATAATGGAATCAGAAAATGAATAAACAGAAACCATATTAGTGTTGTACAATGAAAATAAGTGACTCGAAATGATGCTAGATTTCAGAAATTCCTGAATATGGATTTTGAGGATTTTGACTTCCAAAGAGCTTCTATTGGGTATTAAGGAGCATGGAAATATTATAAGAATTACATATCGAGAGATTAGTGAATTTAGATTAAACCAGGGGATTATTAAGTTAAGGGGATACCAAAGGAAATTGGATTGTTAAATGATTTCAGAACCACTGAGATAATGAGGTATATTCGAAACGAATCACAATTAGACGAGTATGGAAATCAAACAACCAAGATTAGTAAGATAACAAGGATACATACCACATTATTAATTACCAAAAGTATTAGCATAATACTTAGAAAAATAAGGAAAAAGGATTATGAGATCACCATGCATGACATAACATTCCACTAATAGATTTTAAGGGTAAATTAGTATTTTTGCAAGGTTTAACCACAAAATATCTTACCAAGCTTCCAAGACAAGCTATACTAACTAGTATTTAACCAAGATAAGATCAATTAGCACAAAGAAATCTCTTCCTCTCCCCTTCATCACACCATTCGGCTTTTTCAACAAAAAGGAGAAAAATCAAAACCAAAACCCTAGCTCTCTTCAACTACAAATCTAAGGAAAATTCATGGAGGTTCTTGGAGACTAGAATGAGATATCCACCAAGTTTCATGGCCATCTAACATCATTTACCTAGGTAACAAAATTCTCAAAGTTGAAGATGAATAGTGAATGAATAGTAATTTTCAAGTGTTAACTTTGTTTTAATGGTTTCTTTAGTTGATTCAAGTTAATCTAAGGTTGTTTAAGGAGTGCCCAAGGTTTATAAAGGATCTTTAAAGCTTCAAGAAGGTATAACTACTCTTGCCCTTTTTGTATTTATGGTGGAAATTGAGTTGGTTAGTAGTTAAGTGGTGTTAATGTCTAGTTATGATAATTATGTGTTATATGTGGTTTGTTTTGATATAAAAATTGTGATGTGGACTTGTAACCATGGTTGGATGTAGACCACATGGTGTAGGGTTTGGAATGAGTGTGAAATGGTGGTTTTGGAGTGGTTGAAATATGGAAAGTATGAAAATATAGCCGTTATAATGTCCGATTTTCGTTAGACCAAGTAAATGCCCTGTTTTTGGAGACCAATTCCGTACGGTAGTAACCTGTCCAGGGTACTAAGTGACCATGAAATGATAGAGCTTAGTTCATAGATCGTTTTGATATAAAGTGCGTTAAAATCTGATGAACGGTTTAGGAGAAAAGTCAGTTTTAGTGAAAGACGTTCGAAGACCGAGAAACCGTAATTGTATCAACTTTGAGGTTATAATTACCATACTTTAACATTGTTAAAAGTCACGAAATTTTGGTATATGGTAGTAGTGTGGTCAAAGAACTATTTCCAGTTGACCTTACATTAAAATTCGAAATTTAAAATTTATAAGAAATTTTACAGTCGAGTGTGGTCTTTAAGGGAAATGGTGAAAAACATTGAAACTTTGATTGAGTTTAAAAATGGTTAGGTTCTTGGAACACTTGGGTTATAAGAGTATGTTATTCACATAGTAAGGGTGTTGTTATATAAAGGTGAAGTGAGAAAGGAATGTAGTATTCTAACGACGGTCCTTTTTGTGTTTATAGAAACTTCGGGAGAGCCACGAGCCGTACTTCCAGGATACAGAGATCGAGGCAAGATTTCTTCTATCCTTACTTTGGAAAACTATTTTATTTTCAAAGTAAATGATTTCATGGAATATATATGTTATTCTATGTTGCTATATTGCTAAGAATTAATTCGCTGATATTGGAATTAAAGAGAGATGGATATAAATTATGGAATATGAATGTGGATATGATTATGAATGGAGCGAATATGCTTTATGGTAAAGAGAGGTGAACGAGAATGGTATCAGTTGTTATCTAGAGTTATATGAAGAATGATATTAGTTGTTATCTAGGGTTATATAATTTATAACGTTGCGTTAAAAATATTCTTTCTAAATAATTGTGATTTAATAAATATTATTTGATTTTTATTTAATACTTTTAAAATAGGTGGAATATTTTTTTATAAGAGCGTATTGGATTTCATTGAATACAGAGGAGAGATCTGAGTCTTAATCCAAGTATTATGATATATATATATATATATATATTTTAAAGGTGATGATACATGGAAATGAAAAAGATAAATTTGAATGGAAATGTGAATGGAATATTGATTTTCAAAGAGGGGGATTGCAACAAAAAGCGTAAGAGCCTGTGTGCGGCACAGTCCAGCATTCAATATTTGATTTCGGCACGAAGATGCCAAGGGAGGATGTAGCAGGTAGCCTTCCTCCAGGGTTGATAACCAGGTAGGGTCATCCCTTCTACTAGTAGTAAACAGAGAGCGGATACGGTCAGGCGATTGATCATCGTCCTACGTATCTGGCGCCAGAAGATATCCCCGAAACTTGAAAGAAAGAATTGAAAATGGTTTTCAGATTTCTATACTGAAACAGAAAAATGATATGAAATGATGGAATTATTGTTGCAGATGAAGAGAAACTGATTATTATATTAATTTATATAATTGTTGCATAAGAAGGAAATGAGAAGATGATAGCGAAAGATTTGTGCAAGTATTCATATTATCTTGAAATAGTACACTGAAAGGGTATATTGATCGTTATATTATTTAAGAAGAGAAACTGACATTATATTATTCTAGATTGCTTTTCTCATAATAGTAAGCGGATGATGTATTATTAAATAAGAATTTTATTCTTTCTTAAGGTTTATGATTGGTTCCCAGTTATATATATATACATATTTAAAATTTTGATACTAGTTGATAGAATTTATCTTGCTGAGCTATTTTAGCTCATTCTTGCTACTTATGTATATAACAGCTAGGTATGCCGATACTCCGTAGAACACCCCGCAAGAGGGTAGGGGGAAGTCGACCTTTTGAGAGCGCGTTGGCACCGATTCCTGAGGTAGCGTAGAGGCAGACGGGTCCTGGTAGCCTTATGTATAATTAAGTGTGCAAGCATGTAATAAACTTTTAATTGTTGAAAGGCTTCTTGTCGAAGTATTATTCAGCAATGTAGTTAAGTGTGATCCTGGTTTGTAATAACTGTTTAATTCTAAACTTTTATTATGGTGAATGTTGTTCTCTGAGCATATGACTGGTGTGTGTGTGTGTGTATTATTGCGGGGTCAATTGCATAAGTATTAATTGTTATAAAAAAAAGACCCAAGAGATATTGATATTGAATGGAAATTGGACCGTGATGGCCTGGATCCATAACCCCGGATCCAGGGGCGTCACATTAAATCTATGAAAAAGTTATACATTCATTGTTTTATTATATTGTGTTGGAATAAATTAACACTCTAACTAAATACATTATTATACTATTGCTAATCATTAATCATGTATATATGTTATGATACGGAAATCGGTGATTAAGAACGTTAATTCGATATGTTTAATATTTTTAAAATTTTGATTATAAAAATTATGTTGACATTGTAGTTTGGCATGAAAAGAAGGTAAGAGACCTTTATGGAGTTGATAATATGTTAGAGGATCCTCATTTTTTTATATAATTAATTTTGAATGACTTATATTGTGTTTGTTTGGGGTGAATGAGATGCAATGGATGAAATTAAAAGAAAATAATGGAAGTTTAGGGTAAAATTTGAAAATAAATGATATAATGTAAAATTGTTATGATAAGAATTATAAAGAAAATGGTAGAGGTAATGAATGAAGCGTTGCCTATCAGATTGGGATGTTTAAATTATAATGCAAGTGGCTTGGAATGGAATGGATCAATCAATGAAATTTTGAATTTCTATTCACTTTATACTATAAATCTCATTCCATTCCATTTCATTCCAATCACCCAAACCAAACACAACATTAGTGTTTATTCAGATTCCAATGATTTTTAAATTCATTTTTTTGTGATAGAAAATAATTACATGTACATATTTATTATAAGATTTAATATAAAAGTATTAGAATATTTGACTATCATTTTGAACATGTGTCATGAATTTAAATTTAATATTACATACACAAAGTTCTTATAAATGTTCAAAAAAATTAATCAAATGAATAGATATATAGGTGTCAGATCACTCCAAAAAATATGAAGTATGATTTACAAAATGCATTTGAATTCGATTTTGTTTGTCATACAAACAAATTTATCCACAAGTTATGTCAATCACACTTCTTATCACATTTATATTTTTCTTCTTTTTTCATCATACAAACAAATTTGTCAATGAATTAAATAATCAATCACACTCCTTATCACATTTATATTTTTCTTCTTTTTTTCATCATACAAACAAATTTGTCAATGAATTAAATAATCACATCTCTCATAACGCCATCTACAACAAAAATGATTAAAAAATGTTACTTCTACTTATCCATTGTCAAACTTTACAAATGTTTGCCAATATTACATTTCAAAAGCTTTTTTTATGCAACAAAACGGGTGAAGTCAATATCTTAGAAGATAGAATTATTAATACTTAATAGTTTAACGGAAACAAGTTTTTTTTTACTAATTCTTTTCTTTATAATTCTTAAACATTCAAATTTAATTACATTTTATACAAGTTTCAATTCATCATATCAACTTTCAAATAATAAAATTCAACACGATGATGATATATGTTATATACAATTTTTAAAATTTTTTCGTGCCGCGCGTAGCGCGGCATCCTTACCTAGTAATATTTAATGAAAATGAGGTTCCATACTTATCAATGAAGATATTTTTGTGAATTAATTGAAGGCGGCTGAGCTTTGTTGATCTTTATAGTTTTTTTTTTGCCTTCTTTTTAGTTTTTAATGGACGCCCCCGTTCTTGGGCAGCAGTTTGCCAAAGTACTGTTACATAACGGTTTTAGAACTGTTGGATCAATCATTCAATGACATTGATTTAAAAAAAAGTCATCTCGTGTTATTGAAAAATTCCGCGGTACGAGCAAATTACAAAAATGCTCCCACCCTTATACCGTAGAAATTTTCCGCAGTACGAAGTCTTTTGTTTTTATTCTTTCTTTCGACAATAGCAGTTTAAACCACCTAAACACACAAACACAAAAAAAGTAAGTGTTAGAAATCAGAATCCCTAAATATATTCTAGAATATATTGTACAGCTAGAATATCTTTTTGATTGTAATACCATACATATCTTAGGGTTGTCTAGGATGTCAGTGTAACATATTCTATATATACATTGTAAAGAACACAGAATGATATATGACAATTATTCTACTTCTCGATTCTATCAGTCGTCATTATAATTCTAGTTGGTATCAAAGCCTACTGCTCTCTACGATCGTTATAAACTTGTTACCATGGACTCTTCTCTTGATTCTTCAACGGGTGGATCTACTGTCTCTTCGATGAGTACTCCAACAATAAATATGATGATAGCTTTAGAATCAATGTCAATTCCCGGCGGAATAAAATTGAAAGGAGGTTCTAACTACGATGTTTGGTCCCAGTTAGTGACTATGTTCATTGTTGGGAGAGGTAAAAGTGGTTTATTACTGGTACTACAAAGCAACCCGATGTTGGTGATACAACTTATGATAAATGGGTCATGGATGATGCTATCGTAAAGGGATGGCTTATCAATTCTATGGAAATTGATGTCATGATGTTGTTTATTCGTCTACCCACTTCTAAGGAGGTTTGGGATGCTGCTAGTCGCACCTTTTTTGAAGGTGCTGATAAATCAATAATTTATGATTTGTCTCGAAAGGCAATGTCCATGAAGCATGGGGGAAGACCTATTTCAAATTACTATTCAGATTTGAAGTTTATTTGGCAGGAACTTGATCATCGTAAACCCATCACGTTTACTCAGACAGATGTTATTAAGATACGATTGGCTGAAATTGAAGAAGAGCGTATTTATGTATTTCTTGCCGGACTGGATGACACATATGAACCTATCCGAGGAGAAATCTTACGCACTGATCCGCTTCCTAGCACTGAAGTTGTGTTCTCAACACTACGACGGGAAGAGCAGCGTCGTAATACAATGTTGAGTCAGGGAGATGTATCTTAGGTTGTTATGGTGGTTAAAAGATATGATCAGCCTTCTCTTTCTCAACAAAATTCTTCAACAGTAGTGAGTGGAAAGTGTTTGTATTGTGGCAGTAACAGGCATCTCATTGAGTCGTGTTTCAAGAAAAATGGATACCCAGAATGGTGGAATGAGCATAAAGAAAGGTTGATGTCCAGAGGCAAGGGGAAGGTGGCATTATGTACATCATCTCCATATTCAGTGGAATCATCTCCTCAGCAGGTGGGAAAATTAGTACCAGCCTCTCATTCTATAGTTGATTCCTCCATTGCGCAACAGTCAGGTAATCAAGGTAAGGCATTAGTTACTACTAATTTGGCAACGGATAATGGTTGGATTCTTGACTCCGGTGCTACGAATCATATGACTTTTGATTCATCTTCCACTATTGTCAATGCAAATGGTGTTTCATACCCTTTTACTGGAGCTGGAAGAGTTGATTTAACGCCATATTTATCTTTGGAACACACTTTGTTGATTCCTAATCTCTCTAACAATTTGTTATCTGTACCACAAGTCACTTCACAATTAAAATGTTTAGTATTAATATATCCCAATTTTTGTCTTCTCCCGGATATCAGCAGCGGGGAGATAATTGAGCGTGGTACTAAGAGAGAGGGTTTATACTACATTGATGATGTTTGTGCAAGTCTTGCCATGTCTGCAAAAGGTTCTGCTTCCTCTAATAAAAAAGATCAAATTTGGTTGTGGCATCGACGTTTGGGTCATGTGTCTTTTGGCTATCTAGCGTATTTGTTTCCTGCTTTATTTTCTGAATGTAAGCCTTCAGATTTTCATTATCAAACATGTATTTTGGCAAAAAGTCATCGTGTTTCGTATCCATCTAGTCATAATAAAAGGAGTACACCTTTTTCATTGGTGCATTCAGATGTTTGGGGGCCATATCCCACTACAACTAGTTCAGGATTTCGTTGGTTTGTTATATTTGTTGACGATTGTACTCGCATGACTTGGCATTATTTAATGAAACAGAAAAGTGAAGTAGCTGAACTTTTTCAGAATTTTCATAAAATGATCAAAACCCAATTTTCTGGAAATTTACAAGTTCTCCGTTCTGATAATGGTGGAGAATTCATAAACAAATTTTTGAAAGGATATTTTAAGGAACATGGAATTCTTCATGAGACTACTTGTGTTGATACCCCACAGCAGAACGGTGTGGTTGAAAGAAAAAATAGACAATTACTTGAAATTACATGTGCAATTTTAATTGGTGCAAATATGAAACCACAGTGGTGGGAAGAAGCCATCACTATTGCTGTTCATCTTCTCAATCATGTTCCAACAAGTGTTCTGCAATTTCAAACACCATTGGATAAACTTGCTTCCTTCATAGATATTCCATCTTGTCTTCTATCCCTTCACGTGTTTTTGGGTGTGTTGCATTTGTAAATTTACAGAAACATCTACGTAGCAAGCTCGACCCATGTGCTTTGAAATGTGTTTTTGTGGGTTATCATCTATTTCAAGATATCGTTGTTACCATCCTCCTACCCGTAAATTTTATGTTTCCATGGATGTGACTTTTTCTGAATAGGTGATGTTTTACGACTCATCAATACTTGATTCACATCTTCCGGGAGGGAGTAATAATGTTGAAGAGGTGAATTAGATGGAGTTATTTCCAGAAAATTTTGTTCCAGAAAATGTTCCAGATAGTATTCCAGGAAGTGTTCCAGAAAATGTTCTAGGACAAGTTACAGACACAGACATTGTACTTGACTCCATACTTGTTTCAGACAGTGTTCCAGTAGAACATGAACAAAATACTACTAGTGATGAAGAACTCTCTCTCTCATCTATAGTACCCACACCTAATTCTCCTCAAGCTGATTATTCTGAGGTAAGTAAAAATTTGGAATTTAATACTAACAATATTTCTGAGCATGCTAATTGTGAAAGATATCATTTACCACCAAGAAGTAACCATGGGGTACCAGTAGAGATATTTTCACCGGAACCAATTAAAAGAGCCAAATATCCGATTGCTCACTATGTTTCTACCCACAGGCTAGCAGAATCATCTAAAACTTTTGCTAATAATATTTCTACAATACATGTTCCGAGTAAAGTCAGTGAAGCATTGTCGGATGTGAAATGGGCAGAAGCTATGAAAGAAGAGATGACAGCATTACAGGAGAACGAGACATGGGAATTAGTTCTGTTACCGGAAGGAAAGAAAACTGTTGGCTATAGGTGGGTGTTCACCATTAAACAGAATCCAGATGGCTCGATCAATAGAAGGAAGGCAAGACTTGTTGCTCAGGGATTTACCCAGACCCATGGGGTTGATTATGAGGAGACCTTTGCTCATGTTGCAAAAATCAATACCATACGAGTTTTGTTATCTCTGGCTGCGAATCTTGATTGGCATATACAACAATTTGATGTAAAAAAATGCTTTTCTTCACGGAGATCTGAAGGAGGAAGTGTACATGTCAATGCCACCAGGATATTGTGTTCCTAACAGTTCTGTTCAGTTGGTTTGTAGGTTGAAGAAGACTATATATGGCTTACGGCAATCTCCAAGAGAATGATTTGGTAAATTTCGTTCTGTTATGAGGAAATATGGATATAAACATAGTAATGCTGATCATACTCTGTTCTTAAAGAAAATAGGTGATAAAATTATGGCTCTTATTGTATATGTGGACGATATAATAGTGACAGGGAATGATCTAGCCGAGATGGAAAAATTGAAGTGTTATCTCTCCCAGGAGTTCAACATGATGGATTTGGGGAACCTAAAATATTTTTTAGGCATTGAAGTTAATCGTTCCAATCAAGGTATATTTCTGTCACAACGTAAATATGTGCTGGACTTATTAAAAGATACATGTATGCTTAATTGTGAGCCAATTAAGTCTCCAATGGAACAAAATCATGGTCTAGAAGAATGTTCTGACCAGATTCCAGCAGATAAAGGGAGGTATCAAAGGTTAGTGGGATGACTAATATATTTGTCACATACTAGACCTGATATTGCATATGCTGTAAGTGTGGTGAGTAGGTTCATGCATAATCCGGGTAAGCAACATATAGATGCATTTGTGAGAATTCTGCGATATTTAAAGTCAGCACCAGGGAAGGGTCTGTTGCTCTCAAAACATGGTCATAAAGATATTCTAGGGTACTCAGATGCTTCGTGGGCTGATAAAGGAGATTGAAAGTCAACTTTTGGTTATCTTACGTTTGTTGGGAGGGATCTTGTGACTTTGAAAAGTAAGAAACAGAAGGTGGTTTCATTGTTGAGTGCAGAGGCAGAGTATCGAGCAATGGTAAAAGGTATATGTTAATTGCTATGGTTGAAAGGTCTTATGGAGGAGCTAAGTTACTCTTCACAAAGTCCTATGAGATTGTTTTGCAATAATCAATCGGCAATTAAAATTGCTGAAAATCCTGGCCAGCATGATCGAAAAAAGCATGTGGAACTTGATAGGAACTTCATATACGAGAAGCTAGAAAACAAGGAAATTGAAGTACCATATGCTAGTACAAAAGGACAGTTTGCAGACATGTTAACCAAATCCTTGTCGAACTCAAATTTTGCGGATTCTCTTGTCAAGCTGGGCATATATGTTATCTACGCTCCACCTTGAGGGAGGGTGTTAGAAATCAGAATCCCTAAATATACTCTAGAATATATTGTACAGCTAGAATATCTTTTTGATTGTAATACTATATATATCTTAGGGTTGTATAGGATGTCGGTGTAACATATTCTATATATACATTGTAAAGAACACATAATGATATATGAGAATTATTGTACTTCTCAATTCTATCAATCGTCCTTATAATTCTAGTGTAAGCGATTAAATCGGCGATTTTTTGCGATTGAGAGACGATTTTCTGCGATTTCAACACACTAACAAGGTTATTCTTCTTCGTTTTAGAGGTATGTGTTCCATTGTTCCTCTATTTTGTGTTATAATGTGTTTATAAATGATTTTGTATGTATTGTATCTATTTTAGAGGCGATTTTGTATGTTTGATGCATGATATTGTGTGTATGATTGTTACAATTCGAATTGAGGATTTTTTGTTGAATTTAAAAGAAATTTTGTTGGATTTTAGAGGTGATTTTTATGTTTGATGCATGATGTTGAATTTATGTGTGTAATTTATTTAATTAGTTCAAAATTCGAATTGTGAATTTGAAATTAGGGTTTGTTATTTTTTTTGAATTTAGAGGGATTATTTGTTGCATTTTACAAATTATGATTTATGATTTACGAATTATGATTTAGGGTTTAAGAATTAAAAGGATAATTCGAGTTTTTGGGTATATTCCTGTCGAAATTCGAATTCAGGTTTTTTTGGTTATGAATTTAGTTGCTTTAATTTTTTTATGTAATTGACAGATATGGACCATTTCAATGACGATTTGAGTGATATTTTGTCGGGCCCCAGTAGAGCGAACATTAATTGGGATAATCGCTATCATGTTAGCGAGGATGTGTGGGATGGTAGTGGCAGGGAGGAGTTGAAGTGTATTTGTGGTAAGAAGGCGATGCAAGAGTGGAAGTTAAGAAGACCACGGAGGGAGCTTCTACATATGATGGGGTTTGGGATTTTTACCAACCCCCATGTTGTATTGGGTAATGATGCGAGGCTCATTTCTGCTTTGGTTGAGTGGTGGAGGCCTGAGTGATGTGTCAAATTATACCTAACCGCAAGCGCACGGTGTCTATTGCTAGTATAAATGGCAAGCGGGTCGAATCCACAAGGAGACAGGTTCTACTAATTCCTTTTCAGTTATCGTTAATTGTTTCAAGGGTCAGACGAATATTGGAGAATATTAATTAACTAATTAAACAAAATTAACACTAATTAAACAGGTGATAAACAAATTATTTAAAACCTAGGGCAATCAGGTCCACCATGCTTACACAATTGGCTCTTAAGCTAAAGCAATCAATGTGATCCTATAACTAGAGTATGTTAATCTCTTTCAAGCATTAACACTCTCGAAACATTCAACACAATTAACCACTTTTAGTAATTCAATCAATCAGGTAATTAGAGTCAAGTTAATCTCTTCCAAGCATTAACGCTCTCAGAAATCCAATGATGCTTCCGCACTCAAATTCAATTCTGCTAATCGTATGTGTGCCTCTAGTAAGTAAATATCTCGATCCATACCCCTATTTGCATATAATTAATCCATGATATTGGCCGATTACACAAATTAATGATTAAAACATATCAATCAGAATTAACCATAACCAATCAAACCACTATGAAAATCATGTCAATATTAGTGCAAACATGGCTTCCCTTTAAGCCCTAGAAATAACTACTCGCTAATAATTAAACAAGTAAAATAACTCAAAGAACAAAGAAGCATAAATAAACTAATAAGAATTGAGAAGAAATTCAGATAAGAAAACCTGCAATCATCAATCCTGTCACAAGAATGAAATTCATGGTCTTCTCTCCAAAACCCTAGCTCCTAAGAGTAGAAGCACCTATCTATATCTCCCTCCTCTCTAAATAATATATATGTCCATTATATTTCTCCCCCAATAAAAGTATTTTAATACTCTAAATAAATTACAAGTAGGATTCCATAACTGAATAGGATTCCTTAATTAAAATTCGTAAATATATTTACTCCTCTGTTTTTGGGCTGTTCCAGCTCGATTTTGCTTATTGGACCACCTCTGAATTAAAGAAAATTCCACAAGCTTCGCGTGGACAGTAAGATCATCAAATTCTGACTTCTAGAACTCAAGATACGGCCCAACCAGTGTTAGACAGCCCGTGTAGCCCAGCAATACGAATTTTCTCCTATTTTATCTCCAAAATAGCTCTTTTTGCTCCAAATCCTTCCAAATCATGAATTCTTTATTTCCTACAATAAAAAAATCAAATCTATTAAATAAAAATCCAAATCAATGCAAAACAAAATAAATATGAGAATAAAATCATCTAAAATATATATAAAAATATACTCTATCAAACATCCCCACACTAAGCATTTGCACGTCCTCGGGAAAATAAGTGAAATAAAAACTAAGTCCTAACAAACATCACTTTCGTAGATGACATGATTGCATTGAGCATATGCAACAAGCCGTTAAACCCCTAGGCAGCCCTAGTAGGACGAGTGTTGTCTCGTGAGGGTTTATAGTGAATATACCCACAAAATTCATCTAACCATGCAAAAGATCAATGCTAACACAACACCACACACACAAGTCCTCTCATGCCACATCAACTTAAGAATTAAAGTAAACATACGATGTCTTGGTGTCGAAAGTGCAAGTATTCACGTAGTCTACTCAACCAACATGCAGAAGGTCATAAAAATTCATGTCAAGTGTAAAAATCGTTGGTAATCATGCTAAGCCCACAAGAAATACATCTTTAAGTCTAAACCTGGGATCTCCTATGCCAAAACAAGTAATAACTCACCTTTCACTCAAAAACGAATATTCACTCAAGAACAAGGTTAAGTGTATCACTCAATTCCAACAAATCATAAACACAACTTGACACTCGCAATCAATATCACTCTCAACACAACATACATCATTGATGACAATCAAAAAGTCTTTATTCGGGTTGTAGCGTGGGCTAGGGACCAGGTATGTCAAGTAAAGCTAAAATAGGTTAAATGTCAAAAGCTAGTACCCAACAATAATCATTATTCAATTCCCTTTCTATTAAAACAAATACTTCCCCACACTTGGATTTTTCAATAACCCTTACATAATAACTTGACTAGTCGAATGAAGAAGGATCATACAAACATAAGAATGTTCTCAAATTTATTTATTTATTTTTCTTTTTTTTTCTTCTTTTTTCTATTTTTTTTCTATTTGAGAGCTAAGGAATAAACACAATGATCCATAGATATTTTTATGAATTTCGACTAGCAAGCATCAACCCAAAATCAATATTCCCCAAAAGTATGATCATCAATAAACCCCCCCCCCCTTTTATGAACACCTTATTACTCCCTTAAGAACGATACTAGCCTTTGACAATTTAGGTTCAAATTCAATGTAAGGCCAATAGAATAAAAAGGATAATGGCAAGTAATGTGGTGTGTCACCAAAAGAATAGGATTAAGCTCAACGGGTTAACTTATTGATCATGTTTAAAAGGCGTGGAAATATGGGAAATACGAGGTTAAACCTAAGTGCCTTTATCATCTCATCATCAAGTAATGTCATGCATTTCAAGAAAGATCTCAAGTAAGTGCTAGCAATGTAAACAACATGTGGACACTCAAGCAAACGAAAAATCATGCAAAAGATATGCATATAGGCTCAAAACTCACTTAGTGTGACAAAACATAATCAATCCCAAGTAACAAGACTCTCTAACTCACCTACTTGTACTCAAAGCATGTAAACCAAGTCATCTTGCACATATTCATGTCATTATAATCACTTACAACATCCAATTAAGTCTACCAGCTTCAACTTGCTAGTGAAAGTGTGTGCACAAGAACAAAGCACGTCACTTCTCATACAAAAGCGTCAAGAACACAAAATTTCTACGCATGCATGGGTGTATCAAGCAAAATACAACAACTAATCAAATTGCATGGCTAGAATTATTTTTGGTATTTTTCAATTTTTTTAATTTTTTTTTGAATTTTATAATATACTACGTTGAGAACATCTCCCCACACTTAAGTGCTTCATTGTCCTCAATGAGCAAATATAGAAAAGAAAAGAAAGAAAATAAAGAAAAAATAAATAAATATAACAAATATACAAAGAAAGGTGTAGAATACTCCCCTAGTGCATAAGCATGAAGTGGCCTTTGAAAATATTGAAGAAGTATGTGCTTGCTCAAATTTAATTTCTACAAGGCGCGCCTTACATATCCTTCCCCATCGCAACTCAACATGCTTGTTAGGCAAAAACCCCCTTTTGTAGCGATTAAATTCAACCTCCGCCGTCAAAGACAAAAATTTTGCAACACTAGCATCACCTCTCCCACGCTTATAAAAATCATGGGTTGCCTCCCAAGCAACGCTTTTTTTTCTTTTTTATGGTCATTAGCTCGACCTTCTCAAAAATACTCCGATGGAGACGGAATATCCAATTTCTCGATCATAAACTCGTCACCACAAAAAGTATCAAGAGTGTTAGTTGTTGTCTTTATCCTGCAGAAAGTCTCCAAACAAGCATCAGTAAAATAAAATATGTCATTAATAAGCAATAGAGAGAGTGCTTGTGTAGTTTTGGAAAACTTTGTGATAAAACATCGATAAAATTCGACACCAAGAAAATATTGAACTCCCTTGACATAAGGTGGAGGTTCTGGTGGTGGCTTTTCTTCACTCCTCACTTTCACTGGAGCCATTCGAAATCCTTGGCTTATCACATCATTGGCTAATAAGACACTTCCATCTTCTCCCTCTTCTCGAGCTTGAAACGTATGAGCCACTTTGTATGGATCCTCAACCAGAATTTGAGAAATATCATCTTGGACAATATTTGTTATCACATCAACCTTGAAATAAGTGTTCTTGAGCAAAGAATCCTTGTAAGTAGAGGCTAGATCGAGAGCAAATTTATCAATACATGGTAGCTTAGGCACAGGTTGTGGAAGAGAAACAACAACCATCTCTGTATTGCTTTCCTTTGTAGCCTCATCATCAGTCACATTGTTCCCGGTAGCAGCAACATCATTGATCTCGTCATCGGTGGCATGCTCCTTCTCTTTATCATTGGCCTCATCATCAACATACATGGAGAAACTATCATATTCCTGATCGCTTGTGAGATTGATAGCAATCAGGTCCTCTTCGGATCTGATAGATGATGATGGTAAATAGTCGAGCTGCCCTATAGTAGAAGAGTTAGCCAACTGTGCAATTTGAGATTCAATCACCAAACTTTGAGTTTCTAATTCTTCAGAATGCTTTAGCAGTTTATTCAAGATATCCCACATCTCATTTGTCTGATCAGCTTGCACATCTACGCTGGATTGAGAAACATGTAGATCTTCTTGTAGAGGAGGATATTGATATTCTTGTTGTGGCGGCTGCTTATATGACTGATAATATTGTTGCTCAAACTGTTGCTGATTATGATATGAAAATTTTTGAGCACCATTGTCCTGGTAGTAGAAATCTGGTTGATTCACGCATTCTTGATCAAAAGTGTTTGAATACTGATTGTACCCATATCTTTCTTCAAAAGAATTCATTTGTCCCAACTGAGCACTCTGAGAATTATAGACATTGTAATAGCATTCAAAACCAAAGTGACCCTGCACACCGCAAATTTGACAGAAGTTGTAAGATTTAGGGGCCACTTGTGACATCTCATTGATACTCATTGGATGCATAGTGGGCTCTGTAGTCTTCGACATGGCAATCTCTCGAGTATGTGCCTTTACTAGGGAAGATAAAAGTGCAAAAGCATCAACTTCACCCATTGCAAACCTGTAAACACTCAACAAAGCCAAGAAAACGAAGTAAAATCTGCCTCAATTGGAACAAAGGTTCCAATGAGACAATGGAAACAATCTAAACAACTAAATTAAAATCAACAGAAACTCGTTGTCTCCCCGGCAGCGGCGCCAAAAACTTGATGTGTCAAATTATACCTAACCGCAAGCGCACGGTGTCTATTGCTAGTACAAATGGCAAGCGGGTCGAATCCACAAGGAGACATGTTCTACTAATTCCTTTTCAGTTATCGTTAATTGTTTCAAGGGTCAGACGAATATGGGAGAATATTAATTAACTAATTAAACAAGATTAACACTAATTAAACAGGTGATAAACAAATTATTTAAAACCTAGGGCAATCAGGTCCACCATGCTTACACAATTGGCTCTTAAGCTAAAGCAATCAATGTGATCCTATAACTAGAGTATGTTAATCTCTTTCAAGCATTAACACTCTCGAAACATTCAACACAATTAACCACTTTTAGTAATTCAATCAATCAGGTAATTAGAGTCAAGTTAATCTCTTCCAAGCATTAACGCTCTCAGAAATCCAATGATGCTTCCGCACTCAAATTCAATTCTGCTAATCGTATGTGTGCCTCTAGTAAGTAAATCTCTCGATCCATACCCCTATTTGCATATAATTAATCCATGATATCGGCCGATTACACAAATTAATGATTAAAACATATCAATCAGAATTAACCATAACCAATCAAACCACTATGAAAATCATGCCAGTATTAGTGCAAACATGGCTTCCCTTTAAGCCCTAGAAATAACTACTCGCTAATAATTAAACAAGTAAAACAACTCAAAGAACAAAGAAGCATAATTAAACTAATAAGAATTGAGAAGAAATTCAGATAAGAAAACCTGCAATCATCAATCCTGTCACAAGAATGAAATTCATGGTCTTCTCTCCAAAACCCTAGCTCCTAAGAGTAGAAGCACCTATCTATATCTCCCTCCTCTCTAAATAATATATATGTCCATTATATGTCTCCCCCAATAAAAGTATTTTAATACTCTAAATAAATTACAAGTAGGATTCCATAACTGAATAGGATTCCTTAATTAAAATTCGTAACTATATTTACTCCTCTGTTTCTGGGCTGTTCCAGCTCGATTTTGCTTATTGGACCACCTCTGATTAAAGAAAATTCCACAAGCTTCGCGTGGACAGTAAGATCGTCAAATTCTGACTTCTGGAACTCAAGATACGGCCCAAACAGTGTTAGACAGCCCGTGTAGCCCAGTAATACGAATTTTCTCCTATTTTATCTCCAAAATAGCTCTTTTTGCTCC
Source organism: Kitagawia praeruptora (assembly GCA_037693485.1). Classification (NCBI taxonomy): domain Eukaryota; kingdom Viridiplantae; phylum Streptophyta; class Magnoliopsida; order Apiales; family Apiaceae; genus Kitagawia; species Kitagawia praeruptora. The sequence continues at coordinate 79,899,901 of CM075354.1, forward strand.
AAATCCTTCCAAGTCATGAATTCTTTATTTCCTACAATAAAACAATCAAATCTATTTAATAAAAATCCAAATCAATGCAAAACACAATAAATATGAGAATAAAATCATCTAAAATATATATAAAAATATACTCTATCACTGAGACAAACACCTTCTTCATGAGGCAAGAGTAGATGACAGTTACCTTGGAGGATGTTGGTTATATCTTAGGATTGCCGGCTGTTGGTGAGGCTATGAAATGTTGGCTTATAGATAACCGGAAAAAGAGTTCTTTGTTCGTAATTGGTTTGAGCCTTTGATAAGTACAGAGGTGGATAATGCCTTGTTTGGAAATCATATCAAGTTGACATGGCTATTTGAGAGATATGGTAGGCAGAAGCCGGAGAAAGGTAATGCCAAGGCAACTCTTCTACATACACAGACATACTTGCTATTTCTCTTTGGTGCTGTTCTTTTCCCTACGAAGGACAAAGCCTATGTCCATGTGAGATTCATTGTGCCTGTACTGAACATTTGGGTATGCTTAGGGTGTAGCCGTGTTAGCTTATTTGTACAGAGGTTTGGAGATTGCTACGAGGAAGAGTAGTAAGTGCGTTGCTGCTTGTGTGTGATTGTTGCATATTTGGTCTTATGAGAGATTTTCTCGCATTGGTGTGCCTCAGCGGGACCCTGGTCAGGATGATTATCCGGTTGCAGATGGTTGAGCTTATTCGTCTCTTCAGGGTATTAATACGAAGCGGCGTCAGTCAGGTCCTCACCACAGCCTACCATTTTATAGGGGTGAGTTTGATGGAGTTGCTGGTGATGATGTCGTGTGGAGGCCATATGCTAGATTTGATGAGGTTGTTGACTGGGAGATGGTACAGGCATAATTAGCTGGTAATGCTCGAGTCTCCTTGGTATGCTTTGATGTGGTTGAGTGGCAGCATCCGGAAAGGGTGATTAGGCAGTTTGGTTGTGATCTACAGATTCCTCAGGCTCCTATTAACATGATCCATTATAGGCAACCTAAGGATGCCACTTTTACCTCTGAGGATTGGCTAGTTCGGTGGTTTGTTGATATTAGGAGGTGGGCTAGATTCTGTCCTGATTTGTGGTGGTTGGTTGATTGTACTTCTAATATTGCATCCCAGGCTAACTACATGGCCTAGTATTCAGAGATTAGTCGTGCACGTGTAGGGAAGCCAGAACTTGTCCCCCAACCAAGGTACCAAACGAGGGAGTTGTATGATAGCGTCGAGGGATACCGAGATGTAAGTATTCTAACTTTCCTAAATTTGTATTACACAATACACACCACATTTTTTTATTTATGTTATGAACATTTGTTTACTTAGCTATTCTTGTTTGCTGTCTGTTTTTGCTTTTGTAGATGGTAGCTGCACTTGGCATGCTGAAGCAGTTGGATTCTAGGGTTCCCACTGAGTTTTTGGAGGATTTTGGGATGATTTCAGATACCTTTCTCACTCCTTTCACAAGGTTGATGAAGAAGATCAAAGGATCGGCTTATAAACCTCCAAATTTGGGAACATTAAACCACTTTCACTGTATGAAGAAGATCCCGAAGCTAGTGGCCATCCCAACATGTGTCTCAGCCTTCTATTCCTAGTGCTACTGTTTCGTCTAGTTGGCCTTTAAAATTAGTAACCCGTAGAATGAAGGGGGAGAAGGGGGAGAAGTGGAGTATCACCAAGGGTTTAGATGTGAAAAAACAAAATAAAATCTATGATGATTAGGGTTGGGGCATTAGGCAAAAGCCGAAGTTGAAGGGAGGACTTAAAATGTGTGGCTATCATATATCAGAGTCTGCAATGCAAAGCTTAGCTCCAGGTGCATGGGTTGATGACAGAATCATTTACTGCTATATGGTATAATCTCATGCTTGTCCTTGTTTTACGTACATACTACATATCTATCTATTTGTCCTTGTTCTTCATTTGACCATTGTTGATGAGTGGATTTCGTAATCAACTTATATGAGGTTTACAGGTAGTTGTTTAGGCTAACGATCAACTGTTCTATGAAAAGGTTTGGGTTGTGTTTGTGGGGGTTGAGCTGAGCTCGAGGGTATCTCCAATAATCTCAGGTGCCTTTAGAGAAAATTAGAGAACTTAATGCGTCATACCCTGAGGTGCCTACGTACCCTTGTATTTATAGGGATCAAGCTCACGTAGTTCTAATATGATTCTGTCTCTTACTGGAATAGCTGCATTCGGTCATCTAATTCGTGTTGGACTCAGGTTCCTTTAGAGCCTTTCACGAACTAGTTTGGCTAAGTGGAGTAGAACTCGAGTTCGTTCCCCACTTATGATTCTCTCATTGGTTAGAGTTATTCTAGGATCATCTGCGCCCTAGAATTATACTCAGATACCAATTCGTTTATCTGTTCTAGATGATTTCTAGAACTTTCTGTTGGCAACTCGTAGGAACCTGGTGCTCAGGAACCTACGTTTCAGGAGCCTGTTTCTCAGGGACCTCCTTATTTCGGGACATATCGCTTAGGGACCTCCCTTTGGGTGTCAGTACCTACACAAATAACAAACTAGTTAGACTGGATAACTCTTCATATGCTTTTATCATCTCTATGGCTGTTGTTATGCTAATTCGAACTCCTCGGCTGGGAGGAACCTGGTCTTCTAGTGCTCAGCTCAGCTTCCTGACCATTGGGAACCTCCTGATACTCGTACTTCCTTAGTCATTTCTTCTATCTGACCTTCACAACTCGTAAGGGATCTATCTTCTGGCTTGTATGAATCGAACCCTATAGCTTAATGGGCCTAAATCTAGCCCATGGAGATTTTGGGCACAACAAGTACCCCCCGGTTCCTTGAAATCATGCAATGTGAAAGGAACCTATTCTAATTCTACGATCAAAAGTTCAATGCTAAACCATTCTAGTAACAATACCTCGCTTCAACATTTTATATCCAAGCCTACATGAGTTAACTCGGCGTAGGAAACAGGACGTAAAATATTTTCAGCTTGATGTAATTTTGAGTAAGCTTCCTTTGTATTAAGGAACCTGTTATCTTGCTATTTTCTTCTTTAGATAGCTGCTCTCGAAGTCAACTCGATGCTTGCATTTTGCTCCTCTGGGAATCTAATTCGTCACTCAACTCCACGTCTCTTTAAATTTAATAATTTAAGAATCTATAGGAAGAGATAATGGTTGACAGCTGGAGATAACTCAAAGTTCGAATTGAACTTATCACTTACCAAAGCTGTAGTTAATGCATGGGTTCCCAAGGTTCACACGCCTTTCACACATATACCTCTTCGTTTTTACCGCTCCACTAATGCTCTGACGCGTGTACGGAACTGTTTTGATTATATAAATCACACTTCTAACTCCAAGTCTAGTTTTTACCTTTACCAAATATCTTCCAAAACCCTTAGAGAGAGAAGAAGAAAGAAGTCCGACGGTCACTTATTCAATCCAAACTCTCCGTCGCCGCTTTCTTCTAATTAAGGTGTGACTTGCTTTCTTTCTGCTCTTTTTGACTTCATTTCGTACTGTCTGCACTTTCATGTCTTGCATGTCGATGTTCTTCGTTTCTAATCTTTGTATGTATACATTTGTATCTATTCCATGCTTCTCACACAGTTTTTTACTATACCCTGTTTGTTTGATCATCGATTTACGGTCTTGTGACCCTGACTTCTTCTGGGACTCAACATTGTTCATTCATATTCTGTACACACATGTTTTCGATTTATACTGTAGTTGATGTGAGTCGTTTTGATGGTGCGTAGCTTCTGTGTAATTCACTGACTACCCTGTGTCTCATAGTTATGTCTGTCCAAGAACTTTAGAACCACTATTTCTCTTTTAGAAAACTCAAAACCTGATTTTTCTCCGTCTGTCTTTTGCAGATGTCCTCTGATTCTACACATTCTGACCACTTATCTTCAATTCAACCTTCTATGATGCCAATAGGGGAAAGAACTAGGTCTAGGGTTGTTGTTCCAGACATTGACGAACCTGGAAATATCCTTCTCAAACCTTCGACCTTACCCTCTACAAATCTTCCTACCCCTTCCTTTGTAGATTTGGGGGATGATTGGCCCTCTGACGGAGAAGAAGTGTCTAAGCCTGATCATAGTTTGATCCCAGATCCTGATTTTGATAACGAAGTGTCTGTTGAAAGGGAATTGTATAAGCAAGAAATTGTACCTTTCTGTGAAAAAATGGATTTTATTATGACCTCGACTAGGTTAGAGAAATTGTATGAGGAATGTTTTCGTCCATCCTGCTCCATTGTTATCCCTAAGCCAGGTGAGAGAGCTCACAAGTTTGATACCAAGATACCTGATCGAGGTATTCCAAATGTTGTAACCTCTGCTGCCTTCTTCAAAGTTGGTGTATACTTCCCTCTACATCCTTTCCTGAGAGAGGTTCTTGACTTCTATGGCTTGGCCCCTCTCCAATTGACACCTAACTCATATAGGTTAGCCATTAGTACCTACATTCTGTACACTAGCATGTTCACAACCCCACTATCTGCACATGAATTAGGTTACTTCTTCAGATTGAAGGACACTGGGAAGGGTTCTGGTTGTTTCTATCTGACTGCCTGGCCTAGTCATCAAGGCCGATGTATAAAAGGTGTTAAACAGAACTTTGATCAATGGCAAGAGCAGTTCCTTTACTGCTTTGATTGCCCCTCTATCCGCTTTGAATTCAATTGCCGCCCATTAATTCCAAAACAGACTGTTCTCACTGGGGCTTGCCTAATGAGAGCTGAAAAGGCTTTGAAGCATTCTTCGGCCATAAGAGATTGTATGATCCTATTGACCCCTGATAATTTGTCTGCCCTAGGTTTTATACCCTCAGCTTCTGGTATGAGTTTCCCTGTTGTTGTCCTTTCTTTTCTATTGTTATACATCTGTACTTTTACCTGCTTATTCTGTATATAAATCTCTGATACTTTCTTGTATTTTCTTTCGCAGATATGGCTCCAAAAGCCCCATCGTTTATCAAAAGGTCCAAGAACGTGGATGAGATTTTTAAGACTGAAACTAAGGAGGTTCCGCTGAATGCAACTCCTATTAATCAAATTCCTGGTACTCCTGCTTCCCAAACTACTCATTCTGGTTCTTCGAAGAGGAAGTTTGCTCAGACAACTCTTGACCTCTCAGCAGCTCCCCAGACTCGCTCGTCAAGGAAGAGCAAAACAGTAAAAACCGATCCTGATCAATCCTCCAACTTGTTCAAGGACATGATTGACACCCATGTTCCTACAGAGACGATAGTTGCCTGGAGTAAGATGAGTTCTACTGAAGCCATGCACGCCATGAGATTTGCTACTGCTCAATCTGCTTTCTTTGCTCTCAGATACTGCGACGAGTTTGCTGTAAAGACCCAATATGACCTTCAACTTCAAGGAGAGATTCGCAAACTCAAAACAGAACTAGCTGCTAGTGAGGATAAGGCAAACATTGCCACTGCGGCTGTCAGAAATGCCAAGATTGTGGAGACCTCTTTAAAAGATGAGAAAATCGAACTTCAAGGTCAGGTCAAGATCCTTAGGGACGAGAAACTGTCGATGTTGGAAAGAACCAATGAACTGGAAGCCCAGGTGGATGCCTTGAATGCTGCTGCTGAAGTTGTGAAGTCATCCATACTTATCAAGGAGAAGGCCAGATATGATGAAGGCTATGATGAAGGTATTAATGACTACATACGTTCCACATGGGAGAAGATGCCCAATATAGACTGGTCCCTCCTGGGTGAAGACGTAGTAGGGATGATCAAAGATTTCGAGGAGAAAGCTGCTGTTGCAACCTCTGTACCTCCCGTGAAAACGGTTGAGAGGTCTCCAGGTGCCAACCTTGAGACTGCAGAGGTTCTTGCTCCTGACGTTGTTCAGCCTATCCTTCCAACTCCTCCTGTGGCCACCAAGGGTTCCGATGAGGTTCCTCCTTCGTAATTTCAACAAGATCCATATATTCAAACTTTTGATAACTTTTAATAACTTTTGATGAGGTCGCGGGCTCCTCGTAACGCCTCGCAAGATGTATCTTTAAATTTGGTTTCCATGGCCTTCGTGCCAATAACTTTCATGTTGGTTTTCTGGGTCTCTGTACCCATAACTCTCTTTATGGTTTATGATATTTGCTTTTGCTGCATACTTTTCTTTACATCCTTATGAAATACTTCACTGTTATGCACTAGAGAATAATTCAGCTTCCTTATTCATATGGTCAAGCTTACGTGGGCTAACCCATTGTAAGAAACAGAACACATGCATATTTCCACTTGTTTATTCTCAAAATAAATGCAACAAACTACAGCTGAATTGTAAAACCTGGAACCTCTGTGTTTATATTTTGTATCGATAATCTAAACCGTAGCCTTTGTTGATGATTTCTTCTTCATCAAGACCAGGTTCCTCGAGTATTAATCCTGCAATGTAAACATAAAACAAAAAACAGTTAACGTTAGTAAAATCTTTCTCTTGTTTAATTCGGGTCATCTCTTGGAAAGGTTGCCTGCTTGGCTCCCAATCCTAATCTCTAGGTCCCAACATGCCTCGAGGCCTGTTGGTTCCTTTTTTCTCTTGGAAAGGTAACCTGCTTGGTTCCCAATCCTATTCTCTAGGTCCCAACATGCCTCGAGGCCTGTTGGTTCCTTTTTGTGCCTCGAGGCGATTCTAGGAACCTGTGTGCCGTTCTGGGAGTCCACACAAATTCCTCTTCTCCATGTGTCAGGCTAGACATCTTATGAAGGTAAATGCTAAGGATTTTACCCCTTCTTCCCATGTGCCAAAGGCGGTTCCACATGAGGGAGAGCTTATTAGGCTTCTCTTTAAGGTGCCTTTTGTCAGGACTTTAGATGCCTTTTGTCAGGACTTTAGATGCCTTTTGTCAGGACTTTAGATGCCTTTTGTCAGGACTTTAATTCACATGCTCAAGAAACTTGAGGCTTTTCGATCACACTTGCTCAGGAAGCTACCTGAGGCTTTTCTCGATGCCCAGGAAGCTACCTGGGACTTTTATCGATGCCCAGGAAGCAACTTGGGACTTTGCTCTATGCCCAGGAAGCTACCTGGGACTTTGCTCTATGCCCAGGAAACTACCTGGGACTTTGCTCTATGCCCAGGAAACTACCTGGGACTTTGCTCGACAATCTGTCTACAAGCTAATTCTGATCAATCAATCGTAGTCTGCACATTCTGTCAATTCACATTCATACTTCACACATACTGTCAATGCTACAGGAACCTGTCAGCTTAGGTAACCTGCAAAATGCAACACAATGCTACAGGAACCTGTTAATCTAGGTAACCTGTTTCAAAAATTTCAAATTGGCATATGAAATATCAAATCATAACATGTGCAATACTGTCTAAGTAGGAATACTACCCCCCAGTTCTTTTGGGTAATGATTATTACGTAAAAGAACTATTAAGGAGCTATAGCTGCAAATAATGCACTCAAAATATTCAACGTAGAGCTATACATCGCTCAATACTTGAAAAAATTGTCTTGCAAGTAGGGAGGTTCACATCAAATACCCCCCGAGTACATGCATAATTACTGAAATCAAAATGCTGGTCAGCTATAACTAATAAGCTGCCTTTATTCTTGGGCTGAAAGAGCCTTACTTTTCCTAAGAAAAACACATAAAAGAGTTACTGATAATACTTCTTGAGATGTTCTGCATTCCAAGCTCTCGGAATGAGGTTCCCATCCATATCCATCAAGTGGTAGGTTCCTTCCCAAATGGCTGACTTTATCTGGTAAGGTCCTTCCCAATTTGCTCCAAAAGCTCCATGTGCCAGAACCCTGGTATTTGGCATGACTTTTCTCAGAACTAGGTCTCCAACTTTAAAAGGTCTTGCCTTCACCTTTTTGTTGTAATACCTTCGAACTCTCTGTTGATATGCTGCTAACTTCACTTGTGAATCTGCTCTCAACTCTTCGACCATGTCCAAATACAGTCTATGATTGACCTCATTGCTCTCGGGATCAAAATACTTTCTTCTCAAGGAACCTGTTCCAACTTCCACAGGTACCATAGCTTCACAACCATAAGTGAGGGTAAAAGGAGACTCACCAGTTGTAGTTCTAGGCGTGGTATTATACGACCACAAGACTCCAGGAAGCTCCTCTGGCCAGCTTCCTTTCTTATCTTCAAGCCTTGTCTTCAAAGTGTGCTTGATAATCTTATTCACTGCTTCAGTCTGTCCATTACTCTGCGGATAATACACTGCTGAAAATGCTTTTTGAATTCCAAACTGCTCACATAATCCTCTAAGCTCTCTACTATCGAACTGCTTCCCATTGTCAGAAATCAGTTTCTGTGGAATGCCAAACCTGCATACAATGGCTCGAAACACAAACTCAGTCAATTTTGACGCCGTAATCTTAGCAAGTGGTTCTGCTTCTGCCCACTTTGTAAAGTAATCGACTGCAACCACTGCGTATTTCACTCCTCCTTTTCCTCTCGGGAGCTCTCCAATGAGGTCTATTCCCCAAACAGCGAAGGGCCAAGGGCTAACAATCGGTTTAATAGGGGCTACAGGACGACTATCAAAATTTGCAAACCTCTGACAATTACTGCATGCCTGCACGAACTTTGTAGCATCTACTTTGATGGTTGGCCAATAATATCCTTGTCGAAGGACTTTCATGGCTAAAGAATTACCCCCCGAGTGATTTCCACATACTCCTTCATGAATTTCCTCGAGGATATACTTGCATTGTTCTCCAGCTACACACTTGAGCAAAGGCTGATTGAATCCTCGTTTATACAGAACTCCATCATAAATTACATACCTGGCTGCATGATACCTCAGCTTCCTGATGTCACTTTGATTGGGAGGTAGCTCCCCTTTGTCCAGGTAACGATGTATTGGGGTCATCCAGGAATCTTCAACTGGAAATTCAATGTCCATTACCTCTTCCTTGAAAACACTAGGTTGCTCCTGGATTTGAAGCGGAATTACTCCCAATAACGTGGACTCTCTTTGTGACCCTAGCTTGGCCAATGCATCCGCCTTGGTATTCTTTCCTCGAGGTACCTGATCCAACTTCACTTCTTTGAACCTTGCGATCAACTCCTGGGAGTACCTCAAATATAAGTCTGTTCTTGGCCCTCTCGCCTGAAAACCACCACGAATCTGCCAAACTACTAACATCGAATCGTTAAACACTCTGATATTCTCTACTTTCATCTCCAAAGCCAACTTGAGGCCTGCAATCAATGCCTCATATTCTGCATCATTGTTCGTGGCTTTAAAAGCAAAATGAATCGAGCTATAGAGTTGGTGTCCTTCTGGACTAACTAGTTCTATGCCTGCACCTGCTCCACCACTGTTAGCAGCTCCATCTACATACAGTGTCCACCAAGGTGCACAGTTGTCGTTGTCTGCCTGTTTTTCCACCACCTCTTTTGGCCCCTCTTGGCCAGTAACCTCCACATGAGGTGGAAACTCGATTAAGAAATCTGCTAAAGCTTGAGCTTTGATTGCTGTCTTTGGCTTATATTCTATGTCAAACTGTCCTAGCTCCACAGCCCACTTTAGCATTCTTCCGGAAGTTTCTGGCCTATGCATCACTTGCTTAAGTGGATATGAGGTTCTCACCTCAATCTTGTGAGCTTGGAAATAAGGTCGCAGCTTCCTGGAAGCTAGAATCAATGCGAAAACCAGCTTCTCCATTCCTGTGTACCTCGTTTCTGCATCAAGTAACCTTTTACTAACATAGTAAACTGGGCTCTGCTGTCCATTCTCTTCTCGAACCAGAACTGCACTAATAGAATACTCTGACACAGCCAAATAAAGTATCAATGTTTCTCCATCCACAGGTTTGGCTAACAGTGGGGGGGCTCCCCAAATGTTCCTTTAGCTTTCCAAATGCTATCTCACATTCTGCGGTCCACTCGAATTTGTTTCCTTTCTATATAGCTTTAAAGAACTCCTGACACTTATCAGTGGACCTCGAAATGAATCTATTCAAGGCTGCAACTCTACCTGTAAGAGACTGAACCTCTCTCACAGTTCTCGGAGACCTCATATCAATCAATGCTTTAATCTTAGCTGGGTTGGCTTCGATACCCCTGTGGTTTACCATGAAACCCAGAAACTTTCCTGATTCTACCCCGAATACACATTTTTGTGGGTTCAGCTTCATTCTGTACTTCCGCAAGATTCCAAACATTTCTTCTAAGTGCTTCACATGGTCAACAGCTTCCTTAGACTTAACTAGCATATCATCCACATATACTTCCATAGTATGGCCAATTTGGTCTTTAAACATCATATTCACCAACCGTTGGTATGTGGCTCCAGCATTAATCAATCCAAATGGCATGCATACATAGCAATAAAGACCTCTATCCGTAATAAAAGAAGTATGCTCTTGGTCAGGTTCATACATAGGGATTTGATTGTAACCTGAATATGCATCCATGAAGCTAAGGAGGGCATGTCCAGCTGTTGCATCCACTAACTGATCAATCCGTGGTAGTGGGAAACTGTCCTTCGGGCATGCTTTGTTGAGATCTGTGAAGTCCACGCAGGTTCTCCATTTTCCATTAGGTTTCTTTACCAAAACAGGATTCGCCAACCATACTGGGTAAAAAGATTCTTTAACTAATCCTGCATCCAATAATCTGTCGACCTCTTCTTTCAATGCCTGAGCTCTTTCTCCACTAACTGGTCTTCGCTTCTGTCTCACACCTTTCTTTTCTGGATCAATATTCAACTTATGACACATGACCCTTGGATCTATCCCTTCCATATCTGCATGACACCATGCGAACACATCCAGGTTCTTGCCCAAAAAGGTAATGAGAGATTCCTTTAAGGCTGGATCGAGTTGAGCTCCAACCTTCAACACCTTTGTACCATCTTTGTCATTGATCTTCACATCCAGAGTTTCACCTGCTGGTCCAGCCTTAACCATGGTTTCTGGCATTCGAGGATCTAAGTCTACCTCCATCTCTGTGGCTGAGTCCTCTTGAGGTTCCTGGACAGTAGACGGTTCCTTCGTACATGACATTCCTTCTCTTTAATGCTGGCTGACTGTCTTCATTGCTTCCATTATGTTTCAGTTTTTGGGATTTTTCTTCATCCAATCCTTCTACCATACACACGTCACCATCCTTGTCCGTAGGGGGTGCACTTTCTATCAGTAAGTAGGGGGTATCTGGTCCCCGAAAAACTGGAATCTCAGCCTGAGGTTCCTCTTCTATGATCTCTTCAATTCTTATAGCTCTACAGGATGCTGACACAAAACCTTCCAAAGGCGAACCGCGCAGGTCGACCGTTATTTTGTCTGGGTTCTTTCCTGGAAAACTATCAGGAACCTCGTCCATAGGTTCAGGCAATTTAGCAGCTCTAGCTGCATGCTGCAAAGCTTTGGTGTAACACTCTCTAGACTCATACTGACATCCTCGAACTATACCCACTCCATTTGGTGTCGGGAACTTCATAGTGAGGTGGTAAATGGAGGTTATTACCCTCATCTCCTTCAAAATGGGTCTTCCCAAAATAGCATTGTAATTCATATTCTCTTCTATAACGATGAATTCTGCTAACTGTGTAATGCAACATGGTTTATCACCTAAAGTTACTGGCAAACGAATCTTACCTTTGATAGGAACCTGATTATTAGTGAATCCATACAAGGTATCGTTTGTTGGAGTTAAATCTTTATCCAGAAAATGCATCTTCTTGAAAGCTGAGTAAGACAGCAAATTTACAGAGCTTCCATTATCAACTAGCACTCGATGAACCTCATAAGATCCAATTCCTGCCTCAACAACCAAAGCATCAGTATGGGGATGATGTACCCAGGAAGCATCTTCTTCAGTGAAAGTAATATCTGCATCCTCTCCTTCGAACAACTTTGGGGACCTCTGGGACAGATTGTAAATACTGGTCAAAGGACGTTCTTTAGCCTCACGGGTATACCTCTCCATGGCATTCCTGCTGCTTCCTCCAATGTGGGGACCTCCTATAATTGTGCGTATGCACCCAGCCTTAGGTGGTCCTTCCATCACGACAGGTTCCTGTGTCTGTGTCTTCTGAGTCTTCTCATCTCTATACTTTTTCCTTCTTGAGCCACCCATTCACTTAATTGCCCTTGTCTGATTAGAGTTTCAATTAGATCTCTGAGGTGACGACAATCTGCAGTATTATGCCCATTATTATCATGGAAGTCACAGTAGGGGCGCTCATTCTTATTCCCTGGGGGACCAATTCTGAAAGGTTTCTTAAACCATGAGGACTTCTCATTCACTGCGTAAATATGATCAATCGGAGCTACCAAAGGGGTGAAAGTTTCATAGACGGGTCTCTCAGGTCTATTGTTGTTATAGGAAGCTGGTGGCGGTACCTGACTCATGACAGGTTTAGTAGGATTCACAGCTTCAGGCTTCACCTGGGATGTGCGACTAACCACCTTTTTATTGTCACGACCATTGGGGCTTCTTTGTCTCGACCTCTTGCTTCCACTTTGCCTTACAAAATCTGGATCCTTCCTTAATTCAGCTAGAGACTCCTCTACCAGACGAAAGGGTTCTGCCTGGGCATAAAAATCTGCCAACGTCTCTGGTTCTTTTCCCTGCAGTGCTTTCCAGAAATCTGAGCCTCCTTTGACTCCAGCAATTAAGAAGTTCTTTATTGTTTCCTCAGATGCTTTCCTAACTTTAGGAACCTCCGCATTAAACCTCTTGAAATATTCTGTCAACGTTTCACTAGGTCTTTGTTTGATATTGGCTAAAGTATTGGTTGGTGGTGCAAATGCAACAGATGCTCTAAATTGAGTGACAAAGAGCTTCCCCATACTTGCCCAAGAACCAATCGAATCTGCAGGTAACCTTTTGAACCATTGATGGGCTCCTCCCTGTAGAGTTGCAGCCAGTAACCTGCACCTGGTGGCTTCCTTCACTTGATAAACATCCATCTCTGTGTCAAAACGACTAAGGTATTCAATGGGATCAGTAGTCCCATCGAATTTCAATTCATTCGAAGGCCTATAAGACCTAGGCAGAGCTGACTTTCGAACCTTCTTGGTGAAAGGAGAAGCTATTATAGGGTTCACAGCAAGATTCTTTTCATCCTTGAGTTGAGCCAAAATTTTCTTGACATCCTCTGCTGTCACCTCCCCAGTAGCTTCCGCCTTTGTCTTCTTACTCGTTCCTTCTTCCTCTTGCGACTCTGCAGCGCTTGATTCTTCAGTATCCTCATCTGAATCCGTGCTTTCTTCTTCAATTATCTCGACAGATGGGTCTTTATCTTTCTTCTTTTTCTTTGAGGAACCTCCAGTCTTGGTTTTCTTCTTTTCCTTGGACCCTGTACGGCCCTTGCTACCAGTTTTACTCTTCTCTGGATTCTCCATATCTTCCTCACCATTATCTTGCTTCGGTTCTTCACCATCGTCTGGAACCTCCTCTCCATTCTCAGATTCTTCAAAATTCAACTGTTTCGGAGTAACCTTCGACTTCTTGCTTTTCTTTGCCTTCTTTTTCTTCTTTTTGCTTGAAGCCTGCTCCAAAGTCGACAAACGTTCTCCCACAGTCTTTAAGATCTCCATCATGGCTGCTTTAGTAACCTTCGGTGCTCTGGGAGGAGATGTGTTCCCCTCGTGAATCTGTCGTTCAGAACGGGTTGTTTCGCTATCCGAGTTGCCTGACATCTTTTCCACTCTTAAGATATTAACTAACCCCTCCTTCTAGCGCCAATGTTGATGAGTGGATTTCGTAATCAACTTATATGAGGTTTACAGGTAGTTGTTTAGGCTAACGATCAACTGTTCTATGAAAAGGTTTGGGTTGTGTTTGTGGGGGTTGAGCTGAGCTCGAGGGTATCTCCAATAATCTCAGGTGCCTTTAGAGAAAATTAGAGAACTTAATGCGTCATACCCTGAGGTGCCTACGTACCCTTGTATTTATAGGGATCAAGCTCACGTAGTTCTAATATGATTCTGTCTCTTACTGGAATAGCTGCATTCGGTCATCTAATTCGTGTTGGACTCAGGTTCCTTTAGAGCCTTTCACGAACTAGTTTGGCTAAGTGGAGTAGAACTCGAGTTCGTTCCCCACTTATGATTCTCTCATTGGATAGAGTTATTCTAGGATCATCTGCGCCCTAGAATTATACTCAGATACCAATTCGTTTATCTGTTCTAGATGATTTCTAGAACTTTCTGTTGGCAACTCGTAGGAACCTGGTGCTCAGGAACCTACGTTTCAGGAGCCTGTTTCTCAGGGACCTCCTTATTTCGGGACATATCGCTTAGGGACCTCCCTTTGGGTGTCAGTACCTGCACAAATAACAAACTAGTTAGACTGGATAACTCTTCATATGCTTTTATCATCTCTATGGCTGTTGTTATGCTAATTCGAACTCCTCGGCTGGGAGGAACCTGGTCTTCTAGTGCTCAGCTCAGCTTCCTGACCATTGGGAACCTCCTGATACTCGTACTTCCTTAGTCATTTCTTCTATCTGACCTTCACAACTCGTAAGGGATCTATCTTCTGGCTTGTATGAATCGAACCCTATAGCTTAATGGGCCTAAATCTAGCCCATGGAGATTTTGGGCACAACAACCATATTTATATGTTTCTTTTCAGGGATTGTTACGAGAGCGAGAGAAAGCTATTCACAACTCCAATATATGGGAGAGGAATCCAATTTACTACTTCATGGATCCTTATTTCATTGTCCTTGGGTTGGATCACATGAAAAAAATCAGAAGAGCAGCTAGGAAGGGTGAGAATGAGGAGCAGAAGGCATGGCATGCAGCACTTCGGAGTTTTAATGGTTTTGCCACTTTAGCCATTGGCCCCTCCATTATCGAGGCGGAGTACATATTCATTCCATGTTGTGTTGGAAATGCTCATTGGATCTTGTTCATGGTTTCTACGAAGACGTTATAGTCATAGACGCGTGAGGTCCATGCCAAGTCTTTTAATTAATATTTGTACCGATACTCATGCCAGCCTAATTGAAACTCATGCCGATTACTGATACTCATGCTAGTTCTTTTGCTGATAGTCATGTTAGTATCATGCTGGTAGTCATTGGAGTGTATTTGATTAAAGGCCCCCGTTCTTTGTCAACGGTTTGCCAAACTACTGTTACACAACAAACGGTTTTAGAATCGTTGGATTAACCATCCAAAGGATCTGATTTTAAAAAAATACATCCCGTACCGCAGAAAGCTTCTGCGGTATATATGGGTAAATTACGAAAATGCCCCTGCCCTCGTACCGCTGAAACTTTCTGCGGTACGTTCCCGTGTCGCGGAAACTTTCTGTAGTACGGGCATGTTCCCTTATCCACATCCGACATGAAGCTTGTTCTCATTTATACAAACCACACAACCCACACTTCTCTCTCTGCACAAATCCTGAAATTTGAAGAAATTGTAGTGAGATTTTCATCAATTTTGAGGTAACATTTCTCTCTACTATTTTTGTTATTCGTTATGACGAATAGATTATTTGCTCGTATGTTTGGTTCGAAAAATAAAAAAGATAATGATAAAAATAAAAAAAGTTGAAGATTCATTACATCTTGATGATTTAAGTATTGATGAGGTTTTAGATGAAAGTAGATGACACGATTGCATTGAGCATATGCAACAAGCCGTTAAACCCCTAGGCAGCCCTAGTAGGACGAGTGTTGTCTCGTGAGGGTTTATAGTGAATATACCCACAAAATTCATCTAACCATGCAAAAGATCAATGCTAACACAACACCACACACACAAGTCCTCTCATGCCACATCAACTTAAGAATCAAAGCAAACATATGATGTCTTGGTGTCGAAAGTGCAAGTATTCACGTAGTCTACTCAACCAACATGCAGAAGGTCATAAAAATTCATGTCAAGTGTAAAAATCGTTGGTAATCATGCTAAGCCCACAAGAAATACATCTTTAAGTCTAAACCCGGGATCTCCTATGCCAAAACAAGTAATAACTCACCTTTCACTCAAAAACGAATATTCACTCAAGAACAAGGTTAAGTGTATCACTCAATTCCAACAAAATCATAAACACAACTTGACACTCGCAATCAATCTCACTCTCAACACAACATACATCACTGATGACAATCAAAAGGTCTTTATTCGGGTTGTAGCGTGGGCTAGGGACCAGGTATGTCAAGTAAAGCTAAAACAGGTTAAATGTCAAAAGCTAGTACCCAACAATATAATTCATTCCATTCCCTTTCTATTAAAACAAATACTTCCCCACACTTGAATTTTTCAATAACCCTTACATAATAACTTGACTAGTCGAATGAAGAGGGATCATACAAACATAAGAATGCTCTCAAATTTATTCATTTATTTTTCTTTTTTTTCTATTTTTTTTTCTTTCTCTTTTTTTTTTTAGAGAGCTAAATAATAAACACAATGATCCATAGATATTTTTATGAATTTCGACTAGCAAGCATCAACCCAAAATTAATATTCCCCAAAAGTATGATCATCAATAACCCCCCCTTTCATTACTCTCTTAAGCACGATACTAGCCTTTGACAATTTAGGTTCAAATTTAATGTAAGGCCAATAGAATAAAAAGGATAATGGCAAGTAATGTGGTGTGTCACCGAAAGAATAGGATTAAGCTCAACGGGTTAACTAATTGATCATGTATAAAAGGTGTGGAAATATGGGAAACACGAGGTTAAACCTAAGTGCCTTTATCATCTCATCATCAAGTAATGTCATGCATTTCAAGAAAGATCTCAAGTAAGTGCTAGCAATGTAAACAACATGTGGACACTCAAGCAAACGAAAAATCATGCAAAAGATATGCATATAGGCTCAAAACTCACTTGGTGTGACAAAACATAATCAATCCCAGGTAACAAGACTCTCTAACGGACCTACTTGTACTCAAAGCATGTAAACCAAGTCATCTTGCACATATTCATGTCATTCTAATCACTTACAACATCCAATTAAGTCTACCAGCTTCAATTTGCTAGTGTAAGTGTGTGCACAAGAACAAAGCATGTCACTTCTCATACAAAAGCGTCAATAAACACAAGAATTCTACGCATGCATGGGTGTATCAAGCAAAATACAACAACTAATCAAATTGCATGGCTAGAATTATTTTTGGTATTTTTAATTTTTTTAATTTTTTTGGATTTTTTTTTTAATCATCGAGAACTCATCCCCACACTTAAGCGATTCATTGTCCCCAATGAACTAATGAACAAGATACAAAAATACAACTAAAAACAAAATAAAACTACACTAAAAAGAAAAGAAAGAAAACTCCCCTGGAATCAAGGTGTCGGGTGTAAAAACCATCCCTCATTTGCTTAGGAGCCACCCACGCACCACCAACAACTACCAAGAAATATCCTACCAAAAATACCCAATTAACAAAATTAATACAAAACCCCAAATTGACAAGAACACAAATTCGTAATAAAAAGAAAATATAGAAGAGATATCCCAACTACGAATCAAAGAGGTGAACTTGCAATTAATTCCTCTTTAGAATTGAATTTTTAGAGATTTAAAGAAAATAGAAGAGGAATTGGATTTGTATGTATAGGTGGGTATATAATAATAATAATAATAAGAATAAATAATAATAATAATAATAATAAATATAATAAATAATAATAATAATAATAATAATAATAATAATAATAATAATAATAACAAATATGAATAATAACTATAATAAAAATAATAATAATAATAAATAATAATAATAATAAGAATAATAATAAGAATTAGAATAGATATAGGTTTAGAATTTTGGTGGAGAGATGGGAGGTTTTGAAATTGAAATAGGAAAAGAATTAGTTGAAAAGAGGGAGTATAAATAGAATAGGAGGTGAAAAGAATTTTTTTTTTATATATAAAAACGTACACAGGTGAACAACAACAACACACACAGGTGAACAACAACAACAACTGTCAGCTTCTCTGCTTCACGCGAAGCTTGCGCGCGCGTCCAGCAATCTGCCCCAAGTGCAGTTGCGCAGGCGCAAGCTGCGTTACAGCCCCGCAAACTGCGTCATCTCCAGTAACGCAGGTGCAACCTGCGTTACACAGCCGCAACCTGCCCCAATTGCAGAAACGCAGGTGCAACCTGCGTTACACACTAAATTTCGATTTTTTTTTTTTCAACAACACTCATTTTTTTTTCCCAACAAGGCTTGGGTTGCCTCCCAAGAAGCGCTTTTGTTTAACGTCGTTGGCTCGACGTCA
This sequence comes from Kitagawia praeruptora, assembly GCA_037693485.1. Classification (NCBI taxonomy): domain Eukaryota; kingdom Viridiplantae; phylum Streptophyta; class Magnoliopsida; order Apiales; family Apiaceae; genus Kitagawia; species Kitagawia praeruptora. Next base: position 79,918,102 of record CM075354.1, read on the forward strand.
CTTCCTCAACTCAAGGCGGTCTCAAAAGAATTACTGAACCATCCTCAACAGAAAGACCATTCCTACGAATGTTGACATCTCGGTTGCTTGCTTTCCACAAAGCTCTTCCATCAGACTTCAACTTGATTTTACTACCCAACGGCCAAATCTTCTTCTTTTTCTTCTTCACACCTCTAAGGTGCTTCTCCGACTCAAACAGCAGAACAAAACTTTCTTCTTCCTTATCATTGGTTTTCCACCTTCGCAACACGTTATCATGCCCCTCTTCAAAAATCACTAACTCATTATTGAAAAGGACATACCTCAAATGTGGTGGAAGTTTCCCAAGATTAATACTCGAGAGATCTCGAACTGAAGAACTGTCAATGGAATCAATGTTGTGATCATTCAACTCAAGAATCAATGAATCGACTTCAGCATGTCCTTCTCCTTCTGTAGCTTCAAGCATGAGCACTGCTTCCAATGTATCATTCAATAGAATCTGATGAGTATAATCTTGGACAATTTCATCTACAACATCAATACTGCAACAAGTATTCTCAAGCAAAGGGGATTTAAGAGCAGAGGTTAGAGTAAAAGCAATTTTATCATCACCAACACTCAATGTGAGAGTCCCACTTTTAACATCTATAATAGCACCTGCAGTACAAAGAAATGGTCTACCTAAAATAATAGGTATCTGGCTATCCTCTTCCATATCTAGAACTACAAAGTCTACAGGAATATAGAATTTTCCAACCCTAACAGGCACATCCTCTAAAATTCCAAGGGGATATTTTATCGAACGGTCTGCCATTTGCAAAGTCATCTGTGTACATTTTAATTCTCCCATATTTAGTTTTTGAAAAACCGAGAGAGGCATGACTGAGACACTAGCGCCTAAATCACATAAAGCTTTATCAATGAACAATGCACCTAAATGACATGGGATCGAAAAACTACCAGGATCTTTAAGCTTAGGTGGAGACTTATTCTGTAAAATAGCACTACACTCTTCAGTAAAAGCTACTATCTCTACCTCACCAAAAGACCTTTTCTTAGTGAGAATATCCTTAAGAAACTTTGCATATGATGGAACTTGAGAAATTAAATCAGTGAAAGGAACTGTTACCTCAAGATTCTTGACAAGTGTCATGAACTTACCAAACTGCTGGTCCACCTTAGTTCTGTTCATCCTGCTAGGGAATGGGAGCTTTGGCACAAATGGTGGAGGAGTAACTGCAGTCTTCTCTTTATCATTTTTCTTGCTTTCCTCAATTTCACTTTCGCTTGTATCTTCAACAACTTTCTCTACCTTGTCTTTCTTAGAATCCTCTTTTTCTTTCTCAGTAGGAACATCATCAGTAGGCATTGGAGGAGCATCATATGTACGACCACTCCTAAGAGCAATGGCATTCACATTTTCCTTTGGCTGAGTTGATTGTGCTGGTAGAGAGCCTTGTTGCCTTGTAGATGAAGAACTAGCCATTTGAGCAATCTGAGTTTCCAACATCTTGTTATGTATCTCCATCTGGTTCATCTTTGTTTGCATTTGTAACAATATCTTCATCATGTCACCTTGATTATCAGCCTGTACAGCTTGATTGGCTTGAGGAGTATAATTCTGAGGAGGCCTTTGGAATCCAGGGGGATTCATAGGTCCTTGAGGAGGCCTATACTGCTGCTGTGGATGAGGCTGGTACGACTGCTGATATTGATGCTGATTAGGAACACTTGAATTCTGAGCGTTATTGTTCCTATATGAGAAGTTCGGATGATCTTTCCAACCAGGATTATAAGTGTTGGAGTACGGATTGTACTGCTGCCTCTGTTGGAAAACATTTGCTTGCTTCATCTGAAAATGTTGTGAATTTTGGGCATTGTATTGGCAATCGTTACCATAGTGGCCTTGGATGCCACAGACTTCACAAACAGGATTATTCATAGGAGCCATGGATGACAATGCATTGATGCTCATAGGTTGAGTAGAGGGCTGAGATGTCTTCAATGAGTGGATCTCCTGAGTTAATGCAGCTAGTTGAGATGATAATAGAGAATAAGCATCCACTTCAAGTTTACCCCCTTTCTTGGTTGCTCTCGGATTACTGAAGTGATTGGCAGCCAAATTTGAAAGAAAAGCATATGCATCATCAACTCCTTTATCCAGAAATACACCACCTGCAGCGTTATCAACCATACCTTTTGTCTCAGGATCAAGACCATTGTAGAAGCGTTTAAGCAGAAACCACTTCTCAAGACCATGGTGAGGGCATGCACGTTGATAATCCTTGAATCTATCCCAAGCATCCCGAAGAGATTCACCATAATCTTGCTTAAAACCCATCATCTTGTCGATCAAGTCGTCGGTTCTGTTAGGAGGGAAGAACTCAGTTAAGAAGGCTTGAGCAATCTCATCCCACTTGGTCAATTCAATATCGTTCAACCACTTTTGAGCTTTATCACGAAGAGAGAAACCGAACAACATGACTTTCAACTGGTCTGGAGTGACTCCCTGATGTTTAATTGTAGAACAGAGCTGTTGAAAGCGTTGCAGATGATTTGTAGGGTCTTCAGAGGCAAGCCCAGCAAATTGATTCTGTTGGATCATAGTGAGCAAAGCAGGCTTGATCTCGAAATTTGCTGCTTGAATCGCTGGCATAGCAAGGCCAGTAGGTACCCCACTCGGAGAGGGCTGTGAGTAATTCTTCAAAGATTTGGGAGGAAGGTCCGCCATCTCAATCTTTGGTTCAGATATCCTTTGCTGCTTCTCTTTCCTTTGTTGATCTATGTATTGTTGACAAGTAATTCCAGAATCTGGACTAAGAGGAGTTGTATCCTCTTTCGCTTGATCTTCTTTCGTTTGAGACCTGGTCTTGGGCATCAACAACTAAACAAGGAAAAGCAGTAAGATCGGTCTCAGTTGGAACAAGAGTTCCAAAGAGACAAGAGAAACAATCTAAAACAATCAAACTAAAATTATAGAAACTAGGCGTCTCCCCGGCAGCGGCGCCAAAAACTTGATGTGTCAAATTATACCTAACCGCAAGCGCACGGTATCTATTGTAGTAGATATTAGCAAATACGGGTCGAATCCTCAAGGAGACAGTTTCAGTTTCAATTCAATTGCTATCAATTGTTTCTAGTCACAACGATTGTTTGAGAATTTTATTAACTACTAAAACAAATTTAACAAAGGTTTTAAATCAATCAATTAAAGGATCTAGGGCAATTCAGGTTCACCATGCTTACACCAAACAAATCACAAAAGTATAGCTTTTCAATGGGATTAAGTAATTAAAGCAATGGTGGTTAATCTTTCTCAAGCATTAACACTCTCATAATATCTAATGATGTTCTCACACTCACCTTCAATTCTGCTAATTGTATGTAAGCCTCTAGTAGTAAAATCTTTCGATCTATTACTCCTATTGCAATCGATTAATCCGTGATATTGCGCAATTACACAAATTAAGAATTATAACATATCAATCAGAATTACTCTCTACCCATCAATCTACTAATCAAATTAAGCCCAAATCATGGTGCAAACATGGCTCCCCTTAATACCCTAGAATTAAACTACTCACTCATGGTAGAATAAAAACTAATAATAATTATAATGAAGAAAGCCATATAAAACATATACTAATAAACAAGATGAGATAAAGAGTACCTTAAACTTTGTATTAACGAAGAACAATGATGATCCAAATTAAACCAAGTGCTTACCAAAGAAGAGAGATGAAGAGAGAAAAACCAAAACCCTAACTTATGTAAAAATACGTATCTCCCTCTATCTCTCCTCTTTCCACGTTTTTATAATAAAACCCCCCAATAAAATCTGATCTCTATCTTCTAATAAAAGTATTTTTAATATCCTAATCAATTTACAAAAAGATATCCATAATTAAATAGAATTTTCTTGTAAAATTCGTCACTAATTTTGCTCCTCTGTTTCTGGGCTCTTCCAGTTGGATTTTGCTTACTGGACCACCTCTGAATTAAAGATAATTCCCTAAGCTTCGCGTGGACAGTAAGATCGTCAAATTCTGACTTCTGGAACTCAAGATATGGCCCAAACAGTGCAGGCAGCCCGTATAGCCCAATATTACGAATTTTCTCCTATTTTATCTCCAAAATAGCTCTTTTTGCTCCAAATCCTTCCAAGTTATGAATTCTTTATTTCCTACAATAAAACAATAAAATCTATTAAATAAAAATCCAAATCAATGCAAAACATAATAAATATGAGAATAAAATCATCTAAAATATATATAAAAATATACTCTATCAAACCCACACTTCTCTCTCTGCACAAATCCTGAAATTTGAAGAAATTGTAGTGAGATTTTCATCAATTTTGAGGTAACATTTCTCTCTACTATTTTTGTTATTTGTTATGACGAATAGATTATTTGCTCGTATGTTTGGTTCGAAAAATAAAAAAGATAATGATAAAAATAAAAAAAGTTGAAGATTCATTACATCTTGATGATTTAAGTATTGATGAGGTTTTAGATGAAAGTAGTGATGAGCCTAGCACCCCCAAATTTGTTTATAATGATGAGTTCATTAATGTTGATGAAAATGATGAATTTGGTAGTGTTGAGGTAGATGATGATTTAAAGGGTGAAATTGAAAATGAGGATAATGTAAAGTGGATAAGCAGGCTCATCGTTCATCGAATCTAGAAGGATTAGTCATGCAAGAAACCTGATGACCTGCCACTTTTTTACATAAAACCGGGCTTAATTTGTCCGATTAAAGCATCTCCAATCATTAAGAATCTTTAGGTAAAAGTGTGAATTACATGTCATATATAAAAATTTTAGAGAATATGCAAAATAATTTCATCTCCAATGGTACATTATTGTTATCTAAAATTATAGCCAACCCCTTCATATTGGCTTTATTTGTAAAAAAACTGCACATCATCTATTACCATATTGAAATAATGTATTCATTTTAAACAATCTAAAATAACAATAACATACTATTTTTAAAATATAACCGATCAATACAACCAACTCCATTGGAGTACAATTCCTTACAGATTCATCAAATTTTACATAATCGTTATTTTACATTATTTTAGAAAACCAATTTAGCAAATACAATTGGAGATGCTTAGGGATGGGCTCCATAGAAATGTTTTATGCCCCGCACAGCTTATAATCTTTAATTAAAAAATAAATAATTTAATTTAGAAATTATAAGAATAAATACTTAATATTAATTAGATATTTATAAATATAATTTACTAAATAAATGAAATATTTATTAATATAAATAATCATTACGGTCAAAGTTGTGGTCTCCTAAACATCTGGAACCGAACTCCTTTTGCTTAGCAAAAAATAAATCAATTCCAACCGGGGTTCCAACTTTAAGAAGATATCAATTTGCATTTCTTTTGTGATAATTCTTTTTTTCCTCATAGTTAGTCGAGGTCTAAGCTGCGGTCTCCTAAACGTCTGGAACCGAACTCCTTTTACTTAGCAAAAAATAAATAAATTCCAACTGGGGTTCCAGCTTTAAGAATATATCAATTTCCATTTCTTTTATGATAATTCTTTTTCCGCATAGTCAGTCCACTTGATAGTAAATCCTTGTGGATTATAGATTCAACGTTTTTCTTTCTTCCACAATGATTTTTCTTTGACCAGTCTTGATAGCTTGAACCATTGAAGTTAATGACGAATTATCACTGTATAATGTTGACACTCGATGCATGGTCTGGTTCATGAGTGACTAACCGCAATGACTGTTCTTCATTTATCGATTCTAAAGCTGTGATTCATATCTTCTTTTCACTTCAACCTTTATTCAAACCTTTCTCATATGCATTCTACCACTGTAAAAACCTTTGTCAATTCAAATAGAATCCACTATCTTGATTACTGCACTGTCGCTTGATCAAATGAATGAACTTCTTCCAATGTAGTATAACATCAAAACTGTAGATTGACTTTATTTTCTTTCTTGACAGTCGAAACTTTTTGAGATCCCTGTGACAATTGATATACTATTTACCATTACATTCTTGTTTAAGTTGTGAATCATAGATGTTTACAAATAGGATTAAACATACTTTCAATAACTGCGATTCTATAATATCCAAATCAATTAACTAATATAACAAAATCCTATAGATCTAAGATCCTAGATGCCAAAATAAAAAACCTACTCTCACAAAGAGAAGGAACAAAACCTAATATATGGATAGACAAAATCCATTTACGGGGTACTAGACTCTCAATAAAGAGATATATTTATTGAAAAACAAAGTAAAATCAAGGAAAAGAAACGGTAGTTATCATTCATAAGGAGAAAATACAAAATCCAGTATATTATTAGATAAAATCCATTAACGGGGTACTAGACTCTCAGTAAATAGAGATATTTATTGAAAAAGAAAGCAAAATCAAGGAGAACAATAAAAAGGGGGTATTATTAATAACTAGATAGGTCGATACATATAAAATTATCTATTGTTTCTAGTAAAAGGTGCCCTTTTTAATTTTTTATTCTTGAATTAAAGTATTAGTATTTAATTTCCATATCATAATCTAAGAGCAGACATATCGAATTTTCTTGTTTGGTTGATAATATTTATATTTAAATATCAACAAAACCTAAAATATAGGTAAAAAAAACTTAATAACGTGGTAGATAGATTCTAAACAAACATAGATATTTATTAACAATAAACAAAACTAAAAAAAAAAAAAGAGGGCTTCATTTTATGTATTCTACTCTTAGTTTTGTTTTGTAGCATCTCAATGCTGTTTTCAGTCATATAATAATATACTTAGATAAGTTGGGCAGAGAGTAATATTAAATGTAATTGTCATTTTATTCGTGTAGTTTAGTATTGTTTTCTATTCAAATTTCGGGTTTAAATTTAAATATAAACCTCAATCCAAAAATTCGGGTTTGTTATACCCAAAAATTCGGATTTCGGATTGGGTACAATCAAATTGAATTAAATTGCCATCCCTTTCATGGTAAAAGAAAACTAATAATTAATATACCATATTCTAATAGAAAAGAATAAAAAATTCAACATATATACAAACTCCTAAACTGAATATACATATTTTAAGTTGTCATTAAAAATAAGCTAAGGGCAATCACAGTAAACTTTAAGATTCATATCTTACTATAAGAATGAGATATATTGGACTTGTTTGATTGATTGATAATGTTTATTTTTTATAGTAAATCAATTCACTAATAAAAGAAGATACGATTTGTAAAAATGATATTGAACGAACAAATAGGGAACTATATCAAATGAAAGTTTCCTTTATCATAACTACGTTCGTTTAATGGATCTTTCATAGTAGAGATCCTTTCTCATTTCGCTGAAAATGCAAACTTTTTTTTCAGAGAGATTATAATGATTTAAAACGATTGTGAGAAATAAGTGTTTATGAATTTTAATATGTATTCTATATATTGATCGCGACCCATACAAATTTTCTGAATAAATTAATATAATAAAAATTCTAGAAACCCACAATACTACACATTTAAATACACCATATTTCCAAATGGACAAAACTTAAAAATATGGGTAAAAATCTTATGAACATGTAGAAAGATTCTTAAAAATGAGAGAAATCAAATGAAAAACAAAATTATGAAAAAACAAAAAAGAAGGGATTCAAACGTTTTAGCAGGGGATGTAAATGTTATGATACTTGTTTGATAATATTAAAATTAATGCATTTAGTATAAATTGACGAGTAAATTATTTTATACATAAATAAATTAGATTCTTTCGATTTTTTAAGTAATGATTAAAATAAGGGTTTTTTTGAAAAATACCCAAGTTGTAAATTTTTTTTTTCAAAAATACGGTGCAACCTCAGTTGCAACCATAAATGCAATTTGCAACCAGAAATGCAACTGCTTGCAACCAGCTACACAACCACATATGCAACTTTTACCGTATTTTTGCAAAAAAAATTGAAAACATAGATATTTTTGATAATTTCCCTTACAATAATTTATTTATATTAATTAAATTATAAATTTTACCATTCGGTGCATAGCATGGGTAAAACGCTAGTCTCCAATCATTAATATTTTTTTCCTAACTAAAACTCGTTACATTTAATTTAAAACTTGCAAGCATTAATTTATACCCAAAAATATTACATTTTATCTTCCAGTCATTAATAATTAAAATATATTTTAAACTCGTATACGTTTATAATAAGGAAACATGAGTATAATTGTTGTTCTGATTAAACCATGTTGTCTTTCAAATATAAAACATAATCTTGTAAGCAATATATACCCAAAATTATCACATCATTTCTTCTAATCATTAATTAAATATATTTTAAATCTGTATGTACCTATCTATATTATTATATTAAAGCTGAAATATTGAAAATTTTGGTTTTCAGTGGTTTTTGGCCTTTTATCCTAATTAATAAATAATAAATAATATGATTAATGGTAATTAGCCGATTGTCTTTACTAATTAAAACGTGTTTACTTTTAATTAAACATATTACCTATTATAAATACCTAAAAATATCAATTGCATCACATCTTCTAATCATCAATATTTGTTTCCGATTTAAAACACATTACATTTTAATTTATAACATAATCTTACAATCATTAATGTACACAAAAAAATATCACATAATATCTTCTAATCATTAATATAATTATATCCTTATATATAATAAGCGTAAGGAGAATCTTATCCAATTTTTATAGTATGGTCGTCGACCAAAAGAGTATGAAACATTGGACCTTAAAATAGATAGATGTGATCCATTAGATCTAATAATAAAATGTTTATTTGATTGATAGTAAGATTATATTCAAATATCTAAAAGTAAATTTAATAATTTAAACCAAATATAAGTAGGTCTTCTTAATTAAATAGAATTAGATATAATATTACAAAGTAAGTGTTGTGGAATGAAAACTAGGTTAAGAATATGACGGCTAGGTTTTGTGTATTTAATGATAGGGTGCGTGAGCTTCGTGCTTTAATGGTTGCTCTCGTGCTCGTGGCTGAATCTGCCTTCACAAGATGCCTACGTACTTTGATGAATATCAAAGATCAAGCCAAAAACGTAGTTCTGAGAATGAGGGGTCAGACCCTTTATATAGGCTGAAGAGCCCTAGAATTATGGTAGGAGTCAGAGACTTGGTGGACAAGTCTTACTTGAGGAAGGTTAATTCTAGATCTATTCCTTGTAGGAATCAGTTTCCATGTTGGGATATGTATCTTGGAGGCTAAGTCAGGTAGGAATTATATCCTTGTTTGACTTTTATTTTGTTGAGCTGTTTATTACCCCCAATATCAATTACGAAATTAATATTATAATTGGGGTTTGGGACCATCTGGTGGGCCCCACGTTTGGACCATATCGGGTCTAATTAATGCCACATTAAATGTGTCTTTAGGGCTTACTTTTAGCCCATATAATTTGCCCCCCAACTTCTAGGAAAACTGATCAGGTTTTCCTTGAAGTCATAACGGCCTTATACGAGACTTGGGTCAGGGTTCATTGCTCTTACGTGAGTATTTTCAACAATATCATCTTAATGTAAAGCGTGGAGCGACCGACGCATTTACGACGATGTTGAACGACACTAATCGGTGTTATATGGCACTAGATAGCGGTATTCAGCCTTAAACAACGTTTAAACTGCGTTAAACAATGTTAAATGGCATAAAATGGTACTAACGGCACTAATCGGCGCTAAACAGTACTAATCGGCACTAATCTATGCTTAAACGGCACTGATCTGTGCTAATCGGCACTAACCTGTGCTAACAGGCACTAAACAGTGCTTATACAGCACTAAACGGTGCTAATCTTGACCTTTTTTCAGTGCTGAAACTCATCCGAGATTTGCTGAAAAAGTCGAGATCTAGGTCTGAAAACTACCCGAGGTTTGCTGAAAAAGTCGGGATTCAGGACCACGAACTAACCCGTGATCGGCCGGATCAAGGGCTAGCTCGTGGTCGACTAGCACCTGATCGGCCGAAGGGCCTTGATCCGAGGTGATCGGCCACGAGGTGACCGACCAGGAGGTGATCGGCCGAAGCTCCTCCGGAAGAGGTGGTCGGCCGTGGTGCCCCATGCACCGTGGTCGGCCGTGAGGTGGTTGGCCGCGGCCCCTCGTGCGCCATGGTCGATTGCCTCTCGGTTAGCTAGGCGATCCGGACGTGAAAACCTTTCGTGATTCTGAGGATCAAGAATCTTGATCGTGATCTCAAGTTACTATCTTGGTCATTCGTGACTTCATTATCTTAAGGATCAAGAATCTTGATCTTGATCTTGATCTTAAGTCGTCAGGGATCTAGGATTCAAAATCATCCGTGATTCTAAGGATCAAGAACCTTGATCTCAATCTTAAGTCGTCAGTTTGGTCCTTCGTGACTTCTGACGATATTACTCCTTAACTTATGATTAGCACTGCTAATCTTGTGATTATGGTTGATCTCCTTAATTAACTCCTTAAGCATATTTAGCTTTTCAGAAGTCACTTGTTTTGCAGCTCCAGCGATTATATCTGCTATTTATCTTCTGGCATATATGAATTACAACGATTATTTCTGTAAAACGCGGATAGTTTCTGTCCTTTATTTCATCTATAAACGATAGATGACCTGTAAATGCGAACCAAACTGAGATTCAACCTGATGTAGCAGTTGATGCATTTTCTATAAAAGAGGAGAAGTAGCCTTCATTTCAATTCATTTCTTCATTTCAGAGCTCTCAAATTCTTAAGCTCTCTAGCTTTCAAGTTACAAGATCAAGTTCCAGCTTCGAGATCATGTTTCAGATTCAAGATCAAGTTTCAGCTTCAAGATCAAGATGTCGGAAGGTGATCGCCCAATGGCTCCCCCTGTCTCCATGATGGAAGCTATGGCGAAGAGGAGTAAGATGAGAACAGCTAAAGGTAAAGAAGAAATCAAACCTCTTTCATATGTTGAACATAGATTTGAATCCTTATTAGATCTTCTAAACGTCATGAGGGACACATTCCCAAACTGTGCTAGCTTAGATGCTTTTAACAATCCTAGTAAGTTGAAGGAAAAAGATGTCCAGGAGATAAGGGACACATATCATTTTCCAAGTGCTATCAAAGTTCGTCTTCCAAACCCCTCAAACAGGACCTGCAACTGGCATCCTGAGAGGATTTGTGTTCACTGGGGTGCCCTTGACGCTGGGCTCAGATTCCCGGTTGATAACTTCATCATTAGATTGCTGGCGGAGTATCAGATCCATCCTTGTCAGTTGTATCCCAACGCTTGGAGGTATATCTCTATTTTTTTAATAAGATGTCGTCAATTGGGGATTCTACCGACTACTACAATGTTTCGAAGTATCTTTGGGGCCACTAACTCTTCTGACCACAAGAAAGGATGGGTTAGCCTCAAGCACCGAGCTAAAATCCCACACATGGTGAATCCCTTCTCCTTTCCAGATTCTTAGCATTTCTGGGAAAGAGAGTTTGTAGTTCTTGAATGGAAATGCGGTGACTGGGGCAACTTCTTTGTGAAGAGATTCGGATTCGTGGAAGATAGTAAACACTTCGTATGCGACCTTGATGACTCAGAATTATTGGATCAAGATAAGCTTCTTGCCGACGACGGCTGTACACACTATAAAACTTTTCTGAATGAAAAGAACCTTATTGAGGCTGGCCTTAGCTTTCTTTCCGTTGAGGGTAACTTTCTTACTTGAACTTATTATGAACTCTGTTTGTTCTTATCCCGATGTTTTTCTCTTTGTATTTCAGCCGCCGAGGAGATTGATAGCCGTCCTCAGAACCAGCCGACCGTGAGCAAGAGGATGAAGAAGAAGGCTATGGAATTACTGAATCCCACTAAGCCTCATATCCCTACTTTCTTGGAGCGCTGCACCCAAGGTGGGAAAAGATCCCGTAATGCTGATGGGGTTATCAGGACCCCTTTTATGCCGTCGTGGGGCATATGCGAACAAGACTCGGTTTGTGGAAGTCCTGACCTAGCTCTAGACTGGTCCAAGCTTTCAATCACTCCTCCTGACAGAGTGGCTTTACATGCTGGAGACAAGATGAATGAAAATCAGCTTCTGGGCACTCAAGCCTTGTACCAGGTATGACACTTCTCTTAGTAAGTTCGGTGTGATTTAGCCTTTACGAACTTCTTATGCCTTATCATCTTTTTCGTTGCAGGCTAATGCCTACTTCCAGGCTGTTTCCACCCAAGGCCTGGCTTTCAGGGAGGAGAATATATCCTTGAAAACTGATTCAGCAAGATTCAAGGAAGAGATTGATGATTTACATTCTCAAGTTACCCGTGCCGAAGCGGATGCTTTATCCTCCCGAAAGCAACTTGCCTCCTTGGCCCAAAAGAGAATGAATGATGCTAACAAATTGATTAAATCCTATCATAAGTCTGAAGAATTTCTGAAATTCATGGATGATCATGATGATGAGGTTCGCCCCTATAATATGTCTGTTGGTTGGGATAAAGCCATCAGCGCTGTGAGTCATAGGCATCCTTCTGTTGTCAACCCAGCTGATTTTCCTTGCCCTAACTGGGGTGTCAACCCGGCTAATCTAGCTTCTGGTTCGGGAACTAAAATTGTTCTTCAGACGTCAGGGTCCGGCTCCAAAGGCAGTCATCGATGTTCTGGATCCAACTCCAAAGGAGTTGTCCCAGTTGCTAGCCAAGACTCATCTTCTTCTGGCTCCCGTGGGAAGAAACCCCCACCCGCGAGGAAAGTTGGAGTGGTTCGACAACCGATCCCAGGCAAGAGGATGATCCGAAATGAAGGTAGTTCAAGCTCATCTTCTGGAGAGGAAGAGACTGGTAAAGTTGTGAAAACTACCGCGCAGCCGATGGTAGTTGTCGAACAAGGTGGTGCCGAGGAAGAGACTTCAGATGATGATTCAGATGAGGAGGAGTCGGGCGAGGAGAGCGGCGAGGAAGAATCCCCGGCTAAGTAGGTTGGGTACACCCCATGGCCTTGCATGGCCTTGTTTAGCCGCTTGTGGCTTTATTTTATCAGATTTCAATCAATGTCCTTCGGGACTTAACTCTTATTTGCGTGTTGTAACTTAATTCGAACCATGGCCCTTCGGGGCGTTTTATTTATGCATCTGTTTCCTTTATTCATATGCATATTTACTTTCAGTACTTGATCTTTCCAGACTTGCACTCAACAGGTGCCTGGTACATAAACAAAACATAGAATCATAGAATGGAAAACAGATTTGCATTGATAACTTGAAAGAGGGTTCAACCCTTACATAGATACTATGGTCCTACTCGGGGTACTAGACCCTAGAACGGTTTCATCGAACCTTATTTCTACCTCTCCTAATAAATAGATAAAAGCCAAGTCCTTACTAGGAAGGCTTATACATAATAAATCTTCAGGTTCAAAGCATGCCAAGTTCGGGGCACTTCATTCCCATCTAATGTCTCCAACTTGTATGATCCTCGTCCTAGTATCTTCTTGACTCTATACGGCCCTTCCCAGTTTAGGGCTAGCTTTCCCTTTTGGCCAACTCCAGAAGCCTCTATCTTTCTTAAAACCAAGTCACCTTGCTGGAAGAACCTCTCCTTAACCCTATGGTTGTAGTAAAAGGATGCCTTCTTCTGATGCTCCACATTCCTGGCATTTGCCTCGTCCCTGACTTCATCAATTAGATCAAGTGCGAGCCTCATGCCTTCTTCATTAGTCTCTTGTTCGTATGCCTCAACTCGAGGTGACGCATGCATGATCTCCAAGGGCACAACTGCCTCGGTTCCGTAAGCCAGCAAAAATGGGGTTGCTCTAGTGGTCACCTTGCAAGTGGTGCGATATGCCCAGAGTATAGGCAGTAACTCATCCACCCAAGTGTTCCTCAAGCGTTCAACTCTCTTCTTCAGTCCATCAACGATAATTCGATTAGCTACCTCTACCTGTCCATTAGCTTGTGGATGAGCTACTGAAGTGAAACGAAGCTGAATAGCATTTTCCTCGCAGTACTTTTAAACTCTTCATTGTTGAACTGGGTTCCATTATCTGTCACAAGAATTCGGGGTATTCCGTATCTGCAAATAACGTTCTCCCAAAAGAACTGGGCAACTTGTTTGGTGGTTATCTTGGCTAAAGGTTTAGCCTCAATCCACTTGGTGAAGTAGTCGATGGCCACTATCAGAAACTTTATTTGCGCTGAAGCCATAGGGAAAGGACCAAGTATGTCCATCCCCCACATTGCAAACGGAATAGGAGAGTTAATCGAAGTTAACATCTCAGGCGGCTGCCTTACAATTGGAGCGTGCTTTTGGCATCTGTCACACTTCTTTACATAATTCTGCGCATCGGTCAACATCTCTGGCCAATAGAATCCCAATCGTGTGATCTTGTGAGCTAAGGCTCTGCCCCCCAAGTGTTGCCCACAGATCCCTTCATGAACTTCTTCCAATGCTTCTCTTGCCTCTTGGGGCCTCAAACACTTCAAGTACGGGATAACAAACGATCTCTTGTATATGAGGCCTTCGATCAAGGCATATCTTGTTGCTCTTACCGACAGCTTTCGTGCCTCCAGGGCATTGTCAGGGAGCCATCCAGGTTCGAGGTGAGCTTTGATAGGATCAATCCAGCAACTTCCTACATCAATAGGTGCCACCAACTTAGAGTTGACGGTCGGGGCCTTCAAGACCTGGAAGTAAACACTCCCTGCATAATTCTCGATTTCAGAAGAAGCAAATTTAGACAAGGCATCGGCCTTAACGTTCTCTTCTCTCGGAGTGTGTTCAACATAGCATTCCTCAAACTGAGTCATAACAGCTTTCACGACTCTCAGGTATTTTGCCATAGTCTCATCCTTGGCCTCAAATTCGCCATTCACTTGCGAGACTACCAGTCTTGAATCTCCACACACTTTGAGGTTCTTGACCCTCATGACTCTAGCCAAGCCTAATCCGGATATCAATGCCTCATATTCAGCTTCATTGTTGGTGGTAGGAAAATCCAACTTCAAAGCGTACTCAATTGTGAACCCATCAGGGCTTTGCAAAACCAAACCTGCACCACTAGACTTTGTTTTTAATATTCCATCAAAATAGAGCACCCAATATTCCTTCCGATCAGCCACAAGTTCTTCATCTTTATCTCCACTCTCAGGGGTGGTTACTATCTCCTGCCCCCCGACTTCTTGGTTGCCAATGGTGCATTCAACCACGAAGTCAGCCAATGCCTGAGCCTTGATGGCTGTCCGAGGCTTATATGTGATATCGAACTCTCCTAACTCAACTGCCCACTTGATTAGCCTTCCACTGGCTTTAGGGCTATGCAATATGTTCCTCAATTGTTGGTCTGTCAAGACTTGAATTTTATGTGCCTGAAAATAAGGTCGCAACTTTCTTGAGGTTGTCACCAATGCCAAAGCGAACTTCTCTATGGTCGAGTAATTCAATTCAGCCCCGTGCAAAACCTTGCTCACATAATAAATCGGTTTCTGAATCTTTTTCTCTTCTCGAACAAGGACAACACTCAATGCTTGTTCAGATACCGCCAGGTATAGGTAGAGAGTCTCTCCGGGACTTGGTTTGGCTTACAACGGGGCTTCAACCATGTATTTCTTCAGCTGCTCAAAGGCCTCTTGGCCTTCTGTAGTCCACTCAAAATTTTTCACTTTTTTCAGGGCCTAAAAGAAAGGCAAGCACTTATCACCAGACTTGGAGATGAATCTCCCTAGGGCCGCAACTTGACCAGTTAGCTTCTGTACATCCCGTATTGAGCGAGGTGGTTCCATGTCCAAGATTGCTTTGATCTTATCAGGGTTGGCCTCTATGCCTCTCTTCGAAACCATCAATCCCAAACATTTTCCTGATCCAACACTGAAAGCACACTTGGCTGGATTCAACATCATCTTGTGGTGCCTCAGCACTTCGAATGCCTTTCTGAGGTGCTTAATGTGATCTGCCTTGAAAAGGCTCTTGACTAACATATCATCAACATAGACCTCCATGGTTTTCCCAATCAGATGGGCAGATATTTTATTCACCAGTCGTTGGTAAGTGGCTCCTGCATTCTTTAGACCAAAATCCATAACGAGATAACAAAAAACACCAAAGTCAGTTATGAAAGATACCTTAGGGATGTCATCCTTGTGCATCTTAATTTGGTTATAGCCGCTGAACCCATCCATGAAGCTCAACATCTCATGTCCAGCAGTGGCATCTATCAACATATCTATCCTCGGTAGGGGAAAACAATCCTTTGGACATGCATCATTCAAATCGGTGAAATCTATACACATCCTCCACTTTCCATTCGCCTTCTTGACCATCACCGGGTTAGCTAACCATTCAGGGAACTGAATCTCTTCAATAAACCCAGCTTCCAGCAGCTTGTCAACTTCTTGCTTAATGGCCTCTTGCCTCTCAGGAGCAAAATTCCTCTTCTTCTGTTTTATTGTTTTTCGTTAAGGATCAACATTCAACCTGTGAGTTATGAGTTGGGGATCAATCCCTGGCATGTCAGCTGCAGTCCAAGCAAAAACATCACTATTTTCTTGCAAGAAGGCCGTCAACTTGCCCTTCAAGGGTTCCTTTAGTGAAGCTCCTATATAAGTAACTTTCTCAGGGTCACCCAACTCTAAAGGTATGGGGACCAAATCCTCTGCTGGCTTCCCTCGGTGTTCATCTTCATCGCGGACATCCATGTCTTCAATCGGGAGTACCTGCCCCCCGACTCCATCAGCTCTTAAAGAAGATACATAACAACTCCTTGCCATCTTCTGGTCACCTTTCTGTTCTCCAACTCCGTTTCGGGTTGGAATCTTAATCTTCATATGATAAGTATAGGCAACAGCCTTGAACGCATGAAGTCCAGTCCTTCCCAGGATTGCGTTATAAGTCGAAGATGCTTTGATCACCAGAAAATTTAACATCTGAGTAGCCTCCTTAGGTTCTTGCCCAATTGTCATGGGTAACTGAATAGTCCCTTCAACTTTGGACTCCACTCCATTAAATCCGTAGATTGGCATATTGGTAGGGGTAAGCTGAGAGTCGGTGTATCCCATCTTTATAAATGCATCATGGAACAGAATATCAACAGAAGCTCCATTATCTATCAAGACTCACTTCACTTCTGAGTTCCAAATCACAGGGGTTATGACCAACGGGTCGTCATGGGGGAACTTCACCCCTTCAAGGTCAGAATCATCAAAACCAATTGCTATTTCGGTTCTAGCACGTTTCGGGGTTTCTCCCACGATGTGCATCACCTCTCTGGCATACGCCTTTCCAGAGTTTCGAGTTGTACCAGCCGCTGTCGGGCCTCCCCAGATCATGTTGATAACTGGCCCTCGGGACTGTGTGTTACGATCACGATCATTATCCCTTCTATCATTGTCTCTCCTGTTGTAATCTCCTCTTTGGGTTCCACGATCTCCACCCTTTATGAAATTATTCAGTTTTCCTTTTCGGATCAAGAATTCAATCTCGTCCTTCAACTGTCTGCAATCATCTGTGTCATGTCCCACATCTCGATAGAACCTATAGTTTTGATCCTTGTTTCACTTTGTGGGGTCACCCCTGAGTGGCTTCGGCCATCGGAAGTCCTTATCCTTCTCGATCTCTAACAAGATTTGACTTCTAGGAGCATTCAACCTTGCATAGTCAGAAAATCTTGGTCCCATACTCTTCTTCGATGTTGACTCAGAGTCTTTGCTAGTACGGGGATACTTGTCCCTAGCATCATACTCTTGGTCTTGCTTTCGTTTCTTGAAGTCGTTGTTACCCTTGCCATTACCTCCCGCAGCTTCTTTCTTCATGCTATCTTCAGCCTTGATATACTTATCTTCAGGAGGATGCTTGGCCAATGACCTTTTAAAGAACTTGTCAGTGGTTCCGTGTTCCAGGGCTACCATGGCCACCTTATTCTCCAGATCAGTGATGTTCAATGTCTCCTTGGTGAACCTCTTAAGGTAGTCTCTCAGATTTTCGTTCTTCCCCTGTACCACATACATAAGGGATGCAGAACCTTTCTCATGCACTCTTCCGTTGATAAATTGACTAACGAAAGCAGCACTCAACTCCTTAAAGGAGCCAATTGAGTTTGCAGGCAGCCGGC
Source organism: Kitagawia praeruptora (assembly GCA_037693485.1). NCBI lineage: Eukaryota > Viridiplantae > Streptophyta > Magnoliopsida > Apiales > Apiaceae > Kitagawia > Kitagawia praeruptora. The sequence continues at coordinate 79,936,188 of CM075354.1, forward strand.
TATACCATCTTTGAGCCATGCCTGACAAGGTTTGAGGGAACGCCCTGCACTTCAAAGCGTCACTTGCAGGCTACAACAGCAGTGCGTTTGAGAATGTCCTAACGTGGTTTGCGGGATCACCTATTCCATCTTAAGCTTTAATTGTCGGAATCTTGAACTTCTTTGAGATACGAGAATTCATCACCTCCTCAGTAAACGGGGGTGTGGGATCATTAGGATCCCCAAGTGGCATCAGATCCTTGGGGTTACTCTTGGGGGTTTCAACCCTTGTTGTTCTTCCCGTTGGGGTATCAGCCCTTCTCTACCTTCTTGAAGACCTCTCTAGATCTATAAAGGGGATCGGTCCTGAGGTTGGAGGAGGCTGAGTTTGGTTCAACCTAGCCTGTTCCCTTGCAATATCTTCCTTTATCCTTAGAATCTCGGCCTCGTGAGCCTTGATTCTCTCAGCAGCTGTTAAGGGGGGTCCATCATGGATAGTTTGTGTTCTCCTTCTCGGCTCTTTGCTAGCACGTCGCCTTCTCGGTGCTTCATCACGATCATCATCAGTCGAGGACTCGTCAGTATAGGGGCCAGAGTAGTCAAAGTATTCTCGATCTCGGATCTGCAAGGCATGGCCACTAGGTCTAGGAGGGTAGTTAGGCAGACCATACATCGGGTTGGTATTCCTGGGGAGATCCGTAGTATGGATCTATACTCCTGCCGGCGGGCGACTGGGATCAACTAGAGGAGAAACCAGCGTCTGAAGGGAGCTGGTTCCCTGACTCGGGTAGATGACCAAAGGTAATGTCCCCTCGGTATGGGGATTCGTCCCTGGAGGTTGAGAAACCTGAGTTTGAGTGATCACCCCTGTGGCTGGGGGTACCTGTTCAGTGACAAGCGGAGCAGAGCTAAGAGGTAGAGCCTCGGTTGCTATTGGCTTTGTAGTGCTTGGTGTTGTTCTTCGTGTTTGAACCATGGTTGATGTCTTTTCCCACAGACAGCGCCAAATGTTGTGGAATGAAAACTAGGTTAAGAATATGACGGCTAGGGTTTGTGTATTTAATGCTAGGGTGCGTGAGCTTCGTGCTTTAATGACTACTCTCGTGCTCGTGGCTGAATCTGCCTTTACAAGATGCCTACGTACTTTGATGAATATCAAAGATCAAGCCAAAAACGTAGTTCTGAGAATGAGGGGTCAGACCCTTTATATAGGCTGAAGAGCCCTAGAATTATGGTAGGAGTCAGAGACTTGGTTGACAAGTCTTACTTGAGGAAGGTTCTAGATCTATTCCTTGTAGGAATCAGTTTCCATGTTGGGATATGTATCTTGGAGGCTAAGTCAGGCAGGAATTATATCCTTGTTTGACTTTTATTTTGCTGAGATGTTTATTACCCCCAATATCAATTACGAAATTAATATTATAATTGGGGTTTGGGACCATCTGGTGGGCCCCACGTTTGGACCATATCGGGTCTAATTAATGCCACATTAAATGTGTCTTTAGGGCTTACTTTTAGCCCATATCAGTAAGTTTATTTGATTGATAATAGGATTATATTGAAATACGAAAAAGTAAATTTTATTAATCTAAACCAAATATAAGTAAGTTTTCTAAATTGAATAGAATTCTCAATATAAAAATTCGTAACTTTCTTTTCTCTCAATTTCCGAGTAGTTTTAGTAGGATAATAATTGTTAAACCATCACTAAATTAAAGATAATTTTTGAATTTTTTGTGACTTGTAAAATCGTCTAAATCTGGTTTTTAGAAGATAAAGCAAATATAGTAAATTGATCGTGTGAAGTTTAATGAATAATAATCTTTATATATTTATACTCAAATTTGGTTATTTTTTCTAAGACTTTCAAATGTAAGAGTTCTTTATTTCTTTAATAAAACATTTAAACCCATGTAACAAAAATCAAATTCAATATAGATAAATACAGTTAAATTTTAATATTAAGAAAACTTCTTTAATAATATTATTTATATAATTATAAATAATAAAAAAGAGTTGTACTGCAATTGTCCATTACACGGGTTATAAGCCAAAAACCTAAAAACATTAATATTTCTTTTCTAATTAAAACACGTTATTTTTTAATTTAAAATAAAATTTTGTAATCATAAAAATATACCCAAAAATATCACATTATATCTTCCAATCATACAACGAATAATAACCATAAGATTTTTAGTAATAATAAGAAACGTTGGATAGTATGATAATGTATAATACATGATTAAATTAATTTACTAAAAATTCAAGATTTGAATCCCTTCAACGACATATTTAATTTAAAATTTTATAATATAGGTTTTAATCATGCATTTCATTAATTAAATTTATATTATATTAAATTAAATTAAAATTAAAATAATGATTGAAAATAATGATTATATAGAAACATAATTATTACATAAAATAAAATTTATAACAAATCAAAAGAAATCCGTCTATCGCACGGGTTATGAGCTAGTATTATAATATAAAGCCGAAATATTGAAAGTTAAATAAAAGAAATAATCAACTTTAGTTTTAATGTAAAACGTGTTAATATTTTGGTTGCCAACAACTAATCAATTTCTTTTTAAGTTAAAACACATTAACCTTTATATTTTATCTAACCAAAATATCTCTTTTTTTAAAAACACTACTGATAATTCTATTTAATAAAATTGAATAATAAACTTATAATTATTAACACCTAACTAATTACCTTTAATAGCTAAAACATATTACTTTTTCTAATTTCTCTAGATAGTTAAAAGCACTTATTTTCCAATAACATGACGGTTGGTTCTATATAATAAAAAAAATTATTAATCTATTAACTTTTTCATTAAAACTATCACTTTTTCTATATTTTTTTAAAATTAAAATCCATCATTTTCTAAAAATATCGCAATATATATAATTGTTATCAAATCATATTATTTAAAAATTTAAGCATACCAAATTCATGTTCTAAAAAATTCAATTCAAATTAAAGAAAAAATCATATAATATTAGAAAATTCGTGCATCACACAAGTTTTTAGCTACTACGTTTATAATAAGGTAACATGAGTATAATTGTTTGTGTTTTGATTTAACGGTTCAACCATACAACAAATTATAACCCTTAAATGAATAAAATCCAATAGATATAATGATAAAATATAATATGAATCTATATTTCTTTACTAAAAATCCAAGTTTCGAATTCCGTCAACAACATCTTTTGTTTAAAAATTTTAAAACAAGCATGTCATTAATTAAATTTATCTTAAATAAAAATTCAAATAACTACTGAAAGTAATTATTATATAAATATATAATAGCAACATAAAATTAAAGTTATACTCCCTCTGTCCCGTGTGTTTGTTTACATTTGCGGACCAATTTCCAACACGGATTTTAAGGTGCATTTTAAGGATAGCTCTATAACTTATTTTTGATATTTTGTTTTTTTGTATAAAAATAGAACAATCATATTTTTATACAAAAAAAATATCAAAAATAAGTTATAGAACTATCCTTAAAATGCACCTTAAAATGCGTGTCAGATACACAAATTTTTATGTAAAGAAATGGGTGGGACGAAGGGAGTAACATATAACGTACATGACACGTTATTATAAGTAAACACGAGTATAATTATTATTGATTTAATCGTTCAACCATATAATGAATAAAAATCGTTAGATTTTTAATAAGTAAATAAGAATTGTTAGATATAATCGAACAAATATCTCTATGAGTAGAGACAACCTGACCTTGATCATTCTCTAAAGCCAGAATTTGAAATCTACATCTATGAGTATAAATTACTAGCTTATAGCCCGTGCAAAGCACGAGTTACTTTTAATTTTTTAGAATTTATTTATAATATAATATAATATTATAAATATTAATTTAAATATGTTATTGATTCGAACTTTACATCTTTATATATAACTATACTATTATATAAAAGCCGAAACATTAAAAGTTTGGTCGGTCGGTCGTTCGATACGGTACCTGTTGATTTTACTTATTATCCTTACTTAATTATAGATAAAATGCATGACTGTTCTAAATAACTGTTGTTGTTGTTGTGATATGATTATATAAAATGCATGACTGTTCTAAATAATTGTATTTAAATTGCAAACGATGAAGTGCATGCTATGATTATACAAATTATGAGATTTGAAGAATACGAGACTCTAAGGTATAGAGTATGTTTTTGATTAAAAGTAGACCGCGAGTCGGAAATAAATTATTGACGTTAATATAGAAACCCGGAAGATGTCGAAGTTAAGTTTTCCTTTATTTCGGATTTAATATTCCAATAAATGTAAATAGGATATTTAGAATTATTGAATATTTTAATAAATATTATTAAATATTATTCATACATTTATTTAATTAAATGAATATTATTTTGAATATTCATTTAAAGAGAGCTTATTTTAATATTTTAATATTTAATAAATATTACGGAAATATTTATTAAATATCCCAAATTGATTCATAATTATTAAAATAATTCAATCATTTATTTAAATGGATTTAATTATTTATTAATTGATTCAAAATGATTTAATCATTTATTTAAGTTGAATTAATTATTTATTAAATGATTTAAAATTATTTAATCATTTGTTTAAATTGAATTATTTATTTATTATTTCAAAATGATTTAATTATTTATTTAATATTTTAAAAATGATTTAGTTATTTAATAAATACTTTAAGGATGATTTTAAAATCAGAAAACATTATTAAAAATTAGATGCAGAGGTATTTAATTATTTTAATTATTCTCTGACCTTTAGAAAAATTATTTAAAAATACGATGGGTTCCCAGATATTATTTTGAGTTAATAAAAATTACTTTCATATGATTAAATAGTCTCAAACTCATCCAAACTTCGGGAATCCAGTCGAAAGAGTTGATTGAAGGATGTTCACTCCTTATCTCCTATAAAACTAATATTTTAAGTTTCTATTCATCACAAATCAAAATATTTTATATTGATAAATCTTCCAAAGAACTCTGATTAACTTCCCGGTCGCGATTTTAAAAGTAGATCCTTATTTCATCCATTGATCAGAGTCAAACCACATATTCTTACTACTTCCTCAATACTTCCGGAAGTAGGTGCGACAGAAATCTGAAATCTATCAATGAGCATATATCATGCTTGGGGAACGATGATTAAATTCGGTTCCAGTATAAGATAGAATCATATCGGAACAGGAATGGCTTCCTTACACGGTAATGAAACAGGTACCGATGTAGTGAGAAGGCTCTACGCGGTAATGAAATATGTGTCGGTGGTAGGGAAAATTTTAATATGCTCGGCAATGAAACAGGTGCCCGAAAAGCATAATTATGCTCGGTAATGAAACAGGTACCCGAAAAGCATAAAAGGGGCGTATGCGGCCAGGGTGATAACCGAAAAGGAATTCGTCCTTCTACTAGTAGAAAAGAAAATTTTGTGATACCTTGCCTGATCAGCAAGTATCGTGGTGTATTCCAGATGTCCCCATCTTCCAATTGGAATTGTGATGTATATTGAAATGAAAGCCTATGCGCTTATTTTCAGAGAGTGTGGTGTCAGTGAGTTACAAAATATTTGAGAAAATCTTGGGTATTGTGGAACGTATAAATTACAAGAGTTAAATTATTTTAAATGAAAAGAGTGTAGTATAGAGTTGACCGAATTACTTTCTAAATAAATATGAAGTTATAGTTGAACTATTATATTATTGTTGAGCTATATCGCTCACTCTTGCTTTCTTATTTATATCACAACACAACAGATCAGCATGGCCAGGACAAAGCTTACCTCAAGGAAGCGCGTGGGAAACGCCCAGCTTTACCATAGGCAGTTCGTGAGGATCCCAGCCCAGGTAGTTGGTTATAAGCAACTAGGGTGAACCATTTCACAATTTGTCAAAACAATGTAACATAAATAAATAATCACTTTGGGTTCCGATACTACCTTATGTAGAGATGTATTGGCGACTAACTTTTGAAAGGATTTATTTGGTTTGTAATAAATTTAAGTGAATGGATTTAATAACTTGATTTGAATAATTATTGTTTCTGAGAACTATAACCTGTCAGTGTATATATTGATGGGGTTGAAGTAGGTGAAGAATGGAAATTTAATATAAGTGTTGTTAACTGTGAATTGAGGTGACCGTGACAACCTGGATTTTAGACCCCGGATCTAGAGGTGTTACAATATTTTAGTTAGAAAAGATAATAGTCGAAAAAGAAGTAAAAAAAGATAGGTTTGAAAATGAGATATTTTAGTTTAAAACTATAGAAAAGATATTACCTTTTAGCTAAAAAAGGTAATCAGTTAGTTATTCATAATTATAATATTACTAGTTTATTTCATTAAATAGAACGACCCATGTTATTTTTGGAAAGATGAGATTTTAGTTGGAAAATTTACAAAATGTAATAACTAAAAAAGGTAATCGGTTATTTATTAAGAATATACTATTATATAAAAGCCAAAACATTAAAAGTTTGGTCGGTCGGTCGGTCGGTACGGTACCTTTTGATTTTACTTATTTACCCTTACTTAATTATAGATAAAAATCCATATTTAAAAATGTAATAGCTTGAAAAAGAAGTAAAAAAAAAACAAGTTTTGGAAAGAATATATTTTAGTTAGAAAAGATAATAGTCGAAAAAAAAGTAAAAAAATATAGGTTTCAAAATGGGATATTTTAGTTTAAAATTATAGAAAAGATATTACCTTTTAGCTGAAAAAGATAATCAGTTAGTTATTTATAATTATAATATTACTAGTTTATTTCATTAAATAGAACGACCCATGTTATTTTTGGAAAGAAGAGATTTTAGTTGGAAAATGTACAAAAGGTAATAACTAAAAAAGGTAATCGGTTATTTATTAAGAAATATAAAATAAGTGAAGAATAACTAAGTAAGGGTAGCTAAAAAAGAAGTAAAAAAATCAAGTTTGAAAATGAGATATTTTAGTTATAAAATATAGAAAAGATATTATCTTTTAGCTGAAAAAAAGAAATCAGTTAGTTATTAGTAATTATAAAATTATTAATTTATATTATTAAATCAGACGACCCATGATATTTTATCTAACTAAAATTTCTCATTTTTTAAAAATACTACGAGCAATTTTGTTTATATACTATTGTATAAACAAAATTGATCGATTAATTGATAGTAATCTATACTAAATTAATTGATAGTAATTGATCGATTAATTAATAGTAATCTATACTATTATATAAACAAAATTGCTTATAAACAAAATTGCTCCTTTATTCTTTTTTTTAACCAAAATATGTTACCTTTTTTCTTTTTTCAAACTAAAATCTCTCTTTTCAGCTAAAACGTATCATCTTTTCTATATTTTCTAATTAAAATCCCTTTTTTTTCTAGAAATATCACGGGCAACATTAATTTCTCCTTTTCTAGAAAAACTACGAACAATTTTATTTAGTAAAATAATATAAGTAAATTATAATTACCATAAACTAATCAATTACCTTTTTCACCTAAAACATGCACATGACATTTTATCTAACTAAAATTTCTCCTTTTTTAAAAACACTACAAGCAATTTTGTTTAATATAATTACTATTAATTAACAATTACCCTTTTCAACCAAAATATGTTACCTTTTTTCTTTTCTCTAACTAAAATCTCTTTTTTTATCTAAAAGGTATCATCTTTTCTATATTTTCTAATCGAAATCCCTCTTTTTCTAGAAATATCACGGGTAACATTAATTTCTCCTTTTCTAAAAAAAAACAATGAGCAATTTTATTTAGTAAAGTAACATAATTAAATTATAATTACTATAAACTAATCAATTATCTTTTTCAGCTAAAACATGTCACCTTTTTAATTTTCACGTTACCTTTTCTATTTTCTGTAACTAAAATCTCTCATTTTCCAATTATATCATGGGTGGTTCTATTTATTAGAATAAAATAATAAAATTATAATACAAATAATTAATCAATTACTATTCTCAGGTAAAACTTATAATCTTTTCTATCTTTTTTAATCCCTCTTTTTCTAGACATATCATGCGCAACATTAATTTCTCCTTCTCTAAAAACACTATGAGCAATTTTATTTAGTAAAATAGCATAATTAAATTATAGTTACTATAAATTAATTAATTATCTTTTTCACCTAAACCATGTCACCTTTTAAATTTTCACCTTACCTTTTCTATTTTCTATAACTAAAATCTCTCATTTTCCAATTATATCGAGTGCGGTTCTATTTAATAAAATAAAATAATAGTATTATAATACTAATAATTAATCGATTACCTTTTTCAACTAAAACCTATCATTTTTCTATATTTTCTAACTACGATCCATTTTTTAGAAATATCACGGATAACATTTATATAATTATTATGAAATCATCTCATTGAAAAATTTAAGTCACTCATGTTTTAAAAAAAGTAATTCAAATTAATGAATAATATTCATATAATATTAAAAGAATTCCGTGCATCGCACAGGTTGTAAGCTAGTATAATGTATTTAAATTACTTTAGTAAATATTCAAGGTTTGAATTCTGATATGGGCTAAAAATAAGCCCTAAAGACACATTTAATGTGGCTTTAATTAAACCTAGAATGGTCCAAACGTGGGGCCCACCAGATGGGCCCAAACCCTAATTATAATATTAATTTCGTAATTAATATTAAGGGTAGTAAAACAGCTCAGCAAATAAGAGTCAAACAAGAATATGACTCTTGCCTGACTTAGCCTCCAAGATACATATCTCAACATGGAAACTGATTCATACATGGAAGGAGACTAGAACCTTCTTCTAGTCGGTGACTTGCCCACAAAGTCACCTAACCCTACTACGATTTTAGGGCTTCTCAGCCTATATAAAGGGTCTGACCCCTCATTCTCAGAACTACGTTTTCTTGGCTTGATTCTCTAATACAGAGATACGTAGGCATTCTGTGAGGACCGTTTAGTCTCGAACACAGAAGCAGCCATAAGAGCACGAAGCTCCCGAACCCTAGCCGTCATAATCATAACCTAGTTTTTACTCCACAACATTTGGCGCCGTCTGTGGGAAGAAAACATCAACCATGGTTAACACACGAAGGACACCAGCAATTACAGAGCCAATCGCAACCGAGGCTCTACCTCTTAGCTCTGCTCCGCCCCTCACTGAACAAGTACCTCCAACATCTGGGACTATCGTTTCGTATCAAGTTTCTCAACCCCTAGGGACGACTTCCCATGTTGAGAGTACGCTACCTCCGATCATCCACACAAATCCAGGGACTAACCCCCTCCAGGTGGGGATTTCTTCCTTGATTGTAGATCCCAACAACCCTCCACGAGGGGTTCAGATCCACACTACGGATCTCCCCATAAGCACCAATCCGATGTACGGGCTGCCTAACTACCCTCCTAACCAAGGAGCTGGATCAAGTGGTCATGCCCTGTATATTCGAGATCGAGATTATCGCGATTTTTCTGGTCCTTATACGGATGAGTCATCTTCTGACGATGATTACGAATGTGATGAAGCTCCAAGGAGGCGACGTGCAAGTAAAGAACCTCGAGGAAGAACTCAAACTACTCACGATGGACTCCCTTCAACAACTACTGAGAGGATTAAGGCTTATGAAGCCGAGATCTTAAGATTAAAGGAAGACATGGCCAGAGAACAAGCCAGATCAAATCAGACTTTACCCCCTCCAACATCAGGACCGATTCCCTTTATAGATCTGGAGAGGCCTTCAAGAAGGCAAAGAAGGGCTACCGCCCCAACTGGAAGAACAACGAGGGTGGAAACCCCCAAGAGCAACCCCAAGGATCTGATGCCACTAGGGGATCCTGATGATCCCACACCCCCGTTTACTGAGGAGGTGATGAATGCTCGTATCTCAAAGAAGTTTAAGATGCCAACAATTAAAGCTTATGATGGAATGGGAGATCTTGCAAACCACGTTAGAACATTCTCAAACGCTCTGCTGTTGCAGCCTGCAAGTGACGCTTTGAAGTGTAGGGCTTCCCTCAAACTTTATCAGGTATGGCTCAACGATGGTATAGCCGGCTTCCTGCAAACTCGATTGGTTCCTTTAAGGAGTTGAGTGCTGCTTTCATTAGTCAGTTTATCAGCGGAAGAATGCATGAAAAAAGTTCTGCATCTCTTATGTATGTGGTACAAGGGAAGAACGAAAGCCTGAGAGCTTAAGAGGTTCACCAAGGAGACTCTGAACATCACCGATCTGGATAATAAGGTTGCAATGGTAGCCTTGGAGCATGGTACCACCGACCTATACTTTAAGAGATCATTGGCAAAGCATCCCCCTGAGAATATGGCTGATCTCCAGCGAAGGGCTGATAAGTACATCAAGGCCGAGGATAGCACGAAGAAGGAAGTCACGTTAGGCAATGGTCGGGGGAACAATGATACAAAAAAACGCAAGCAAGAGCAGGAGTACGATGCTAGGGACAAGTATCCCCGAACTAGCAAAGACTCTGATTCTCCGCCAAAAAAGAGTTTGGGACCAAGGTTCTCTGACTATGCAAGGTTAAATGCTCCTAGAAGTCAAATCTTGTTGGAGATCGAGAAGGATAAGGACTTCCGATGGCCGAAGCCACTCAGGGGAGACCCCGCAAAGAGGAACAAGGATCAATATTGTCGGTTCCACCGAGATGTGGGGCATGATACAGATGATTGTAGGCAGTTAAAGGATGAGATCGAATTTCTGATCCGCAAAGGAAAACTGAGTAACTTCACCAAGGGTGAAGATCGTGGAACCCAAAGAAGGGACTACGATCGGAGAAACAATGATAGAAGGGATAATGATCGTGACCGTAACACACAGCCCCGAGGGCCAGTTATCAACATGATCTGGGGAGGCCCGACAGCGGCCGTACAACTCGAAACTCTCGAAAGGCATACGCCAGGGAGGTGATGCACATCGTGGGAGAGGCCCCGAAGCGTGCTAGAACTGAAATCGTAATTGGTTTTGATGATTCTGATCTTGAAGGGGTGAATTTCCCCCATGATGACCCGTTAGTTATAACCCCTGTGATTGGGAACTCGGAGGTAAAGCGAGTCTTGATAGACAATGGAGCCTCTGTTGACATTCTGTTTCATGACGCTTTTGTGAAGATGGGATACACCGATTCTCAGCTGACCCCGACCAACATGCCCATCTACGGATTCAATGGAGTCGAGTCCAAGGTGGAGGGTACTATCCAGTTACCCATGACAATCGGGCAGGAGCCTAAGGAAGCTACTCAAATGTTGAATTTTCTGGTAATTAAGGCAGCCTCGACTTATAACGCAATCCTGGGAAGGACTGGACTTCATGCGTTCAAGGCTGTTGCCTCAACATATCACATGAAGATTAAGTTTCCAACCCGAAATGGGGTCGGAGAACAAAAAGGCGACCAGAAGATGGCAAGAAGTTGTTATGTATCCGCCCTAAGAGCTGATGGAGTCGGGGGGCAGGTACTCCCGATTGAAGACATGGATGTCCGTAGTGATGATGAACACCGAGGGAAGCCAGCAGAAGATTTAATACCCGTTCCTCTGGAGCTGGGCGACTCTGAAAAGGTTACATACATAGGAGCATCTCTGAAGGAACCCCTGAAGGGTGAATTGACAGTATTCTTGCAAGAGAATAGCGATGTGTTTGCTTGGACAGCAGCGGACATGCCAGGGATTGACCCCCAACTTATAACTCACAAATTGAACGTCGATCCTGCACGAAAAAAGATAAAGCAGAAAAAGAGAAATTTTGCTCCTGAAAGGCAAGAGGCCATTAAGCAAGAAGTTGACAAGCTTTTGGAAGCTGGATTTATTGAGGAGATTCAATTCCCTGAATGGTTGGCTAATCCCGTCATGGTCAAGAAAGCGAATGGAAAGTGGAGAATGTGTATCGACTTCACAGATTTAAATGATGCATGCCCAAAGGATTGTTTCCCTCTGCCAAGGATTGACACCCTAATAGATGCCACAGCTGGACACGAGATGTTGAGTTTCATGGATGGTTTCAGTGGTTACAATCAAATTAAAATGCACAAGGAGGACATCCCAAAGGTATCTTTCATTACTGATTTCGGTGTTTTCTGTTATCTTGTTATGGCTTTTGGTCTCAAGAATGCAGGAGCTACTTATCAACGATTGGTGAATAAGATATTCGCTCATCTAATTGGAAAAACCATGGAGGTCTATGTTGATGACATGTTAGTCAAGAGCCTACTCAAGGCAGATCACATTAGGCACCTTAGAGAGGCATTTGAAGTGCTAAGGCACCACAAGATGATGTTGAATCCAGCCAAGTGTGCTTTTGGTGTTGGATCAGGAAAATTTTTGGGGTTGATGGTTTCTAAGAGAGGCATAGAGGCCAACCCGGACAAGATTAAGGCTATTCTGGAGATGGAGCCACCCCGCTCAATACGAGATGTACAGAAATTAACTGGCCAAGTTGCGGCCCTCGGGAGATTCATCTCCAAGTCTGGTGACAAATGCTTGCCTTTCTTTCAGGCATTAAAGAAGGTGAAAAATTTTGAGTGGACCACAGAGAGCCAAGTGGCCTTTGAGCAGTTGAAGAAATACATGGCTGAAGCCCCGTTGTTGGCCAAACCTAGTCCTGGGGAGATTCTTTACTTATACCTGGCGGTATCCGAACAGGCATTGAGTGATGTTCTTGTCAAAGAAGAAAAGAAAGTTCAGAAACCCATCTACTACGTGAGTAAGGTGCTACATGGGGCGGAGTTGAATTACTCTCCCATTGAGAAGTTTGCATTGGCATTGATTACTGCCTCAAGGAAATTGAGACCGTACTTCAAGTCTCACAAAATCGAAGTCTTGACAGATCAACAATTGAGAAGCATATTACACAGCCCGAAAGCAAGTGGAAGATTGATCAAATGGGCCATAGAGCTTGGAGAATTTGATATCAAGTATAAGCCTCGGACAGCCATCAAGGCTCAGGCATTGGCTGACTTCGTGGTTGAATGCACCATTGACAACCAAGAAGTCGGGGGGCAGGAGATGATAATCGCCCCTGAGAACGAAGATAAAGAAGAACTGATAGCTGACCAGAAAGAGTATTGGGTGCTCTATTTTGATGGAGCATCAAAAACAAAATCTAGTGGTGCAGGCTTGGTTTTACAAAGCCCCGATGGGTTCACAGTTGAATATGCTTTGAAGTTGGACTTTCCGACAACCAACAATGAAGCTGAGTTTGAGGCATTAATAGCCGGATTAGGATTGGCCAGAGTCATGAGGGTCAAAAACCTCAAAGTATGTGGAGATTCAAGACTGGTAGTCTCGCAAGTGAATGGTGAATTTGAGGCCAAGGATGATACTATGGCGAAATATTTACGAGTTGTGAAAGCTGTTATGACTCAGTTTGAGGAGTGCTATGTGGAGCACATTCCTAGGGAAGAGAACGCTAAGGCCGATGCCCTCTCTAAGTTCGCTTCTTCTGAGATAGAGAATTATGCAGGAAGTGTTTACTTCCAGGTCTTGAAGGCCCCGACCGTCAACTCTAAGTTGGTAGCACCGATCGATGTTGGAAGCTGTTGGATAGATCCTATTAAAGCTCATCTGGAAACCGGATGGCTCCCTGACAATGCCTTGGAGGCACGAAAATTGTCAGTGAGAGCATTGAGATATGCCTTGATTGAAGGCATCTTATACAAGAGATCGTTTGTCGTTCCCTACTTGAAGTGCTTAAGGCCCCAAGAGGCAAGAGAAGCATTGGAAGAAGTTCATGAAGGGATCTGTGGACAACACTTGGGGGGCAGAGCCCTAGCCCACAAGATTACCCGCCTGGGATTCTATTGGCCAGAGATGTTGGCAGATGCCCAGGATTATGTCAAGAAGTGTGACATATGTCAAAAACACGCCCCTGTTGTAAGGCAGCCGCCTGAGAGATTAATCTCAATCAGCTCTCCCATTCCGTTTGCAATGTGGGGGATGGACATTCTTGGTCCTTTCCCTATGGCTTCAGCACAAAGGAAGTTTCTGATTGTCGCCATTGATTACTTCACTAAATGGATTGAGGCTAAGCCTTTAGCCAAGATAACCACCAAGCAAGTTTCCCAGTTCTTTTGGGAGAACATAATTTGTAGGTATGGAATCCCGCGAATTATTGTGACGGATAATGGGACACAGTTTAACAATGAGGAATTCAAGAAGTATTGTGAGGAAAACGCTATTGAGCTTCGTTTTACCTCAGTGGCACATCCGCAAGCAAATGGACAGGCCGAGGTGGCCAATCGAATCATCCTGGACGGATTAAAGAAAAGGGTCGAACGCTCGAGGAATACTTGGGTGGATGAGTTGCTGCCTATACTCTGGGCGTATCGCACCACCTGTAAGGTGACAACGGGAGAAACCCCATTTTTGCTAGCTTATGGAGCTGAAGCGGTTGTACCACTAGAAATCATGCATGCATCACCTCGAGTTGAGGCATTTGAACCTGAGGCTAATGAAGAAGGCATGAGGCTCGCCCTAGATCTGATTGATGAAGTCAGGGACGAGGCAAACGCCAGAAATGCGGAGCATCAAAAGAAAGCATCCTTCTATTACAACCATAGGGTTAAGGAGAGGTTCTTTCAGCAAGGTGACTTGGTTCTTGGGAAGATCGAGGCTTCTGGAGTTGGCCAGAAGGGAAAACTAGCCCCAAACTGGGAACAGCCATATCGAGTTAGGAAGACATTGGGACGAGGATCATATAAGTTGGAGACCTTGGACGGGGTTGAGGTGCCCCGTACTTGGCATGCCTTGAACCTCAAGATTTATTATATTTAAGCTGCCTCTGCAAACGATGTAGCTTTTTATTTATCTAGTAGGAAAAGTAGAAATAAGGTTCGATGAAACCATTCCAGGGATTAATTCCCCGAGTAGGACAATAATAAGTTATGTAAGGGTTGAACCCATTCGAGTTATTAATGCAAAGTTTGTTTTCCATTCTGAAAAGTCTATGTTTTGTTTAAGTACCTAGCACCTGCTGAGTGCAAATCTAGAAAGATCAAGTACCGAAAAATAAATGAACATACGAATGAAAGAAACGAGTGCATAAAAAAAGACCCCGAAGGGCCGACAGTTAAATTACAACAAGCAAATAAGAGTTAAGTCCCGAAGGACATTGATTGAAAGCTGATAAAATAAAGCCACAAACGGCTAGATAAGGGCCGTGCAAGGCCATAGGGGAACCCATCCTACTTAGCTGGGGATTCTTCCTCGCTGCTCTCCTCGCTCGACTCCTCCTCATCTGAATCCTCTTCCTCGCCGGAATCTTCACCTGAAGTATCTTCCTCGGCACCGCCTTGATCAACAACCACCATAGGCTGAGCGGTAGTCTCCACATCTTCGGTTTCCTCCTCCCCGGAAGATGAGGTCGAACTGTCTTCATTTCGGATCATCCTCTTGCCTGGGATCGGTTGTCGAACAACTCCAACTTTCCTGGCAGGCGGGGGCTTCTTTCCACGGGATCCCGAAGAGCTTGAGTCTTGACTAGCAGCTGGAGGACGTCTCTTGGGTCCCGAGGATCTATGGCTACCTCTAGAGCCCGAACCTGATGCTTGAGGAACAATCTTGGTCCCCGATCCAGAAGCAAGGGTTGCACGGTTCTCGCCACCCGTAGTCCAGAAAGGGCAAGGAAAGTCAGAAGGGATGAATATTGAAGGATGTTTGTTACTCACAGCATTGATTGCCTTGTCCCAACCAACAGACATGTTGTAAGGGCGCACCTCATCATCATGTTCATCTATGAAACTCAGAAATTCCTCAGAATTATGATAGGCTTTGATCACCTTGTTGGCATCATCCATCCTCTTTTGAGCTAAAGAGGCAAGTTGTTTTCGGGAAGATAGAGCATTCGCTTCAGCGCCGGCAACCTGAGAATGTAGATCATCAATTTCCTCCTTGAACCTTGCTGAGTCAGTTTTCAAGGATATATTCTCATCCCTGAAAGCCAAGCCTTGGGTGGAAACCGCCTGAAAATAGGCATTAGCCTGCAACGAAAAATTGACAAGGCATAAGAAATTTATAAAAGCTAAATCACACCTAACTTATTAAAAGGAGTGTCATACCTGATATAAGGCTTGAGCGCCCAGAAGTCTATTTTCATTCATCTTATCCCCGGCATGTAAAGTCACTCTGTCAGGAGGAGTAATTGAGAGCTTGGACTAGTCTAGAGCTAGGTCAGGACTCCCACAAACCGAATCTTGCTCACATATACCCCATGACGGGATAAAAGGGGTCCTGATAACCCCATCAGCATTCCGGGATCTTTTCCCGCCTTGGGAGCAGCCTTCCAAGAAGTGAGGGACTCTAGGCTTAGTGGGATTCAGTAGCTCCGCAGCCTTTTTCTTCATCCTTTGAGTCACAGTCGGTTGATTCTGAGGACGACTGTCAATCTCCTCAGCAGCTGAAATGCAACGAGAAAAACATCGGGATAAGAACAAACAGAGGTCATAATATGGTTAAGTAAGAAATTTACCCTCAATGGAAAGAAAGCTAAGGCCAGTCTCAACAAGATTCTTTTCATTCAGAAAAGTTTTGTAATGGGTACAACCATCATCAGCTAGGAGCTTATCTCGGTCTAGTAACTCCGAATCTGTAAGATCACACACGAAATGTGAACTATCTTCCACATGTCCAAATCTCTTCACAAAGTAGTGGCCCCAGTCACCACCTTCCCACTCAAGGATTACAAACTCCCCTTCCCAGAAGTGTTGGGAATCTGGAAAAGAAAAGGGATTCACTATATGCGGTAGTTTGGCTCGGTGTTGAAGGCTGATCCATCCTTTTTTGCAGTCAGTAGAGTTTCTGGCCCCGAAGATACTCCGAAACATCATGGTAGACAGTGGGATGCTCAGCTGACGGAATCTTATTATAAAAATAATGATGTACCTCCAGGCATTGGGATACAATTGACAAGGGTGAATTTGATACTCCGCCAACAATCTGATGATAAAATCATCAACTGGAAATCTGAATCCAGCATCTAGGGCACCCCAGGGAACGCAAATTCTCTCAGGATGCCAGTTACAAGTTTTGTCAGTTAGACTGGGAAGTCGAACTTTAATAGCATTTGGGAAGTAGTATGTTCTCCTGATCTTTTCGACATCTTTCTCCGTTAACTTGCATGGGCTATGGAACGAATCTAAGCTTGCACTATTTGGGAACGCGTCCCTCATGATGTTTAGAAGATCTAGTAAAGATTCAAATTTATGCTCAACGTATGAAGGGGGTTTTATTTTTTCTTTACCTTTTGCTGTCCTCATCTTGCTCCTTTTGGCAAATGCTTCCATCATGGAGACCGGAGGGGCAACTGGTCGGCTGTTCTCTGACATCCTGCTCTTGAAACTTAAACTTGAAGCTGCAAACTTGATCTGGAATCTTGATCCCCGATTGGGACTAAAAATCTATAGAGCTTAAGAACTTGAAAAATTTGAAAATGAAAAAGTGATTGAAATGAAGGCTACCACTCTTCTTTTATAGAAGAAACATGACCTGTTATATCAGGTCAAGGTTCAGCTTGATTCGCGTTTACAGGTCATCTATCGTTTAAAGATGAAAAAAGGACAGAAACTACTCGTTTTATACAGAAAGGATCGTTATAATTCATACGAGCTGAGGAGAAATAACCGATATAATTGCTAAAGCTGCAATACAAAAGCTAACTACGCTTAAGGAGTTAATCAAGGAGATCAACCATAAGTGCAAAGTTAGCAATGCTAATTAAGATGTAATATCATTAGAAGTCACGAGTGACCAAAACAATGATTTGAGATCAAGATCAAGAATCTTGATCCTTAAGATGACAAATGACTTGAGATCAAGATCAAGAATCTTGATCCTTAAGATGACGAATGACTTGAGGTCAAGACCACGGAGTGGAAGACCACGAAGCGGCCGACCACCCCATTTTAAAGGCCTTCGGCCGACCACGGAGTGGAAGACCACGAAGCGGCCGACCACCCCATTTTAAAGGCCTTCGGCCGACCACGGAGTGGCCAATCACGGAGTGGAATACCACGAAGCGGCCGACCACCCCATTTTAAAGGCCTTCGGACGACCACGGAGTGGCCAACCACGGAGTGGAAGACCACGAAGCGGCCGACCACCCCATTTTAAAGGCCTCCGACCGACCACGGAGTGGCCAACCATGAACCGGCCGACCACCACACCCGAGGGAGCAGCAGCCGACCACGAGACGGCCGACCACCGCACCCGGGATGTGACAGCCGACCACGAACAAGAAGACCACCGTGTAGCCGACCTCCGTGGAACGAACCCATCCGGTCGATCACCGTGTGGCCGACCACGGTGAATCGAACCCCTCCGGCCGATCACCGTGTGGCCGACCACGGTGAATCGAGCCCCTCCGGCCGATCACGGGCTAGCCGACCACGAGCTACCCGTTGATCTGGCCGATCACGGGTAGTTTGTGGTCCTAGAACCCGACTTTTTCAGCAGTTCTCGGATAGTTTGTAGACCTAGATCTCGACTTTTTCAGCAAATTTCGGATGATTTTCAGTACTGAAACGAGATTAAGATTAGCACAGATTAGTGCCGATTAAGCACAGATTAGTGCCGATTAGCACAGATTAGTGCCGATTAGCACAGATTAGTAACGATTAGCACAGATTAGTGCCGATTAAGCACAGATTAGTGCCGATTAAGCACAAATTAGTGCCGATAAGCACAGATTAGCACCAATTAGTGCTGTTAGTGCCGTTTTATGCCGTTCAACATCGTTTAACACTGTTTAAACGTTGTTTGAGGCTGATTAGCGCTGTGTAATGCCGTTTAACACTGATTAGTGTCGTTCAACATCGTCGTGAATGCGTCGGTCGCTCCACGCTTTACATCAAGATGATATTGTTGAAAATACTCGCTCAAGAGTAATAAACCCTGACCCGAGTCTCGGAAAAGGCCGTTAAAACTTCAAGGAAAACCTGATCAGTTTTCCTAGAAGTTGGGGGGCAAATGATATGGGCTAAAAATAAGCCCTAAAAACACATTTAATGTGGCATTAATTAAACCTAGAATGGTCCAAACGTGGGGCCCACCAGATGGGCCCAAACCCTAATTATAATATTAATTTCGTAATTAATATTAAGGGTAGTAAAACAGCTCAGCAAATAAGAGTAAAACAAGAATATGACTCTTGCCTGACTTAGCCTCCAAGATACATATCTCAACATGGAAACTGATTCATACATGGAAGGAGACTAGAACCTTCTTCTAGTCGGTGACTTGCCCACAAAGTCACCTAACCCTACTACGATTTTAGGGCTTCTCAGCCTATATAAAGGGTCTGACCCCTCATTCTCAGAACTACGTTTTCTTGGCTTGATTCTCTAATACAGAGATACGTAGGCATTCTGTGAGGACCGTTTAGTCTCGAACGCAGAAGTAGCCATAAGAGCACGAAGCTCCCGAACCCTAGCCATCATAATCATAACCTAGTTTTTACTCCACAACAAATTCCCTTTAATAACAAATTTAATTTTTAAAAAAATAGTATAAATTTAAATCATGCATATCATTAATTAAATTTATATTACATTAAAATTCAAAAAAATATTAAAAATAATTATATCAAAATATAATTATAATAAAAAATTAAAATTTATAACAAGAAAGTTAAGAAACTCATGACGGGTATAAATAAATACATCTATCTATACTAATATATTAAAGCCGAAAAATTGAAAGTTTGGTTTTCGGTTTGATTATCCTAATTATTAAAATAAATAATGACATAATATAATTAATGGTCCTGTTAACAACAGCCCTTAGGGCTATGTTTAAGGATTAATTTTTGCCATATGGTGGATTTTTATTGGATGATTTATGTGAATGCATGGGGGCACATACTTTTTTTGCAAGTGGGGCACAACTAAAGTAAAAATGTTTTCTCCCTTTGGTCACGTAGTTGAGGAGTGTCGGAGATTGTTGGATGAACAAAACACAGTGTCGTTGTTATTTCTTAAGCGATCTGCTAATATGGTTGCACACGAGCTAGCTCGAGCATCATATTCTTTTCCAGATCGATTTTTCGATAGGAGTTCTGTTTCTATTGAAGTGGATGTAGCTCTTATTGCGGATTTATGTTAATAAAATCTCTTGTTTGTCAAAAAAAAAAAAAAACTACCACATAACACCTTAACCATAGCCCTAACGGCTGTGGTTAACATTTTCCTATAATTAATGGCAATTAGCCATTGCCATTTTCACATTTACTTTTAGTTGAATATATTTTCTTTTATAAAAATATCAATCGTACCGTATCGTCAAGTCATTTTTAGTAATTAATAAGAACCGTTAGATATAATTACAAGATATATTTAATGATTAAATTACTTTACTAAATATTCAATGTTCGAATCCTCGACATATTTAACTTAAAATTTTATTATATAAATTTTAAATCATGAAAATCATTTATTAAATTTCTTTCAAATTTTATTAAATTAATATCAAAATAAGTTTTAAAATTAATGATTATATATATTATATAAACATAATTATAAAATAAAATAAAATTTATAACATATCAAAACAAAATATAGTATAAAGCCGTAAAACATGATGAGAAGAGAATCACGGTCCACGGAGGCAGGCAACCCCTTTGAACTTTTAGACTTGACAAAACACAATTAGGCGTATCCGCGTATGTGTGCATCATAAATACAGGCGACGTATACATACATACATACATACATACACGAGGTAATTTTGGTTTTCCTATCTTCTTCGTTTGTTGTTGTTATTTTCTTGATTCAGTTCAATTTGTATTCTGGAGTTTCACATATATATGATTTATTTATGTTGAATATATTAGGGTTTGTTTGTTTTAATGATGAATTGATGATACCAATTTGGTTTCTCTTTCTTTTGATAATGTCATGTTAGAAAATTCCCTTGGGGTTGTTCTCTCATAGTACAATTATTTGGGGCTTACTTACATTTAGGTTAAGTCGCTTTTAGTTTTAGTAGTTTACCTTGCTTTTTAACCATCCCTAGTGTTTAGCTTCTTCAAGATTTGATATCTTTGGGTTCTGTAATTAAACCAGTCCTGTCCAAAACGGAAATGTTCCGCTCCTGTTTCTACAGTGGCGCATGACCTAAACCCCAATTTGTTTTTGGGGTGTAATGCATGTCACCCAAATTTAATAAATTATGCAGTTACTTATAATGTAGTAGCTCATATGTAACATTACTTTAGTTTCATTTCATCAACTTGTCGTAAAAATTAACTCCCTCCATATATTGGTAATAGACACTATTAGGACTGTGTGTGTGTAATTTAAGACAATTTTAATTTACGTGTTAAACTTGCATGCCAAATTCCCTTACCCTTGTATGATTTTGGATCCCTATTCAAGAATATAATTTCAAATTTCAAAAATTCTAGACTTGGCATGTTTGAGACTTGCACACTGTCCAGGAAACATAGCTTCGTAGTAACATATATCATATATGTACTTTATACAGCTAATTTCGTCTAATAGTGATATAGAATAACAATAACTGAGTGAGAATCATTCTAAGAGTCTCTACTAGGAAAATATTCCATTGACCTCACAAGTCACTATGGTCTTATGTTTTTCTTAATATGATTGTCTAATTGTGAACAACTGGCAATGTATATATAAGATGTAGATAAGGAGTACAAATGTACAAGACGCAAATAGAATTGATTTTTTGAGATCAGCGATGAATCACAATTGTGTTTGCATTCTAATTACAAGGGTTAAGGCCTTAGCCTTAGAACCTTGGGGATAATGAAGAGATTATTCTTACAACCAGATAAAACTAGAAAAATAAATTCCAAAAACAAGTTGGACAAAAAACTAAGTAATTAAAATACCTTACTATATGATATATTAATTTACTACTAAAACAATTTAGTATAGTAATCATAGGTAGTCTAATTAAATTACATATTGTAGCACGTAGAGAAATGAAGAACAACTGTAAGTAAGAAATTTAATGCCCGAGTTAACACAATTTTTGGCCAGGTTGATATTTTCCCTTTTTAATGGGGATTTTGTTTGTTCTAGATATAAATAAGTCTCTGATGAAATTGAGTTTTTATTCATTTTTTTTTACTTTTTAAGGATATGATTATTGAAATGTATTTTTGATTGTTCAGTAGGGTGTGGTGGTTGTGCTAAATAGTGTTCCCTTTAAGATCTTGAAGTTTAAGCACATCAATGAAGAGTAATAGAGTAGGTTGAGATTTGAATTATTTAAGTATCTACAGGTTCTCTAAATAGAACTATTTGAGTTTACTTGGGTCCTTTAATTGGTTTCATGGTGTCTAGCACACTGAAAAATGCAGTTTTTGTTGATCTATAAACTTAAATCACTTCACTGCAAGTCACTTCACATACTTTAAAATTTCTCCGTCATCTTTCTTAACCATATATTGGGGTCTTCAAGCAATTGAGTCATGAAAATTTCAGTTCTTGACTTCTTCTAGATGGTAATTGTAGATGTATAGACTAAAATCTGAATGATATTGTACCTTTTTGGCTTTGATTATATGAATTGAATTTTAGAGTGGCTTTTGACTGTGTGTTTCTGAAGTCTGAACCAAGCTGGTATTCTCTGTAATCTGTATATGGAATAACAGGAATTTACATGCGTATCAGTGAAGTTATCTGCAATTATTATCAAATTTTCTACTAATTTGCATTACATAATTTAATTGATCGATATGGAAAGAAACAATCCCAATCATTGCCGAGTAATATATTTTGTGAGATAGGAGGTTGAAGCTTTTTATTGCTAAATTCAAGGGTGCAATCTCATAAATAATGAGGTTATGAAGTTTGCAACTTGATGGGAAAATGAAAAAGAAATTTCACGAAGTCGGATGAAAAGTCGGAGATTAGTATTTTTCAAACTTATCCAAGTAACCGCAAGGCCTTAGTTTGGCCATTTGACAAGTCAAATGTCTTGCACCATTAAAATAAACACATTGTTAATAGATTTGTTTGAAGCATTATGATATTCGACTACGTTATTAGCTACGTTACCCGGACTCTTAATTTTTTTCCTTATACCCGTGTCCACCGGACATGACATGGGTGTGGGTATGGGATCTGAATTGGATCCTTCTTATTAAAACCGGACACTTCACCTTGTAGCATCTAAAGTTCAAAATGAACTAGGTCTCCTTACAACCTGTTTTCAGAGAATAAAGGTCCACAAATGACTTGTTTTTATGTAATGTTTTTGGTTTTATGCCACAAATTTTACATACACAAGTGTCTGTGGTGATACCAATTGTTAGGTCCGGAATAACGTAGAAGGGGGGTTGAATACGTTATTTAAAAAATATTTCGATTTTTGATGTGGATATGAAATCAAAAATACTAAATCGAAATAACACAACTGTGTGGAAAATATCTTTTAATAGATAAAACCCGGAGGTTTGTTACACAATCTAATCCTATGGATCAACTACAAAATCAAACACTCCTAGGATAGTTTAGGCATGAGGACCTTCTATCCGACACTTCCTGAAAGCGGGCTAAGCCGGCTTTCCTACTAGATGGACTGTCTAGCAGCTTACACAGAGATGATATAAGAGAGAATAGAAAGTTGTGTGTTGAGGTGTGTTTTAGAATGAAATACAACAGGCCTATTTATAGATTTTAGAAAATCACTATGCTGTATAGTAACCCACTAAATTACGTAAGGGATGATGAAACGAGCCGCCTGGTACTTTGAATTCTTCAACAAAATTTCTTCAGACAACAAAATTCTTTAGGTGGGACCCAGCTGTTTACTTTTCAGATTTTTGTTTTTCAAACCTGCTGATTTTCAAACCAACAAAATCATTTGAAGGTGGGACCCGGATGAATAGTAATTTTCGTCACTATTCATGAATAGTAATTTCGGTTACTATTCATATGAATAGTGATTTTGATTACTATTCATTTTCCTCTTAATTTTGACATCCTTAAATATGCAGCTTCCAAAATGGAGGATATCAATATTGCTCTAAACTCAATCATACCTCTTAACAGTTTTTCTGAGTTAGATACTTACATTCACTCATGGTCTTTGTATCATGTATTTAAGACCACTGTAATCTTTTGGCCCTTCAACTGAATCATATGTATATCATATTCTGTCACTGAGGCTTGATCATGTTAATGAACTTCTTTCAGCGACTTGATCCTTGTTGATGCCTGTTCTTCAACTTTCACGATCCCTGTATAGAGTTAATATTATTTATCTTTTATCCTAGTTGAGTTATATATTTCCTCTATTACATATTACATTACATTATGCTTTACAATCTCCCCCTATTTGATTGTTAGGGTTTGACAAGCAAATACCTAGAGGATAACTCAACTGATACAAATAAACTACAAAGATAAATAATATTAGAGCGCATTCTGGAACATATATATACATTTTCTAGATTTCTAAAAGTAACCAAGTGCAAGACAATTGTTCCTTTAGACTGAACATATCTTCAAGTTTGCCTTTGCTTTCTTTCCACATAGCACGAATATTCCAATTAGATTTTCCTTTCCCAAAATAAAGTTAATTCCGTGTCAACAACCTTTTCCTTGCCCTTACGCCTAGTAGATTTTTCTTGATCATCCACCTCCCCCTCAGTTGGGTTATCCTCCAGAGTAGTAGGATGTGGAGTTGGTAAATTAGACGAAGATGGCTTTACCAAGGAGTTGATTGCATGACTAAACTGGGCTGCCATGGAACTTAATTGAACCTGGAATGCATCATGTTGAATAAGTTGCAAATTTTTTATTTCTCCAATGGACTTACAAATATTTGACAACTCTTTCTCCATTGTTTGGACCCGTGTAAAGAGTCTGCTATATTCCTTTCTGGTTACAAGTGCATGTGGTTGAGTAGGTTGCTCACTTGTACGTTCTGCAGGTATTTCACTCAACACTCTATATTCACTCGGTTTAGTGGTTTGGGTTACACTTACATGTTCTGTTGGTGTTTTCCTCAACTTTCCTCTATAGCTTCCACCGATATGTGTACCTGCAAATGAAATCATCCTAGCCCCTTTTTCCGAGGTCACGGATGGTGCAATGAAAGTTCGTGAGCTTCCGTCCTCGCGTGAAGCGAGTTGCCGACCACTGGTAAAGAGTGGTAAATCTCGAAAGAGATCCAGAGATTTTCTCTCTGGGAGGTTAAACTTGAATCGATTAAATGGCACAAAACCCAAGTTTCGCTCGTACGTCTGTGAAGACACTTGGTTCATAATAGAACCACCTACCGACGGATCTTTCCGTAAAATGGAAGATTCATCAGCATTATTGAGGCAGGTAATTCCACCTCGGATGCCTGCGAAGGCATTTGATCTTTAGAAAGATCATCAACCACTCTTATGTTCCGTGAAATGGAACTGAAGATAGTTGCTCCCGTCAATTCAACCTCATTTACATTTGCACTCATTGGATAAGAAAGAATTGTTTCACTAACAGTTGCCGTTGATGTAACTAACTCCTTATGTGGTGCTGTTGAGGCACTATCTCCCTCAATAATGTGGATGACTGGTCGTTTAAGTGACAATTGAGGTGTAGGAGTTTGTTGTATTTGTGTTTGCATTTGTAGAATGGGCTCTTCGACCTATGTTAGAGTCGGTGGGATTTCCTGCTCTTGGTCGGGTAAGATGGCCACTGGGGGCTGTAGAAACTGTATTTCCTGTGACACAATAGGGAATACAGATGTTGGAATAGCAGGGATTGAAATATTACCTTGTCGTATACCTGCTCTCATTGGTCGTGGTAACAACGGAAGTGGGACAGTCTTTAGATATTCAGTTAGGATTGTAGGCACATCCGTATATTTCTTTTTGCTTATGTAATTAATTACATTAGTCTTCATGGAAGAACATTCCACCTTTTGACCATTTTCCAAGCGTACCCTGTCCTCATCATTCAAAAAATCATTTAATATTAACTGTAGAAACCTTGGATATAGACATTTGACACTTTGAGTCCGAACATCTCTTGTTCCCAAGCGTTTCATTTTTAAAATGATTTGACCAAGCACTATTTTTCCAAAATTAATCCTCAAATTATTGGCGACCGCATACCCTATTATTTGAATAAATTCAGGTATTCGATCTTGATTTGTTCTATCTGAGGAAAAAACATGGTTAAGAGTGTGAAAGAAGAAATTCCAATACTGGGTTAGAAACATTCTAGATAGATTACCAGTATTGAAATTTCCATCTTGGTACCTTATAAAACAAAAGAACATTTCAATATGTTCAGGTGTAGGATCAGAAACGAGATTTTCCATAGAAAATGAAGAATTCGATTAACATCTCGTTCAGTGACCCTAATCAACCTACCAAATAGTCGATATGTGAATGCACACCCGTCCTGTCCAGAAGTGTTAACTGCACTACAATATAGTTCACGCAATGCATCATGGTTAAGCTGCACTTCTGTAACTAAAGCATAGTGAATTAATGAATGTTCATTCAGAAATTGTGTCCAAGCCCGAAATTGCTCATCCTGAATGGTTTCGATTTGCTGAATGGAAATAGGATTAACTTTAGCAATTAAAAAGCTTCCCTGCAATGCCATTTTCAAAACTTTGAGGAAACTCAAAAACAAGGGTTAGTTTTTATAAAGGATGATGTATAAAGCAAGAATATGAAATCCGATCTAAAAACCACCAGCTAGATTGAGAGATATTTCCAATCAAAGCTTGGAATATTCAGCAATTGTGTGTACATGCTCTGTATATCTGAAAAATGATGATGTTAAACACAAACAAAAACTCATCATTTATAAGGTTTCAAGTAATAGTGGGTTAGGTGTAATAGTGACAGGTTATGTTTGAAAAATAACACCGTTCAATAATTTCTCACCTAACTACCTAATTAGCCGAAAAAACATCTTATCATCGAAATCTGTCGGCCGAAAAAACATCTTATCGCCGAAACCTATCATCCTATACACATACACATATTTAATACTTCTAATTATTATGGATTTAAAAAATAATCACACAGTAAATCAAGAATTAATCCACAATAATCAGATAACCTCACAATTAAATAGACATAAAATTAACAAAATATCATTAATTGATATATGTCAATAAAATATTTATTTAATTATTCTACAATTAACACAATTATTTACTAAATAATTACCACAAAATATAGCATTTATAAGCATGGCAATTAATATAGAGATAACTGTAGTTAACTCTCCATATCATAATTGCTTAAAAAACAGAATAGAATAAGAGAATTGATGAAACTTGGTTTTGGTTTTGTTTTACTTATATTTTGACAAGTATCAAAAGCGAAAGAGAAGTTTTGTTGTTTATTAATACCTCTATCCATTTATATATAATTACCACATTGCTATTTTAGATGTTTTAAACAATTGTCCACCTTTAATTATTATGGTGACATAAACACCTTAGCCCCTATACTCTTAATATCTATTGATGTTTCAAAATTTTGTTATCAACTAGGGCAAATTTTGAAAAATAGACATATTTTAGGTAGTTGGGTAAGTTGGCGATTCATCTAATGTAGTGATTAAAATAATCTTTTATTTGGTCGATGGGAAAAATTAAGTGGGCCAGCGAGTATTAAATAGTTCTTTTATGTACTTTATGGTGAAAATTCATGTATGTATGTGTAAATATATGTGCGGTGTTCATAAGAATAAGGATTAATTCTTCATGTGATTAAGGAGCAGTATGGTTACTATTATTTTTGTTATTGCTTTAAACATGTGCTTTCGGTCCCTTCAAAAAATTAAAATTATATATTTTGGTGGTTTGTCGACAAAATAAATAATATTAAAAATATGGGCTCTCTGTCCCTTGCTACAGTAGTTGGGGGAAATCAGCCAAAGCTTAGGTGCCACAACATATAAATTAAATTGTTAATCATATAATTAAAATGATGTAAAATTATGTTGTTTAGGAAGATTGTGTTGGATTGTATATGCGGCCGATGATACTTTTTTTTTTCCTGAGGGGTAGAGAAGAATAGTGGTTGATTTTAGTGTCTTCCGCTGTCTGGAAAGAGTTTCTTTGTTGACTTAGTAAGTTTCCGTGAATGAAGCATTTTTAAGTTTTGCTAGTGTTACTCTCAGAGGCTTGCTTGAACATTAATAAGCTCAGATAACATGTGTTTTAGTTTTATAGCTATACTAGCTTAAGACCCGTGCGATGCACGGATTTTCTTTAATAATATGTTTTTTTAAAAAAATTTAAATTGAATTTTGTTGGCTTAAATTTCTAAATGATACGATTTGATAATAGTTATATATATGTTGCCCGTGATATTTAAGGAGGGATTTTAGTTAGAAAATATAAAAAAGATAAGGGTTAATTATCAAGTTGACCAATACATAATTAGCAAGGTTTCAAATTTACCACCGACAAATTTGGGATCTCAAATTGGGCATTTTAAAATTGGTAGGGTCTCAAATTTGTCACTTTTAAGTCGTTGATAAGCTAACAGAATCTCAAATTTACCATAAAAAATCAGCAATTTTATTTGATAAGTGGCCAATTTAAATAGATGGTAAAATTGATGTATTGCTATTTGTATAGTGGCCAGTTTGATACTTAACCCGAAAACGTTTTAGCTGAAAAATGTAATCGTTTAATTATAGTAGTTATAATATTATTATTTTATTATATTATATAGATTGCCCGTGATATAATCGGAAAAGGAAATGTTTTAGTTAGAGAAGAAAAAAGGTAATGTGTAAGATAATTGGTTAATTAATTGTAATTATAATATAATTATTTCATTTTACTAAATAGAATTGCCTGTAATATTTTTAGAAAATGAGAAATTTTTAGTTAGATATAATGTAAAAGATGTTGTGTTTTACCTAAAAAAGGAAATTGATTTGTTGTTAAAAAGAATAGAAAAGGTAATATGTTTTACCTGAAAAAGGAAATTGATTACTTATTAAGAGGGTTTTTATCTATAATTAAGTAAGGGTAATTAAGTAAAAAAAATAGGTACCATACCGACCAACCGACCGACCAAACTTTTAATATTTTGGCTATTATAATATAGTATAGATTTTTTCTCTGTTATCGTCTTATAACATTTTTTTGGAGGTTTTAATTGGATTACATAATTTCACAATTCTCTAGAAATAGTCTTCACAGTCTGACATATTACTTTTTTTTGCTAAGTCTGACATATTACTTCCTCCAAGAGTAGTGCTCTCAAGTCCAGAGTCTGTATTGTATAAATTTACAATTGTATGACTCTGCTAATTGGGACAAGTTTTCATTGGCCACGCATACAGTTAACTTGTTTTCTGAGATTATGACGGAAGCTTCAGGCGATAAGGACTTATCCGCTGAACAAGATAAAATTGGACCAGATTATTTTGGTTATTATACACGCGAAGTTGCGTACCTACTTTCGCAGGCAGAAGGGTACTTTCCATGTGCATCTGAGACTTTTGACTTGGCTGATAAAAATCGTGGAATCTTCAGCAAGATGGATTCTTCTAAACATATTTACACGGGAAAAGAGGGGTGTAGTTCTGGGATCAGTGCCTTGTTTTGTAATGCTCTAGGAGCAAGCATTTCTGATTTCAAGAAGGAAAGGTTAAGTGCATTGCTTCGGCAGTGTGCGCCTCTTCTGACACAGGAAGTTAAAGAGGTATCTTTTCTTCTTTCTATTTGTTTTTTTATTTGTAAAACCAAATTGTATTGTATG
Source organism: Kitagawia praeruptora (assembly GCA_037693485.1). NCBI lineage: Eukaryota > Viridiplantae > Streptophyta > Magnoliopsida > Apiales > Apiaceae > Kitagawia > Kitagawia praeruptora. The sequence continues at coordinate 79,965,912 of CM075354.1, forward strand.
CATTACAGATTTAGCAAACGACACTTTAGTTTCTTTAGAATTTGTTATACAATGGTTTGAAATATTTGAGTTGAAACGAATATCGACCAACAAGTGTTACAGCAGCTCAAATATAAGGTTACTTACCTAACTTATTTGCTGATAAATGAAGCTCCATTCATACTAGTTGGATGATGTTTATTATCTATCTTTAGTTCAAGCCTGAGCAATGAGCACGGTGTATGTGAAAAAACATCTGACGTGATCTAGTCAAGCTCAAGCACCCTGTTTGACAATTTGAAAGTTAAAACTTGCATCAGCTTAAATACCCCTAGGTGATTGTTTGCTTCAAATGTTCGTTTAGCTGATGGAAATAATTGCTTTTAGTCATCAACAAAATCAGTTTATATTTAAGTAAATAAACATAAAGATATATGTTTTTAGTGCTTTGATTTTGAATTTCTTCAAGTGCCATAAATACCTTGTATAATTTTCAATCCAGATTGAAGACCCAGTCATTGCTTTGCATCGAATACAAAGATATAAAGAGAAAGTATCGACCTCTCCTGCTGCAAACGGTAAAGACAATGCTGAAAATCCTCGTAAAAAACTTAAGCTGTCTTCTTCATCATCTTCTATCCGTTCCACTAGTCCTACTAGTTCCAATCATAATATAGAGGTATGTTCCTATTCCTGCTCTTTCTCAAGTTTACATGTTTTTTACCTAGACCATTTCATCCACATAACGGTTCAAGTTTTAACCACAAAGTGTTATCCTTAATCCCCGCAAAGTGTTATCCTTTATTTATAATATATGTAGGTTGCTTAGAGATGTAGTATCAAAATGTGGTAGGTAATCAGAATTTAACCAGTTGAATATATAATATAGAACTACATTAGAATTCAAAGTAACATCAATTTGTTTCCTATTAATCTTCCGGATCATTTCCCAAATATCCAATTAATGGTTATGTCACTTAGTTAGACCTAGTCTGCAGATCTTTAAAACATTGGATGAAGTACTGTTAGTATCATGTTCTCTTGCTTTCTTCAGGTCAGTGATGATATGCAGTTGCTTCTTAGAACTGACAGTGCCAAAGTCGAGGAAACAATGACGAAAATGTCAGATGAACTATCTGAAATGGTAATTTTTGTTGCGATTAGGAATCATTAAAGTTCAAATTTCTGTGGCCCCAATCAATTTCAACAATAGTATTGCATAGCACTTTGTTATTGTCTCGTGGAACTTGTTTATAGGAGTTGAGCTTTCGACTTTTAAAGAACTGACTATATTTTTATTTGTGTCCCAGCTAGAACGCAAGAAAAAGCAGCTTGAACAACTTCTGGACATAGTTATGTCTAACTTCAGGTTTGTTATTTTCCATCCAGATAGCATCAACAAATTTTGTTGATTAAATGTTTTTATTATTTTTTAATGTTCAAAAATTTGCTCTTGTGCTTAATATTTTGAACAAAAGGATCACGTGGTTTTACTATTTCTGCAGCCACCCCATTTGATGTTTAGGCATGTTTTACTGTGTCTTGAAATATTTTTGTAAAATTAATTTAATATGCCCAATATCCGGCCCAGCCGAAATATTAAAGTCACCTCAGACAGATCTCATTTAGATTATTCGAGTGTTTGTAGTCCACCTGTATATGTATATGTCTAATCATCCACCAGTATCTTCAATTTTGTCTGCCTTCTGGAACCAGCTATCTGAATTTAATGTGAATAATTATATCTGAATTATCCACCTCGAGGGTTTCAGTTGTAAAGTGTGTTCAGTTTGATAGACAGAATTTGATCTGTTCGTTTGGTTGCAAATTTTGTTGTTTTACTTTTTTGTCAGAAAGGTTTAGATGGTCTATAAACTTGATTGCAAGATCACCTTAGAAAAATTGTATGCCATAATTGAGGAACTGACTGGGAACTATGTGATTTGACTGTATTGTATGAAAAGGATGAATCAAAATGAGAATTCCAAATGAAAATGGGAAACCATGGTAACTAAAATATTCATCCAGAAATGTTACTAGAATCATGAAGAAAACATTTCATTTATAGTTACCATAGTTTGCACATTAGATGTCATGATGCCTGTTTACTATGTGGACAATAAAAGTTTGAACACTTCTTGACCGCATATCTTCAACAAAAGAAACATACGTAAGCGTATATATATGTATTGATGAATGGTGGGTGCTTGCCTAACTTTGGTTATACATGTGAAATTAGCTTGAATCCTCTATCTGAATCTTTTTTGAAAGTTTTAATGCAAGGGTGCTTAATTTCCATTTGCAGGCCGATGACCCTGGTTGAAAAACAGCAGCTTCGAAAGTTGATATGGAAACTTCCACCCAAAAATCTCAACCGTGTTGTGGAACTCATTCAGCGTAGTCATCCTTTGACAAATAGTTCATCTGATGAGATTTTCGTTGATATAGAAAATTTGGTAAAAGCACTGCAGCACGAGTGATAAACTATTTTTATCCTTGGTTGATCTTATAACACTGATGTTCCTTTGTTATAATTTTTTGCAGGATAACACCACACTATGGAGATTGTATTACTATATTCAAACATTTGAGAACGCTAGGAAAAACTGTCTATTGTAACTTTGCCTCAGCAGGACAGTATCATGGTATTACTTACCGAAGAAAGTAAATTCAGCTTTGCTACTTTTGCTAATTATCAATTGTGTAGACACTTAAATTTCCTTTCGTCAAGAGTGCAAATTTGTGGATGAAAAATGGTAGAAGACAGAACACAGACCCCAAGGGTAACAGAATTCTTGATCTCACTTATAATTCTTTGACCAAAATGTTAGATGAGATTAAATAGGAAGATAATTAAAGTTGCAGTTTGATCTATTAGCATTACTTAAATCAGAAGTCAAGTTTTGGACGCTATTGTTTCATTCACCCGAAATTTCTCTTGCATCCAATATGGTCTGATGGTCTCAGTGCAAGAAACAGTTTATCTGACTGCATATTGTTTCTTTTTCGAAATTGTAATTTAAACTGAGAAAAGAAATATTGAATATTGATGATCATAGTCTCTCGATGAGGATTGAAATTGAGCTTTGACTAGCAACGACATAAAAAATCCTAATATATTGAGTAAAGTTCTTACCTGCTTAGGAGAGACAATTGCATAATTTACTTGCAAAACTCGTAAGCCATTGATACAAATTTTTAACCCTCGTGGACTTGTAAGCCATTGTGTATAAATCTTAATACTCATGAGTGTTATACAATTTTAGCCTCTAATTACACATTTATAAACCAGGAGGACTTAACAAATGAGAAAATTTTGTTATTTTTTAATTTTTTAAAAGGGAATTTATATAATATGTCCCAAATTAATGGGTCAGTTTATAAAAATGTTACATCATATTAATATATTAATTATATGTCTCATTATCAGTTTTTAAATTAAATAGAGACCAATATACCCTTGTTATATTAATTAAATACTATTATAAATACACTACAAATTTTCAACTTTAACCACAAAAAAAGTTTTTTTATTCTTGGAACAGGCGGGGGCAATTTATTAATTTTGACCAATAAAAATTTGTTTTTTTTACTTTGCTTAGAACAGGCCCGCCAGGGGCACCCTTACGCAAATAAATATTAAAATTTATATTTATAATATAAATTTTAGGGCTTGATGCTCATGTGGGTGTTTTCAGGTAAAAGCCTATGGTTAAAATGTTTTTCAATACAAATATAAGGATATTTATGTAATCACTAAGAAAAATTTGATATTTACAAAAATCTCCTGCTAGCTACATGTTTTATAGTGTTAATTTGTTTTAAAAAAAGTGTCCTTAAATATACATTGATTTGTTTTATCCTCCTTGTGGGACGAAAAAATGTTAAAAATAACATTTTTTTTGGATAAAAATGATGAAAATAATGTTTTTTGAATTAGGGTGCGAAAAATAACGTTTTGGATATGTATTTCCAATTTGGGTATCATAATACGCATTTTCAATTTGGGTATTAGTGGGCCCCGCAGGGGCAAAACCAAAAAAAAAAATAGTGATACGCATTTTGTAAATGTGTGTCAGGGTCAAATACGCATTTTCAAAATGCATATCTGGGCCTGATACGCATTTCCAAAGTGCGTATCACTATTTTTTATTTTTATTTTTTTATTTTGTTTCTATCGGACCCACTGATACGATATGCGTATTAGGATATCCAAATTGAAAATGCGTATCCAAAACGTCATTTTTAACATTCCACCTCAAAAAATGTTATTTTCAATTTTTGGATTAAAAAAACGTTATTTCTTTTATTTACCCATGTGGGACTCGCTTAACCATTATTTTATTATATTTTTAAGAATTCACTAAGGAGCTATTGGACTTGCTCTTAAATATACATTGATTTGTTTGATCCTCCTTGTGCGACACCCAATGATCACCACTACTCCGCCACTTTTATCACCCACCATTTTCCTCTTCCCAAAACAATCCCTGTTTGCGATATCAGCTACTCGGAGCTAATACCTTGTTTGGATAGACATTTGATTTATAAGCTCAAGTTGAAGCTTAATTTCACCTTGATGGAGCATTACCAACGACATTGTCCTCCCAACCACACCCGCTTTAACTGTCTTATTCCACCTCCTCCTGGTTACAAGATCCCGATTTGATGGCCAGCTAGTAGGGATCAAGTTTGGAAGGCTAATATTCCCCACACTTATCTTGCTAACCACAAGTCTGATCAGAATTGGATGTAATGAGCATTTAGAAGAGACAACGAATGTTGACTCGACACATGTGGCAGCATCTGTTTCTACAATGAGCCTCAAACTTCAGCACAAAGCCAATATACAGCTGGCAATATCATCACAAGTCAATAATAGTATGTTATCTAATATTTGGAGTTAGTTAGTTAGTTGACTTAGTTGACCAATTGTATTAGTCTATAAATAGACAACTCTGGAGAACATTTCTTGTAACTTTCTGATAATAAAAATTCTGTTATTCTTCTTCTACATTCTGTTACTTACACTTATACTTACACAAATATACAGAAATCTATTATGGTATCAGAGCCATCCATGACTGGATCTTCATCATCTTCTTCGTGAATCTGATCGTTTTCATCGCGTCTGGTACTTGTTTCTTCTATCGATACTTTACTGCGATTGTTCTTGTTAAGATCTGATTAATCGTACAATATGCATCAAAACGATCTTCTTGTTCGTGTTTGTTGTTATCGAGTTTGAGATAGTTTTCGTATTGATCTTCTTCAGTTGAATAGATTGTTGATATCGATTGAGATCGATTGAGATTGTTTTTGTTGCATTTTCGCTCAGAGATTGATTTTTAGATTCAGATCTACTTGAAACCCTAGGTTTTTGGTTCAGTCATGATGCGTAATAGTTTTGAAAATGTTGTTCAAGGTGTTGTTGCTAATAATGGTGCACAACAAGGTAATCCAGATAATTCTGCAGTTCCTCCAGTTTCTCAGAATACTGTGTTAAACAAGGATACTTTAGTTGATACATGAAATCAGTATAATGTGAATTTTGTGGATAATAATTCACATCCGTTGTATCTTCATAATAACGATCATCCAGGACTTATTTTAATTGCTAAGAAGCTTGTTGGACCAGATAATTTTGCTCCTTGGAGTCGTTCTATGCAGATAGCGTTGAATGCTAGAAATAAATTTGTGATTGTGAATGGTAGCTTTGAGAAGCCGGATGATGAATCTCCTTTGTTGGCACAGTGGGAGAGGGTAAATGATATGGTGATTACTTGGATATTAAACTCTGTGGCTGATGAAATTAGTGATAGCCTGAACTATGTTACAACTGCTAGAGAAGTTTGGTTGGAGTTAACTGAAAGATTTTCGGGAATTAATGGCCACAGAATATATCAAGTAATGAAGGATATTCATAGTTTAGATCAAGGTTCTACATCTGTAGAGGTGTATTTTCATAAACTCAAAGGATTGTGGGATGAATATGCTATTTTAGAACCAAATGTAAACTGTACTTGTGGTGCACACAAAGTGCAGGTTGAAAGAGATCAAAAGAGGAAGTTGTTGCAATTTCTTATGGGTTTGCATGACAGTAACTCTAGTGTTAGAGGTCAAAATCCTTTTAATGAATCCTTTACCAACTGTTTCTCAGGCTTATGCCTTTGTGAAGCAAGATGAAAAGGCAAGACAAAATGTTCAGAATTCTGCTGGAATTTCAAATTCTTTTGCTCATTCAGTTGTGAATGTAGATACAGGAAGATCACGATCTAAGAATTTTACTTTGAACAAAGGGAATACTCAGTAGTTAATCAATGGTGCTAGTAGGCCAGTTATCAAATGCAGTTATTGTAACTTCAATGGTCATACCAAGGAGTCTTGTTATAAGCTAATAGGTTATCCTCCTAATTGGAAGAAAAAGGAGAAACCTACTTATGGTTCTCAGCAAAATTATACTCAAATCTCTGGTCAGCAAAATCCTGCACAGTTCAGAAATCTACCAAAGGCTAATCAAGCATCTGTTTCCATTAATCAATCTCAGGTCAAATCTAATACTTAGATTTCTCAGATGCAACAACAGATAAATCAACTTAGTCAAATGGTTACTCAGTTTGTTGGCAGTGGCAAGAAAATGACAAGTCCTGAACAGCATGTTGCAGGTATGGCTGTTGCTTTCACTAATGTTGTACTTACAACACCATCACAGTCTACTTGGTTGATTCACACAGGGGCAACAGATCACATGTGTTGTTCTCTTAATATGTTGCAAAATGTTATACATCTAGACAATCCTGTTCATATTGTCTTACCTACTGGTTCACATGTTGTGGTCAATTCTGTTGGGTCATTTCCAGTTCACAATGATTTCATTCTTCACAATGTACTGTTTGTTCCTAGTTTTCAGTACAATCTTTTATATGTTCCAAAATGGACTTCTGAAACTCATGGTACAGTGATATTTCTTACTGATCACGGTATCTTTCAGGACCAGAACCAGAAGTTTACACTTGCTCTTGGTAAATTGAAGTCAGGATTGTACCATTTGGACTTGTCTCCTTCTATCTCATCTGAAGTTTCTCTTTTAGCATCTACTCTTGTCACTAGCAATTCAGCAATTTCAAAACATCAAGCTAGTGCACTTTGGCATATGAGACTTGGCCATGCTTCTACTCCTGTACTAAATAAAATTTCTACTATTGCTTCAAACATTTCAGCTGATTGTAATAGTTTGTGTCCAATTTGTCCTTTGTCTAAACAAACCAAGTTGTCTTTTCCTGTAAGTACAACTCATGCTACTTCTATCTTTGATCTCATTCACATAGATTTGTGGGGTCCTTATGTACATGAATCAAATACTGTATGCAAGTATTTTCTTACTCTTGTGGATGATTGTTCTAGGGCTGTTTGGATTTTTCTTATGCCCAATAAACAACATGTCTTTCAACATTTTACTCAGTTTTATGCATATGTTCTTAATCGTTTTAATACTACCATCAAACAAATTCGAAGTGATCATGGAACTGAATTTTTTAATCATGAGTTCCAGTCATTCTTACTTGAGAAAGGCATTTCTCAGCAAGCCTCTTGTGTAAACACTCCTGCTCAGAATGGTAGAGTAGAACGGAGACATAGACAGTTGTTATGCATTGCTAGAGCCTTGCGTTTCCAATCTGGTTTACCAATTAAATTTTGGGGGGAATGTATTCTTACAGCTACTTATTTGATAAACAGATTACCTACTCCAGTGTTAGGTTTTAAAACTCCTTTTGAGATACTCTACAACTGTTTACCATCATATGATACTCTTAAAGTGTTTGGGTGTCTTTGTTTTGCCTCCGTTCATGATTCTGATAAATTCAAACCTCGAGCTATTAGGTGTGTGTTTCTTGGTTATCCTCATGGTCATAAAGGCCATAGGTTGTTAAATTTAACTACTAAACAAGTCTTTATCTCTAGACATGCGATTTTTCATGAAACAGAATTTCCTTTTTTAAATGATACTCACACACCTCAACCAACTGATCCACATTTTGTTCAACCATGGCTTCTTGATAATAATAACAATAATCATGCCATTCTTTTACAACCATCTTCTGTTCAAATTCCTGATCCTCCACTTCAAGTTTCTCAATCTCCATTATCTCCATTATCTAATAGTCAATCAATGCATCAATCTTTTAATCTTAGTCCTTCTCAGGAGTCTAGTAATCAGATAATTAATCAAGATATTGACTCTGGTTCTTTATCTGTTCCACCTGATAGTGATGCATTGATTAATTTTCAGTCTGATAATGATACAGTGATTGAGCCTAGACAGTCTTCTAGATCTAAGAAAAGACCAACTTGGTGGACAGATTATAAAGTTGGTACAAATTCTGTTAGTAAATATCCTTTGGATCCTTTTATTTCCTCTCATTCTTATGCTCCTACACATTCAGCCTTTTTGGCTAAAATCAGTAAGGAAATAGAACCTGCTTCCTTTTCTCAAGCAATCAAGAATCCTAACTGGATTTCAGCTATGAACAAAGAATTTGATGCTTTAGAGTCCAATAATACCTGGGAATTGGTTTCTTTACCAGCTGGAAAACAGTCTATTGGCTGTCGATGGGTTTACAGAATCAAGTATCTTGCTAATGGTGAAATAGACAGGTATAAGGCTCGTTTGGTAGCAAAAGGTTATACACAAGAAGAGGGGGTTGATTTTCATGACACTTTTGCACCTGTGGCAAAAGGAGTAACAGTTAAGACTGTTTTTGCCATTGCAGCTTCAAAGAATTGGAAAGTCTTTCAATTAGACATCAATAATGCATTTTTGCATGGGGAACTTCATGAAGAGGTTTATATGGATTTGTCTTTGGGTTATAAGCTTCCAGCAGGGTGTTCTAATTTGGTTTGTAGACTGATAAAGTCTATATATGGTCTACGACAAGCATCTAGGGAATGGCATGCTAAGCTCTCCAGTTATTTGCTTGAGTATGGTTTTGTGCAATCTTTGGCAGATTATTCTCTTTTTACTTACTCTAAAGGTACTCTCTTTATCATTGCAGTGGTATATGTTGATGACATATTACTCACTGGCAATAGTATTTCTTTTATTCAAGACCTTAAACAAGATTTACATGATCAGTTTAGCATTAAGGATTTGGGTGAAGCTAAATATTAATTGAGTTTGGAAGTCAGTCGAACTGATGCTGGTATTTTACTTAGTCAAAAGAAGTTTATTTTAGATATGCTTACTGAGACCAATCTTACAGAAGCTAAGCCTTTGTCTATCCCTTTAGATCAACATATCAAGTTGTTTGATCATGAGAAATCAGGAGAATTGATTCCTAATGCTTCACAGTATAGAAGTTTGGTTGGTAAATTGCTTTACTTAACATTTACTAGGCCAGATATCAGTTATCCTGTTCATTTGCTCAGCCAGTTCATGCAAGCTCCCAGAGAAAAACATATGTCTGCTGTTATTAGAGTTCTTCGATACTTAAAGTGTACAGCAGGTTTAGGTCTCTTCTTTCCTTCTTCCAATGATCTACGATTACAAGGTTTTTGTGACAGTGATTGGGGGGGCTGCACTGTTATAGGTCGTTCAGTTACTGGTTTTTGTATTCAGTTAGGTTCTTCTCTAATTTCTTGGTCTGCAAAGAAACAATCTGTTACTTCCATAAGTACAGCTGAAGCAGAGTATAGAGCCCTTGCTTCTATCACTACTGAAATAATGTGGCTCAAGTATCTTCTTGCTGATCTTCATGTTATTTGTGACAAACCAGTTTCTATATTCTGTGATAACCAAGCTGCTGTTGACATTGCTTCTAATCCAGCCCAACATGCTCGTACGAAGCACATTGAATTAGATTGCCATTTTATTCGAGAGAAAGTTCAATCTGGGATTATTGTTCCAACAAAGATCTCTACTAAGTTTCAGCTGGCAGACATATTCATTAAAGCACTTGGGAGTGCAGCACATTGGTACATTTGTTCCAAGTTGGGTCTTCATAATCCATGTGTGACTCCAACTTGTGGGGGGAGTAATGAGCATATAGAAGAGTCAACGAATGTTGACTCGACACATGTGGCAGCATCTGTTTCTACAATGAGCCTCAAACTTCAACACAAAGCCAATATACAGTTGGCAATATCATCACAAGTCAATAATAGTTTGTTATCTAATATTTGGAGTTAGTTAGTTAGTTGACTTAGTTGACCAATTGTATTAGTCTATAAATAGACAACTGGAGAACATTTCTTGTAACTTTCTGATAATAAAAATTCTGTTATTCTTCTTCTACATTCTGTTACTTACACCTATACTTACACAAATATACAGAAATCTATTAGGATGCTTGTCGATGGTGATTGGATTAAGTTTCCGGGTGGGGGAACTCATTTCCATTACGGAGCTCATAAGTACATTTCTGCTCTTGCCGTGGTATGTTTCTTACTTGTATCATCCCTTCCGCAATTTTCGCAATTTAGCCTCCTTTTTTTTTGTATATACTCCATTAAAGGTTTCTTTTATTGGATAGATGCTTAAGCTTCCCAGCGAAAAACTAAACAATGGAGGACATATACGGAATGTTCTTGATGTTGGATGTTGGGTTGCGAGTTTTGGGGCATATCTTCTTCCTCTTGACATTATAGCTATGTCACTTGCACCTAATGATGTGCATGAAAATCAAATTCAGTTTGCACTCGAGAGAGGGATTCCTTCTACTTTAGGTGTCTTGGGGACCAAAAGACTACCTTATCCTAGCAGGTCATTTGAATTGGCACATTGTTCAAGGTGTAGAATTGACTGGCTTCAGAGAGATGGGTTGTTATTACTAGAATTGGACAGAGTACTTAGGCCAGGTGGTTACTTTGTGTACTCTTCACCAGAAGCTTATGCCCATGATTTTGACAATGAAAGAATTCGTAACACCCTCCATGATCTTTTCAAGAGGATGTGCTGGAGAATTGCTTCAAAGAAAGAACAAACTGTTATATGGGCTAAACCCTTGAGTAATAGTTGTTATATGAAAAGAGCACCCGGAATTCACCCTCCGTTATGCAGCACTGGTGATGATCCGGATGCTAGTTGGAACGTCTTTATGAGGGCTTGCATCACTCCATACTCGTCAAGTAAGTATAACTACTACACATGCCAAGGAATTTGCTTTTGAATTATATTTGATTATATGTTTTGAGTTAAGGCCGGTGAGAACTACTTGCTTCTACGTAACTTGCTCATCACCTGATTGAGGGTGTTGGTTGAATAGTTGTAAAATTTGGTACAACGTGAACAAATGTCGTTATGATGCAGATACAACATTGTAGTATAAAAGTTTTATGATGTATGAATTATGATACATGTATATATATATAGGCATTTGCTCCATACAGAACACTCTTATATAACAAACAACAAAGAACACCTTAGATCTATTAGATCCTTTGGCCCCGCCAGGGGCACCCAATACAAAAAGTTGTTATTTTTTTTACCCTCTATCAAGCCAGCAAAAAAAAATTAAAAATAAAAATTTTACTGTTCATGATGACGTCACTGATGACGTCATCGTCATGAACAGTAATTTTTAATTTTTTAATTTTTTTTTTGAGATGATGGATGGATAGAGGGTAAAAAAATAAGAATTTTTTGTATTGGGTGGCCCCGCCAGGGGCAATGGATCTATTAGATATGAGGTGTTCTTTATTGTTTGTTATATAAGGTGTTTGCTATGGAGTCCAATCCTATATATATATACAATATATGTTGGAAAATCTATCAAAAGACATTACTAACATCAACTTTTCAGTATATTTATATATTCCGTTAGTGCTATTACATGAAACTAGCTTCAATTCCCGTGCAAGGCACAGGATTACTCTATTTTATATTGTAATTGGTATTTTTTTCTCGTTATGTTTTGATATTAATATTAGCAATTGATATTGTGATGTCTAAAATTCTTTTCAGTTCATCGCATTCTTTTTTAACCAACATTTATTTTGTCCCCTTTTCAAGATCTCCCATTTTGATTAAAACATTCGGATGTGCTTTTTATTTTTCTAAAGTGCTTAAATCATGTATATGTTGTATTTGATATTACAGATTGTCAAGTAATGCACCGGAGCCAAGAAAGCATAAAAAAAATATTGTATTAGACACATTTCTATAAAGTAAAAATACTAAATTACAGTACACAAAATTAATTTATTCTGTAAATTGTATAGCAAAAATATATATGCTGTTAGCAATCTGAAGTTAATGTTCCAATATTATTTCTTCAATAATGTTAGATCACTTATAATGAGTTGTAAGGCTCTTTACTCGTGCGACACACAAATTTCTTCGAATGGTTAGTTAATTGCAACATAACAAAAGTGTTATAATTAAGTAGATAGTATTAAATGATGTATAATAATGAATATACATATTAAATACGAATTTTAATTGATGTGCATTAATGAATGCAGAGGGTCAAAATAGTAATTTAAGTTGGATTAAAATGGTACATGTTGTGGCATTATATATATAATAGAGGGTCATTAATATTATTTTATTAAACCGAATAATTTCAAAATATCTAAGTTCACTAAATACCATATATCACTCATTTATACTAAACTATAACATAATAAAATATAAATATGTAAATGTAAAACGAAAAAAAATGATTAAAATATCTTAGAAATCAAAATACCAAAGATTCTTCATTCATCACCCAACATACATAGCATATTTTATGACTTATAACACGTGTGATGTGTTAGCCTAGTGGTAAGGTGATGTGCAAATGAACCTAAAGACCTAGGTTCGATTCTCATGAGCAACAATTTTTTGAAAAAAATTTAATCCATAGAGGGTCAAAATAGTAATTTAAGTTGGATTAATTTAATCCATAGAGGGTCAAAATAGTAATTTAAGTTGGATTAAAATGGTACATATTGTGGCATTATATATATAATAGATATAATAGATTTGAAGGAAGACCTTAAAAGTGCTTTAAAATATTCAATTCAGTCATCAAACTGCTTAGTTAGATAATATGGCCATCAACATGCAAAACTGTTATAGTACAGGTCATCAAAACTGTTATAGTACAGGTCATCAAACTGCAATTTACTCTTTGAATATAATAGGCAATAGCTAGTTTTACATGGCCTTGATGTCTCACAGTCCTTTAAATCTAGTTTATATTGACAGCAATATACGCATTTTACACTATTTGATGTAACTTCTAAGGCAAAGACACCTTCTAATTTGACGTGATATAGTCCTTGAATTTACCGTGAAACATTAATATCTATTATATATATAATAGATATAATAGATTTGAAGGAAGACCTTAAAAGTGCTTTAAAATATTCAATTCAGTCATCAAACTGCTTAGTTAGATAATATGGCCATCAACATGCAAAACTGTTATAGTACAGGTCATCAAACTGCAATTTACTCTTTGAATATAATAGGCAATAGCTAGTTTTACATGGCCTTGATGTCTCACAGTCCTTTAAATCTAGTTTATATTGACAGCAATATACGCATTTTACACTATTTAATGTAACTTCTAAGACAAAGACACCTTCTAATTTGACGTGATATAGTCCTTGAATTTACCGTGAAACATTAATATCTATTATATATATATAATAGATATAATAGATTTGAAGGAAGACCTTAAAAGTGCTTTAAAATATTCAATTCAGTCATCAAACTGCTTAGTTAGATAATATGGCCATCAACATGTAAAACTGTTATAGTACAGGTCATCAAACTGCAATTTACTCTTTGAATATAATAGGCAATAGCTAGTTTTACATGACCTTGATGTCTCACAGTCCTTTAAATCTAGTTTATATTGACAGCAATATACGCATTTTACACTATTTGATGTAACTTCTAAGACAAAGACACCTTCTAATTTGACGTGATATAGTCCTTGAATTTACCGTGAAACATTAATATATGAGGTAGTCACCCCCCCCCCCCCCCCCCACCCCCACCCCCACCCCCACCCCCACCCCCACTTTCCATATCCCTCTCCTAGTGTACCTTCGATCACAATCCGCCATAGGATACATCAGAGTACTTAATTTGTGATTAACTTTTAATGCTGATGTTTAAAATACCTTATGTTTGGTCGATAGAATATAATCATAGTTATATCTAGGATGTAGTAGGGAACCGTTGGATCTAATGCTAAAAAAATATTCCTTTTCTTATATTTAAAAATACTCTTTTAGGTTCCAAGTTCGAATCGCACCAACAACATCTATATCTATACTATAATATTATAAGCAAACTAGGGTATATTTGGTTGTCACCTTGGTACACTTTTTTTGGTACACTCAATAACAATCGCTAGATTTTTAAGATAAATTTATGAATTTTTACATTAATTCTATTAAGTGTAGAATATCTATATTGATAATCCTATTCAATATAGAAAACCTAATTATATATGATTTAAATCATTGACATGCAATTTTCGTATTTTAATATAAATACCTTTTTTTGATTCATGTTAAAATATAAAATATTTTTTATGCTAGATCCAATGTTTTCATCTATTTATTTTAAAATCTAACGCTTCTTATTTATTTTGTCGTAGTGAGGACCAGACTACCACCGACTGCCAATGTTTTGGACAAAATCTCTCTTACACTTATTATTAAAACTGTATTTGGTTGTTAGTACAACTATCTTCAAATAATAATAAGGTTATTTTGATAATCAAAACGAAATATAAGTAGATTTCCTAAATCGAATAGAATTTTCAATGTAAAAAATCATCAAATTCATCTTTCTTTAGTTTCTTGGTAGTTTTAATTGGAGAAGAATTGTTTAATCATCCTAAATTAAAGATTATTTTGTTAATTTCACGTGGGCTGTAAAAATGTCTAAATCAAGTTTTAAGAATTCAAGATAAAACACTTAATAAATTGAACGTGTAAAATCCTATATATATCAATTTTTTAACAACAATTTGATATGTAAACCAATAACGAATAAGTATTAAAAAAATTAATAATTAATAATAATAATAATAATAGATATTAAAAAAGGAATCGTGCGTTGCTCGGGTTATAAGCTAATATATATAAAATCTTATAGGTTGTCAGCACCAGGCCTTTTTAATCTTGACCCCAAAATGCCTGTTCAGCCTCTTAGGTGCCACACGGTGTTTGCGACAGTACGCTGGATATGTGAAAGATCTTAATAACTAACTTCCTGTGCTTTTAATGGAATTGTTAGACTTGTTATTGAGCATTCAATTCAACATATTTCCTTGCTTGCATAGTATATGAAAATTTGTAACAAGGGCATATTTACAAGTCGTGAAATAATAGTCGTATCCAGGCCTTTTCCAAACTGGGATTAGGATATAAAAGAGTTCAAAACTTTGTTTAAGATATTAATCTGAAGAATAAAAAGCTAATGACCAAAGACGGTTATTAGTAGAAATGCCTGATTTGTACTCTATACTAGGATTTTGGGCTATTACTCTATTTGATTTGAAAAAGCAGAGATGCACAAGAAAAAGGGGTCTGGACTAGAACCGTGGCCACTAAGGCTGTCAACAGCATCTCCTCGACTGTGTGAGTCCTGATGAATTCCAGAAAGACACCGAAAGTATTTGCATTACCGGAAAATATTTGTCCAGTGTACCTTTCACATATTCCAGTTAATTGCCTTTTGGAAGAAAACTATCTCTATAACTAACAGCTTCATGTGTTACAGAGTATTTGGGGATTGAGGGTAGTTGAGTACTGGAAGCAGATGAAGTCAGTTACACAGAAAAACTCCATTAGGAATGTCATGGATATGAATTCAAATTTGGGTGGATTCGCTGCTGCTCTCAAAGATATGGATGTATGGGTGATGAATGTTGCACCAACCAACAAGTCTTCTCGCTTGCAGGACGGAACCAGAAATATATTTTGGGGGCCAAATTTTTCGATTAATCGGAAAATGACCAGATCAGAAATTTTTTGTAAAAAATAAGGAAATAAATGAAGATTTTTGTAAAAAATATGAGGACTAAATGAAGATTTTTGAAATAAATAAGGGAACTATTTTTTGTAAAAATGAGGGGACTAAATGAAAATTTTTGAATTAGATATATATAAAATTATCTGATTTTAGAAATTTTGGGGGGCTGCCACCCGTGCCCCTCCCTCCCTCCGTCTCTGCTCGCTTGAAGATCATTTATGACCGCGGCTTGATTGGAACAGTACATAACTGGTATGCATTTAATCTAAGTTTATATGTTGAGTTTACCCATCCCTGATAACATCTACTTGTAGATCTGTATAAGTTTCTTAGCATCTAACAATTATAATCGTGGCAGAAGACCCAGGTTTTCTCTTCCTAGTTTTCACCAGTTATGTATCAGCTTAATATTTTTCCTGGCATATTTAAAAACGTAGCCCTTCCTCAAATACTGGTTTCTTGTTCTGATAGGGAACATTCAACCAAGTAAATTGATCTCTAATTTGTGTCTTTTTAATCAGCACCCACTCTGATTTCACTTTTGCAGAATATGGCCAAAGTCAAACATTTTGTCAAAATATTGGGTAGCGGGGCATGCAGTTTGTCATTTTCTTTTTTCTTAGAATTCCCTTCATATTAACTACTTTTTGTTTGTTCCCCAATGCTCATATATTTCAGGTGTGAGTCATTCTCTACATGCCCTCGCACGTATGATTTGCTTCATGCCTGGACGGTTCTCTCAGAGGTTGAGGATAATGGTTGTAGCACAGAAGATTTACTGATTGAAATGGATCGCATCCTACGGCCTGATGGTTTTTTTATCATAAGAGATAAACCCTCTGTAATAAACCATGTAAGTAAATTCTTAAGTGCCTTGAGGTGGAATGGATGGTTACTAGAAGTAGAACCGAGGACTGATGCTCTCTCTACAAGAGAAGGAGTACTATTTGCCAGAAAGAAATTGTGGAATGTAGAAGTTGCAACATATTGAATCTGCTGTCTTAATCAAGGTATGTTCTGGTTACTGTTTACATATATTCACCTTGATTGGGAGAGTCTATTCGACCAATTCATCTGCCATGTCCTATATATGCCTTATGGTGATCAAACTATCTCCGGCACTGTTTACATATATTTTACCTTGATTGGGAAAGTCTATTCGACCAATTCATCTGACATGTCCTATATGTGCTTTATGGTGATCAAACTATCACCGGCAGTAAAGTATATAATATTAGTATGTTCGACCAGTTTATCTGCCAAGTCCTTTATATGCCTCGACTTTTGGTGATCGAACCATCTCCAGCAGTAAAGTATATGATATGTAGTAAAATGTAACTTATTTAAGTTATTTCATGTTTTTAGTGAAAAGGCATAAGAACAGCAATTTTAACTTGAATGCTGCTCCGGATGAACAAGTAAATGGGAGGATGAAGGTCCTTCCTAAGTTTATTTGGTAGTTTTTGGAATGGGGAGCGGAATACCGAGTGACGGAGTACTGTCTGGAGAATTTGCAGCCATACAAAGAATGAATGCTGTAATATAGAAAAATGCTGAATCAGGGGCTACATTTTCTGATAAATGTGGTCTAAGAGCTAATTTCGGTTTGGTACTGACACAGCAATGTAAATTTTACAGAAGGTCAAATGACTCCCCTGTGTGTGTTTGTATTGATGATCTCACGAAATTATAGTGCTTTTTACCAAACCTAACACTCAAACTAAGTAGTACATAGTTTCTAAATGCAGTATGAATTTCTTTGTGCAGTATGTAGATTGAATGGTTCAATCATTATTTGCAAGTGACTAACTCAGTGAATGGATATTCCGGTCATCCATGTATCATCACCTTTGTGGGAATAGCTTTTGTGGGTAGAAGTTGTCCGTACGGACTTCCTCAGATGTAATGCTAACCCTAACAGGTAGTCAACTTATAATAGACTCTCCGGAAGAGAACACTGTTTGATTCAAAGCCTACTCATATCTCTATTTCTACATCCCAGTCTGGAATTTAACCAGTTGCACTTATATAGCAGATTACAGCCATCATAGATTTGTCAAAACCGTTAATGTAGGTGACAACGGCAATTAATTTCAAGATTGTTCTAACAAGTTTTCCAAATATAAATTCAAGATGTATCTTCCTGTGGAGAGAACATCAAGCCTCTTTTCGCTAGGTTCGTATTTACCTTTGCGCAGTTGGTAACGGTGAGTAACAGCAGAAATAGTGTAAGTTTTGCCTTCAATTGTCACACTCTCTCCACATTGCAAGTTCTGCGACATAAAATAGTTTGCAAACATAATTAGACAACATAACAAACCCCAGCTTGCAAGTTGTGTTTCTCACAGCTTTTAAATTGTTTCTAATTTGTTCAATGAATGTTGGGCCTAGTTGTCATGTATATCAGAGTATGTAATGGCCTGTTACAATATGTAACAAGTTTCCTAAGAATTTGACATTGAACACAGTACCTATGTCAAGGAAAGAACTACAAGTGCATGAAGTGAACAAGATATAGAAACATAAACCAGTGTAAATTTATTGGCATGATGCAGCACTCGTTCGAACAATAAAATATTTGCAACCAAATTGAACTATAGTCTGTTTATATATAACAAAACTAGTCCCTCTACCTAGATGCTAAACTATATAGGTTTAATGTTTGGTTCGTAAAAGCTTCCACTCTGATTCGATGTTACCCGAACTCTTTATTTCAACTCAAATACGGTACCCATGTCAGACTCTCAACGCATATGCACGTTGTACTTGTACACTTCCAGCCTATTTGATTACCCAGAACAGTGTTGCATTATTCTATTTTATATTTTGCTAATTAGTGTTGTATTGTTAATTGACTCAAACAACTGCAGAGTTGCTTAAAAAACAATTAAGAAGAAAAAAATAACTCGCGCTGGGCTGATTAAAACCCTATCAAAATGAGAATCCAACATCACTCGCACAAATTTTGAAAGCAAATCAAACTAAAAGAAGGGTTGTAAAAACAAGTGATCACTACATTGAGAAATTCCAATGTCAGTGGGAATTAAAGGAACAAAAGACACAGAAGAGTGAAGTGCAATTTTTGTGGTCAAAAGAGCAGTCTGATGAGATAAGACCTGTAGACCAATACCCACCACAAGATACAGATTTTACTGTGTAGAATTTTCTACAACTACAAGGGTCTGCCATCAAAATTAGGAAGAACTTAACATTTTGTTCAGTTTTGAATCTAAACGATGAGAGACATTAATTAATTCTTACAGGAGGAAGGCAGCGAACGCCAAGATTTCGGGGTGGTGGTGTAATTTCCATTACTTTGTAAGGGTGGATGTGATCCCTATCTCGTTCCTTCTTTCTGCAGCAAATCTGGTGCACCTGCAACAACAGTATAGACAACTCGGATAAAAACCCATGCACGAAAACAAGCCCCAGCGAATAACATGATACTATATATTACCAGATTCGGAAGAGGTCGCAGCTGAATCTCACCTTTTTATATGCAGGAAAATTCGACAACAATGCCATATTCTTTGCTTTCTCTTGTTTGTGACCGTTTGACCAGGATAAAAAAAAACTGTGTATATTATATTGCCGTCAAGGTCGTAAAAATCGGAAATCGGACCAACTCGGTTTTGGTCCAGAAAAATGAGTAATCGGAAACTCGGCGAGTACTCGGAATGAGTACTCGGACTACTAATCGGATATGGTTTTTTAACTTTTTTTTTTCTCATAATTTATATGTATTTATTCTAATTTTAGTGTACATCAGTACATGTGTTAAACATAAAACTTAATAATAATATTAATTTTACTAATAATATTATTACAACCCTGCTAACAAGTAATAATATTGATATTACTAATAATTCTAATTTTAGTGTACAGGTGTCCAAGTAATAATATTAATATTACTAATAATATTAAAACGTGATATAAGTGTATGTATAGAATCTTTGAGATAGAGGATTTTTAATTGGGCCGAATCTAGATTATAACTATAGTCTATAAGTTGAGCAATAAAAATTATATTTAATACTTAGCAAAAAAAAAAAAAAAATAGTCAAACCCGCGTTTGACCCCGATTACTCGGAATCAACCCGAGTCTTGACCGAGTTATAGCAAAAACCGGTTTTTGGTCCGATTAGTCACTACTCGGATCGGTTTAGGGGTCCAAAACGAGTACTCGGCCCGAATTACCGATTTTTACAACCCTGATTGCCGTAGAATTCTTTTTGATCTATCTTCTGTGTTACAAATCTTTACTATTATATTGAAACATTAAAAGTTTAGTTAGTTGGTTGGTTGGTCGGTAGATTTTACTTATTTACCCTTACTCAATTACAAATGTACTAACTAATTAATTTCCTTAACATATTATCTTTTCTATTTTTCAAGAATTAAATAATTTCCTTTTTCAGGTAAAATACAATATCCTTTTATATTTTATCTAACTAAATTTTCTCCTTTATTAATCAATTTCCTTTTTCAGGTTAAACATATTATCTTCCCTATTTTTCAATAACTAAATAATTTTCCTTTTCAGGTAAAATAGAATATTTTTCACATTTTATTTAACTAAAATTTCTCTTTTTTAAAAATAGTACAAGCAATTTTGTTTAATAAAATAACATAACTATATTATAATTACTACTCCCTCCGGTCCATTATATAAGGCATTTGACTTTTCTGCACGTAATTTTAGGTATTTTGATTACATAGCTAAAATTAATATTTTTTAAAATTTCTTTTTCTAAATAAAAATTAAAGTATCATATTTTTATTCAAAAAAGGAAAAATTTAAAAATAATAATTTTAGCTATATAATCAAAGCACCTAAAGTTACGTGCAGAAAAGTCAAATGCCTTATATAATGGACCGGAGGGAGTATTAACCAAAAAACGTTACCTTTTCTTTTTTCTCTAAATAACATCTCTCTTTTTCCAATTATATCATGGACGGTTACCTTTTTCAGCCAAAACACATTACCATTTTTTTTTCTTACTAAAATCTCACTTTTTCCAATTATATCACATATGTTTCTATTTAATAAAAATAAATAATAATATTATAATACTAATAATTAACCGATTATCTTTTTACTTAAAACGTATCATATTTTCTATTTTTCTAATTAAATTATTTTTCTAATATTATATTTTCTTAAAACGATTATTTTTCTATTAAAAAAAACCGTGCATCGCATGGATTTTAAACTAGTAATTTTATAAACCTATAAAAAAAGAAAAGGACAGGTGGTCAGAAAACACACACAGAAAAACATATTATATCTCTTTATTAATTACGTTTATAACCTTATGACCTTATCATTACTCTGTAGTACATGTTTGTGTTGGAGTTATGTTTGTGTTTGGTGGCCGGTTAAGGAATAAATTTTAGTTATGTTTTCATTTAATTCAATATGAATAAATTTCAATTATGCTTTCATTTAATTTAATATTTCAGTTTTTATTTTGTAAGCATATTAAGGACTTGATGCCAATAAGGTATATCAAAACTATATCAAACATATATCAATCTTCATGCTCTTGCTCCTATTATGTCTATCTATTTGTTTATCTATAAACCTTAACAAACCAACAGTTTGTAAAAGTTTTCAGCTGCATGTCATGCACACTCTTCTGTATCTATTACTTGACGTATCTTCTGTATTACTTAACGTCTAAACCTCATAACTGCTGCTGCATTTCTAGAAAAGGCAGCAATTCCAAATTTGGTACAAAAATAAACATGAGTTAAAAGTATGATATACACAATTTAAAGATAGAACACAAAGTGGTGCATGAAGAACACTAAAAGACAGGGCCCTACTTTTACAGTCCAGAAAAAAGGCATGAATATAACATTTGCCTTGCATGAGTATTACCCTTTCCTAGCGTGTCTAGGTATTATCCAATACTGATACAACAATTCAGAAAGAGGAAAGGACAAAACTAATAAAGTTCGCATACAATCTAAAAGGTATTTTGCGCGTTAAACCTCCGCCGCGGATCTTTCCTGTAGTACGGAGTTTCATCAACTGTTTTCCTCACATAGTCTATGAAAGCTTGAGGTGTTTGTGGAGAGCGTTCATTCACGACGGATGTACTGCTACGAGAAGGGGTTGCCGGTGATTGTGCTATGACAGTTGGGGTGGTAGGTGCCACATTTGACTGATGTCTATTTGGTCTATCCAGGTAATAGAGAAACAAAATCAATGTTGATATTAATACCGTGGAACACACAAGTATAACGACCCAGTTGCTGACATTACTGGAAGAAGGCAGTCCGGTTATCTTCTCAGGTTCGTAGTTCACATCAATTTCTACTTTCTGTCCATTGGCTGCAAGTGAGATGATCAATTTATCTTTGAACCTCTCAGAGCTGAGAACTTTGACCTCGTATTCCACCCGCCCTGCTACTCCATGATTTTCCCTGTTGATAGGCGTGATCTGTAACTGTTTCCGACCTTGCCAGTCAACTATAACATCCGTATTACCAACTACAGTTATGACAGACTTGTCAGCCTTGGGGGTCAAATTTAACTGTAACGAGTTGTGGTCCATTCCCAGTATCTCAAATCCCCCAACAAAAAGGGCAGAAGCAGATCCAGAGATGTTGTTGGCCCCTCGCACAGATGCATTAATGGTAACACTTATATCCTGCCTTGTATCTTTTGAATTTCCAATAGAATGAACCAAGTGTTTTGGGGAGTATGGAAAGAAAAGACAATACGATATTCCACTGTAATCCTTCCACGGGTTGGCAAAACCAACAAAAGGTGGGTCCACCTGGCACTCATGCTGGAGTGTGTTAATTTTCCCACCTGCTTCATGGACGTGTTTAAATGCCTCACCGAATGTCACAAGGAAGCTATATCCTCTCGTTGAGATAGGAACATTCGTTAGAATCTCTTTTGGAGCATTAACAGAAATCATATATCCCTTTGACACTGTAACCACTGTTAGCAACTTGAAATCTGAGCTTTCATAAATGACTTGAGTACTTCCTTCCGCAATAGCTTCAGCTTCTCCAGACACCCTGTCTATTGAGACAGTACTTGAATTAACACTCGTCCACCAGCCAGATACTTGATCGGTGAGGCCTTCAATGCTGAAATTAAGACGATTACCCAATTGGAGGAGTGGATTATGAGGGTATACACGAGCACCAACTGTAATCAACAAGTAGTCCGACTTGGTTGAGTTATTTCTGAAAGATATTCGGACTAGTGCTCTACCAAATTGTAATGCTTTCAGATAAATATTCCCGTCATGTGTGTCATTGATGGAAACAATGTCGCCATAATTAGTCTCAACATCATACAAAACAATGTTATAAGCCTCGTAAAAAGGGTATCCAAAAGCATCATAATAAATTAACGGAACATTTAGTTCTGCTCCAACAGCAAGGTCAACATTGTAAAATGGAAATGCATGCCTGCTTACTCTGATCTGAGCCACCTCGGCAACTCTAACACAAGATGCAATCTCAAATCTTCCAGTCAATATATCCTTTGCCTTAATGCACCCAATACTATTACTCTCTCTTGTTTGCAGTTTAACACTTCTGATGGATATAGCTTCATTTAATAACTCTATATTATTCTGACCCTCATATTCTTTTAACAAAGAGTAAGTAATGGTTCCTTTGCTGCTCTGAGCATCTCCCGGGCCGTAGGACTCTGAGGATGAAGGCAAGAGATCTGATGTTACATAATAAGGAGGAAGTACCCATGTTGCTGGTTTTCCAAGAGCAAGAGGGAGATCAGGTACCACATAGAGCATTATAGATGCAGTATAAAAGCTGGACTGTGAAAATGAACGAGATACAAAATTACAAGATAATGAAACGTTAACATGGGTCCTGCCAGAAGATTTTCCTTTCAACACACGAATAAACCTTGGGTCTAGATTATCAATAGATCCATTCTCTTCCAAATTGAGGGAAGAGGAACCATGCTTGTGTCCATGCAAGATATCTGCAACTCTGAAAGTCAATACGTCTTCATCTTCAACACTCCATTTATAATTCTTGCACAGCTCATACAAAGTAAACAAATTACCATTTGCAAAGGAAGGATATATTGGCATGTCGTTGCCAATAGCAACTTGCTCACTCTGGACATTTAACATTACCGAAGGAGGGATCGCAACTACTACATTTCCAAATGCATGACACGTCACTTTATCACCATTACTATGAAATCTAGCCACGAGAGTGGTATTCCCTGGTGCAATTGCACTCAGTCGCCCAAAAGATTTATGAATTATTGCAGTCTCATCATCCAAACTTTCATATTCAACATAACCCCCAATAGTTGGGCCTCCTTCTACGGTAAGTACATAAGAAGCACCAGGTACAAGATATATATTAGAGGGACGTATACTAAGTGGAGCATAAACTTCTACCTTAATACATTGACTCACTATTTCACGTCCAGATTGTTGTCTCGTGCTTACATAAAGAGTCGTAATACCACGCTTTTTGGCCTGAAGGATAAAAGTTTGAGCCTTTGCATATCCGTCAATAGTACCATCTATCAGATTAACAATATGGTCTTCAATATGCACACGAATGTTCATATACATGTACTGAGAATAGTCAAAAGTGCGTCCATCGTTCACCCCAGCCAGAAGATCTACAGACTGGGAACTTCCTTCCACAAGGCTAATTAGTTCTCCTGAAGTAATCTTAAGCCAATCTACATCAGCAACTTGTACGACAGAGGCAGCAACAAGTGGGGGAGAAAGTCCCATATCATAAACCGTCACAAGTGCAGTCCCTAAACTTTTAGGCGCTAGTGATAGTTGAGAGCAATGTAAATCCGGCGGATAATCAATTACTTCGGCAATTAGGGTATCATTAACCACAGTATCCAGTGCGCAACTTCCTCCACTAATTAAGAGATTTAATCTAGCCAGGGGACTGAATAGTAACAAGCTGAACTCTGGAATGACTTTTAAAGTAGAAACTAGTTGTAACTGTACAGCATCGGTAAGAACTTTTGAACCTCCATAGGATTTAAGAAAATGCTGATTGTTTAAAGTATTTATATATCCACCAACAGTAGCACGAACAACACAAAGCCCTGTTGAGTTTTGCAAGACCAAAAACCTCTCCCACTGTGATTTGGATGTAGCAACATCTTCCCAAAAGGCCAATCCATCACAATTTCTCATTTCCCAGCTTAAACTAAGAGAAGAAGAGTTTCCAAAAGCATTTCCAGAGTCACTAATGCCAATAGCAGATACCCTTATAGTTCGCCCATTAGCCACAGTGATTGGAAGTGCACGCACTTGTCCTGAATTCCGGTCAGCCTGCTTTGCAGTTTGTATCACATCAAGCGCATTGACAGCACTATCAACTAATATTGAGATTGAAGATGGTACACTACATAAAAGCAATAGTTCAGTCTCTGCCACGGCAGGTAGAATATGATCATCGCCAGCCAAGTTTCCACGTTTGAAAAGAAGCTTAAATTTTCCCCAATTCTGGCATGATATTCTATACGAGCTACCATAAATGGTAGTAACATTATGGACCAAAACCCCATTGCGGTTGGTATGTTCCTGAGGCAGAATTTCCACAGTTTCAGTAAATTCAACACTTCCTCCCCACTGATCTGGTCCTCCAGACAAAATGACATCCATATGTGTGCCAGGGACAAGATTTAAGATTTTCAAATTTTCTAACTGTTTATTAGCCTCAGCGTAAGACAAATTGAACCAATAACCACCATACTGGTTCCCATCACCTGCCTGATGCACGAAGAGTGGTAGATATGCTGCAATAAGAACTGATGCTTTTAAATCGATAGATCCACTGAGCGAAAGATCGGGAAGATGATACTCTTTTTTCAGTGATGCATGTAGCATTGTTCGACCAGTACCAGAAGCATAAATACGGGCCCAGCCACATGGAGGGCCATATAGTGACACATACAAATCAGGGACTTCTTGCTCGTCTAACAGAAACAATTCCCTTTCTGTATAAATAATTCTGAAAGAATCACTTCCAGTATTACACCGTATGGCCGAACTGAAAGCATCACATCTGACATAATGATCACCGTTAGAAGCTTTCAGTGTCATGGAAGCTACAAGACTTGACCCCACAACAGTCTCTACAGGAGAATATTGCAGCATAATTATAGAGGAAGGTATGGATACTTCAATTTCCACCTCATCATAATTAAAAGAATCAAAAATAGATACCACTTTAATAATAGCTTTTCCTGGTCTTTTTGACTGGACAATACCATGTGCAGATACATACACAACAGACATATCTGAAGAAAACCATTTGTAGTCACCGGACGACATGGAACAACCTCCTGCTGCCTTTAGCTCCAGCTCCTGGTAGACAGAAGGGGCCCATGGAAGGAGAATACTCCCAGATGCACTTCTTTTGTCCCTGCTAAACTTAACTTGCTCACAAACCATGACTTCTTGCACAACCTTGAGAACCTCTTTCACCTCATTAATCCCATTACTGTATGTTAAAGTTGCTGTTAGTTTTCCCAATCCATATGACATTGCTCTCAGAACTTTAGAATTCAAGCACGCACGTTTGGAAGTAATATTATCTGATACTGGAAACATATTCCAAAACTCGGAATAGTCATCATACAACTTGAGATCATCACTCTCTGTTATATATATCTCTTGTGACTCAGGTACTTGCGAGTAAACTTTTATTTCAACGAGATATTCTCTACCAGAAACAACATACCAACGTGAAACAGACGGATTAGGTGCTGCACCTTCAAGAATATTACCGGAATGTGACTGAGGCAATATGTATAAAAATAGAGAATCTGGCAGCACAACATGGATAGATGACAGTTGGATGTGGCCAGAAACTCTTGTATCTTCAACAATAACAGTTGTTACACCTAAGTTCAATGCAAGAGCTCTACCCAGCATTGTGTCTATCCGAGAAACTGAAGAGTTCAAAACCGACCATTGATAATAAGGAGATGGCAAAGTTATTGCTTGAGGAATATTCCCACGTATAATTTTAAGAATATATTGCACAACAGCACCGACAAGAACAAAAAGGGGAGAGGGTGGATAAAGAGACATAGCTTCTGCAACAGTTAAAACAATACTATCTGCCATGTGATCATCTGTTGGCTCAAGCAAATCAACCAAAACGCGTTCGTGACCGATTTCAGTTCCTTTTACGACATAAAGGTCTGAAAATACTCCACTATCTTCCAGCTTTATTTGGACGTCTAGATCACCACACAAGCCACCACAATCACCTAGTGGAGACAGCTTTAATGGTACGTGGACAAGGTGGTGGGTCGATCCATCAGTTTCAGGCATGAGTTGCCACATGAACCGAATGCCCACTAGGGATGAAAACACATTTTCTGCACAAGAAGACCAGTAAACAAATATTTATGAGCTTGTTTATAAATTCACATCATATTAAAATTTGACAGCAGTTGCGTCTAATTCAGAGAGGCCAAGACCCCCCCCCCCCCCAGCAGGAAGCATAATTACCCCAAGAACACATGGAACTCAAGTCTAAAAGATATGATTAACAATAAAAGTAACTCATAAAGATGTCAATAAGAATATTAATATTGTACTTATTAGACCATGGAGAAAAGGAAACATGGTAAATTAACAGCACGTTTGACCCCCAAAATTCACCTGCAATAGGAAGATCCTTTGGGCTGTGTATTTAGCAATTATAATTGTTCACCAAGAATTTCAGTGATGGATTCAATTTCTTGTGCTCGAAATAAAACGTAGAATCAATAGGCAGATTTCATATAGTATCAAACTCTGCAACTGCTGACACACAGAACAGAACAGCTGCTATCCATATATAGTATACTAGCTTATAACCCGTGCAATGCACGGTTCCTTTATTAATATATATATATATATATATATATATATATTAATTTTTTTAAAATTTTATATGTTATTAATTTAGATATCAAATTGTCGTTAAAAAATTGATATATATAAGATTTTACACGTCCGATTTAATATTTATACTCTATCTTAAATTCTTAAAATTTGATTTCACGTGAAATTTATAAAATAATTTTTAATTTAGTAATGGTTTAACAATTATTTTCCAATTAAATATATGCAAAAACAAAAGATAGAAGAAATTAACGATTTTTTAGGTTGAAAATTCAATCTGATTTATGAATTCTACTTATAATTCGTTTTGATTATCAAAATACCTTTATTATTATTTGAAGATAGTTCTACTAACAACCAAAAACAATTTTAATAATAAGTGTGAGAAGGATTTTGTCCAAAACTTTGATTATATGTAGTCTGGTCTTTCGTACGATAAAATAAATGAGAACCGTTAGATCATTTATATGAAAACCGTTGGATCTTGCATAAAAAAATATTTTATATTTTAATATGTTATAAATTAAAAATTGTATTTATACTGAAATACGAAAAGATGTATGTTAAAGATTTAAATCATATATAATTAAGTTTTCTATGTTGAATAGCATTATCAATGTAGGAATTCTACATTGAATAGGATTAATTAAAAATTGGTAATTATATTTTTTTCTCTTGAGATTCTGAGTGTTTCATTTGAATAATAAATATTAAATCATCACTAAATTAAAGATAGTTTTATGAGATTTGCGTGGATTATAAAATCATCAAAATATGATTTCTAGATTTTAAGATTGGGCCCAAATAGTAAACATGAATTTTGTAATACTAATAAAAAAATAAGTAAAATTCAATTCTAATACAATATTTTTTAATTAAATCCTTTTCAGATTATAATTTTCCTTATAAAATTCAATTCTAATACAAACTTCTTTAATTATATCCTTTTTAGATTATAATTTTATTTCTAAAAATCACTTCTAATGCAACCTTTTATAATTATATCCTTTTTAGATTATAATTTTCTTTTTCCAAGATATAATCTTGATCGTCTATTTTAAAAAGATTAGATTCAATGGTTGAGATTATTTTGGTAGTACAGCGACTAAAATTGTGGATAAGATCCCTCTTACGCTTATTATATATAAGGATATAATTGTGTGGCACGAGACCTATCATCAATAGTTTTTGTTCTCAGACTTTGTTTCTAGCCGTTTGGAAGTAGTGTGCTGGATAATACCAAGTTCAAAAAGGTATGGGTTAAGTTTATAAAATCTGAATGCACTGGGACAACTGGCAACTAGTACCTAGGCATCCTAGGCATACAAGTGAAGATGGTAAGAACTGTTAATTCCCCCAACAGATATTCATATCAATAGTTACTGATTTATTGTTTTTTTTGTTAATTGTATTACTCAACAGAAAAAAGAACATCAAACTAGGGCAAAAACCTAGGAAGGCAATAGAGAGCGGACAAGCCCAGCTCTGCCAACAACAAACAGAACTCAGCTAGCTAGTACAACATACAAATTAAAGACAAATCTTTTGTTGCCTGCTTCCGAGTTTTGTATGCAAATGGACCAAACCCGGACCAACTTTAAAATATTATCGCATAACTGCCAACAATGCTTTGGAAGATAATTCTCTTTCATAATTCTGGAATTACGTTCCTGCCATACGAAAAGATAGCCACTGAAGCAAAAAATTTCCAATTTGGACTCAAATGGATCTTCTAGAAAGATTTTGAAAGAAATGAATATTTTCTATCTGAATTAAAGTAAATCGAATGTAGCGTTTGGTCATGAAAATGGGGGAGTAAGCACAATCAAAGGAAAGATGTTGGAACGAGTCAGCTGCAGAGTTGCATAGAGCACAAATAGGGGATACAGCCATGCCAAAACGAATCATCCTATGCTTGTTTAGAAGCCTAAGTTTGATAACCAACCCAGCTAGAAATCTAAATTTTGGAACAGCAAATGAGTGGTGAATAAAGTCCTTCCAAGGAATAAAGTGCAATGATATAGAGTCTCGAATATCCAAAACTTTAACATTGGAGGCAATTCATAGAATTGTATCACTATGTCAGGAGTACAGTATTAGACTACTAGTCCAGTTGTATTAACTAGTAGAGTAGTAGTGAAGGTAGTTGTGTCATTTCAGGAGTATGTTGCTCACTAGAGTACTATAAAAAGGAGTAGTAATTGTAAGTTTGATGCTTTATGAAATATCAGAAAATGGGACTTTGTTCCACCAATCTCTCTCTCTAGAATTCTCTGCTGTCTTTTTCTCTCTTGAACTATCTTCTCCCGCAAGTTAGCTCTATTCTATCTCTCTCCATCTCTAAACTGTCGATATCTCTGATCTATCTCTATTTCTCTGCTTTCTCTCTAACTCTGCTCTAATCTCTCTGCTTTCTATCTTAATTCTGAAATTTCTACCTGTTTCTCTACTGTTTCTGCATCTCTTATCACTTATACTCCAAAGATATTTAACTATACACTATAAAAACCTAGAGTTCCTGCCACACTGCCTGTTATGCTAATATCAGAAGGCAACTGCCGAAGCTCAATCATGTAATCATGATTAGGAGGGAAACTAGTTATGTTATCAAAAATAATTATGCCCAGTAGTCGATAGGGACCAGGTATCAATTGACCCTGGTCCTTTTAAGTTGCATTTTAAAAGATAATACAGCAAAATGTTACCTGGTAAAATAATTGCTGGTTTAGCTTAGCTTTGCCGATATTACTCATATGCATGTTAAGCCTTTAAAGTTATCTTATAATTATTCCAAACAGTTTATCACATTTGCTATCCTCAAGTCTAGATAAACACTTGAACAATTGCATCGGCGAAGATATGTTCCTTTCTTTTGATAGTATATCTTAATTGTAGCAAATGACAATGACTCACAATAGAACAACCATATATCGACTAGGAGTTGTCTATTATGAAATGGAGGTAACAGTTAATAGGATACATGCTATTTTATTAACATATACAAATGTTTTTTTTATTATGTCTTTGATTAAATTGAATTGTATAGTGTTTTTCTCTTACATTTTATCAGTAAATATATCAAATTATTGCTCAAGTCAGACACCGGTTTGGAACAATCCTGTGTGTGGAACTGCACTAAATCAGTCACTCATGCAGATTCTCATTCTTAAATGGATTACTTCAGTTTGATTGGATTCCAACTTCTTTCCAAAGGAGGCGCAAAAACATGGTATGCAGAGAAAACAGAAATGCTACATGGTGTGGAAATTAGTATAAGAGGTAAGCATGTCAAGTGTTGCATTATGATACAAATTAATTATGCTGTGCATTAAACAGGGCACAAAACATAGCATCTATGCAGAAGAAGTAAAAAAATGCTACAAGATTTTATATTAGTATAAAAATTCAGCAATCAGTACGTCAAGTTTAGCATTATGATCCCATTTAATTATGCCATGCTTGGAAACGCATGACACGAGGAACAAGTGTGAATTGACTTCATCGATTATTATGAACACCCTACCCATAGGACACTTGCATAAACTAGTATAGATGATCAAGTTTGTGATGCTGTTTTCAATTGCTTAAAATAATTCAATATGAATGTGAACAAAGCAAGCTTCAATTTTCAAAATATGAATTTGAATAAAGCTAGCTTCAATTTTCAAGTCATAAACGCAATGTGACATACCTTGACTATCAAAGGCACGGACACGTAGAGTGGCAAGCCCATCTAAATCAAGTTTCACAGAACTATGAAATATTTGAATTCTAGCCAGATTATCAATATAAACTTTGCAACGAATAACCCTCCCAGTATCCACATCTGTAGCATACACAGCAGTCTCCTTGCGCCCACTGTAGGGTGCTATTGACTTTAAGTGCGCACTAGTAGAGCAGTGATTGCTTGAATTGTACTCAGGTAGAAGAGACAAGATATCATGATGATCCCATGACCTAAACCAAATAAATATATATTTTTTAATTGAGATGAAAAATTACTTAAATACTGCAACAGAAAGAGGAATTCTGCAACAGAAGGCAATACTTTACAACAGGCGGGCATAAAAACTAGAGAAAAAAAAACAAAAAGAAGGAGAAGAAGAAGAAGAAGAGATCAAAGGTGGAAGTTAAGGATGTAAGATGGAAGAGTGAATAAAAAAGAGAGTCCATAGGTAGATGATGAAAAATGAGTCTGAATTGTAGATTGGTGAGATTGAGCTTAAGCATAAATTAGGTATGAAAGGAATAGAGCAGAGGAATGGAAAATTATAACATACTGTAGTAGAGGAAAGGAAACTCACTAAGAAACTAATACTATGGTCCTTTTAACATAGGCACCTAAGAACATACTTGAGAAATTGAAGAATTAAAACAAGTGTAGCTCAGCAGGTAGCTAGGGTATCCAGATAGAAAAGAAAAAAAAGGTGTAGTGAATTAAGCTGAGGAAGAGAAGGAGTTACCATTTGAAGCAACCATCACTTGCTTGAAGTCTATACTCAACAGGATGAGTCATCTTTGGTGGCAACAATATATTGACATCAGCTATGTGAGGTCCAGCTCCAAACGACGCCGCATTTGCATTGCTAACCAACACTAACACCACCACTACACCTAACCAACTGGATTCGGACATGCTAGCTTATAGATAGATAGATACCAAGGGGACTCAATTCCTCACACATATCATATCTGTCTGTGTTTTTATATACAAGGCAAGCAAGTGTGTATGTGCGCGCGAGCAGATATTTTAGGGTTTTGTTTTGTAGACACTCGGACACCAACTTGGAAGAAGGGGTTTAGGTCGGACTCTTTCCTTACGTTTATTACTCGTAATTATTATTCCACCTCGCATTCCTGGTTTCTTGCTACTCTTATTTTTAAGTTACTTATTTTGAAAAAAATTCAAAAAATATGTACTTTTTTCTGAAATAAATAACTTATTTTTATAAGATAACGAATATTAAACTCATCCTACACATTTTTTTCTAAAAAAAAGTAGATCAATACGAATTTTTTTGGAAATAAGTAACTTTTAAATTCGATTTAAGAAAACGGGGTCTATATTTCTCCTTTCCTTCTTTTTTCGTTTATTAGAAAGTGATATTGTATTAAGATTTTAAAGACTTTTAATGATTTTAAAAGTCATGACTCATGAGTTATTCAATTGTAATATTTAAACAGTCTTTAAAAGGAAAAAAAGCCCTTAATATCACAATTCTAGAATAATTGGTCCAAAATGTCACAACTCAAAATATTGACCCCAAATATCACTCTAACACATATTTTTGTGTAGTGTTCTAGGATTTTTTTTTTCTTTCAAACGCTAGATCGGCCAGCGTTGTTGTTGGACTTGGGGAGAAAAGACACCACTTAAAGTGGTGTTTTGGGGGGGAGGGGGAGACGCCACATTAAATGGCGTTTTGTGCGGAGACATCATTTAATGTGGCGTTTGGTGTGAGTTTTTTTTTCTTATAAAAATATATTTGTAAATAATTTAAAAAAATTATAATCAAACACTCAATTAAAATTGTATTTATTAAATAAAAAACAATTTTAATTATGTTAGGGATTCAATAATTAACTTTTGGGGTTCAAAGTTTCCATTTTAGGTTTTAGAAATATTCAGAACGACGAATAAATCGTATACGAACTTAGGGTTTGGGGTTTAGGGTTGTCTACAACCCTAAACCTTAGACCCTAAACCCTAACTTATCCTGATTTTTAAACGCGCCGCCGGATTCAATTTTTTAATTACAATTTTTAAATTTAAAAATAATATAATTTTAATTAAATTTAGGTGTTCAACAATTAACTTTTTGGGTTCAACGTTTCCATTTTTGATTTTAGAAATATTCAGAACGACGAATAAACCTTATACGAACTTAGGGTTTAGAGTTGTTTACAACCCTAAACCCTAGACCCTAAACCCTAACTTATCCTGATTTTTAAACGCGTTAGCGTTTAAAAATCAGGCCGCCGGATTCAATGTTTTAATTAAAAATTTTAAATTAAAAAAATACAATTTTAATTAAATTTAGGGATTCAACAATTAACTTTTTGGGTTCAACGTTTCTATTTTGGGTTTTAAAAATATTCGGAACGATAAATAAATCGTAGCAGGACTCATTTAAAAAATAAAATTGTAATTGATCATTTGATTATAAATTTTTTTAAATATTGTTTGCAAATTACATTTAGGTAATAAAAAAAAAAAAAGTACCCAAACGCCACATAAAATGGCGTTCCAAACCCCAAAACACTCTTTGAACTAGCGTCTCCAACTAAACCCAACTTCATATAGCGTTTTGAAAAAAAAAAGAGTCAAACGCTAGGAGAAGTAGCGTTTTGCTCCCCCTTCCAACCCCATAAACGCTAAAAGCATTAGCGTTTCTAAAAAAAGAAAAAAGAAAACGCTACACGAAGTAGCATTTTTACTGAAAAAAAATAAAACGCTACACGATACTATGTTTTGAAGTGATATTTGGGGCCAAGTTTTTGAGGTGTGATATTTGGGACCATTTTCTTTCAGATTGTGATAGATAGGAAGTATGATGTTATTCAATTAAGACTTTTAAGAAGTATTTAAAAGTAGAGCGGCATTGAATTTAGACATTTATCGACTCTTTATAAGTATCGTGTTATTCAAAAAGTCAATGACTTTTAATTAGAATGACTTTTAATGATTTTTAACAAAAATTATAAGGGTTTTATACCAAACGGGCCACTGATCTCATTAAAAAGTATCAAGTAGCTCCCCAGTCTCCATGGGAACTCATTTAAACCACTAAACTAAGAAATATATCATTTGCCCCCCTGCATTCACAAAAATATTACAATTTATGGTATACATTAATCAGACAATGTTCTCATTACACACACAATATGATATATTTAAACATCAATACTCAGATCACACATAAATTGTATTATTTTTGTGAATGCAGGGGGGGCAAATGATGTATTTTTTAGTTTAGTGGTTTAAATGAGTCCCCGTGGAGACTGGGGAGCTACTTGATACTTTTTAATGAGATCAGTGGCCCGTTTCATATAAAACCCAAAATTATAATTACATCCCTTCAAAAAAAGTCATGATCTTTTTGATAAGATTCGACGTGACTTCTAATAACTCAATAAAAATCATCTTGAATAATATTGTTTCATTTAGTGTCAACAATTTTTTTTAAAATTTCCTGTCGCTTTCTTCCTCTTCTTCCATCTCTTTTTCTTCCTCTTCTTGGTTTTCAATTTCCATATTTATATTCATTTTAGTAAACGATATTATTGGGGGTGCGATCTTTTGCAATTTTGTAAAACTAGATCATAACACACAAAGTAAAATAAGAATTCATCAAACATTATAGTAATTCATGGGCTTCTAAAAATATTGTGCTTGCAAAAATTCACACAAAACACCAATAAAATAACTTTGCATCATAAAAATATTACTGGCTAATGATATAGCTCTACATCATAACTAGCTATGAATAGTGAAAAATATATAATTTTCAGATAGAAACATGCAATGAATACTCAATTTAACGAGAAATATACCTTGTACTCAATTTTATGGTGGTCGAATTGATCAGAGAACACATGATCGAAATTGGGTTGTAGTGAAAAAAGGTTAAAGAATTTCACAGCACAGGCTAATATATGATCTTTGTAGTTAGTCTAGTACACCATAAAATCTATCAAAAAGTCTATGAAAGTTTTTAGAAGTCATTTTATTATGAGTCATCAAAAGTATTTCGAAATTTTGGTGACTCAACAAGAATCATTAAGAGTCATTAAAAGTCTATAAAATCCACAAAAGTCATTACCACAAGAATTGTCATTAAAAGTCATAATGACTTTAAAAAAGGAAAATGTTGTAGAATTCAAAAATTTCCAAAAGCATAAATATTTTGTAGAAAAATGCTAGGTACCCATGTGTCAACTATATATTTACATGTCAATTCAATAATGTCATATCATTTGGGAATATTTTTTGAGATCCTTTTTGAGATATCTAGCATTACTATTATTATTTTTTGACGAAAAGCTGAGGATTTTTTTACTGAATCAAAACCAACTTAATACAAAATAGCGGGACAAACCCCCGACTGTCGATACAACCAGGTTGAAAAAACGAATAATTTGTTTCCTGATCGTTTAACATACAGAACTTAATAGTTCTTGAAGCTAAAAACGAATTCGAAGACATCCCAAGCGATCCAAACTGCACCAACATCCTTGAAAGCAACGGTATCACAATTGACCGTATCACATAAGAACCATGGTTAGCCTAGTGTTCAGAAGCCTCAATTGCATAAACTGAGGTTAGAGAACGACACTCCAGCTATCTACATGCCGGATACTAGCTAGACGTGCCGAAAGTGGAAAATCCCAAAGGATGAACAACACCCCAAGATACATGCCAAATACCAGCTATAGACATTTTAAAAAAGAGTTATAGAGGAAATCCAAAAATAATATCTAAGCTCACCTTATACTCTTTTTTTTGGGTGATTCTATTATCAATCCGTTTCGGTTAATTTAAATAATATAACTTATAATTTAAAGTATAACTTATTCACTATAAGTGAAATGTTATAATTTTAATTTTAAGTTAAAGGGCCTTTTTCATAAATACCCTTGTCTAGAATTTTTTTTGCAAAAATACTTTTTTTGAAAAAAAGTTTTAGAATGAAGTGAGCCGGCTATTTGCAAAAATACCATCTTATTTATAATTGGAACTTGAATTTATATATTTGGCTGGGCAGCAGGTTGCATTCAGTTGCATATGCAACTGAAAACTGAAAGTTGAATTTTTAATTTTTTTTCCCAACTTCCAGTTGTATATATGTGCTGCGCGGGAACAGAAAATGGAAATTTAACTTTCAGTTTTCAGTTGCATTCAGTTGCATAGGTTGCATATGCAACTGAATGCAACCGAAAACTGGATGTTGAATTTCCATTTTTTGCTGATGCGCAGCTCTTATATACAACTGGAAGTTGGGGAAAAATTAAAAATTAAACTTCCAGTTTTCAGTTGAATTCAGTTGCATATAAGGTTGCATATGCAACCTTCGTCTTTTTGCAAATAAATTGGTATTTTTGCAAATATTTTGAGAAGATGTTAAAATCGTAAAAAACTTAAAAAAGTAGTACAGTATTTTGTGTAAATATCCTAAGTTAGATGCATGTGTTTGATTAATTTTTCTTAAAGTGAATTTATTTCAAAAAAATTGATCAAAAAAATTAACTTTTTAAACATAAATAAAAGTATAAAGGTCAAATATATGCAAAGAATAAAACATGAGTTAAAAGATGACTCAATATATAAAATTTGATGTGAGAAAAAAAATAATTTGAAAAAAAAGTACTTAGGAGGTACTTGTTTCCCAACAATACAACCAGAAGATTGTAGAAGGGAGTCGAATACAATCTTGAACACTTTTTTAAAATTCTTATGTAAAACAGAAAGATGAACAAAAAAAATTAAAACATGAGTTGGAATAATGTAAATGGAAACTCAACAGTTTTAAAATTTTAGGTGGTCTTGTATGATCCACCTAAGATATATATTGAAGAATATCTCTGTGATAAATTTGCAATTACACATCTGCAGTTTTCAGTACTTTGCTTTAAAAAAAAGCCTAACAATTCTAAGCAAAGATACTTGTATTTCTTACTTCTCAAAATAGTGCTACACTTGGTCATATATCCTAATTCCTAAGTTTACAATGCCTACTACAAATTAAATAAAACAGTCTTATAGGTCCAGTAAGCATGCTTCTTCATTACTTATCTTTTTGTAAGCCAACTGGAAAGTTTGTCTTTGACAAAATTAGTTTTGATTTAACCATTCAAATTGTCTGTATAAATTTGGAATGTTTCTTCTTATCCGAGATCTCCAAATTCTTGTTTCCATGTACTATGAGAATCTATCAACCCATATGAACTGTCACACTTGTCAAATCAATATCAATTGCTAAGTTTGAATATAGATTCACTTGCATTGAAAAACGTTAAAGTAGCTACAAAATTTATATCTAATGCAACATTTCTTTTTTAATGTTGCTATACATCTAGATAAGGTGTTGTATTATCTTGGAAACGTTGCACTGATGAAGAAATGTTACAAAAGTATGTTTTAAATAAAACTTTAATAAAAAATTAAAATAAACAATTATTTATCTTAAAAATAAATTAAGGCTGAAAAAACATGTAACTTAATTTTTCATAATATTGGTTTGTCATTAGAATCGATAATTTTATTTTAATGAAAATAAAATATTTTTTATAATTTGAAAGACTAAACTATAATTAAAAAATAATTTAAATAAAAAGAGCATTTTACACGGAATGAATATAATTTCAGGAAAATAATTAAATTTTAATCTAAAAAAATTAAAAGTTAATTATTGGATTGAATTAGAATATAAGTGAAAAAATAATATTTTTGTACTAAATTTTAAATAAACTACATTATTAAATTAAGTAGAATTTTAATTAAAAATACATATAACTTATAATAGCTTATAACCCGTACAATGCACGGGCTTCTTGTATTATGTTATAAATTTTATTTAATATTCCATTTATGTTTTTATATAATAATTATTTTTAATTTTAATTTGATATAATTTAATATACTCATGTTTACGGATTATACTAATGTTTACTTATTATAAATAACGTATACGATTTTTAATATATTTTTGGGATAGTTTCAAAACTACCCATGTGAACTATTAGATTTTTAAATATATACTACCAACCTTTCTAAAATTCTAAAAATACCGACCTTGTTTTCAAAATTCCAAAAATACTACCTTCCTCAATTGCAACTTTTGTAACCTCATTTGCAACTTCCAGTTTTCAAATTTCTGATTTCAAGTTCTGGGGTTCAGATGTCATTTTCGACCACTTTTTTGGAATCTAGATATATATATATATAGGCAAGTGCTCAAATACAAACCACTCTTAAAATACAAACGTACAAACCAACACTAAATTAATTATATTTCATTTATTCTAAGGTTCCGGCCAAGGGTACCTTCACAAAAAATGCTTAAAATAATTGGCTCTAAAAAAAAAAAAAAAAAAAAATTTGCCGTGGAAATGCGAAGCATTTAAGACAGTAAACGGATGAGTTAGGTAGTCATGAGGGCCGAAGGCTCTCGAAACACCCGTCAATCGTCTATTGCCTTTACCATTGATTGTCATTCCTTACAACTTTAGAATGATAAAGGCGCGAAGCGCCGTACAAGAAGGTGCGAAGCACCGTTAACCAGTGAAATCCACTGCCACGTCATCACGTGAACAGTGATTTTTTGTTTTTTTTATTTTTTTTGTTGGATAGAGCCAATTATTTTAAGCATTTTTTGTATTGGGGTACCCCTAGTTTGGTCATTAGATTAGCTTGAAATATTAGATTATGCTTGGTTTGTAGGTTTGTATTTTAAGGAGGTTTGTATTGGAGTAGCCCCCTATATATATATATATATAGGGCCTTGTTCTAATAGAAACTAACTTAGAATAGAAACTAGAAACTAAACCTAAATTAAATATTTCAAGCTAATCCAATGACCAAATTAGGGGTACCCCAATACAAAAAACGTTTAAAATTATTGGCTCTATTCAACAAAAATTAAAAAAAAATTAAAAAAAGTTACTGTTCACGTGATGACGTGGCACGTGAACAATAACTTTTTTTTAAAAATATTTTTGTTGAATAGAGCCAAGAATTTTATAAGTTTTTTGTGAAGGTGCCCCTAGCGGGGCCATTAAAATAAATGAAATATAATTTATTTAGTGTAGGTTTCTAGTTTCCATTCTAAGGTTGGTTTCTATTTGAACGCTAGCCTATATATATATATATATATAGATTCCAAAAAAGTGGTCGAAAATGACATCTGAACCCCAGAACTTGAAATCAGAAATTCGTAGCATCTCAGTTGCAAATGAGGTTGCAAGGCCCCGCCAGGGGCACTCATAATTGGTGGATTTCTGATTTGCAACTTTCAGTTTTCAGTTGCAAAAGTTGCAACCGAGGTTGCAAAAGTTGCAACTGAGGTTGCAACTGAGGTTGCAAAAGTTGCAACTGAGGTTTGAGGTTGCAAAAGTTGCAACTGAATACTGAAAGTTGCAAATCATAAATCCACCAATTATGAGTGCCCCTGGCGGGGCCTTGCAACCCAAATTCACCAATTATAAATGCCCCTGGCGGGGCCTTGCAATCTCATTTGCAACTGAGATGCTACGAATTTCTGATTTCAAGTTCTGTGGTTCAGATGTCATTTTCGACCACTTTTTTGGAATCTAGATATATATATATATATATATATATATATATATATATATATATATATATATATGAGTAGGGATCTAGAGAAAACCCCTTTAAAAGGAGAACTTAGAAAACTAAATTAAAATATAGCACATATGGTATTCAAACTGATCGTTGGGAGATGAAGAAAAATGTGGTGAAATTAGATTTTAAAAAAATATCACCGATTGACGGGAAAAATCAAATTAAAAACGGAGGGGATTAGGTGGGATTGTGTGTGTGAGGGTGTATTTGATTAGTGTGTGGGTGCCCCTGGCGGGGCCATTGATTATAATACATCCAATGGTTAGGATTAGTACCTTAGTTTTCTTCAAAAAAAGAGTTCTCTTTTGATCATTTGCCTATATATATATATATATATATATATATATAGGGTGTGGCTCAAAAGAGAACTCTTTTTTGAAGAAAACTAAGGTACTAATCCTAACCATTGGATGTATTATAATCAATGGCCCCGCCAGGGGCACCCACACACTAATCAAATACACCCTCACACACACAATCCCACCTAATCCCCTCCGTTTTTAATTTGATTTTTCCCGTCAATCGGTGATATTTTTTTTTAATCTAATTTCACCACATTTTTCTCCATCTCTCAACGATCAGTTTGCATACCATATGTGCTATATTTTAATTTAGTTTTCTAAGTTCTCCTTTTAAAGGGGTTTTCTCTAGATCCCTACTCATATATATATATATATATATACCTTTGCTCCATACAGAACACTCTTATATAACAAACAACAAAGAACACCTTAGATCTATTAGATCCTTTGGCCTCCGCCAGGGGCACCCAATACAAAAAGTTGTTATTTTTTTACCCTCTATCAAGCCAGCAAAAAAACAATTATTGTTCATGATGACGTCACTGATGACGTCATCGTCATGAACAGTAACTTTTTAATTTTTTTTTTGAGATGATGGATGGATAGAGGGTAAAAAAATAAGAACTTTTTGTATTGGGTGGCCCCGCCAGGGGCAATGGATCTATTAGATATGAGGTGTTCTTTATTGTTTGTTATATAAGGTGTTTGCTATGGAGTCCAACCCTATATATATATATATATATATATTCCAAAAAAAGTGGTCGAAAATGACATCGGAACCCTAGAACTTGAAATCAGAAATTCGTAGCATCTCAGTTGCAAATGAGGTTGCAAAAGTTGCAATTTGAAGAAGGTAGTATTTTTGGAATATTGAAAACATAAAATTATAATGAGGTAGTATTTTTGAAAAAATGATTTTATTTGTTAAAATCTTGTGTATTTATGTAAATATCCCTATA
The DNA here is from genome assembly GCA_037693485.1 of Kitagawia praeruptora. Classification (NCBI taxonomy): domain Eukaryota; kingdom Viridiplantae; phylum Streptophyta; class Magnoliopsida; order Apiales; family Apiaceae; genus Kitagawia; species Kitagawia praeruptora. The sequence continues at coordinate 80,007,380 of CM075354.1, forward strand.
TTTTATTAATAATTGAAAAATATGGTGTGATATTTTCGGGTATATATTAATGATTAAATAAAAAGGTAACGTATTTTAATTAGAAAGGAAATATTAATAATTGAAAGATATGATACGATTGATCTTTTTAGTTGTTTATAAAAGGTAATATCTTCAACTAAAAGTAAATGTGAAATAGGCAATCGACTAATTACCATTATTTATTTTAGGTGTTATATTTTTCTTAAAAATTAAGGTGTGATATTTTCGGGTATATATTAATGATTGTAAGATTTATTTTAAATTAAAAGGGTAACGTGTTTTAATTCGAAAGAAAATATTAATGATCGAAAGATATGATACGATTGATGTTTTTAGGTATTTATAAAACGTAATATCTTCAACTAAAAGTAAATGTGAAAAAGACAATCGACTAATTAACATTAATTTTATTATGTTAATGTTAAAAAGATAATCGACTAATTACCATTAATTTTATTATGCAATCGACTAATTAACATTAATTATATTATGTTATTATTTATTTTAGGTGTTATATTTTTCTTGAAAATTATGGTGTGCTATTTTTGGGTATATATTAATGATTATAATCGACTAAATACCATTAATTATATTATGTTATTATTTATTTTAGGTGTTATATTTTTCTTCAAAATTATGGTGTGATATTTTCGGGTATATATTAATGATTGTAAGACTTGTTTTAAATAAAAAAGGTAACATATTTTAATTAGAAAGAAAAAAAATATTAATGATCGAAAGATGTGATACGATTTATGTTTTTTGGTGTTTATAAAGGTACTATCTTCAACTAAAAGTAAATGTGAAAAAGGCAATCGACTAATTACCATTAATTATATTATGTTGTTATTACTAATTACCGTTAATTATGTTATGTTATTATTTAGTTTAGGTGTATTTATTTTTCATTATAATGAAGGGTAAATAAGTAAATTCATGAAGTGCCAAAAAACAGGTATCAAAATTTTTAATGTTTCGGCTTTTATATAATAGTATAGATGTGTTGGAAAGCTCGGGTTACTCGTTCTTTTGCTAGAGCGGCAAGAAAATTTTTTAGCAAGCGAGGAGCGGCAAAATTGCTTCCTTTTATTTAGTGAAATAATTAAATAGAACACCACTCACTCTATTCTTGCCCCGACACTCATTCTCTAAACACATACACAGCATTGTCGCCCTCACTCTCAAACACATGGCCGCCCTCAATCTCAACATCGTCGTTGCTCACTCTCAAACACATGGATTTGGGGTTTTCACCATTCAATTCAATTTGGGTTTCAATTGGGGATTTACATTTCTCTATCATCCCCATTCAAATCTTCATTTCTTTCTTTACCCACTAAACCCCTCACATTTACTCACTTATCTTGTTCATGGGTCTCTCTTAAACCCAACATTTCTGTGTCTGTTTTGGTTCCATCTGTTAACGGACTCATATAAACAATATTTTTCCGAATTTCATGAGAGACTGAGTTCAAGATCCACGATATCACCATATCATTGCTTCGTTTCCACAAAAGTAGTTGTGGAGATGTTTCGACAGGCTATGATTAAGTGCCATCGATGAAACCTAGCTTGAGTTTTGCAGAAAGAGCGATCTTAATTGATCGACTCCATTGAAGATAGTTCAGATCTGTGAGTACTTCAATAACAAGTGAAATACCAGCATGATCAAATATGCTTAAGTAGTAGGGATGATTAATGTCAATTATAGTTAGAGACGCCATTGACGATGATGAATTTGTAGCTGAAGAAGAAGAGTGAAGTGCGGAAGCATACGAACGCATTACAGTATGAATGTGTAAGACAACGCTCTAATACCATATCAGAAAATATTAAAATAGAAGATGAAGCTGAGAACAATGTAGAGAAAAAAACAAAAAATAACATTTCAGCTTAACGAGTTTGTTACAGTGATTCATCTTACATACTAATACATAACTTCTACTAGCTCTAGAATTCCTGCAATACAAGAGAATGTATCTATCTATTTGTAACTGAATCTATTATTCTAAATTGGCCTCTAGTGAGCTTGAGTTGATCTGATGTGGCAGCCACGTGTAATGTTGTTGGCGCCATCTAATTATTATGAATATTGTCCTCTGTTTGGTGTTCTTGAGCTGAAGGACCTATATCTGTAACAGGGTTGAGTCTGATGTTGATATAATTACTGAAGATGCAGGGGTTTTAGAAGAAGATGTTGGTGGTGAAGAAGGGGAGGATTCTTATGAGGAGCCACCTGAGGAAGTTAAGATCTTTGTGGGTAATTTGCCTTATTGTGATAGTGAACAGTTGGCTAAACTTTTCGGACAAGCTGGTGTTGTTGACATTGCCGAGGTATCAAATTTCTTGTTTTTTTGTTTTTCTTTCAATTTATGTACATGTGTGTATGTGTGTGTGTGTGTTTTTTCTTTTTTATTTCGCGTCATGTTTCTATGTATTAAAGTTTCAAAATTTATGTAAGGGGTGTGGCTCATTTCTGATTCTTTTAAAATCGGTTTATGAAATTATAGTGTTCATTGCATTTGGTTGCTTCACTTGGGATTATAATTGCTATGGATAAAATCTTGGGACAAGCTTTTGTTGTCATGGGGATTAAGTTTCCAAGTGCACTGTTTGGGATGTTCTGTATTTTGTTGCTTCACTTATGAAATTTTTTTTGCAGATTCTATTGTTAAGAAAATAATAATAATTAAAGCATTGTGCTTTAGGGAGACAAATTATACAAACATGTAATTTGGTTTATTCCTGTTTCACTGTCTACATTTCGGTATTGTTGATTTGTCAAATTACTTCTTGATGAGATAAAGCATTGATTAGTAGTTGTTTTCTGCAGTTGGAGGTTGGCTAGCTTCGCTAATTGTTACAGGTTATACAACTATAGTTGTACGGAAAATGATTGCATTATCAGGAAGATTCATCTGACAAGGTAATTATCGAGATAAATTTCGGTGAAACTGTTCCGCAGTGCAATTGAGGACAAGCAAATAATGATATATAACTTTAAATACATGACATGGAAGCAATACATGATATTAGAATATACAATATCCGTAGTCCGCACCAAGACAACATTTACAAATAAATTAAAATTTCATTTTATCCTCAACTGCTTATAGACATATGGGAGTACGAAACATACAATTTCACAAACAAATAACTGACATGCATCATCAGTAAACCCCAACTCAAAAACTCAAATCACTAATATCATCTAAATCGACATAGCCATGGTGATGAAATAATACCCATAAACATTGTGTCTAAACAACACGGCACTTAAACAACTAACCAAAGAATAGAGGCCGCAACTGGCCAATAGAACTTACCAATAACAATCCGTAAAATAACAACAAATACATATATATAAATACATACACACACAGATATATATATATATGGCTCCCGGTCCCTGGCAAACGTATGCCAGGGACCTCTTATTTAATATACAGCTTTTCAGCCGTTGGATGGTTGATCCAACGGCTGTTATTTAAAAAAAAACTGTACCGTACCACATAAACTTTATGCGGTACGGAGTAATTACCAAAATGCCCCCTATTTTCATATAAAAAATCTACTGTTCACCGTACCGCAGAAAGTTTCTGCGGTACGTGAACAGTAAGGATATTTTGGAAATTTACCCGTACCGCATAAAATTTATGCGGTACGGTGTGAATTTTTTTTTTAAATCAGAGCCGTTGGATCAACGATCCAACGGCTTAAAAGCCGTATGCCAACTAACCCGTCCCTGGCATGCGTTTGCCAGGGACCGGACCCCCATATATATATATATATATAGGCCATTGCTCCATGAAGAACATCCTTATATAAAGAACACTAGAGAATCAATCTAAACCATTGAATCAATTATGATCTAACGGCCCCGCCAGGGGCACCCACACAATTGAAATGCACCCTCACATACTAGATCTAAAAAAAAGTGAATGAACAGTGGTTGATGACGTGGCAGGCCATGTGGCACTGCCACATCAGCAGGTGGTCCCCATTTACTGACGTGGCAGTGCCATGTGGCACCTACCGACGTGGTACTACCACGTCTTCATTTGGTGACGTGGCACTGCCACACGTCATCAATCACTGTTCACCCGAATTATTAATTCTTCTTTCTTTTCTTTTTTTTGAAAATTTTATGATAGTGTTCTTTATTGTTCTTTATATAATATGTAAAATGTTCTTCCTGGAGTGCAACTCTATATAAAGCGTGTCAATGACAATTCTGTTAATATATGTCTAATAAGGCAGAGTTACTGATTCTTCTTTTCATATATACTAATTTACAATACAATACCGAGCCAGAGTTTATTGTTTCTGTGACACATCCACGTACCATATTAGTTGACCATGTGCATATGATATTAGTTTATTTTGTGTAGTTATTTATGAACTCTTGTGTCTGATTTTGGTCGCATGCCTACATGTTTATTTCAAATTGATGAATTCATATAGTAACATATTTATGCCTCTATTTCGTTATGTGTTAATTAGCATTTTACTAACTTAACAAGGAGTCTGCGTGTGTTTATAAATAAATCAAATAGTTATTTCGTAATTATATGATTCAAGGCAAGTTTTTACTTTTATATTATTAATAAGGGTTTTGCTCAGGTGAGAACCCTTATTATTGTGAGAACTGAGATTATCTCACCCCACAATTTTTAACCAATTTTAAATCTCATCCCCACATTAAACACACACCCACCCCACACATATACACACGCGACACACACAAAAACACACTCACTGCACATAGTCACACACGCACTACACCACCCCCACCCCCACCCCCACCCCACCATCCGCCCTCCCCTACCACACCACCCGCCGCCATTCCCACTCTAACCCCCAACCCCTAACCCGCCTCCGACCACATCCTCTTTCTGTGGTGATTTCCTCCGATCACATTCTCTTTCTGTAGAGATGATGTCACCGGCACCGGAGAATCGAACCTGCTGTATTTTAATCAGTTAGTTTAATTTAATTATGTGAATTTAAAGAAGAGGCGTGATGGTGAAAATTCACATTTAAATTATTTAAATCAGTTGTGGTGTGTAGATAATGGTGGTTTGGTGATTGTGGTGGTCATAGCCTCCATTGGTGGGGATCAGTGATGTTAAAGGGTTGTGATTTTTGAATTTGGAAGAAGTCGTTAGAGGTGATTCTGTTGTGTTATGGTTTTGTTTGTGGTGATTTTTGGGCTCCGGTGGTGATTTGTTGGTGGTGACCGAAGGTGGTGGTGGTTTGGTCGCGCTGATTTTCATACACTAGTGGTGATTTTTTGTTGGTGGTGGCGGCAGTGCGGTGGTTGGAGGTGGCGGAGTGCGATGACTTTTGTTTATAGCCAGTGATTTTTGTTCGTGGTGGCGGTGGCATGGTGGCCGGAGGTGACGGCAGTGCGGTGATTTTCTGTTTACTGGTGGTGATTTTCTAGGTTGGCCGGAATTGGTCGTCGGAGTTGTTGATCAGAGATGGGAAGATGATGATGGTGGAAGATGATATGGATTAAATGAAGGATAAAAAATAAAAAATTTAAATTTTAATTATGGGGCTAGGATTTGATTTAGATATAAAAAATGTATGGCTAGGATTAGATCTCATATCTCACCGAGAGTTCTCATTTGAGCAAGACCATTATTAGTAATAGGTAGTACATCGTGTTTTCATATTTTCTTTTTGTAAAATAATTATGATAGTATTTGGTGTTGCTCCTTGTACTATTAGGCCAAGAGTAATTATTTAAATATTTATTATTTTGTAACATGGTCCATGAATATGTATTTTTTAATTATCAAATTTGTAGGTAAATTTCGTAAGTGTTTGAGATCATTATTTTTGAGGTAGGGATTCTCTCTTCTTTTTATTCAATGCTACTTATGTTAGGATTAGTATACAGAATGTGTGTTGTTCCTAAATCTATTCACTTTATGTTTAATTATTTTGATTGTTTTGATTTTGGAAAATATTTTGACTCGTTGACTTTTCTACGATTTTACAAAATTACACATGTTTTACGTCTATTAGAAATATTGGAAATATCCGTTTTATGTGATTTTGAGAATTTGCGAAAATACTTGATTTAAACCGAGAAAATGCCCATAATGACACAAATTTTAACCTGAATTTCCAAAATAACACTCGTACAAAATATGTCGCGTCCCTGGCACATTGCTAACGCCCTTAACAATTGCGTTGGAAACCCAACGTAATTGACACTTGCGTTATCCTTTAAAAATACTTTTAAAACCCTTTGCCCCCATTCCAGTCCTTATTTTCTTTCTTCTCTTTTAAAACACGAACTATGATTACAGTGTACTATCCTTGACGATCAAACAAGCATCATTTTCTTCACTTCCAACCTATTCAAATCAAAGCATCATATCTATGGACTTTTCTGAGGTATTTTCTTTAATTGTGCTTCCTTTGTTAATTTTAGGGATTTACACACACACACACACATATATAAATATATATATATATATATATATATATATATATATATATATATATATCAAATAATGATTTAGGGAGTTGCTAATGCGTTTGTCTATTTTCATTATTCTTTGTTGTTTCTGACTATTTTCCACATATATACAGGTTTCTCATTGATGATTTGATTGCAATATATGATGTATTTATTATAGTTTTGAAGGTGTTTGTCGAAATGCATCAGTGACATTTTGTTTAAGGTTCATGAATTCGTTCTAATCTCTGCTCATGTCATAACAGGAATTCAATCCTGGACCTGTCGAACCTAGCATTTTGAATTTACAAGATGAGCATCGTTCTTCTGAGGTTTGGCGATTAGGTGGCGGTGATGCTGTTAGATGCTGACGTCGAAATCCTAATCAAGAAAGACTTCCTCCTTTACATCATCGGATGATTCCATTGCTGCAAACAACTGGATTTTATGGTGTTGCAAGAGTTGCTTCTTTGCAGCTTGATTGGTCTTTAATTACTGCGCTTCTTGAGAGGTGGAGATCGGAAACTCATACATTTCACTTACCTACCAGAGAGTGTACAATTACACTTCAAGATGTCGCGATTCTTCTGGGCTTACCTATCGATGTGGATGCTGTTGTCAGTGCCACTCATCCTGTATTTCTTAGGTTGATGTAGTCAATTCTGTGTTTGGATTAACACCTCCATCCAACCGATTCAATGGATCGAGACTTCAATTGAGTTGGTTCGGGACTATTCTTCCAGACCAAATACATGATGACACAATGTTTACGGATCATTCTGGAGGCCTAGTACACTGTATGTGGATAACATATCTCCAATATCTAGATGTTTGTGGAAGGTACGCTTGGGGTACGGTTGTACTTGCATTTTTATATCGAGAATTGTGTAAAGGTTGCAAGAAAGACACAGACGAGCTTGCTGGTTGTATAATATTGTTACAATTATGGGCATGGGAGGGATTGCCGACTATAGCCCCACTGCGGATGAATCTTTAGCTGATGATATTTCTGGGATGGACATGGTGCAGGTCCACTTGGAGTTAGGTAATTATTATATCTATATATACCTAATTCTATTCTAACATATTTAGTAGTATTTCTTAGTACCTTACATACATATATATATATATATATTACTATTTTTAAAGTATTTTTATAGTGTATTTCTAGCATGTGTGTCATTGTATGTTTTTATGTGTTTATAGGTGGCTGGTTCGCCATTCATATTCAGAGAGTGGGCGTACTGTGTCTGTTTATCGAGTTGCTTTGGATGAGCTCGCACCATCCCAATTTATATGGCAGCCTTATAGTTCAACCACCATTGATGCATTGCCTTTATACTGCTTAACTGGTCGGCGTATTTGGCGGTATAATGGAGCCATGATTTGCATATTCATTGTGGAGCCACTAATGACTAACAGAGTGATGAGGCAGTTTGGTATGGTAAAATCTATTCCAATCGATGCTGAGTATTCGCGTGAGCTTCATAAGATAACATTGAAAAGAAATCAAGATGTTAATTGGGTCCAAAAACATCAATCAAGTATCGCTTTATGGGACTCTCGTTTAAACAACCTAGCTGAATCTATTGATGGTGATGGTTCAGTACCTGAATACCAAGATTGGTACTTAAACATAACAAGGAGATTTCATTCACGTTTAGGTGATCTTCATGGCTTCATAGTAAGTAGTAAATCTGATTTGTTTGTACCTTCCAATTAAGATTATAGTGATTTCATTAATATTTTAGTTAACAACATGTTGTGTGCTACTGTTAATAGGTTTTGTTTCTTTTTCTAATTTTTACTTGTGTTTCAAGGAGACTTGCTTAAAAATATAGCTGAACGTACCCATGAATCTTTACCTGATGTGAGTTTAATGGCTACTGAAGGATGGCGTCATGTTCTACATCATTCTCATGGAGGTCTGTTTGAGTCCTTTCCATTAGAGGATCGTCGACAAAAAGAAAATGAAGCAAGATAGGATCCTGGACGTCGTCGAAAAAGGGGTGGACATGGAGGAGGTCGTGGAGGTGTTCGTGCGCTTAGACGTCGTGTTGATGGTGGTGCTCAAGAGCAGTTTGTTCCATTTCAAGGGGATGCTAATTATGCTGAAAATCTTGGCAATGATGATAATGTATTACACATGGATGGCGATCAATCTGCATTACATACTGAGGTGGTTTGTGATGAACTACATACTGTTGCAGATCATGATGTGAATTCCATGCATGTTGAGGGTGATCCTGTTATTGAAAATGCTTTTGATATGGGGCAGCCTATTGATTTTGTCGAGAATGGGGATGATGTAGCACATGTACTTGATGGTGACTCTGTACAGGAAAACCAGGAAAGGCCAAAAAAGCCTAGGAAACCAAAATCGTATCCCACCTTCTATCTATTGACTCCTAGTGATGACAGTACGGCATCTCAGTCTACCCAGTCACCCGCAAATCCTCCAATTAAGACAGTTACAAATGCAAATCCTCCAACGGAGACAGTCACAAGCATAAATCCTCCAACTAAGACAGTCACAAACTCAAATCCTCCAACTCAGACAATCACAGGAACATCAGATCTTCCATTGTTTGATAGAGTGCCATCTCAAGTTAGATTCCAGCAAGGATATGAGCGACGCCGTTCCAAGAGAGTTTCTAAAAGCACAAGATGTGGTACCACTGGCCACAAATGCCTGAAAGATCGTTGAATTCATTTCTCACTTTCTTTTTAGGCAACCTGGACTTATGATATAAGGGTGAAACAGATGTTTGAATATGGTTCCATTTTTTGAAGTTGCTAGCGTTTACTTTAATCAAATATGATTTTATAGTAGTTGCGTTATTCTATGTAATCTAGTTTCTGAAATCATGTAATCTTTTATGACTTGAAAACAATTAGTACCAACATAATGTACCAAAATTCTGTACTTTTGGTTTAAATGCAAGATAATTTCAGTTGATTTGGTCGCTTCAATTATAAGGTTGTGCATCTGGTGGTATCTTAGTAGTAAGTATTCTATGTGCTTTTATTGTTATTTTATCAGGAGCTGTTTTGACAGTTTTTTAAAGTCTAGGGACTTAAAAAATATGTTTTATCAGGAGCTGTTTTACTGTTTTATCAGGATATGTTTTGACAGCTTTTTAGTATTCTAGGGACTGATATTTCAAAACACCACAATTTTTTCAGTTTTTTCAGTTTTAAAACATTAGATCAAGTGTAATATGCTTATGTATGAAATAATATGTCGTTTCGGAAGTGAAATGCGCATCCAGGGGCTGTTTTGATAGTTTTTTAAAGTTAAGGGACTATTTTGTATATATTTTAAATCAGCCAACTTTTCTCAGTTTTTCTCATCTTTACAAGTTAGATATGGTGTAATATGCTTATATATGAAATAATATGTCTCAATTGGAAGTAAAATGAGGATCCAACTTATAGGCTGTTTTGACAGAATTATTATTAACTCTGTCTATTTCCATTCCAAAATCAAAAGTCATAAATAAAACCAACTAATAACCAACTCATAACTGAACCCCATCCAAAAAACATTCCAATATCAAACAAAGCAATTTCAATGACAAGAGTAGTCTAAATTATTAAACTTAAGTAAGTAGTCTTGATAATTCAACATAAATTAAACGCACGAATTAAAACTATGAAGCAAGTGAAGAAGTCTTTTTCTTTTGTTTATGAGCTTGAAAATCCATCCCGTTTCTATATCTTGTTGACTTCCTTCTTCCTTTCTTCTTTTGTATATCTTTGTCATGAACAACCTTTGGGAAATCAATTTGTGATGGCCAACGATGTGAATCTTTGGAGGGTATTGGTTCAAATTTACCGGCATATACCTTTGAGGCATTTTCTAACCTATACCAATCGCCAATAAACATTTCATGCCTTATTTTTTGGTTAGCACAACAAGCAACCAAGTGAGAACATGGAATTCGGTAAGTTTGCCATTTCCCACATGTACATGTAGACTCATTGATCCGAATAGTGTGGTGGTTACCTCCTTTTTGTCCAACCTTCTTAGTAACCACCTCAAACAGCAAGGTGTCACGATCAAAAAGTGTCACATGATGTCCACTAGAACGTGTAATAACTCGGTTCAACATCTTGTTTGCATATTTGGTAAAAATTTGACCCTTGGCAGCTTGTGATGCTATCTCCGCTCGTCTTTGATCAAAATATGAAACTATCTTGTGAAACAATGCTTTCACCAAAGCAAAGACCGGAAGCCTTCGAGAATCTTATATAGCCTTGTTCCAACTTTTAGCATGATTCGTAGTCATGATTCCAAAATGCTTTTGTCCATCAAATGCTAATGACCACTTCATATAAGGCTAATCTTCAAACCAAGTAGCTGTTTTCGGCTCAATTATCATCAATTGATCCCATAACAATTCAAACTTCTTAGGTTGCACTTGAGATGCCAACTGAACCACTCTATCTTTCATGCCAGGTTTCTTAAATTTAGAAGCAAAATTTGCAGCAAAGTGTCTTACACAAAAATGATGATGATCATGTGGCTCACACCAATCGGGCTTCTGCATGGTTGCTAAAATCCCAGCATGCCTGTCAGATATAACACATATACCATGCCTATTGAGAACCACAAACTTCCTTAATCTCTCCATGAACCACTCCCAACTTGACAAATTTTCCCCCTCCACTATTGCAAACGCCAATGGAACAATGTGACTGAATCCATCTACCGCTGTTGCACTGAGAAGAACACCAGGATAAGGTCCATAAAGATGAGTACCATCTATTTGAATAACTGGTATGCAATGCTTGAATCCTTCAATACATGGGTTAAAAGCCCAAAAAACTCTCTGAAAAGTCATCACCTGTTCCAAATGCATATTATGATGATGTCAATTACTTAATTAGCTGACTCACAATGCAAGAACAATGAATTATTGGTAAATAATATAAATGGACATAAGGAGTATGATCTAGAAAAAAGAGTACCTCTTAACTCATCCTCCTTGAATAACCAGTCGACATTGGTACCAATATTGAAAGATTGCAATGCTTCCATTAAATTTGGTAGATCGCCATATGATCCCTCCCAATTCCCATAAACAGCCTCCATTGCATGCTTCCTAGCAGCTCTTAATTTCTTTTTTGATGGCTCATAACCAGAAAACTTTTCCTTCACTGTAGCTAATAAAACCTTTTCTACCACACTTGGATCTACGGAAACATGTGTTTTGAGTACTTGTGCGATATCTGAACAAGTCAAGTTAGAGTGGTCTTGTTTGATTGTTGGATTCATACACATGTGTGGTCCTGAAATCTCCATGATTTCAAAATAATCATGTAATTTCATCTTTCTGGCCCTAAGCTTCCATTGGCAACCACTATCTTCCACCTACAACTCACGTGCCAGTTTAACTTATTTGATCTCGTGACTTTGATCTCTTGATGGTTGCTGATGTGAACATGTTTTACTATATGGGATAACTCTTTTTTTGAAGCAAACACCGTCCCCCTTTTCAACTCCATGGGATTCAACACATCAGCCCGTGTTGTCAAGCTCAGTTCATCAGCGGATGCTACCATCTTTGTGTAACGACCCGGGTCAAATCCCGAATCTTTTTTCGAAAATCGGGTCAAGTCCCGATTCTGAATTCGAAATAAGTCAAAGCAAACTGGCCCAAATGCAGCCAACTTGGGTAGTCCACAAGCCCACCACAGGCCCCCAAAAGATCATGATTTGTTGGTGCACTTAGTAGTAGTACTTTGCCTTATAAACTGAACAGAAGTCCCAAATCTCCTCGATGTGGGACTAGGGTGTTACGAACTCCCCCACTTAAACTCCTGACGTCCTCGTCAGGCCGAACGGAAATCCCATAGGTCCAAGATCGTTCCTCCCTAGCCATTGTGGGATAATACCGGCTTGGCTTCGTGTCCCCACCTCCGGATCTCTGTCCATTGTGGGATAATACCACCAGCCTTCGTGTCCCCACCTCCGGCAACTTGACGAATCAAGCTTTCGAGAGTCGGCTCTGATACCATATTTAACGACCCGGGTCAAATCCCGAATCTTTTTTCGAAAATCGGGTCAAGTCCCGATTCCGAATTCGAAATAAGTCAAAGCAAACTGACCCAAATGCAACCAACTTGGGTAGTCCACAAGCCCACCACAGGCCATCAAAAGATCATGATTTGTTGGTGCACTTAGTAGTAGTACTTTGCCTTATAAACTGAACAGAAGTCCCAAATCTCCTCGATGTGGGACTGGGATGTTACACTTTGAGCCATCAATAGAAGTGTAGAATGGGATGCAATCACTATCATTTTCCTTATTCCCAACTGGATTTCCATGTCTATCAACACACACCATGTACGAGGATTTTTCAGTTGACCCCACTTTCAATAGTTTCACTAACCCCCACTCTACTAACCTCCATTCTACTAAAATTTGTTTCTGCCCCTCTTGAACTTTCAGCCATTTCAGAAAATTATGGTTTGGCTACCTTTTCTAAATAAAGTTCGACAAAAAACGGGCTTCCTTTTGAAATTACAACTCCAAACATCAATTCTACATCATCATCATCATCATCTATCGGGACAATTCCATATTTCGTATCATGAGGATTTTTACATCTATATTTCAAATTCAAACCATATACATTCTTATCAATCTTCAACTTTGAAAATAAGAGTTCACATAATTCATCATATTTCATACTCAAATCGAGTTTAACTTTCTTTTTAATAGGCTTATCATAACTATAACCATCTAAATCGGTTTCTCGAATATTACCATCAATGTAGATCCATCCCCACACGAAACCCGGTTACGATCCTGCTGCCATACGATTCTCTTCAGCAAGAAATCATCAACCGAAAAGTCATTAAGTTGAAGTTCCTCAGTCTTGAAGTTTTTTCTAAATAAGTTGTTGTGAGATGTGAGAAAGTATTTCAATTGAGCCCGGGGTTTTAACTGAGATTTACACCGATAATGCAAAGTATACATACGTTTAGAGCAAAACGCAATATATCACTACTAGAAAAACAGCATTAGACATCACACATTAGACATCAGTTAGAAAAACCACTGATGTTAAAAGCATTTTGGACATCACCGAATTAAAAAGTGATGTCTTTTGAATATCTGTACATCAATCAATCGGTAAAGCGATGTCTAAGCCCTTTTTTAAAAAAACTGAAACCCGCTACCCCTTGTCTTTTTAATACATGTGCATCAGTTAATATGTAAAGTGATGTCTAAGCCTTTAAAAAAAATGAAACCACCTACCCCTCCCTTTTTCTCCCCGCCCTTAACCAAAATTTTCACTTTTAGTTCAATTTTTCCCCTTAACATATTTCCCCCTCCCGCTCTGTCCCTTTCCCCAAATTTAAAATAATAAAAAACAAAAACAAAATACAATTACACCTACTATCTTAATTCAATTAAAATTAAAACAAAACATACTCTCTCCCTCTTTTCAAAAACACGATCTCCCGTTTCTTCAATCTCGCTGTTGACCCCGAACCCTAGAAGTTCGTTTTGTTCAATTACACCTTCAATCTCGGATTACACCTTTCAATTTCTTCATTTACTTTCTTTCTTTGTGATAGTCTACTAGAATCTGGGTATATGGTGTGCTAAGACAGGGGCGATGATGATGAATTCAATAGGCGGAGCATTTAGCAAGACACCTTGTTCTTCTTGTTCCTTAATTTTTACAAGGCCAAGGCCCAGGCCTCCAACATCAACTAGTAGTTTGTTCAATCTCAAGTCATGGGCGCCAATCAGGAGGAGTTTATGTGCTGCTGCTTCTCTAGCCGCCCAAACCCAATCCCCCGCCATAATTCTCCTTCTCTTGGCCTCGCTATCCGTCCCGATTTCCCTATTCTACACCAGGTATATACATATTTTTTTAATTGCTTTTCGATTAAACTATTATCATCATGTTAACCAAATGTTTTTGAATTTGACCACCTGTCTGTTTTGCAATGCTATGGAACACCCCAACTGCTCTAATTTAATTCCTATAACGTAATAATTCTATATGTATAATTGAATTGGATGCTATAACAAACTACCGCCTTACAGGAAATTAATGGATCCAAGCTTGTCTACCTTGATAATGCTGCAACTTCTCAGAAGCCAACTGCTGAATGCTTTACACAACTATTACGAAGCTTACAATTCTAATGTACACCGCGATGTTCATTTCCTCAGGTCATCAATCTTTAACAATTACTTAATACTTCGTATCTCTTATTTACCCTCATTATTACCACTACTGACTGTATTAACTTTGCTTCTTGTTGCTCCCAATGTAGTGCAAAGGCAACTTATGCATATGAATTAGCAAGAAAAAAGGTTGCTACGTTCATTAATGCATCTGATTCTAGAGAGATTGTGTTTACAAGAAATGCTACAGAGGCTATCAACCTTGTAACATACTCTTGGGGACTTACAAATCTCAAGCCAAGCGACGAGGTAAGTTTCTTCAACTACACTTGGTTCATGCTCAAAGCATTATGCTAAAACTCTCATGTTATTGTTTTAATTGTTCGATTTACTGATTTGGTTTGCTTCAAGGAGTGATTCGGTGGATTCATTTTCTTCGCCGCGTTCTTCTAGTGAAGTGGTAGAAAATTCAACTCTACTATCGTTTTCAAGACCTGAGAGGAGCCGAAATGAAATAGAGTTGCGTGTAGTACCTCATTCTGATGAGGGTCTTTATAACTCATCTTCTATCAGTGCACAGGTGAACACAAAACTCATTTGAATTATCTACCTACGAGCATGTTAACATAAATAGTGATAATCTGAACTTTATATCCTCACATGAATTACAATTTTAATTTTCATTTGCTTAAGATCCCTATTCCCCAGTGTCATTTGCTATCGAGGCCTTCCACAGGGTAAAGTTTAAGTCTTTAAGATGCATTCATGCACCTAATTATTCTATTTGTGATATTGTTGTAATTATTTGAGTACATAATGAGAAGTGTATTTATGGTATTCTAGTTGGACAGAAGAGTGGACACATGTACAGCTACATGATCATACATAACACTTCTAACCTCGTAAATTTTTTATTGTTAGCTTACAACCTGTTCTACGAGAAACTAGAGTAATCTTGTCTTCATGGGCCACTTTTTAGTTTCACACTAGATTTAATCATCTCTTCTTTTGTGCAAGTTGAATGTGGACTTTTTAGTTTCACACTAGATTTAATCATCTCTACCTATCTGCACAGGGACATGGTTTCCGGAATGATCTTTTCAAAATGCTAGCAGATATTAAACCAGCATTTGTCAGATTTTCAAGTAATTACAACATTTATTAAAGTTTTGAGCTAGCTGCTAACTTCTCACATTATGAAGGGGAAGGGGGGTATTTCTGTGTGCACTGCCTATGAACCTATTTGGTATAAGCTTTAGCATTGCGACTACAGAATCTGAACAATTCTCTTGTATTGGATAGGTGGTTGTTTTATTGAAGGTAATAGATTACCTAATGTAGTCCGTAGGAAAGATACTATTGCTATTACAGGTTAAAGGTTCGGAAAGCTCATATGCCAAGGAATCGAAACGGAAGAAAGAAATAGAGGAAGCTCTAGCTAGTGGAAAAGAAGAAGTTGAAAAGCTGAAGCCCAAATTAGAGTCATCTCTGGAGTTCCAAATCAGAAATTCTGATGATATAGTGCAGGAGTTGGAACAAAAGATATTTTCAGCTGTTCATCTATTGAAATGCTACAAGAAGGAATGGGATGATTTGCTTGTGGAGCATGATAATGTAGTTAGTTTAGCTGAAGAACTGAGGAAAAAACCAGTAGAAGACATCTCAATTGCACGTGTGACTCAGTTTTACACTGAGTTCTCTTTATCAGAAATCAAGGAAGCCGTGAGCTTTGACGCATCCTTGAAGATCGGAGAAGGAGGTTACAGAAGTATATATAGAGGTGTCCTTCGTCATACACAAGTAGCTGTAAAGGTGCTGCACTCTAATAGCTCACAAGGACATTTAGAGTTTGAACAAGAGGTAAAAAACCTCCTGGACGTTAGTTTGCTTAATGGAGTTTTTGTGACTTGGTTCTAATAATATTTAGAGAGAATTCAGGGCAATAATATATTAGATCAGAAGTCTTGAATTCGTAGCTTAAATTTCTCTTTAGAGGTAACTAATTTTAATCATAAATTCATATGGCTGGTTTGGATTACTATCCCTTTTCATGGTTTGCTTCTCTTTGTACATGATTCTGTTAGCAGGCTTTACATGCTAGTCGAAACTTTCCCTTACCTCAAAGCATCCATGTTTAAGTTGTAGCCAGTTGTCATTATTGCAGTATCTCTTGTGGAGCACACTTTAATATCTCTTATAATTGTGTTTTTATCCAATCTTATATCGCCAGTCTTGTACTCTTGCTGTTCATTTTCCTTGAAACAGGTCAATGTTTTGAGTACGTTGAGGCATCCAAACCTTATAACTCTTATAGGAGCCTGCCCAGAAGCTTGGATCCTTGTATACGAGTATCTTCCAAATGGAAGCCTTGAGGATCCCTATTTACTTATTAATTTACTTATTGATATGAGTTGGAACCTTTGGTTTTTATTTATGTAGTTTGTTTGGATTGGTGGATAATGTAGTTGGAATCTTGGTAAATTAATGAATGTTTGGTTTTGCGACATTGGTTTGGTTCTTTAGTTTTTGTATGGTAATTTAGTTTTTGGATGAATGTTTAGTTTTTGGG
This sequence comes from Kitagawia praeruptora, assembly GCA_037693485.1. Lineage (NCBI taxonomy): Eukaryota > Viridiplantae > Streptophyta > Magnoliopsida > Apiales > Apiaceae > Kitagawia > Kitagawia praeruptora. Next base: position 80,024,600 of record CM075354.1, read on the forward strand.
CATTTCATTGAAACAGGGGATTCATGAATTACCAAAAGAAAACTAACATCACTTTACAAACAAAAGAGCTGATGTAAAAATATAAACAAAGATGACATTTTTACATAAAAATTAATGGACTGATGTCACAAGCAAACAAACATATCATTCACCTAGTAAAGAACTGATGTTGAAGTATATAATAGACATCACTAGATAATAGAATCGATGTTACAGTATCTAATAGACATCACAAGTTAATAGAAACCGATGTTAAAATAGAAATACCACATCGCTTCTAATACACGACTGATGTAAAATGGTAAGCTGCACATCAGTTTACAGAAATACTCGATGTTAATGTCTCATTTTATTGTATATGTGATATGTTCAAAATGATATAGATGTCATATTATAGCAGAACTGAAATCATAGTCAAGATATAAATTGAAGGAAAGTACATCATATTGTCTAAGAAAATGATGTCTTAAGGACTTATAGACATCGGCTAAAAAGCGATGTCTAAGGCCCCTACTTTTCACATCGCATGCGAAGACATCGCTTGGATTTTTAAAAGACATCAGCTAATAAGCGATGTCTAAGGCAGTTTTTCTAGTAGTGTATACCAACGTTTCCAATAAAAGTGGACGATAACAACGCTGAAAAAGCTTGCGTTTTGGGCGTGAACAAAGGCAATAAATGCGTTTCTCAGTATAACGCAATACTTACAGGCGTTCGAAGGCTACACACAAACACCATGAACGTATTACCAACTTGCGTTTAGAAACAAAATGCAAAGTATGCACACATTTCCATTTTTTTTGTCAATTAAACACTGAAAACGCGAACAAAGTTTACGTTTTGATAACAACGGGGACAAGAAATGCGTTCTTAGTACAAACCCAGATTACACAAAAACACCAAGAACTCTCTTCCTTGTTGTGTTTACAACAGAAACGTAAAAGATACATACGTTTGAAGGCTCCACACAAACACCATGAACGCTATACTGACTTGCGTTTAGACACAAAACGCAAAGTATGCACACGTTTCCATTCTTTTATGTCAATTAACCATTGAAAACGCGAACAAACTTTGCGTTTTGAGTATAACTAATTAGTTTTAAATTATGAAAATATTATTCTTTATTTTTTTAAATAAAGAAAAATAAATAAATAAATTCAATTTTTAAATTTTATCTGTATTATTCGGATTCAATTTTTTAACTAAAATTTTTAAATTAAAAAAAAATTATAGGTTCAACAATAAACTTTTTAGGTTCAACATTTCCATTTTGGGTTTTAGAAATATTCTGAACAACGAATAAACCATATGCGAATTTAGGGTTTAGGGTTGTAAAGGGTTGTTTACAACCCTAATCCCTAGAGCCTAAACCCTAACGAATCCTGTTTTTTAAACGCGTTAGCGTTAAAAAATCAGGCCGCCGGATTCAATTTTTTAACTAAAATTTTTTAATAAAAAAAATAATTTTAGGGGTTCAACAATTAACTTTTTGGGTTTAACATTTTCATTTTGGGTTTTAGAAATATTCATATCAACGAATAAACCGTATACGAATTAGGGTTTAGGATTTAGGGTTGTTTACAACCCTAATCCCTAGAGCCTAAACCCTAACGAATCCTGATTTTTAAACGCGTTAGCTTTTAAAAATCAGGTCGCCGGATTCAATTTTTTAATTAAAAAAACAATTTTAGTGGTTCAACAATTAACTTTTTGGGTTTAACATTTTCATTTTGGATTTTAGAAATATTCAGAACAACGAATAAACAATATTAATAAATATATTCAATTTATTATTAATTAATAATATATATTAAAAGTAGTGTTTTACTAGAAACGAGGATAACACATGCATTTTCTAGGGCTCATCTGGACAAACACTGTAAACACTCATGGAGTTTGCGTTTAGATCCTAAACGTTTCTAAAAGATGCGTTTTCGATTATTCAATCCGGCAAACAACGAAACGCTCTAAAAACTTGCGTTTAGAGGCTCAACGAAAACTAAAAATACGTTTTCAGACTCAAAACGTTTTCTATAAATGCATTTCCATGTAAACGTTTTTAACAGATGCGTTTTGATAACCTAATTCTTATAAACATTTTAAACGCTTATTAAGCTTGCGTTTAGATGCTAAACGAAATTAAAAAATGCGTTTTACCCATTGATTTTGGTAACTGTATCCTTTCAGATATGGTAACGCAAGATATGAATGCGTTTTCACATTAACGGAAGTTATACATGCGTTAAGAAAGTGCCATAGCAGGGCATGCTTCTCAGAATACGCTATTTTGGGTATTTGTTGTTCAAAAAGTGCCATTTTGGCACTTCACCGATTTAAACCCCTAGGCCATGTTTGTTTCATGGGATTAAGCAAGGGATAGGACTATAATCCTTTAAAAAATTTAATCCCATGTTTGTTTTGTAAAATCATATTTGGGATTAGTTAAAGGATTATAGTCCTTTAAAATATCAATCCCATGTTTGTTTTGTTGGATTGGAGGATAGGATTATAATCCTCTATGGCCATGTTTGCTTCATGGAATTAAGTAAGGGATAGAAAAAATTTAATCCTATGTTTGTTTTGTAAAATCATATTTGGGATTAGTTCAAGGATTATAGTCCTTTAAAATATCAATCACATGTTTGTTTTGTTGGATTGGAGGATAGGATTATAATCATCTATAATACTTGGTTGGAGGAGGTATTATTTAATCCCCTCTAACAAGTCATTTTTAAAAGGATTATAATCCTTTCACTATAATCTTATGACAAACAAACATGGGATTAGCAAATTTAAAGGATAATAGTCCAATCTCATATTCTATCCCTCAAAACAAACATAGGATTAAAATTTAAAGGATTATAATCCAATCCTTGATTTAATCCTTCCAAACAAACATAGTTTTGGATAATTTAAAGGATTATAATCCTTAGGATAATGTTGAAATGATTATAATGCCTAGACTATAATCCTTGGACTATAATCCCACAAAACAAACATGACCCTAGTGATATAGTGATATAGGGTATACCGAGGGCATCACCAGTGACATGACACTTCCTTTGCAGTGTGAGTAGTCAAGACATATATTTCTGATAGCTGGAGGCGAACTTTTATGCATTTTGATATTTATTTCAGAATACGTGGGTGCACCCAGATTTGATTTGGCAATGACGATGTATATACCGTGTATTTTATCTGATTTGTTGCACACATTAGTTACCCTAATGTCCTAACCTCTCGTTTAAGAAAAGAGTACAACATATAAAGTATAAATATACTCCAATACCACAAATTATAGTCTGCGCAATTAAGTATAGATATCTTCAAGTCACTTCTTTTTCCTCATTCTTGCAAGTATCGAGATAGTCTAGAATGGTTGTGGTAATTGTTTACACTGATTCTATACTCTAGAATCGGTGCATCGTACATAGTCTATTGAAAGGAAAAAACTACTTGACTGGTCTCCATGAGTTGAACCTTTGACCTAACATTATTATAAAAATAAATTTTTAGATAGCTACACAAAGTAAGCAGAAAAACAAATGAGGCATAATTTGAAAATGAATAAATTCATGATGTTATAATGCACGAACCCATTACAAGCAGAGAGGCATAATTTGAAAATAAATAAATTCATGATGTTATAATGCACGAACATTACAAGCAGAGAACCACGAAACAAACTCATGACTAACTTACATCAACACTCAAAAATCGGGTTAAAGAAAATATCTGAAATTCGATAGCGTGACAGGCAAAGGTAGTGGAATTTTTTTGTTAATAAATATCTCATGCCCCTTTACTAAAGATTATTATTTTCTAGTGTTTTTTTTTAATCTCTATCCAGAAAAGTTCTGGTTCTTGCAAAAAATATTAATCTTTAAGACAATAAGCATTGGAAAAATTTATAGGAATGCAATTAATGGAGTATCGAATGAAACTTTTTATTTTTTTTCTACTTTCTGAATCCAAAAAAGAGTTCGAAAATGACAACTGAAAAATGGAACTTGAAATCAGTAATTGAATGCAACGACATTCAACTTAATGCAACCAGTTCCATTTTTAAGTTGTCATTTTCGACCTCATTTTTGGACTCTAACACACACACACACACATATATAGAACAAAGTTCAGTGGAGACCATGTTTTTTGTGGAGTCCTGGAGTCCACCTTTGTTCTGCATATATTCATCCGCATTTAACAATGTTTTACCAATGTAAAAACGTTTTACTCCTGAACATGATCGTAAACTGCTTCGAAACACGCCTAAGCATCTCTTGAATTAATTTTTAGAATTTTGTTATTGAGCACTTGGTTCTGCATTATAAAATTTGTTCTGCAAATTCAATATTTTGTCATTGCGGGCAATATAACGTATATTTGTGATGGATTTTGACGATATTGTTGAAAAAACCCTAACTAATCTTGGTGATGATCGTAGAAAATTATTAAATGCAATGTAAAATGCTGATGAATATATGCAGAACAAAAGTGGACTCCAGGACTCCACAAAAAACATGGTCTCCACTGAACCCAACTCTCTCTATATATATATATATATGTTAGAGTCCAAAAATGAGGTCGAAAATGACAACTGAAAAATGGAACTTGAAATCAGCAACTGAATGCAACCACATGCAACTAAATTTGCAACTGAATGTGGTTGCATTCAGTTGAATATTGCACCAGGCGGGGCCTTGCAACTCAAATCCACCAAAATCTCCCCATCTAAAAAAAAGAGTTGAATCTGGTTGCATTCAGTTGAATATTGCCCCTAGCGGGGCCTTGCAACCCAAATCCACCAAAATCTCCCCACCTTAAAAGGGTTGAATGTGGTTGCAACCAAAATATCACCCCACCTTTAAAAAAAAAAGTTGAATGTGGTTGAATATGGTTTAATGTGGTTGTAACCAAAATATCACCCCACCCTAAAAAAAAAAATCGGTGAACAGTGACCTGCCACGTGGCAGGTCACTGTTCATCCGAATTATTTTTAAAAAAAGTTTTTTTTTTAAAAAAAATTAAAATTGTGTTGAAAAAGGAAAGGTAGTATTTTTGCAATTAAGAAAGTATAAGATAGTATATTTGCAATGAATTTGAAGAGATAGTATTTTTGCAAAACAAACTAGAAAAGTTAGTATTCTTGACAAATTCCCAAACCCTTTTAAGGTGGGGAGATTTTAGTGAATTTGGGTTGCAAGGCCCCGCCAGGGGTAATATTCAACTGAATGCAACCACATTCAACTCTTTTTTTTAAGGTGGGGAGATTTTGGTGGATTTGGGTTGCAAGGCCCCGCCAGGGGCAATATTCAACTGAATGCAACCACATTCAAAAAAGAGTTGAATGTGGTTGAATGTGGTTGCATTCAGTTGCTGATTTCAAGTTCCATTTTTCAGTTTTCATTTTCGAATATATATTAGAGTTCAAAAAAGAGGTTGAAAATGACAACTGAAAAATGGAACTTGAAATTAGAAATTTAGTTGAATGTGGTTGCATTCAGTTGCTGATTTCAAGTTCCATTTTTCAGTTGTCATTTTCGACCTCTTTTTTGAACTCTAATATATATATATATATATATATATATATATATATATATATATATATATGAGTAGGGATCTAGAGAGAACCCCTTTAAAAGGAGAACTTAGAAAACTAAATTAAAATATAGCACATATGGTATGCAAACTGATCGTTCTGAGATGAAGAAAAATATGGTGAAATTAGATTTTAAAAAAATATCACCGATTGACGGGAAAAATCAAATAAAAAACGGAGGTGATTAGGTGAGATTGTGTGTGTGAGGGTGTATTTGATTAGTGTGTGGGTGCCCCTGGCGGGGCCATTGATTATAATACATCCAATGGTTAGGATTAGTACCTTAGTTTTCTTCAAAAAATGAGTTCTCTTTTGAGCCACACCCTATATATATATATATATATATATATATATATATATATATATATATATATATATATATATATATATATATATCTAAAATTAACTACAAACTAAAAACTAATCCAACATTTCGTGCTAATCTAATGATAACTAGGGGTACCCCAATACAAATTTTTTTTAAAATACTTGGCTCTATCCAACAAAAAAAAAATCACTGTTCACGTGATGACATGGCAGTGGATTTCACTGGTTAACGGTGCTTCGCACCTTCTTGTACGGCGCTTCGCGCCTTTATCATTCTAAAGTTGTAAGGAATGGCAATCAATGGTAAAGGCAATAGACGACTGACGGGTGTGTCAAGAGCCTTCGGCCCTCATGACTACCTAACTCATCCGTTTACTGTCTTAAATGCTTCGCATTTCCACGGCAAGAATTTTTTTTTTTGTTGGATAGAGCCAATTATTTTAAGCATTTTTTGTGAAGGTACCCTTGGTGGGAACCTTAGAATAGATGAAATATAATTAATTTAGTGTTAGTTTGTAGTTTGTATTTAAGGATTGGTTTGTATTTGATATATATATATATATATAGGGTCTTACTCAAATAGAAACTAAATTAAAATAGAAACTAGAAACTAAACCCTAATCTAATATTCAGCGTGAACAGTAAATTTTTTTTTTTTTTTTGCTGGATGGAGCCAATAATTTTAAACACTTTTTGTGAAGGTGCCCCTGGCGGGGCCATTAGAATGAATGAAATAGAATTTATTTAATGTTAGTTTCTAGTTTCTATTTAAGAGTTGGTTTCTATTTGATACTTTGCCTATATATATATATATAGGTTCCCGGTCACCTGCAAACGTTTGCCAAATTAGTGTTTGGCAACATACGGTTTTATAACCGTTGGATCAACAATCCAACGGTTCTGATTAAAAAAAAAATTGTATCGTACCGCAGAAATTTTCTGCGGTATGAGGATGGTACGACGATCGTACCGCAGAAACTTTTTGCGGTACGGGTAAATTATGAAAATGCCCCCTGTATTCACATCAAAACACTACTGTACACACATACCCACTTCGATGGTTTTTGAACTAAACCAAAGAAAAAATCTACTGTACACACTACTATTTAACACTACTATTTAAAAATATTTTAAATGATATTAAAAAGTATTTTAAATGATATTAAAAAGTATTTTAAATGATTGAAAGGAATTAAAAAAAGAAAAAAGAAAATTAAAATAAATAGTGGAGCAGCCCAAGCCCACTTCGATGGTTTTCAAAATGCAACAGTGAAAAAAAATGGCTGGTACCGCATAAAGTTTATGCGGTATGAGAACGAGAGGCATTTTGGTAATTTGCCCGTATCGCAGAAAATTTATGCGGTACGGTACGATTTTTTTTTAAATCAGGACCGTTGAATAGTTGATCCAACGGTTATAAAACCGTATGTTGCCAAACAGTACTTTGGCAACCGTTTGCAGTAGACCGCGCCCCATATATATATTGGGGTCTTGTTCTAATGGAAACTAATTTAGAATAGAAAGTAGAAACTAAACCTAAATTAAATATTTCAAGCTAATCTAATGACCAAATTAGGGGTATCCCAATACAAAAAAATGTTTAAAATTATTGGCTCTATTCAACAAAAAAATTAAAAAAATTTAAATTTTTTTTTAAAAAAAAGTTACTGTTCACGTGATGACGTGGCACGTGAACAGGAACTTTTTTATTATTTTTTTTAAATATTTTTGTTGAATAAAGCCAAGAATTTTATAAGTTTTTTTGTGAAGGTGCCCCTAGCGGGGCCATTACAATAAATGAAATATAATTTATTTAGTGTAGGTTTCTAGTTTCTATTCTAAGGTTGGTTTCTATATATATATATATATATTAGAGTTCAAAAAAGAGGTCGAAAATGACTCCTGAAAAATGGAACTTGAAATCAGAAATTTAGTTGAATGTGGTTGCGTTCAGTTGAATGTGGTTGCATTTAGTTGAATATGCCCTGCGGGACCTTGGAACCCAAATAGCACCTACCTTAATATATATATATATATATATATATATATATATATATATATATATATATATATATATATATAAAAGTTGAATGTGGTTGCATTAGTTGAATATGCCCCTGCGGGGCCTTGGAACCCAAATAGCACTCACCTTTAAAAAAAAAAGTTGAATGTGGTTGCACGGCTGGGCAGGGTTGCCCTAAAAGGTAGTATTTTTGCAATTTTGAAACTTAGGTTAGTAAAATTGCAAATAGCTTTTCTTAACAAAAGTAAAATTGCAAAAATTTACTTATATATATATTTATGAAAAAAGCCCTTTATATTTTTGTGTTGATTTATATTTATTTTAAGTGAATTAGCGTTTGTTTTTTAAATTATATTTTATTAAATTTTGGTGTCATTTCCAATTATAACATGTTTTTTTGATTAATTTTTTAATATCTTGTGTTACCATATATTTTCTTTAAAAAAAATTCTTTTCTAATTAAATGAAAATTCTTGTTTTTAAAAAATTATTTTTTGAATTGATATACTGATGGTATGCTTGGTATACTTGTTTATTATATATAAAGAATGAATTTGTGATTTATTTTTTATTATGATTTTTTGTTATTTTATCCTTATTTTTTAATTGTGCTATTACGACTCTTTTTCCTATAATGATAATAACTAATTAAGTTGATGATGAATATTTTATTACTTTTATTCTTTATTAATTTATTTTAAATTTTATTTTTGAAAAAATTAATTATTTTTGTAACTTTTAAATTATTAAATTGTTATAAAAATTTTTGTACTTATTATATTCAGATTCTCTATTAATTATTTTATTTTGGATTTTCGGATTGTTTTTTTTAATTTATTTACAATTTAAATATCGAATCTAAATTTTTGCAAAAATAATAAAATGATAGTTTATTGATTTGTGTTGACTTTTATTATTATAAATTTTAAAACATGTTTGTTGTCAAATCTAAAATTAAATTTTTTTATGACTTTTTTTAAAAATTAGGTTTTCTTGAAACTATTTTTTGTGGTAAGGTTTTTTTGAAATTATATTTTAAACTTTAATCTAAATTATCTTTGTATTAATTTTAGTTAACAACAATTTTCTCAACTTTAACTTTTTGTGTTTTATCATGTATTATTTATTTTAGTGCATTCTTTTTTTATCTACTTGTTTGTTTAATTAAAAATATCATTAGTTACTTGGTAGTTTTAGCTTTTAAACCATTGACCCAACTCGTTTCAGTAGCCCATTTCTAATTTCTAATGAAATTATATTTTAAACCCTGACGACCAGACCACCTGATCCTCCTTACGCCAATTATATATAGGATATAATGGTTACTTGGTCAACAAATGACCTTCAACTGGTTGCACATAGCTGGCGAATCTATGTTCATGATTACTTGGTCAACAAATGACCTTCAACTGGGTTGCACATAGTTAGCAAATCGGATTATAATCATGATTATTTTAACATTATTTTCAGTGTAGTTGATGCCTAAAGAATGGATAAAGACATCATGCTCATTTTAGCAACAAATGACTACACTAGGCACAACACCTGATAATTTATAAAGAGAAAAGAGCCTGACATTCTCGTATGAAGATGCAAATAAAGGCCTGTAGTAAATGCAAAGGACGTACGTAAGGGTTAGAATCGAAAATTTTAGCACGAATGCACATCCTAAACAAGTTCTATTTCTATTCAAACAGGAGAGGGGTAAGGACTCAAAAGTGAGAATCCAAGAATGAAACAAGAATCAGCTTATGTTCAGTGGAAGTGAGGGGTTGGCGCTAAACTTTGTTAAAGTCTCAAATCAGACTTTATGAATCAAACTACAATAACAGTAATGTATATGAATCTAGTTTATAACGCCTTAGAAAATTTCGTATTTATAAATATTTATTTAATATTAAATATGGATTATATTATGTGAATATTGTTGAGAGGTCAATTAGATGTGATATCGTGTTTGCATATTTATATGATGATTTATGTGTGTTATGTAAGTCTGTGTAATTTTATTCGTATTTTTGGTGATTAAAATCTATTTAAATCATACATTATTGATCATCTAAGAATTTTATAAAATCATCGGATTTATAAAAAAATTCCGAATTTTTTTTTCAATATCATATTTGTATAAATATTTAGTTTTAAAATTATGGGGTGAATTATTTTGGGTGTTTATGTATTTTAAAATAATTTTAAGAGTTTTATTGCATTTAAAGGGTCTTTATTTGTAAAATTCATATTTAATTCATTTTTAATCCTAAAAATATGGGAATATTCGTAATTTCATATTATTTATTTTAGGATTTGTAAATTTAATTTTCTATCCATTTTCTGATTCATTTCGAATTTACAATGGTTTAGGCAAATTATTTAAATGGGTTTTCAAAATGTAAAATGTCTAAATTTCCCCTGTTTTTCTTAACAACTGCACAACTCTCGGTCCTTCTCGATTTTTCCTGAGAATTCTTGACGGTCTCTCTCCTTTATCTCTCAAAACAATTCTCTCTTCTCACCCAATCTTTTCTTTCTTTCCTCACTCAAATCTCCCTCTCTCCCTCTTACCTCTCTATTTATTTATATATATGTATACGTGTGTGCGGTGACAGTGCTGGTGGTGTTGGGTATGTGTGTATATGGTCGAATCTTTCAGTTCGTTGTTGTCTCGGTTCTAGCCGAGGTGGGATTCTCAGAAAATCGATGTGTTATGTGCTCGTGTAAATTTCGCGTGTGTGTGTGACAACAACTGGTCTGTGTGTCGAGCTGGGTGTTTGGTTAGTCTGATTTCCTTGATGATTTTGCTGCAAAAATCGAACATATTCCTCTCCCCTGTTCTTGTTTTCGAAGCTGTGTTGTGCGGTATGCTATTGTATAGCTGTGGGTAAGGGTTTGTTATTCGATTGTGTTATCAATCTCTTCATCTCCTTCGTTTATGTGAGGGTAAAAGGACATTTTCATCATGTACTATTTCCGGAATTGTAATTGCACTATTGAACTACAAACGGACTATTGTACTTTAACGTTTTTAACAACAAGTTCACTACTGTACTTTAACGTTTTTAACATTTTCACCCTTGGTTTTGTGCCATTTGACTGACGGGAGTGGTGAACTTGTTCAAAATGTTAAAGTACAGTAGTCCGTTTGTAGTACAGTAGTGCAATTGCAATTCCGAAAATAGTACAGTAGTGAAAATGTCCTTTTACCCGTTTATGTGACTATGGCATCATGTGAATATGCGTGTCTGTGGCCGATTGATTATGTCAAAAATAGGGGAAATTATGGTTATTGTTGTGCTGGGAGTTGTTTGCTTTGACTGTCTTTGTCGAGCTGCTACTGAGTTTAGTCGGAGGTTTTCGTTGTTTAATCCGCAGTTGGATTAGCATAGTTGCAGCGTTTTTAATTGGGTAAGGGAGCTGAATTGTTATTTTTAGTCACTAGTTTTGGAAAAACTCTCCGGTCGACATTTTGTTTAGGGGTGTTGAAATTATTTGGCTAGTTATCTGCAGAGGATAGGGTGGAGTGATTGGAAGGTGGCTGTAATGGAGTATCGTAAGTGTGAGGGTATGTGTGTTCGAGTATGTGTCCAAGTGAGTGGGTTTGGGACTGTGTAAATCAAAGGAGGCAGGAGAGGTGGATTCGAGGGTGATCTGGGGTTGCAGAGGCTGTGCAGGGCTGTGTTTATGTTGATGGTATTAAGTCGAAGAAGGAAGGAGTCGGAGGGTTGTGGTGGTTTGAGTTATGTATGTTATGTACCTGCAATTAGTTAGAATATTAATTCTGTTTGTTTAGTATGTGTGATGAATTTCAAGTTAATCCTTTAATGAGATTATGTGATTTAAGTATGGTTTATTTGATGAGTAAAAGTTTCAAAGTTGCTTAAGGTTGTAAATAGTATGAATTCTTTTGGGTTGTTTGGTATGTAGCAACTCTTGAAGAGTATGACATGATTATAATGGTAGAATGTTGAGAAGAGTTTGGTGTTGCATGGAGGGAATCGGTAATTAAAATTGTTACTTCCTTGGTTGGTAAAATTGTAATTTGTGAAGCTTAAAGGTATTGTTTTAGATTATGATCTGATTAGCAAGTGGATTGTTAAAATTATAATCGAGTATATGTACTAAGGAGGTTACGATGTTTGGTTGGGTCAATTGTACTCCAACAGATAAGGCAATATTACAAAGGAGTCGTCGTTGAAATTACCTTGGAAGCATAAATGATTCTAAAAGTTATATTCAGGATGGGATAAATTCCTGTATTTTAGATGTGCACAGTGAATCATGATTATTATGTAATAATATGTGCAATGTGTTTCTTTGATTTATATGATTAGGTTATAAGTATTTTATAAAGTATAACCTATGTGCTATATGTGTTATATTTGTAAAACGCAATAGGTCTCGTTTGGGTAGAGTAAGGTTTTGGTTGGTTGTGTAATGAAATAGTACTTTACCTGTTTATAGGTACCAGTATGAGGTCGGTAAGAGCCAGTACACATGTAGATGGAATAGTGAGGAATGGAAAGGTTATCGGAGTTGACAAGTGTGTCATGTAGAGGATGATAAGTTGCAGAAAAAAGACAGATGTATGATCCAGTAAGGATCAATGATTAAGGAAAGAGAGATGAATGTAGAGTAAAGAGTCGAGATATTGGAATTGAAAATATCATGTATGGAGGCAAGTTTACTATCCCTCACTTATTGTTCAAATGATGTGAAACCTTCTGTGTTATTTAATTGTTCTTTCGATATCCCTTCTTGCAAGCAATTATATTCTTCATATTTATTCTGAATAATGTGAACATGTTCTGTTAATTATGCGAAGTTCCTTTCAAATCATTTTGTTAGTACATATACCTTTCATTTTTATTCCAGTGACATTATTCTTCTATTAATTTACAAACACTCCTTCTCAAATTATTATGTCATTATTTATGTTCCTCACCTATTGTTCAGGTGTTGAATTCTTTTAAAAATTAATTTATTTCAATATTCCTCATCTTTACTAATATTTTCAAAGAGCATTTTTCTTCAAATTATTGTAAAATAATTCGAGGCTTATACAGTTGTTGAGGCATGTGTTGCTCAGTGACTGTTAAACCGAGAATGAATTGAGATCTTCTTAATTATTCAAACTCATTATTGTCATGCCGGTTCTGGCAGCTAAAGCTTATGAGTGCTTAGCCGACAGGAGTGAGACCTTGGGTAATTTAGAATTTCTTAAATCTTCATTTTAATCTATTCAAATCTATTCTGGTTGTCCAAACTTTATAGCGTAATTTCATAAATTAAAAATCTTTGAAATAAGTGGTTATATCCAGTGCAGTGACGTAAATCTTCTGTTGAACTTCGAACTTTCTTTATTCCCTGCTTTCTTTATAATTGTTGTTCCATTTCTAGATTCTAAATAATTGCTCAGTTATTTAATTTATCATGTTTCCTTGTTGATATATAAACATGTTTTGCTGAACTATACCCTGCTTAGTCTAATCTTATTGCTTTGTCGTTTGTAAATCCTTATATTACATGCTTCCCTTGAAACTTTACCTTATTGTTGTTCACGATTCCGCATATCAATTGCTTCCCTAAACCTCAGTCTTTTATAAGTGAAAATGAAAATGTCTTAATTAACTAAAGGTGTTTTTGAAATTCCTTATACTGGGCTGATTTGTTATCAGTGAGTATAAAGGACTTAAAAGTGAAATGTTTTAAAGGTCTTAAAGATTTGATGTGGGGGAATTCCGTTAAAATATTTTCCACGGATTCCTTCGGATTGGAGGCGTAAGAGGCCGGGTGACGCCGGTCCAGCATGTTTTATTTTTTGTGCTGTAGTTCTGGTGGGACCAGTCCAGTACCTTTTAAAGGCCAATGTGTTGCCTAATTGGGAACCCAATTTATGTCCAGACGGATCGAGTGTCCGGGCTGGGGACTTTACGTGGCTGATCACCCGTATTGTCCGTAGTCGTGAAAAAAACTCCAATCAACTGAAATGATTTTAAAAAGGATTCATGGAAAGTATGTTTTAATAATGAAATGTATTTAAGAAAAGGAATGTTTTCATGAAATTTTTGATTTGATGAAAATGGAAAGTTTATCCTATGATGGAAATTGAATTCTTTGCTTGAGATTAACTGATCATTGATATAGTTCATCAATGAATTATCGAGATATTGTTGTTTCACTATATAATTAACTTGCTGAGCGTTCTTTGGCTCACTCTTGCTTTGTTTTACCTAACCCTTTGCAGTTAGGTTTAAGGATGATCTACTACATTTACTCCTGCGAATGAGAGCGATGAGACATTCTATACAAGATAGATTTCGGAGCTAAAGCGGGTAAGCATCTATTGAGATTGAGCTACGAATTAGATGGTATAGAAGTTTGTATTAGAGTAGAGATAGAAGTTGTAATAATTTGTATTGATTAGATTCTTGTTTCATACCATAACCTGGAATCGATCCTCGGTGAGGAATCGTTGGTGTACTAAGTTTTAATTGTATGTATTAAATTGGAATTTGGTTTGGGTTGAATTATAGGTGGATAGCCCGTTTTACGAATACTTCATGTCGAAATTTTCTAAAGTTTCCCTGTCTCAGAGTCTGATTTATTATGAAAAGCATATTTTCAGTATTGGGAAGTCGGGGCGTTACATAGTTAATCAACTCGAATAACCAGAGAGATATCAAGCACAGAGATGAGGAGAGAGATAGAGAAAAGAGATGAGAAACCGAATTGATATTGTTATATTTTTCAGATTAATTCTCCACCACAAGCTGTTGTGTTCTTTTAAGCATTACAATTTCCAGCTGTAAAAACTCTAACTGAATTTCCCGCCAAAAACATGAAATTGAAATACAACTAAAATTGAAATTAAAACACAAATTCACTTTTTAATAGCTAATTATAGTAGTTACTTAAACTACTATAACATATCCTCCCCCTTCTTTAAAGACTTGACCTCAAGGCTTGGAGTTAAACTGAAACTGGAAATCAGGAAATTTGAGCACAAACTCCTCTGCCACAACCCATGTAGCTTCATGACTGGGAGTTCCTTCCCATTGCACCAGATACTGAACTTGAACAACATTTCTGACTTTAAGCATTCTCTTGTCCAACACAGCTGCAGGTCTCACACCTGTTGTACTATCACCAGCCAATATCCAATTAGGTGCTTGCACTGTCAAAGGAACTTCTCCATAATAGGGTTTCAATAAGGATACATGAAACACATTATGTATCTGAGCATTAGCTGGCAATTGAATTTTGTAAGCCACCATACCAATCTTGTCAATAACCTGGAAAGGACCATAAAATTTCATGGCTAATTTCTGGTTCCTCCTGATTTGAACTGATTGCTGTCTATAAGGATGTAATTTTAACCACAACCAATCTCCAACAGAAAAATTCCTCTCAGACCTCTTCTTATCTGCCTGGTTCTTCATCCTGTTCTGAGCTCTAGTTAACTGTTCCCTCAGTTGCACAATCATTTGCTCCCTCCTAATCATACTCCTGTCAATCTCCATATTAGTAGATTCCCCAACTAAATATGGCAAGTGCACAGTGGGTGGTTGATTGAACACAATCTCATAAGGAGTCATTTGAGTTGCAGTATGGAAATGAGTATTATACCACCACTCAGCCAGTGGTAACCATTTGCACCAATCAGTCTCATTTCCTCCACACATGCATCTGAGATAAGTTTCCAAACACTTATTAACTATCTCAGTTTGACCATCTGTCTCAGGGTGATAGGCTGAAGACAGTAACAACTCAGTACCATGCAATTTGAACAGAGATTGCCAAAAAGAACTCAAGAATACAGTATCTTTATCACTGACAATACTCTTAGGCCACCCATGAAGTTTAAACACCTCATCTAAATATGCTTGGGCCACAGTAATGGCAGTGAATGGATGACTCAAAAGAATGAAATGAGCACATTTACTAAACCTGTCAACCACAACCATGATAACACTTTTACCCATTGACTTTGGTAAACCAGTGATAAAATCAATAGATATGTCAGTCCAAACTTCCTATGGTATTGGTAAAGGTTGTAATAGGCCAGGTTTAGCTATAGTTTCTGATTTAGATGCTTGACAAACCTGACATTCCCTTACAAACCTCCTCACATCCCTTGTTAAACCTTTCTAAGTAAACAATGCTTTCACCTTCTTAACTGTGATATCCCTGCCTGAATGACCTCCTTCTGGTGAACTATGATGCCAATTCAGAATCTTGAGCTTAAGGTCCCTATCATCTACAATAACAATTTTATTGTTCTTCTTTAATAGACCTCCTTGTAGCACATAATTCATAGCAGGCTGTTGTGACTGAATTTGAACTAACACATTTTGAAGATGAATATCCTTTTCATAACTGGCCATAATCAAGTCTTCTAGATTGGAGCTAACCACAGATATTGCCATGCATAAAATTTCTGCACCTTCTACCCTGGATACTGCATCAGCTGCAACATTTTCTTTCCCGCTCTGATATTGAATTTCATAGTCAAACCTTAACAATTTAGATAACCAAAATTGTTGAAAGGGTGCAGAAATCTTCTGTTGTAAAAGCCATTTCAAACTTTTATGATCAGTTTTAATTAGGAAATGACTGTTGCTAAGATATTGCTCCCACTTCTGTACAGCAAACACAATGGCCAGTAATTCCTTTTCATAGACTGACAACTTCTGCCACTTAGGACCCAATGCTCTACTAATAAATGCCAATGGATGCCCTTCTTGCATTAGAACTACTCCAATCCCAAATTTAGAAGCATCAGTTTCCACCACAAAAGTTTTATCAAAATTGGGAATAGCTAACACTGGAGCAGAACATAAAGCCCCTTTTACTGTCTCAAATGCTTGTAGAGTTGCTGAATTCCATTGATAAGCTCCTTTCTTCAACAAATCAGTCAAAGGCCTGGATAAAATAGCATAGCTTTTTACAAATTTCCTGTAATATCCAGCTAACCCCAAGAAACTCCTTAGATCCTTTACATTTTTAAGAACTGGCCAATTCTTCACAGCATCAATTTTCCTTGGATAAGTTTCCACACCTTTCCCAGAAATAAAATGACCCAAGTATTCCACCTTGTGAATAGCAAATGAACATTTAGAATCTTTAGCATATAGTAAATTAGATCTCATCAGCTGAAAAACTTCTTCCAAATGCCCTATACGCTCTTGAAGATTCTTGCTATAAACAAGTACATCATCAAAGAAAACCAGTACTGATTTCCTAAGTACATGCTTGAAAACAGAATTCATCCATTTTTGGAAAGATGCAGGAGCATTGGTTAGTCCAAAAGGCATCACCAAAAATTCATAGTGGCCTGAATGTGTCTTAAAAGCAGTTTTGAATACATCATTTTCATCCAACCTCATTTGATGATAGCCTGCTCTTAAGTCAAGTTTACTAAAAATTTGAGCCCCAGACAATTCATCAATTAACTCATCTATCAAAGGAATAGGAAATTTGTCTTTGATAGTTTTGTTATTCAACTCCCTGTAATCTACACAAAGCCTCCAAGTTCCATCATTCTTACCTACCAGTACCACAGGTGAAGCAAAAGGACTACAGCTGTCTTGTATAATTCCTCTATCCAACATCTCTTGCACCAGTTGTTCAATAACATCTTTCTGCTTCAAAGGATACCTATATGGTCTGATATTAACTGGACCAGCCCCTTGAAAAAGAGGAATTCTATGATCCAAAACACCTCTAGATGGTGGTAATTCTTGAGGATCTTGAAAAATACTGCCATATTTCTCCTTAAGTGCCACTATTTCTGGAGCAACTGTCACATCTGGAACATCTTGAACCTCTGATTCTGTATCAGTTTGTGTCTGACTGGTATCATCATGTAAAACTGACTTAAGTTGGATAATACAAAGCTGAGCTGCATTCTGCATCATTTTCATACTTGGAAGTCCTTCCTGAACCTTGATTTTCTTAGGTAACTCCCCTTTTAAACATATTTGCTGTTCACCAATGAAGAATTCCATTTTCAATTTCTTAAAATCCCAATTAATTGAACCCAAAGTGCTTAACCATTGGATGCCTAAAACCATATCACAACTGCCTAAAGGAATCAACATAACTTCAGTATTGAACTTCTTAGCATTCATTTTCCATTCAAAAGATTTACAAACTTGATGACAGTCAATATGATTCCCATCAGCTACAATAATTGTTTGATTTGGAATAGTATTTAAATGGCAATTCAACTGCTGAGCCACTTTGGCATCCAAAAAATTATGAGTGCTACCAGAATCAATCAAAATATGCAAAGGTTTCCATTGCACCCAACCTCTAATTCTCATTGTCTGAAAATTTTGGCTACCAGATAGGGCATTCACAGAAATGACAGGATCTTTGTCTTCACAAGTCACCTCTTGTTCAAACTCCTCCAAACAAGGTGCCCAATTTTCATCACTGTTCCCTGGGACCTCCACTGTAAATAATTGTGGCTTCTCAAAATTACACTTATGTCCCCTCTCATAAGGTTTATCACAGTAATAACACAACCCCTTTGCTATCTTTTCAGCCCTAACATCTGCAGGTATGTATTTTCCCCTAAATCCACAATTGTTAGTAGGTACAACAACCTTAGGAGTTGGCAGTAAAGCAGGTTTGGTATTAGCTAGCATAGGGACAATTTGAGTATTCTGCTTAAAAGCCCCCTCAAATTTGGCACCATTACTTGCATTTTGAATAAAACTTTTGGACCTGTTTATATGCATAGCAGTCAATGCTTCCTCCTGTAACCTAGCATATTCAACAGCCTCTGCAATACTCTTAGGTTTAAAAGCTTTTACAAATGGCTTAACTGATGGTTTAAGACCTCCAACAAAGCTATCCAACACATACTGATCTGGAAGTACAAGACTAGCCTGCATCATACTAGAACTTAACTCATCAAAATCAGTTATATATTTCTCTAGAGTGTCTCCTTGTTGTAGCTTATTAAACTGTTCCACAACATTACTTCCAGATTCATCTTTAAACCTAGCATTCAAATCAATCAGAAATTCTTCCCAAGTAACAGACCTAGTCATCGATAAGTAACTAACCACCCAAGTTTCAGCCTTACCAGTCATATGCAAAGATGCTAAATCAATATTTTGAGCACTAGATATTTTACACAGATCGAAGTATTTTCCACATTTCTTAATCCACAATATAGCATTATTACCATCAAACTTTGGAAATTCTAGCTTAGTGGATAAATTCAGAGGTTTTGAGACGATAATACCTTGATCTGTGTTGTTATTGTTAGCAGGTTGCTCAGCTCCACCTCTTGAAGAACTTGCTTCATTGTTGATTCGATGTGTTTGCAAATCTGCCATTGATTGCAACAATTTGCCCAAAGTATCTGCAACACTCTTATTCTGTATCGCATGTTGCTTTACAAACTCATCCAACCGATTATCCACCAATCTGAGTTGGTCATCCATGGCTCCTTTCTTTCCTGTGTTGTTTTTATTCCTTGTATTGTACTTATACGCCAGAATTAATGACAATATGACACTCCGATCTTAAGTTCCAATGACGACTTGAGAACTTGAACTCTGTACTTTAATTGCGAATTTCTTCTTCCAAACCCTAGATTTCACCAAGATAGAACCGCTTTGATACCAATATTAAAGTCTCAAATCAGACTTTACAAATCAAACTACAATAACAGTAATGTATATGAATCTAGTTAATCAACTCGAATAACCAGAGAGAAATCAAATCACCAGAGAGATATCAAGCATATAAATGAGGAGAGAGATAGAGAAAAGAGATGAGAAACAGAATTCATATTGTTATATTTTTCAGATTAATTCTCCACCACAAGCTGTTGTGTTCTTTTAAGCATTACAATTTCCAGCTGTAAAAACTCTAACTGAATTTCCCGCCAAAAACATGAAATTGAATTACAACTGAAATTGAAATTAAAACACAAATTCACTTTTTAATAGCTAATTATAGTAGTTACTTAAACTACTATAACAAACTTTTTCAAGCGGAGACTTGTCCATGGTATAGGTATAACCTATAGTCACCACACCAGATTAAACATAAGAAAATATTTGATACGAGGATGTAGACCATCTGTATAAGAAAATAGTTTATTTTTGCTAATTTTAAAAAAAAATTAAAAATGGCTACTCAACAGTAAGTCATTCTTCCCGAGCAACATGGATCTTCCTGATCTTCCTCGTCTATTTCAGGATTATCATGTAAGCATCATATAGTGCTTAATGCACATAAAAATTATAAATCCAAAGCCAGCAAAAGAATCTTCCTGGGGTTAATGCCTCAGAAAATCATAAAACTTTACTTGCAATAAAAAAAAAGTAACAGAGATAGAGTGATATATCAAAGTTTGAAGAATGCTAAACTATTACTTTTACCTTTCATAGCAACACTTTTCAATAATGAACTACTGAACGGTGCTGATACACCTTCAAGATAAAGGTGTGTGAAATAACTAAGGCCCTCTCTTTCATAGAACAACCACCCAAGAAGAACCTCCGCACATCATGAATTCTTTAATACTCAAAACCAAACCTTTCAGCATAAATCTATTATATAACATCCAAACCCACAACCGAATGCATACCGGACCTAACAAACCACCACAGGTCAGTCCAAAAATGCTAGCAAATTGGTATACATTAGCTATTGAATTGTATCTATAAAGGCCCCAAACACTCTTATTCTAATCGATGTGGGATGTTACAATAGGGGTGGAAAACGGATAATACGGATACGGATACAGCTATATCCGAATCCGGATCCGTTTTTTAAAAACCGTATCCGTATTCGAATCCGGGAATATCCGAAAAAACCTTATCCGTATCCGGATCCGGCAAATATTATCCGGATCCGGCAAATATTATCCGGATACGGATAATATCCGGATCCGAATCCGTTTTGCAAAAAAATGAATTTTTTTTGTGAAATTTGCATTATTATAAAAAAAAATAGGCATATTTTGCAAACAAAAAAACAAAAAAAGACAGGCATATTAAAGAGATACTCAGTTCTAATTTACAAATTACAAAAACCATACACATCGTCCAAATTTGCATATGCAAATTTATATTAGAATAACTTCATTACACATCATTCATTGTCTCTAAATAACTTGCAAGTTCATCAGAATTCATCACATTAAACATGTTCCATCTCTGCATTTGATGGAGCAATGGAAGCCTCGCACCGATCCATTTCTACATCTTCATGACTTCTTCTATTACAAACCAGTAATAGTAATCCAGTGTTTCCAGAAATAGTAATACTTTACGGCATCCTATAGACAACAATTAGTCAGGCTCTGCTGGTAGAAATGAACACACAGGGCAGAAATGAACACACTTACACCCACAGGATAAGAACTGATATACAACACACTTGCCCTGCGATCAAGGATAAGAAAAACAGAGTTTTCATATCTAGTTCTGATTATTACATTCCGCTGACTGTTTAATCTATCACTTTTGCACCCACAGGACGTTTATATTTCATGATAACTATTGCTATTCAACATATGTACAATTCATGGCATAACTGCAAAACTCAACCAAATCAACCTAAATCACACATTTCAATTCTTGACAGTGTTCCATAACAGTTGTATCACAAAATCTTTTGCGAAATTGAGAAAGTAGATTAATATGTAAACCCCTGTGAGCAAGAACTAGAAATACTTTTTATAAATATCAAAGTTAGGAATAAACCAAACAATAATAAAAATATAACTTTACTGCATACAATTTTGTCTAATCTCAAGATTTAAAAGTTATTGACTTGCTCCATGAAGACACGTAGTATTACAACAAAAAAATGATAGAGCATACAAGGGAAAAGATAATTCATCCATAAAGATGATAAGTATAAGGTAAAAAGGAAATGAGAATATAAAAGCTAATAGCCAAGAACACATGGACCTAAAAAGATACAACTTATTCAACTGATCTCTTGATAACCTTTTTTCCCATTCTTTCATGATTTTAAGTGACTGAACCCCTCTTCCAAAATTACGGTTCAGGATAATATTAAGATCTTCTGTTTTTATAGTAACTCTGAACATTTACAACTAAAAGTTTATAAGTGTAGCCATATTATTAAATTTCACCATTTTTCCTCCCAAAATACTAAATCCTAAAGTGATATGTCAAATTATACCTAACCGCAAGCGCACGGTGTCTATTGCTAGTACAGATGGTAAGCGGGTCGAATCCACAAGGAGACAGGTTCTACTAATTCCTTTTCAGTTATCGCTAATTGTTTCAGGGACAAACGATTATTGGAGAATATTAATTAACTAATTAAACAAGATTAACACTAATTAAACAGATGATAAACAAATTATTTAAAACCTAGGGCAATCAGGTCCACCATGCTTACACAATTGGCTTTTAAGCTAAAGCAATCAATGTGATCCTATAACTAGAGTATGTTAATCTCTTTCGAGCATTAACACTCTCGAAACATTCAACACAATTAACCACTTTTAGTAATTCAATCAATCAGGTAATTAGAGTCAAGTTAATCTCTTCCAAGAATTAACGCTCTCAGAAATCCAATGATGCTTCCGCACTCAAATTCAATTCTGCTAATCGTATGTGTGCCTCTAGTAAGTAAATCTCTCGATCCATACCCCTATTTGCATATAATTAATCCATGATATTAGCCAATTACACAAATTAATGATTAAAACATATCAATCAGAATTAACCATAACCAATCAAACCACTATGAAAATCATGCCAATATTAGTGCAAACATGGCTTCCCTTTAAGCCCTAGAAATAACTACTCGCTAATAATTAAACAAGTAAAACAACTAGTAAAACAAGAAAACATAATTAAACTAATAAGAACAAAGAAAAGATTAAGAGAACAAAACCTTCAAACTTCAATGTTGTCACCCAAAAGAAGAGTCATGGTGTTTCTCTACATCTCCAACTAATAATACTAATCTACTCTAAACTATATTATCTGATCTAATATTGCATCATATAATTTACATGCTACCCTAGATGTGTTTATATAGGCTCTTGATTTAGCCTCCAAGCAATTGCCTTCTTAGAGTTGGAATAGAAGATGGCAAGTTTCCCACTTCAAATTGAATTTCTGGAAGCTGCTGGATTTTTTTGTAAAATTCGTAACTTATTTTTCTCCTCTGTTTCTGGGCTCTTCCAACTGGATTTTGCTTACTGGACCACCTCTGAATTAAAGATAATTCCACAAGCTTCACGTGGACAGTAAGATCGTCAAATTCTGACTTCTGGAACTCAAGATATGGCCCAAACAGTGTTAGACAGCCCGTGTAGCCCAATAATACGAATTTTCTTCTATTTTATCTCCAAAATAGCTCTTTTTGCTCCAAATCCTTCCAAGTCATGAATTCTTTATTTCCTACAATAAAACAATCAAATCTATTAAATAAAAATCCAAATCAATGCAAAACACAATAAATATGAGAATAAAATCATCTAAAATATATATAAAAATATACTCTATCAAACATCCCCACACTAAGCATTTGCACGTCCTCGGGCAAATAAGTGAAATAAAAACTAAGTCCTAACAAACATCACTTTCGTAGATGACACGATTGCATTGAGCATATGCAACAAGCCGTTAAACCCCTAGGCAGCCCTAGTAGGACGAGTGTTGTCTCGTGAGGGTTTATAGTGAATGTACCCACAAAATTCATCTAACCTAATACAATGCAATGCATGAATGCAACTACTATGAAAATGCAAAATCCCATTCAAACTCACTAAAACCAACTAACAAGCAAATATCTCAAAGAATGCAACAAATCCAAGCAGAGCTCAACTAAGTCCCCGTATACTAACAGATACATGAACAGAAACGTGCGTGTGTGCAATGCTCATCAGAAATACTCCCAAAACTAGGTCAAAAATCATACATGCCCTTCGTCAAGACAATCACAGGTTTATAAATAGAATAGACTGTAGATACTTCATAACTTAGAAACACCTCCATCCTCATTCAAGTTAGCCAGGTATTCATGCTTTATTACTACACTACAACACATACTACTATATACAATACGCATGCTTATTTAACCGTGCAATGAGTGAGACCCCAAAAGGCTTATACAATAATACCCATGTAGCGAGCGTTAGGTCAGCAATCCCAAACCTCAAGGGCTTTAGGTTACTAGGACTAAGTCCCCTCAGACTTAATTACTCGAGTATTAAAGAGCTCACTCTGGTTAATTTTGCATATAAACAAATAACTTATTGACTTTTTTTCTTTCTTTTCTTTTTTTTTTTCATCAATTTTTTTTTATGCAATCTGGAATGAGCCTTTCTCATTTCCAACCCTAGACTACTCATCTAAATATGAGCTGGCTACTAGCCAATTGACACCTAGCCATTATTTAACAAATATTAACAACTAGCATGAAATCTCTGGTTTCCCCCAAACTTAGACTTTAGTGCTCCTACGCCATCAAGGGAATAACGAAAATTCTAAATATAATCAGGTGATTAAATCTCAAAACTCCAAACAAGCATAACCTCAACCTAGCCCAAAAGCAAACAATGAGTTGTGTAAAATTTTGTTCCCGTAACATGCAAGTCAATTCCTAGGAACTATAAATCAGCCCTTTACTCATCATCACCACACTCAATTAAAACATCTACCTGCCAATCAGAATCAGTTCGTCCTAAGGGATCATGAAATATGCATGCCATGAAAATGCAACTAAATGAAAACTCACATGGTATACGAAAATAAAAATAGAATGCTATATGAAACAAACGTAAATAACACGAACATATATGCATAATTTACTACTACTAATATGCAAAGCATGAAATCCTATATGAACAAATAATACAACAACAACTACTTATCCCTCAAACCACCCCCAAACTTAAAATACTCAATGTCCCCATTGAATGGAAGTAAATACAAGGGATAGCAGAAAACATACCTACAAGGCGCCTTACATATCACTTCTCCCATGCTTAGGAGCCATAAGAATCAATATCCAACTCACAAAATTCACCAAAATCCACAAAAAATTCGAATTCACAAATACCCCCAAATAAGCAAGAACACACAACCCTAATAATGCAAGAACACAATTCGTAATATCAAAATAAAAGAAAGAAATATACCCCAAATACGAACCGGAGAGGTGAAACTTGCAATTAAAAATCCCCCCAAACTTGAACCTTGAAGCCTTAAAATTGATTGTAGGAAATATAATTGGAATGAGGTAGGATTTGTGTGTCTATAGGTGTATATATAGATGGGTATATAGATTTGGGGGGGAAAAAATAATAATAATAATAAATAAAAAAAATGAAATAGGAGATGAATTGGGGATTATTTGGAATTAATATAGGATTAGAATTAGAATTTTAGGTGGAGAAAATAATTAGAAAATGGGTTGAAATTGGTTTAGGAGATGAATTGATTATTTAATATATATATTAATATATATACGGACAACAACTTGTTAACACAAATAATACTCACAAGTCACAACAGACTCGTGATTACTTACCTGGTCAGAAACTGGTCGAGGCTGTGGCGCCGATCTGGCGCTGTGGCGCAGTTCCCGTTTTTTTTTTTTTTCTGAAGAACAGAAAAAAATAATCCTACTAAAGTGTACAATCAAATTTTGGGTTGCCTCCCAAAAAGCGCTTTTTTTAGAGTCATTAGCTTGACCTCCTCAAAAAATACTCCGGTAAAGGCGTAATATCCACTTTCTCGATCATAAACTCGCCACCACAAAAAGTATCAAGAACATCTGTGGTTATCTTTATCCTGCAGAAAGTCTCCAAACAAGCATCGGCAAAATAAAATATGTCATTAATAAGCAATAGAGAGAGTGCTTGTGCAGTTTTGGAAAACTTTGTGATAAAACAGCGATAAAATTCAACACCACGAAAATATTGAACTCCCTTGACATAAGGTGGAGGTTCTGGTGGTGGCTTTTCTTCACTCCTCACTTTCACTGGAGTCATTCGGACATCTTGGCTTATTACATCATTGGCTAATAAGACACTTTCATCTTCTCCCTCTTCTCGAGCTTGAAACGTATGAGCCACTTTGTATGGATCCTCAACCAGAATTTGAGAAATATCATTTTGGACAATATTTGTTATCACATCAACCTTGAAATAAGTAGTCTTGAGCAAAGAAGCCTTGTAAGTAGAGGCTAGATCGAGAGCAAATTTATCAATACATGGTAGCTTAGGCACAGGTTGTGGAAGAGAAACAACAACCATCTCTGTATTGCTTTCCTTTGTAGCCTCATCATCAGTCACATTGTTCTCGGTAGCAGCAACATCATTGATCTCGTCATCGGTGGCATGCTCCTTCTCTTTATCAATGGCCTCATCATCAACATACATGGAGAAACTATCATATTCCTGATCGCTTGTGAGATTGATAGCAGTCAGGTCCTCTTCGGATCGGATAGATGATGATGGTAAATAGTCGAGCTGCCCTGTAGTAGAAGAGTTAGCCAACTCTACAATTTGAGATTCAATCGCCAGACTTTGAGTTTCTAATTCGTCAAAACTCTTTAGCATTTTATTCAAGATATCCCACATCTCATTTGTCTGATCAGCTTGCACATCTACACTGGATTGAGAAACATGTAGATCTTCTTGTAGAGGAGGATATTGATATTCTTGCTGTGGCGGCTGCTCATATGACTGATAATATTGTTGCTCAAACTGTTGCTGATTATGATATGAAAAATTTTGAGCACCATTGTCCTGGTAGTAGAAATCTGGTTGATTCACGCATTCTTGATCAAAAGTGTTTAAATACTGATTGTACCCATATCCTTCTTCAAAAGAATTCATTTGTCCCAACTGAGCATTCTGAGAATTATAGACATTGTAAGAGCATTCAAAACCATAGTGACCCTGCACACCGCAAATTTGACAGAAGTTGTAAGTTTTAGGGGCCACTTGTGACATCTCATTGATACTCATTGGACGCATAGTGGGCTTTGTAGTCTTCGACATGGCAATCTCTCGAGTATGTGCCTCTACTAGGGAAGATAAGAGTGCAAAAGTATCAACTTCACCCATTGCAAACCTGTAGACACTCAACAAAGCCAAGAAAACGCAGTAAAATCTGCCTCAATTGGAACAAAGGTTTCAATGAGACAATGGAAACAATCTAAACAACTAAATTAAAATCAATAGAAACTCGTTGTCTCCCCGGCAGCGGCGCCAAAAACTTGATATGTCAAATTATACCTAACCGCAAGCGCACGGTGTCTATTGCTAGTACAGATGGCAAGCAGGTCGAATCCACAAGGAGACAGGTCCTACTAATTCCTTTTCAGTTATCGCTAATTGTTTCAGGGACAAACGATTATTGGAGAATATTAATTAACTAATTAAACAAGATTAACACTAATTAAACAGATGATAAACAAATTATTTAAAACCTAGGGCAATCAGGTCCACCATGCTTACACAATTGGCTCTTAAGCTAAAGCAATCAATGTGATCCTATAACTAGAGTATGTTAATCTCTTTCGAGCATTAACACTCTCGAAACATTCAACACAATTAACCACTTTTAATAATTCAATCAATCAGGTAATTAGAGTCAAGTTAATCTCTTCCAAGAATTAACGCTCTCAGAAATCCAATGATGCTTCCGCACTCAAATTCAATTCTGCTAATCGTATGTGTGCCTCTAGTAAGTAAATCTCTCGATCCATACCCCTATTTGCATATAATTAATCCATGATATTGGCCAATTACACAAATTAATGATTAAAACATATCAATCAGAATTAACCATAACCAATCAAACCACTATGAAAATCATGCCAATATTAGTGCAAACATGGCTTCCCTTTAAGCCCTAGAAATAACTACTCGCTAATAATTAAACAAGTAAAACAACTAGTAAAACAAGAAAACATAATTAAACTAATAAGAACAAAGAAAAGATTAAGAGAACAAAACCTTCAAACTTCAATGTTGTCACCCAAAAGAAGAGTCATGGTATTTCTCTACATCTCCAACTAATAATACTAATCTACTCTAAACTATATTATCTGATCTAATATTACATCCTATAATTTACATGCTACCCTAGATGTGTTTATATAGGCTCTTGATTTAGCCTCCAAGCAATTGCCTTCTTAGAGTTGGAATAGAAGATGGCAAGTTTCCTACTTCAAATTGAATTTCTGGAAGCTGCTGGATTTTTTTGTAAAATTCGTAACTTATTTTTCTCCTCTGTTTCTGGGCTCTTCCAACTGGATTTTGCTTACTGGACCACCTCTGAATTAAAGATAATTCCACAAGCTTCACGTGGACAGTAAGATCGTCAAATTCTGACTTCTGGAACTCAAGATATGGCCCAAACAGTGTTAGACAACCCGTGTAGCCCAATAATACGATTTTTCTTCTATTTTATCTCCAAAATAGCTCTTTTTGCTCCAAATCCTTCCAAGTCATGAATTCTTTATTTCCTACAACAAAACAATCAAATCTATTAAATAAAAATCCAAATCAATGCAAAACACAATAAATATGAGAATAAAATCATCTAAAATATATATAAAAATATACTCTATCATAAAGCGCAAAGAATTAACAATTCAGCTCAATTCATGAATCAAAAAATTAAATTCAATAAAGTATTCTGATCAAAGTGTATGTTAAAAATATATAAATACTAGCGAGTATCAAGTAATAAATCATGATACAATCAAAAGTTCTGACTACTATAGCAAAGAGCATAGGACATATAATATGTGCAAGGACATATATCACTCAACTATGCTACCATTCGATTCAAAAGCAAAAGACATACATGATCAATTAATCCTCAGACATACAAATAGTGTTACAGAGTATTTATATAAAAATAAATGCATTGCCCAAATCTAAACCATAGCAGAATTATCAGAATACCTGAGCAGCTTACCAGATGGTCCAGATTGGAGCCTTGGAGGCTTAAAAATCGACGTCCCATTCATTAGAAGTAAAATCAGAAGTCTCATCATCGACAGCTTTTAGCTTACCAGATGGTCCAGATTGACCTATAACAAATTAACAATATTACAAAAGAGTAAAATGCATAATGTAACACATACCCTCATTGATGTCCAGAAGCCAATCTTTGACACACATCAAAGTTTCCACCGAGTCATCATTTAGAGAAGAACGAGTGTCTGTGATAATTCTACGACACTTGCTAAAAGAATTTTCAGAAGCAACGGAAGAAGTTGGAATGGCTAATATATCTTGAGCCATCCGTGCAAGTATTGGGAATTTAGGACCATTATGCTTCCACCACTGAAGAATGTCAAATTCCACTTCATTCTCCGCCGGAAACAACCCTTCTTTTAAATACTCCTCCAACTCACTTTTTCTTGTGTTTCCCATTGAGTTACTACTTGGAATGAAGTCTTGGAAACCTCCCAACCATTCTCCACCAACTGAACTTGCACTAGCAGAACTTGCATTACCAGAACTTTACACAAGCCCTTTGTTAGTTCCAAATTTTTCAGAATATTCATTGAAAATCTGATCTAAAAACTCACGCATGCCATCTATATAAAAGTCAGCACGGAGATCGTACATACCCATGTAAGCATAAGTGACAATGTGCATTTTATATCTAGGATCAAAAATAACGGCGACAGTCAACATGTTGCATTCTTCCCAATACTTATCAAATTTAAGTTGCATTTTACTAGCCATTAAACTAATCCAATCATCACCGGACTCAAGCCACGTCTTAATGCTCCTGCGAATCTGAACTACATCAATAAAATACAAATTTGCAGTTGGATATTTCACAGCAGAATGCTTTTTTGTTATATCTGAAAAAATCTTCAAACAATCACACAATTTCTTTCCATTTTCCCACTCTATTTCTGAAGGTAGATGTTTATATTCGGGGTCTAATTCTTGTAGACGATCAATAGCAGGCCGGAGTTCAAGTGATGCAACAATCATTTCATAAGTTGAATTCCAACGATTGTCAACATCTAAAGGGATTCGTCTCCTAGTGTTTAATTTGGTTTGAGACAATGCAAGGGTGAACTTTTCATCCCTTTGCGGAGACAATGCAATATACCTTGCAGTTTTTTGAATTTTTTCAATTAATGGATCTAGCATCTCCAACCCACTCTTAACAATCAAATTTAGAATATGTGCCACACAACGCATGTGAAACATGTCACCATTGTGAACAAGTGTTTTTTTCCCATTTAACCAATTTTTAATACCTAAAAGCATCCCCGAATTATTAGAAGCATTGTCAACAACAATTGAAGATAACTTATTATCTATATTCCACTCCAAGATTCTCTCTTTCAACCATGCACTTAAATTAACACCACAATGATGGTATGGGACAACATGAAAAGAAATAACTCGTTTGTGCAATACCCAATCATCATCAATATAGTGACAAGTGACACAAAAATATGATCTATTTTGATGCTTTGGCTTCCACCCATCAGTGGTGAGACTAACTCTAGAAGTCAAAGTTTCAATTTCCTTATAAATGCGCTCTTTCTCAGCCGCATACACACTTACCAAGTCAGATTTTACCGTCTTTCTACCCCGATGTTTGTAAGAAGGCATTATGTAAGATATCCAAAGACGAAAGTAATCATATTCTGCCATTAAAAAAGGCAAATCATGTTTCGCAACCATTTTAGCAAATAACTCTCTCTCAGTAGCAACATCAAACTTATGAACCCCTAATTTCGGCCGAGAATCCTCATTACTTAACTTTTTTCCTAAAAACAATTGGGATACAGGAACTTTAACTAATCTCATTCGACACTTATCTATGTGATTTTTCAAATGAGTTGTTCCCTGGTTACTTGCCCCATTAAAGGGACTGTGACAATATTTACAAAGAGCAGTAACTTTCTTAGTACCTTCTTTTATGCTTTCAATACGATCAAAGTGGGTCCAAACAGCTGATGTCAACACCTTCTGCTTCTTGGCCGGTTTCTCCTTTTCTTCGGGTTTTTTTTGCTTCCTCACCATCTTCTGGAATTGTTATGAAATCCTGGTCCTTGGAAACATTTTCTACACATTTAGTTGATGTCATTCCAACTGAACTAGAGGCTGTAGATGGAGTTGAACTTGAAGTTTTTCATGCAATTTTATACACACACAAGTATAAATAAAAATCAAAGGCCATATGAATCAAAGCTTGTTCAAATCAGTTGGAGATGTATAAACACAAGCTACACAAGTCTACCTTGTTCCATTGACAGGGGACCTTAATGAATTAAATATCTGCAAATAATAATCAAATAATCAAAAAAATCAAATCTTCAGCAGGGCAATACAAAACTATATAGTATATACTATATGCCATATACAAATAATTAAATTAAAGACCATACAAATTAAGAAACTTCAAATAATCGAATCTTCTACAAAAAGAAATACAAAACTATATACTATATGCCATATACGAACTAATCAAATAAAGAAATAGATATAGGGATCGAACCTAAAAAGTTAGGGTTAGGATTGAACCTTTTTAGGGCGATGGAGCGGCGATGCGCGATGGAACTGAAGAATAGAAGAAGTCGCAGCGCATGGGTTTTACTTTTTAGGAATTTTTGAAAGATGCTATTTTTTCAGTTAGTATAGCTCTTTTTGGAATATTTATAGCCTTCTTTTTATATAAACCTGTTTATTCATCTTTACAAAATTGGAACTTAATTAACTCTTTTGTTAAAACAGGTCCTAAAAGAATTCTTTTGGACAAAATAATAAATGGTATAGTGAATTAGGTAGTGAATTAGGGGTTTTTGGCAATGACTACTTTACTCTTTAGATTTTACTATTTTAGCAATTAGAACGTGTACGTGTACTATTATTGGACTAATTTTTATTTCATTTTATATCAAATTCATCATATTTTATTTTTAAGAGTAAATGATAAAAATTAAAAATATATTAAAAATATATTAAAAATATATTAAAATTAATTACTTTCGGATACAAATATTTTCGGATACGGATGTACCTATATCCATATTCGTATCCTAAACTCTTGGATTCAGATACGGATAATATCCGGTTGATTCCGGATACGGATAATATCCATTTTTTTCCGGATACGAATACAGATATTTCGGACGGATATCGGATTTTTCGGATTTTTTTTCAAGCTCTATGTTACAAACACCCCCTCTTATAGGGTCGACGTCCTCGTCGAGCCCACAAACACACTTACGGAACCCGGGCAGTGCCTCTGCACTTCCGGCCGGGCAGAGCTCTGATACCATTTATAACATC
Source organism: Kitagawia praeruptora (assembly GCA_037693485.1). Taxonomy (NCBI): domain Eukaryota; kingdom Viridiplantae; phylum Streptophyta; class Magnoliopsida; order Apiales; family Apiaceae; genus Kitagawia; species Kitagawia praeruptora. The sequence continues at coordinate 80,056,859 of CM075354.1, forward strand.
CAAGCCCACAACCGAAGGCATACCGGACCCAACAACCCACCAACCACAGGTCAGTCCGAAAATGCTAGCTAGTTGGTACACATTAGTTATTGACTTGTATCTATAAAGGCCTCAAACACTCTTATTCTAATCGATGTGGGATGTTAAAGACACCCCCTCTTATAGGGTCGACGTCCTCGTCGAGCCCCCAATCACACATTCGGAACCCGGGCAGTGCCTCTGCACTTCCGGCCGGGTAGAGCTCTGATACCATTTATAACATCCAAGCCCACAACCGAATGCATACCGGACCCAACAACCCACCACAGGTCAGTCCAAAAATGCTAGCAAATTGGTATACATTAGCTATTGACTTGTATCTATAAAGGCCCCAAACAGTCTTATTTTAATCGATGTGGGATGTTACAAACACCCCCCCACAAACACACTTACGGAACCCGGGCAGTGCCTCTGCACTTACGGCCGGGCAGAGCTCTGATACCAATTATGACATCCAAGCCCACAACCGAAGGCATACCGGACCCAACAACCCACCACCGATCAGTCCAAAAATGCTAGCAAGTTGGTACACATTAGTTATTGACTTGTATCTATAAAGGCCTCAAACACTCTTATTCTAATCGATGTGGGATGTTACATATTACCTCTTGTTGGCGTATCTGATCACTTTGACCATCACCATCATCCTCTGTTATTTCACTCCCAATCAGAGTGTGCATACTGTTATAGTACCGCATGCACCGGTAATTACATACAAATGTGTACTTTTAAGATGAGTCCACTGGAAAGAGAACAGAGCAAGCTTCCAAGTAACAACTGATTTTATCTTATTTTGTCAGAACCCACGCATAAGTTGGTAATCGCATCTTAGACACATCTTATTATCTTTGTGACTTTCCATTGCCTTGAAACATGAGTAGAAAGTAAATTATTATCATAGACATTGTTTGATCTCCAAGAAGCCGTAAAATTAAGAAAACATCATTCTAAGCACCAAGTCATAGAAAATAAGCAATGCTCCATTTTCGAAAGATCAACGTTACAGCTACTATGTACACCGCAAAAGATAAAGCATTTACTTGTTATTTGGGGAAATGGCACAAAATAATATAGAGTTTGGAATTGCCTTCAATCGACTCCCTGAGAGTAGGAGTTAAACAGGAACTTTCATAAGAAATGGCTTTAAATTGCACAGGTCTATCTTAGATTGCAAGTATCGAGATAGTCTAGAATGCTTGTGCTAATTATTTGAACTGACTTTATGCTCTAAAATGGGTGCATGGTACATAGTCTATTGAAAGGAAAAAACTACTTCCTTACTGGTCTCCACGGATTTTTAACTTGGACCTAACGTTAATATATAAATAAATTTTTAAATAGCTACACAAACTAAGCACAGACAAAAATGAGGCATACTTTAGACCCACAAGGTAATGTCCTCCCTAATCTGGGAATAAATAAAGTCACCGTGTTATAATGCACGAACCCATTACAAGCGAACCAAGAAACAAACTCATGACTAACTTACATAAACACTCAAAAATCAGGTTAAAGAAAATATCTGAAATTTCATAGCGTGATGGGCAAAGGTAGTGGAATTTTTTTGTTAATAAATATCTCATGCCCTTTTACTGAAGATAATTATTTTCTAGTGTTTTTTTAATCTTTATCCAGAAAAGTTCTGGTTCATACACAAAATATTAATCTTTGAGACGAATAGCATTGGAAAAGTTTATAGGAATGCAATTAATTAAGTATCGAAGGAAAATATTATTTATTTCTTCTTTCTGAATCTAAAGAATACTAACATATCCTATTAAAAATTACCAAATTTGAGGATTGTGACTCTTCATAACCTAAAAGCCAATTTTGTTGAGAACTGCCTTAATGATATGTAGAATTTAAGTTTATATTTACTTGGCGAACAAATGACCTTAAGCTGGTTGCACATAGTCGCAACGAATCGGATTATAATCATGATTATTTTAACATTGTTTTCAATATGGTTGATGCCTTTGGATGGGCAAAGACAACATGATTATTTTAGCAACAAATGACTCTACTTGGCACAATACTTAATTATTTACAAAGTGAAAAGAGTCAGACATTCTCATATTAAGATAATTGCAAATTAAGGCACGAATGCACATCCTAAACAAGTTCTATTGCTAGTCAAACATGAGAGGGGTAAGGACTCAAAAGTGAGAATCAAATAATGAAACAAGAATCAGCTTATCTTCAGTGGAAGTGAGGGGTTGGCGCTACATAGTATGGCTTCAGCAAGCAACCCCATGAGCATACCTGGGCTACACAAAGAAAGAGGATATATCAGAATAACCAAAAATGAACAGAATTCTTAAAACCTTGTTAAGCAACGTAAAAACACTAGTCAAGTAACACGTAGGATATCTAGACAAAAAAAATCAAAACTTGTTTATGATTTAGAGGACAGAATGCACAAAGATGATTTTTTCGAATCCATCGAATATATAGAATATTTGTTGTGAGATTCTACTTTCATTCGTATCACACAAGAAAACTCAGAACTAATTGTATAGGATCACTCCGTGTTTTTAACAGCTTATCTTCAGTGGAAGTGAGCGGTTGGCGCTACATAATATGGCTTCAGCAACCCCATGAGCATACCTGGGCTACACAAAGAAAGAGGATAGATCAGAATAACCAAAAATGAACAGAATTCTTAACACCTTGTTCAGCAACGTAAAAACACTAGTCAAGTAACACGTAGGATATCTAGACAAAAAAAATCAAAACTTGTTTATGATTTAGAGGACAGAATGCACAAAGATGATTTTTTCAAATCCATCGAATATATTGAATATTTGCATGTGAGATTCTACTTTCATTCGTATCACACAAGAAAACTCAGAACTACTTGTATAGGATCACACCGTGTTTTTAACACCACTTCCAAAAGATCAGTTTTTTTTAAGAAACTAAATCATCAAGTCGACATCATCAAAGCTAGCAAACACGGTCGTAACTTCGTTTGACCAATCTAAAGACTTTACAATACAGTGACCTTTTGTTTCTTGATGCTAGTTTGAAGAAACCAACATAATATTGAAATTACCATTTGCTAATTTTTTATATTAACTTATGTCCACACACAGTTTAAAATTGATTGCAAAATGTTTTTCAATAATTGTATTGCTTTCAAACTCAAAAGAGAATTTAACTTACATTACGCTAAAAAGTTGAGACCGACCTTGGAACTTAATATATTGATGAGTTGGTGTTGCGAGGATCTATCTTTACGAGATGAAATTCTTTTAAGAATAGGAATTAAAAAAAAACTAACAAACAAGGGAAAATATATATAACTAAGACTAGTAAAAATTTAAAGTACCTTAAAAGATATTCGAAGCACTTTGATCCCAATCCAAAAGGATGTTGTACGAGAAATTTGCAACTTCCAGTAATTGGAGACATACCTATATAAAATTTATGCATAAACAATGCATTATATACCCAATGGATTAATCATAAATCTTATCCAAATTTCTAAAATTTAAACAATTTCTGAAACACTTTTTTTGAGTTGCTAGTAATATTTTGTCACCATGTACAACTATAAAACCAGGGAGCCTGTAATTTGTGCCATTGTAGAGTGATCTTGAAAAGATATAATGTCTACATTATAACGACCTAGAAAATCGCGTATTTAAAAATTTCTTATTTAATATTAAATGTGAATTATATGATGTGAATATTTTTATGAAGGTCAATATGTGTGATATCGTGTGTATATGTTTATATAATGATATATGTGTGTCGTGTAAGCTCGTGAATTTTTATTTGTATTTTTGATGATTTAAATCTATTTAAATCATGCATTATTGATCTTCTGAGATTTTTATAAAATCATCGGAGCAATTATAAATCCCGAAATTTCTTATGTTATTATCGTTGTGATATTATTTAGTTTTAAAAATTATCGGGAGAATTATTTTTGATGTTTTTGTATTTTAAAATGATTTTACGAGTTATATTGCAATTAGAGCATCAAAAGTGGTAAAATTCATATTTAATTCGTTTTTGATCCTAAAAATATTTTAAAAATATGGGTGTGCTCGTAATTATATGCTCTTTATTTTAAAAATGAAATGTTTAATTTTCCACCCATTTTATTTTTATATCAATTAAAAAAAAGCTGAGTAATTATTTTAATTGAATATTTAGCAATTTGAATTGACAAATGCCCCTTTTAAATCCCTAAATTGACCATTCTTCCCCAATTCATTAGTTCAATACAACTTCTCCAGAACTCTCTCGAGTCTCCTCCAATCTCTCTCAAAATCTCAAGCTCTCTCTCCCTCTTTAATCTCTCTCAAATTCACGTATTCTTTCTTTCTTCTCTCCTCTCCTCTCCTCCACCTGCAAGTGTTTGTGTTCATCCATTTTTTTTTTGTAAAACCCATCTCCCTCCCCTCGGTGTATCTTCCCCTGCGTTTTTGCGGCTGTGGCAGTGTATGTGAGCTGCTTGCGTGCGTGCGTGTTGAGCAGTGTATGTAAAGAGGGTGTGCGTGCGTGTATCGTGGTGGGTGGATGTGAGCAGAAGTTTATGTGTGCACCGTTGTGGGCGTGAGGTTTCTGTATAGGTGCGAGTTGTGTGTGTGAGTAGTGAAGCTCCTAGCTGATGATTGAATTACAAAACTGAAATAATTACCCTCCCCTGTTCTTGTTGTCGGGGTTGCTGTGTGTATGTGATTAAAGCGTGGAGTGAGTTCTAGTCGAATGTTGGGATGAAGGAGATGGAATTAATTGAATGGTAGTGTATGTATCGTAGGTGGACGTGTTGTAGGTGCAGGGTAATTAGTATATAGGCTGTATGGTTCGACTTGTAAGTGTGTATGTGGTGGGTGATTCGCGTATGTGTAGTATATGGTGTATGTTCGTGCTTTACTGTGTGTGTGCGCGCGTTTGTGTACAAGAGCACGATTGTCGTGCGTGTATGTTTAAATGGGTGTGCAGAATTAAGGGGGCTGTGTTGATGATGGGCATTAGTTAATTGTAGTATTGATGTGGAAGAAACGCAGTGGTATTTGTGTTTCCGTAGGAGTTTAGAGATGGTGAAGAGAAGATTGATGGGTGTGTGTGTGCAAGGGTTGTGGTGTGTTTGTTTTGGGCCTGTACTAATCGGAAATGTAGATGGAGTGGAGTGAAAAAGAGGCAGGAGTGCAGTGGCGTGTTAAGTCGAAGAAGGAGGCAAGGGGTAAGTGAAGGTTATGTTCGAAAGTGTGTGCGCGCTAATGTGGTTGATTATGGCACAAAGTGTACAAGGGGTAGAAAAGAGGTGATGTAGTGGCAGTTGGGTGAGGTGCCGTGGGTGGTGTTGTTAGGCAGTGAAGCCGAGGAAAAAGAGAGGTAGAAAAGAATAAGAGGAGAAAGAAACAAAGGAATAAATGGTATTGTTTGAATTTGGTACGAAATGGAAAGGTAACGGGTAGTTAATAATGGAACTTCATTTGACAATTGTTTGAATGTATGATATGCAAGATAGTGGTTGTATTATGGTTTTAAAAGGATGACAACTAGTGTTAGTTATATAATTAACAAACGGTAAACTTAAAGGTAAGCGTGGGAGTTGTTATTATTGAAGACAATGTACGTAGCAGAGTCTGAAGTTGTAGTCCAAGTTCTTGATTATGTCGAACAGTAATAAAAGAGAAAACAAAATAGTGATCGTTGGTGGGTTGTAAGGTGGATAAACTTGTGAAGTTAGTATGTTTGAAATTCGTTTTAAAAAGATGTATATGCGATGTTTGAGCATAATGTGAACTACTTGCTTATGTGAGTATACTGGATATACGTAATTCTATGTATCAAATGTTATCATGTTTACGCAAAATAGTTAACGTATGGCTAGATTAGAAGAGACAGTACGGTGTTGGTTGGTTATGTACTAAAGTATTACCTTGCATACGTATAGGTACGAGTAGGCGGCTAGACTAAGAGCAGTGCTAGCATAGATGGAATTTCGAGCAAGAAGATGGTTATCAAAGCTGACGAGTGTATTGACATGAATTGGCGAATTAAGAAGGAAAGATGGAAGTAGGGCCGAGTAAGGGGTCAACGTGAAGAGAAGTAGAGATTGATGTGAAGTTGAGTCACGGATCAATGTTGTAGGATCGAGAACTTCGTGTATAGAAGCAAGTGTTTTCGCTCCTCACTTATTGTTCAAGTGATGCAATTCTGTTCTATTTATATATCAATGTGTCCGTCAAATTATGGTTACAAAGTGACGTCCTTCTCAGATGATGTGCAAATGTTTATATTTCTACTAATAGATCAAGTGCAAATTTTCAAATGATCTTACAAATACCCTTTTTCTTCAAAAGATATTTTAAATCGGTATGTTAATGGATTCTTCATTAGAATGCCATTTCCTTCATTTTCTTCGAAAGTATTTAAGAAACTTCCTAAACAGAGGAAATCCAAGATTTTAAATTCTTATAAAAGTCTTTTAGCCTAATTTTTGAGTTTTAACATATTTTTACCTGACGAACCCTCTTTATGGAATGTTTTCTTCAAATTGATTGACGATTAATTATCCTGAAATTATTTTACAAATATTCGTTTTGAACCACTTAACTTACCTGCTCTAGTCCAAACTTTGCAAGGTGTTAGAGAATTTTATTAAGTGTTTAGCATTTGACTATATCCTTGTTCTATCGTATCTTCTCAGTTGTGGTTAATCATATTGCCAGTAAAATTCTTTCTTCGATTCATTTAATGATGTATGATCCCAAGTATTCGTATCGAACTTGTCGATATCCTTTGAGATTATTATCACCCCTTTATCGTATCTAACTCGTCGACACTTATTGATATTATTATTCTTTATTTACCCTTGTTGTTGGGTTTAGGGCTGTCAATGGATCGGATCTGGATCGGATCAGGCATGATCCATATCCTGATCCATTTAATTTTACCGGATTCGGATTCGGATCGGATCATTGCCGGATTTTTTTCGACATGATCCATATCCGGATCCGTTAGGATCACGGATTATCGGATCGGAGCTCCGATCCGTTTATATGTAAAGAAAAAAAATCTTTAATTTAATTCAACAATTTACGAATAATAATAGCAACATTTTGAAATGTAAAGTACACAAACAAATATTACAAGTCTTTGCTATTTTTTTGAAGTGTTGAGTTAGCTAGATTTTTTAAGTCTTTGTTTTAGGTCCTGCTTTTGCAAATGCATGAGGTGTGTATATTTTAATCCTTCTTTATATGAATATGCAGTATGAATCAATTTTTGTTGGACATATAGCAATAACATTGGTGTTTAGCATATTAGCAGGCTATCCGCCATCATTTATATGTTTAAATATAGGTATGCAATATTTATATCAGAAAAAGACTTTAAAATAAATTATGTAATATATATTATATATATATATATAACTGGATCGGATTTTTAATGGATCGGATCATATCAAATCCATATCCGCTCCATTAGCTTTCGGATTTTTTTCGGATCGGATTTTTCCCGGATCGGATTTTATTTTATATGATCCATATCCGCTCCATTAGCCTTTGGATCGGATCGGATCGGACCGGATATCCGCTCCATTGACAGCCCTAGTTGGGTTGATCTTGTCGATTCCGATCGATGTTGATATCATCAGTGATTATTAATTATGAATTGTTGTTCTGAAACGTGAGTTTTACAGTTAGTTGTTGTGTTAAGGTTGTCGATTGTTCCGACACCTCGTGAGTTTTGAGTAGAATTGGAATGTTTTGACCGAAAGGTCGGACCCTACTGTGGTCGTGATTAAAATGTTTTTGACCGTAAGGTCGGACCAGATTCGTGGTCGGAAGTTAATAAGGCCAATGGGTGCCGTGGATCCATTATAGGCCATTGTTGTTTGCGATTGTCCGGGGTTAGTGCGTGACTGATCAGCAGCCTAACCTTATTGTTTTTAAAATATACAAAAAACCAATTCTAATCTATACATTTTGGTTGAGTTGCTTTTAAGCCTGATTCCTTTGAGTCATGTGATGATTATATTTGGTTATCAGAACTTTTATCAATTCTCGTTGTTGATACAATTTATTCTAGCAGAGCATGGTTGGCTCATCTTTGCGTTACGATAATTAATTTCTTCTGTCGCTTTCTTTTGCAGCATATGATGATTAATCCTGTTGATCAGAATCGATATTGTTCTTGATATTGCTATCACTAGTTACGTTTGCTGAGCATTGTTGGCTCACTCTTGCTTTGTTGTTTATTTTCTCCAGTTAATAGAGAAGATTAGTGGACCTTGTGGTCAGTTGGTATTACTGTTCCAGCATCGAGAGGTGACGTTCGAGCTATTGACTTTGGTCGGGTAGTGGTTTGAGCTTGTCAGAGGTTGGTTAACTAGTTCAATGGAAGGGCTTAGTTATTATTAATTTGTATAAAAATTTTATTCTGAGATTGGACTGTAAAGACGATCTTGGATCAAGGGTATTTCTTTATTATTTTGGCTTATGTCCAGGTTTGTGTTTTGTTAGTTGTGGTTCGTGGCCCCAAATCTGTACCCCGGATTTATGGGATGCCACATACATAGGTACCATATCTCGAGTGTGTGTTCCATTGTATGCTGATGTGGAAGGCTGAACAATGTCTTTCGTCAAACCATAAAAGTTAAGGTAACAACATGTACATGGAGGAGTCGGTAGGAATGATATCTATTTGACCGTTGTGGTATTACAATGGTAGCACACATTTTCTTAGCAAATATTAGCTAATTATTATAATTTACATGCATAGAAAGAAGCGACAACGAAACTGGAAATAACAAGATTAAAATCTAAATTAGGCATCAATGAGCATTAGATCGCAAGATTAAGATCCAAATTAGGTATCAATAAAGCCTAAATTTCAAATTGGGGAAGCACTTGAATGGAAATAATCATAGCTACGGAAACATTTGGCCTTGTTAGGATTCGGAAATATACCGCCTCTTAAAATACAAATATATAGGGCAAATAATTACATCCACAAAAAAATTAAGAATATGTAATAGCCTAATATAGAAATAGAAAAGAACAAAATATTGTATTAACAAAGATATATAGAATAATTACACTGAAGAAGGCATGACTGCAAAAGATAAAACAGAATTACCCAGGACTAGACTGGCACGTGAATTTCTCGTTGTGTGATGAAAGATTTTTCAATCTTTGAAGTCTGGCTCTCAGATTGCTCGAGTTTCATAAGGTTTCAAAGCAAGTGCTGGATGTTGGTGTGCAAATGAGAGACTGACAATACACATGCTCCTTTTATCTAAAATTTCTTATCCGCACTACAAAGAAATGGCTGTGTGATAATGAAATGGTAAGAACCTATAAGCATTGTGAAAGGGGGATTCACCTACTATCAAAATAAGCAAGGTACAGAAAAATCTACATCCGAAAAGAAAAAAAAAATTAGAACCTAATATTATGGTCATGATGGACAATGGGGATTCAGTATATACAACAGTCGGGTCAGCAGAAGGACTTCAAAGTATAAAAACATCTGCATAAATGGTGAGGTCGTTCATAATGAATACGTTCTGAGCCTATATGAAAGAATTGGAGACTATTAATTATGTCAAAAGGTTATCTTTCCTGTAACAAAAAGGAAAGACTTTGAAGAACTTTTAAAGATTCACTTTAGAACTTACAGACATGAACATCACCTTGCTACCCTTCTAGCCATAAGAAGTTAGCTACTCTAAGAGGGTAGTGGGTCTATGTTCCGGTGTCTGGTCATCTCTTGTTTAAAAACTCGTTCTTGAGAGACAATCACAGAAGCTATAAGAAGAAATCATTTACATACACAGTCAATCATAAAACATCATTTTCTTTTCATTCCTAGCCATCAGATAGACCTAATCTTTGCTCTTGAATATATATTATATATTAATAGTCAATTGACTAATTTTTTTATCTAAAGTATTGCAATATTCGAAAACAGATAAATGTCCACCAAAACAGCTTAAAAAGAGTAGAAAGACGGAGCATCATCTTGCATCAACATCCTTCAGCTCAGCTACTTTTTCACACGTTAATAGACTGTCGGCATTATCTAGTAATTTAAAGCAATTTAATTCCTTGGTCTTCGTGAAACATCAAAGAAACATTTTATTTAAGGTGCTTTTCTAAGTCGACCTGTAACAACCTGATGACACTTTCCATTAAAACTGGCTAATCTGGGGGTCCAGATTTCATCAAGGAAATGAAGTCTGGAAACATCATGTTCGATTCCGATACATAGAATAACTGAAATATATAGAAAGGATATGAGAGAGTTCATTGATTAAAATTGAACGTTTATAGTTAAACAAAAACAATTGAAATATACGCATAAAATAAATATCCAAAGAAAATCCAATTGAGAACCATACTAAAAATCATACATATTATAAAAAAAACACAAACATAAAACGTAAGATAAAAATTAATACTCCCTCCGTCTCTTAAAACATTTCCTGTTTACTATTTCGGGACATTCAAAATACATTTCCCCTTTCTATTTTAAGCCATATAAAACAATATTCAATACTCACTACTCCACCCACTACTTCTTAAAAACAATATTCAATACCCACTACTCCATCCACTACTCCTTAAAAATAATATTTAATACTCACTACTTCACCCACTACTCTTTAAAAATAATATTCAATACCCACTATTCCACCCACTATTCTTTAAAAACTATATTCAATATCCACTACTCCACCCACTACTTTTAAAAACAATATTCAATACACACTACTCCATTAAAAAACAATATTCATTACCCACTATCTTAAAACCCGTGTTTTTAGTCAAATGGGAAACGTTTAAAGAGACGGAGGGAGTACTATCAAAAATCACAGCTTACACCAACATACAACACAACCATTCATGAATACAAACAACGTAATATATATAAAAATATATAACACATGTATACAAATACCTGATTGGTGAGTAAGACATGAATTGGAAGAAACAATTGTGTGCATGAAATAGAAATTAATTAATATATATAGTCTCAATTGTGCGAAAAAAATACTACCTTTTTATCAATAATCAACTACGATGAGTTAGGGTTTGAGAGACCATCGAAGTTGTCTAAAGACTGTTCGGTAGAGATTTTGTATGAGAAAGAACACAGGTTACAAAATTTCAGCGTGATTTCACCATGAATCATGCACATCTATACAAAGACGAAAACATGTCTATTACATGATATCATGTATGACGCAACTTAATTTGAATTGGAAAATTCCTGAAGTAGCCAAAAGTATGGTGTAACTTTAAAAATATATGAAGGATAATTTAAGGAAATTTGGAATTCTTTCACTAGTATGTATTAAGAATTAAGAATTTTATAGATGCGGTGAAGATGACAAAATATCAACAATTTTGGAATCTCTGAAATCAAAATATATGAACAGGGTTTTCAAAATAGTACACTAATATTTCATTATTCAAGAAATGTAAGTCAGGCAACTTAAAAATTATTAAGCCACGAAGATGTAATAACTGCATAAGGAAGAGTTACGGTAGAAAAGTAAGCAGTTATACATTTACGAACCCTCTCTAGTCAACATTAGTACAAGATCACAGACCAAAATATAGAGAGAACAATAACACCAGTGTAATGCCAAAGATTACAACATAAATGTATTACTACGATGACACTATTATAATAAAGAATCTTCAAACTCTTCACGCCCACGAATAAGAAAGATACAGTATCTTACCATTTTACCACACACTTTTGGTAATGAATCACATGTCTAAAAATGCACCACTAAAATGTTTCATAGAAAAGCATTGTTATATACCTACAAGAATTTTCATATAAAATGGCTTTGGATTTGCTGGACTGAGTTGATTTGGTTAGAATGTTTACTGATTGTCTGTAAAATCAAGATAGTTGAAGAATGTTGAAGCTTTTTAAAAGTTCAACTACAAGTAAAAGAAATAAAAATAAGAGCATCAAGAAGACACCAACGAAATAAGATACAAAAGAAACACAAAAGCTGTCGTAAAGTAACTGACAGAAGCTTGCTTGTTTTCATTCGGAAAAATGACAACAGAAAAAAAAAGGAGATATGTACCTGTAAAATCATAGTATCAGACCCAAGCTGTGAAATATATGGCTTTACGTATTTTCCTTCCTCTATGCACTGTTTACCTGTATCAAGTGTAGTTTCTTTCTAGTCCAGCGAGATCAACAAGAGTGATTCTGCTTGCTTTTATTCGGCTAAAGAACTTTGATGTAGTATTCTGGAAAACAATAATAAAAATTGAACTACAATAGTGTGTAACGAGAATAAGAATATAGCAAGTAGGGTGAAAATGCACATATGATAACCAATGTGAAATTAAGGGTTAAACAAGTTTTTTAGCGTCGATTTGTGGGGTTTAAAGAAATGACCTCAGGACAACGACAAGTCGACAACCCCAGCTTTATGTATTCACATGAGTAATTTATTTAAATAGATTTATACCACCAGTGATGTGTAGAAAGAGTCTTTACATAAAGACTAGTGACCCATTTTCTATATCTATGCTATAGCTTAATGTGACAAAAATAATTCCCAGTTTTTCAAAAGAAATCACTACATATATTACCTTGCACCAGGACTTAGCGATGCAAGTGAACATGGCTTCTTGAACTCACTGAATATATATGCATGTTGGTCCAACTTTTCTACCTTAGAGCCCCTGCATCACATTGAAAAGGTATTGGCAAAAGCTTCACATGTGATGAAAAAAATAATCCCATTTGGGGATAATTTTCGTAATACGTTACCTTTAGGTTTCCCTGAGTTGGGTCAAGTAAATGTATATCTGGTAGAAGCATATTACGCAGGTCATAAATATTATACATCAAAGCACTACTAATCAAACAGTAATGGATAACGTTAGGGCACTTACATCAAGGATTGAAATGAGCAATGACATTGGCAATTATCTGCTTGTCCTCTATAATCTCTTGCTCTTGAAGGCAATGGAAGATCAAGAAGAAGCACCAATAATATATGCGGCGGTGTTTTCACTTTAAGTTATAACTTTTAGACTGAGTTAAGGGTAGGAAGTGAACCTACAATTTGAATTTCAATTAATACAATCTGAAATATGCGCGGAGCAACACCCTGCTGAGCTATGTTTGTCGCAAGCATTGCACTTGGTGGACCTCACATCATGTAACTCTTGCTGCTTCTAGTCTAGTAAGAAACATAGCCAAAGCTAGCACTTCAGCACATGACATAGAATCGAATCTCTTAGACTTATTGTTGATTTGTTACTAACTACAAAAGTTGGAATCTACCTGTCAATGGAACAAAAAGGATGTATTTTAACCATCTAAGGTGTTTTTAACTAGAGGGACTCCAACCAGCTTAAAAAGATCCTCCTATAAAAATGTAATCAAAATCCTTATACGTAATCTTAGTATCAAGAACTCAAATTAAATTGTTACTTTCACCGGAGCAAGGTTTATTTTAGATTAGACAAGCGCATACGTATTAAAATGATATGGTTGGCTATGGTCTACTGACAAGTATAGTTACAATACTACGCAGGACTAACATTCATTTGAGGCAAAACAACAATTGAAATAATAACATACTATTATCGATATCACATTGGTTTAACATCTTGAATTCTTCAATCTCTTTATCACATAACACATTTAACTATAGCTCAGTTTTGAGATCTATTTATTATGCATTAAAAAACAATTAGATAGAACTGTTTTATGGTAACAATAATCGAACCTGTTTCGATCTCAAACTGGAGAATTGAATTAAATTTCCTTCCCTCAACCAAGATCCAAACATCAAAGATGTCCCCCACCGAGAAATTACATAACTAAGAAGTCATACTCATTTACTATTAAACATAGCAATAAAACATAAGAAAGTATTTGATACGAGGATGTAGGCCAGCTCTGTATAAGAAAATAAAGTTTTTCTTGCTAACTTAAAAAATTAAAATAATGAAAAAATGACGACTCAACAATAAGCCATTCTTACCAAGATAAGTCAGCAACATGGGCATCTTCATGATATTCCTTGTCTATTTCAGCATTATCATGCAAGCATCATATAGTGGTTTATGCCTCATAAACATTATAAAATCAAAGCAAGAAGAAGAATCTTCCTGGGGTTAATGTCTAAGAAAAATCATGAAATTTTACTTGCAATTAAAAAAGGAACAGAGATAGATTGATATATCAAACCTTGAAGAATGCTAGAATATTACTTTTACCTATCATAGCAACACTTTTCAATACTGAACTCTGGAACCACCCCTGGTGCTCATCAGTACCTTCGAGATAAATATCTGCAGGCTAACTAAGGCCCTCTCTTAAGATGTGTACAAATTTGTACTTTTAAGATTAGCCCAATGGGAAGAGAACAGAGCAAGCTTGAAAGTAACAACTGATTTTATCTTATTTTGTCAGAACCCACGCATAAATTGGTAATCACATCTTAGACACATCTTATTATCTTCGTGACTTTCCATTGCCTTAAAACGTGAATAGAAAAGTAAATTATTATCATAGACATTGTTTGATCTCCAAAAAACCATAAAATTAAGAGATTATCATTCCAAGCACCAAGCCATAGAAATAAGCAATGTTCCATTTTCGAAAGATCTACATTAGATCGAGCTACCATACTATGCACTGCAAAAGATAAAGCATTTACTTGTTATTTGGGGAAATGGCACAAAATAATGTCGAGTTTGGCATTGCCTTCAAGCGACTCCCTGCGAATTAAAGTTAAAAAGGAACTTTCATAAGAAATGGCTTTAAATTGCACGGGTTTATCTTAGATTGCAAGTATCGAGATAGCCTAGAATGGTTGTGGTAATAATTTGAACTGACTTTATGCTCTAAAATGGGTGCATGGTAAAGGAAAAAATTACTTCTTTACTGTGCTCCAAGGATTTTAACCTTGACCCATCATTAACATATAAATAAATTTTTAAATAGCTACACAAACTATGCAGAAACAAATATGAGGCATAATTTAGACCCACGAGGTAATGTCCTCCCTAATCTGGAAATAAGTAAATTCATCGTAATATAATGCACGAACCCATTACAAGCAGAGAACCAAGAAACAAACTCATGACTAACTTACATCAACACTCAAAAATCGGGTTAAAGAAAATATCTAAAATTCCATAGCGTGACAGGTAAAGGTAGTGGTATTCTTTTGTTAATAAATATCTCATGCCCTTTTACTAAAGATTATTATTTTCTAGTGTTTATTTAATCTCTGTCCAGAAAAATTCTGGTTCATACACAAAATATTAATATTCAGACAACTAGAATTGGATAAGTTTATAGGAATGCAATTAATGGAGTATCGAATGAATTTTTTTTTTTTTTTCTTCTTTCTGAATCTAAAGAATACTAACATAAAACATAATAAAAATTACCAAATTTGAGGATGGTGACTCTTGATAACCCAAAAGCCAATTTTGTTGAGAACTACCTTAATGATATGTAGAATTTAAGTTCATGATTACTTGGCGAACAAGTGACCTTCAGCTGGTTGCCATTGTAGAGTGATCTTGAAAAGATATAATGTCTACATAGTAAAAGGTACCATATCCCGAGTGTGTGTTCCATTGTATGCTGATGTGGAAGGCTTAACAATGTCTTTTATCAAACCATAAAAGTTACGATAACAACATATACACGGAGGAGTCGGTAGGAGTGATATCTATTTGACCAAATGTTTTAGTTGTGGTATTACAATGGTAGCACACATTATCTAAGCAAATATTAGCTAATTATTTACTCCGTATAATTTAAATGCATAGAAAGAAGCGACAACGAAACTGGAAATAACAAGATTAAAATCCAAATTAGGCATCAATGAGCATTAGTTCGCAAGATTAAGATCCAAATTAGGTATCAATAAAGCCTAAATTTCAAATTGGGGAAGCAGTGAATGCAAATAATCATGGTTAGGAAAACATTTGGCTTTTTTAGGATTTGGAAATTTACCGCCTCTTTTTTTTTTGATAGTTACACAACACACGCACACCCCAACATTCGAAGCCTTGACCTCTCTTAGAAAAGCCGAGAGCTCAAACCAATACACCAACACACGCACCACATATATATAAAATATATGGAAAATAATTACATCCATAAAAAAAGTAAGAATATGTAATAGCCTAATACAGAAATGGATAAGAACAAAATATTGTATTAAAAAAGATATATAGAATAATTACACTAAAGAAGGCATGAACGCAAAAGGTAGAACAGAATTACCCACGACTAGACTGGCACGTGACCTTCTTGTTGTGTGATGAAAGATTCTTCAATCTTTGAAGTCTGGCTCTCAGATTGCTCGAGTTCATAAGGTTTCAAAGCAATAGCTGGATGTTGGTGTGCAAATGAGAGACTGACAATACACATGCTCCTCTTATCTAAAAATTCTTATCTGCACTACAAAGAAATGGCTCTATGATTATTAAATGGTAAGATCCTATAAGAATTGTGTAGTGGGGATTCAGCTACTATAAAAATAAGCAAGGTACAAAAAAAATTACATCCGCAAAGAAAAAAAAGGTAGAATGTTAAGTAACCAACTCATCTAAAACCTTAAGGTGTAAGAGGAAGGCCCCAACTGGATCTTATGCTACAACATATATTATTTAACACTCCCCCTCAATCGTACGATACGTTTCGCTACGATTGACATACGACAAACAGATAATGAAGACATGAAGGAGACGGACAACAAATAATGAATTAAATAAATGGGGGTGGAGGGACTCGAACCTGAGACCCCTCCTAAACCGAGCTCTGATACCATGTCAAGTTACCAGCTCTCCTAAAACCTTAAGGTGTTAGAGGGAGGCCTTATATGTAGCTTATATTATATTCTAATACTCCCCCTCATTCAAAAGCCCATTTATGGGTCGAAGAGTGGATCACGAGCGCCCATCTTTGGGACATAAATAGCCTTTCGTGTCCATAATAATTGTGAGAATATTGGGGGTCGCAGAGAGTCGAACCTGGGACCTCTGCGTGCCTGAGCTCTGATACCATGTTAAGTAACCAACTCATCTAAAACCTTAAGGTGTAAGAGGAAGGCCCCAACTGGATCTTATGCTACAACAAATATTATTTAACAAACCTATTCTTATGGTCATGATGGACAATGGGGATTCAGTGTAAACAATAGTAGGGTCAGCAGAAGGACTTCAAAGTATAAAAACATCTGCATAAATAGTGAGGTCGTTCATAATGATTATGTTTGAGCTTATATGAAATATTTAGAAACTATTATCTTCTAGTGAAAAGACTTAGAATCTACAAAAATAACAATAGGCAAAGAACAATACAGGAAAAGTGGATGATAGAGTGAAAAATAAATGAAGAAAAACGAACCCTAAGATCTGAAGTTGTCAAGTACACAAAGAACTAATATTATTATATACAGTGTGCCATAAAGCCATAATAAAAAGCTCATTTGCCGATAAGCTAAAAATACCACACACCCAACAACCCTAACAAAAAGGAAAGACAAATCGCAAATTTAAAAAATGTGAAAAGGTAATCTATCCTGTAACGAAAAGGAAACACTTCAGAAGAACTTATTGACATGCCTAACCTTCTACATATATCGGTCAGAAAACATCGACAAATTTAGAAGAACTTTTGAAGATTCGCTTTAGAACTTACAAACATGCACATAACCTTGCTGCCCTTCTAGCCATAAGAAGTTAGCCACTCTAAGAGGGTTCTGTTCTGGTGTCTGGTCAGCTCTTGTTTGATAACTCGTTCTGCAGAGACAATTACAGAAGCTATAAGAAGAAATACAAACACAGTCAATTATTGCAATCCCTAGCCATCAGATAGACCTAATCTTTGCTCTTGAATATATATCATATATTGATTTAATCAATTGTCTAATTATTTATCTAAAGTATTGCAATCTTCGAATATAGACAAATGTTCACCAAAACAGCTTACCTTCGAATATAAACAAATGTTCACCAAAACAGCTTAAAAAGAGTAGAAGGATGGAGCATCATCTTGCATCAACATCCTTCAGCTCAACTGTTTTGTCACACGTTATGTTGACACAATTTGCAAACATCAAAGAAATACATGTGATTGAATGAATAGACTATCGGCATTATCTAGTGATTTAAAGCAATTAGATTCCTTGGTCTTCGTGAAACATCAAAGAAACATTTCATTTACACTGTGCTCCCGAGTTAAATTAATGAGAGAATAGAAAAGAAGAGGAGAGAAATTTTCAAAATTTTCTTTCCAAATCGTGCTCCAAAGTTTTTTTAGGAGGGAAGAGAAGAGATCCGGAAAGAAATTTTTAACAACTTTCTCTGCATAATCTTCTTTCCAAAAGTGGGATGATTTGGAGAGAAGCTCTAATTTAATCTTTTAAAAAATTCCCTCCACATCTTTTTTTTCAAAATTTTCTCTTCTTTCCACAAACTCGGGAACACACGAGAGATTATTATTTTTATTTCTTTTCTTTCACCTTCTCTTCTCTTCTTTTCTCTTCTTTGCCAAAAAATCTCTGGAGCACAGTGTTAAGGTGCTCTTCTAAGTCGACCTGTAACACCTGATAACACTCCCATTAAATATCCAAAGAAAATCCAATTGAGAACCGTACTAAAAAATCATACATATTATAAAAACACACAAATATAAGACGTAAGATAAAAATAAACACTAACAAAAATCACAACCCACACCAATATACAAAACAACCGTAAATGAATTCAAACAACGTAATATATACAAAGAGAAAAGCCTGTCTATTACACGACATCATGTATGACGTAACTCAATTTGAATTGGAAATTTCCTGAAGTAGCCAAAAGTATTGTGTAACTTTAAAACAGTGTTGCACGGTTCGCGGGTCGGCCCCTGGAACCGCGAACCAATTCGTGCGTACCGGAACACGGTACGATGACGAACCAATTCCCTCCGGAACGTGTTCCAGTTCGCCAAATCCGACGAACTCTGTTTATATATATGTATGTATGTATGTATGTATATGTTTGTTTGCAGGAAGAAGAAGATGTTTGTTTGCAGGAAGAAGAAGAAACATAAAGAAGAAAAGTGAAAAAGTTAAAGAAAGTTAAAGTTAAAGAAAAGTTAATATAAGTTAAAGTTAAAGAAAAGTTAGAGAAAAGAAAAGAAAAGTTAAAGGCATGTGAGGGGGATGATTATTATAGCATATATACTCCAACTCCCCGAGGACCAAATACAAAAAGACTATAAAGATGCCAAAACACTTTTAGTAAATGTTTAACGGGTTACAGTTGGGTTATTAAAATTTGTCAAAGCCCGGATCAAAAAAGTTAAGCCTTGTGTTTATATATATATATATATATATATATATATATATATATATAATTTTTAGTAAAAATATAAGTTAAAAAAGGGATCCTTATATCGATCCGCGAACCCGATTCAAGACTCGTCGTACCCGATTCATGCAAACTAACGTCCCACGTACCCGTATCCGTACCACGCACCCGATCGACCCGCGATCCGTGCAACACTGCTTTAAAATATGAAGGATAATTTAAGGAAATTTGGAATTCCTTCACTAGAATGTATTAAGAATTAAGAATTTTATAGATGCGATGAAGATGACAAATTATCAACAAATTTGGAATCTCTAGTGAAGTCAAAGCATATGAACAGGGTTTTCAATATAGTACTAATATTTCATTATTCAAGAAATGTAGGTCAGGCAACTTAAAAGTCATGAAGCCACGAAGATGTAACAACTCCATAAGGAAGAGATACGGTAGAAATGTAAGCAGCAACGGAAAAAACGGAGAAAGGGCCCCCTGTCTAGTCAACATTAGTAAAAGATCACGGACAAAATCTAGAGAGAACAATAACACCAGTGTAATGCCAGAGATTACAACATAAATGTATTACAACGATAACACAATTATAATGTAGAATCATCAAACTCTTCACGCCCACGAATAAGAAAGATACAGTATCTTACCATTTTACCACACACTTTTGGTAATGAACCACATGTCTTAAAATGTGCCTACTAAAATGTTTCAAAGAAAAGCGTTGTTATATACCTATAAGAATTTCCATATAAAATGGCTTCGGATTTGTTGGACTGAGTTGATTTGGTAAGAATGTTTACTGAGTGTCTGTAAAATCAAGATAGTTGAAGAATTTGAAGCTTTTTAAAAGTTCAACTACAAGTAAAAGCAATAAAAATAAGAGCATTGAGAAGACACCGACGAAATAAGATCCAACAAATCCGAAAAATAAAATGACAACAGACCGAAGCTTGCTTGTTTTCATTCAAAAAAATGACAAAAAAAAAAAATATGTACCGGTAAAATCATAGTATCAGACCCAAGCGGTGATACATAATGCTTTACGTATTTTCCTTCCTTTATGCACTCTTTACCTGCATCAAGTGTAGTTTCTTTCTATTCCAGCGAGAACAAGAAGAGTTATTCTGCTTGCTTATGTACTTCTGAAGCACTTTGATATAGTATTCTGGAAAACAATCATAAAAAATGTAAAAAATGAACTGCAATAGTGTGTAACGAGAATAAGAACATACCAAGTAGGGTGAAAACTTGCACATATGAAAACCAATGTCAAATTAAGGGTTTAGCAAGTTTTTTAGCGTCGATTGTAGGATTTAAAGATATGACCTCGGGACAATGACAACCCCAGCTTTATGTATTCACATGAGTAATTTATTTAAATAGATTTATACCACCAGTGATGTGTAGAAAGAGTCCTTACATAAAGACTAGTGACCCATTTTCTGTATCTCTGCTATAGCATAATGAGACGAAAATAATATCCACTTTTCTGTATCTCTGCTATAGCATATGAAAATAATATTACGTTGCACCAGGACTCAGCGATGCAAGTAAACATGGCTTCTTGAACTCACTGAATGCGTATGCATATTGGTACAACTTTTCTACTTGAGAGCCCCGAGAGCCCCTGCATCACATTAAAAAGGAATGAGCAACGACATTGGCAATTATCTTTTTGTCCTCTATATTCTCTTGCTCTTGAAGGCAATGGAAGATCAAGAAGAAGCACCAACAATATATGCGGTGGTGTTTTAACTTTTAAGTTATAACTTTTAGACTGAGTTAAGGGTAGGAAATGAACCTATAATTTGAATTTCAATTAATACCATCTGAAATATGCGCGGAGCAACACCCTGCTGACCATTAGCGCTTGGTGGACCCCACATCATGTAACTCGTGCTGCTTCCAGTCTAGTAAGAAACATAGCCAAAGCTAGCACTTCAGCACATGACATAATATTGAATCTCTTAGACATATTGTTAATTTGTTACTAACCACCAAAGTTGGAATCTACCTGTCCATGGAACAACATGAGGTATTCTAACCAGCTAAGGTGTTCTTAACTAGAGGGACTCCAACCAGCTCAAAAAGATCCACCGAGACAAATGTAATCAAAATGCTAATACGTAATCTTGGTATCAAGAACTCAAATTAAATTGCTACTTTCACCGGAGCACGGTTTATATTAGATTAGACAAGCATATATAGTAAAATGATATGTTTGGCTAGGGTCTACTGACAAGTATAGTTACAATACTACGCAGGACTAACATTCATTTGAGAACTGAATTAAATGAATATTATCGATATCACATTGGTTTAACATCATGAATTCTTCAATTATCACAAAACACATATAACTATAGCTTAGTTTTGAAATCTATTTATTATGCTTTAAAAAAAAATTAGATAGAACTGTTTTATGGTAAAAATAACCGAACCTATTTCGATCTCGAACTGGAGAACTGAATCAAACTTTAATTTCCTTTCCTCAACCAAGAATGAAACATCGAAGATGTTCCACACCGAGAAATTACATAACTAAGAAGTTGTACTCATAGACATACTTTGATCTCCAAGAAGCCATAGAATTATGAGAACTGATTCAAACTAAAAAAAAATTTCCTCAACCAAGATTCAATCATCAAAGACGTTCCTCACCAAGAAATCACATAACTAAGAACCTTTACTCATTTACTTTTAAACATAAAATAGATAAATTTTGTAAAGAAGACTGACACTGCAAGCTGAGTCATTGGCATTCAAGTTCTTCTCAATCAACCTCTCTTTTGGACATAGTCAGCCTCTCTTTTGGACATGGAAATCAGCCTAATTAGAGTGTGCATATTGCTATAGTACTGCACCTGCAGTTACACACAAATGTGTACTTTTAAGATGAGTCCAATGGAAAGAGAGTAGAGCAAGCTTGCAAGTAACAACTGATTTTATCTTATTCTGTCAGAATCCATGCATAAATTGGTAATGGCATCATAGATTATAATGTGATATAGCATCTTAGAGACATCTAATTATCTTCGTGACTTTCCATTACCTTGAGACTTGAGTACAAAAGTAAATTATTATTATAGACATTGTTTCATCTCCAAGAAGCCATAAAATTAAGAGAACATCATTCTAAGCACCAAGCCCTAAAAATAAGCAATGGTTCCATTTTCGAAAGATCTACATTAGAGCTACCATACTATACACTGCAAAAGATAAAGCATTTACTTGTTATTTGGGGAAATGGCACAATAATGTCGAGTTTGGCATTCCCTTCAAGCAACTCCCTGGAATAATAGTTAAACGGAAACTTTCATTAGAAATGGCTTTAAATTGCACGGGTCTATCTTAGATTGCAAGTATCGAGATTGTCTAGAATGGTTGTGGTAAATATTTTAACTGACTTTATGCTCTTAAATGGGTGCATGGCACATAGTCTATTGAAAAAAAACTACTTCTTTACTGGTCTCCATGATTTTAACCTTTGACCTAACGTTAATATATAAATAAATTTTTAAATAGCTACACAAACTAAGCAGAAACAAAAATGAGGCACTATTTGGACCCACGAAGTAATGTCCTCCCTAATCTGGAAATAAAAAAATTCATCGTGTTATAATGCACGAACTCACTACAAGCAGAGAACCGAGAAACAACCTAATGACTAACTTACATCAACACTCAAAATCGGGTTAAAGAAAATATCCTGAATTCCATAGCGTGAGGGCCTGAGGGGCAAAGGTATTGAAATTCTATGTTAATAAATATCTCAGGCCCTTTTGTTAAAGATTATTATTTTGTAGTGTTTTTTTATCAATATCTAGAGAAGTTCTAGTTCGTGCACTGATTACTATCTTTGCAACAATTAGCCTTAGAAAAGTTTATAGGAATGCAAGTAATGGATTATCGAATGAAAATAATATTTTTCTTTTTTCTGAACCTAAGAAATACTAATATAACCTAATAAAAATTACTAACTTTGAGGATTGTGACACTTAATAACTTAAAAGCCTATTTTGTCAAGAACTACCTTTACCGACCGAAGACATGGTAAACGAACCTAAATTAATAGAGAGTGAAAAGACAAACCTAAAGTCAAAATAGCATACACATAATATTAAGCAGCTAAAAATTATAGTCAACAGTACCTTAATTGTTATGCATTTCAGTGGATCGCAGTATTGCTCCGCGAACGTGACCAGAGTTGCAGTCATAATTGTCCTTGACAAAATAATGCTAAAAAATGTTCCAATTGGTTGGCCTAAACCAAAACGAACCTATTTACATTACCCACAAAAAAACTAGAAAGAAATTTAAACTATAGACCAGAAAATGTTCCTTCTAGAGCTTTTCAATGGAAACTCAAAGTGACCAATTATAATACAAAAGTGAGTTCAATTGATAATACAAACTGTTGTTCTAAAGCTACAAAATACAATCTAAGGGAAGGTGTAACAAAACACAAAAATTTTCATATTCACTATAAATAGCAAAAGAAAATTTGAATCAATAACAAAAAAAGTTTCTGCCACAAAAGAAAGTAACATACAATATCACTATCATTATATTCACCATTCAGTTAAACAAACCCCAATGCCTTAATGAAATGTAGAATCTAAGTTCACGATTACTTGGTGAACAAATGACCTTCAGCTGGTTGCACGTACCCGCAGCGAATCAGATTATAATCATGATTATTTTAACATCCTATTAGGTGTAGTTAATGCCTTAAGGATGGACCAAGATATCATGATTATTCTATTAGGTGTGATAATACAAAATGTTGTTCTAAAACTACAAAATACAATCTAAGGGAATCTAAGGGAAGGTGTAACAAAACACAAAAAAAAATTTATTCACTTTAAATGGTAAAAGAAAATTTGAATCAATAGCAAAAAAAGTTTCTGCCAGCTTTTAGAAAATTCAGAGCTACATGTATAAGATCATGCCATGTTTTTAATACTACTGCCAAAAAATTAGTACATTTTTAAGAAACTTAATCATCAAGTCGACATCGTCAAAGCTAGCAAACACGGTTGAAACTTCGTTAGACCAATCTAAAGATTTTACTATGCAGTGACCTTTACGTTTCCTTATTTTAGTTTGACGAAACAAACAAAAATATTGAAATTACCAAATGCTATTTCTTTTTATTAACTAATGTCCAATTGTCCATATACAATTTAGTAGATAGAACTACCATACTAAATACTGCAAAAGAAAAAGCATTTACTTGTTATTTGGGGAATTGGCACAAAATAATACTGAGTTTGGCATTGTTTTCAAGCGATACCCTGAGAATAAGAGTTGAACAGGAACCTTCATATGAAATGGCTATGGTTTTGTTGAACTGAGTTGATTCAGCAAGAAAGTTTACTGTCTGTCCGTGCAATCAAGATAGTTGAAGAATGTTGAATCTTTTTATAAGTAATATAAATAAGAGCATCGAGAAGACACCAAAGAAATAAGATCCAAAAGAAACACAAAACTTGTCTTAAACTAACAGACAGAAGCTTGCTTGTTTCCATAAGAAAAAATGACAATAGAAATTTAAGATGATATGTACCTGTAAAATCATGGTATCATACCCAAGCTGTGATATAGACGACTTTACGTATTTTCCTTCGTTTATGCACTTTCTACAAGCATCAAGTGTAGTTTCTTTGTAGTCGAGCAAGATCAACAAGAATGATTCTGCTTGTTTTTGTACTGCTATAGCACTTTGATGTAGTATTCTGGAAAACAATCATAAAAGTTGAACTGCAATAGTATGTAACGAGAATAAGAACATAGCAAGTAGGGTGAAAACTTGCACATCTGATAACCAATGTGAAATATAGCAAGTTTTTCAGCGTCGATTGTGAGGTTTTAAAATATAAACTCAGGAAAATGTCAACCCCAGCTTTATGTATTCACATGAATAATTTATTTAAATAGATAAAGACAAGTGACCCATTTTCTATATCTATGCTATAGCACAATGACTTAATAAGTCGAAAATAATATCCACTTCTCCAAAATAAATCACTACATATATTACCTTGCACCAGGACTCAATGATACACGTGAACATGGGTTCTTGAACTCTTTGAATTCATATGCACGTTGGTCCAGCTTTTCTACGAGAGCCCCTGCATCACATTAAAAGGTATTGGCAAAAGCTTCACATGTAATGAAAAATAAATAATCCCATTTGGGATTAATTTCAATAATATTACCTTCAGGTTTCTTTGAGTCTAAGATAGCGCATGTTAAATCACTTTCACTGTACCTTACGAAAAGAAGATTATCAAGACCAAAACATCTATAAAGAAAGCAGAACTATCGTTTAGATTAGAGCCCTAGCACAAATGATGATACCAAATCGTCCGTGTCTTCATTCATTAATCTGCACAAGGTCAAAGAAGAAAAGCTCCAAAAAAAAGATTTCCAAGGAGTGTTGCGTCGTCGGACTCTTCAAAGAAGGGTCACTTGGTAGTTTACTTTGATCCTACGAATTAACTTTGATAGTTTATATCTTGTAGAAGCATATTAAGCAGGTCACAAACATAATATTACATATCAAAGCACAGATAATCAAACAGTTATGGATAACGTCAGGGCACTTACATCAAGGACCGGGCTACGAATATGGTAATTATCTTTTTGTCCTCCAAAATCTCTTGCTCCTGAAGGCAATGAAAGATCATTAAGCACCAATAATATATGCTCCAGTGTTTTCACTTTAAGCTATAACTTTTATACTGACTAAAGGGTAGGAAGTGAACCAAGCAGCACCCTGTTGACCATTAGCTATGTTTGTCTCAAGCATTCCACTTGGTGGACCCTGCACCACATTAAAAAGGTATTGGCAAAAGATTTACATGTAATGAAAAAAATAATCCCAATTGGGATAAATTTTAGTAATATGCAACCTTTAGGTTTCTCTGAGTTAGATCAAGTAAATGTATATCTTGTAGAAGCATATTAAGCAGGTCATAAACATATTGTTATACATCAAAGCACAGATAACCAAATAGTAATGGATAATGTTAGGGTACTTACATTAAGGAATGAGCAACAACATTGGCAATTATCTGTTTGTCCTCTAAAATCTCTTGCTCCTCAAGGCAATGGAAGATCAGAAGAAGCACCAATATTATATGCGGCGGTGTTTTCACTTCAAGTTATAACTTTTAGATAGAGTAAAGGGTAGGAAGTGAACCTACTACTTGAATTTCAATTAATATCATCAGAAATACGCGCGGAGCAACACCCTGCTGACCATTAGCTATGTTTGTCTCAAGCATTGTACTTGGTGGCCCCACATCGTGCAACTCTTTCCAGTCTTGTAACACAGCCAAAGCTAGCATTTCAGTACATGACATAGAATTGAATTTATTAGACATATTGTTGATTTGTTACTAACTACCAATGTTGGAATCTACCTGTCCATGGACCAAATGGATGTATTCTAACCAGCGAAGGTGTTCTTAACAAGAGGGACTCCAACCAGCTCAAAAACATCCTCCTAGACAAATGTAATCATAATGCTTATACGTAATCTTGGTATCAAGAACTCAAATTAAATTGCAACTTTCACTGGAGCAGGGTATATTTTTTATTAGACTAGCATATATGTGTTAAAATGATATGTTTGGCTAGGATCTACTGACATGAATAGTTACAATAGTACGCACAACTAACATTCATTTGAGGCAAAACAACAATAGAAATAATAATATAACATTATCGATATCACATTTTTTAACATCATGAATTCTTCAATCTCTTTATCACAAAACACATATAACTCTAGCACAGTTTCGATATCTATTTATTATACATTAAAAAAAAAATATAGATAGAATTGTTTTATGGTAACAATAACCGAACCAGTTTCGATCTCGAATTGAGAACTCAGTCAAACTTAAACTTCCTTTCTTCAATCATCGAAGATGTTCCTCACCGAGAAATCACATAAGTAAGAAATTGTACTCATTTACGATTAATTGGGAAAACGCAAATTTCATATATTGATGATCATGTATAATAATCCTTGCTTGTGAAAGTCTAAAAGGAACTCAATTTATCTTCAAAGAAAGTACAACTATAAAACATAGCAACAAACATATTATTTTTTTTGAAGAGGATTGACATTACAGGCTGAGTCGTTGGCATTCAAGTTCTTCTAAATCAGCAGCCCCCCTGTAGGTGATAGCTCAAAGAAGCTGCCACACTTGAAATATAGTCAGCCTCTCTTTTGGACATGGAATCACAAATTTACATACAAACTTAAAAAATAGAAAAATCTCATCACACTAACCTTTTCCAGACGGAGACTTTTCCACGTTATTGTATAACTTATAATCACCACACCAGATTTAACATAAGAAAATATTTCATACGAGGATGTAGGCCAGCTCTGTATATTACCTATAGTTTTTTTTGCTAACTTCAAAAATAAAAAAATAAAATGAAAACTCAACAGTAAGCCGTTCTCACCTAGATAAGTCAGCAACATGGTCATCTTTATGATCTTCCTTAATGAATAGAAAAATCTCATCACGCTAACCTTTGTAGGGCAGAGCTTTTCCATGGTATTGTATAACCTATAGTTACCACACCCGATTAAACATAAGAAAATATTCACATGAGTAATTTATTTAAATAGATTTATACCACCAGTGATGTGTAGAAAGAGTCCTTACATAAAGACTAGTGACCCATTTTCTGTATCTCTGCTATAGCATAATGAGACGAAAATAATATCCACTTTTCCAAAAGAAATCACTACATATATTACGTTGCACCAGGACTCAGCGATGCAAGTAAACATGACTTCTTGAACTCACTGAATGCGTATGCATGTTGGTCCAACTTTTCTACTTGAGAGCCCCTGCATCACATTAAAAAGGAATGAGCAACGACATTGGCAATTATCTATTTGTCCTCTATATTCTCTTGCTCTTGAAGGCAATGGAAGACCAAGAAGAAGCACCAATATTATATGCGGTGGTGTTTTAACTCTCAAGTTATAACTTTTAGACCGAGTGAAGGGTAGGAAATGAACCTATAATTTGAATTTCAATTAATACCATCTGAAATATGCGCGGAGCAACATCCTGCTGACCATTAGCGCTTGGTGGACCCCACATCATGTAACTCGTGCTGCTTCCAGTCTAGTAAGAAACATAGCCAAAGCTAGCACGACATAATATTGAATCTCTTACACATATTGTTGATTTGTTACTAACCACCAAAGTTGGAATCTACCTGTCCATGGAACAAAATGATGTATTCTATCCAGCTAGAGGGACTCCAACCAGCTCAAAAAGATCCCCCGAGACAAATGTAATCAAAATGCTTATACGTAATCTTGGTATCAAGAACTCAAATTAAATTGCTACTTTCACCGGAGCACGGTTTATAATAGATTAGACAAGCGTATATAGTAAAATGAAATGTTTGGCTAGGGTCTACTGACAAGTATAGTTACAATACTACGCAGGACTAACATTCATTTGAGGCAAAACAACAACGGAAATAACAAAATAATATTATCGATATCACATTGGTTTAACATCATGAATTCTTCAATCTCTTTAGCACAAAACACATATAACTATAGCTCAGTTTTGAGATCTATTTATTATGCCTTAAAACACAATTAGATAGAACTGTTTTATGGTAAAAATAACCGAACCTATTTCGATCTCGAACTGGAGAACTGAATCAAACTTTAATTTCCTTTCCTCAACCAAGAATTCCACACCGAGAAATTACATAACTAAGAAGTCGTACTCATTTACTATATAACATAGCAACAAACAAACAATTTTTTTAAAGATGATCCATATAACAAGCTGAGTAGTTCACATTCAAATTCTTCTAAATCAGCAGGTCCCCTCTAGAAGATAGCTCAAACAAGCTGCCTCACTTAAAATATAGTCAGCCTCTCTTTTAGACATGGAATCACACAACAACATGCAAACTTAATAAATAGAAAAATCTCATAACGCTAACCTTTTTCAGGCGGAGACTTGTCCACAGTATGGTCTAACCTATAGTCACCACACCAGATTAAACATAAGAAAATATAGATATGAGGATGTAGGCCAGCTCTGTATAAGAATAAATAGTTTTTTTTTTCCTAACTAAAAAAATAAAAATAATGAAAAAACGACAAGTCAACAGTAAGCCATTCTTACCTATCAGCGCGCAACATGGTCATCCTCATGATCTTCCTTGTCTATTCCAGCATTATAATATAAGCATCATATAGTGATAAATGCCTCATAAACATTATAAAATCAAAGCAAGTAGAAGAATCTTCATGGTGTTAATGCCTCAGAAAAATAAGTAACAAAGCTAGAGTAATTTATCAAACCTTGAAGAATGCTAGAATATTACTTATACCATTCATAGCAACACTTTTCAATAATGAACTCTGGAACCACCCCTGGTGCTCATCAGTACCATCGAGATAAATATTTGCAGACTAACTAAGGCCCTCTCTTTCATAAAAGACAACAGCCCAAGAAGAACCTGGGCACATTATGAATTTAATAATACTCAAAACCAAACCTTTCGGTAGGGATCTATTACCTTTAGTTGGCGGATCTGAACACTTGACCATTAACATCATCCTCTGTTATTTCAATTATTCCTAATCAGAGTGTGCATATTATTTTAGTACTGCACCTGCAATTACATACAAATGTGAGCTTTTAATACGAGTCCAATGGAAAAAGAAAATCGCAAGCTTGCAAGTAACAACTGATTTTATCTTATTAATTTTGTCATAACCCATGCATAAATTGGTAATGGCATCATAGATTATAATGTGATATCAGCATCATAGACACATCTTATTATCTACATGACTTTCCACTGCCTTGCAACTTGAGTACAAAAGTAAATTTTTATCAAAGACACTGTTTGATCTCCAAGAAGCCCCAAAATTATTAGAACATCATTCTAAGCACCAAGCCCTAGAAATAAGCAATGTTCCTTTTTCTAAAATCAATATAGTTAAAGAATGTTAAAGCTTTTTAAAAGTTCAACTAACAAGTAAAAGTAATAAAAATAATAGCTCCGAGAAGACACCGAAGAAATAAGATCCAAAAGAAACACAAAATTTGTCTTAAAGAAACTGATAGAAGCTTGCTTGTTTTCATATTATAAAATGATAACAGAAATATAAGATGATATACACCTGTAAAATCATAGTATCATACCCAAGCTGTGATATAGACGACTTTACGTATTTTCCTTCATTTATGCACTTTCTACAAGCATCAAGTGTAGTTTCTTTCTAGTCCAGCAAGATCAACAAGAATGATTCTGCTTGCTTTTGTACTGCTAAAGAACTTTGATGTAGTATTCTGGAAAACAATAATAAAAATTGAAGTACAACATTGTGTAACAAGAATAAGAACATAAAAAGTAGGGTGAAAATTGCACATATGATAACCAATGTGAAATTAAGGGTTTAGCAAGTTCTTTAGCGTCGATTGTGGGGTTTAAAGATATGACCTCAGGATAATAACAACCCCAGCTTTATGTATTCACATGAGTAATTTATTTAAATAGATTTATACCACCAGTGATGTGTAGAAAGAGTCCTTACATAAAGACTACCGACCCATTTTCTATATCTATGCTATAGCATAATGCGACAAAAATAATTTCCACTTTTCCAAAAAAAATCACTACATATATTACCTTGCACCAGGACTCAGCGATGCAAGTGAACATGGCTTCTTGAACTCACGGAATGTATATGCATGTTGGTCCAACTTTTGTACTAGAGAGCCCCTACATTACATTAAAAAGGTATTGGCAAAAGCTTTACATGTGATGAAAAAAATAATCCCACTTGGGAATAATTTTAGTAATACGCGCTACCATTGGGTTTCTCTGAGTTGGATTAAGTAAATGTATATCTGGTAGAAGCATATTAAGTAGGTCATAAACATAATATTATACATCAAAGCACATATAATCAAACAGTAACAGATAATGTTATGGCACTTGCATCAAGGAATGAGCAAAGACACTAGCAATTATCTATGTGTCCTCTAAATCTCTTGCTCTTAAAGGCAATGGAAGATCAAGAAAGAGCACCAATAATATATGCGGCGGTGTTTTCACTTTAAGTTATAACTTTTAGACTGAGTTAAGGGTAGGAAGTGAACCTAAAATTTGAATTTCAATTAATACCATCTGAAATATGCGCGGAGCAACACCCTGCTGACCATTCGCTACATTTGTCGCAAGCATTGCACTTGGTGGACCCCACATCATGTAACTGTTACTGTTTCCAATCTAGTAAGAAACATTGCCAAAGATATCACTTTAGCACCTGACATAGAATTGAATCTCTTAGACATATTGTTGATTTGTTAGTAACTACCAAAGTTGGAATCCACCTGTCCATGGAACAAAATGGATGTATTCTAACTAGCTAAGGTGTTCCTAACAAGAGGGACTCCCCAACCACTTCAAAAAGATCCTCCTATACAAATGTAATCAGAATGCCTATATGTAATCTTGGTATCAAGAACTCGAATTAAATTGCTACTTTCACTGGAGCACGATTTATTTTTAGATTAGACAAGCGCATATATTAAAATGATATGTTTGGCTAGGGTCTACTGACAAGTATAGTTAAAGTACTACGCAGGACTAACATTCATTTGAGGCAAAACAACAACGGAAATAATAATAAAATATTATCGATATCACATTGGTGTAACATCATGAAATCTTCAAACTCTTTATCACAAAACACATATAAGTATAGCTCAGTTTTGAGATCTATTAATTATGCATTAAAAAACAATAAGATAGAACTGTTTTATGGTAACAATAACCGAACACTCAAAACCAAACCTTTCGGTAGGGATCCAAACAACAGCCTAACAAGAACCTGGGCACATCATGAATTTAATAATACTCAAAACCAAACCTTTCGGTAGGGATCTATAACCTTTAGTTGGCGGATCGGAACACTTGACCATTAACATCATCCTCTGTTATTTCAATTATTCCTAATCAGAGTGTGCATACTATTTTACTACTGCACCTGCAGTTACATACAAATGTGTGCTTTACTATGAGTCCAATGGAAAGAGAACATCACAGGCTTGCAAGTAACAACTGATTTTATATTATACTGTCAGAACCCACGCATAAATTGGTAATTACATCATAGATTATAATGTGATATCAGCATCATAGACACATCTTACTATCTTCGTGACTTTCCATTGCCTTGCAACTCGAGTACAAAAGTAAATTTTTATCATAGACATAGTTTGATCTCCAAGAAGCCATAGAATTATTAGAACATCAAAGCACAGATAACCAAACAGTAATTGATAATGTTAGGGCACTTACATCAAGGAATGAGCAACGACATTGGCAATTATCCATTTGTCCTCTGTAATCTCTTACTCTTGAAGGCAAAGGAAGATCAAGAAGAAGCCCCAATAATATATGCGGCGGTGTTCTCAGCTCAAAACATCCTCCTAGACAAATGTAATCAAAATGCTTATACGCAATCTTGTATCAAGAACTCAAATTAAATTCCTACTTTCACCGCAGCACAGCATAATTTAGATTAGACAAGCATACATATTAAAATGATATGTTTGGCTAGGGTCTACTACTGACCTGTATAGTTACAATAGTATGCAGGCTAACATTCAGTTGAGGCAAAAACATAACGACATTATTTAACATCATGATTTCTTTAATCTCTTTAAAACAAAACACATATAACTCTAGCTCAGTTTTTAGATCTTTTTTTTATGCATTAAAAAACAATTAGAGAGAACTATTTTATGGTAACAATAACGAACCTGTTTCGATTTCGAATTGAGAACTGATTCAAACTTAATTTTTTTTTCCTCAACCAAGATTCAATCATCAAAGACGTTCCTCACCGAGAAATCACATAACTAAGAACCTTTACTCATTTACTTTTAAACATAGGGACAAACAGATAAATTTTGTAAAGAAGAGTGACATTGCAAGCTGAACATTGGCATTCAAGTTCTTCTCAATCAACCTCTCTTTTGGACATAGTCAGCCTCTCTTTTGGACATGGAAATCAGCCTAATCAGAGTGTGCATATTGCTATAGTACTGCACCTGCAGTTACATACAAATGTGTACTTCTAAGATGAGTCCAATGGAAAGAGAGTAGAGCAAGCTTGCAAGTAACAACTGATTTTATCTTATTCTGTCAGAACCCACGCATAAATTGGTAATGGCATCATAGATTATAATGTGATATAGCATCTTAGAGACATCTAATTATCTTCGTGACTTTCCATTACCTTGAAACTTGAGTACAAAAGTAAATTATTATTATAGACATTGTTTCATCTCCAAGAAGCCATAAAATTAAGAGAACATCATTCTAAGCACCAAGCCCTAAAAATAAGCAATGTTCCATTTTCGAAAGATCTACATTAGAGCTACCATACTATACACTGCAAAAGATAAAGCATTTACTTGTTATTTGGGGAAATGGCACAAAATAATGTTGAGTTTGGCATTGCCTTCAAGTAACTACCTGAGAATAAGAGTTAATATATAAATAAATTTTTAAATAGCTACTCATATCAATACTCAAAATCATGACTAGCTTATATCAATACTCAAAATCAGGTTAAAGAAAATATCTGAAATTCCATAACTTGTAGTATCTCAGGCCCTTTTGCTTAAGATAACTTGTAGTGTTTTTTTATCACTATCCAGAAAGTTCTGGTTCATACACTGATTATTAATCTTTGCGATAATTAACCTTAGAAAAGTGTATAGGAATGCAAGTAATGGAGTATCGAAGGAAAATAATATTTTTTTCTATGTGAACCTAAGGAATATAATATAACCTATTAAAAATTACCAACTTTGAGGATTGTGACACTTGATAACTTAAAAGCCTATTTTCTCAAGAACTAACTTTACCCACAAAAGACATGGTAAACGAACCTAAATTAATAGAGAGAAAGTGAAAAGACAAACCTAAAGTCAAAATAGCATACACATAATATTAAGCCGCTAAAAATTATAGTCAATAGTACCTTAATTGTAATGCATTTCAGTGGATCGCAATATAGCTCTGCGAACGTGACCCAGAGTTGCAGTCATAATTGTTCTTGACAAAATAACGCTAAAAAATGTTCAAATTGGTTGGCCTAAACCAAAACGAACCTATTTACATTACCCAAAAAAAATAGTCGAAAGAAATTTAAACCCTAGTCCAGAAAATGTTCCTTCTAAAGCTTTTCAATGGAAACTCAAAGTGACCAATAATAATACAAAAGGGAGTTCAGGTGATAATACAAACTGCTAAACTACAAAATACAATCTAAGGGAAGGTGTAACAAAACACAAAAAAATTCTTATTCACTATAAATAGCAAAAGAAAATTTGAATCAATAACAAAAAAAGTTTCTGCCACATAAGAAAGTAACATACAATATCACTATCATTATATTCACCATTCAGTTAAACAAACCCCCAGTTATGCCTTAATGATAGGTAGAATCTAAGTTCATGATTACTTGGTGAACAAATGACCTTCAGCTGGTTGCACGTACCCGCAGCGAATCAGATTATAATCATGATTATTTTAACATTCTATTAGGTGTAGTTAATGCCTTAAGGATGGACCAAAATATCATGATTATTTTAGCAACAAATGACTCAACCTGGCACAATACGTGATAATTTACCAAGAGAAAAGAATCTGACATTCTCATATTAAGATATTTGAAAATAAAGGCCAAAAGTAACTGCAAAGGCCATACATAAGAGTTAGAATCGAAAGCTTTAGCATGAATGCATATCCTAAACAAGTTCTATTTTTAATTAAACAGGAGAGGGGTAGGCACTACGTAATATGGCTTCAGCAACGCCATGAGAATACTTCGGCTACACAAAAAAATAGCATAGATTAGAATAACCAAAAATGAACAGAATTCTCAACATCATGTTCAGCAACGTAAAAACACCAGTCAAGTAACACATATGATA
This sequence comes from Kitagawia praeruptora, assembly GCA_037693485.1. Classification (NCBI taxonomy): domain Eukaryota; kingdom Viridiplantae; phylum Streptophyta; class Magnoliopsida; order Apiales; family Apiaceae; genus Kitagawia; species Kitagawia praeruptora. The sequence continues at coordinate 80,092,287 of CM075354.1, forward strand.
CCTAGACAAAAAAAATATCAATGCATGTTTCTGAATTCTGATTTATAGAAACCAGAATGCACAAAGATGATTTTTTTCAATCCATCTAATATATAGAATATTTGCATGTGAGATTTTACTTTCATTCATATCAAACAAGAAAATTCAGAGCTACTTGTATAGGATCACGCCATGATTTTAACACCACTGCCAAAAGATTAGTATATTTTAAGAAACTTAATCAACAAGTTGACATCGTCAAAGCTAGCAAACACGGTCGAAACTTCGTTTGACCAATCTAAAGATTTTACAATGCAGTGACCTTTTCGTTTCCTGATTTTAGTTTGAAGAAACCAACATAAATATTCAAATTACTAAATGCTATTTCTTTTTATTAACTAATGTCCAATTATCCGTATACAATTTAAAATATATAGAGCTACCATACTAAATACGGCAAAAGATAAAGCATTTACTTGTTATTTGGGGAAATGGCACAAAATAATGCCGAGTTTGGCATTGTTTTCAAGCGACACCCTGAGAATAAGTGTTACACAGGAGCTTTCATATGAAATGGCTATGGTCTTATTGGAGTGAGTTGATTCATCAAGAATGTTTACTTAGTGTCTACACAATCAAGATAGTTGAAGAATGTTGAATCTTTTAATAAGTAACAAAAATAAGAGCATCGAGAAGACACCGAAGAAATAAGATCCAAAAGAAACACAAAACTTGTCTTAAACTGACAGAAGCTTGCTTGCTTTCATATGATAAAATGATAACAGAAATATAAGATGATATGTACCTGTAAAATCATGGTATCATACCCAAGCTGTGATATAGATGACTTTACGTATTTTCCTTCATTTATGCACTTTCTACAAGCATCAAGTGTAGTTTCTTTCTAGTCCAGCAAGATCAACAAGAATGATTCTGCTTGCTTTTTCTATACTTTAATTCTTATTCTCACTACATAAATTACCTTGCACCAGGACTCAGCGATGCAGGTGAACATGGGTTCTTGAACTCTATGCACGTGGTCCAGCTTTTCTACGAGAGCCCCTGCATCACATTAAAAAGGTGTTGACTAAAGCTTCACATGTAATGAAAAATAAATAATCCCATTTGGGATTAATTTCAGTAATATGCTACCTTTAGGTTTCACTGAGTCTAAGATAGCGCATGTTAAATCACTTTCACTATACCTTACGAAAAGAAGATTATCAAGACCAAAACATCTATAAAGAAAGTAGAACTATCATTTACTTAGATAAGAGCCCTGGCACAAATGATGATAATACCAAATCGTTCGTGTCTTCATTTATTAATCTGCACAAGGTCAAAGAAGAAAAGCTCCAAAAAATGATTTCCAAGGAGTGTTGCTCCGGACTCTTCAAAGAAGGGTCACTTGATAGTTTACTTTGATCCTAAGAATTAACTTTGATAGTTTATATGTTGTAGAAGCATATTAAGCATGTCATAAACATAATATTATACATCAAAGCAAATATAATCAAACAGTTATGGATAAAGTTAGAGCACTTACATCAAGGGTAATTATCTTTTTGTCCTCCAAAATCTCTTGTTCCTGAAGGCAATGAAAGATCATGAAGCACCAATAATATATGCGGTAGTGTTTTCACTTTAAGTTATAACATTTAGACTGACCGAAGGGTAGGAAGTGAACCAAGCAACACCCTGCTGACCTTTAGCTATGCTTCTCTCAAGCATTGCACTAGGTGGACCCCACATCATGTAACTCTTGCCACTTCCAATCTAGTAAGAAAAATAGACAAAGCTAGCACTTCGGTAAATGACACCAACCTAAATGTCTTAGACATATTGTTGATTTGTTACTAACTACCAAAGTTGGATGTCCATGGACCAAAATGGATGTATCCTAACCAGCTAAGCTGTTCTTAACTAGAGGGACTCCAACCTGCTCAAAAACAACCTCCTACATAAATGTAATCAAAATGCTTATACGTAATCTTGGTATCAAGAACTCAAATTAAATTGCTACTTTCACCGGAGCAGGGTATATTTTTTATTAGACTAGCATATGTTAAAATGATATGTTTGGCCGGGGTCTACTGACATGAATAGTTACAATAGTACGCAGGACTAACATTCATTTGAGGCAAAACAACAATGAAAATAATAATAAAACATTATCGATAACACATTTTTTAAGATCATGAATTCTTCAATCTCTTTATCACAAAACACATATAAATCTAGCACAGTTTCATGATCTATTTATTATACATTAAAAAACAAATTGATAGAACTGTTTTATGGTAACAATAACCGAACCTGTTTCGATCTTGAATTGAGAACTCAGTCAAACTTAAATTTCCTTTCTTCAACCAAAATTCAATCATCGAAGGTGTTCCTCACCGAGAAATCACATAACTAAGAAGTTGAACTCAGTATAATAATACCTTGCTTGTGAAAGTCTAAAAGGAACTCAATATATACTCAAGAAAGTACAACTATAAAACATAGCAACAAACAGATAATTTTTTTAAAGAGGATTGACATTACAAGCTGAGTCGTTGGCATTCGAGTTCTTCTAAATCAGCAGCCCCCCATGTAGATGATAGATCGAAGAAGCTGCCACAATTGAAATATAGTCAGCCTCTCGTTTGGACATTGAATCAAAAAATTACATGCAAACTTAATAAATAGAAAAATCTCATCACACTAACCTTTTTCAGGCGGAGACTTGTCCATGGTATTGTATAACCTATAGTCACCACAAAAGATTAAACATTAGAAAATTTTTGATACGAGGACTTGTCCATGAGATTTTTTTTTGCTAACTTCAAAAATAAGTAAATAAAATGGCAACTCAACAGTTATCCGTTCTTACCTAGATAAGTCAGTAACATGGTCATCTTTATGATCTTCCTTAATGAATAGAAAAATCTCATCACGCTAACCTGTCAGGCGGAGACTTGTCCCTGGTATTGTATAACCTATAGTTACCACGCCCGATTAAACATACGAATATATTTGATAAGAGGATATAGCCCAGCTCTGTATGTACCTATAGTTTTTTTTTTTTGCTAACTTAATAAATAAATAAATATGGCAACTCAACAGTAAGCCATTCTTACATAGATAAGTCAACAACATGGTCATCTTTGTGATCTTCCTTGTCAATTTCAGTAATACCATGTAAGTATCATATAGTGGTTAATGCCACATAAAAATTATAAAGTCAAAGCAAGCAGAAGAATCTTCATGGGATTAATGGCTCAAAAAAATCATAAATTTTACTTGCAACAAAGATAGAGTGATATATCCAAGCTTGAAGAATGCTAAATTATTACTTTAACCTTTCATACCAACACTTTTCAATAATGAACTCTGGAACCACCCCGGTGCCGATCAGTACCTTCGAGATAAAGATCTGCAGAATAACTAAGGCCCGCTCTTTCATAGAACACATCAGTCCAAGAAGAACTTGACTCGTCATGAATTTAATAATACTCAAAAGCAAACCTTTCGGTGGGGATCTATTACCTTTAGCAGGCGGATCTGATCACTTGACCATTAACATCATCCTCTCTTATTTCAATTATTCCAAATCTAAGTGTGCATACTGTTTTAGTACTACACCTGCAGTTACATACAAATGTGTACTTTTAAGATGAGTCCAATGGAAAGAGAGTAGAGCAAGCTTGCAAGTAAATATTGTCAGAACCCACGCATAAATTGGTAATGGCATCATAGATTATAATGTGATATCAGCATCAAAGACACATCTTATTATCTTTGTGGCTTTCCATTGCCTTGAAACTTTAGTACAAAAGTAAACTATTATCATGTACATTGCTTGATCTCCAAGAAGCCCTAAAATCATTAGAACAAGATTCTAAGCAACAAGCCCTAGAAATAAGCAATGTTCCTTTTTCTAAAGATCTGCATTAGAGCTATCATACTTAGAGCCGAACTGAAGAAGGTTGAAAAAATATTCTCTATTATGATACCAGCAATGGTGCAACAGAAAAGTTATAGAGAATTCAATTTGAAGGAGAATTCTCTTTCATAACATTCCAAAGTCAAAAGCTCTAAAAGTCAGAGACATATATAGGATTAGACATAATAGGATTAGACATTTGATCTGCAAAACATGTCCACATGGTAAAGGCACACCATCTTAAAAAAATGCAATGAGTATATAGTAAAATGTACCATATCCCGAGTGTGTATTCCATTGTATGCTGATGTGGGAGGCTTAACAATGTCTTTCGTCAAACCATAAAAGTTAAGGTAACAACATGTACACGGAGAAGTTAGTAGGAATGATATCTATTGGATAAAATGTTTTAGTTGTGGTAATACAATGGTAGCACACACGATATTAGCAAATATTAGCTAATTATTTATAATTCAAATGCATAGAAAGAAGCGACAACAAAACTGGAAATAACAAGAGAAAAATCCGAATTAGGCATCAATGAGCATTAGTTCGCAAGATTAAGATCCAAATTAGATATCAATGAAGCCTTAATTTTGAATTGGGAAAGCAATTGAATGGAAATAATCATGGCTAGCAAAACAATTGCCTTTGATAGGATTGGGAAATTTACCTCCTCTTCAAATACGTATATTTATATAGTCATAGGGAAAATAATTACATCCATAAAAAAGTAAGATTATGTAACAGACTAAAACAGCAGCGGAAAAGAATAAAATATTGTATTAAAAAAGATATATAGAACAATTACACTGAAGAAGGCATGACTGCAAAAGGTAAAATAGAATTACCCAGGACTAGACTGGCACGTGAAATTTCTCGTTGTGTGATAAAATAACTTTCAATCTATGAAGTCTGGCTCTCAGATTGCTCGAGTTTCATAAGGTTTCAAAGCAAGTGCTGGATGTTGGTGTGCAAAAAGAGAGACTAACAATACACATGCTCCTCTTATCTAAAAATTCTTATATGCACTACAAAGAAATGGCTCTGTGATAATGAAATGGCAAGATCCTATAAGCATCGTGTAATGGGTATTCAACTACTATCAAAATAAGCAAGGGACAGAAAAATATACATCCACAAAGAAAAAAAGATTAGAACCTAATCTTATGGTCATGATGGACAACGAGGATTCAGTATAAACAACAGTAGGCACAACAGAAGGACTTCCGAGTATAAAAACATCTGCATAAATAGTGAGGTCGTTCATAATGATTACGTTCTGAGCCTATATGAAAGAATTATAAACTATTATCCTCTAGTGAAAAGACTTAGAATCTACAAAAATATAAATAGGCAAAGAACATTACAGGAAAAGTGGATGACAGAACGAAAAATAAATGAAGAAAAATGAACCCTAAGATCTGAAGTTGTCAAGTACACTAAGAACTAATATTATTGATATAGTATGCCATAAAGCCATAATGAAAAGGAAAGATAAATCGCAAATGTTAAATATGTGAAAAGGTTATCTTTCCTGTAACAAAAAGGAAAGAGTTTAGAAGAACTTACATAAGCTCTGTATACATGGTCGGTATCGGTCAGAAAACTTTGTAGAAGAACTTTTAAAGATTCGCTTTAGAACTTACAGAACCTTGCTGCCCTTTTAGCCTTAAGAAGCTAGCAACTCTAAGAAGGGTAATGGGTCTCTGTCCTGGTGTCTGGTCTCTCTTGTTTAAGAACTCGTTCTGCAACGACAATCACAGAAGCTATAAGAGGAAATACGGACACATTCAATCATAAAACCATCATTTTCTTTTCTTCCCTAGCCATCAGATAGACCTAATCTTCGCTCTTGTACATATATTATATATTGATTTAGTCAATTGTTGAATTATTTTCCAGAGAACTGCAATATTCGAATATAGATAAATGTCCACCAAAACAGCATAAAAAGAGTAGAAGGATGGAGCATCATCTTGCATCAACATCCTTCACCTCAACTGCTTTTCCACACGTTCTCTCCTTACTCTACGTATCAATGTTTTTCCTTCATAATGCCAGTTACTGCTTCTATATTTAATGCATTTACTTAATCCAAAAAAAAGACTGTTTCTTTTCCTAAAAAAGCCACTCAAAATTTCGATAAAAAAATATATTGACAGAAATATTACACCATCCAGAAAAAATATTGACAAAAACATAACACCATCCGACAAAGAATAAGTGACACCAAAATGGATGTATTCTAACAAGCTAAGGTGTTCTTAACTAGAGGGACTCCAACCAGCTCAAAAACATCCTCCTAGACAAATGTTATCAAAATGCTTATACGTAATCTTGGTATCAAGAACTCAAATTAAAATCTGAAAAAACAAAACTGCTTGATTGCTTTCATTTGGAAAATAACAATAGTAAAATAAGAGATGGTATCATACCCAAGCTGTGATACAGACGACTTTACGTATTTTCCTTCCTTTATGCACTGTTTACCTGCATCAAGTGTACTTTCTTTCTAGTCCAGCAAGATCAACAAGAATGATTCTGCTTGCTATTTTTACTGCTGAAGCACTTTGATGTAGTATTCTGAAAAACAATCATAAAAATTGAACTGCAATAGTGTGTAACGAGAATAAGAACATAGCAAGTAAGGTGAAAACTTGCACATTTCAGTGCCAATGTGAAATTAAGGGTTTAGCAAGTTTTTCAGCGTTGATTGTGTGATTTAAATATATGACCTCAAGACAATGACAACCCCAGCTTTATGTATTCACATGAGTAAATTATTTAAATAGACTAATGTCACAAGTTATGTGTAGAAAGAGCCCTTACATAAAGACTAGCGACCCATTTTCTATATCTATGCTATAGCATAATGAGTTTAATTTCCATTTTTCCAATAGAAATCACTACATATATTACCTTGCACCAGGACTCAACGATGCAAGTGAACATGGCTTCTTGAACTCTTTGAATTTATATGCACGTTGGTCCAACTTTTCTACCTTATTGATCATGTATTATAATATCTTGCTTGTGAAAGTCTAAAAGGAACTCAATTTATCCTCAAAGAAAGTATAACTATAAAACATAGCAACAAACAGATAATTTTTAACGAGGTTGACATTACAAATTGAGTCGTTAGCGTTCGAGTTCTTCTATATCAGCAGCCCCTGTAGGTGATAGCTCGAAGAAACTACCAAACTTGAAATATAGTCAGCCTCTCTTTTGGACTTGGAATCACACAATTACATGCAAACTTAATAAATAGAAAAATCTCATCACGGTAACCTTTTTCAGGCGGAGACTTGTCCATGGTATTGTATAATCTATAGTCACAACATCAGATTAAACATAAGAAAATATATGATACAAGGATGTAGGCCAGCTCTGTATATTACCTATAGTTTTTTTTTTTGCTAACTTAATAAATAAATAAATAAATAAAATGGCAACTAAACAGTAAGCCATTCTTACCTAGATAAGTCAGCAACATGGTCATCTTCACGATCTTCCTTAATAAATAGAAAAATCTCATCACGCAAACCTTTTTCATGTGGAGACTTGTCCATGGTATTATATAAACCTATAGTTACCACACCAGATTAAGACATAAGAAAATATTTGATACGAGGAAGTAGGCCAACTCTGATATACCTATATTTTTTTTTGCTAACTTAGAAAATAAATAAATATATAATGGCAACTCAACAGTAAGCCATTCTTACCTAGATAAGTCAGCAACATGGTCATCTTCATGATCTTCGTTGTCCATTTTAGTATTATCATGTAAGTATCATATACTGGTTAATGCCACATAGTAAAAATTATAAATTCAAAGCAAGCAGAAGAATCTTCCTGGGGTTAATGCTCAGAAAGATCATAAAATTTTACTTGCAATAAAAAAGTAACAAAGATAGAGCGATATATCAAAGCTTGAAGAATGCTAGATTGTTACTTTGACCTTTCATACCAACACTTTTCAATAATGAACTCCGGAACAACCCCTGGTGCTGATCAGTGCCTTCGAGATAAAGATCAGCAGAATAACTAAGGCCCTCTCTTTCATAGAACACATCAGCCCAACAAGAACCTGGCACATCATGAATTTAGTACTCATAAGCAAACCTTTCGGTGGGGATCTATTACCTTTAGCTGGCGAATCTGATCACTTGACCATTGACATCATCCTCTCTTATTTCAATTATTCCAAATCTGAGTGTGCATACTGTTTTAGTACTACACCTGCAGTTACATACAAATGTGTACTTTTAAGATGAGTCCAATGAAAAGAGAGTAGAGCAAGCTTGCAAGTAACAACTGAATTTATCTTATATTGTCAGAACCCACGCATAAATTGGTAATGGCATCATAGATTATAATGTGATATCAGCATCAAAGACACATCTTATTATCTTTGTGGCTTTCCATTGCCTTGAAACTTTAATACAAAAGTAAACTATTATCATGTACATTGTTTAATCTACAAGAAGCCCTAAAATCATTAGAACAAGATTCTAAGCAACAAGCCCTAGAAATAGTTACAACTAAATACCAAAATCTCACTACTGAAGTGTTACAACTAAATAACACAACCTGGTTAACAGAGAATTCTACATAAAGTTTTTTTTTTTCAGAAGATCCCAGGATACATAATGAGGCCTTCTATCTAGCACCTGGATAGGTTTACATTTGATTAAACAAAATAGATAAACAACTTGGATCACATATTAAATCTTCAAGATAATTATTCGAGGCGACTCCATAATCTTTAAATCCTTAAGCAACTGGTGAACTACATATGGAGAGCTTCAGATTTTTTTTTTCTTTCTCTTATCCTCCTTAGTGGATGCCTCACTACATCCATTCCTAGCTGAAAGTAAAGTTTTGCAGTGAGCTTCAAGCTCAGCAAGAAAGTAAATAAAAATAAAAATGCTAGTCATGGAAAATAAGCTGCATGTACATCAAGACAAAAGATTTGAGAAACCTGGACATAAGTAATCTGATGAAAGGAATAACAAGCAGAGGAGGAAATAACAAAAGCAAAAGAATCAAGGAATCTGGTTAATCAAGATGACCAGGACTTTTTCATTTATTTTCGTCACCGAGGGTGATCAGCCCTCTGGTGCTCAACGAGTCGCATGCGTCGTGTCATCAGAAAAATACATTCTCCATATGTACCCTCGTGGTACTTATTAGCCACATCACATGGTGACTCTAAATGCCCTCGTTGTTCGAGGTTGTCCACACGGTCGAATGTGATCTTATAATAGAAGGTTAAAACAAAGCGAAGCCACAAGAACTGATAAACATGATCCAGACCTTTTAATTAGCAAAATAAAAATGGAGTCTCAGACTTTAAATATGGATCATTAGTAGCACGATAGAAATTAAAAGAAATGAATTACAACATGGCGCTTAAATTCAAGAATATGATAAGCTTAAACAAACATGATAAGAATAACCAAAATAGAGTACATGAGGGGTTTACCATTGAGGATTTAAGACTGTATATATGGAGTATATATTGAAAGAGAAAATGAAACTAGTAAACAACAAGGTTGGAGAAGAAGTACTTGCCTTAGTCCTTAGCTAAATTTGACAAGTTTTATCCGAGTCTATAAAAACAAATAAGAGAATTATTATTACAAAGGCAAAGAAACATTGACATATAAGCTTACTACAATTAACTTAGAGGTTCTTGTACCTCAACATAGTAAGAGTAAATAAGAATATGAACCATGCATTACACTTATATAGTCGGAAGCTTTAATTTTTTTTACAACAAAAAGAGCCAAAAGCATTAGATACATTTTATCGAATACATTGTGTGCACAGAAATAGTACTACTAAATAACTTAAGCAAACAAAACCAAGTCCTATATCAATTCAATAATGGACAGAACCTCCTTAAACTACTAGGATCACTCTATACAATTATCTGAATAAATTAGAGAGATGACACTCAACAATATAAAAGAAAAGAGGTGTTACCTTCTAGTATAGTTCTATTCAGCGTAGTGCAAAACCCTCAACAACACAGGTGTATTTATAGGCTCTTTCACTCAAACAGTCAAAGGGTCAAAGATCCTGATTAACGCATATATCTTTCCCTTCATCTATACACAAGCAGGGGTCTCCAAAGAGATTTGTAATTATGCCAATTTTTTATACATTAGAGCACGCAATGGTGCCACCTGTCTTCCCTCTTTCATTTATTAGACTACTCTCTGAAGTGTCTAGTTTAGGTAATTTAGAAAACATATTACTTTACTCTATTATTATTGCTATATATTTTATTATTATCTATTATTATTAAATTATTTATAAAAAAAATTAAAAATTATAATAATAAAAATTATATCCAAGTACACTCTAAAAAATTTCTAGAGTTCGTCTCTAAATAATTATTTGTTTGGAAAATGTTGCATGTTACAACTTTGACCTTTCATACCAACACTTTTCAATAATGAACTCCGGAACAACCCCTGGTGCTGATCAGTGCCTTCGAGATAAAGATCAGCAGAATAACTAAGGCCCTCTCTTTCATAGAACACATCAGCCCAACAAGAACCTGGCACATGATGAATTTAATACTCATAAGCAAACCTTTCGGTGGGGATCTATTACCTTTAGCTGGCGAATCTGATCACTTGACCATTAACATCATCCTCTCTTATTTCAATTATTCCAAATCTGAGTGTGCATACTGTTTTAGTACTACGCCTGCAGTTACATACAAATGTGTACTTTTAAGATGAGTCCAATGAAAAGAGAGTAGAGCAAGCTTGCAAGTAACAACTGACTTTATCTTATATTGTCAGAACCCACGCATAAATTGGTAATGGCATCATGGATTATAATGTGATATCAGCATCAAAGACACATCTTATTATCTTTGTGGCTTTCCGGCCATGAAACTTTAATGCAAAAGTAAACTATTATCATGTACATTGTTTGATCTCCAAGAAGCCCTAAAATCATTAGAACAAGATTCTAAGCAACAAGCCCTAGAAATAAGCAATGTTCGATTTTCTAAAGATCTGCATTAGAGCTATCATACTACATACTGCAAAAGATAAAGCATTTACTTGTTATCTGGGAAAACGGCACAAAATAATGCCGAGTTTGCCATTTCCTCCAAGCGACTCCCTGAGAATAAGTGTTAAACAGGAACTTTCATATGAAATGGCTTCAGTTTTGCTGGACTGAGTTGATTCAGCAAGAATGTTTACTGAGTGTCTGTAAAATCAAGATAGTTGAAGAATGTAAAAACAAGAGCATCGAGAAGACACCGACGAAATAAGATCTAAAAGAAACACAAAAGCTAAAAATAAGAAATATGTATCTGTAAATCATGGTATCATACCTAAAAATATACAGCAAACGCACGCATGTAATTGTTCCTTTCCAACAAAATATGTTGTCTTCTTCGGGAAACGCAGATATTGTAGGGCAGATATTGTAGGGTCACGGCTCATATAAACAAACATCCCATATACAATCAAAATTACACAACCTCAGAACAAATAAAAATTATAAAAAAAAAAAATCATAACTTAAACTGCAGATATTTATAACCTATACATTTAATTAATAATATATTTTGTGTTCTCACCATTAAAGACATCACAGCTCGAACTGCAACCTGTTCCACAAAAATAAAAAAACACAGAAGCTAAATGAGAAACCCAATAACATGAAAAGCAAAAGTAAACTTTGAAACCCTAGAATCCCAATTTGCCAAAGATGAAACACTTGAAATACAAAACCCTAGATCATCAAATTCTAAGACCGATAATGGACCCGAAAATAAAATTATCAATCATACAAACAACTGCACAAATTATCCAACAATAAGATCAAAACCCTAAAATTGAAATTCGGATCCATGGAACCAAAAAAACAAATATTAGGGCAATAACAAACAATACCCACAATACAAACCATCCATCCAAGCTATAAATTAACAACAATTACAGAAACGAATCTATAAGATCAAAGACAAACACAGATATAAAAACACCGTTGAGAACAGATTGGGTATCGACAGATTGAAGCCACTGTTTGGAGGAAGCAACGCTATTGATTTTCCTGTTGTTGTTATCTTGATTGTTGATTGTAGCCATTTCTATTATTATGAAATTTGTGAATTGTTTACACAGAAAGAGTAGTTGAGAGTTTCTGTGCTTTCTCTCTTGAATATAATTCTAGAGAGAGATGGAGAGTTGTCAGTGCAGGAAGGGAGGGAGAGAGAGAAAATTCTGACCGTTGTAAAAGAATGTTTTGTAAGCTGAGAGAGAAAGATGTTTTATAGTAAGTATTTTGAATTTAAGGCCATTCTTCATAAATAGCATTACCGTATGTATTCAAAGTTTTATTAAATGTTTCTACAGTACATAACATGTTACTTTGTGTCCGTTTGGCCAATCTATCGATTAACTTATAAGTTACTTATTTCGGAAAAAAATTTGTATTTACATATATTTTTTTTAGAAAAAAATGTGTATGCGAAGTTTAATATTCATTATTTTGAAAAAAATAAGTTACTTATTTCAGAAAAAAGTACATATTTCCTAACTTTTTTCCAGAATAAGTAACTTATTTCTGAAAAATAAGATTTCCCAAACGGGCCCTTTGTTTCCGAAAAAATATACTACTCCCTCCGTCCCACCAGATAGTATACATTGGGGGACGGGGGCGTGACACGCATTTTAAGAGGCATTTTAAGGATAGTTCCATAATTTATTTTTCCAATTTTCTTTTTTTGTACAAAAATAGGTATGCTAAATTTTTATACAAAAAAAAAAGAAAAATTTAAAAATAAGTTACGGAACTATACTTTATATGAGCCTGAAAATGCGTGTCAAACATTGAAAAAAACTGTATAGAATCTGATGGGACGGAGGGAGTAATATTTTGTTTAATTTGACTATTCTATCTATTCTTAGTTTGCATTTTAATGGTTGCGAAATTACGATTTTATAGAAGGGGGGTTGAATACAATCTTGTAAAATTCTTTCGAATTTTAAACAGGACAACACTAATAATATCAATGGAAGCAGATGGATAAGTTGAAGACTATAATGTAAAGAACAGATAATAAACAGATACACAACACACTTAAAAATTTCAGGTGGGGTTTTTTCACGTCTCCACCTGAGGGTTGTATTGAAGAAAACTTCTCTGTGTAAACCGAGTACACAGATGCGAATACAAAGCTAAAACTATTACAAGAGAACCTAATGCTTAAAGCTTTTTGCTCAGTGTTCCTTTTCTCTGTTTTAGCTATGCTACACTTGAAGTATATATCTTACTTCAAGATTACAATCCCTACAAAATAAACGAATCTAACAAGTCAAAGTATTCTACAAGGTTGCTACCACTCCTTGTCTCCATGTGATGCAATTTTGTCTGGTTGTCTTGGACAGATATGCAATAGATTTACCAGCTAAATTGCTTGTGAGAATAAGGAATGCTTCTTTTTCTTCTTCGTTTCCAATACTGGTTCCCATACCTCATTTAAGTTCATCAACCCATGTGATCTGTCAGGCATGTCAAGTCGTCATCAACCTCTAATCCCAAGACATTATTAATTGAAGCTTTATCCATTGTCGAAGACATGGATCGATAGGTTGATTCCTGCTTGCTGCGGATACCATATCCGTTGACATAGAACCTTTATCCGTTGATCATCACTTCACTTATACAGAATTACATAGCACAGCTTATACACAATTAGCTACCCTATTCTGCATATCCTTTGATAGTCAACATGACTTAGGATAACTAGCAACTATGATATTCAATAACAAACTCAAACTTAAATACAAGGTATGCTACAGACTTATCGATTGATAAGCTGCCTCATCAACGGATGTACATAGCTTGGATATCCATTGATAAGTTACAAAACTTAATCTTGTGCACATATGTTTTTCAAAGTGTTTTATGGGTGTGTATATCATCAAGGACAACATAATTCCTAACAATCTCCCCCAATTTATGACTGATAGAATTGCAGCCATAAATTAAAGGCCTTGATGATAACAAAACACTTTTGAACAGATCAAGATATCAACAAAAACATATGCATTGCACAAGCTACAAAATTTTGAAGAATTGAACTGAGTTAAGTGATAGAATCATACTTCTACAAGGGATGCTCCTCTAGACTGAGCAAATCATTGCCTTCTTCCCCTTGCAGTCCTCGAACCATGGATTTTCTCTCTGTTTGCCTCAAGCTGATTTTCCAGAGATCTGTAGATGATCTTCTCTTCTGAGTGATTTGGATCCAGCATAGACATTAAGTATTGCAAGTACTCATTGCTAGCCTTTTCCAGCTGATCTTCTATCCTGAAGAATCTTCTACAGTTTTGATCATCTCTGAATTCCACTATCCAGTAAGGATAAAAGTGAACCTTCTTGCCAGGTTCATATGGAATAGACAGTGTCTTGGGCAAACCCTCCTTAGAAGTCCGGCTATTTCTCAATTCATTGGCCCTTTTGAAGATTATTTATTTTGCTTCAGGAGTGAAACCTCCAGTTTTCTTCATTAAGGACCAAATCCTCCAGAGTTTGCTGTATCCTTCTTTTAACACTTGATCTAGGGGCCAGGTTACACTATTCCCTCCTTTATAGAAGAAAATTAGCTTTCTTGAGAGCCTGGTTGTCCTTTCTGCAACACTCACATTATCCACCTCATCCAGAAAGAAATTGACGCTTGAGCATTCTTCAACATCTGCAAGATATAGCTCAGTTTCTTTCTTGGTGGCAACCTTTGCAACTTGAGGAACCTTAGTGAATTGAATTGGTCTAGCTGGTGGTTGTTTCCTCCTTCTGGTTCTCCTCTTTTCAGGTGAGAGCCTGATTTTTGGAAATACCAAGCTGTTGATGTCAAAATCAAATTCCATAGGTGCTTCCTTTACAAGTTCTGACAGGTTGAGTGCCTCAGTGTTCTGAGTTGGAGGTTCTGTAGGTTGAGGTAGTACTGATTCGTCTTGAACTTCTGAATCTGGGCTCAAAGATCTCTTAGTAGGCATTTTAACCATGCTTTTTCTTTTCTTGCACGCAGACTTTGTGTTCATCTTCTTCTTCTTGAATTTGGCCTCTTCTTCTTCAGCCTCTTGCTCCATTTCTTCTTCTAATTCTCTCACCAACTCATCAGCTAGTCTAGCTTCCTTCTCAGTAGATTCTACAGGTTTTCTTTCAATTTGACCAGCTTGCAATAACCTTGCAGTTTCTTCAGCCTTAGCAACTGCAAAGTCAGGGTAACCTGCAGGGACACAAATTTTCACTCCCTCTCTGTAGATGAATGCTAGATTCTCCTTAAGTCCCACATCAACTTTAGCCTTCTCCTTCATTTCAGCAAGATATTTGCTCATTAGCTTAAGTTCATCCGGTTTTGGCATTGGAAATTCCACTCCCATGGTATTTTTACCATTTTTCTTTACAGGAGACTTCTTAGGCTTGAGCACAGGCTTAAATTCAGACACATAAGATGGCTCCCCTCTAGCTAGAGATTTGGGAAGCACAAAATCTGGGATTAGTACTTGTCTGATGGATGTGGTTATGGGAGGAATTTGTACTTGAGAAAACTGAGGATTAGCAGCCAGCCTCATGGCTATAGAGTCTTCAGGTTGAATGGCTGGTTCATAGAGTCTTCAAGTTGAATGGATGGTTCTTCCTCACTAGACTGAATTGCTGGAGCTGTTGGAGGTAAAGAAGAATGAAGTTGCTCCCCCTCACTTGTTGACCTCCCTTCTCCAAACTTCTCCCCCTTTTTGTTAGCATCAAGGGCTTGAGTAGTAGGCAGGGCCAACAGGTTGGCAAGGAGAGCATTTTGCTTGTTGTGAGCTTCAAGAATGAGTCTTTGATTTTCAAGAATGGTGCTCATTTGAAGCTCTAACTTGTCGACCTTGGCAGACAGATTGTCAACTTTCTTCTCTGTGTCTGCATCTTTCTTCAGCTTTTGATTAAGCTGCTGCATTATTCGGGGTGGAAAGAGAAGCTCCAAGTCTTTGTGCTGAGATTCTAGAGCATTCTGAATTTCCAGCTTGAGCTTAGCTTTGTCGACCACCCTTTGATTAAGAAGACACTTGTGCAATTTGAGAGTAGCCAGAAAATTCTCTTGCACAAGTTTCCTAGCAGGTTCAACATCTTGTAGAGTAGCTGCAGTCTTCCTATACTGCACTACTAGCTCTGTGTAAGCATCCTTGGAGGTATAGTCTTTAGAAATTAGCCATTCTAGCAAGTCTCCAGGTTGCTGTGAAGGCTCTTCATCTTCACCTTCAACTCAGAAATCGGAGTCTGATTGACTCACTTCAGTAGCACTTTGAGGCAACTTGGTAGGAGCATATGTGGCTCTTTGCATAGATTCTGTGTGTTGTACCAAGTTCAGCTGGTGCTCAGCCTCCTCATTGCCCTGTTCAGCCTGAGAGTTTAGGTCAAGGACAGGGTGAGTAAAGGTTTCAGCTCCAAGAACTGATCTATCAATGACTATTTGAGATGTATGTTGACAAATACTTGTTCGAGGGGCATCCTCAACCTCCATTGACTCACTAGCAATGGCTTCATCCACCCTTATAGCTCATGTACCTGCATTTTTCTCATATTCTCTCTCTTTTTGCATCAGGGGCTCCCCCTGGCTCACACCTCTCACACCCTCACCTTCACCTACTAAAGTGGAACTCTCAGTCTCTCCTTTTGCCTGGCTGGAAGAAATTGCCAGCCCCTCATTCACATTCTCTCCTTTTGCCTGCTCGCAAGGCAGCCTCTCGCTCTCTGTGAGGACACTCTCTTCCCTCAATCCTAGAAGTGTTTGAACTACAAGAGTGACTTCTGCTGTTGATGCAGGAAACACATTAATCAATGGATTTGGTGTATCCATCGATTCTGTAGTTGGAGCTACCAACGGATAATTGCTGTTAAGCATATCCATCGATGAACAAACACTTGTCAATGGATGAGAAATATCCATCGATGAAGTAGAAGGGATAGCAGTTGATGGGGAAACTATGATAGAATCTGTGCAGAATGATTTTAAAGTAGGCGACACAGGTTCGGTCATAGTTCCAGAAAGAAATGGTTGTTGGCCCAACAGATCATCTAAAAGATGATGACCAACAGGTTCTGAGAGGGGCTCCTCCCTTGAAAGAAAAGAGGGAGGATTTGCATGTGATGTGGAAAACATGTCCACATCCAGAGATAGAGATGGTGAATTTTGAGTTGTATGTGTGATTTGAGATTGAGAATTGGGTTGTGACTCCACATTAGCTAGAGCCACATTAAGCTGAATTTGAGATGGTTCAATCATAGAAGATTGAACAATGTGTGACCCTTGTGCACCCAAAGTAACTTTAGGTTTCTTCTTTCTAATAAAGGTTTTGGTTAATGATTTTAGGCTAGTGGTGTCCCTTCCCCTTTTGTTTAATGTTCCTGGTTGGGAACTCTTTTCAATAACAACACCCTGTTGAGAGGATGCTGTTAGGGATGTGTTTAAATCCTTTTCAACATCAACAGTCTTTTGGGAGACTGCAATGTGGTTAGGCTGGGACACACTCACCTCTCCAACCTTATCCTTAGGGCTTCTTTGATTTCACCATGTCCCTCACCACTCACTTCCACCTGAACACTCCCCTCAGAGGTTATGGTAGGTTTTACAACAAGTGCCTGTTGGGAAGCACTTGAGGTTGGTTTCTTTGACTTGGATTTTGATTTATGTTTGGTTGCTTGGGTAGGAGACTATGGGTTCTTTGTTTTAGTCTCCATAGCAACACTCAATGGCAAAGAACCTTGAGATTGAGTAGAGGGAAGAGGGTTAGAAATAGATACCTCAATCTGATAAACATTTTCTGATTGAATTTTCTTGAGTCCATTTAAGTTAAGCAAAAGTAAGCTTGACATTATGAGATATTCAGTAAAATGTTAACACTTCTTCTTTGTCACTGCTAAATCATGAACACACTTGGAAGATTCATGTTAAGATAATTCAATTATGCAATTAGCAGTTGTAATCAGGTGAAACACATAACAATATCACATATGCGGAAAATTAAGCAATTAATGGAGTCGAAAGGAAAATATGATAGTTTTCATTAAAACGCATAAGAAACTGTTACACAAGAAGGTAAAAGAACAGATGCCCTAAATATCCTAAGAGCTAGGGGGTCTTCTGGGCGCTTTTCCTTCTTGGCAGCAGCAGCCCTGCGAGAGAAGATCCTTGACATTGTGACAGCAAGGCCAATGATCCTCTCCTGCTCTTCGAGGGCTCGGAGCCTCTCCTGCTCCCTTTCTTCAGCTTCTCGAGCTCTAGCTTCAGCCTCGAGTTCTTCTTCAATCACCAGGTTCATGAGCAAGAAACTCCATTCCACCTCTTGCTCGTAGGTGAGTTTCTTGAGGATGTCAATCGGAACCTTGTCCGCAGGGTAGCAGACCCCGTCGACGACCATTGATGAGGAGCGATAATCGAACAGGATTTCGTCTACATAACGGAAATGCATGAAGAAGTCCATGAGGTATTTGGAAAGGAGGTTTGAAGAAATGAGGGTTCTAGAGTAGAAGTTGAAGAAGCGTTTTAGAGAAAATGATAAGTGAGATAACTGGCTGCTGGGCATACACACATATATATATAGGTGAACTTGGAATTTGAAACGTCAAAAGTGACACACCTATAGATACCAGTTACGGATGCAAGCTAGGCTAGGCTATATCAACAGTCTCTCTCTTAGATTCCCTAGAAAGTGTCATGATTAAGCCTATATATCATGATAATAGTAATACTCAAGAATCAAGAAATCATCTCTAGGAAATCAATTAGCACAAATAGCACATAAGCATGCAGTCCCACATACCAAGACAAATATTCGGTCATGAAATGGTAAAAATGATTTGACAGCTCAGACAAGACCAAAGTAAAAATAAATAAATTACCCGGTGGATAATAAAATGAATTCTCGAGAAACGAGCTTCCCGTTGATATGTATTATTGCGGTAATACATACAAGGAAAACTAAATATCCATCGAATAAGAGAAAAAAATAAAAAAAAAATCCAGATATTATTTGAATCATCAACGGATATTTGGAATATCCGTCGATGGGTAAATTCTGACTAGAACAGAATTTTGTACCTTTTCTTTGCAAAAGAAAAATTCAAACTAATTTTTGGCTGCTTATTCAATCATGCAAATATCTCAAATAAATTAAGAGAAATTCAGCATACCTAGCTCACTTACCAACCTTGAGAATGTTGATTCATCAAGTGGCTTGGTAAAGATATCTGCAAGTTGCTTCTCACTTGGAACAAAATGAAGTTCCACAGTACCTTCCATCACATGTTCTTTGATGAAATGGTACCTTATGTCTATGTGCTTGGTCCTGGAATGTTGCACTGGATTCTCTGATATGGCAATGGCACTTGTGTTGTCACCGAATATTGGGATTCTATCAACTCTTAATCCATAATCAAGCAGTTGATTCTTCATCCATAGTATTTGTGCACAACAACTTCCAGCTGCAATATACTCAGCTTCTGCAGTAGAAGTAGAAACTGAATTCTGCTTCTTGCTAAACCATGAAACCAGCTTGTTCCCTAGGAATTGACAGGTGCCTGTGGTGCTTTTTCTGTCAATTTTACAACCTACATAATCTGCATCTGAATAGCCAGTTAGATTAAAACTAGATTCTCTAGGATACCAAATGCCAAGGTTTGGTGTTCCTTTGAGATATCTGAAAATTCTTTTAATAGCTATTAAATGAGATTCTCTGGGATCAGCTTGGAATCTTGCACATAAACAAGTAGAAAACATAATATCAAGTCTGCTTGCTGTTAAGTATAGAAGTGAGCCCACCATGCCCCTATAACTTGAGATGTCCACCTTCTTCTCCTTAGTATTCAACTCAAGTTTAGTGGCAGTGGCCATGGGTGTTTTAGCAGAGGCACAATCCAGCATATTAAATCTTTTCAAGAGATCACTAACATACTTGGATTGGCTAATAAAAATTCCATCACTAACTTGCTTTACTTGTAAACCAAGAAAGTAAGTTAGTTCACCCATCATGCTCATTTCATACTTACTTTGCATAAGTTTGGCAAACCTTTTGCAAAGCTTCTCATCAGTAGACCCAAAAATTATATCATCTGCATAATTTTGAACAAGTATCATAGAGCCATTAACATTTCTACAAAAGAGAGTTTTGTCAACAGTACCTCGAGTGAAGTGATTCTCTATAAGGAACTGTGAGAGAGTGTCATACCAGGCTCTAGGTGCTTGCTTCAGGCCATAGAGTGCTTTGAGAAGAAAATAAACATAATCTGGGAATTCTGGGTCCTCAAAGCCAGGAGGTTGACTTACATATACCTCTTCTTCCAGAATGCCATTTAGAAAAGCACTCTTGACATCCATTTGATAGACTTTGAAATTGGCATGGGCTGCATAGGCCAGGAAAATTCTGATTGCTTCCAACCTTGCTACAGGTACAAAGGTCTCATCGAAATCAATTCCTTCTTCTTGACAATAGCCTTTTGCAACCAATCTTGCTTTGTTCCTTGTCACTATGCCATTCTCATCCATCTTGTTCTTGAACACCCATTTTGTGTCAATTACTGACTTGCCTTTAGGCTTGGGTACAAGCTTCCACACTTCATTTCTTTCAAACTGGTTTAGCTCCTCTTGCATTGCTAAAACCCAGTCTGGATCTAGGAGGGCATCCTCAACTCTCTTGGGTTCTTCTTTAGACAGAAAACTGCTATACAAGCATTCTTCTTGAGTTGCCCTTCTAGTTTGGACTATTGCATTTGAATCTCCAATTATGAGTTCAAATGGGTGATCTTTGGTCCATCTTCTTGATGTTGGCAGGTTCAGCCTAGACGACGTAGCTTCATTCTCCTTGTGTTGATCATTCTGGTAGGTTGTTGAGTGATGACTCTGAGAAACTCCCCCTGAGTGTGTGGCTCTAGAAGTTGGAGTTCTAACAGAGCTATCAATGGATAATTCTCGATAGCTATCAACGGGTAATTCAGAATTGTCTTCAACGGATCGGGTTTCCTCAACATCAATGGATGGTGTCTCACGCTCTACACCTCGAGCATGCTTCATTCTTACACCAGTTGATACTATTTCTACATCATCTTTACTGCCTTCACCAGACATATCATTGTCATATGACAAGTCTTCATGGAAACCTTCATCTATCAACCCTTGGATCTTCTTATCATCAAAGACAACATGTATGGATTCCATAACAATGTTTAGTCTTAGGTTATAGATTCTATATGATTTCCCTGCTGAGTATCCAACAAAGATAGCTTCATCTGCTTTGGTGTCAAACTTTCCAATGTTTTCACCTTGATTTCTTAGGACAAAACATTTGCACCCAAAGACATGTAAGAAGTTAACTGTTGCCTTCTTTCCCTTGAATAGTTGGTATGGAGTCAGTCCTTTTGCTTGATTGATCAAAGAGATGTTCTGAGTATAGCATGCAGTATTGACAGCTTCTGCCCAGAAGTAGGTTGGCAACTTTGATTCTTCAAGCATTGTTCTTGCAGCTTCAATGAGAGTCCTGTTTTTCCTTTCAACTACACCATTTTGTTGAGGAGTCCTAGGTGCAAAAAATTCTTGGATAATTCCTTGTTCTTCACAAAACTCTCTCATCATGGAATTCTTGAACTCAGTTCCATTATCACTCCTCATCCTTCTTACCCTGAAGGATGGATTGTTGTTAACTGTTCTGACATGATTGTTGATGATTTCTCCTGCCTCATCTTTGGAGTGCAGAAAGTATGTCCATGTGAACTTAGAGAAGTCATCCACAATCACTAGACAGTATTTCTTCTTGGAAATTGACATAACATTTACTTGTCCAAATAGATCCATGTAAAGTAGCTGTAGAGGATGATCAATGGAGGACATTAACTTAGATTTGAACGAGGCCTTCTTTTGCTTCCATTTTTGGCATGCATCACACAATCCATCTTTGGAGAAATCCAATTTTGGAATACCTCTAACCAAATCCTTGTTTACCAACTCATTCATTGCTTGGAAATTCAAGTGTGACAGTTTCTTGTGCCATAGCCAACCTTCATCTACACTTGCCTTGTTGAATAGGCATGTAGTTGTATCTGCACTTGTTGAATTGAAGTCAGCTATGTACACATTCCCTTTTCGGTTGCCTGTCATCACTATCTTGTTATCGTTTTTCCTGAAAACAACACAAGCTTCTGTAGTAAACCACACATTTTGACCTTTATCACATAGTTGATTGATACTCAGCAAATTCAGCTTGAGTCCGTCAACTAGTGCTACATCCTCAATGACAACATTTCCTTTTGAAATCAAGCCATATCCTCTAGTATATCCTTTGCTGTTGTCTCCAAAGGTAATGCTAGGGCCAGCTCTCTCCTCAAACTTAGTGAGCATGATAGAATCTCCAGTCATATGTCTGGAACAGCCACTATCCAGATACCAGAGGTTCTTTCTGTCTCCCTGCACACATCAAAACCAAATCAAGTTGATATTGGTACCCAAGTTTCCTTGGGTCCTGTAGTGTTAGCCTTTTTCTTGCCTCTCAAATCCTTTCTTCCCTTTGGTCCAGATTGAGTTAGATCAATTTTGACTCTGGGAGTGGGCCTTTGAAAGCCAGGATTTGAGTCTTGCTCATATGCATTATAGAGATTAGAACTAGGCATAGTCTGTGCATGCATGCTATTCATTATCCATGGCATCTGAGGCATATTGAAAGCATTGTAGTATGGATTATGCATGAATGGCATGTTTACATATAGACTAGATGCATGAGCAGATTGGGCATTACTGTTAGGCATGGCATACATGGTAGAAGTAGGCAAGTGTAAAGGCATAGGAGCATTTTTCAATTTTCTACAGCTAGCAGATAGGTGATTAACACTACCACAATTAACACATTCCTTTCTAAGAGCATATTTATCTGGGGTATAATTGTTGTGTTTATTAATCCCTACTTTGCCATTTCTGTTCTTTCTCCTACCTTTAGCTCTTGACTCAACTTTCTCTAACTTGTCCTTCAATTGCTTTTGGGACAAGTGGCCTATGTTAGCTTCCTCAACTGATTTTGTTTTGCTATATTCTCCTTTCTCAAAGTTCTTGCTGACTGGACCATATTGATTATTCAATTTAACCAGAGTTGCTTTGCTGATAGTTTTGACCTTCGATGGATGACATTGTTCAGTATCCATCGATGGCTCTTTGATCAACGGATATCTGCAGGCATCATCCGTTGATTCACTGTCAGAAGCAGTCTCTCCATCAACTCCTAACTTTGCTTCTCCTAATTTGCTAAGAGTATTCAGAACTTGAGAACGACAAATTTCTTTTCTAGCAACCTTAGGTTTTCCCCATGTAACAATGAGGTCTTGGCTTTTCTTCAACTGTTCTTTTAAACTGTTTTCACGTTTAAGGGCTTCAAGCAAACCACCTTTAGCATCCTGGCAATCTCTTCTCATAACCTCAAACTCAATTAACTGAGTTTCTATCAAAGCATTCCTATCACTTAACTTTTCATTTAGGTCTTTTATTCTTTTGTTCTCTTTGTTAAGTGATTTCAAGGAAACATGCATGTTATACAATTCAAGAGACATTTCATCAATTGTACTAGCACATTTAGCTTTAGATAAATCAGATAGGTTAGAAGAGAATACCTGGTTGCTTGCTGAACTAGCTTCTTCATCTTTCTCATTTGCCATGAGGGCAAGATTGACAAACTCTTCTTCTGCATCAGAATCTCCACCAGCAGCCCAATCAGTGTCTCTTGACACAAAAACCTTTTCCTTCTGATTGAGAAGATCGAAATATTTCTTCTTGTAGTCAACAGTTCCAAACTGTTTCTTTTCATTCTAAGCTTTAGGCTTTCTGCACTCATTGGCAAAATGGCCAGCAATTCCACAGTTGAAGCATTTGAACTTAAATCTGTCAACCATATTTCTAGATGATTGACCATTCTTTCTGAATTGCCTGCCTCCTGCTGGATTCCTCTTGAATTTAAGCTTTGAGAACCTTCTTGACAAGAATGCTAGATAGTCATCCAAGTCATCAGATTCACTCCCACTTGATGCATCGAGTTCTTCAATCAACTTGATTTTCCCTCTGCTAGAATCAGCTCCACCATCACCAGTTACAGAACTTGATGTGGTCTTTGTGCTCTCCATCTTCTCACTCTCTTGGCTTACTGGAATATTGGCCACCAAGGCAACAGATCCAGCCTTCTTCTATATCTTCTCCACTTCCTCATCTTGTTGCATTTCAAGCTCATAGGTTTTCAGAATACCATACAGTCTCTCAAGTGTAAATTATTTGTAGTCTTGAGAGTTTCTCAATGAGACTGTCATTGGCTTCCATTCCTTTGGAAGAGACCTCAGAAATTTCAGGTTGGAGTCCTTGGTTTCATATTTCCTCCCATACAACTTCAGACCATTTAGTAGTTTTTGAAATCTACTAAATATATCTATCAAATTTTCACCAGAGGAATAGTGAAAATGTTCATATTGTTGTATTAGGAGCTACATCTTGTTTTCTCTGACTTGTTCAGTTCCTTCACAGATTGTATGAATGGTATCCCACACTTGCTTGGCAGAGGTGCAGTTTATAACACAATCAAACATATCTTGGTCAATACCATTGAATAAGATGTTCATTACCTTCTTATCCTTGTGTATTACTTCCAAGTCTTCATCTGTGAACTCAGCCTGGGTTTTTGGAATTGACCTTCCAGCAGCTGCAGAACCGGCAGCTTCACCAACAGCAGAGTTAGGCTTCATGGGAACATGAGGGCCTTTCTCTATACAATCAACATAATCTTCGTCCAGTGCTGAGAGATGGAGATGCATCTTTACCTTCCAATGAAAGTAGTTGTCTTTGTCAAGAATTGGAATCTTAACCCCTGTATCCTTCTTTCCCATGGTGCTAGATCTTTAAACTTCTTGTATGTTAGAAGCTTGCTCTGATACCAAATGTTATTTCCCAGTAGCACCCTTCAAGATTGTAGAAGGGGGGTTGAATACAATCTTGTAAAATTCTTTCGAATTTTAAACATGACAACACTAATAATATCAATGGAAGCAGATGGATAAGTTGAAGACTATAATGTAAAGAACATATAATAAACAGATACACAACACACTTAAAAATTTCAGGTGGGGGTTTTTCACGTCTCCACCTGAGGGTTGTATTGAAGAAAACTTCTATGTGTAAACTGAGTACACAACTGCGAATACAAAGCTAAAACTATTACAAGAGAACCTAATGCTTAAAGCTTTTTACTCAGTGTTCCTCTTCTCTGTTTTAGCTATGCTACACTTGAAGTATATATCTTACTTCAAGATTACAATCCCTACAAAATAAACGAATCTAACAAGTCAAAGTATTCTGCAGGGTTGCTACCACTCCTTGTCTCCATGTGATGCAATTTTGTCTGGTTGTCTTGGACAGATATGCAATAGATTTACCAGCTAAATTGCTTGTGAGAATAAGGAATGTTTCTTTTTCTTCTTCGTTTCCAATACTGGTTCCCATACCTCATTTAAGTTCATCAACCCATGTGATCTGTCAGGCATGTCAAGTCGCCATCAACCTCTAATCCCAAGACATTATTGACTGAAGCTTTATCCGTTGTTGAAGACATTGATCGATAGGTTGATTCCTGCTTGCTGCGAATACCATATCCGTTGACATAGAACCTTTATCCGTTGATCATCACTTCACTTATACAGAATTACATAGCACAGCTTATATACAATTAGCTACCCTATTCTGCATATCCTTTGATAGTCAACATGACTTAGGATAACTAGCAACTATGATATTCAATAACAAACTCAAACTTAAATACAAGGTATACTACAGACTTATCGATTGATAAGCTGCCTCATCAACGGATGTACATAGCTTGGATATCCGTTGATAAGTTACAAAACTTAATCTTGTGCACATATGTTTTTCAAAGTGTTTTATGGGTGTGTATATCATCAAGGACAACATAATTCCTAACACTGATGACATAAACTTTGTATGCAATTCTTTCCATAGAGTAGCCAAGAAAAATTCATTCAAATGCTTTTGCATCAAACTTTCCAACATATTCTGAATTATCCTTCAGTACAAAGCATTTGCTTCCAAAAGTATGAACATACTTTAGAGTAGGCTTCTTTCCAGTCATCAAATTGTAAGGTGTCTTTCCAGTGTTTTTGTTGATGAGGGTTTTGTTCTGGATATAGGATGCAGTGCTCACAGCCTCAGCCCAAAAACATGTAGGCATCTTTGCATCAAGCAACATTGTTCTAGCAGCCTCAATTAGAGTTCTATTCTTTCTTTCAACAACTCCATTTTGTTGTGGAGTCCTTGGAGCTGAGAATTGTTGAGAAATGCCATTCTCTTTGCAAAATGCTTCCAAGTAAGGCATTTCTGAACTCTGTTCCATTATCACTTCTCAATGCAATCACACTTGCATTGTTGGCCTTTGCTTCCTTGTCAACTTTCTTTATGTGCTCAATGATTACTTGTGGAGCCTCATCTTTTGATGCCAGAAATTCTACCCATGTATACCTTGTAAGGTCATCAACCATCACCAAGGCATACTTCTTTCTTCCTAGTGACATAATATTGACAGGCCCAGACAAATCCATATGAATTAGTTGCAGGGGCTTGGTTATTGATGTCACTGTATTTGACTTGTGGCTTGATCTTTTCATCTTTCCTTTTTTGTGACAGCCCCAAATCCGGGGTCAGGGATTTGGTCGTCACGCGGAAATCCTTAATAACAAATCACCTATTTAACCACATTAAACCATCTGTAGTCATTAATAATTGAGTTACAACATTTGAGACCCCAACCACCAAGCATCTTTTAGGTTATAGGGCTAGAAACAAGAATGAAATCCTTACTACTAGTATAACTTCGTTGAGAAGTACACCCGCAAGTAGTACTGTTTTGTGCAAAGTAACATATATATTACACATCAATATACTTACATATAACTTACTCCACCTATAACTTTCTAGATCATATCGTCTTCATAAGGGCACACTACCCGCTTCATCTAAGCCATGCAGATAACCTCGTCCGGCTACCTTCCACTGAAAAGTTAATAATTGAAAACAAGCAAGTATGAGCGAAAGAATTGCTCAGCAAGTTATTACTAGAGTTTAAAAAAATATCCCATCATGTGCATGGGTTTGCAACATTCAACTGATACTTAATATCATTCTTGAAACATTTATAACCACGAAATTCTATAGGGAAAGTATAATGTTTGAAAATAACATCAACTGAACAATATACCACTATAATATAAAAGATGTCGTTACAAGGTAATTAAATAGATTATTACCATAAATAGTCACATCTTGTTTGCGCAGTAATACACCAACATAAACTTGCTGGTTATTCAATATGAAATCACTTACTTATTGATAATATAATATCAGTTTCTCTACTATAACAAGATAATAATCAATACATCATCTCAGTATAATGTCTCAAAATAATATAACATTTGAAATAAATCTCTCAATATGATCTTTCCATTTTCCTTTTTCAGTATACAAATCTGAAAACCATTATCAATTCTTTCTTTTAAGTTTTGGGGATTCTGCTAGCGCCAGATACGTAGGACGATGATCAGTCGCCTGACCGTACCTGCTCTCTGTTTACTACTAGTAGAAGGGATGATCCTACCTGGTCATCAACCCTGGAGGAAGGCTACCTGTTACATCCTCCTTCGGCAACTCTTGGGCCGTAATAAATATTGAGTGCTGGACTGTGCCGCACACAGCCTCTTACGCTTTTTGTTGCAATCCCCCTTTGTCAATCAATATTCCATTGATACCAATACCATTCCACATTTTTCCTTTACATTTCCGTTTCCACTTTCATTCACATATGTCATTTCCATTTCCATTTATCATCACCTTTAAAAAATATATATATATGTCATAATACTTTGATTATGACTCGACATCTCCTCTGTATTCAATGAAATCAAATACGCTCTTATATACATAAAATATTCCATCTATTTTAAAAATATTAAATAATAATCAAATAATATTTATTAAATCACAACTATTTAAAAAGAATATTTTTAACATAATATTATAAATCATATAACCCTAGATAACAACTGATACCATTCCTTCATATCCTTTTGAACATAAAGCATGTTCGCTCTATTCATAATCATATCTATATATCCATATTCATAATCCATAATCCATATCCATCTCTCTTTAATTCCCAAAATTAGGAAATAAACTCTTAATAATATAGTAACAATAGAATCACATATCTATTCCATGAAATCATTTTTTTTAAGGTAAATACTTTTCCAAAGTAAAGATAGAAGAAATCTTGCAAATATGGACTGAAGTCTTATTCCACACATTTCATAAATTTCAAAATAAATATACTCTGAACGATAGAGTATGTATAAATAAACTTGCCTCTGGTCCTTAGCACCAAACGGAACACCGCGAATAAATCCTTGGCGTTTCGCCCAAGCAGTTCCATGAACTTTACACGACGCCTCGATCCTTCCTTTTTGATACACGTTGCTCCACTTGATCACGCCCTAACGGTACTGTAATTGTTACGAGTACGTGTCAGTCCTACCGCGTATCTCGAGTAGACACCACTCGGAATTACCACTAAGTCACATAAAGTCAAACTATAGGTGTCCTCCCTATAATTGACTACTCTATTACCACTTAATGCACATAACACACTTATATCCATTTAATAGACTTAAACCAATTTAATATATCATCAAAACACGATTAATCCTCGAGACAACAATTAACCCTCGAAATAATAATTAATCCTCGAATTAACACCTAAATAAAAAAATTAATCCCCAAGACACAATTTAATCCTCGAAACAAATCCCTTGACACGTATATACATAAACAGTTAACCCTCAAGCATGCCTTTAGACGATTGAAATCAAATAAGTTAAATAAATTAAAATGCAGGGGATTTTTTTAGAAAATTTCGGCATGAAGTATTCGTAAATAGGACTATTCCCCTGTTTTTCAATTCACAATCCAACTGTGTAACCACCAAGGAAAAATCAAGCTGCCTCAATTTGCAGCAACATGAAAGTAAACAAGTAAGAAAAGTACCCGCCCAGACATGCGGCACCTCAACATGTAAGGAAAATAAACTAACAATTTATTCTTTCTATAGACCACATTTGAAAACTATACAACCAGTAAATATATTCTTATTATAAGAAAACTTTCGACATCCACCAATAGTTCTAATTTAACTTACCTAATTTAACCCATATACATGACCAATAACCATTAAACCACATATAGACCAACACCAAGTAATTACCAAATAAGACATCCTACACTTACTATGACTCGACCTATAGCATGTAGCACATAGACATTTACAACTAGTAAAACCATATAACTCCTCATATTATCCGACAATTAATAATTAACCACTAACGACCACTAAGCTCGAATATATTATCGAACCTCATCTTAAACCCTCACATTCCTTAAACCGTGTTTGTACATGTCGCTATGATTTTAACTTGCCCACATCCTCAATATTAACTCATAAATAGATGACCATATCTTTTAAGCCACATGCTTATTTGTTTTACACTTAAACATTTCGTTTTCAAATCTCATTGATTCTAAACGTTATTAAACTTACGCGAATATATTTTCTACAGAAAATCGGGCATGACCTATTCATAACTTGGACTATGCCCGGTGTAACAACACCTCAATTACCAATTCAAATCAAATCAAGACAACCACAAACCATCAACAACATCAATCAATATCCAACACAAACTCCAACCACAATTCACCTTTCATTTTCAACTATAACACCTTAGTAATCCTACAATAAAACATTTACTATCAATCCATTGTATACCAAACTTGGTATCCAACTAAATAAGATCAAAACTAACAACTTTAATTTATAAACCCCTTTCAAATAAGGTATTTAACTTACTCAAAACAATATTCCAAAACAGGGCAACAAATCTGCCACCACTGCGCACACTATCCTCAAACATTTTTAATAAATTGAAAAATACTCATTTTTAAACAAATCTTTTTCTGAAATCTTTATAATTCTTTCATTTATCCTCAATAAAAGTTTCAATCCAATTTACAGAGTTTAACTAGGTGAAACATAGTTCCAAAGTGCGAATCCCGAGAGGTTCGGGTGTCCTGCGCGGGTTTCACTAAAACATCGTTTTCTCCTTACTCGTTAACTCAAACGATGCACCGTTTTCTCCTACACAAACTAGACTCCGAATAGAACAACTTTCATGAAGACACCACTGCCCAGAACAGAGCACAAATGGTTCGAATTTCACTGGCAAGAACAGACAGTAGCTGGGCAGATTTCCTGGACAGTTTTTACTCTTAAACAATATTCATCTTTAATCCATCATTTCACTAATCCATCAAGCAATAATACCCTTCTCAAAGACTCCCCAAAATTAGTCATAACATCAATTATAATCAAACATAAACAACCATGACAAAAACTTAAGAATTATGGGTCATACCTCTTAATCAACCAAGGAATAAATCCAAGCCACTATTCATCATCTTCTCCACTTTTCTTCATCTTCTTCTAAACTCTTTTCTTTTCAATGGCAGCATATGGAAGCAAGCAAGGATGGGTAATATGCATGGACTCCTATACTTTTCTTCATCTTCTCTTCTTCATCTCTCTCTCTCTCTCTCTCTCTCTCTCTCTCTCTCTACATTTCTCTCTACTCTTCTCTCCTTTTCCACTTTTTATTGCCCTCGACTAATTCTAGAAAGTGATGGAAGCTTGCTTATGTTATGGGCTTTTGGCCCAAAGAAAACATTACTACTTATCCTTAATTCACCTAAATACTCCATGCTAAAAATAAAATTTTTAAACCAACACTTTAATTGGTAAAAATACAAAATCTAGCATAATTAAATACTACTTTATTTTTAAAGATTTGTGGAGAAAGAATTAGAATTAAATCTCAATTTTCTAAATTTATATGTATTTTACAAATATTAATAATTTATAAAAAAAACAAATCATAAAAATAATAATTGTGATTCATAAATCACAATTTACTGGGCTTTATAAAAATACTTCAAATAGTATTGTTTTAGTAAAACCTCGAATTCTTGATTATATATATTAATCGAGTAATTTCTGTAAATCCTTAAATAATTAAAATAATCATTAACCACAGATTTTAAAATCTCCAATTATTCAGTAATTTAAAATAAAATCTTTACTAAATAAATCCACACTTCAAAATTAAACCTTTTACCCAAATTAACTATTGACTCGAGATATCTACTGAGTCAATAAGATTTTTAAAAAGAACCCGGTTCCACTCAACCGAAGAAAATTAAATAATCCACTTTTGAAATTCCTTGAACTGGAATAATGAACAATAAAATAAAATTACAAAATTTCCTCCTCATTTTAGGAAAATCATTATTAATCTTAAAATAATAATAAAATCATTCTCTGAAATTTGAGTTATTACATTTTTGACAAGCCTCACACACTCCTTCTTGACAGAATTCAAGTGTGGGCATGCCTCTCACTAACTCTCTTTTGACTAGAGAATTAATGGCTTTGAAGTTCAAGTGTGATAACTTCTTGTGCCACAACCAACAATCTTCACTTGATGCCTTTGAATAAAAGCAACAAACTTTGTCCTTGCTTGCAGAGTCCATATTGGCTACAAACAGGCTTCCTTTCCTTACTCCAGATAGAGCAAAGTCACCAGTCTTCTTGTGGGTGATCAAACATTCATCTTTGTCAAAATTCACTTTGAATCCTCTATCAGTAAACTGACCAACACTTAGTAGATTATGCTTGAGTCCCTTGAGGCCTTGACTAGTGCTACATCTTCAATGATGACATTACCAACTTTCAACTTGCCATATCCCAATGTGTTACCCATGTGTCATCTCCAAAAGCAACCATTGGGCCAACCTTTTCCTCATACTGTGATAGCAGGGCCATATCACCAGTCATGTGATTTGAGCATCCACTGTCCAAAATCCACATGACCTTCTTTTCATTTTCTTTGCCCTACAAACACAAAGGTATTCCTTCTCCTTTGGTACCCAAACAAGTTTGGGTCCATGTGACTTAGAAACAGTTTTATCATTAACAACATGCTTATTAACTTTCTTGGTGTTAGTCTTCTTGTCACTGTTAGGAGTCTTAGAACCTGAGATTTCAGATAGGTGACAGAAGTACCTTCCTAGCTCTAGGAGGACTTGAAGACTTTGACCTTGTGTAGTGTGTGTGAGAATTGTGACTGATATAACCATCAATGAATTGCCTTCTCAGATTGAAACAGCTAGTCATAACATTCATATTGCATGGCATACAGTCAAATTTATCACAGAATGGAGCATCTCTATGTCTTAAAGGCACAGAACAATCATAGAAAGGTTTAGGCACACTAACAACAGGTTTCTTGCATGCATGAGTTAAATGATTGGTACTGAAACAATTTTGACAAGTTTTCCTAGGGGCATTTGGCATATAAGCATAGTTATTATCTTTGTTAATCCCTAGTTTGCCATTTCTGTTCTGTTTCTTCTTAGTCACTTTCTTCTCAGATTCATTCTTACCAGCTGGAACAAACTTCACAAACTTCTCAGTTCTAGGTCTACTTCCTACAGGCTTCTTTGCTCTTGGCTTGACGCTCTCACTCTTAGAGGATGCTGGTTGTTCACTAGACTGTGCCTCATCCTCATCATTCAACATTTGCTTAATGAGTAAGGCATCCTCATCAATTTCAAATGTTGATTCTTTAAAAATTGGAGACTCAGCCTTTTTCAAAATGTGAGGCACTTCCTCCTGAACAACTATGTCATCTTCAATGACAGCATAGCCTTTCTTCTGTTTAAGAGTACCATAGTCAAGTCCAATGGCAGCCTTGGGTTTAGCTTGGATTTTCTCATGGTAGGATTGCAATAGACTAGATGAGTTCTTAAAGGTTTTCAGTTTGAATTCATTTTCAGCTAGTTCATCCCTAGAGCCTTTTCAATCTGACTAGCACATAGAACCTTATTCTGTAGATATTCAACTTCATTCTTAAGGTTTTCTACTTGCATAGCAGTTAGCTCAAGTTCCTCATTCTTTTTTATTAACAGTTCATTTCTAGTAGACAGTTTAACAATTTCCTCATTAGCAGCAGTCATACTAGTATGAATATTAAACATTTCAACAGATAGTTTTTTTTTTTTTGCTAATTAAAAATTTATACCAAAAGGAACAACTGATACAAATCTAGGGGCATACCCCGCGAATCAACATCCAACCATTATAGCAAACAACATAACATGATACAAAGAATAAGAAGGTAAACCCTACTCAACTACGACGGATGTACCAGACCTATTCTTTTACATGGTAAATAAGATGATGGTCGGGTATTTCCGAACCCAAATCTTAAACAGGCTACAAGAGAACAATTTCTCGTGCACTATGCGCCTGATCTCACTACTAACAACAGAGGTTGGATTGCCAGGGCCAGAGTTGTGCATGCGGTAGTTACGTTCCTTCCAGACATGGTAGATAGTTGTGCTGAAAAACAGTTCAGCAATTGTTTGCTCCTTTGCCCCCAACTGTCTACTAACACAGTTACCTAGTTGACAGTTGGACCATAGTTGTTCAATCATATTCTTATACTCAGAAACAGACATGTCTATGGTAGTGAGTGATGGTACCAGAGAGTCTGATGAAGATGTGTCATCCTTGGAATTGGCCATCAAGGCATAGTTGCAAAATCCTTGCTCTTCTTCATCACTATCATTATCATCCCAACACTTTCGGTCAGCTATGTAGGCCTTGCCTGGTGTTTGCTTTTTGAGAAGGGCCTCATACTTAGCTTCAAGCTTTAGATGAAATTCTTTATCCTTCTTTTTAGGCTTCTTGCATTCACTAGCAAAATGCCCTAGGTCATTGCCACTACACCAAATAAGGCCTATTGCAACATCAATATGTATTTGTGTTACACAAAGTGTTACAATAGACACAAAACTTGGTAGTCTATTGCAATATTTTTAAAAATGTTGCAAGAAATACGAAAAGTGTTGCAAACAAAATGATATTTTGAAATTTTATAACAATTGCAATACTTTAGCAAAAGTGTTACAATAGATGATCCAATTTTGCAACACTTTGATCAACTTGACCGAAATTATAAGCGGGAGTTCAATTTTTCAGTGGCGGACTTTACCAAAATATTTTCGCGCCAAAAATTTTATTACACAAAAATTATGTTTTATTTCACAGAAACACATCTCTCATATCTCACTCTCTCACAAACCTCACTCTCAGATCTCACTCATCTCTCTCGTCCTCGCCTCTCTCGATCGACCTCACCTCTCTCGACCATCTCTCCCTCTCTCATCTCTCTCACTCATCTCTCTCACTAATATCTCACACCTCTCTCAAATCCCTAATTCAAACCGCAAAACCCCAAATCGATTAGATCGAGAAAAGTTGGATTGAAGATTCAACTAAAGCATTAATTCAAGGTAAATTACCCAAATTCAAGGTAAACCGCAAGAGTGTGGTCATCTACTTGCTGCCAAACAGGTCTCTCTCTCTCTCTCTCTCCCTCCCCCATCTCTTTCCCCTCTCTCTCCCCTCTTTCTCTCTCTCTATCTCTCCCTCTCTTGTGTGCTCAGTTAATTCCTCGTTGGTGTGCTATTTGTTCGTAATTTGTTGGAATTGTAATGAGGTAACTCGTAAAAGTGTGAAATAAATTAGTTTAATTGAGGTAATTCAATCTGGAAAGACGAGGCTTAGAATGAGGATTGTTTTTTCTTGTTTCTCATAAAAGTCTTGATTTTTATGCTATTTTTACGGTGGAATGGATGTATTGCCTGTGATTTGTTAGGTAAAGGTAGTTTTATGATTTGTTAGGTTTGACATTTTTCACAGAGTATGCACAATATATTGTATCCTTGCTAGTCTAAAAGAAAACTTTTGAAGTCGATATAGATTGAATGGAACTTTATACTTAATACAAGTACACTTTGTTCATTGTGTTATATCCCACTAGATTTCTCAGTGAATGTAAGTGTTCTAATAAGAATTGATAATATTTTCAGGTTACGCCACTTTTCTAGTCCTTCAGTTATTGTGTTGTTTGAAAATTTTCAGTGTGGCTCATGTACAAATCACTCCCGTTTATTAAGAAGAACCTCTATGAAGGATTGTTTGCTGGCCTCCCTTTTAGCTTTTCAGCATTCGTTCTGGTATGCACTACTGCACATGTCTTAAAATAAGACCTGGTTGATAAAACTAGAACTAATATATACATATACATAAAGATCAAGTTCTTTTTCTTGCTACTGTGGCTTGTACTGATTCAATATTTTTATAATATTTATGCAAGGTTGAGCCTGATGAGATTAATGCTTTGGCTCAATTGATGACTTGGAAGACTGCTGTGGCTAACATCCCTTATGGAGGAGCGAAGGGCGGGATCGGATGCAAGCCTGGAGAGTTAAGTAAGTGAACTGGAACGCCTTACTCGCGTTTCTCCTAAAAAAATACAATATCTTATTAGAGATCAAACTGACGTTCCAGCACCAGACATGGGTACAAATGCTCAGGTTCTGTAATCCCCTATGTAAATGTTTCATTTGTATCTGGCATAGTCTCGAGTTAGCTGTCCTTTTAGTTAAATGAAATAGTATTATTTTGGGACATGAACAGACTATGGCATGGATTCTGGACGAGTATTCAAAATTTCATGGTCATTCGCCAGCAGTTGTCACAGGAAAACCATTAGTAAGTGCAGAGCACAGATTTTAGACAACATGAATTCAAATAACATCATTAATCCCTTCCATCACAGATTTATGCTATTAAAACCTATGCTTGGTGTACATATTTTGGGATACTTAGTTATCTGACATATGCATTGGATTGTATTGTTTCCTTTATTGACTATATTACACAGTACACACCGAAAATTCAGACAAGTTTGGACTTGATCCAAAGAAAAGAAACGAAACAAATATTTCTTGTAATTGTTTAGATTAATATTGCATCTTTATATATGTTAATAATTTTTACAATTTAGATTAATATTGCATCTTTATATATGTTAATATTTCTTGTTTCATTGCTTGATTTATTTATATTTTAACCATTTTGAATGTTTTAACTTAATTTTTGTCAACAATTTGCAGTTTTCAATGTTTGGATCATTAGTAACATTTGGAGCTATGATTGCTTCCTTTACATGTGGCAGTATTATGGATTTTATGGGCGAAAAGGGGTATGTTGATTTTGTGAATTCACTGTGGCCTGGTTTATAACCTAAATAATTGACAAGTCTTGTTTTTTCTTGTCTCATCATTCAAGGCAAGTCCACGTATCCGCTTCAACAAAGACGGATCACTTTTGGCAGTCTCCGCCAATGAAAATGGGATCAAAATCTTAGCAAATTTTGATGGTAGTCCAAAAAAAAAACTGAAGGACCAAATACAGAGCTAGTTTAGAACGAATAGGCCATTATTATGTCTTTTGTGTATCGGTGGCTGGTGGATTTTTGCATCCTTTTCTCTGAAATTATTTGTATTTATTGTTAATAAAGGGTTTCCTGGGACTTAGGTAGGAAGTGTTTGACAAGACATGGACCCGAGTTTCACACTATATTGCGGAAAGGTTTGTCACTCTTCTACTCAAGTTCATTTTTATTTAATCCTCACACCATCTTTTACATTATGTTGTGAAAGTTCTAATTTGGTTTCTGTTTTACATTAAGTATCCCAGTATGTGATATTACTGATCACTAGAAGAATCCAGTTCTGATTTCCTGTTTCAAGTTTTTGACTTTATCCACATTTATTACATTCGAAAATGGTTTGCATATCGCAGGTTAAATCTGCCATCCTAGCTAAAACATCAAAGTTAGTTTGGCCCAGAATTCTGGTGAAATACAGTCTTGCCAACTTGTCAAGGTCCAATTGCTAGTTGAACTTGTCAGGTGAAATTCAAACCAGCATCCTGTTTATTTTTTAGAAATATGTGTTCTTGGAAATCTCTGTTTATTCCAATTACTTGTCCATTTATACTAAAAGGTTATTATCAGAAATGCAATGCTTCTTTCTTCAGCCAAGAGCTGTCTTGCATCAAAAATCGTACCATCTTATATTTGCTGCCAAATAAGTTCTTATATTATGTTGAGAGCATCAATTATGATAATCTTACCATTAGGATTGTCGATCCTGGCATTCGGAAGAACAACTCTTTTTCTCTTCTTAATTCTTTTGAAGAGGCCTATTTTTCGTTAAATGGAAAAAGACCTTTAAGTGAGCTTAATCAGCCATTAACAATGATAGATTATCCATGTCCTGTAAAATCTACCCGATTCATGAATATGAGCCCACCAAATTCTTTTTCATTTTCTGATTCAGTAATGGGAAAGTATTATGTTTATTCTTATTCCTATATAGTGGCCGGAAAATTTTATGTGCCAGAGATTGAGGACAATTGCAGGACTAACAAGGTGGCTTGGGTCTCAAAGTCAGATGGGGGTGACGTCTTCTCTAATATGTCTGAAATTCATGATGCTCTAGTTTATGGATTTGAACTTCCGTGGAGTTACTTGTACTACCTAAACTGTATAATAGCTCACAATGGCCGTTGCTTTACCGATAACCCGGATCATCATTACTGGTATTGCAGAAACTACAACCAGTGCTACCTCGAAGTACTAAGCTCGTACCATCTTTCAATTTCGTGTGAGTAAAACACATGACCCCTGTCACTTTCTTACATATATATCCAAAAGTTATATATCTTTAGTGCTCTTTCAGTCACTCTTTTGCTTTACTTAAACAAATTAACAACATACATGATAATATAAAGGATTCTGATGATGCAGGTTTTCGCCAGATATGGAATGATTTTGTGGACTTATATGGTGGGTACAATTTTTGCTTTATTTAACACTAGAAAGAAATATCAGAATTCTTGTTGACTTTGTTTCTCTATGTTGGTTGCCCTGCAGGCAGAGATTTCCAAGAACACATTGGTTAGATGACAATGATCACGGGGACAATGAAAGTGATGAATGATGATCAGTACTTAACTACTTATATTTTCTATGTGTGTAATTTTGGTAGTAGAATGGTATTTTGAGAAAGACTAAGTTTAATGTAGAATTGTATTGTAAGTCGACATGTGTTTCGACTTTAGACAAAGTAGTACTATGTTTGTGTTGTATTGACATATGTTTTGTTTGATTTTTCATTTGGGGAATTCGAAATGTCATTTATGGTTTGATATGCTTTTGTGCATGGTATATTAAAATTGCAGACAGGACACTGCAATATGGACTAATAAAAAGTGTTACAAAAAAGTGTTGCCAATAAAATCTAAAAGTATTACAATAGAGATAAAAATGTTGCAGATGAATGTTGTTAAAAAACCAAAAAAACATTGCAAAAGGCACTAAAATGTTGCATTAAAATGTTGCAATAAACTCATTTTTTAACATTTCAAGTCAATTAATGTTGCAAAAAAGTGTTGCATTATTCTGTTGTAACACATTAAAAATGTTGCTAAAACATGTAAAAGTGTTACAACAAACTACAAAAACTCTTATTGTAACACTTTTACCAAGTGTTACAATACGTCCGAAAAGCGTTGCTATAGAAGGCATAGGCAACGCCGACAAATGCAACGCCGAGTTTTAGAAAAAGCGTTGCATAAACATCTATTGTAACACTTTTGGGGCCTAATATTATACTTTTTTTGTGTTGCAGCAGCCCATATTTGGTGTAGTGTGCATCTATAACATCTCACAGATGACCTATCCACATAGCCAGTTTTGAATTTACTCTTGTTTGGCTTCACAGGTGCTTTACTCTTGCTGAATGAATGGTTTTGGGGTTTAGGTTTGAAGGGTTGGTTCCTCTTGAATCTGATGTTTGGAAATTTTCTGGCCATGAAAGCATATGAGGTGTTTTCCATGCCATCTAGCTCTTCAAGAGTATAGAACTCTTCCTCTTCCTTCTCCTCAACATGTTCATTTACTTCAGCTTCAGTTTCTTCATCATCCACTATCTCCTTTATTCTCAGCTGACTTGTAGATGCTTCTAGGTCTTGAACAGATTTGTTGACAATCAAGGCACATGATGTGTTTACCATCCTGCCTTGGTTGGCCTCAACAGGTTCACTTACTTCAGCTTCAGTTTCTTCATCATCCACTATCTCCTCTATTCTCAGCTGACTTGTAGATGTTTCTAGGTCTTGAACAGATTTGCTGACAATCAAGGCACATGATGTGTTTACCATCTTGCCTTGGTTGGCTTGGATAGCCCTCTTCTGAAGCAACTCAAGCTCATGGGTCTTTAAAACCCCATAGAGAACATTATATGTGACTTTTTTCAAATCTCTTTCCCTTAGAGAAATGACCCTCTGCTCTAGGTGGTTTGGAGAAGACAATAGAAACTTCATATTCAGTTCTTTAGTGCTGTAAACCTTTTCATTCATCTGCAACTCAGTAACCAGCTTGTGAAATCTCTCAAACATATCAGTAATGCTTTCCTTGGGCCGTGCCATGAAAGATTCATACTGTGTGACCAGTATCTCTTTCATGTTTTCTCTGACCTCCTCTAATCCTTCACATAAAACCTCAATATGATTAACATTGACATATCCACATTTCTTTAGCAGAAGTGCAAGACGCTATAATTGCAAACATTGACATATCCATTGAGTCTATGATTAACAGCATGAGGTGACTATCAAGAGCAACCATATCCTTTTCTGATTTCGTCCATTTGGATGGTTCCTTGGCCACATAAGATCTTGGAGTAGTTGTAGTTCCAATAGTTTTCTCCTGAATCTCCTGTTGTGGAACAAAGGGACCATTCTTTAGAATCTCAGGATACAGAGGATGAGAAGCTTTGATGAACAACATCATTTTTATCTTCCAGAGATTGAAATTCTCTTTGTCAAAATTAGGGACCTTCACCGTTCCTGTTGTCTTTGGTGTATTCGAACTCATGATCGTTTTCTGTTTTGATCAACAGCCTGCTCTGATACCACTTGTTGAGTATTGAAAACAACTAAAGAATACGGGGCGGGGGGGGGGGGGTGAATGGATTCTTGAACTTTTCTTGTTCTTGAATCTGTGTAGTAAGATATGAGCTTGTGTGTGCAGATGTGTAGGTGCGGATAATAAACAACACAAGACATGATATCACTTTAATCTAATATTTTATTAGATAAAGATTTGCTACAACCTATGAATACAAATGATAGTACTCTCAGCTTCGTTTTTCTCAGAGAGATGTGTTCGTGAATGTGTATGAAAAACTTAACTTCTAAGGAAGTGAGGATGTATCCTTATAGAACATGGATACAAC
Source organism: Kitagawia praeruptora (assembly GCA_037693485.1). Lineage (NCBI taxonomy): Eukaryota > Viridiplantae > Streptophyta > Magnoliopsida > Apiales > Apiaceae > Kitagawia > Kitagawia praeruptora. Next base: position 80,132,621 of record CM075354.1, read on the forward strand.
CTACTTACTACAAATAAGGTAGCTAACCAAATTACTTTCTAGTCTGTCTATCCTTTTTGAGTAAGCATCCAAACGGCTATAGATTTGACTTTGCAAAGCTTGTTTAGATCCACTTCTTTAGCTCTTTGTCTCTAGTACATCTCTCCAAGCTTCTTTGTAGGCTTTCCAAAATACATTACAAATTGTGGTCCATAAAGTACTTTAGCTTGTTGCAGGTTTCTGTCTTGTACAATTCTCCAGTAGTTTGTCTCCAGGTATCCATTCGAGAAGTGTCTAAGTAACTTATTCGAGAACTATCATTCGATAACTCTGAGTTCTCGAATAGTACAATCTTGACATATTGAGTCACTTCTCGAATAGTCTTATCTCCAGGAATCCTTGAGTTGTCGAATGGAACACTTGACTTGTCGAATCCCTGAGATGTCGAATAGCTTTCTGAGTCCTTGAGATATCGAATTGAACTTTGACTTGTTGACTCTTTGAGAACTCGAATACCACTTTGACTGGTTGACTTCTTGAGTTCTCGAATAGAGTATTAGACATATTGAATCTCTGAGATATCGAACAATGTATTTAGAGATATCGAATAGTGTCTTTTGAGATATCGAATCCCTGACTTCTCGAATGCTAGACTTCTCGAATATAACAAACATACTTCTCGAATTGGTACTTAGGCAAATTCTTCATTTCTTCAAATCCCAACTGTGATTATTTGGTAGTCTTGTTCTTCAAGCTTGAGGCATGAACCTTGGAACTTCTTTCAAGCATTATTCTCAGACTTTTAAGTACAATTACATAGATAGGAGTTGATGCCTGTTACAAGTACTAAACAAGTAGAAACTCTACAACTAGAGGTTCGCTCAGTTAAGAGGTCATATAAGTAATACAAAGCATTACAAACAATTAGGCTTGTTATTAGATGTATACAGACATGCCTCTGTGACTAACATATTTTATTAATAATTTAAAAATATGGTGTGATATTTTCGGGTATGTATTCTAAGATTTGTTGTAAATTAAAAAGGTAACGTGTTTTAATTAGAAAGGAAACATTAATGATTGAAATATATGATACGATTGATCTTTTTAGGTGTTTATAAATGGAATCTTCAACTAAAATTAAATGTGAAAAAGGCAATAGACTAATTACCATTAATTATATTATGTTATTATTTATTTTAGGTGCTATATTTTTCTGGAAAATTATGGTGTGATATTTTTGGGTATATATTAATGATTGTAAGATTTGTTTTAAATTAAAAAGGTAACATGTTTTAATTCGAAATAAAATATTAATGATCGAAAGATATGATACGATTGATGTTTTTAGGTGTTTATAAAAGGTAATATTTTCAACTAAAAGTAAATGTGAAAAAGGCAATTGGCTAATTACCATTACTTATAAGATTTTATTATTTATTTTAATAATTAGGATAACCAAACCGACAAACTTTCAATCTTTCGGCTTTAATATAGTAGTATCGATACGTATTTTAATTGGAAAAGGTAATCAGCTGCTTAACATTAATTGTATCATTTTTTATTTATTAATTAAGATAACTGTACCTAAACCAAACCGATAAAATTTTCAATGTTTCAACTTTAATATAATAACTACCTTATAACCCATGCAATGCATAGGTTTCTTGTATTACGTTATAAAATTTATTTAGTATTACAATTATGTTTTTATATAATCATTAATTTTAATATTTTTTTAAATTTTAATTTGATATAATTTAATATACTCATTTACGAATTTTACTAATGCTTCCTTATTATAAACAACGTTTATGATTTTTAATATATTTTATTAATAATTGAAAAATATGGTGTGATATTTTCGGACTATATTTTTATTGAAAATTATGATGTGATATTTTTGGGTATGTATTAATGATTGTAAGATTAATTTTAAATTAAAAAGGTAACGTGTTTTAATTCGAAAGAAAATATTAATGAACTGTTTTTAGGTATTTATAAAAGGTAATATATTCAACTAAAAATTAAATGTGAAAAAGGCAATCAACTAATTACCTTTAATTTTATTACTAAAACCACTAATCGCAAAAGTCTTGTCTATGTGACATGGTGTGATTGTCTTTTGTCATTTTGTGATTTGTCTTTTGTTATACACGTAATTCTATCAAATGGATGCTACAAACAACCTGCTAAATGCTTTCAACAATATCTCTTTGGAGGATGAGGAAGAGGGTGGTCTGGATCTAATATCTGAGGAAACATTGGGGAATGAACAATTAATCAGTAATTTCGATGCAAAGCTATGTGTGGTGGCTCGTTTCCTATCAGATGGTCACGTAGATTTCCCTGCAATGCAACAAACACTAGCAGCTCTATGGAAACCAGGTATGGGAGTTTACATCAAAGATTTGGAGCCTAATCTTTTCTTATTTCAGTTCTATCATGAAGTGGATGTAAAGAGAGTAATGGAGGGTTGGCCATGGTCTTTTAATAGAAGAGCATTGTTAATGCGTCGCTTAATAGAAGGAGAAAATCCCCTGAGCGTTGAATTGAATACCATGGAGTTATGGGTACAAATTTATGATCTTAAAGTGGGATTCATGTATGAGAAAATACTTATAGAGGTGGGTAACAATATTAGGAAATTTGTAAGTTCATGTCCTACCAATTTTCATGAAGTCTACAGAGAGTATCTCCGAGTACGTGTCTCCATTGATGTTACTAAACCCATTAAACGCAGAATGAAGATCAAGAAGGCAGCTGATGATTGATATTGGATAAATTTCAAGTACGAGAATATACCAATGTTCTGCTTTATCTGTGGTTTGCTAGGTCATTCGGAAAAATTCTGTGGACGATTATTCGAAACACCAGAGGCAGAAATTGTTAAACCATACGGACCTTGGTTGAGAGCTCCTTTTAGAAGGCAAGTCAAGCCCATTGGAGAAAAATGGCTTCGTAATGGTGTAAGCAGTGGTGGTCGGAAGTCAGAATTTCAGTCACAGGCCGGTGGTAGTAGCAGCAATCAAGATCCATATGTTCCTCCACGAAATCAGGGAACAGTTGGAAGGGGAGAGATTCCTGGTGATAATGTTTTTCAAAAAAACCAAATGGGCGGGAATGGAGAGATAAGGAATGTTTACAATAAGGATGCTACAATCACGCTAACAAACCAACGTTCTGATGCAATCATCATCGAAAATAAAAAAAGGCACACAAGTGGAGAATTGGATCAGGATAATCAAATGGGCCTGTCAAATAAGGTCTTATTGGACACGGATGGGGATGAAAACATGAATGTTGAAACAAGCCCAGTTAGTACTCAGAACCAAAAAAATGGACCAGAGGCGAGTATCTTGCAAGATGCTCGCCTATCACAATGAGTATCATCAGCTGGATTTGCCATGGGCTTGGGACCCCATGGGCTTTGCAATTCCTTAAGGAGATTACTCTCCAAAAGAGACCCAATTATATCTTTTTATGTGAAACTCTTTGTAAGGTGAGGACAGTTGAAAAAGTGCAAGCGATGTTGAGGTTTGAAGGGATGATTTCTGTAGATGCTAATGGTCATAGTGGGGGACTAGTTTTGTTGTGGCGTAATAAGGATGAAGCAAGTCTAAGTTCTTTCAATAAAAACCACATTGACGTAACTGTATCAACAAGGGAGGGTTTTAAGTATAGGCTTACTGGGGTATATGGTGAACCGGATCGTTCAAAGAGACAGGAGACGTGGAGTTTAATAAGAAGTTTAGCTAGTAATAATTCGATGCCGTGGTGTCTGATAGGAGATATGAACAATGTTCTATCTCAAAACGATAAGAAGGGTGGTAGACCCTATCCTCAAAGTTTGTTACAGGGGTTTCAAGAGGTGATCAATGATTGTGATTTAATTGATATGCACCTATGTGGTTATCAATATACCTGGGAGAGAGGGATTGGCACTGACAAGTATATCGAGGTACGCTTAGACAGAGCTTTAGTAACTCCAACTTTTCTGAGTATGTTTAAGGAAGCTAAACTTATAAACCTGGAAGTATCAACGTCAGACCACTGTCCAATTATGTTGGAGCCAGAGATTGGAGTTGTAGTAAACAGAAAGAAAGTGTTCCGTTTCGAAAATGCTTGGCTCAGAGAGCCCATGTGTTATCAGTTAGTTGAAGACGTGTGGAGTGGTAATCAGACTTATTTTTATGATAAACTTCATCTGTGTACAGAAGTCTTATCATAATGGGGAAAGGAAGTCACAGGCAATTTCAAAGGAAGAATAAATCGAAGCAAGAGAATTTTGCAAGCTTTGAAAGGAAGGAGAGACTCTCATTCAGTGACTCTAATTCAAGAAGAAAAAAAGAAGCTTTCGGAAATGTATGCTCAACAGGAAGTTTTTTGGCGTCAAAGATCGAAGCAATTGTGGTTGCGTGAGGGTGATCAGAATAGCAAGTTTTTTCATACTGCTACTAAGAACAGAAGAAAGGCTAATCTCATAAGCTCTTTGCAGGATAGTAATGGCAACAAGGTGGAGTGGGGCACTGGTATTGAAAAGGTAATGGAGGACTATTTTGCTGAGTTATTCACTGCTACTAATACAGAGTGGAATTGTGTTACGAATTGTGTCAATGCAAGAGTAACATCAAGCCAAAATGAATTGTTACTTACAGAAGTTAGTGAAAAAGAGGTCAAGAATGCTCTGTTTAGCATGCACCCAGATAAATCTCCGGGCCCAGATGGTATGAGTCCGGGTTTTTACCAGAAGTGTTGGAAAATAGTGAAAGTAGATGTGGTCACAGTAGTGCGAAGTTTTTTTGAAACAGGAAGGATTGATGAGCAGTTAAGGAAAACGAATATTGCTTTGATTCCAAAGAAGCCAAATCCAGTTAACATGACTGAAATACGTCCCATTTCTCTGTGCAATGTAGTATACAAGATCATCTCTAAGGTGCTAGCGAATCGGTTGAAGGAAGTTATTGATTCCATAATCTCTGAGTCACAAAGCGCCTTCATACCTGGTCGGCTAATTACAGATAATATCATGGTAGCTTTTGAAGTAATGCACTACATGAAACGAAAGACGCAAGGGAAGGATGGATGGATGGCTTTAAAGCTTGATATGTCTAAGGCATACGATCGTGTGGAGTGGGCATATATGGAAGCTGTTCTTTTGAAGTTGGGATTCAATCAAAGAGTGACTAATTTGTTCATGAGCTGTATCAATTCAGTGAACTATAGTATATCTCATGCAGGCAGGAATTTTGGTACTATTGTTCCGGAGAGGGGCCTCTGGCAAGGAGACCCCTTATCTTCATACCTGTTTCTTATTTGCATAGAAGGTTTAACAGCTCTGATCAATGACTTCGAGCGACGTAAGCTGCTAAGGGGTATCAAAGTAGCCAGAACTGCACCAACAATATCACATATGTTTTTTGCAGACGATTCTTATATCTTTTTAAAGCCAATAGTGAAAGTGCTAACAATGTTTTGCAGCTTCTAAAGATGTTCGAGAAAGCCTCAGGTCAACAAATAAACGTGAGTAAATCCTCCGTTTTCTTTAGCAATAATATTTCGATTTCTTTGAGAAGTGAGCTATGCCATCTCCTCAGATTTTCAGAAGCTAATGATCAAAGTATGTACTTGGGTCTCCCTAACATAATTGGTAGAAACAAGTCCTCAGTTTTCGGTTTTCTGAAAGAAAAGTTGCAAGATCGTGTTCAGGGGTGGTGTAATATATAGCAAATTTAGATATTTGATAATAATAATAATAATAATAATAATAATAATAATAATAATAAATTATAATTTGATGAGGAGTAGAATATGGGCTAGGTTATGGGCTAGATTTGAATAATAATAGAAGTTACTTAAATAAAGAACTTTATTAGGATTGTGATTAGGGTTTTAAGTATATTTATTCATAATTCTTATAGAGTCATTAAGATCAAGTTCATTCTATAAATCTTACCAAGGTATGGACCTCTCTTTATCTTATTCCTCGTATTTATCATTCAAATTCGTAATATTTATGTTATATGATTCTGTCATCTTCTAAAATCCGTATTTAATTCGTTATAAGTCGGAATTTAATGATTCGGGACATTCTGGAAAGATCTTTTCGTTTTCTACAACTTGTATTTCACGTACTTTTGTCAAATTTAGAGTCAAACTATGTCAAAAATTGAGTTTTCTACCATCAGTTTTTACAGTTACGGGATTTAACAACAGCAACTTCAAAAATTTCTACAAAATTCAATTTATGTCCGTTTTGGATGATCTTTAATGATCTGAAAAGAAGCTCTTTCAATTTTCTAAAACTTTTATCTTTTGTGTTTTCTGAGATTATTTCTCGAACTATTATCAAACGTCTAAAATATAATCAGATCTCGTTTTCAGAATTGAAATCTGAATCAGAACACGTTTTATTTAATTCCTGATTCGTTATAAATCCGTTTTTGATGAATCTTATGTCTCTGGAACGGGTTTTTCGTCCTCTACAACTTTCGTGTTTTGTGTTTTTCCAGAAAATATCATCTAGAGGGTCAAAATACTAAATTACAAAACTGATCAAGATTAGTAATTTGAATCGTTTCGCGTAATGAAAAATATGTTGTATCCGTATCTAGGATTTGAGAACTAATATTATTATTTTGTAATTAGATCGGGAGCCGAAAGTTTAGTGATATGCTTGTGAATATTGTTAATGTTCTTAATGATTACTTTTCGAGGTACGGATTCTTTTTTTTTTATTCAGCGCTACTCTTAATTAGAAATATTTATAGTTGATTCGTTTTGCTCTCAAATCTATTTGTTTTTGTTTTATCCCGATATGACAATTTTGACTTCTAAAGGTATTTTTAAACCTCTTCCAAATACTCAAATATCTGTTTTGCAGTTTAAAAAAATTATGTATTTATTTGCTTTGAAAAATATTCAAATATATGTTTCGGTGCTTTCTAAAATTGTGAATTTAAATGTTTGCTGAAATATTTGAAATATCTGTTTTATGTGATTTACAAAGTTTTGTGAAAATATTTTAGTTGAACCCTTAGTGATATAGGGTATACCGAGTTAACCAGCTGTAGGGGTACTACAGCCATGTCAATGCGGCACCAGTGACATGACACTTCCGTGACAGTGTGATTGGTCACGGCGTATCCTTCTGATAGCTCAGGTGGCGAGCTTTTGAACATTTTGATATTTGTTTCAGGATACGTGGGTGCACCCAGAGTTTGATTTGATTTGTGATTTGATTTGGCGGTGACGTTGTATATGCCGTACACGTTATCTGATTTGTTGCACGCATTAGGTACCCAATGATGTGTGTATTTGTATCTGTTCTGTTCTGATCTCGGTATGAAATATCATAACCCCTCGTTGCTTCAGCCATGCATATTTTTAAAATAAATGTTTTATTATAAACTGTCAAATATACATAACTATTTTTCTGTTTTATAAATTGTATTCCAAATCCGTACTGGGCAATTGGCTCATGCCGTATTCTTTTTCTGGCAGGTGCTTAGGGGGATATGAGATTGTGTGATGGAGAGCTACCCTTATTCAATTGATTAGGACTTATGAGCTTCTAGCATTATTTAGACTTGAAGACTTATTTAGAGATTTTAGTTTTTCATATTTATTGGCTTGAACTGTAATTTGGAGCTTTAATATTATCCGGAGGTTATTAGACTATTTAATCATTATTTAAAAATTATTTTAGTACTCTGTTGCAGGTTATTGATTTTAGTAATATCTCCTCCCATTTTAGGAAGGGGGTGTTACAGGTGGGACAAGAAATTGTTGTCTAAAGGTGGGAAAGAGGTGCTTCTGAAAAATGTTGCTCAGTCACTGCCTAATTACACGATGGGTGTTTTCTTATTGCCCATAGATTTATGTCAACAGCTCGAAAGACAGATGTGTAAATTCTGGTGGAAGACAGATTCAAAAAAAGACAGAAATATCCATTGGCAAAGTTGGACTAAAATGTGCAAGAGAAAATCAGATGGTGGAATGGGTTTCAGATAGACCTGGCAAAACGGGTGGGTGGGTGGTTTCGTGTCGTGTCATTTCGTGTTTCGTGTACACGGGTGGTTGACACGAATACGACACAAAATCATTTCGTGTACCTAAATCTGGACACGAACTGGTAAAAACACGAAACAACACGAAACGACACGAAAGTACACGAAATTTTTCATGGACACAAAATTACACGACACGAATGTACACGAAAAGTACACGAAACGAAAAAAATAAAAGATTAATTGATTTTTTATTATTTTGAAATATTAATAATTAATTAATTTATACATATTAATTGGTATTATATACTTTTAGTTATAAAATTCAACTATTAGCATTAAATTGTATACTATAAATTATATTATTACAATATATTAATATATATTATAAATTATTATTTTATTTATTTATTTATTTCGTGTACTTCGTGTCGTGTCGTGTACTTGAAGGGTAAACCCAAACCCGACACTAAATCTCGGTCGTGTACTTTCGTGTTCGTGTACTTTCGTGTTCGTGTACTAAAAATGCAAACCAAAACACTAAACTTTCGTGTCGTTTCGTGTCGTGTTTTCGTGTCGTGTGAAAAATTGCCGGGTCTAGTTTCAGAAGTGTGAGGGATTTCAATATATCCCTTCTTGGTAAACAAGGCTGGAGGATGTTAAAGTATCCAGAAAAACTAGTGAGTAAAGTCTACAAGGCTCGATACTATCCTCAAGGTTCTTTTCTTAATGCAAAGATTGGTTCTAACCCTAGCTACATTTGGAGAAGTGTTCTAGAGGCTCAGGCAATTGTTAAAAGTGGTATTGGCTGTAGAGTTGGAAACGGCAAATCTATCAGCATCATGGAGGATCCATGGCTTCCTTCAGAATCTGAGGCCTATCAGAATCTGAGGCCTATGTTCAAACAAATAACATTGCTTTTCAGGGACAAACAGTTTCTTCATTGATGAGTATGGACAGTAACAGCTGGGATTCGGACTTGGTGTTGGATATGTTTGATAGTAGGGATGCAAACATTATCTTGTCAATTCCGGTGAATAAAGATGTCAATGATTCATGGTATTGGCGACGGGAGAAGCTTGGAGATTACTCAGTCAAAAGCGCTTATCTTCTTATGCAGGAGGCAAAGGATAACAGTAATACAAGTGCGAACTCTGGTTTCTGGCGAAAACTCTGGAATTTGAAGATACCACCAAAAATAATTTTTTTTTTTATGGCGAGCTTCCACTAACAGCCTTCCTACAAGGGACATGCTTCGAGTTAGAAGAGTTCAGGTAAATGCTTTATGTCCTGTTTGCAACGAGGTTCCAGAAACAGTGCTACATGTTTTAGTCTTGTGCTCTCACGCTGTATCCAGTTGGGAGAAAGTGGGTAATTCTCAGATTGTGGGCGAAACTAACTCCTTTCCAGAATGGCTTCAGCTAGTGTTTCAACAGAAAAGTAATGAGGAAGTTTGCATCATTGTCACAATCTCTTGGATGTTGTGGAAAAGTAGAAATGATCTTATATGGAATCAACGTAGTATTGAGCCTTCCGAGGTGGTCCAATTAGCACTCCCAGTCCTTAACCAATGGAAAAGTGTTCAAGATCGAACCTTCGACCGTTTTCTGGGATACATGTCTTCTGACGACGGTGATGAACACTGGAGCGTACCATTGCCTAATAGTGTTAAGGTAAATTCTGATGCAGCCATTTTTGAAGATTCTAATTGCTATAGTTATGCATTCATATCTCGAGATCATGAGGGTAATCTGATTGAAGCAAGATCAACATGTGTAAGAGGTCGACCCAATGCAGATTTGGCAGAGGCAATAGGCATTCGAGAGGCTTTAAGCTGGGTGAAAAATAGTGATCATAATGATGTCCGGGTGGAATCTGATTGCTTGCAGGTTGTACAAGCCATTCGCAGCTCCTTCATGTGCTATTCGTACTTAGGGAGTGTGATTCAGGAATGTAGAACTCTATTAGCAAGCTTGAGCAACAAAAACGTGAAGTTTAGGTTTGTTAAGCGGTCCGCGAACAAAGTCGCTCACTATTTAGCGAAACAAAATTATTCAGTAGCTGATCGTATTTGGAGAATGGGAGATGTCCATTCCGATTTATATAATGTATTGTCGAATGATTTAAGAAATTAATAAAATCGACTACTTTATGCCAAAAAAAATAAAAAATGGTAATGTGTTTTAATTCGAAAGGAAATATTAATGATTGATTGATGTTTTTAAGTATTTATAAACGGTAATATCTTCAACTAAAAGTAATTGTGAAAAAGACAATCGACTAATTATCATTAATTTTATTATGTTAATGTTAAAAAGTCAATCGACTAATTACCATTAATTTTATTAGGTTAATCAACTAATTACCATTAATTATATTATGTTATTATTTATTTCAGGTTTTATATTTTTCTTCAAAATTATGGTGTGATATTTTCGGGTATATATTAGCGATTGTAAGATTTGTTTTAAATAAAAAAGGTAACGTGTTTTAATTCGAAAGGAAATATTAATGATCAGAAGATATGATACTATTGATATTTTTAGGTGTTTATAAAAGGTAATATATTCAATTAAAAGTAAATGTGAAAGAGTCAATTGACTAATTACCATTAATTATGTATCTCAACTAAAAGTAAATGTGAAAAAGGCAATCGACTAATTACCATTAGTTGTATTTTATTATTATTTATTTTAGGTGTATTTATTTTTTTATAATGAAAGGTAAATAAGTAAATTCACGAAGTACCAAAAAACTGGTACCAAAAAACTGGTACAAAAAAACTGGTACAAAAAAATTGGTACAAAAAAACAGGTACCAAAACTTTTAATGTTTCGACTTTTGTATAATAGTATAGATGTATAATAATAATATAGATAGTATATATAACAAAATAAATTTAGTGGAAGAAAATAGTGGGTGTAATTAATATTTATATTATAAAATTTTATTATTTTAGATAATTTTGAAATGTAACATCTAAAAAGAAAAGTGTAAGAGTATCTCCAAACCACCCCCACCCCTTAGCTATAAATCTGACGTGGCAGAATTTTTTACCTAATATGCTGAAAAGTTGTCCTCCAACGGTACCAACTGTTAGGCAAAATTTTAGAAAACAAGATACATATCCTCTATATTTAGAAATCCTCTAAAAAATTTACATATCTTCTATTCTTGTGCCACGTCATCTCTGTCTTTAATTTTACATAACCAGGATACATAAACACGGTTGGAGTAGCAAAGATTTTACAATTTATGTATGGGTAAAGAGTTTCTACCTGACACTGTAGGAAACTTTTCTACAGTGTCGCCTTAAAATCACGATTTTTCTGCACATATGATATGCAAACTGATCGTTGAGAGATGGAGAAAAATACAGTGAAGTCAGATTTCAAAAACAAATTCACTAATTGACGGGAAAAATCAAATTAAAAATGGAGGAAATTAGGTGGGATTGTGTGCGTGAGGATGTATTCGATTTGTGTGTGGTGCCCCTAGCGGGGCCAGTCAATGGCCCAGATTTAATTTAAGGCGATACTGTAGAAAAGTTTTCTATAGTGTCAGGTAGAAACTCTTTTTCCTTTATGTATTTGAGGTTTATAAATAATAATAAAATACTATTTTTTTAATTATAGCTAACCATTATAACTAATACCGTTGGAGCACAATCTCTTACATGTTAAGCAAATTTTAGCTAATCATTATTTTATACTACGTATTATTTTACCTAATCATTTTAGCTATTGCTCATGGAGATGCTCTAAAGAAACGAGGGGAAAAAGTAAATGATAAATGCAATAAATGTGATATTTTGAGTTTGGGTCAAGTAAATAGTGCTGACGATTCATCGGGGGAGGGTCAAGTACGAGTGAGGAGGAAACACCATTATATCTCTTTAATTTCAGGTTCCATTGGGTTTAATACTGCAAGTGATCACCTTTACTTTTCTTGAAGCAGGTTTGAATTTTTCTCTTTTAATATTTGCCTTTTACTTAATCCCCATTTTAGGGCTCATTATTTGATTTGGGGTAATATTCTTTCCCTTAACCTTTTTATGCCCTTGCGCATAGTTTTGGTTTTGAACTCATAAAATGGATCCATGTCTAAGCTCTATTTCCCTACACTATATTATCCACTCCCAATTTGTTCTTGTAAAATTTATGCCAATTATTAGTACATGGATGCTTATTTAACATTAGTTATATGGATACGATTTGAGCCTGTCAATACCAGTTACGTTCGTAGTTTGATTTTTCATTTAACGACACACATGTTGTATGCAGAGTACTCTCACCCATTCTTATTCTCTGGTGATATTATTACCTTGCTAATGCTTTATATAGTTATTTCACTTGGTGTAATTGTATATGTTCTATGCATTCTCATGGATAAAAAAGTATTGTTGTTGATCATTGTGTTAAGTTGCCAGGACGAGGCATTACTTGGATCCTATTTTATCTTTAAAAAGTGCTAACTATATGTGCCTAATATAATGTTAGCTTTTATGTTAACTAAGTATGGTAAATGTTGGTCATTGGTATCTTCAGGTGGGATTAGTGTCATGATATTGCTGCTTTTTAGGAAAAGAGAGCTTTGATACCATTGGTCATGGCTGGGTTGGAAGAGTTGAAAAAGAAGCTTGTACCGTTGTTCGATGCTGAAAAGGGCTTCTCATCTGGATCAACTTTGGACCCTTCTGATTCTTATATGGTACATTTCTTCCTTCAAGGAGTATTAATTGAACCCTTTTTTTTAAAAAAAAAAAAATTAAGAAAAAGTGTTTCTGCAGCTCTCAGATGGTGGAACTGTTAATTTACTAAGTCGGTCTTATGGTGTATACAACATTAATGAGCTTGGACTACAAAAGTGCACTTCACGCTCAGTGGACGACTCAGAGCATGGTGAAAAGACATATAAGTGTGCTTCTCATGAGATGAGGGTTTTTGGAGCCATCGGCAGTGGTGCAAGTAGTGTTGTTCAGAGAGCTATTCATATACCGATGCATAGAATTATTGCCTTGAAGAAAATTAATATATTTGAGAAGGTATACCTTGCCTATTTTATTCATCTTCCTGCATTCTACCAATAAACCACGCAGCTTAAGTGATGATTCTTTATGAAATTTTGTGATTGATAAGGATAACAAATTTCTATTGCTATTAGAGTTGAACCAAGACAAAGCAGTAATATAGACCAGAAAGATGCAAAACAACCCCCCCTCGTCCCATTCAGTTGGATGCCTAAACTTTCTATAGCCGACATATAACTTATCCCCCCGACTATCACCTTACTTTTCTAAACTTGAGGGACCATTATCCCAAACAACTAGATTTCAAACATCTTTTTGCTTCATTTCTATTGGATTGTATTAAGTCCTCTCATTAGGTATTGTCATCCTATAGAAATGAACTAGACGTGTGTCCGGAATGCATCAGTTCTATTGTATTAGTAGTAATATACTAATATGTGAGGAATAGCAATATAGCAGTGCCTTGGTGGTTTTAAGAGTATTAGTAAGGGTGGTTATGTCTTTTCCATATCAGAGTTAGTTACAGATGTGGAATTCTATAATTAGTTCAGTCTTGTACTTCTCATTATGTTGAATATATGAAATTGGCATTTTGCCTCCAAATCTCTTTCTCTCTCTCTATAACAAACTCTCTCTCTCTCTCTAGGGTTTCTCATTCTCTTCTCATCTAAACTCTGTTTCTGATCTGATTTCTCATCTATTTTTTCTACTTTCTCATCTCAATCTGCTCTATTCTCTGTTAATCTACCTAATCTAGCTGTTATCTTACTCTTATAAATCAGAAAACACCAAAAATATGAACAAAAATGCTAAGGCTCGACTATTGACATACACAAGGAAGAAAGATAAGAAAGGGCAAAAGGGTCTTTTGGCAAATAAAAAAATGGACACAGGGGTAATAGCACAACTGGAGGGTAGTGGTGTAATTTCACCAAGGGAGTATTAAAGCAACAACCAACCACAGAGAAGGGCATCGATTGATTTGTGTTAGGGTTTGGGATAGGAGAGTGGCCGCCTCTCGAATAGTGGCTTATCTATTGTTCATTTCATTTTCATTTAGTCCTTTTTAATCAGTCGAGTTGTAATCGTAAGAATTAAATAGTGGGTATAAGGTGATCTTATTGCAATCTATTTTGTTACTTTGCTGCAATTTGTTTTTGGATTAACGAGTCTCTAGCAAAGTGGTATCAGAGCCGGTGACGATTATGGCACCACCAACAGAGACAGAGAGATTGGCACAGTTGGAAGAGAAGCTAGAGGCTAACCAGCGATCCATGAGAGAAACCATCGCCGTGGAAGTGGCGGCGGCGATTAAAAGTGGCGTAACAGCGATGCAACAAGCATTAATCACTCGCTTTGCGTCCACCCTTGAAGAGGGTCGAATCAATAGATCGAGGGAACGTCAAGTGGCAATCATCTCGTCGATGAAAGACGACCAACTACAGTTTCAGGCCGATCTACGCTCACATCCTTGAAAACGAACAGATCCGTACAGGTGGAGGTTGGGAACAGTATTAATGGGGGAGAAATGGGATTTGGAGAGGGGAGTTCGAATTGGGGAAAAAAAGCAATAGGAGTCGGGTTGGGTGGAGGACCTGGGGTGGTAACCGGGTCGGGTGGCGTGGCTGCCGGGTCGGGTGGTGGACCCGGGTATAGAAATGGGCCGGACTCGGGTCAAAGATCCGGATTTGAAAATGGGTCGGGGTCTGGAGGAACAGGTCAAATCAATGAAGCACTGGGTCGAAATTCTTGGCGACATAAAAGACTGGATCTACCCATGTTTGATGGTACAAATCCGGATGGGTGGATACTTACAGCGGAGAGGTTTTTCAGTTTTTATGGCTTAACAGAAGAGGAGAAAGTGGAGGCCACGGTGGTTGCGTTAGAGGGGAAGGCACTATCTTGGTTCCAATGGGAGCATAGGCGAAGGCCGATTGATAGGTGGGATCAAGTGAAAAATCTGTTAAGGCGGCAGTTTCGCTCCCAGGCAGCGGTTACATTGCAAGAACAGTGGTTGGCTCACAGGCAAGGGGGTATTGTAATGGACTACCGGTCGAGGTTTATCGAGCTCTTGGCACCCTTAGAGAATGTCTCGGAAGAGTTATCAATGGGGCAATTTCTGAATGGATTACGGGAGGACATAAGGGCAGAGGTTAGGCTGTTGGGGCCCTTGACGGTGGATCATGCCATGGAACTGGCACACATGGTTCAGTCCTATAAGCAAAGGCAACAATGGTACAGGTCAGTTCTCCTTTTCTCGTGCGAATAGCACTGTATCGTCCCCAAAATCCTATTCTAGCTACTCCCCATCTGCTATTTCTAGTGGGAGCAGCCCGTTACCAGTAGCGAAACCTATGGGTGAGATGCGGAGGTTGACCGAAAAAGAACTCCAGGAGAAAAGGGCAAAGGGATTGTGCTTTCGGTGTGATGGAAAGTGGAGTGTGAGGCACAAGTGCCAGAAGAAAGAATTGAGTGTTCTGTTGACACAAGACGATTGTGGGGGGATGAAGAAGTTGAGCGAGGAGGTAGGACCGATGGAGAATGATCATCAGGAAATATCACTGAACTCCGTGGTGGGGTTGACTAGTCCGAAAACTTTTAAACTGAAAGGAGAAGTGAATGGAAGGGAAGTGATAGTGATGGTAGACCCTGGGGCGACTCACAATTTCATCTCAACGAAGGCTATGGAGACATTAGGAGTAGAATGCAATGGGGCAAGGTCGTTTGATGTATCTTTGGGTACTGGGGAAACAGTGAACAACCTGGGTGAATGCAAGTCGGTGGTTGTGCAGGTGCAAGGCATTACTATTGTGGAGGATTTTCTACCCATCCAACTAGGAAATTCTGATCTCATCCTCGGTCTAAAGTGGCTTGAAAAACTGAGTAACACCAAAACGAATTGGAAACTTCAGAAATTGTCATTCAAAATGGGTAAGGACACGGTGACGTTGATAGGTGATGCTTCTTTGGGGCGGTCTGGGATAACACTAAAAGCCATGATACGGTCTTTAAGGAAGGAGGGACATGGTTACTTGGTAGAGTTTAATTATTTAGGGGCCACCAGCCATAAGGACAAGGGGATTCCAGCTACTGCCAACGAGGTTCCTCCGTTTTTAGTGCCAATAGTGAATAAGTATCAGCAGGTGTTCGATTTACCTACTGGGTTGCCACCCCCACGACATCAAGATCACCACATTGTGTTAAAAGAAGGGACGAACCCGGTTAATGTTCGACCTTATAGATATCCTCAGGCCCAAAAGGATGAGATTGAAAGACTAGTGCACGGCATGTTGAAGGCCGGTATCATTCAACTGTCCAACAGCCCGTTTTCAAGTTCGGTACTCTTGGTGAAGAAGAAAGACGGGTCTTGGCGTTTTTGTGTAGACTACCGAGCCCTCAACAAGGTCACGGTTCCAAACAAATTCCCAATTCCAATTATCGATGAGCTGTTAGATGAGCTTCACGGGGCGGGGGTGTTTACTAAGCTCGATCTGAAGTAGGGTACCACCAGGTTAGGGTCAGGCCGGAGGATGTGCCGAGGACCGCCTTTAGAACACACGAGGGTCACTATGAGTTTCTCGTCATGCCGTTCGGGCTTACCAACGCCCCGACGACTTTCCAAGCCATTATGAATGAAGTGTTTCGACCCTACCTCCGGAAATTCGTGCTAGTTTTTTTTGACGACGTCCTTGTGTATAGTACAAACCGAGAGCAGCATGTGCGCCACATCGACACGGTTCTACAAACATTGAGGCTCCATCAGTTATATGCCAACCGGGGTAAGTGTGAGTTTGGCAAAGAAGAAGTGGCTTATTTAGGGCACCTGATCTCTAAAAAAGGGGTGGCAGTGGACCCATCAAAGATTCAGGCCATGGTGGAGTGGCCCATTCCCCAAAACATCAAACAGCTGCGAGGTTTTTTGGGGCTAACGGGGTACTACCGTAAGTTCATAAGGAATTACACCCAGATAGCATGTCCTCTAACAGATCAGTTAAAGAAGGAGAGTTATGGCTGGTCAGAAAAGGCTACGGTAGCTTTCAATAACCTCAAACAGGCCCTCACCACGGCCCCTGTTTTATGCATGCCAGATTTCAAGGTACCTTTTGTTTTAGAGACAGACGCCTCGGGGTACGGTTTGGGAGCTGTGATACTTCAAAGAGAGCATCCAATCGCCTATTTTAGCAAAATATTGGGGCAAAGAGCGCGATTGAAATCCATTTATGAAAAGGAACTCATGGCAATCGTTTTGGCGGTACAACGCTGGCATCCTTATTTATTGGGCCACACGTTTATTATACGCACGGATCAACAAAGTTTGAAATTCCTCATGGAGCAAAGGGAAGTGGGAATGGAGTATCAACGCTGGCTTAGTAAATTAATGGGGTATCACTTTCAGATTGTCTACAAACCAGGCCCAAGCAACAAGGCCGCGGATGCTCTGTCACGAGCCAATGCCGAACTAGGAGTTCTCTGCAATCTGATTTCTGCTGGGGGAGTATCATGGCAGCAGGTTCAAGATGCGATACAGAACGATGGGTACTTGCAAGGATTAAAAAGTGATTTAATGGCAGGCCGTGTACTACCAAAGGGGTTTGAGTTAGCCCAGGGGATTGTCAAGTATAAAGGAAGAGTAGTAATTCCCCCAAAAGCAGATTTTGTGGTGACTTTGCTAAAAGAATACCACGACTCGCCAATTGGGGGGCATTCGGGGGAATTCAAAACCTACCAGAGAATTGCAAGGGAATGGTACTGGGTGGGTATGGGTGGGTATGAGAAAGGCAGTTTCAAAGTATGTCGGAGAATGTGCAACATGTCAACAGCAGAAACAATCCTCCTTAAGGCCAGCAGGCCTTTTACAGCCTTTACCCATTCCGGAACGCATTTGGGAGGACATTTCGATTGATTTCGTGGAGGGCCTACCTAAGTCTCATGGGGTGGACACTATACTAGTAGAGGTGGACCGATTGTCAAAATATGCTCATTTCATCGGGCTGGCTCATCCTTTCACAGCCCCCGGAGTTGCTAGAATCTTCATCAGAGAAATAATAAGGCTGCACGGGTTCCCATCTACTATAGTATCTGATCGGGACAGGGTTTTTCTTAGCCTATTTTGGAAAGAACTCTTTCGTTTACAGGGGGCTGCTCTGCACGGAAGCACAGCTTACCATCCTCAATCGGATGGCCAAACTGAAGTGGTGAATAAAACACTAGAAGGCTACTTGCGCTGTTTTATCCAAGGGAAACCTAAAGACTGGTCCACCTGGCTGTCATGGGCTGAGTACTGGTATAATACGTCCACCCATTCAGCCACCAAGCTTTCTCCTTTTGAGGTCGTTTATGGAAGGCCACCCCCAAAAGTGGTCCGTTTTACTGGGGGCAGTACTGCAGTGGCATCCCTTGAGCAGCAGTTATATGAAAGAGACGCAGTTCTAGATGACCTCAAGTGCCACATTTTACAAGCTCAGCAGCGTATGAAAGCCCATGAAGATGGTCAGAGGCGGGATTTGGAATTCCAGGAAGGAGACTACGTATATCTCAGGCTACAACCGTACCGCCAGACTTCTCTGGCTACAAGGATCAATGAGAAATTAGCACCCCGTTTTTATGGCCCATTTCGAGTCCACGATCGAGTGGGGAAGGTGGCATACCGATTACAATTACCGCCCACTGCAAAGATCCACAACGTTTTCCACATATCACAATTGAAGAAGGCAGTTGGTACAGTGGCAGTTTCACCTTCTATTCCCCCACAACTAATAGCAGATATGGTCATGGAAGTAGAACCTGAGAGCTTACTGGATATCCGAACTCGAATGCAAGGCTCAAAAGCGGTTCAGGACGTGTTGATTCAGTGGCAGAACCTGCCTCTAGCTGGGAAGCTACATTGGAAGATTTTGATAGCATCAATCTGCGTTTTCCTCATTTCCACCTTGAGGACAAGGTGTCAGTGTGGCACCCGGGTAATGCTAAGGCTCGACTATTGACATACAC
Source organism: Kitagawia praeruptora (assembly GCA_037693485.1). NCBI lineage: Eukaryota > Viridiplantae > Streptophyta > Magnoliopsida > Apiales > Apiaceae > Kitagawia > Kitagawia praeruptora. The sequence goes on from CM075354.1 coordinate 80,151,629, forward strand.
AAGGAAGAAAGATAATAAAGGGCAAAAGGGTCTTTTGGCAAATAAAAAAAATGGACACAGGGGTAATAGCACAGCTGGAGGGTAGTGGTGTAATTTCACCAAGGGAGTATTAAAGCAACAACCAACCACAGAGAAGGGCATCGATTGATTTGTGTTAGGGTTTGGGATAGGAGAGTGGCCGCCTCTCGAATAGTGGCTTATCTATTGTTCATTTCATTTTCATTTAGTCCTTTTTAATCAAGTCGAGTTGTAATCGTAAGAATTAAACAGTGGGTATAAGGTGATCTTATTGCAATCTATTTTGTTACTTTGCTGCAATTTGTTTTTGGATTAACGAGTCTCTAGCAAAAAACAGGTCAGAAACCTTGAGTTCCTGACAACGTGTGATAAATATGTAAAATTTAGATCTGGGCGGTAATAGTACTCAAAAATAAGATAAATAAGTTAATAGTCCTGAAATTATTATCCTTCAAAACAAACATAGCCTAATTGTTTACCAACGCATAAAAGAGAAACTGTCAGCAGATCTCCTTTCTGAAAGGCAGATTGCAAACACACTCTTTCATGTATATTTCTTCGACCTCTCTCCAATCCTCCGTCCTCACAATGTTTTTGAATACATCCCGGTGTACACTAAGGAAAATGAACTAGTACTTTATAATAGGCACTCTTTGGATAATTGGATTCCCCCAAAGATGTTCAAACTATTTTGGGACACATTTATTGCAACTTTTACTGAACTTTTAGACATACATGATACATCTGAGGAGGAAGGCAGTACACACTAGAGCAATCTATTCTAGCAAATCAGCTAAATGTCTTGTATTCAGTAACTTGTACAAATATGTCTATCAGGAGAAAAGGCAACAGCTTCTCACTGAGATAAGAACATTATGTGAGGCACCATGTTATCAGGGACTTGTTGAATTCTACGGAGCGTTCTATACTCCTGACTCTGGGCAAATCAGCATAGCTTTAGAATATATGGATGGGGGTTCCCTTGCAGATATTATACGAGTGCGTAAGCAGATACCAGAAGCAGTCCTTTCTTTAATGGTTAAAAAACTCTTGCATGTAAGCATCCTACCTTGAGTTTCACTTGCATCTTCTTTTATATGTGCTATACATTCTTCTTCCGTCATGTTCACTTTGAACTTATATTAACAGGGGCTGAGTTACTTGCACGGAGTTAGACACCTAGTTCACAGAGACATAAAACCAGCCAATTTGTTAGTAAATCTAAAGGGAGAGCCAAAAATTACAGATTTTGGCATAAGTGCTGGTTTAGAAAATTCAATGGCCATGGTTAGTGGCAGCTACATAACACAAATTACCTTTACCTCTTTGTTTCTTGGGTTAACTTATTTTACTTGTTTGCCACAACTTGTGCAACATTACATTTTTTAGCTCCTATATGAGGAAAATTTAGAACTTACGTATTATTATGTTGTCTCTCAGTGTGCCACTTTTGTTGGAACTGTTACATACATGTCACCTGAGAGAATCAGAAACGAAAATTATTCATATCCAGCTGATATTTGGAGCCTCGGTCTTGCACTTTTTGAGTGTGGTACTGGAGAATTTCCCTATACAGCTACTGAAGGACCAGTTAATCTCATGTTGCAGGTATAGTCAATTTTATATACTGTATGTATTCCTTTTAGCGTAACGATGCATTCATTTTGCTTGGTAAATGTGCATGGTATAATGTTAGAACGCAATTCAGAGCAACATGAACCGTCTACCATATTGGGGTATTGTAATTTCTGGTATAGTTAGTTATCTTTGTAAATGCACTATGCAATCATTTCTGTTATTCACTTTTCATCGGTCATGTCCAAAACTTTTTGTTCATAATTGTGGTTAAATAAAAACCTATTCTGACTGGAGGTAATTTTGTGGTGGGTTGACTTTAACTGCCTACTCAGCATCATATTATATGTTCCTCAGCAAGGGAAAAAAAGTAAAAAGTGTATTTCAGTGTCTAAAGTTTCCGCTAATCGTTTTTATTGAATAATTCACAATGCATGAAATCCATTATAACTTGTCATTTTTACAATCATTAATCCAGTCTAAAGGTGGTGTGTTGTGTGATTTTCCTATTTCTCTTTGAATATAGTTGCGACTTAGTCCAATTAGGTTATATACAGCTTAAGTCGTATTTTAAAGCTAATAATATCTTTTGGTGTGACTTACTTCTACATCTGATCTGTTTTCACTTGTAATCAACACATGGTTTATTGGTGCAGATCCTCGAGGATCCATCCCCATCACCACCAAATGACATTTTCACGCCAGAATTTTGCTCATTTATTGATGCTTGCCTGCAGAAAGATGCAGAAGCAAGACCAACAGCGGAACAGGTAAGCAAAAGGCAGTTATAGATGTAACTATACAATGCTTATATATATATGGTGGTGGACTATTGATATGTGAAGGAGAAAGCCTTTTTTGGTATGAGGTCATCCGCCAGTATATGCACTACGTATCGCTAGACTGTTTTACTCAAAAAATTACTAATCTTTCACGTGTTTACAATAATCATTATTGTGTTTTCAAATTTTGTAAACAATGAACTTAAGAAAAATAAGACCATACTCTTAACTTTACATTATATCTAGGTTATTTTACTGAATTGTCTATGATTTCTCTCCTGCATGGACAAATGATTAGTTGTCATCAATTTTTAGTTGTAGGACATTATATTTCACCTGGCACCTGGCCTATATTATCTATACCTAGAAGATTATGTAATGAGTTAAAATTAGAATAAACTTTCAGTTAATTAATTTTACTCAGCTAATTTGTAATCTTCGTTATTAAAATTAAATATGAAAGAATTGGTAGAATGGAAATTACTTGTGTTGGTTAGCATTTGAACAAGATGGTTAAATATGAGAGTCACTGAAAATGTCAATAACTAAAAAATGTGGGTAGTGACTATTAGGAAGAGTGTGTAGTAGGTATGAAAAGAAGATTAGGGTTTAGTTTTTCACTTTTATTGTAAGCTGTGACTAGGAGAGCTGCTGACATGTTTCATGTTAGAGAGATGAAACATGGCACCTCAGCACAATTTAGTTAAGTCAATGTTTTAGGGACAAAGTTTGTCAAATTGGGATTTGGGACCTTATATTTGTTAGCAGAGGTTTTTAACGAAATTTCAGTTAAACAAAGTCCCATCCTCAAGTTCTTGATATCAAATTCAATCAAGTGCAGGAGTTGAATATTAATCACAAGTCATGAATGTTATTAAGTTTGAAGGACTACTAATATATTCTTCATTTCATTTACCGTCTAATTAGTATGCTCTTCTGCTACGTAAACTTTAGAGTCGATCCAATGTCCTCTCATACCTTTGTATAGGTGATTGTATCTTTTTGAATTCTCCATTAAGGTACTTCTATTGTGAAACAATTTCTGAACAGAACAGATTTGCTGCTTAAGTGGTACCTGAAAGGTATTAAAGCTAGACTAATTAAGAGTTTTTTATGGTTTTGTATATATTTCATGTTTAGTAATAAGTTGCTACTTGAGTACTGCATCATGCATTGGTGACTACCGTCAAAGAGATTCAGAATTTCTTGCAAAGAATCTTAGGAATATTATTTTTAGTGAACTTTTGTAGCTAGAGTTATTCAGCCGATATGTATGTTAACCCTGGAAGGTAGAAGTATAGATTTTAGCTAGGCAGAAAGCAATTCAGAAGTTAACCTCCCATCACCTTGGAAAGTTTCCAAAGTGAAGCTTCCCTTCATCTTTTCTACAATCTTATATGAAGTTTTTTACACGACAGTATGGGAGCTTTTTCATCTTCTATATCATCTGTCAATATGCAAGGAAAGTTGCTGCCTAGGAATTTGATGTAAAACAGAAACAAAGAAAAAATAGATTTGAGTGAATTAACCCCGAAAATTCACTGCCCTAAGGTGATTCAACTGCAGGAGAACCACTATCCGTAGGATTTCTCAACCGCAAAAAAGAAGAATGTGCATGGATCGCAAACATAACAATAGAGAACAATCTCAATTTCAGTAATCAATCAAAGTCTTTGAATAATGAATGATTACATCTTCTTATATAGGAGTAAATTCCTAAAACTTCACCACCAAGTGAAATCCTATTAATAAAGGAAACAAATCCTTTTTTTATATATTGCTATTATCTAGAATATTCCTAATACTCTATTTATGAAATATAATTAATATCTAGTCAGTTACTATCAACTATATATATAAATAATTATTATAAAGTAAAATGAATACAAATTAATATTTTAATTTCTCATTCCACATCAGAACTCCTTGGCCTTACCAATTAATAATTGACACGTCTTGTTTATATATATAGTTGATGTACAATCAAATCAAATTTGTTGGTTCTTGGGGCAAGCATAATAAGCTCTTTGTGTACATTTTCATTTGCATGTATTGTGAATTTGTGATTGGTATATTATTATGGGAGAGGGGGGCTGATGAATTCTGCACATGTTCCTCATAATTGAGGATATATAGATATTGTTGTATATGTCAGACAGTCGGGCCTTTTTTTGTTTATGTTTTTTATGAGCTATATAGTGTCCCATCTAATTTATGGCATAATAATATCAATGCTCTCTCTCCTTTTCATAACAGCTCCTTTCTCACCCATTTGTTAGAAAGCATGATGATGCCACTGTGGATTTAGCAGTATTTGTCCGTGGTATCTTTGATCCAACACAGAGGATGAAGGACTTGGCAGATGTAGGTTATGCCCCCTTCACTATTAGATTGCCAGCCAGTTAAATATCTTATAGGAGTGAAATATGTTGCACCAGTTACTGAATAAAATATAGACTAAATTGCAAATTGCATCCCTTTGGTTCGGACCAAAGTCAGTTTGGTACTCATACTTTGGATAATTGCAGTTTGCATCCCTAAGTATGTTTGGGCGCTGTAAATTGCACCCCTTTCATCTGTTTTTACCAAATTACCCCTGACAATTTGGTAAATTCAAAATACTTAATTACATTTTGATAACTAAAATATGAAATGTTGCATGCATGAATCCTTGATCAAAAATTTCATACATTTTTACCCCTGCACTCTAGAAATTGTACAATATACCCATTTTATTATAATTATATTCCTGTATTATTTTAGAATGTTAGAATTTTTAAAATATATTAAAAAAAACAAAGAAAAAGCACATATAATTTTATAGAAATTTCGTGTGATTCTCCCAAATTGTTAGAATAAAAGTAAGATATTGAAAAAATGTCCAAAAAAATTCCAATAATTTTTGAGAATTTAGAAATTTGGTAAAATTCTTAGGAAAAATTCAAAAAATTTAAGAAAAAATTAAGGAAAAATCGAAAATAGTTGGGAAAAATTCGAAAAAAATTAGGAAAAATTCAAATATTTAGGGATAATTCGAAAATTTAGGAAATATTCAAAAAAATTTAGGAAAAATTCGAAGATATTTGATGCTTCAAAAAACATTTTCAATTGCCCATAACTTTCGCTCACGGTGTTTCCTCATATTATGTTTTGAACTATTTTCGAAATAATAAAAAATGTTCATAACTTTTTTTTCAGTTTGCAAATTTATTCAACACACGTTTTTATCAAATTCCCAACTCATTATAATTCCGTTCTTGATGAGATTTATAGTTTCGGAAAAATCATTATGTTCTCTACAACGTTTGTTCTTTAAATGTTTTTAGAAAATACGTTTATAGGTTTAAAAAACTTAAGACTTTAATTAAAAGGGTTAAATTGTACAATTTCTAGAATGCAGGGGTAAAAATGTATAAAATTTTCGTTGAAGGGTTCATGTATGCAACATTTCATACTTTAAGGATCAAAATGTAATTACCAAATTACATTTCATACTTTAAATTCTGAATTTACCAAATTGCCCCTGGATTTTTGGTAAAAATTGATGAAAAGGTTGCAATTTGCAGCGCCCAAACATAATTAGAGATGCAAACTGCAATTACCCAAAGTATGAATACCAAACTGACTTTGGTCTGAAACAAAGGGGTGCGTTTTGCAATTTAGTCTAAAATATAAGATATACTTATCTGTCTTTGTAGTTTGTTAGGTCTTAGGTTGCTCACACCAGTGACTAAATAAAATATTAGATTTACAGTCATTTGTCTCTGCAGTTACTGTTTTTACTGTTCATGTGATTGCAGATGCTGACAATGCACTATTATTTACTTTTTGACGGACTTGATGAACTTTGGCAACATATGAAGACCCTTTATACTGAAAGTTCAGTTTTCAGGTATAATTTTAAGGAATCCAGATTCATGTTTTGGCATTGCATAATTTGATTGCTTGCATGAATTGCACTATGAAAGATTATCTTTCTAAGGTTGGATGTGATACTTTTGAGGTTAGTCATTTGGGCTGTTCACTTTTACCATCTTTTGCTGTTTACTAATATGCATCAGTTTCTCTGGGAAAGAATCTATTGGTTCGAATGATATATTCAAGGCCTTGTCCAGCATCCGGACTACATTAGCTGGGGACTGGCCTCCTGAAAAGCTAGTGCACATCGTGGAGAAACTACAGTGTCGTGCTCATGGTAAAGATGGAGTTGCAATTCGTGTTTCAGGATCTTTTATCATCGGGAACCAGTTTCTGATCTGCGGTGATGGTATACAAGTTGAAGGCGTTCCAAATTTTAAAGATCTGTCTATTGATATACCTAGCCAGCGAATGGGAACATTTCAAGAACAGTTTATAGTGGAAGCAGGGGATGTAATTGGCCGCTACTTCATAGCTAAACAAGACCTGTATATTATTCAGTAGCAACTCCTTCCTCCAAGGTCAGTTGATTTCTTCTAGCTGTCACCACTACTCATGCATCCTTTTTAACCTGAGGCGATGCAGGACATTCCGCGCTCCATAGAGGTCTAGAAAGAAATATAAACAATCACAGACATTTTTGTTAGCTTCAAAAGTCCAATCAATCAATGATTTCCAAAGATACCATATGGCTCAGTCAGATTCTCATGCTTCAGTTGGATCTTGGGAGTTTCACTTGTATAATACATATGTGCCAAATAAAACTTATGTTTGTGTGCGAGAGTTGCTCTATTGTAATTGTTGTAAAGAGTGATTCCTAGTGCTAGCAGAATGACATGATTACTAAATAGATGGATAGTTTTTGTAAACTTGTTTCGACTTTAAAGACTTTTGATGATTCCTAAAGTAAGCTTGAAATTCTGTTAGGTGCTGTTTGGAAACTTGGGATTTCATTTCAAATTTAGAATTTCAATTTCTGAATTTGAAATCCCGGATTTGAAATCCAAATCCACTGTTTGGTAACATGATAATTTGAAATCCTGGATTTGGAATTCTAGCATTCTATTTGAAAATTTATGATATTTTAAATGTTGAATTTTACAAAACAAGACAGAACATTACTTTTCTAATGCATAATGTTACATCAAATAAATTATATCGTTGCACTTAAAACGAAAACTAGTTTGAAGTGCAGAATGATTTAATATTCGCCAATACAACATAAATTGAATATAAAATAGCTCTAATCAGTCACTAATATGCAACAAAACCCAATCTAATTTATCATCGTCCGGTAAACGTCGAACATATCAGGTAATTCATGAAATTTTTTATACTTTTCAGGATTTTCATTCAAGAAATACGAGAAATAGCATATATAACGTCATATATCTCTTTGCGGGAGGGTTTTGGAGGGCCTTGTGCAAATCTAGAAACAGTACTAGCAAGACGATCTCGTTTTACCCTCTTTTTTGACTCCCCGGAAATAGTATCAGAACCACTGCCAACCTCATTCTCCATCTCCATGGCAAAGGCGGACTCTTCACATTGCTCAGCACCATCACCAGTGGCTCTATCCGAAGCAAAAAGAGTGCAAATATCATCCCAATTATCAATACATTTGTTCTGATATGTAAAACCACTAGAATTGTCCTGTACATATAACCAAGCAAAGTTAATAATAGAGTAGTAGGTGTAATTTTTCAGGTCTGCAGAATCTTATACAACAATTAGTAAAAGTATTGAAAATAAAGTTTAGGAATTGCATTTCTTCTTTATTCTCTTAAGTTTCTATGATTATGCAGGTCAGGATTTCTGCAATGACTTAATTTACCAGTTTAGATTTGTGACACTTGATAACAAACAAGTAGTTCATAGCTACCCTTGCTTAGGTTTCGTCTCTTTGGTTAGATATATAAACAAGGTGCAAACCATTTACTAGTACATAAGGTCTAGAGCAGTGTTGAAGTAATTTCTATATAAGTTCGTTCACAGGGAAGGATTGATATCAATACCAATTCTAAGTCTTTTATCTCTTACAGTTCAGAATTGTGGTGAAATATTATGGTGGTTTGTGTTTATCTACTAATTAATCTAATAAACAAATAAAAACTATGTAATAAGTATGAGAGAAAATAATCCAAGAATTAGGGTTCTTTAATTGGCTATCATGAATATCTAATTTGTGTCTCTTGTTTTGCTAAAAACAATCCTTCTAATGTTTATAAAATCCTCTCCCAAGGTAAATTATAGTGCATACAATAATCCCTTAATCGCCACTCCCATGGTCAATCAAAGTACAATATAGACTATTAAGAACCAAGGATGATCAGTTTCACAATTCGCATATCAATCTCCCGATCTAATACTTAAATTGCGTCTATCATATCATGTACTAGAATTACAACTCCTCTCCCGATTCGTTATAATTCCTAGAGATGCAACTAAAAGTTCGCGACTCTTCTAATTGTATAAAGCGCTCAATGACAGATTAACAATAACAAGAAAATCACAATACAATCAGACAAACTCAATAAGCCAACGAATACTACCCAACTCTTGGATAAAGGAATTAGCTTACTCATGATAAGATAAAGAAAATATGAATTAAAAACGCAAACCATGATTTTAAAGAATTGAAGTACATAGAATACAACTTTAAAGACTTCTCGAAATCAGGATGAATCCCTTCACTCTTTCTTCCAATCTTCCTCTCAAGGTGCTACTCTCCCTTTTTCTCTCCAAAATACGACTCTCACTATTCTATTCTATATTACAATATGATGTGTTATATGATGTCTCTACAATATATGAACCTAATATAAAAGTGTTTTTAATGTTTTCCAAGAAAATACAAGTAATTTCCCAAAACAAATTGAATTCTGAATGTAAAATTCGTAGTCTGACTTTCAGGCCTGTTTCTGGACTGCTCCAGTTGGAATATTGATGTTGGACCACTTCTAAGTTGTAGAAAATTTTGCTAGCTTCGCATGGACGGTAAGATCGCCCAATTCTGATGTTTGAAACTCGAGTTATGGCCCAAACAGTGATGTACGCACATGCAACCCAATAAATCCGAATTTCCTTGTAATTTAAGTCCAAATAAGTCCAATTTCTTCCAAGTTTGGGAATTCTTTATTTCCTGTCATAAAACATAAAACTCTAATTAATAATATCCAATTATTTATAAAATATAATAAATATGAGAATAAAATCATATAAAATACATACAAATATATACTCTATCAAGCAGTTTTTAAAATAATTAAAACAAGATAAAAGGCATAGCAGGAGCCAGGAAGGATAAATTATCAAAGGATCAAATGATCTACAAACATTGCTACAAACAATACAAACAAGTTATATATCGATGTTTAGGAGTAGTTGTTAGGAATTCCCGTTTCCTGTCTTTGCGTAAATTAAATACGGAGATTATAACAGTCAATAATAATAACAGATATTGACAGATGAACACCAAGATTTATACGTGGAAAACCCCCTTAAGCCAAAGAGGTAAAAACCACGGGACCTGCTCCGAATGTTTCCACTATAATGATAATAATGGTTACAATATTCTCTCTCAAGTTTACGAAGTAACACTTGAGGCACAACTGAATAGAAATACAGCGATTCACTACTCCTTCGGTAGTGGACCAGATAACCTGGACAGAACTATCCCTTCGGTACTTGACCGGATAACCTGGAGGACTCCCCTTGTTGCGGCTGCAATAGCTGGACGAACTCCTAATGCTGTAAACCCAGATGGCTACAGCCCGACCAAACTCTAACACTAACTCACCCGAAACGAAAGAATAGAGTAGCACGAGGGCCGCCTATCCTGACTTGCCTGAAACTACCGCAAGGTAAGTTTCCTACTAGACGGACTATCTAGCAGCTATAAACTAAGAAATGAGGGAGAGAAGAGAGTAAGATGTTTTGGTGTGTTAACTAATGAAGGGGGAGGGGGTATTTATAGGAGGGGATTTGTATTAGGTGGGGGTAGGTTTGTGTTAGGTGGTGAGGTTGGTAGTATGAGTTTGAAAATAAATACAATTAGGCCGGTGCCTAACAATCTCCCCCTCTTTCCAAACTCACAGTTTAATCACTTGCACTCCATACCTGCACCCCGCTTGCACAGCTCCAACTTTTCCCGTGGAACGACCTTCGTCATCATATCAGCCGGATTCTTATCCGTGTGTATCTTCTCTATCTGTATCACCCCATCTTCAACCTGTTCCCGTAGCCAATGGTAACGTACATTAATATGCTTAGTACGACTGTGACAAGTAGCATTCTTGCTCAAGTCAATAGCACTCTGGCTATCACAATACAACTCAAAGTTGTCTTGCTTCTGACCCAATTCTTGGAGAAACCGCTTTAACCAAACCAGCTCCTTGTCTGCTTCACAAGCAGCAATATACTCTGATTCGGTTGTTGACAACGCAACACACTTTTGCAACTTGGACTGCCATGCTACAGCTCCCCCCGCAAAAGTGAAAAGCATCCCTGACGTGGACTTCATCCCATCTGGATGTCCTGCCATGTCAGCATCTGTAAAACCTTCCAAGACTGGTTCACCGTGTCCATACTTCAAGCATAACCCGGAAGTGCCCTTGAGATATCTGAGAATCCACTTAACTGCTTCCCAATGCTTTCTTCCTGGATTTGACAGATATCGACTCACAACTCCAACAGCATGAGCAATATCTGGTCTTGTACAAACCAATGCATACATAAGACTCCCCACTGCGGATGAGTAGGGAACTTCCTCCATATCCTTCTTCTCCTTGTCTGTTGACGGACACATTTTCTTATCCAATTTAAAATGTCCCGCCAGTGGTATGCTAACTGGTTTAGCATCATCCATATTGAACCTTTTCAATACCCGTTCAATATATCCCTGTTATGAAAGCTACAACCTCCGAGTTGTTCTGTCACGAACAATCTTCATCCCTAGGATTTGTTTTGCTGGACCCAAATCTTTCATATCAAAGAACTTGGACAAATCTTCTTTCAGCTTGCGGATCATGTTAGCATCTTGACCGACCACTAACATATCATCAACATAAAGCAGCAGGATAATGAAGTTACCGTTAGGAAACCTTTGCACATAAGCATAGTGATCGGATGCAGTTCTCTTAAACTTATGATTCCTCATGAATGAATCAAACTTTTTATACCACTGTCTTGGCGCTTGCTTAAGCCCGTATAAACTCTTCTTGAGTTTACAAACCATGTGCTCCTTCCCTTTCACTTCAAATCCTTCTGGCTGGTGCATGTAGATCTCTTCCTTCAAATCTCCATGAAAGAATGCAGTTTTCACATCTAACTGCTCACGCTCAAGATCCATGCTAGCCGCTAATCCGAGAACTGTTCGGATTGATGTCATCTTTACAACCGGAGAAAAAATTTCATCGAAATCAATGCCTTCCTTCTGTGCAAAGCCTTTAACCACCAAGCGTGCTTTATACTTTACAAGCTTTTCATCATCCCTTTTTACTTTGAAGACCCATTTGTTCCTCAAAGCCTTCCGTCCTCTCGAAAGTGTAGTCAACTCATAAGTTTCATTCTTTTTTAAAGAATCCATCTCCTCTTGCATTGCTTTCAACCAGCAATTGCTTTCTTTATGAGTCTTGACTTCCTCAAAGGTCTCGGGCTCCCCCTCATCAGCAATTAAGATATACTCGGATGAAAGATATCTTCCTGATGGTCTCCGTTCTTTCGTAGAACGTCGTGGCTGAGTTTCTTCAGCTTCAGGCTGAGGCGGTAGCTCCCCCTGCTCAGCAGCCTCATCATCTGCCGTATCATCTCCATCATCTTCTAATGTATCTGGATTTCTAGCTTGCCTTGGTTGTTGAGTCCTCCCAAAATTCTCATAATTTTGAGACTCATGGAAAACCACATCTCTGCTCCTGAATATCTTCTTCGATTCAGGATTCCACAACCGATACCCGAACTCTGGATCCCCGTAGCCAACGAGAATACACGGAATTGATTTATCTTCAAGATTTGTTCTATGCTCCTCTAGGATGTGTGCAAAAGCCTTGCATCCAAACACCCGCAAGTAGGAATAGGAAACATCCTTTTCTAACCAGATCTTCTCTGGAATCTCAAAATTCAGAGGTGCCGATGGAGATCGATTGATCAAGTAGCAAGCTGTTCTTACAGCTTCTCCCCAAAATGACTTCGGCAGTTTAGACATTTTTAACATGCATCTGACTCGTTCAGCAATGGTGCGGTTCATTCTTTCCGCAACGCCATTCTGTTGTGGGGTTCCAGGAACTGTTCTTTCATGCCGGATACCATGCTTTGTAAGATACTCTTTAAACTCTTTTGAAGTGTACTCCCCCCCGTTGTCACTACGAAGGCACTTCAGTTGTTTCCCTGTTGATCTTTCAACCATGGCATGAAACTTCTGGAAGTACTCAAACACTTGATCTTTGGATTTGAGTATCTCAACCCACACCTTTCGAGATGCTTCATCAATGAAGGTAACAAAGTACCTATTTCCGCTTAAGGACTCCACCTCAAACGGACCACATACATCAGAGTAAACTCTTTCTAACAGCTCCGACTTTTTCTTCAATGGACTGCTAAAAGATACTCTATGTTGTTTCCCGAATAAACAATATTCGCACGGCTGCAATGCAGTTCCTTTAGCAAATGGAATGAGGGATTTCTTTGCTAGAATCTACAGCCCTTTCTCGCTCATGTGATCAAGCCTCTTGTGCCACAAACTTGCTGAAGCTTCATCTTCAACTGTATTCAACTCATTTGAACACATCGTCACGTGTGTCTTGTACAAAGAACCACAAGTGGATCCTCTTGCAACCACCAACGAACCCGTAGTAAGCTTCCACCTTCCACCACTGAAGGTATTTACGTACCCCTGCTTGTCTAGCGCCATGCCGGAAATCAAGTTGAGTCGTAAGTCCGGAACATGCCTGACATCTTTCAAAGTCATTGAATAACCCGTGTTTGTCTCAATACAGATGTCACCAATGCCTGCGATCTTTGACTGATCTACCAAAGTCCCCTGACTTGTACGTCGTAAAGAATTCCTGAGTGGGTGTTTCATGATACGTTGCTCCAGTATCTATCACCCATTCGACCTTCTGATCATCAACATGTAAGCATTCTTCTTCCCCAAAAGAAAGGATCACAACATCTTCTGTCATAGCAGCTGTTGTACTTTTCTCGGCATGTTTCCCTTGCTGACCATTGTTTTGTTGCTTGAGCCAGGCCCTACAATCCTTTTTGTAATGACCCTTCTTCTTACAATAGTAGCATTCAACATTGGCATTTGATTTGCCACCGGAATTCCTAAAATTCCTGCTTTTACTACGCCCTCGGTTTGTCTCCCTGTAGTTGCTTCTACCCCTGTTCTCAGTAACAAGAGCCTGGGAATCTTGGCTGACTCCTTGTACCTTTCTTCTCATGGATTCACTAAGGATACTCTGCTTAATTGATCGCAAAGTTAGTTGCTCAGTTGGTACAGCATTAGTTACTGTCACCACTAGCGTATCCCAACCTGATGGTAAAGTATTGAGAAGAAATATTGCTTGGAATTTCTGTTCAAACTCCATCTTCATATTTGATAGTTGATTTAACAACCCTTGGAATTCGCTCATATGCTCTGACATGTTGTTCCCATCCTGGTACCTCATGTTCACCAGCTGACGAACTAGGAAAGTTACATTTTTGAACTTTTCTCTTGGAACGTAGACTCTAATGTCGTCCAAAACGTATAAGCATCTTTTTCTTCAGAGACATGATGATACTCCGAATTATCAATCCATCGACGAATGAGACTGATAGTTTTCATGTTCATCTTCTTCCAATCAGCATCAGACTTTGCTGCAGGTTTGACTCCTTTCAGCTCCACCGGATCAAACAAGTCCTTACTATAAAGCAAATCCTTTATTCTGCTTTCCACATCGGATAATTTGAAGCTGTTAAGCTTACCATTACACTGGAAGAATCATCCATTTTAATTTACCAAAGACTATGGGAATCTCACTTAGAACCACACAAGTTGGCCAGGAAAGTGGATGTGTTTGGGCAGCCTTCCGTATTAATACGGCGCGTTATCAAGTAACCACTGCGCACAAAGCACTTTCCTAGACACCAACAACGTGGGCCCCAGCTCTGATACCAATTGTTAGGAATTCCCGTTTCCTGTCTTTGCGTAAATTAAATACGGAGATTATAACAGTCAATAATAATAACAGATATTGACAAATGAACACCAAGATTTATACGTGGAAAACCCCCTTAAGCCAAAGAGGTAAAAACCACGGGACCTGCTCCGAATGTTTCCACTATAATGATAATAATGGTTAGAATATTCTCTCTCAAGTTTACGAAGTAACACTTGAGGCACAACTGAATAGAAATACAGCGATTCACTACTCCTTCAGTACTGGACCGGATAACCTGGACAGAACTATCCCTTCGGTACTTGACCGGATAACCTGGAGGACTCCCCTTGTTGCGGCTACAATAGCTGGACGAACTCCTAATGCTGTAAACCCAGATGGCTACAGCCCGACCAAACTCTCATACTAACTCACCCGAAACGAAAGAATAGAGTAGCACGAGGGCTCCCTATCCTGACTTGCCTGAAACTACCGCAAGGTAAGTTTCCTACTAGACGGACTATCTAGCAGCTATAAACTAAGAAATGAGGGAGAGAAGAGAGTAAGATGTTTTGGTGTGTTAACTAATGAAGGGGGAGGGGGTATTTATAGGAGGGGATTTGTATTAGGTGGGGGTAGGTTTGTGTTAGGTGGTGAGGTTGGTAGTATGAGTTTGAAAATAAATACAATTAGGCCGGTGCCTAATAGTAGCCACTATTCCTGTTTCAAATAGCTACTAAGGAAAAGTTAAAAAAAAATGAATCATATATGTGGTTCTCTTGTGTTTTGGACCAAGAGGACAGTTAAACACAATCACACAATAAGCAAACACAATTAAACTAGTAATTAATGCATCTTATCCTAGTAATTTAACTAGTAATTCTTTCCTTACCCTGTTAAGATTTTTTATCAGTAAGATTTTTTATCAGTAGTGAATAATGAATATTAACAACTTAGTTTAGTTGCCACTTGCAGGCTGTAGCAGGAGGAAATGTATATTCCGAGATAAATGATATGATATACTAGTTTCATAAATTTAATGTTGAGTATGTCCGATCCAATGTTAAATTCCATCTACAACTACAAGACTACAACCATCATGATCTTCTAACTTTGGTGGTTTTAAAAAATTGGTTTAATTTGGTCTCCTGAACATTGAATCGTTCCGCGTATTCACTACATAGGGAATAAGCAGCTAACAGAGCTTACATAATTAGTGAAAAATAACTTTGGTTATCTATGATCCTGAAATGGCAAAACTTTAAGGTATAGATGCTATCCAAGTGAAAGTATATTTCTTTAAACTTTATGGTTTCGAATACAGGAAAAACAAGAATAGTGGCTACTTAATGAAAATGCAGCAGCTAAAATACAAAATACAAACAGCGGAACAGTACTCATATTATATTCTTATGCAAGATATAAAAAAATAATACTTGAGTTTCACACTATGCTTTTCAAAATACAAAATACAGCAGCTAAAATCTTCCTATCTGCATATCTCTAAGCTTTAACACAGATTCAAGTACTACATGAAATTGACGACTCACAGTTTCTCCCGAACGAGCAAAGAATGCTTGTATTGTTCTTTTCTTCAAATCATGCGCAAGAATATAAAGAAATTGAGCCATAACTTCTTTCACCATGACATTCCTGGTAGTAACTAGCCCCCCTTTAGATTAAAAGATGACACAATTTTTCAAAACGACGTATGTCAAGACGTAGTTGGTCTCGACACTTCGTTTCATTTTTTAGTGTTCATCCAAGTAGCTCTAATTTGAGAGTTTTCACACTCATTCCATGTCACCTCCTTCACCCTATGCATTTGACCATACGATGCAGCCCCTACTACTACAATAAAACTTGCAACTATCATAACCAACTCCATATCTGTTAGAAAATGGAGTTTTTAGAGCATAAGTATTTTATGTTCTTGATGTTAATTCCGGATTTTTAATGATTGGAAATTGTTCCTTGTTATGAGGACTTAAATTTTCATATATGGGTCTAAGTAATTTTCTTAGTGGAATCCATAGAGAAATAGAGTTTAAATTGGTAGCTTGAAAGAGCTTGAAAATGAGAATGTGTATTTGTCCCACATTGAAATGAATAAAGGGGGTTGTTGGCTTTATATAGAATCACACACATGGGTAGTGTACAACTACTAAGGTGTATGATGGTGCATGGTGTTATTGTGTGCTCCACGCGCGCAGACACACACACACACACACACACGCGCGCGCGCCGCCGCCGCCCGCCTCGCCACGCCACGACACGTCTCGACTCGGGTCGGCTCGGTCGAAGGGCGATTTGGGCGAATGTCTCGGCGTCTCGCGTACGCGAGGCAACCTGGGCGAGGAATTTTATTGCATGGATTATTGATTTATTTTAATATTATAAACATGCTGTCAAGAGTTGGATTGAAAGTCCTGTAAACTCTCGAGAGCTAGACTGTGCTGTCATAACTAGGTTGTTGTCAAAAAGTAAACATTTTATTCTATTATTGAGAAATCATGAATGGGTCAAATATAGTGTAACAGTTACGATTTATTTAATATAAATCAGCCGTTTTATATTATTAAATCAGTCGTTTTGCTGTATTAATTGTAAATCAGCAGTTACAATATTAATTGGGTGGCATCAGTTACGTTTGGTCTCTCCTATAAATAGAGAGCTAAGCTGCTGGGTTTTTATATATACAACACACCCTACATTCTCTTCTCTTCTCTACACTCTCTTTTCCCTTTCCCTTACTGTCAAAGCTATTTTGCTTGTGAGTTTTTCTGGCGACTGAGGTGTTAGTCGAAGTTGAGTTATCTGGTTGCTGTGATCATATAACTCGGAGCTGTTTTATCCTGAAAGAATATTGCCAGCATCCTGACACAGTGTAAGTGGGGGCAATTATCTCTTCAAGAACAGTCAGGACTTCTTGCAAATCCTGACGACTCAGCTATTTTTATTCTTGTTTGATATACTGTTATAGCTATGGCTACTGGTATGTCTTTTGTCTTTCCTTTGTTCTTTCAGTTACTGATATGCATGTGTTATACCTTCGTGTTTTGTTTCGTTAATTGTTTGCTTGGCCTTGGCTTGTTAAATACGATATATAACTGCCTCTATGTTGCTGTTTTAGTCAATATTTCCAACAATCTTGAAGAGATAATTTGTTATATAGTATTTAGCATAATGGTTAACGAGAGTGAAATTCATGCTAGTGGTAGTTCGGTTGCATTTGCTGGGGTCATTGATTGGAACACTTACAGTTTTCCACAACCGGTTGAGTTAACTGGCTTGCCAGAGAAATTCAATGGGGGCGTTGGCTTTTCTCGTTGGCAGAAAAGGATGAAGTTGTGGTTGACTGTAAAGGGTCTATGGCCTGTTGTGGAATATGAGAAGCCGGTTGTGGATCAAGAGAAGGCTGAATCAGTTAAGAGTTATGCGAAGTGGGCTGAAAAGGATGGGGTTGCTAGGGCAGCAATTTTGGCTGCTCTAACCAACACATTGTTTGATGTGTACTCCTCTGATGCCTACACTGCAAAACTCTTATGGGAGAAGCTGGACCAGACACATAATACTGACTCACAAGGTCTGGAAAAGTATTCTTTTGCTAGGTTCCTTGATTTTAAGCTGGTGGACAATAAGTCCATGACTGAGCAAGTGCATGAATTCGAGATGATAGTGCATGCTTTGAAGGAGTCTGGAATGGACCTCCCCGAAAAGTTTAAGGTGATGAGTGTGATTGAAAAGCTCCCAAAGTCTTGGGAAGAGTTCTCTCTCTCTCCCTGAAAAGACAGAAAGGAGAGATCACCTGGACCAACCTTATGCTGGACATCTCGGTGCAAGAACAACACAAGTCCAAACAGGGACATGTGATACCAACTGAGCATGGAAGTTCGAAGGTAAATGTAGCAATTGTAGGACAGAAAAGGAAGGCTGTCTCTTAGAAGGGTAATAGTAATAAACCTAAGAATGACAAGGATAAGGCCAAGAAACCAAAGGCAAACAAACCATGTTGGTCTTGTGGGCAGGTTGGGCACTGGAGTAAGAACTGCCCTACAAAGATAGCAAAGAAAGCCGAGGGGGTAGCTCAAGCGAATGCTGTGCTTGGAACCTCAAGTGGGCCTGTAGCGAACATGGTTGTTGGTGAAGCTTTGGCTTCTGAAACCAACGAAGACCGGTATGTTACCTACAACCCTGTACTATTTTCCACTTATCTGTCAAATGAATGGTTGATTGATACTGGAGCTAATGTGCATATTTGTGCTGACATTAGTTTATTTGTATCTTATCAACAGAGTCATAGCTTGACAGTGACGATGGGGAATGCAAGTGCTGCTAAAGTACATGGAGTAGGAAACGTGGACTTGAAGTTTCCTTCGGGTCGTGTTCTATCCCTGACGAGAGTGCATCATGTTCCTGACATGCGTAGAAATATAATAAGTGGTAGCTGTTTAGTAGCTAATGGCTTTGAAGTCTCTCTCAAATGTAATAAAGTAGTTCTTATTCATACTGGTACATTTTTTTGGCAAGGGTTACTTATCAAATGGTTTGTTTGTAATAAATGCTGAGCCCATTTTGGGTGCTTTAAATAAGATTACTCCTTCTGTTAACTATGTTGAATCTTCAGATTTATGGCATGCTAGACTTGGTCACTTAAATTTTGGTGCTCTTAAAAATATGATGAACTTAGAGTTGATTCCAAAACATACTATAGAAAAGAATTCTAAATGTCAAGTATGTGTGTCTGCTAAACAAATAAGGAAACCTTTTCATAATATTGTTAGGGATTCAGACTTGTTAGATTTAGTACACACTGATATTTGTGAATTTGGTGGTGTGTTGACTAAGGACCATTTTAGATACTTCATTACCTTTATAGATGATAGTAGTAGATACTGTTATGTTTATTTACTTAGACATAAGGATGAAGCACTTAGTAAATTCATTATATATAAAACTGAAGTAGAAAAACAAACTAGTAAGGTACTTAAACGGTTGAGATCTGATAGAGGTGGTGAGTATACGAGTAACGCTTTTAATGAATTTTGTGCAAACAATGGTATAGTTCATGAAGTTACCCCACCATACACACCTGAGTCTAATGGGGTTGCTGAGCGAAAGAACAGAACATTTAAAGATATGATTAATAGTATGCTTATTAATTCTGGGTTGCCTAAATACATGTGGGGAGAAGCTCTGAATACGGCTTGCCATATTCTGAATAGAGTTCCTCTGAAACACATGGATAAGACACCCTATGAGTTATGGAAGAGCAAGAAGACTAGTCTTAAGTATCTTCGTGTGTGGGGGTACCTTGCTAAGGTACTTGTCCCTGAACACAAGAGAAAGAAACTAGGTCCGAAGACTGTTGATTGTATCTTTCTAGGCTATCTTGAGACCACTACAGCTATGAGATTTTTAGTATTAAAATCTGACATAGATGGTATAGTGGCAAACACGATAGTTGAGTTTCGTGATGCTACATTCTTTGAGGATGTTTACCCTATGAAGACTGGTATGCCTCAAGATACTTCTAATGAAGATCCTACTCACACATCAAGTTCTATTCCTGATCATGTGGAAAAGATGACTAATGTGGGGGCGGAACCTAGTAGTAGCTCTACTCCTAATGAGTTAAAGGAACCACGAAGGAGTAAGCGTGCAAAGGTAGTCAAGGATTTTGGAAGTGATTTTATCACTTACAATGTCGAGGACGAACCTTTAACTTTACGACAAGCTATGGATTCTTCAGAGTCTAGGCACTGGAAGGGCACCATAAAGAGTGAAATTGACTCTATTGTTTCTAACGGAACATGGGAGTTAGTTGATCTCCCTCCTGGGTGTTCTACTATCGGGTGCAGATGGATCTTTAAAAGGAAGTTGAACCCTGACGGCTCAATAGATAAGTACAAAGCTAGACTGGTAGCTAAGGGTTTTAAGCAAAAAGAGGGCATTGATTACTTTGACACATACTCTCCAGTAGCTAGAATGACAACAATCCGAATGCTTGTAGCATCGGCTTCCGTACATGGTCTTATCATCCATCAAATGGATGTAAAGACAGCTTTTCTTCATGGTGAACTTGAAGAAGAGATTTATATGGATCAGCCTGAGGGATTTGTTGCATCTGGTAACGAAAGGAAAGTATGTAAGTTGATCAAATCCATCTATGGCTTGAAACAAGCTCCTAGGGATTGGCATAAAAAGTTTGATGAAACTATAGTGCCGTTCAATTATGATATTAATGATAGTGACAAGTGTGTCTACACCAAAGTTAAAGGTAGTGAGTGTGTCATCATGTGCCTATATGTAGATGACATACTATTGTTTGGAACCAATCTTGAGATAATTAACGAGACAAAATCTTTCTTAAAAAGGCATTTTGAAATGAAGGATTTGGGTGAGGCTAGTGTGATTCTTGGTCTCAAGCTGACACAGTCAGCTGAGGGAATAACTTTATCGCAGTCTCATTATATAGAGAAATCTATACTTGAGAAATATGGTTATTCATAGTGTAGAATCGCTAGTACACCCTATGATCCTAAAGTTGCCCTTGTTAAGAATACGTCAGGAGTACCTGTGTCTCAGTTAAGGTATTCTCAGATTATAGGGAGTTTGTAGTATCTTGCTAACTGTACTAGACCAGATATTTCATATTCTGTGTCTAAGTTGGCTAGATATACAAGTTGTCCAAACAGAACTCATTGGGATGCTCTTGATAGAGTACTTAGATATCTGAAAGGCACAATGTACCTAAGTTTACACTATAGGAGATTTCCTGGTGTACTTGAGGGGTATAGTGATGCAAGTTGGATAGCTAAGAAGTCTGGTTCCAATGGAGTGACTGGATACGTGTTCACCTTAGCAGGTGGAGCAATATCCTGGAAGTCGACCAAACAGACTATAGTAACTCGGTTTACATTTGAGGCTGAGTTGTGTGCACTTGATGCCACGGGGACGGAGGCTGAGTGGTTACATGGACTTATGTCCACGATACCTGTAGTAAGCAGACCGCTTCCTGCGTTTGCTATTCATTGTGATAGTAAAACAACTATCGACAAGATTAGCAGTAAAAAGTATAATGCTAAAACAAAGAGGCACATCCAAGTTAGACTAAAGTCTATTAGGGGTTTAGTGTCTGATAGGATTATTGCTGTAGAGTTCATAGGAACTCAGAATAATATAGCTGATCCGTTAACTAAAGGACTGGAACCTGCAGTGGTCCTTAAGTCAAGGTTGCGGATGGGGCTGTCAACCCATCAAAGTTCATCATCAATGGGAACCCAATACACATGAGAGGAGATCCCTTGAAGTGTATTCAATGTGGTAATAACAAGCTGTAAGGATGAATTGGTAGTACCTTTGCTACATAGATGATACTGTTGTATCTGAGTCTATCCCCTGTAAACCTAGAAGGTACTGACATTGCTAGTAAGCAAGAGTTATTGTAACTCTGAATGGGATCAAGTCATTCGACGAGATGGTAGCAGTACATCTCTGGAGATGCCCAGCTAAGCGAATGTAATTGTGTGGCCGCAATTAGAGGAGAGGGTTATTCCTTGAAGCATTCGACGAAAAGGATCGAGACAAGACCATTAATGTCTCAAAGCCGTAGATTGGCACCATAGCCTTTGACTTGTCGTCGTCTATGGAACATGGTTACACCAAACGGATTAAGATTCAAGGTGAAACATTCCATCTGAATCCGGTAATCATTTAAGTAGGGGACTTAGGAGGGTTCAAACCCGGAAGGGTACCAACTCTGAAAACCGAGTCATGATGAGAAACCTGAAGCATTTCTATATGGATTTGTGGGGGATTGTTAGAAAATGGAGTTTTTAGAGCATAAGTATTTTATGTTCTTGATGTTAATTCCGGATTTTTAACGATTGGAAATTGTTCCTTGTTATGAGGACTTAAATTTTCATATATGGGTCTAAGTAATTTTCTTAGTGGAATCCATAGAGAAATAGAGTTGAAATTGGTAGCTTGAAAGAGCTTGAAAATGAGAATGTGTATTTGTCCCACATTGAAATGAATAAAGGGGGTTGTTGGCTTTATATAGAATCATACACATGGGTAGTGTAAACTACTAAGGTGTATGATGGTGTTATTGTGTGCTCCACACACACACACACACGCGCGCCGCCGCCGCCCGCCTCGCCACGCCACGACATGTCAAGTCTCGACTCGACTCGACTCGACTCGGGTCGGCTCGGTCGAAGGGCGATTTGGGCGAATGTCTCCGCGTCTCGCGTACGCGAGGCGACCTGGGCGAGGAATTTTATTGCATGGATTATTGATTTATTTTAATATTATAAACATGCTGTCAAGAGTTGGATTGAAAGTCCTGTAAACTCTCGAGAGCTAGACTGTGCTGTCATAACTAGGTTGCTGTCAGGAAGGTGAAAACTTGCTGTCAAAAACAAGGTTGCTGTCGGGAAGGTAAAACTTACTGTCAGGAACAAGGTTGCTGTCAGAAAGTAAACATACTGTCAAGTTCAAACTGATGACAGTTACTTTAAAGGTACTGTCAGGTCTTGTTGACAGTAACTTCTGCGTGGTTTTGACAGCAGAGTCTGAGCGTTTATTCTATTAATGAGAAATCATGAATGGGTCAAATATAATGTAACAGTTACGATTTATTTAATATAAATCAGCCGTTTTATATTATTAAATCAGCCATTTTGCTGTATTAATTGTAAATCAGCAGTTACAATATTAATTGGGTGGCATCAGTTACGTTTGGCCTCTCCTATAAATAGAGAGCTAAGCTGCTGGGTTTTTATATATACAACACACCCTACATTCTCTTCTCTTCTCTACACTCTCTTTTCCCTTTCCCTTACTGTCAAAGCTATTTTGCTTGTGAGTTTTTCTGGCGACTGAGGTGTTAGTCGAAGTTGAGTTATCTGGTTGCTGTGATCATATAACTCGGAGCTGTTTTATCCTGGAAGAATATTGCCAGCATCCTGACACAGTGTAAGTGGGGGCAATTATCTCTTAAAGAACAGTCAGGACTTTTTGCAAATCCTAACGACTCAGCTGTTTTCATTCTTGTTTGATATACTGTTATAGCTATGGCTACTGGTATGTCTTCTGTCTTTCCTTTGTTCTTTCAGTTACTGATATGCATGTGTTATACCTTCGTGTTTTGTTTCGTTAATTGTTTGCTTGGCCTTGGCTTGTTAAATACGATATATAACTGCCTCTATGTTGCTGTTTTAGTCAATATTTCCAACAATATCTTCTTCACTATCCCTCAAACATTTTCGTAAATCTCGAGTACTCACTTCATCAGATATTGTATTACAACACAAATCATATCAATTTAATATTCCGATCAACTAACAACTACAACACAAACGTAAACACACATATATAACAAGTAACGACAAACAAACAAATATTCAACATAAATTAGAAATGGTAGCAACAAACAAATTTTCAAAATAAATTAGATATGACAACGACATACTACTCTCGATTATAATTCCCATAGCTCGAATTCGAAAAATCAGACAAACAAAAGCAGTGTTCATATCTTAAATTCAAAAAATCTCACCAAAAAATATAATATTTATATATCACACAAAAACAAACCTCTAAACATATACATACACATATACACACATAATTGAAACCTAAAACACAACAATGATGGTGAAAATAGCTAGAATTAAGTGAAGAAATTGTTACTTACAGTGATGAATCAAAGCCTTTTTGGAGAGATTGGTGGAGAGAGGGAGAAAGTTAGAGATAGAGAGAGATGAGAGAAGATGGGAGAGAGACAAACCAGAGAGAGAGATGAGAGAGAGTGAGATGACTAAGCGAAGAAAAGAGGCAAGTTTGACCTCATTTTTGTTTTTAATCATTTGAGATGACACCTCATCCATATCTATTGTCCTCCTATTGTTTTTCTTAGAAAGCAGTTCTCTCTCTAGAAACACAGCCGTTCGAGCAATAGACACTTTGTTCTCGGATGATTCTATAATAATCTTTAGTTTCTAATGGGCCTACAAAATTACATTTATCTGATTTCGGTCCTAGCTTATCAGAGATCAAACATTTCACAAACGCTTCACATCCCCAAACTTTCATAAATGACACGCTATTACGTTTATTATTCCATATCTCATATGGTGTCTTTTGAACCGATTTTGAAGGAACTCGGTTTAGTGTTTGTGTAGCCGTCTCTAGGGCATAACCCCATAAACTAATTTGAAGATCCGCATGACCCATCATCGATCGCACCATGTCCAACAAGGTACGATTTCTCCTTTCAGACACCCATTCCATTGTGGTGTTCCAGGAGGAGTGAGTTGTGATACGATACCACACTCCTTTAAGAAATTCTTGAATTCCAAGCTTAAGTATTCTCCCCCACGATCAGATCGTAGAGTTTTAATACTTTCGCTTAATTACTTTTCAACTTCAACCTTATACTCTTTGAATTTTTCAAACGATTCGAATTTGTTCTTCAAAGATACACATATCCGTATCTACTAAAATCATCAGTAAAGGTTATGAAATAATAAAAGCCACCTCTTGCCATCGTACGTATTGGACCACATACATCATTATGTATCAGTTCTAATCGTTTGGTGGCCCTCTCACCTTGTCCGGTAAAAGGAGTTTTAGTCATTTTGCCAATGAGACATGGTTCACATTCCTCATATGATTCGAAATCAAACTTATTCAAGTATCCATCCTTATGTAACTTGGAAATGCGATTCTCATTAATATGGCCTAAACGACAGTGCCAGAGGTATGTTTGATTTGAGTCATTTGTCTTAAGACGTTTGTTATTTATGTTATGGACAGGAGTATCGAGATCAAGAACATATAAACCATTAAACAAACGTGCAACCCCATAGGTAACATTATTCAATGAAAATGAACAACTATTGTTCTGAATCAAAAATGAAAAACCAATCTTGTCCAAACAAGAAACGGAAATAATGTTTCTGCAAATCGCAGGCACGTAAAAACAGTTCTCAAGTTCTAAAATAAGCCCAGTGGGCAACGATAAATGATAAGTCCTTATAGCTAAAGCAACAACCTTTGCTCCATTGCCAACGCGTAGGTCGACTTCTCCTTTCGCCAAAGTTCTACTCCTTCGCAGTTCCTACACATTTATACAAATGTGAGAACCACATCCAGCATCTAATACCCATGATGTAGAAGTAGATAAATTGACTTCTATAACAAAAATACCTGAATCCGAAATCTGAACAGCGTTTGAAACCCTCCAAGTAAGTTGGACATTTTCTCTTTCAGTGACCCGGCTTCTTGCACCAATGGCAATTACCCTTTGCCTTTTCAACACCACCTTTAGGCTTTAAAGCCTTCTTTATAGCGGGTGTGGGACTAGCAGATTTAGATCCAATATTCTTCTTGCCTTTCCATTTAACCTTTCATTTGACATTCCCCTTGTTTACCATCATTATGGGAGCAGAGGATGCCTTCTGAATGTTGGTCCCAACAGTTTTTAACATAGCCAACAATTCGGCGGGGTTCTTGTCTATCTCATTCATGTTGTAATTTAATACAAACTGAGCATAGCTGCTGTTCGAAGATTGCAAGATCAGATCTATCTGGGCTTCCAGACTAATCGCGGAACCCAGAGCAACAAGGTACTGATAGTGTTAGTGCCCTAGAGACAATGTAAAAATGTTTCTAGCGAGACTATTTTGTTATTTGATGATTATGTTTATGGATTATTCTACATTGATTTATTATATCTTTGTTTACTGCGAAATAAATATTAGAATAATAGATATCATTGGAATATGTAACACGTATTCTATATCTTTAAGTACGTGACTTAAAAATGAGATTATATGAATTGTGCTAATATTCCTAAATATCCCTAATCGAGCATGAATAATATGGGACAATTATAATGCATAAAGATTAGTATGTTTATTGATTGATGACCACATCTCATTGGTCATAGGTATAGTGATACTAAAGTCAAGAACATAGGTGCATGTAATATTCTACACGGCACTGGATTAACCCACAGTGAGATTCTACATGTTAATAATGTCATTAGAAAGACTCACAGTGATAATGGTGTAATGATCCTTAGACTTGAGATCATTATATTTCTATACGAGGATTAATATACTTTGTCTATATTAAAATTTACCTTTGACCGGGTGATGATAAAAGTGGACATCGGGTGTATTATGAGACGTTTGAGAAATATGAATGATAGATAAAGGATTTAACCCTCCTATTATTAGGAGAGATATTATTGGTCTCTTGATTGAGTGGGACTATGAAAACGCATGGCCATGCTCAAATATTGATTTGTTTTAATAGTCCACTCATTGATCAAGAAAACCCGAATTAAACGTTGAAGAGGATGACTGAATACATGCCTCGAGTTTAATCTATAATATTTGGTTAAAGGGATTATATTACACGGAAACATTAATCACGAAAGGTTTAATTGGATCACCAATTATTATTATTACTTGGGTAGCAATGATGTATTACTAGATGCCGCTCATTGTTTATAATTTTATTATTGGATATTAAAATTATTGCCAACGTAATATTAACCTAAAGGGTTACACAATAAGAACGTTTAAAAGGAGTTTTAATTTAAATTATGAATTTAAATTAAATCATTAAATTCGAAATTGGTTATTAATATATTAAGCTGGTCTTAATTAATTATTAAAGAGAATTCGAATTTAATAATAAAACCAAATCAGGACGGGTTTGGAGAAGCCCAATTCGATTTAGGGTTTTAGCCCAATCTCTCTTCCCTATAAATACATTATGATGTATTGTTTAGGAACACACTTTTGCAATTCATTAAAATGTGTGGGAGGCTAGAAAGAGAGAGGCAGGTTTTTCGGCTAGTACCGACTCCGGTGATCGTTGGACGATCAAGCGTTCGTGTGGACTACTTTGGCAACGTAGATCTCCAAGAGGGTTATGTGGTGATTGCATTGGACCTCCATCTGTCATCAATTTGTTAAAGCTTCGTTTTAAGGTAAACGTTCATAACTACGAATTAAACGTCTTGTTTTCCATGGATCCTGCGATTGGGTTTCGATTTTATTGTTTTAATTATTGTTTTATGCTGCGTTTGATGCTCGAAACCCTTCAATGGCATCAGAGCTACTTGCAAAATGCTTTTAATTCGATTATGTGTTTAACAGTTTTGGTGTATGTAAGCATGTATGTGATTTGCCATGGTTTTGTGATTATACGATTATACGAGATGTGTATGTATATGTTTTGAACATATGATATATTAGTGGATTTTATAATCATGGGATGATTGTATAAATTGCTGAGTGTATATGATACATGCTTGTTCTTACTTTGGAGATTGTATACGATACGATTTCCGGAAAACTGTGCAAATTTAGTGAAATTTGCATATTGTGTCCGATTATCGCAAAACATATGTGTTTTCTGACTGGAATCGGGCCATTGAGCAAGACTGACTAGGTCAGGTTTGCATCTGTAAGCCGTTTGACGTAGTTTACTGCCTGTATACAGCGATTTATGGTTTTGTGATTTAATCTCCAATTTTCTGAAAATTAGATCATATTTGATATGATATGTTATGATGTGTTGAAGATGATCATATAATGTGTATATATATTGATATATATATGATTTATGTTTGTTCTTGATATGAGGATTGTATACAATACGATTTCTGTATACGTTGTTAATATTTGGTGAAATCTGTATCCAGTGTCCGATTTCGCAAATGATATGTGTTTTCTGACTGGAAACGAATGTCTGAACAAAACTGATAGTAATACTATCATCGACTCGTCTGCAAGGAGTTTGACGCCGTTTAGTGCCTGAAAACGGCGATTTATTATTATCAGAATTTGATTTTGATTTTCTGATTTTTGCGTTATATGATATCTTTGATTGGATCATCTGAAATATGATATGGTTACATGTTCTTAATTGTTATATGAGCATGGTGATTGGTTATGGCCCTAAGACCAATAGGATAGTGGTTTCGATTTTATGGTTTGGTTTCTAAATACGACTTGCATGTCGTTATTTCTTGTAATTAATAAATCCCGAAAGTAACTCGAGTTCATCTTGTAAGTTTGTTAGTGTAGCATGTTTTTCATTTATTCAATGTAACTGTTAAAGAAGACAAGAAGAACAAGGAAGCAAGGAGGCGATTCCCCACGAAGATGCAATGGAGAAGACATGTATTTAAATTGTATTTTGTTAACCACCATAGATTGATTTGGAACTTTAATTTATGAACTTTTCATATATATGAATGTATGCGATACAATGTATGTGTAGAGATAAAGATGCATGTTTAATTAGATTAATCATGTATGTATTAGATACGACACCCATGTCATGCCTGCTAAACAAGATAAAATCTGTAACGATTCAAGATTTTAAAATTAACAAACGATCATGAGATTCTTGTGTTATGAAATATGGATTTTTAAAACACGGAATTAATTATGGATTTTTGATATCTAAAATTGGGATTTTCTGATAAAAGCGGATATGCGTATTCGTAAGGTTAATGGGTATTAAGTTTGACCATTGGGATCCTCAATCTACCTGGGAAATGAACAATTTAAGATGTCAATTTGAAATATTTGGTTCAAGGAAAAATTGAGGATCTCTTTATGATGTGATCATGATCGTTATAAATTTTCTAAACCCCTTAACAAAATATTAAGTTTTAATCAGATGCTTTCCAATGAATGAACACTCATCGAATCCTAGATCGATAAGGGGAAGGGTTGTCAGTGGCAGGGGACTCCTATCTATCGTGGTGAGATGCGACGAATATAAACGGTTATATTCGGCCGTTGTATCATTGGGTCTAACTTAACTGAGTCGTCATAATAAGGTGAAAATAAACGGTTTTATTCAACTACTATGAACTTAGAAGCATAGAGTTTGGTTAAAAATCTATTAGATAGATAAAATCAATCGTTGTTCACTAAACTATCCAAGAATTATATTTGATATATTGACAACTGTTGTCTACCTAAATAATTATGTTTTAAGGACTACCAGTGGTTGACTTAGGACATGACGAAATATGGATCTTGGCTCACTCGAAAGATTTATGGGATATTCTTTCCGAATTAATAGTAAGGGCTATCAATTTGATAAAAATAGTGGGAGATATATATTCTAAGTATATATGAATAATTACTTGAACATAAATTAATAATACCGTAGACTAATTGTTTTATGCATTTTAACATTGTGGATATTCAAATGACAAACAACTCAAATAAACTTCTCTGTACGATCAGTCCTTGAGAAGGACAAGATGACAAGAACAAACTTCCTCGATTGGCAATGGAAAGGTAAGAAGAGGATTTGATCCAAATCTAATGCTAATCCAAGACAAACTCCTAAAAGGGCTTTGATGCCTACATGAGGTGTTGCAAAAGGTGATTGTCACTATTGCATGAAGTCGGGTCATTGGAAGAGAAACTGTCAAAATTATTTGGAGGATCTAAAGAAACTAAAGGTTGTTCAGATTTCGGATTCAAGTATTTATGTTACAGAAGTCAATTTATCTCCTTCTACATCATGGGTATTTGATATTGTATGTGGTTCCCATATTTGTATGAATGTGCAAGAACTTCGAAGGAGTAGGATTTTAGTGAAAGGAGAAGTCGACCTATGTGTTGGCAATGGAGCAAAGGTTGCTACCTTAGCTATAGGGGCTTATTATTTATCGTTGCTCATCGGGCTTATTTTAGAACTTGAGAACTGTTATTACGTGCCTGCGATTTGCAGAAACATTATTTCCGTTTCTTGTTTGGACAAGATTGGTTTTTCATTTTTGATTCAGAACAATGGTTGTTTGTTTTCATTCAATAATGTTACCTATGGGGTTGCACGTTTGTTTAATGGTTTATATGTTCTTGATCTTGATACTCCTGTCTATAATATAAATAACAAACGTCTAAAGACAAATGACTCAAAA
This sequence comes from Kitagawia praeruptora, assembly GCA_037693485.1. Lineage (NCBI taxonomy): Eukaryota > Viridiplantae > Streptophyta > Magnoliopsida > Apiales > Apiaceae > Kitagawia > Kitagawia praeruptora. The sequence goes on from CM075354.1 coordinate 80,182,036, forward strand.
CCTCTGGAACTATCGTTTAGGCCTTATAAATGAGAATCGCATTTCCAAATTACATAGGGATGAATACTTGGATAAGTTTGATTTTGAATCATAAAAAGAATGCGAACCATGTCTCATTGACAAAATGACTAAAGCTCCTTTTACCGGTCAAGGTGAGAGGGCCACCAACGATTGGAATTGATACATAGTGATGTATGTGGTCCAATACGTACGATGGCAAGATGTGGATTTTATTATTTCATAACCTTTACTGATGATTTTAGTAGATACGAATATGTGTATCTTTTGAAGAACAAATCCGAATCATTTTTAAAATTCAAAGAGTATAAGGCTGAAGTTGTAAAGCAATTAGGTGAAAGTATTAAAACTCTACGATCTGATCGTGGGGGATAATACTTAAGCTTGGAATTCAAGAATTTCCTAAAGGAGTGTGGTATCGTATCACAACTCACTCCTCCTGGAACACCACAATGGAATGGGGTGTCTGAAAGGAGAAATCGTACCTTCTTGGACATGGTACGGACGATGATGAGTCATGCGAATCTTCCAATCAGTTTCTGGGGTTATGCCCTAGAGACGACTGCACAAACACTAAACCGAGTTCCTTCAAAATCGGTTCAAAAGACACCATATGTGATATGGACTGATAAACGTAATAGCATGTCATTTATGAAAGTTTGGGGATGTGAAGCATTTGTGAAATGCTTGGACTTTGATAAGCTAGGACCGAAATCAGATAAATGTAATTTTGTAGGATACCCATTAGAAACTAAAGGGTATTATTTCTATAAACCTTCTGAGAACAAAGTGTTTGTTGCTCGAACGGCTGTGTTTCTACAGAAAGAACTGCTTTCTAAGAAAAACTGTGGGAGGACAATAGATCTCGATGAGGATCGAGAACTATAAAATAATGTTGAACCAGAGTTGGAACATGAGCAGAATGAGACTCAAGATGTTGAGAACATTACTGCTTAAGAAACACAGGTCGTTCGTAGATCTAGTAGGATTCGCCATGAGCTAGAGAGATATTATGGATTTCTCCTGACTCAAAGTGGCTATGTGATGCTTGTAGATAGTGATGAGCCTCTCACCTACAAGGATGCTATTAATAGTCCAGATTCTGAAAGATGGCTGGAGGCCATGAAATCTGAGATGGATTTTATGTATGAAAACCAAGTGTGGACTTTGGTTGAACCACCTAATGGGGTAAAACCCATAGAGTGCAATTGGGTTTTCAAGAATAAAACTGACATGGATGGAAATTTACAGACCTACAAATCAAGACTAGTGACGAAAGGTTTCAAGCAAATTCATGGTATTGACTATGATGAAACTTTCTCACCAGTAGCTATGGTCAAATCCATCAGGATTTTGCTTGCGATAACATCTTATTATGACTATGAGATCTGGTAAATGGATGTCTAGACCACTTTCTTAAATGGGAGCTTAGAAGAGGATGTGTACATGACACAACCTCAGGGTTTTGTTGATTCGAGGTTTGCTAGACTGGTTTGTAAGTTGCGAAGCTTTACTTAGATAGGGCTTTTATTAGAATGGTGTTTTAATCCATTTATGGATTAAAGCAGGCCTCTAGAAGATGGAACATCCGTTTTAATGAAACAATCAAAGAGTTTGGTTTCATACAAAATGAGGATGAACCGTGTGTTTACAAAAAGGTTAGTGGGAGCCATGTGGCATTCCTAGTATTATATGTAGATGACATATTACTGATAAGGAATGACATTCCTTCTATACAGGCTGGGAAGACTCTTGGTTGGGAAAAAAAAATTCTCGATGAAAGACTTAGGCGATGCTGCCTATATCTTAGGGATCAGGATCTATAGAGATAGATCTAAAATATTAATCGGCTTAAGTCAGAGTACATACATTGACAAGGTGTTGCATCGTTTTGGGATGCAAGAGCAAAGAGTGGATATGTCCCAGTGTCTCATGGGATAGTGATCTCAAAGGAAAACTGTCCTAAATCATCAGATGATAAGGACTATATGAGTAAAGTACCATATGCTTCGACAATTGGTTCAATAATGTATGCAATGATATGTACTCGTCCTGATTTCTCGTATGCCTTGAGCATGACGAGCAGATTCCAGTCTAATCCAGGTGAGGGTCACTGGACAACTATCAAGAATATTCTTAAGTACCTTAAACGGACTAAAGATTCGTTCTTGATATACGGAGGAGATGAGAAACTAGTTGTAAGAGGTTACACTAGTGCTAGTTTCCAAACAGATAGGGACGATTCTGTGTCCTAGTCTGGATTCGTGTCTTGTCTAAATGGAGGTGCTGTAAGTTTGAAAAGTTCAAAGCAAGAGATAGCAGCTGATTCTACAATGGAAGCTAAGTATATTGCTGCCAGTGAAGCAGCCAAAGAGGCTGTTTGGATTTGGAAGTTTATTACAGGACTTGGTGTGGTTCCATCGATCGCAGATCCAGTAGATCTGTATTGCGATAACAATGGAGCCATTGCGCAGGCTAATGAACCAAGGTCCCATTCCAAGGCAAAACATATACTTAGGAGATATCACCTTCTTCGAGAGATAAACGAGAGAGGAGATATAGATATATGTAAAGTGCATACTAATGATAATGTTGCGGACCCACTGACTAAGGCTTTGTCGCAGCAGAAGCACGAAGATCACACTAGTTCCATGGGTATTAGATACATGGGCGATTGGCTCTAGTGCATGCAAGTGGGAGATCGATAGTGTTAGTGCCCTAGAGACAATGTAGTTGTACTTCTAGGGAAGACTATTTTGTTACTTAATGATCATGTTCTACTGATTGTTCTACATTAATTTATTATGTCTTAATTTACTGCGATATAAATATAAGAGTAATAAATGTCCTTGGAATATAGAACATGTATTCTATATCTTTAAGTATGTGACTTAAATATGAGATTATATGAATAGTGTTTATATTCCTAAATATCCCTAATCGAGCATTATTAATATGGGACAATTATAATGCATAAAGATTATTATGTTTGTTGACGGATGACCACATCTCATTGGTCATAGGTATAGTGATACTAAAGTCAAGGACATAGGTGCATGTAATTTTACACATGGCACTGGATTTACCCACGGTGAGATTCTACATGTTGATAATGTCATTAGAAAGACTCACAGTGATAATGGTGTAATGATCCTTAGACTTGATATCATTATATTTCTATACGAGGATTAATATACTTTGACTACATTAAAAGTTACCTTTGACCGGGTGATGATAAAAGTGTACATCGGGTATATTATGAGTCGTATGAGAAATATGAATGATAGATAAAGGATTTAAGCCTCTTATTATTAGGAGAGATATTATTGGCCTCTTGATTGAGTGAGACTATGAAAATGCATGGCCATGCTCAAATATTGATTTGTTTTAATAGTCTACGCATTGATCAAGGAAACCCGGATTAAACGTTGAAGAGGATGACTATTAACATGCCTCGAGTTTAATCAATAATATTTGGTTAAAGGGATTATATTACACGGAAACATTAATCACGAAAGGTTTAATTGGATCACCAATTATTATTAGTACTTGGGTAGCAGTGATGTATTACTAGATGCCGCTCATTGTTTATAATTTTATTATTGGATATTAAAATTATTGCCAACGTAATAATAACCTAAAGGGTTACACAGTAAGAACGTTTAAAAGGAGTTTTAATTTAAATTATGAATTTAAATTAAATCATTAAATTCGAAATTGGTTATTAATAAATTAAACTGGTCTTAATTAATTATTAAAGAGAATTCGAATTTAATAATAAAACCAAATCAGAATGGGTTTGGAGAAGCCCAATTCGATTTAGGGTTTTAGCCCAATCTCTCTTCCCTATAAATACATTATGATGTATTGTTTAGGAACACACTTTAGCAATTCATTAAAACGTGTGGGAGGCTAGAAAGAGAGAGGCATGTTTTTCGGCTAGTACCGGCTCCGGTGATCGTTGGACGATCAAGCGTTCGTGTGGACTACTTTGGCAACGTAGATCTCGAAGAGGGTTGCGTGGTGATTGCATTGGACCTCCATTTGTCATCAATTTGTTAAAGCTTCGTTTTAGGGTAAACGTTCATAACTACGAATTAAACGTCTTGTTTTGCATGGATCTGCGATTGGGTTTCAATTTTATTGTTTTAATTATTGTTTTCCGCTACGTTTGATGCTCGAAACCCTTTAGTCTTCACAGCCTGTAGAGAAGGAATGTCATTCCCTATTTGTAATATGTCATCTACATATAATACTAGGAATGCCACATGACTCCCATTAACCATCTCTCAGAATCTGGACTATTCATAGCATCCTTGTAGGTAGGGGTGAGCGAAAAACCGAATTGAAACCGAAACCGAACCGAAACCGGCCAAAACCGAACTGAAACCGTAACCGAACCGGCGGTTGCGGTTTTTGATTTTTAAAAACCGAGAGTTCTGGTTCCGGTTATAGGTTAAAACTGAACCGAACCGATTATTAAAATAAATATATAATTTATATAAATTTATGTTATGTATTATTAAAATTAATAAATATAATATATCTTGAATTATAATTAAGTTTCAAAATGATGTCGGATGGGAAATCATTGTTTGATCTGTAAATCCCAACTGATGAATACATTGTTATAGAAGAAGAAGAACAGTCTCGGGAGGCTAAGATATATACCTGACACTTTAGCTTATCCACCAGACGTAAACCATATAAATATGGAGCAAGTTTCTCTGTAACATTTAGGATGTTGACTAGCCGAGAGGTTGAATAGACATGTTTTGAAGGTGACAGAATATTCTAGGTTGGCTGTTCACGTAAAGCCCCTTTTGTAACTCAATTTATATACAAGCCTTTTCTTAATTCTATATTTGCACGTCCCAGTAGAAGCAGCATGCAAATAGTAGAGCACTTTGAATAGATATAAAAGGCTAGTAAACAGAAATTGCCTTCAACCTATACAGGGAACTCTAGAATTGATGTAAATTTAATTTATAAATTTAAAATTTTGTAATATATTTATGATTTTTTCGTTCGGTTTTAAAACCAAAATCGAACCATTAAAAATCGAACCGAGCTTTTTAAAACCGAAACCAAAACCGACGTTCCGGTTCCGGTTGTAGTTTTCAATTTTTAAAACCGAAGACATGCGGTTTCGGGTTCGGTTTCGGGGCAAAACCGCCCCGAACCGAACCATGCTCTGCCCTACTTGTAGGTAAGAGGCTCACCGTTATCTACAAGCATCACATCGCCACTTTGAGTCAGGAGAAATCCATAATATCTCTCTGGCTCATGGCGAATCCTAATAGATCTACGAACAACATGTGTTTCTTGAGCAGTATTGTTCTCAATATCTTGAGTCTCATTCTGCTCATGTTTCAACTCTGGTTCAACATTATCTTGTAGTTATCGATCCTCATCGCGTTCTATATGTCCTCCCACTGTTTTTCTTAGAAAGCAGTTCTCTCTCTAGAGACACAACCGTTTGAGCAAAAAACACTTTGTTCTCAGAAGATTTATAGAAATATTACCCTTTAGATTCTAAAGGGTATCCTACAAAATTACAATTATCTGATTTCGGTCCTAGCTTATCAGAGACCAAGCGTTTCACAAACTCTTCATATCCCCAAACTTTCATAATTGACACGATATTACGTTTATCAGTCCATATCTCATATGGTGTCTTTTGAACCGATTTTGAAGGAACTCGGTTTAGTGTTTGTGTAGCCGTCTCTAGGGCAAAACCCAGAAACTGATTGGAAGATCCACATGACTCATCACCGATCGCACCATGTCCAACAAGGTACGATTTCTCCTTTCAGACACCCCATTCCATTGTGGTGTTCCAGGAGGAGTGAGTTGTGATACGATACCACACTCATTTAGGAAATTCTTAAATTCCAAGCTTAGGTATTCAACCTACGATCAGATCACGGAGTTTTTATACTTTCGCCTATTTGCTTTTCTACTTCAGCCTTATACTCTTTGAATCTTTCAAACGATTCGGATTTGTTCTTCAAAAGATGCACATATCCGTATCTACTAAAATCATCAGTAAAGGTTAAGAAATAATAAAAGCCACCTCTTGCCATCGTACACATTGGACCACATACATCACTATGTATCAATTCCAATCGTTTGGTGGCCTTTTAACCCTGCCTGGTAAAAGGAGCTTTAGTCATTTTGCCAATGAGATAGGGTTCACATTCTTCGTATGACTCAAAATCAAACTTATCCAAGTATCCATCCTTATGTAACTTAGATGTAATAATCTGAATTTTCAGGATTTATTATTTTGATGATTTAAGTATTTTATTTGTTTTCCTATTAAGCAGGAATAAGATTGTGAATATTTTGAGAGGTCAAATATACATGTTATTATGTTTACGTGTTTATATGATGGTTTACGGGTGCCGTGTAAGCCCGTGTATTTTTTTTATTTGTATTTTTGAGGATTTAAATCATGCATCATTATCTGCAAAAAAAAAATTTATAAAATCACCGGAGCATTTAAAATCACGAAGCCTTTTGTGTTATTCTCCGTATAATATTATTTAGTTTTTAAAATTAATGTGGATGTTTTGGTATTTTAAAATGATTTTAAGAGTTATATTGCATTTAAAGGATCAAAACTTGCAAAATTCATATTTAATTCATTTTTCATCCTAAAAATATTCTAAAAATATTGGGGTGTTCGTAATTTTATACTCTTTATTTTAAAAATGAATAGTTTAATTTTTACAATTTTCTATTTAATGGTAATTTGTAAAATGCATATCAATTCAGAAAAATTAGATTTAATTCTAATTCTTTCTCCACAAATCTTTAAAGATATTCTAGTATTTAATTATGCTGGAATTATTATTTTTTACGGATCGAGATTTCCAACTCAAATTTTTTTTAAGGATGTATAAGTTTAAAATATGAGTGAGTAGTGTATTATTTGGGCCGGAATTAAGTGTTGGTAGTTAATTAAAGGAATTGGGCCATGCCCATTTAGAAAAGAGAGTCGGTAGAAGAACAAAGGCGGCAGAAGATGATAACGGGGAGAGAGAAAAGAAAAGAAAAAGAGAGAAAAGAAAGAAAGAAAGAAATTGAAGAAGGATGATGGTGGATTGTGCAGAGAGAGAGAGAGAGAGAGAGAGAGAGAGAGAGAGAGAGAGAGAGAGAGAGAGAGGGAGGGAGGGAGGGAGAAGCTTCTTGGAGGTATAATTCCTCATTTTAGCTTTGTTTTTAATTTGTTAAGCTTGTTCTTGAGATAGTGTTTTGTTGGAGTATATTTATGAACTGTAAGTAATTGGAGTTGATGGATTAGTGTTAGAATTGATTAATAGTTAATTAAAATATGATTTTTGGAGTTTAAATTGTGAGATCACTATTTTATTTTTCGTAATTTAATTCGGAGAGTATAATTGTTAATTATAATTGTTAAGATTAGATGTGGGCCCAACTATATGATGGGGTCCTGTGATTGTTAATTACTCCCTCTGTCCCATGTGATTATTTACATTTGCGGACCAATTTCCGGTACGAATTTTAAGGTGCATTTTAAGGGTAATTCTATAACTTATTTTTGATTTTTTTTGTATAAAAATAGAACAATCCTATTTTTATACAAAAAAAGAAAATATCAAAAATAAGTTATAGAACTATCCTTAAAATGCACCTTAAAATGTGTGTCAGATACACAGTTTTTTATGTAAAGAAATGGATGGGACGGAGGGAGTACTAATTGTGATTGTCAGATAATATGTGGAGTTTATGTGAGTTTATTAGTCGAGTTATAGTATTTGTTCGATTTTATACTTGTCGAGTACTTGGTGGTAACTATATGTGGTTAAGTGATTATCAGTATTGCATATTGGTTTAAGTTAGGTAATTTAAATGATGGGTATTGGTGGGTGTCGAAGTTGTCAGAATAATATATTGTTGTTTAAAATGTTAGTTTATTTTCCTCACACGTTGAGGTGCCGCATGTCTGGGCGGATCATTTTCTTAATTGTTTACTTGCCGCATGTCTGGGCGGATCATTTTCTTAATTGTTTAGTTGCCGCATGTCTGGGTAGATCATTTTCTTAATTGTTTAGTTGCCGCATGTTTGGGCGGATCCTTTCCTTAATTGTTTATTTTCTTAATTGTTTTCTGCAAGTTGAGGCAGCTTGATTTTATTTTATAATTACACAGTTGGATTGTTGAATTGAAAAACAGGTGGATAGTCCTATTTACGAATACTTCATGCCGAAATTTTCTAAAAATCCCCTGTCTAAATTTTTTTTTTGTTAAATGAAAATTTTTATTGCTCAGAAACGCAACTACAAGGAGAAGAGGGCATACCCCCATCAGCTACATGAAATCATACTGATCAACAATTAAGCCACTAAGCAACAACTAATAGAGATACATGATGATAGAGTGGTCTCGGCTAACCCACTGCTTGAACTTGTTGCAACTAAACAATTTTTCACGGACTGTTCTTCTAATAATGCTACATAGGTCCGCATCCGAATGGCTTCTCCCCACGGTGTGAATCCTGAAGTTTCTCTCCTTCCAAACATGGTATATCGTGGTGGTAAAGAACACCCCAGCTAGCAGTTTCAGCTTGCCACGGAGGGGGGGGGGTTAAGGAAATTCCCTACCTGGCAAGATCTCCAGTCGTTGACCATGGTGAAAGGGAGCTGCGATCTAAGCCTCATAAAATAAGAGCAGGAAGAGAAGAGATGCTCCCAAGATTCTGCCCCTCCATTACAAAGAACACATCTACCATCTACTTGCATACCAAAACTCAGCATTCTATCCCTTGTAAAGAGTCTATTTTTTAGTGCAAGCCAAGTTATGAATGAGCATTTTGGGATAGAAAAGGAATCTCAAACAAAGTCCCACCATTGAGAAAAGACATTATTCTCACGGAAGGAGTTCCATATAGAAACAATTTTTACCAGGTGGGGCTTCATGCCATCCCACATAATGGAATCATACTGGTGGATTTGAACTGCAGCAACAATCCGCATAACCTCAATAACATCAACATGGTTGGAGCAAGGAAGATCCCACGCAAGTAGACATTAACAAGAACAAGAGAGGTGGATTCAGCAGTGGAGATTACCGTTGGAGATACCTGTATAAGAGGTCTATGACCTGCCCAAGGATCATGCCAAAATAGGAAGTCAGAATTTTTTCCCACCTGATATCTGACATACCTCAGAGCTTGCTCTCGAGCATTCAAAATTTTCCTGGGCACCCAGGCGCATTTGTAAGGCATAGTAGCCGTCCATAGTCCCTTATTTCTAAGCCTATACCTTTTAAACCAAGCAATCCATAATGAATCCGATCTATTGTTGATAATACGCCAAAGTTGGAACAAGATAGAAGCCAAGTTCCATTCAAATAAATTCTTAATACCTAGCCCACCATCACCCTTGGGCTTGCAGCAATCTTCCCATCTCACTTTGTAATGGCACTTACCCGTGGGTTTGTAGAATCCTCCCCATAAAAATTTAAACATCATCCTATTGATTACCTTAAGAACACCTTTAGGGAGAAAGACATACATCCTCCAGTATCCCACTATGCTAGCAATGATGGATTTAATGAGTTGGAGACGTCCCGAAAAATTCAGGAAAATAGCCGTCCACATCTCCATTCCGTGGCATAACTTTGAAACCAGACTCACACAATCTCTAGACACTAGCTTAGTAGTAATAAGAGGTAATCCCCGATATCAAATAGGGAGAGTACCTCTACTGAAACCAGTGGTAACCAAAATGTCCTCCATCACAGTATTATTAACATTAGCAAAAAAACAAGTAGACTTCTCTCTATTAGGCACTAGACCTGACAGGCTAGCAAATGACTGAACCTTCATAAGAATAGACACAGAATTGCTCTCCCCACGATTGAAAAGAAACACATCATCAGCAAAAATAATGTGGTGCAGATTTACCTCAGCTGTTCTCCAGTGATATTTAAACCCAAGTTCAGCCGTACATTTTGTAATGCAGGCTGAGAAAACCTCCATAGCCAGGACAAATAAGTAAGGTGAAAGTGGATCCCCTTGGCGTAGCCCAGATTCACCTTTGAAAAAGCCTTCCAAACAACCATTAAGCTTGATAGAAAACATTGTGGTTGTGACACATTCTTTAATCCACTCTATGAATTTAGTAGGGAACCCCATTCTCCTCATGATATTAAAAAGAAAGCTCCAATTCAGAGAGTCAAATGCCTTATGAATATATAACTTGATTGCACATCTAGGCTGCCCCTTATTAAGATGATAGTCTTTGTATAGAGCTTGGGCAAGAAAAACATCGTCACCTATAGATCTCCGAGGCACAAAAGCAGATTGGTTATTCGAGATCAACGAAGAGATGACCCTCTTCAGTCTACTTGCAAGCATTTTTGAAATGCATTTATAAAGAACATTGCAACATGCTATCGGACGAAAGTGATGCATGGAAGAAGGGTTCTCAGTCTTGGGAACTAAGCATATAGCTGCATCATTGATGATTCTAGGCATCTTGAGAGTATTGAAGAAATGTAGAATCCCTTCAGTGACTTCCTTGCCCACAATATGCCAAGTCGCAATGTAGAACTCTACAGGAAGCCCATCAGGATCTGGGCTCTTGTTTTTAGGCATTTTCTTTAGGGTATTGAACACATCCATCTCAGTAAATGGAGCAGTTAAAAGTCTAGCTTGCTCAACAGAAACAGAAGGAAGAGACAAGTCACCTGGAATCTCTGTAACCTCTATACTCCTGCCCAACATATTTTGAAAGTAGCTAGTGGCAACAAGAGCCACGTCTTCATGCCTGGTGTGTACTTCCCCATTATGATCATTCAAAGAAACAATCTTATTCCCATTCCATCTACCACGACAAGCATTAAAAAAGAATTTGTTATTCCCATCCCCATGCTTTAACCATTGGACCCTGGACTTTTGCTTAAGGAAACATTCCTCACGGTGTAATGCAACTTTATAATCCTCAATAAGCCTCTTTTCTTCCTCAAATTGAGCCAAAGAAAGATTAGTGGGATAGGAATTCTGGAAAGAGGTCAATGCATCTCTAGTATCATTTACCAATCTGTGAACGTCCCCAACTCCCCTATTCAGAGTTTTAAGAGCCACTTTAACCCTTTTCAGCATTTTAGTAAGAATTTAATTACAATGATTTGAAGGCATGATATAAGTACTAACTGTTTATATGTATATATGTATATATGTGTTAAGTGGTTGTCTCGAGGAGTTATGTGTTAATTCGAGGAATAATGATTTATCACTGAGGTTAAATGATGTCTTGAGGATTAAGTATTGAATTTATTTATATTTCTTTACCGAGGATTAAATGTTTGTCTCGAGGATTAACTGTCAGATTATATATCTTTATGGATGATTAAAATAATTGTTTTGAGGATTAATTAGTGCTTGATGAGTTTTGACTTAGAATGTCATTGGGGTTTGTTTTGTGGATGATTGAGTTATTGTGAGGTGTTTTACCACCGGGAAACGTCCATTTTCATAGGGGACTCTTTCCATTTCATTTTCTATTACTAAATGTGTTATGTGCATTAATTGGTATTAGAGTAGTCAGCTAGCGATGACACCTATAGTTGACCTTAGGTGACTTGGCGCGTATGTTGAGTTATGTCTACTCGTGATGCGAGGTCGGACTGACACATACACATAACTATTTTCAGTACTGTTGGGGCGTGATTAAGTTGGAGAACAGTGTACAAGAAGGAAAGACCGAGATGTCGTGTATCACTGAGAAGCTACATCCATGGAACTACTTGTACAAGGTGCCAAGGATCTATTTGTGGTTTCTGTTTTCCGCTAAGGACCAGAGGCAAGTTTATTTATGCATACTCTATCGTTCAGAGTATATATATTTTGAAATATATGAAGTATGTGGATTAAATTTTAAATCCATAACTGCAAGTATTCCTTTCACTTCTTGTTCAAGTGAAAATATGTTAATGTTGTTCTTTAAATTATTTCCACCCCAGTTGGTGTGTCGAACTTGTCGACACTTTTATTATTGTTGTTTCTTTAAATATATCTTGTTTATTGTATCGAACTTGTCGATACCAGTTGGCACTATTATTTCCTCGTTGATTAATCAATTATGAATTATTTTCTGGAACGTGAGTTTCTAATTAGTTGATGTGGTAAAGGTGGTCGATTGTCCCGACACCTAGTGCGTTTGATTTAGAATTGGAATGTTTTGACCGTAAGATCGGACCCTATTGTGGTCGTTATAAAAATATTTTGACCGTAAGGTCGGACCCTATCGTGGTCGTTATAAAAAATGTTTTCGAGGAGTCCCTTCGGGGAGCGACCCTTTGGGGAGATAAAATGTTTTCGAGGAGTCCCTTCGAGGAGACCATATAATGGTCGAGGTTATGGATCCATTTCAGGGCCTTGTTGTGCGCATTGGCCGGGGTTAGTGTGTGACTGATCATCCGCCTACCCACATTGTTTTTTTAAATCATATAAAAATCCAATTCTAATCAAAATCTTGAAGTTAAATTGTTGTAAAACTAATTCAAGATTTAAATCATCGTTGGAGCATGTGTTGCTCAATAATGGTTAAAATCGAGAATGATTTGAGATCTTCTCATTTATTCAACTCATTATTGTCGGGCCGGTTCGGTAGCTAAGTACGTAAGTTCTTAGTAGACAAGAGTGAGACTTGAGTAATTGAGGATTTCTTGGATGTTTGTTAAGTTGAGAGTTGATGTGTGCGTGCCAGTTTTCAAAAGTTTCAATCAAAAGTATTGCAAACTTCTAAATTATTCAATTCTGTTATATTACAACTGTTTTGATATGATATCAATTATCAGTTAGATTTCAAAACCTCAGATTGGTTATACTCTATTAACATACTTGCTGAGCATTTCTTTCGCTCATACAAGTTTGTTTTAAAATCTAACCTTTCAGAAAAGGGCAATTGGTGAGATTTATTCGGGTAAGTCTGAAGACGAAGATCAGGATGCTATGTTGAAGATGACTTGGCTCAAGATGTTTTGATCTAGTGTAAGATCTATTTATTATAGTTGGATTGTATCGGTTATTAATATGTATTTAATTAGTTGTCCTGGTATACTTCTTGTCGAAGTTATATCAGTGATTTAAGATTTGATTAAAGAGATTGTTGTACAGAAAGAAGAACTTTTTATTAATGGAATTTCGAATCTTGTTTCTAGCTCTATAACCTTAAAGATCTTGGTTTATTTGGGGTCACAGATGTTATTTATTTATTGTTAGACAATCGCAAGTGTATTTTATTGTTTAAGCAGATGATTTATTTTGAGGATTTTCATGTGGCGACCAAATCTCCTGACCCCGGATTTGGGGGCGTTACATTAGAAATGCGATTCTCATTATATGGCCTAAACGACAATGCTAGAGGTATGTTTGATTTGAGTCATTCGTCTTAAGACGTTTATTATTTATATTATAGACAGGAGTATCAAGATCAAGAACATATAAACCATTAAATAAACGTGCAACCCCATAGGTAACATTATTTAATGAAAACGAACAACCATTGTTCTGAATCAAAAACGAAAAACCAATCCTGTCAAATAAGAAACGGAATTAATGTTTCTGCAAATCGTAGGCACGTAAAAAAGAGTTCTCATGTTCTAAAATAAGCCCAGTGGGAAGATAGGATTTCTAAAATTAAAATGAGAGTCGTCTTCTCTCTCTAGCATTCAACCCTAGCCGCCGCATTTTCAACCAGATCTAAACCCTTTTTCATCATTTCTGACCATATTAACTTCACTAATCCATTCTCTTCCTTATCTCCTCCAGCCTAAACACCCATATTTCTTATATCTATTATATTTTATTTATAATGCTTTTGTTTTCTGTTTCGGGGGCTGGATCCCTTCTCATTTCGACGATTTGGGAGTCTCGAAATTGTTGCTTGGAGGGGGTTCTGGTACCTCCTAGGTCTGGGTCTTCGAAGTCTATTCTCTATGTGCCTGTTCAGTATACAGACATTGCGATTGTTGGTTCTTGCGATTGTTTCTGGGACATGGTTCTTGTGAAACAAAAGGAGAGGGTGGTATACCCTTTGCTTGGAGATTGTAGTATGGGTCTTCTTTATGTTGGGATAGTTTCTACGTGGTATGGAATTGTATCTCAAGGGTGTGTCTACCATTTCCTGCCGCAGGACTTGGAGGGAATTCTGGTGTTTAGATTGCAGAATTTTGTTACGGAGATAAGAATGGTTGCAAGAAGCTTGAAGGGGTTTTCGAAATTCATATCAGGAAACGTTGTCTTCTCCATGTATGGTAATTTGGCGATGGAATCGATAGTTGTCCAGATACGCCTGTGCTCAGGTGACTCCTGGGCATCTCATCTCCTTGTAAATGTTGCGGAGTTCGTTCTGAACTTCAGGTTTAAGGGAAAGACCTTACTATGTTCTATGCTTGAGACTGGTAATGGTGCTGCCCACCTAATGTTTGATGGTTTGTCCATGAGACCTGTTGAGGTCGGAGGTGATGATAAGCCTTGTTGTTGTGAAATCTACATCTTGTTTTCCGCTACTGCGAGGATTCTGTTGTTTCAAGCCGATATGGGCTTCACCTTCACCTTACTCAAGAAGGGAAGGGGAGCGCTGGTGAAATCATATTCTCGAGGTGAGAAGCAGTTTGGGGGTGTGTCTCCTCGAATAGGTTTGACTGGGTTTGATATCTCATCTCGCAATTGGAGGTGCGGTTTGGAGATGTTGGGTTTCTATGACCCCATTATGATTTGTAACCCTGATGAGGGGCTTTTGGATAGCGATTTTCCGATTTCGTTTGGTAAAGAGGACATTATTGTTAACCAGAATTTGTTTGAGGTAATGCCTCAACAAGCTTATGCTTCTGCTGAGATTAATGTGAGATCGATGAGGCTTTTGTTGGTCTATAGTTTCAGTTCGCAAGACCCCGGCATGGTTGTAGGGGTAAGTTTTATGAACACTCCAGAAGAGCAGATAGCTTTCCTTGGCACTGAGGATTGGGAACGAATGCTTGGTTTTCTGGCTGGAAATCAGGACTACAATGCTGCCTGCCTTTGTAACAGAGGAGAATGTAATGGTGACGACATTTCTGTTAGTGGTATTAGCAGTATGGTTTTCCGACGCAAGTTGGCGGAACAGGGCACCCAGAGTTACGATTTAGGTGAGTCTTGGGATGGTATTATGATTATCCGAATGAGGAAGCAATGTGTTGCTGAAATGCCCATTCGTGATGGAACTGGGTTTGATGGAGGGTTGTCGATTTGGCTGAGAATTATTTCTTTAGAAATAGGAGTGATTGAGGTGTTGGAATGTCCAACTTGGATCACTGCAAGGTACGTGAGATGGGGTTTCTACATCAATAGTATGACTGATGTGGCTGGGGTGTATGGCCATTCTACTGGCACTCATAAAGTGTTTGAGGGCATGACTATGAAAGAAGTAGGTTATACCCTTATTTTGTTGGTGAAGTCTACTGAGGTTTCTTCCCCGCTTTGGGCGAATGATGAGCTGCTTAATGTGATAAAATCTGCTTTTGTTAATGATGGTTTAAGATTAATGCATGCTCTCTGGGTCTTTTGTCATCATGGGAATGTGCAGAGGATTTGGTTTCTTTGCGTCTGGCGTAGTGAGGATTTAATTCCTACCATGGTTTTCATTGTAACCACTCAGCAAGGACGGAGTATTGGAAAGAATCAGATGGTTTCTTCTACCTGGGCCGTGGGGCCCCATTTGATTATGTACAGGTGTGGTAACCCTTATGGGATCAATGACAGATATGGGGCCATACCTACTAATATCTTTTGGGTGAGGATGCTTGTTATGACTGATGCGGTTGGGCATTTTCAAGATGTGATCCTGAAGGATCATTTATTTTACTTTTCTATTGGCATAGATCGTGTTCGCTAGGTTAGTCAGGTTCTTTCTGTTTCGAACCTGTATCTTGTTTGTATGATATCGACTATTCTGGGTCGATCTGTTTAAGCTGTTGATTTCGCGGGGTATGCCCCTAGATTTGTATCCGTTGTTCCTTTTGGTATAAAATTTTAATTAGCAAAAAAAAAAAAAGCCCAGTGGGCAACGATAAATAATAAGTCCCTACATCTATGGCAGTAACCTTTGCTCCATTGCCAACATGTAGGTCGACTTCTCTTTTCGCCAAAGTTCTACTCTTTTGAAGTTCTTGCACATTTATACAAATGTGGGAACCACATCCAGTATCTAATACCCATGAGAAGTAGACAAATTGACCTCTATAACATAAATACCTGAATTAGAAATCTGAACTGACTTCAATTTTTTCAGATCATCAAAATTAGTTTGATAGTTTCTCTTCCAATGACCCGACTTCTTGCAATAGTGACAATCTATTAACACAAAATCACGCAAGCGTACGTGGTCACAAGTAATATAGATATAAGTCAAGTTCGTTCCCACAGAGATCTGGTTTAGGTTTCAATTCAGTTAATGCACCTATGCAACAATGTATGGTTTTTATTCACTGCTAAGACAAATAACAAAATTGGGTTTTGATTAACTATATTAACTAAAACAAATCAGCCGTTCACGGAGGCTGATGTGTTTACCACTTTAAAAAAGATGGGCAAGAACAAAAGTCCTGGTCCTGATGGTTTTTCGGTGGAGTTCTATTTGGCCACCTGGCACATTGTGGGCCCTGATGTCACAAGAGGTATTCTGTATTTCTTTGATTCCCTTGTTCTGCCTAAGATTATTAATGCTGCTTCAATTTTCCTGGTACCAAAGCACCAAAACCCATCCCAGATGCAACACTTCCGCCCCATCTCTTGTTGCAATGTGCTTTATAAGTGTATCTCTAAGATGATTACTGCTAGGCTCAAGGGGGTTATGCCCAGTTTGATTTCTCCAAACCAGTCTGCTTTTGTGGCCAAAAGGTCCATTGGTGATAACATTTTTCTGGCCCAAGCTCTTTGCAAAGGTTACAACCGGAATTCTGGCCAGGCTCGATGTGCAATCAAACTTGACATCCACAAGGCCTTTGACTCTTTGAATTGGAGTTTTATATTCCAAGTTCTTCACAAAATGGGATTCCCTCCAAGGTTTATTGATTGGGTTAAGGTGTGTATCACCTCCACGATGTTCTCTGTAAAGCTAAATGGTAGTTTGGAGGGTTTTTTCAAGGGCAAATCGGGCTTGAGACAGGGAGACCCCATCTCTCCTTATCTTTTTTGTGATGGCCATGGAAGTCTTTACAGCATGTCTAAACAAATCTATTGATGGTTCTGATTTCAAATTCCATTGGCGAACAAAGCAAGTCAACCTGCACCACATTATCTTTGCTGATGACGTTTTCCTATTCAGTCATGGTGATGAAACTTCTATTGCTACTCTTATGGAGGGGGTTTCTATGTTCTCCAACTGTTCTAACCTGGTTCCTAGTATTGATAAGTCAGTGTGTTTTTTTGCGAATGTCAGAGAGAATGTGGTGGAGAATATCCTTCGGGCTTCTGGCTTTCAAAGAGGCTCCCTTCCTATCACGTATCTAGGGTTGCCTCTCATTACTGGTAAACTAAATAGCAGGGACTGCTCCTCCTTGGTGGCCAAGCTTTGCAAGAGGGTGGATTCATGGATGGTGAGATTTTTCAATTTTGCTGGCCGCTTGATGCTGATTAAAGCGATCATGGCTAGTATTGTTGGCTACTGGAGCATGTATATCTTTCTTCCCAAGGCTATTTTAAAGAAGATCAACAGTTTGTTTTTTAAATTCCTTTGGGGAGGATTCTATAAGGAATCGGGTAGGTGTCACTACAAAGTAGGCTGGGAAGATTGTTGTAAACCTAAAAGTGAGGGGGGTTGGGGATTAAAAACCTGCTCCAACCCTCGACTGACTCTCTTTGGATTTCTTGGTTTCATAAGGTGCTGATTCGTAATAAGGGTTTCTGGACTGCAAAGATGCCGTACAGGTGTAGTTGGATTGCAAGGAAAATTTTTAATGCTAGGCCCCAGGCGATGAACTTTCTTAGTTTTGAAGTTGGAGTGAACTCTAATTTTCTTTTCTGGCATGATCCGTGGGCAAACAAAAAGCCCCTGGCTCTTGTCTCTACTTCTGTGATCTCTACGGCTGAATCATCTAGTATGGTTAGTATCGGGACGTATCTTAGCAATGGGGTGTGGCATCTCCCTCAATCAAATCACATGGATGTCATTGAAGTCAGAAATAGGGCTAGTATGGTACAACTACATGACAGGGATTGCATCACTTGGGATGGACTCCAGCCAAAGCTTGTCAAACTGGCATCTATTTGGGCCTCTATTCGTGACATGGGTCAACCTGCTACTTGGAGCGACCTAGTGTGGAATTCTCTCAACATCCCAAAGTGCTCCTTTGTCACTTGGCTTGCAGTTAGAGATAGGCTACTCACTAAGGAGCGTATGGTCCTTTTTGGCATGAATGTTGATCCTGTGTGCACTCTTTGTGGAACAGAGGTTGAGTCAATTAGTCACCTGCTCACTACTTGTCCTTTTTCCTCCCTAGTAATGAGAGTCATTCCCTTTCCACTCCATGCGGATTGGGCTTGCTGGCAGCGGGGTGATTTCTTTAGATGTCCTCTTAATGCAAAGCTTAAGGCCATTGTGGGTACTTACCTGACGACATGTGTTTACAGTTTGTGGAAGGAGAGAAATTTCAGAAACCATAATGCTGGCCCAGGACATCCCTCTACCGTGCTCATTTCGAATGTAAAAACCATTGTGAAGGAAAAACTTTTTACTTGTTCTTCCTTTAAAAAATGGGCCCGAGAAGACTCAACCCTTGTTCTTATGCTATTCTAGTTCATTTGCTGTAGTTGTTGTTATTCTACCAGGTCTTGTGGACCGTGTTTTGTAGTTAGTGTGGACTACGGGATGCCCCTTTGCTTTTGTATTCTCTTTTAGCTTTCTATAAATCATTTATTTAGCAAAAAAAAATAAAACAAATTAACAAAACTAAGAATTACTTAACTAATGAGAATTAAAATCGAATTACTTATATGAGAACAAACATAGGATCCTAACTTCATTATATACTTCGCTTAGAGTTGAAGCCTTTAATCAATGTACGTGATGGTTATGATATCTGATCAGACAACACGAAACAAGTAAACGCTACTTCTCAGTATACGAATACCAAACTAAATAGACATTCACAAAAGAGATAGAAGATGAATAGACACCAATCATGCTTAGACCCTATATCTCTATAAGATTTGAAAACATAATGGTTGAAGAACAAGTTGTCTATTATGATCACACAGGGTACCATAAAATCTCTATTTACGCTACAAATCATGATGTTAAAACATCAACCTATCCTATGCTAGCATGGCAAGTTCTAAATCTCAAGATCCACTCTCGTTTCACAAGAGATTAACAAATTAGATGTTCGCGACGCATCTAAACACATGAAACACAACCATACAAGGATATCAAGAATTCACCACACGTAATCTTTAAAGCAATCAAACTACTAAGCTACATAGATAAATCCGTTAGAATACAATGACAACGATTAGTTAATAATTGAACCGTTCGTCACCATGGGATTTAATGAAAACATGATATAAAACAAGATATGAAAGAAAGTAATAGTATTATTAAAACAAAGAGTTAAGAAAAAAAATCTATGATCCAACGTATACAAAAGATGAAGTAGATCAAGATCCGTGCTTGTCACGAGCGTTGAATCTTTCTCCGCTTTTTTCCCTTGCAATTCTATGTTACAATAAGTAAACGATACGAATTACAATGCTAAGATGTGTTTTTATAGCCCTAGATATCTTACCAAGCAAGAAAATAACACTACAATACAATTGTAAATTGATTTTGGTATAAGAAAATACCAAAAATACAATTAGAATTCGAATAGGGGCAAAATTGTAAGTTTTCAGCAAAATCTGGCCGAACCACGCGCTGCCTGCGCTCTGTGGCGCGCTGCCAGCGCCTGCATCCATGTTCCTGCACAGTTGGAGCGCTGCCTACGCTTGAGCTGCTGGCAGTTTGCTGATTTTTCCCATTTTCTTCGTTTCTAAGCCGTTTTCTTCCGTTCTTTTTGCAATTGCTTCCGCAGTCAATTATCTTTACTTGGAATCTTCGTAAGATCTTAAAGCTTGACTCCATACTTCATTCCATTGCACAAATCAACTCCAAATTTGACGGAAACATTAACCCTAATCGACATTCCCACAATCCTGCACATTTAAACAAAATACATCAAAACTACCACAAACTTGAGGCCAAGTGAATCAATTTAAGCCGAATTAGAATGCTCTAAATGGATACAAAATCCATTTATCACACCCCCAAACTTAAACCGATGCTTGTCCTCAAGCATAAACAATTAAAACTAACTAACTAGTACCACTTCCGTAGGTGATCACGGTTGCATTTGGCATATGCAACAAGCCCTTTAAACCCCTAGGCAGCCCTAGTGGACGAGTAAGGTCTCGTGATGGCCTATAGTGAATGTACCCACAAAATCCATCTAACTAAACAATGCAAAAACAATGCAATGCATGAATGCAACTAATATGAAAATGCAAAGATCCCCTTCAAACTAACCAAAACCAACTAGCAAGCAAACATCTCAAAGAATGCAACTAAATCCAAGTAGAGCTCGACTAAGTCCCCGTATACTAACAATACATGAACAGAAACGTGCGTGTGTGCGATGCTCATCAGAAATACTCCCAAAACTAGATAAAAATCATACTCATTCTTCGCCAAGACAATCACAGGTTTATAAATAGAATAGACTGTAAACACTTCATAACTTCAAAACACCTCCATCATCATTTGAGTTAGACAGGAATTCATGCTTTATTACTACACTACGACACACAATACTATACACAACAACACATGCTTATTTAACCGTGAAATGAATGAGACCCCAAAAGGCTTATACAATAATACCCATATAGCGAGTGTTAGGTCAGCAATCCCAAACCCTAGGACTAAGTCCCCTCAGACTTAATTACTCGAGTATTAAAGAGCTCACTCGTGGTTAATTTTGCATATCACAACTGAACTTTTGACTTTTTTTTTGATTTTTTTCATGCAATCTGGAATGAGAATTCTCATTTCCAACCCTAGACTACTCAAATAAATATGAGCCGGCTACTAGCCATTTGACGCCTAGCCATTATTTGACAAATATTTACAACTAGCATGAAATCCCTGGTTTCCCCCAAACTTAGACTTTAGTGCTCCTACGCCATCAAGGGAATAACAAAAATTCTAAATATAATCAAGTGATTAAATCTCAAAACATCCAAACAAGGATGATCCTAACCTAGCCCAAAAGCACTCAATGAGACTGTGAAATTATTATGTTTCTGAATCATGCAAGTCAACTTCATAAGAACTATAAATCAACCCTCTACTCATCATTACCACACTCAATTACCTACCAATCAGAATTAGCTCGTCATAAGGGATCATGAAATATGCATGCCATGAAAATGCAACTAAAATGAACTCACATGATATACGAAAATAAATACAGAATGTCCTATATGAAACAAACATAGATAACACAACAAGTATGCATGAACTACTACTACTACTATGCAAAACATAATATCCTAAATGAACACATAATACAACAACAAATACTAATCCCCCAAACCACCCCCAAACTTAAAATATTCAATGTCCGCATTGAATGGAAGTAAATAAGAGGGATAACAAAAACATACCTACTCATCAGAATCATAACCCTCCTCGGGTGCATCTGGTGGAGGATACTGAGTCCGAGCTCCAAAGACAGGCCACTGAGCCTGAATACCCGCACTACTCAAAGCGGCAGCCATATCCTCAACATACTCACGGTTAGTAGCATACGTCGCATCAATACGCCTATTAAGGCGTCGAAAGTGAGTATCAAGTGCTGACATGTCATCCATACGATGCCGCTGACCAACTTTCGGAATCCTCGAAACCTGTTGCGGAGCGCCCGCTCCCTGACCACTAATACCAACCCCACCAACATCATAACCTAGCCCCCTCGGATGTGGAACGCCGCCTGACCATTCCGTCATCCGATCAAAAGTAGCCTCATCTATGGGAGGACCGGCCATCTGCATCTCCTGCCCCATCTAACTCTCACTGCCTCACACAATCCCGTAATAATCGAAGCATGCGGCATACCAGCCGAAGTACCACCTCTCAAAAACCGCAGTATACTCTGATGAAGAAGTAGACCCAGATCAATATACTTACCCTGAAGGATGCCCCATAACAACATTGCCCTATCGACTGTGACATCCGTAGTATGAGAAGACGGAATGAGGTTCGAGCAAATAAACAAATACCACATACGAGCAACCTTATTCATTTTAGTAGAAGGAAAGTGTAGATGCTCCGTAATACCAACCTTATACTTCCATACCGTCCCTGGGATACATAAAACTGCCACGATCTCATCTAAATCAACATCGGCCCTAGTCCGCTGCATCCAATCCTCAGCTCCCCTAGGCTTTGCAGTCTGCCTAATCAGTCTCCGAATAGCAGGAGCCGTATAATCGACAGTCATACCCCGTACCACGGCATATCCATCAATCTCCATCTTAGCATTAGCATAAAATTCCCTTACTATGCTCACTGGGACCTCCCTTGCCATCTCACTAAAATTCGCCCACCCTCTCTCACTAATCATATCAATCATTCCAAACTGATAAGTGGGTAACAAATTCCTCTCTTTAAGAACCGTCTTAGTCATTAGCCTCTCATACTCTGTTTGTGCCTCCGGCGAAATAAATCTCACCACTTCACCCTCCGAGTTTGAATCCTCGTCGGATGATGGACGAGTACCACTACTACTCCCAACCACTCTTTGCCTTTTAGGAGCCATAATCAATAACAACAACAAGCAACAAACTCCCCAAATTCGAATTTCAACAAAACCCTAATTTAGCAAGAACACAAATTCAAAATAAATAAGAAGATGAGTTTAGAACAATACCCAATCAAATCAAAGAGGTGCACTTGCAATGTTAATCCCCCAAAATTCGAACTACTCCTTCCTTAGAGCTTGCAATGGATGAAAGTTGAGAAATTGTGAATATAGAGATGAGATATGGGTTTAGGGGTGTATGTATATATATAGATATAGGATGTAGGAATTTACAATTGGGAATAGGATAGGATTTAGAAGTGTTTAGGGCTAGGTATTCGAATTAAGGATGAATTAGGAGATGGACTTATAAAAATAAGAGAGAAGGGGATGAAACAATTGTGTTTTTACCACAAAAACTCGGCCTGGGCAGAGGTGAGGGCGCTGCCAGCGAGTGGGGTACTGTTCACGCACTATTTTTTTTTTTGAAAGAAAGAAGCAAGAGTAGTATACATGACTTGGGTTGACTCCCAAGAAGCGCTTGCTTAATTTCATTAGCTTGACATTCTTCCTTAAATTCACGTTGTTGACAAAACGGCGGCAACATTCTCTCGGTTCACCGTTCCTCCATAGTAAAGCTTAAGTCGTTGTCCATTTACTTTAAAAGCATCATCAGAAGACCCACTAAATATCTCCACCGCTCCATGTGGAAATACTGACTTGACTGTAAACGGACCCGACCACTTTGACTTGAGTTTACCCGGAAAAAGTTTGAGATAAGAATTGTAAAACAACACCTGTTGACCCGACACAAATGACTTGTACACCAACTTCCTATCATGTCACCTCTTAACCTTCTCCTTGTACATATTAGCATTCTCATAAGCCTGTTCACGAAATTCCTCAAGCTCATTCAACTGAAGTAGACGTTTCTCACCCGCAGCTGTGATATCCCAGTTTAACTTCTTCAACGCCCAATAAGCCTTGTGTTCTAGCTCGGCCGGCAAATGACATGCCTTAGCAAAAACTAACTGATAAGGAGACATACCTAGGGGTGTCTTGTAAGCAGTTTTGTACGCCCAAACCACATCGTCTAACTTTAAAGACCAATCCTCTCTTGATGGATTCACCACTTTCTCGAGAATTCTCTTGATTTCACGGTTCGAAACCTCCGCTTGACCATTAGTTTGGGGATGATAAGCAGTGGCAACACGATGCGTCACATTATACTTTGCCATCATAGCAGTAAACTAACGATTACAGAAGTATGTCCCCTCATCACTGATTATAGCTCGTGGAGTTCCAAAACACTTGAATATCTGCTTATGAAGAAAATTTAATACCACTTTAGCATCATTGGTCGGTAATGCTTTCACCTCGACCCATTTTGACACGTAATCCACAGCCAAGAGAATATACTAATTGTTGCAAGACGAAATAAACGAATCCATAAAGTCAATTCCCCACACATCAAAAATCTTAACTTCAAGAATTGTATTAAGAGGCATCTCGTTCCTCCTAGAAATGTTACCAACCCTTTGGCATTGATCACAACTCAACACAAACCTATGAGCATCTTTAAATAGAGTCGGCCAATAAAATCCCGCTTGAAGTACTTTCTGAGCTGTTTTATCACTACCATAGTGGCCTCCATATGTGGTAGAATGACAATCATGCAAAATACCTTCTGTCTCACTATAAGGAATGCACCTCCTTAAGATCTGATCCACACCAAGCTTGAACAAAAACGGCTCGTCCCAACGGTACCACTTCACATCATGTAGAAACTTCTTCCTTTAAGCATAAGAGAAATCCGGAGGGATAACATTACTAACAAGATAGTTCACAAAATCTGCAAACCATGGTTCTTCACCTTGCATCCCAAAAAGTTGCTCATCGGGAAAAGATTCATTAATAAGAGATTTGTCATGTGAATTCTTACCGTGGTCCTCCAAACGTGATAGATGATCCGCCACCTGATTTTCCGTGCCTTTCCTATCTTTGATCTCCAAATCAAACTCTTGAAGCAATAGAACCCAACGAATCAACCTAGGCTTTGAATCTTTCTTCGACATCAGATATCGAATAGCAGTATGATCTGTATACACAATCACTTTAGTCCCAAGCAAATAAGACCTGAATTTCTCAAAACCATAGACAACTGCTAGTAATTCGTTCTCCGTAGTGGTGTAGTTAAGCTGTGCATCATTGAGGGTTTTACTAACATAGTAAACCACATGAAAAACTTTATCCTTCCTTTGCCCAATCACAGCTCCAACAACAATGTCACTAGCATCACACATTATCTCGAAAGGTTCCTCCCAATTAGGTGCGGTAATGACAGGTGTAGTAATCAACTTCCTTTTCAAGAGCTCAAAAGCTGCAAGGCACTCATCATCAAACTTGAAAGGAACATCCTTCTCCAACAAATTACACAAGGGTTTAGAGATTTTTGAGAAGTCCTTAATGAATCGCCTATAGAAGCCCGCATGACCAAGAAAATTGCGAACTCCTTTAACAAAGATAGGTGGAGGAAGATTTTCAATTGTCTCCACCTTGGCCTTATCCACTTCAAGTCCCTTACCAGATACCTTGTGCCCAAGAATGATCCCCTCTTGCACCATGAAGTGACACTTCTCCCAATTAAGCACCAAATTGGTCTTCACACAACGCTTCAATACCAAGCTAAGATTATGCAAGCACTCGTCATATGAAGTACCAAAAACTGAGAAGTCATCCATGAAAAATTCCACATTCGTACCAATCATGTCTGAGAAAATAGCCATCATACACCTTTGAAAAGTGGCAGGAGCACAACAAAGTCCAAAAGAGACTCGTCGAAAAGCAAAAGTGCCAAAAGGACATGTGAATGTAGTCTTCTCTTGATCTTCCAGAGCAATACAAATCTGATTATAGCCCGAATAACCATCAAGTAAACAATAATACTCGTGTCCCGCCAACCTGTCTAACATCTGATCAATGAATGGAAGAGGAAAGTGGTCTTTTCTCGTGGCTTTGTTGAGCTTCCGATAGTCCATGCAAACTCTCCACCCCGTGACTGTCCGAGTAGGGATGAGCTCGTTCTTCTCATTAGCAACAACTGTCATGCCTCCTTTCTTAGGCACACACTGCACCGGACTCACCCAAGAATTGTCTAAGATAGGATAGATAATACCCGCATCCAACCACTTAAGAATTTCCTTCTTGACCACCTCTTTCATAATCGGATTAAGTCTCCGCTGATGCTCAATAGTAGGCTTAGCTCCCTCCTCTAGAAGAATTTTATGCATGCAATAAGAAGGGCTGATTCCCTTGATATCTGCTATAGTCCAACCAATTGCCGATTTTGGACTCTCTAAAAATTTGCAAGAGCTTTTCTTCCTCACTACCTGACAAGTTAGAAGCAATAATAATAGGTAACGTAGATGCATCACCTAGAAACGCATACCACAAGTGCGCATGAAGTGGTTTGAGTTCAAGTGTAGGAGCTTCTTCAATAGATGGCTTAAGACGCTCCGTAGAATTTTTCAGCTCTGCTAACCCAAGAGATTCAAAAGGCATGTCAACTCTCCTTCTCCACGGAGCTGAATTTAACTATTTTAGTTGCTCGGCTATTTCTTCCTCCTTAAAATCAGAATCACCAACTAAAACTTTTTCCAAAGAATCTGACTTTAGCAACTGCTCAATCTCCGTAGTAACTGCAGAATCGACCAAATCCACCTTCAAGCATTCTTCTTCATCTGTGGGAAATTTCATTGCATTGAACACGTTAAAAGTGACATTCTGGTCTTGCACCCTCATGGTGAGTTCCCCTTTCTGCACATCGATCAAGGTCCTACCCGTAGCCAAGAACGGTCTTCCCAAGATTATGGGAATTTTCTTATCCTCTTCGAAATCCATGATAACAAAATCAGCAGGAAATATGAACTTTCACCAAAACATCCTCCACTACGCCTCTAGGATATGTAACTGATCGATCAGCCTACTGAAAAGAGATGTTGGTAGGCTTCGGATCCGGTAATCCAAGTTGCATGAAAACTGACAAGGGCATGAGATTGATACTAGCTCCCAAGTCACACAAGCACTTCTCAAAAGACAAATTACCAATAGTGCATGGAATAGTAAAGCTACCCAGATCCTTTAGTTTCGGAGGCAATTTCTTTTGCAGATCAGCACTGCACTCTTCCGTTAGAGCAACGGTCTCTAATTCCTCGAGCTTCAACTTACGGGAGAGAATACCCTTCATGAACTTTGCATAGCTCGGCATCTGTTCAAGAGCTTCCGCAAAAGGGATTTTAATCTACAACTTCTTGACCACCTCTAAGAACTTAGCAAACTGCTTATCCAAATTCTGCTTCTGGAGTCTTCTAGGATATGGAGGAGGAGGATAGATCTGATTATTCTTTGTAAACTTCTCCGGAGAAGCTTTTACAATAGGTTCCTTGCTCTTCTCTACTTCACCATCTAGTTGATCAGCTACTAAGTCAGATTTTTCAATCTCGGGCATCGCAGATTTTTCAACTTGCTGATTCTGAACTTCTTCATCTTCCTTAGCAGCTGATTTAGGATCTGTTGTAACATTTCTCGATCTCAAAGTTACTGCCTTCACCTGTTCTTTGCCATCCCTCCTGCCTGGATTAGTCTCTGTATCACTAGGAAGAGTTCCTTGTTGCCTACTAAGTAAAGCACTTGCAAGCTGTCGCTGTCCCATCTGGTTCTCCAAGGTCTTTAGAGAAACTGCCTGGCTTTTAACCATCATCCTCAACTCCTCCAATTCTGATTTTTCATTAGAAGATTGTCCCGCATTAGCCTGGGGCTGTTGCTGAAATCACGGAGGTTGATATGGTTGCCTTGGAGCATACTGTTGCTGAAAACCTTGATTGAATGGCCTCGCTTGCTGTCCATGAAACTGCTGATAAGGCTGTGGTTGTTGAGCACCTTAATTGTTGCTCCAGCTGAATTTAGGATGATTCCTGTTGTTCGGATGATAGGTGGCTGGAACTGGTGCAACAGGTCTCTGGAAATTACTCACGAACTGTGCTGATTCAGATGAGATAGCACACTGATTCATCTCATGTGCGCCCGCACATAGCTCACAAACACTAGCCACCTATAGAACTCCATAATTTGTAAGAGAATCCACCTTCATAGTCAAAGCCTTCAACTGAGCTGCAATAGCTGAAGCTGCATCCACTTCCAAAATACCTACTACCTTGCCTTGAGATAGTCTCTGAGTTGGATTCTGATATTCATTGGCAGCCATCGTCTCAATAAGATCATAAGCTTCATCATAGCTCTTAGCCTATAGAGCTCCACCTGATGCTGCATCTAGCAAAGGTCTAGACTGTGCTCCCAACCCATTGTAGAAACCATTGATCACCATCCAATCCGGCATACCATGATGAGGACACTTTCGAAGCATCTCCTTGTAGCGTTCCCAAGCCTTACACAAAGATTCTCCAGATTGCTGTGCAAATTGAGTTAGATCGTTCCTTATTGCTGCAGTTTTCGCCATAGGGAAGAATTTCGTAAGAAACTTCTGAGCAAGATCCTCCCATGTAGTAATGGAACCAGTTGGTAGAGAGTGTAACCAGCCCTTAGCCTTATCTCTCAAAGAGAATGGGAAAAGTCTTAATTTGATAGCATCATCCGACACACCATTAAACTTGAAAGTGTCACAGATCTCGATAAAGTCCCGAATATGCATGTTAGGATCCTCCGTAGAAGCACCCCCAAACTGAACCGAATTATGTACCATCTGAATAGTGCCCGGCTTGATTTCAAAGTTGTTAGCGGTAATGGCCGGCCTGATAATACTAGACTGGATGTCACTGATCTTCGGTTGAGAATAGTCCTTCAAAGCCTTAACTGCTGCGGCATCACCCATCTCTACTGTAGTTTCAAATTCCTCTTCCTTATTATCCTTATTCTCTACAAGATCGTCTTCCGCCAGTTTTTCTATACGAGCCTGTAAACGTGTTCGCATACAAACTCAAGTACCTGAAACACCACGAAACAAACAAACTAAGTAAGAAATCCGAGTAAGTGAATGCGAACGACCACTATTGACAAGCACATAAACTAAAAATAAAACACCGATGATCCCCGGCAGCGGCGCCAAAAACTTGTTAACACAAAATCACGCAAGCGTACGTGGTTAAGAGTAATATAGATATAAGTCAAGTTCGTTCCCATAGAGATCTGGTGTAGGTTTCAATTTAGTTAATGCACCTATGCAACAATGTATGGTTTTTATTCACTGCTAAGACAAATAACAAAATTGGGTTTTGATTAACTATAATTAACTAAGAAACAAACTAACAAAACTAAGAATTACTTAACTAATGAGAATTAAAATCGAATTACTTATATGAGAACAAACATAGGATCCTAACTTCATTATATACTTCACTTAGAGTTGAAGCCTTTAATCAATGTACGTGATGGTTATGATATCTGATCAGACAACACGAAACAAGTAAACGCTACTTCTCATTATACGAATACCAAACTAAACAGACATCCACAAAAGAGATAGAAGATGAATAGACACCAATCATGCTTAGACCCTATATCTCTATAAGATTTGAAAACATAATGGTTGAAGAACAAGTTGTCTATTATGATCACACAGGGTAGCATAATATCTCTATTTACGCTACAAATCATGATGTTAAAACATCAACCAATCCTATGCTAGCATGGCAAGTTCTAAATCTCAAGATCCACTCTCGTTTCGCAAGAGATTAACAAATTAGATGTTCGCGACGCATCTAAACACATGAAACACAACCATACAAGGATATCAAGAATTCACAACACGTAATCTTTAAAGCAGTAAAACTACTAAGCTACATAGATAAGAATCCCATGACAACGATTAGTTCATAATTGAACCGTTCGTCACCATGGGATTTAATGAAAACATGATATTAAACAAGATATGAAAGAAAGTAATAGTATTATTAAAACAAAGAGTTGAGAAAACAAATCTATAATCCAACGTATACGAAAGATGAAGTAGATCTAGATCCGTGCTTGTAATGAGCGTTGAATCTTTCTCCGCTTTTCTCCCTTGCAATTCTATGTTACAATAAGTAAACGATACGAATTACAATGCTAAGATGTGTTTTTATAGCCTTAGATATTTTTCCAAGCAAGAAAATAACACTGCAATATAATTGGAAATTGATTTTGGTACATGAAAATACCAAAAATACAATTAGAATTCGAATAGGGGCAAAATTGTAAGTTTTCATCAAAATCTGGCTGAACCACGCGCTGCCTGCGCTCTGTGGCGCGCTGCCAGCGCCTGCATCCCTGCCCCTGCACTTTTGGAGCGCTGCCAGCGCTCTGTGGGCGCTGCCTGCGCTTGAGCTGCTGGTAGTTTGCTGATTTTTCCCATTTTCTTCGTTTGTGAGCCGTTTTTTCCGTTCTTTTTGCAATTGCTTCGTAGTCAATTATCTTTACTTGGAATCTTCGTAAGATCTTAAAGCTTGATTCCATACTTCATTCCATTGCATAAATCAACTCCAAATTTGACGGAAACATTAACCCTAATCGACATTCCCACAATCCTGCACATTTAAACTAAATACATCAAAACTACCACAAACTTGAGGCCAAGTGAATCAATTTAAGCTAAATTAGAATGTTTTAAATGGATATAAAATCCATTTATCACAATCACCTTTTGCAACACCTCCTGTAGGCACCAAAGCCCTTTTGGGAGCATGTTTTGGATAGCATTAGGTTTGGATCCAATCCTCTTCTTACCTTCCACTGCCAATCGAGGAAGTTTGTTCCTGTCATCTTGTCCTTCTCAAGGACTGATCGTATAGAGAAGTTTATTTGAGTTGTGTTAGGAATAATGTTGTTCTTGATGATAAGTACTTGAAAACACCTTGAAAAACATATGTGGCAAGAATAAGTATGTAACTTATCAACGAATATCCAAGTTATAAATATCCGTTGATGAGGCAGCTTATCGATTGATAAGTCTGTAGCATGCCTACCTTAAGTCTTGTCAATTGTTTGGTTTTGCCATAGTTGCTAGAATTCCTAAGTCATGTTGACTATCAATGGATATGCAGAATAGGGTAGCTAATTGTATATAAAATGTGCTATGTAATTCTGCATAAGTGAAGTGATGATTCAACTACTAAAGCTTCTATGTCAATGGATATGGCACTTCAACAAGCAACAATCAACCTATCAATCGATGTCTACTTCAACGGATAAAACGCTCCAACCAATAATAT
Organism: Kitagawia praeruptora; assembly: GCA_037693485.1. Taxonomy (NCBI): domain Eukaryota; kingdom Viridiplantae; phylum Streptophyta; class Magnoliopsida; order Apiales; family Apiaceae; genus Kitagawia; species Kitagawia praeruptora. The sequence goes on from CM075354.1 coordinate 80,213,163, forward strand.
CTTGGAATTAGAGGTTGATGGTGACTTGACATGCCTGACAGATCACATGGGTTAATAAACTTAAAAAGGGTATGGAAGCCAGTATTGTAAACGAAGAAGAAAAAGAAACATTCCTTATTCTCACAAACAATTTGGCTGGTAAATCTATTGCATATCTATCGAAGACAATCCAGATAAAATTGTATCACATGGAGGCAAGGAGTGGTAGCAACCCTGCAGAATACTTTGAATTGTAAGATTCGTTTATTTTGTAGGGTTTGTAAACTTGGAGTATATATATACTTCACGTGTAGCATAGCTAAGTAGAGAAGAAAACACAGAGCTGAAAGCACAAAGCATTAGGTTTTCTTGTAAGATACTTAGTCTTGTATTCGTAGTTGTGTACTCATTTACACAGATTATTTTCTTCAATAAAACCCTCAGGTGGAGTCGACAAAAACCCACCTGAAATTTTTAAAGCGTGTTGTATGTTTGTTTCTCTTTGATTTCTATTTCATAGTCTCTTTCTGTTCATTTGTTTTAAATCAAGATCCATCTGCTGTCTTGTAAATTCAAAAGAATTTTTCAACAAGATTGTATTTAACCCCCCCTTCTACAATCTTGAGGTGTGAAACTGGGAAATAACAATTGGTATCAGAGCAAGCTTCTAATAGACAAGAAGTTTAAAGATCAAGCACCATGGGAAAGAAGGACAAAGGGGTAAAGATTCTAATTCTTGACAAAGACAATTACTTTCGAAACCTCAATTTGGAAAGTGGAATGAGAGTCGTTTCTCTGCCTTCTCTCTAACCTCTCTCTAAAAACCCTTAATTTCTTCTAGCCACCATGATTTTTCAGACTAATCTACACCTTAAATCCATCAGATCTATAACTCTCCTCCCCAAATCCACCTTCCCCTTCTTTATCTCCCACCGTCACCCCAAAATTTCTTTTATGTTTTCTCCGTTGATTTTCCTTGATTGGAATTTCATTTCGTCTTTGGAGGATTTGTCTGGTAATTCCAGAGGTTTGTTGAGGAATTTCACTTTGAGCCTAAAACCCACCATTGCAATGGTGGATGAAAAGGTTGATTTCTCCATGTATGGTAAATTGTCGATGGGATCGATAGTTGCCCAGGTGTGCCTGTGCTCAGGTGACTCCTGGGCATCTCATCTCCTTGGTAATGTTGCGGAGTTTGCTCTGAACTTCAGGTTTAAGGGAAAGACCTTACTGTGCTCTTTGCTTGAGGATGGTAATGGTGATGGCCATCAAATGTTTGACGGTTTGTCCATGAGACTGGTTGAGGTCGGAGGAATTCTGGCGATTCGGCCGAGGAATCTTAGTTCAGAGACGAAAATGGTGGCATTATTGGGATTCCTATGTCAAGCTCGTCCCACTGGGAGGCTGTTGGTTCAAGATTGGTTTGGAGAGAGGCTAAAGCGAGACTTTATGCGCCCTGATTCTAAGAGGAGTTCTCTATTTTGGAGATATTCGGGGTTTTAGTCTGTCGATTTCCTGGTGATGAGGTTTCTATTGATAATCTGGTTGATGGGTACTCTAACCCATATGAGTGATGTCCTTTGTTCTGGTCCCGAAAATCAGATGGAAGTTGAGCTTGTAGTTTCGGACGATCAAGTGCATGGTTTGATAGGTTTTGTGTGTCTTTTTATGAAGAGTTATGAGGATGTTGTTGTGCAGTTTGAGATAGCCCCTATTCAGGGTGCGTATACTGCTAAAGTTGGGAAGTGCTTTGTTAGTACTTGGGATGTTTTCGAGAGGCCTCTCGAGATTGGGAGGAAGCTCCTTTTTCTGCTGGAAATGAAATGGGAAGTTATCAAATCTAGAGGTACTGAACCTTATATCTCTATGTTGAGTGTTGCGATCATTGATATTGAACATCCTGTGTTGGTATTCATGATTTGCTCGTTAATATTGCAATGCTTATTTGATATGGATTCTGCTGAAAGATCCAGACCTATGGTGCTTGTTAGTCATGAAGATGACTTTCGTATTCAGTTTGTTGTGAAGTTAGATATCAGGAATGAGAGCCTCATTGTTTCTCAGGACGCTTTTGAGGTTTATGTGGACTTAGGGCTTTATCCTGGAAAGCATGGAAAATTAGACGGCTTTTGCTATAGATTGGATGTAAGGGCATCTTTGTGGCAGATTTGTTTCATCGCCTATCCCCTTGTTGGGTGGCATGGTGCTCAGTTTGTTAGGATGAGGAACAATGGGATGTTTAGATCAAGTTGTGATGAGGGGTTATCCAGGATGGTTGTTCGCTGGATACAAATGAAATTTAAGCTGAAGGATCATGTGGGGAACAATCTGGTGGCTGTTCGGACGCATATGAGGGAAACTCGGAGGAAGGTGAATATTGTTTGCCTATATTTGAACATTGTTGGTCCTATTTTACCAGGAACCAAGCTTAGGGAACATGTGGATGTTCTGGGAGTTTCTCCCTTAGGATTGATTGGTTGGTCCGCTAGAGCAATGTCTAGTGTTGTTGGAGTTTTTGAAAATGGGATTTGTTGCGAATTAGGCAACTGCTGTTTTGACCTGTTATACTATGTGACTAGTACTGTCCGTGGCATGCTTAGAAGGAGGGGTAGGGTGATCAACAAAGAAGGGAAGCATACCGCTAATGGTGGTATTGCTTCATGTCAAAGGAGGGCTACTATGGGGTTTTTTGCATTCTGTTACGGGCAAATGGTTTCAAGGTCTTCACCATTTGCTGTCGGATAAAATGATTGGGAATATGGATCTGTTTGCTACGGTGTTACAGTGCTACTCGGGATGTTCATGGAATAGTTGTTAATTTTATGACGCTTGTTTCTTAATCTTTTGTTGTTGTTGATTGCTAGTTTATCTAGCTTTCTTGATGATTTTTCTTTGTTGTTTCGCTAGGTAGATGTGTTACTAATCGCGGGGTATGCCCCTAGAGATGTAATCTTTTTCCTGTGGTATAAATTTTAATTAGCAAAAAAAAAAAGACAATTACTTTCATTGGAAAGTAAAGATGCATCTTCATCTCTCAGCACTAGACGAAGACTATGTTGACTGCATAGAAAAAGGCCCTCATATTCCTAAGAAGCCTAATTCTAGTGTTGGTGAAGCTGCTGGTTCTACAGCTACTGGAAGGCCTATTCCAAAAACTCAGGCTGAGTTCACAGATGAAGATCTGGAAGTGATGCACAAAGATGCGTCTAATTGGAAAATGAGAGTCGTCTAGTTTTTTCTCTCTAGAAACCCTATTAGACGCCAATAAAATTCCTTTCTTCTACACGCATTCTTCCATCAGATCTACTAAATTAGCCTTCATTAATCCATCTTCCACCTCTATTCTTTCACCTACACACCAAATTTCTTATAGTTTAGTTATTATGCATCTTTTTTTGTGTTTTACTAGGTGTTTGTTGGACTCCGGTGTTTGCCGTGAGATGGATCCACTTTGTTTTGGTACCAAGAACTGGGCAAGAGGCAATGTTCGCCTCCTTTGCTCTTAGCCGCTGGACCACTATTCCATGGGAGGTTGAAGGAGATCAGTCACGCTGCTGTGTATTTCTTTCGGATGGAAGAGATGGGTCTCTTTGTCACAGTTTGTTTGGAATCTTGTCTATGCCAAGTAAGACGATAGTTGTACCTGTTGAGGTTACTCGATTATGGGCTTGTTTGGAAAAACCTTTGATGGGTTTACTCCTTCATGATTTAACGATTGCTTTCAGAAAGTTTTTCACCATGAATGGTGAGTGTATGGTGTTTGACAAAATGTCTCAACGAGTTTTTGTTGTTCTGAGGATGAGGGTGACCTCGGGTTCTATGGAGAGTCACTTCTTGCTTAGCCTAGGCTATGCTTGCAAGCTGTTTGATCATTGTCATGACCCAAAGTATGACTTTGTGTGTTCTGATGAAGGAAATGTCATGAACGCCTGTCTTGTGTTAGACGATATGTTGCAGCAGGTTTGTGAAGACAAAGAGTGCAGTACTTCTGATGGGCCACAATTTGTGTTTTCGTTTGATCTACTGATTCCCTTGAGATGGGGGGTTTTGTCTAAGATGGGGGTTCTCGATTGGTGCTTATGGTCGGGTAAACTCATGGTTATGATGGTTAATTTAACTGATTCATTGCATCTTGTGAACCAAGAGGGGGTCAAGTTAGATTTTGAGAAGACACTCCAGGTGTTTTTGGTACGTACTGAGTTCACGGTAGAGAAGCGGAGTGCTTCTATTGATGTTGCTACTAGGTCTCTGTGTACAATGGAAGATCTTCACAGAGTTTCAGTAAGCTCGGTTGAGCTGTTGCAGGGTTTGGTGCCTTTACTGTACAAGAAGGACACTGAATCCTGCTTGGATGCTGTTTATCGTATTGATGCGATGCTTCTTCGAATTTTTCTTATGATGTCTACGAATGAAGAGAATAGGTGGAGTTATTGTCATGCTTTTGAGAAGTGGGAGGTCGTGATTTCTGGCATGTTGTCTGCTGGATTGCATTTGGATTATATGTGTCCTAGCATTGTTATTGCTAGTATGGTGCTGGGTATAATGCCCCAAAGGATTTTAACAGATGTTATTATTATGATGATTGTCGTGACTTCGCCCAGGTGCTCGTGGGACGGTCGTGATACGGTCAATGAGGTTGGTTTTGTTATCATAAAGGATGGGACTATGGTGTGTTCAGGCAAACACCATATGTTGGTTATAATGACTGATAGAGCTTTGATTTACTCTATGGTTACAAAAGTGTATTCAGCCCAGGTTTGTCAAGATGGGTGTATGAACTTTATCAACGGGGGCCAGGAACGTGTTCCTGTTAATGAAAATGTCCGGACTGTTGTCTTTCAACTTTCAAAGATAAGTGCTATGCAGGGTTTTTTACTGCATAAGAGCATTAAAATTGTGGGACTTGGAATTGATTTTAAGGGTGTGTCGAGCCATTTATGGCAAGTTGTGTGGAAGGAAAGCTTGTATGATAATGTGGGTGATTCTGATGGGCTGGTAAGGAATGACAATTGCCTGGTGACTGGTCTTGTCTTTGATGACACGAACATGGATTGTCATCTTAGTCCAGGGAGGCTTGGAGTCCAGGGATGCTGGAAGTCATTTCCTAATGTTGTTGATGGTGAGCATGGATGGCTCAACACGAACATGGACAGCTTGGGTGTGAACCGGGCGCTCACTTTACTATTCGTAACTGGCATAGGTCTCATTTTGTGTTTTTAAACTAGTTTAAACTAGTTCTCTTTGTTTGTTGACTGTATAGTGTCTATGTGATGCTATGACTTTTGTTTTGTTTGCATGTTGTCTTCGCGGGGTATACCCCTAGATGTGTATCAGTTGTTCCTTTATGGTATAAAATTTAATTAGCAAAAAAAAAAAAGTGATGCACAAAGATAAGAAGGCTATGAAAATCTTATTCAATGGCATCGACCAAGATATGTTTGATTGTGTTATAAACTGCACCATTGCCAGTGTGGGACACTATCCAAACAATCTGTGAAGGAACTGAACAAGTCAGAGAAAAGAAAATGCAGCTCCTAATACAACAATATTAGCACTTTCACTTTTCCTCTGGTGAAAATCTCACAGACATGTTCAGTAGGTTTCAAAAGCTACTGAATGGTCTGAAGTTGTTTGGGAGATATTATGAAACCAAGGACTCCAACCTAAAGTTTCTGAGATCTCTTCCTAAGGAATGGAAGCCAGTGACAGTCTCGTTGAGGAACTCTCAAGACTACAAAGAATTTACACTTGAGAGACTGTATGGCATCTTGAAGACTTATGAACTTGAAATGCAACAAGATGTGGAAGTAGAGAAAATCCAGAAGAAAGGTGGATCTGTTGCCTTGGTGGCCAATATTACAGTAAGCCAGGTGAGTGAGAAGATGAAGAGCACACAAGCCACACTAAGTCCAAAGACTTGTAAAGGTGGAGCTGAAACTAGTAGAGGGAAAAGCAAGTTGGTTGAAGAACTCGATGTATCGAGTGGATATGAATCTGATAACTTGGATGATTATCTAGCATTCTTGTCAAGGAGATTCTCAAAGCTCAAATTCAAGAGGAATCCAGCAGGAGCAAGCAATTCGGAAAAGGTTTTCAACCATCCAGAGACATGGTTGAAAGGTCTAAGTTCAACTGTTTTAACTGTGGAATTGCTGGTCACTTTGCCAATGAATGCAAAAAGCCTAAAGCTGAGTACGAGAAGAAATAGTTTGGAACTGTTGACTACAAAAAGAAAAATTTTGATCTTCTCAAGCAAAAGGAGAAAGCATTGGTGTCTAGAGACAGTGATTGGGCTGCTGATGGAGATTCTTGATAGTGTTAGTGCCCTAGAGACAATGTAGTTGTGCTTCTAGGAAATACTATTTTGTTATTTAATGATTATGTTCTACTGATTATTCTACATTAATTTATTATGTCTTAATTTACTGCGATATAAATGTTAGAGTAATAAATGTCCTTGGAATATAGAACATGTATTCTATATCTTTAAGTATGTGACTTAAAAATGAGATTATATGAATATTGTTTATATTCCTAAATATCCCTAATCGAACATTATTAATATGGGACAATTATAATGCATAAAGATTAGTATGCTTGTTGACAGATGACCACATCTCATTGGTCATAGGTATTGTGATACTAAAGTCAAGAACAAAGGTGCATGTAATTTTATACATGGCACTGGATTAACCCACGGTGAGATTCTACATGTTGATAATGTCAGTAGAAAGACTCACAGTGATAATGGTGTAATGATCCTTAGACTTGAGATCATTATATTTCAATACGAGGATTAATATACTTTGACTACATTAAAAGTTACCTTTGACCGGGTGATGATAAAAGTGTACATCGGGTATATTATGAGTCGTATGAGAAATATGAATGATAGATAAAGGATTTAACCCTCCTATTATTAGGAGAAATATTATTGGCCTCTTGATTGAGTGAGACTATGAAAATGCATGGCCATGCTCAAATATTGATTTGTTTTAATAGTCTACTCATTGATCAAGGAAACCCGGATTAAACGTTGAAGAGGATGACTAATAACATGCCTCGAGTTTAATCTATAATATTTGGTTAAAGGGATTATATTACACGGAAACATTAATCACGAAAGGTTTAATTGGATCACCAATTATTATTATTACATGGGTATCAACAATGTATTACTAGATGCCGCTCATTGTTTATAATTTTATTATTGGATATTAAAATTATTTCCAACGTAATAATAACCTAAAGGGTTACACAATAAGAACGTTTAAAAGGAGTTTAATTTAAATTACCAATTTAAATTAAATTATTAAATTTGAAATTGGATATTTAATTAATTGAGTTGGTCTTAATTATAATTAAATAGAATTCGAATTTAATATTAAAACCAAATAAGAATGGGTTTGGAGAAGCCCAATTCGATTTAGGGTTTAGCCCAATCTCTCTTCCCTACAAATACATTATGATGTATTGTTTAAGAAAAGAGTTTTGCAATTCGTTTTTAGAGAAAAACGTTTGAGAGGCTAGAGAGAGAGAGGGAGAGAGGCACGTTATTCAGCTAGTACCGGCTCCGGTGATCGTTGGACGATCAAGCGTTCGTGTGGACTACTTTGGCAACGTAGATCTCGAAGAGGGCTGCGTGGTGATTCTTTTGGACCTCCATCTGTCATCAATTTGTAAAGCTTCTTTAAGGTAATCATCTAACTCCGAATTAAATATCATGTTTTTGCATGGATCCTGCGGTAGGGTTTCGATTTTTTTCTTTTTCGCGTTTAATTCAATTCGAGGATTAATTGGTAAATATTGACTTAGGAATGTCAGCGGAGTTAAGTTGGTATGAGACGAAGAAAGTTGGAAATGGATGTAGTATTGTGTGGATTGTAATAAAGAAGGTTGGAGATGAAAGTATTGTTTGTGGAATTGCTGGTTTACTTGCGAGGTGTTTTAACACCGGGAAAACGTTCATGTTCAAAGGGGGATATTTCTAATTATTTTCTTCCGACAGAGATATTGTAGACGCGCGGGCTCGATGTCAACGGATCAGACTCGTGGCAATCGCAAGAGCGTCAAATCAACGAATGATTGGAATAGAAGATTGTGATGCCGTAAGATAGAAGAAGAAGAGAATCGTATTACTTCGGTGCTACGAAATCGATAAAGACCAGAGGCAAGTATTTTCTTTTTTATCTTAAACACTGTTTATTTTATATTTCATTGATTCATATCATGACGAATAGCTATTGTTCAGAGCTATTTGTGATTCTTAAATATTTTTGTGCGAACTCAGTTGCTTGATATTGGTACCCTTGATATGGGGAATTGTTTAAGATAAACTCTTCATATCCTTATTATCGTAGTAAATAATAGGGATGTGAACTGTATGTGAAACTAAGCATTTCCTGTTGAATTCGGAAATTGTTCTATTGGATTGGAAAATGGTAAAGCGTAGGAGGCCATCGATGATTTCATGGTCCAGCAATATTTATTCGAAAGCGTAGGAGGCCATGGTTGCTACCATGGTCCAGCAATATTTAAGGAGGATATGGTAACCATACCATCTTCCTATAGGCTAACATTACTTGCCTATTTTGGTACCTTTATTGAAATCCGGGTTATACACACGGGTATAGAAATGTACCGGTGGTAGTATAAAGGGTCCCATTGCTTTTGAACCTGATCAGGGGGCAATGGTGGTTTTGTTTTTATATATATCCAATCCATATCGCCAGAATGGCTATTATATATTGTGAATTGGCAGATGATTCATTTTTATGACATGCCAAATGATTTAAGTTATGGTTTGAATTATATCACAGTTGTTGATTCAGTTTCTCTATATACTGTTTTACATTTCAGTTGATTTTATGCCCCACTTATCCTGGTTTTATATCAAAATTTTTATACGCTTACTGAGCATTTCTTTCGCTCATACTTGCTGTTGTAAATTCTAACATTTCAGTAAAGTAGTTTGGCGAGACTTATCCGCACACTTCAGAAAGAGAAGAGGCATGATGCTATTTCGAAGATGACTTGGCTCAGGATGTCTGGATTTAGAGTAAGATCTATTTTATATAATTGAGTTCTAATATTTATTATTATTATGTAATTGTCTAGTTAGGCTGGCGTACTTCTTATCGAAGTTACACCAGTGGTTTAAGATTTGATCAAAGAGAATGTTGTAAAGAAGGAATGTTTTTTTATCTAATGGAATTTGGATTCTTGTTTCTAGCCCTATAACCTTAAAAGATCTTGGTATGTTGGGGTCACAGATGTTATATTTCCAGTGTTGGACAATCCCAAGTGATTGATTATTATTAAACAGATGTTTTATTTTGAGGATTTTCGCGTGACAACCAAATCTCCTGACCCCGGATTTGGGGGGTGTCACAGTTGGTATCAGAGCAGGGTTATAGTAAACTAGAAACGAGAGTGTGTAGGAGTGTGTATAGCTAAGTAAGGAACGTCAGAGCTCATGTAGAGTTCGTGTTGGACTATTGGATATAGTACCAATTAGTAAGTTAAGATTGGAGTACTCGTTTGAGATAGTTGTGCTGAATTGGATAGATCGCCTGGCGAATGGAGATGTCTACTGTGGAATCTTCAGAGATTATTACGAGTTGACGATGACATACGATATCGATATCGGTAAAACATGGAAAGGAAGAAGCTTACAATCGAATGACGAGCTATCGAAGGAATTGACAAAGAAGGCATAAGTAGTGACCTTGGCAATACCTTTTCTTTCTATGAATTATTTTGATATCCCTCCTAAAGAGGTATTCATTAGAAGATATTTCTCCACTTCTAAACAGTGACATTTTGATACTTTTGTTCAATCTCCATTTTGAATCTCAATTGTTTCAGTGGTTACTATGAAACCTATTTTTAAATTTCTGAGACTTTCAACTTTTTGTTTTCTCCAATGATTAATAACCTTATTTGCAATATAGTACCACTTGTTCGGTACTTTCTTCCTGGTTCTTCTTTTCGGAAAATAACAAATTTGGAATTCCTTTCATATTTCTCTAATCCTACTGAGACGAACAACCCTATTTATAGGGGACACCAGGTATATCTGTCTGTGTGATAGAAGTTGGATGGGACGCCATCACTGGTGTGTTGTGTATTACAAGAAGGCTGATCACCTTTAATTGTAAATGTCGGAGCTAAGACACACAACGTCGGGTTCATGTGATCATATTGATCTCTCAGTTATTCTCTTATTTCAAATCAGGTTGTTTAAAATTCATAAAATTCATAACCACAATTGTGGAACATTTGCTATGATATGGAATCTGTTCTCTTCAAAATTTTATGATTTTTGTTATCTCTAATGAATTTCAAGGGTATGCCAATCAGGTCAGGATAAGCGAAATTCGCAGATAGAAATTAGATTCGCAACGGAATCGCCAAGAGCAAGAACGAGTCCTAAAATGATTAGAATATCAGTGACATATCAATGGAATCAGTTCACTCTCTCTCTCTCTCAAGGATATTATGTTAATGGAAAGTTGGTCGAGCCATATTTGAAGCGAATAACGATGGGTTGTAAGACTCCAGTGATAACTACCTCAGTAGAGACCATATAGTTGAATTGAGATGTTGGAGAAGTTGATTGGGAAGGGACACCATCCCCAGTTTTGTAAAGCAAGTGTTGATGATGAAGGAGTTAAGGAACCCCACTAGTTACCTTAGCTGATTCTGAGGACGGAATCCTTATAAGGGGGGAAGAATGTAACGACCCGAAAAAAATTACGTGTAATTTATTATACAAAAATATATTTTTAGTTGATTTTACTGTGTGTTAGTTTATTTTTAATGCATTTAAACGCGTTATGATTTTTATAAAATAGGAAAATTATCCCATACATGTTATGTGACTTCCGTGTATCATAGAATATTTTATTCTATTTTTCTGTAATTTTTATATTTTTAGAATAGAGTTATTTCGCATTTTAATTTTCGGACCCAGCCCCTGTATTGGATTCGAGGCCCTGTTTTTCATAAAAATATTTTCATATAATAATGGGATGTTCAAAAATGTATTATTTTGCAATTTTTGTAATACTCGAAATTTTTGGAGAATTTTGGCATTTATATCATATTTGTTTAAAAATAAAATTTTACATTTTTATCCCATAAAAATTATTTTTAAGGCTTAATGATTTTAATTAGGGGTTAAAAAATATTTTTGGGGTATTAATTTTTGATTAATATAAATAGCATCTGAATTATTTTTATTTACTAAAATAATCAGAAAATCAGATTTTCTGATTTTCTTTTCTGGAAAATTCTCTGGAGAATTGTTCTTGGTGTTCTTCATAATCAAACCACTTTTTGACAGTGATTCCGGCATCCAAATCGATCATGTGAGTAACCAAACTGAAGCTCTTGATCTCTACTACATGTTTATGTAGATGTTCATAACCAAAATTGTCTGATTCGAAAATTTGTTTTTTTTTTATTTTAATTTTCGAACTTGTTTAATTTGGTATGGATTGTAGGGTGATTTGTTGTTGATGTGGTTAGTGTCTATAACTTTCTTATGATCTCAGGGATTTTATGATAATTTTTGTTTGATGTTTAATAACCTAAAACTCGAAATCGAAAAAATTGGGGGTGAGATTTAATTTCAATTTTTACGGGCTTTTGGATGATTTTCTGCTGTGTTTGATGTTTGTTATAGATTGTTGAACTCCTAAGCTTCGATTTGGTATATAGAATGTTAAGTTTGGTGCCCGTTTTCGAGCTCGCCGGATTTTGGCCGATTCTTGATCGGATATGATCGGATTCGGTGAAAACCGATCCGTTTGGTTTGATTATGGTTGATTCTGAGCTCTAGGATGAATTTGGGACTTATAGGAGTTGAAATCGCGTGATTTAGAGCTGTTTTTGGGCTCGTCGGATTCTGGGTTTGGTTCGCCGGATAATTTTCCGGTCACCGGAAACTGGAAAACCTCCATTGTTGGAGGTGGTGTTCTTCAAAGTATTCATACGAAGAACAGCGTAGGTGGTGATGAATAGTAACGTTTTGATCTTTAAAATCTTAAAACTTTTCAGAAAAATGTTTTTGGGTCAAAATTTTATAAATTTTTCTAAAATTCAGATTTCTTTTAATTATTATTATTTTAAATTCTAAAAATTAAATTTAATTAGTTAATTATTTTTAAATAATAATTTAATTGATTTAATTAATTGATTAATTCATTTTAATTGATTAATTATATTAATTAATTATTATTTAAATGTATAATTGACTTCATTGAATTTAAATCTTTTTATTATAAAAGATTTATTATTTTTATGAGTTGATTAATGAATAATTAATTTGAATAATCAATTAATTTAATTATTAATTGAATTATTCTTATTAATTGTGTATTAATTAAACCGTTTATCCGTTTTCAACGAGAAAAATATTTCTGGAATTAGAAAAATGACCCGGTTCTTATAAAAATAGTTTTGAGTTAAAATTCAACTTTTAAATTTGGGCCGACTTTTTACCAAACTTTTTTATTGAGTCGGTTATATCCGGTAATTAGGGTTTTGACCCGTTTTCTGTTTTAAAAATATTAGATAAAATCTTTTTATGATCTGATCAAACGTGCTATGTGATTATGTAAATTGCGTGTTATTATTCTTTGATTATCTATTAGTGATTTGTAAATATTTTATGAATAATTTGAGTGCTCTTTTATTTGTGAGCCGTATATGCTATGTGTTAATTGGTTATGTGACAGGTATATACGTATTTAATTCGAAGATTAATGATTATCTCTAGGGTTAATTATTGTCTTGAGGATTAATGACTTATTCGAGGATTAATTGTTATCTCGAGGATTAATCGTGTCTTGAGGATTAATTGATTTTCATGTTTCTTTATTGAGGAATAAGATAAATGTTTTGAGGATTATTTATAGATTGAGTTGGACTAAGTTGAATGCATAAATGTTTAATTCGAGGATTAATTGGTAAATATTGACTTAGGAATGTCAGCGGAGTTAAGTTGGTATGAGACGAAGAAAGTTGGAAATGGATGCAGTATTGTGTGGATTGTAATAAAGAAGGTTGGAGATGAAAGTAATGTTTGTGGAATTGCTGGTTTACTTGCGAGGTGTTTTAACACCGGGAAAACGTTCATGTTCAAAGGGGGATATTTCCAATTATTTTCTTCCGACAGAGATATTGTAGACGCGCGGGCTCGATGTCAACGGATCAGACTCGCGGCAATCGCAAGAGCGTCAAATCAACGAATGATTGGAATAGAAGATTGTGATGCCGTAAAATAGAAGAAGAAGAGAATCGTATTACTTCGGTGCTACGAAATAGCTAAAGACCAGAGGCAAGTATTTTCTTTTTTATCTTAAACACTGTTTATTTTATATTTCATTGATTCATATCATGACGAATAGCTATTGTTCAGAGCTATTTGTGATTCTTAAATATTTTTGTGCGAACTCAGTTGCTTGATATTGGTACCCTTGATATGGGGAATTGTTTAAGATAAACTCTTCATATCCTTATTATCGTAGTAAATAATAGGGATGTGAGCTGTATGTGAAACTAAGCATTTCCTGTTGAATTCTGAAATTGCTCTATTGGATTGGAAAATGGTAAAGCGTAGGAGGCCATCGATGATTTCATGGTCCAGCAATATTTATTCGAAAGCGTAGGAGGCCATGGTTGCTACCATGGTCCAGCAATATTTAAGGAGGATATGGTAACCATACCATCTTCCTATAGGCTAACATTACTTGCCTATTTTGGTACCTTTATTGAAATCCGGGTTATACACACGGGTATAGAAATGTACCGGTGGTAGTATAAAGGGTCCCATTGTTTTTGAACCTGATCAGGGGGCAATGGTGGTTTTGTTTTTATATATATCCAATCCATATCGCCAGAATGGCTATTATATATTGTGAATTGGCAGATGATTCATTTTTATGACATGCCAAATGATTTAAGTTATGGTTTGAATTATATCACAGTTGTTGATTCAGTTTCTCTATATACTGTTTTACATTTTAGTTGATTTTATGCCCCACTTATCCTGGTTTTATATCAAAAATTTTATACGCTTGCTGAGCATTTCTTTCGCTCATACTTGCTGTTGTAAATTCTAACATTTCAGTAAAGTAGTTTGGCGAGACTTATCCGCACACTTCAGAAAGAGAAGAGGCATGATGCTATTTCGAAGATGACTTGGCTCAGGATGTCTGGATTTAGAGTAAGATCTATTTTATATAATTGAGTTCTAATATTTATTATTATTATGTAATTGTCTAGTTAGGCTGGCGTACTTCTTATCGAAGTTACACCAGTGGTTTAAGATTTGATCAAAGAGAATGTTGTAAAGAAGGAATGTTTTTTTATCTAATGGAATTTGGATTCTTGTTTCTAGCCCTATAACCTTAAAAGATCTTGGTATGTTGGGGTCACAGATGTTATATTTCCAGTGTTGGACAATCCCAAGTGATTGATTATTATTAAACAGATGTTTTATTTTGAGGATTTTCGCGTGACAACCAAATCTCCTGACCCCGGATTTGGGGGGTGTCACAACAGCTGTCAAGTTTGGAGCATGTAAAAATTATGCAAAGGTAGATGTCACAAGCTACAGAGGTATGATAGGGTCATTACTTTATCTCACTACAAGTAGACCAAATATTATGTATGTTACATGCTTGTGTGCAAGGTTCCAAGCGGATCCTAGAGATGTGCATCTCGTTGCTGTTAAACGAATCTTGAGATATCTTAAGGGTACCCCTAACTTAGGTATTTGGTACCCTAAAGAATCTGGTTTTAACCTTGTTGGATATACAAATTCTAATTATGCAGGAAGTGTGGCAGATAAGAAAAGAACATTCGGGAGTTGTCAATTCCTTGGTGGAAGACTGGTTTCCTGGTACAGCAAGAAACTACAAACGGTTTCCAACTCAATAGCCGAAGCTGAATACATCGCTGCTCGAAGCTGCTATGCTCAAGTCTTGTGGATTAGGAATCAGCTACGTGACTATGACTTTGTACTTGACAAGATTCCAATCTTGTGTGACAATACAAGTGTTATAGCTATCTCCAACAATCCTGTACAACACACAAGGACCAAGCACATATATCATTTTATCCGAGAGCATGTCCAGAATGGTACTGTGGAGTTACATTTTGTACCCACAAAAGAACAAATTGCAGATATTTTTACTAAGTCTCTTGACGAATCCACATTCACCAGAATTGTTGGTGAATTCGGTATGTTAAATAGTCCTAGCAATTAATCTAGTTAATATACGAGATTTGCTCTTTAATAACTTTTCAAGGGATTTCAGGTAAGCACTTGTAAAATTATTTTATCAATCAATTTTCTTGCTTGTTAATATCTAGGAGCTTTGTCTTGCTCATTTTATTTCGCACTCCATCTTTCTCTAATTTGGAATAATTGATCTTCTCTAAAAATAATTTTCTCTAAGTTTCACTAAGTTGAAATTTTTGTGGAATATATTTTTGTTGAAAATCTTATTAGGTCAAAGTTTTTTTATTAGGTCAAAATTTATATATATATATATATATATATTTGTTAATCTCCCGACATGATATATTCATACAAATAGATCATGATTATATATATTTTGGAAAATAAACAATTTATGAAATATAGTTTTACACTTATATCACACTTATATGCCAAAATGTTGAGATGATATGATTTATTTTATAAATTAAATCATATATTTATAGTCTTTTTGACCAAAATTTCAATAAACTAATAACACTATATTTACGCATTGTACAAAAATAATTATTGAAAATGGCGTGTGTCTTGCACAGGGTATTATGCTAGTTTAATTTAATATTTTAAAACATAAGTTTTGAACCATGCAAGTTATAATTAGTTAAATTTGAAAATTATAATTATATAAAAACAGAATTGTAACATAAAATTAAAATTCATAACAAAGAAATTCGTGCATCATAATATTGTGGATCCGCTAACCAAAGGGTTATCAAGAGAACTGGTTGACAAATCATCGAGAGGGACGATCCGGTTATAAGCTAGTATTATGAACCAACATGTAATCTGATATAGATTTGTGCAACTGAAACTTGTATGTGTAAGATTTGATTGACATTACAGTTCCATATTTGCTTCGGTTGTAGACTCTATTAACCTCACACAAAGCTAACTGTTATATGGAGAAATTAGTATAACATTTATCGCGGAGGTTACTAGAATCACGGATCAAAATACAAATATTTTTTTTTTGCTAATTAAAATTTTATACCCAAAAGGGAACATCAAGAAAACACTTCTAGGGGCATACCCCGCGAAATCAACAAAACAACATTACAAATGCCTAAATCGACATTTGATAGTCAACCAACAACTTATCACCATTACAACTTAACAAGTTCAATAACTACATTAATATCATAAAACAATTAGAAACCTCCTGGTTCGCATCCAAGAATCCTAAGTCCATCAGCAAAAGCTTCTTCCTTGGTTTCCCTGCATGAGTACCAATGTACGAATCAAGGCAAACAGTTAAGTTCCCGAGCAGGAAACTTCCCATGTTATCAACATTCTCAGCTATAGAACTGCCCTTCTTCACATAGGTATCTAAAGCATCCTCCACCCATAACGGGTCTTCAGCCAATCCCTTCATCTCAAGGACATCATAACAAGCAAATAACCATGTAGCAATGCGCATTGCACACACTTTGTGAACATCCAGCTCTACACCTTGTTCCATCGCGCCCTCACAATTCAATGTCAAGTAAAAACTACAATAACAACAATTAAAATAAGTGTAACCCCCTGGTTCACACCCAAGTATCCTAAGCATACACCTCAACATCCTTTCTGTCCCTTCCAGAACACAACCACTACTCCTTAAATACTCAAAGGCTTCATCAATGTCCTTTTCATTCAGCTTGTGACCCACCTCCTCATCCATAACCAACTTCTTATTGACCTGACTATCATTAGCAGTAGTCACTTCTTGATCAATAATAACCTGGATATTATCCTTCCACTTCACCATTTTCTTCGCAGGCTTGACAACCTCCATATTAAGAGTAGACTTCCTAAGGCAAGCCTTTCGGCAAGCCACTAGATTCTCTCTAGGCCAGTCATTTTCACCCAAAATTGGAAAGTCAATTCCCTCATCCATCAAAGAGGAATTGACTTCAAGCGAGCTACACGTCCTAAAAGCAATCCCAGTTGTGGGAGTGAAGGCCCTCTCCGACACCTCCAGCCCATCTTTGAGACCAGAAGTACCAAACTCCGTACACTCCGTCTCAAACTTCAATCTCTGAGCCACCTGAAACAAGGGTTTAATCTTCTCCCTTCTAGGAGAGGAGCCACTCTGTGTACACACCCTAAGCACACCCTTCGGATTAATCGATGCCGTAACTAACGGCTCCGAAAAGGAAACCCTTTTTGAACTCATGGAATCCAGTCTCGTCACCCTCATAGAAGTTTCATTCTTCCCCTTTCTTGAAGAAAGGCCACTCTGAGAACACACACTAAGCCCGCCCTGCTGGGCCCTCGATTCCATTACCAAAGGCTCCGAAAAGGAAACCCTTTTCAAACTCATAATCAAACAGCGAATAAGAAAGAAATTTGGTGTATAGGTGGGGGATTTGAGATGGAGAATGGATTTATGAAGGATGATTGTATAGATCTGATGGAAATTGTGTAAGAATTAAAGGCGGCTAAAAGAGCTTCTAGAGAGAAGGAGGAGCTTCTCTCTCTAGACTCTCATTAGTTCTAGACAAAATACAAATATTTTGCTAAGAACACGAAGAACACGGAACGGAGATTGGCGATTTTTGTGGCTGATCTTGCTTGTTGATTCGTAGAAAACAAAAGAAAATACGTTATTACTCTCTAAGGGTAAACTGTCAATCGACACTAATTAGAAGCCTACATACCATATTTATAAGGGATTCAAGCTACACGTAGTTCTTGGAGAACAAGTTACCTAGACGGGTTAGGATTTTGTAGATTTATTGGGGCCAGGTACATTGGATGCTCGTGGGCTGGCGTGTATAACCCATAACTTATCGTGGCCCATGCTATAAGAACCTATGCAAGACCATCACAATGTTTAGGGAATGGAGACCTTGTGGTGGAGCTCATGGAGTACATTATGCGGACCTCGCATGCGAGCCTTTGGATGCTAGGCATGCGATGCGGTCCTAAATATATCGTGCATAGGGATGCCTCCATACATGCGACTCCTTGTGGCCTTGTCATGGGCCTTCTTGCCTTGATGTTTTAAGATGTCATGTAAAGATGTGTTCATGTGACGTGATTCCAAGAATATGTAAGTGATGATCCCGAAGAGGTCCTTCCAATAGTAATACAGTCCCGCAGGGACCTTGAGAGACGACCCCATAAGACCTTGCAGTCATAAATTGTTATAATGTATATCTTCTGTCCAGTTACCATGTGGCTCATATTCTTACCTATCTTTTTAGGTCTTCCTGAAGCATGCATGATGAGAAAACTCTCCTTTGTTCCTTTTTATTATGATGAGAGGACTTCTCGGATTCCTCATAAGTGAGAGGACTCCTTTATGTTTGAGGAGACATCCTTTTTTTTCTGTTCAATATCTTTTATCTCATATGAATCCTAATAATAAAAGTTAATAAAGAGTGAATATAAAAAATATTGTTGAAGATAAATCCACATAAAATCAATAAAAGCATCTTCAAGAAACTTTTTATATGGACTCTTAAATAGAAAAATAAAAAGACATGCTCAACATAGAGTGCCAAGAGACTCGTAACTCTTTATAAACTTAAGAACTTCTCTCGTCTCTATTTTTAAGAGCCTATAAATGGCTCTTAACTCTTGGAGACGTTCCAAGAATCAATATTTTACATCATATTTAATATTGATTTAAGAGTCTCTTGGAGATGCTCTTAAATGACATGTTGGTATACTACATTCTGGTTTGGCTATTGTATATTTGTACAAAGTACTTTATTCCTTAAAAGACAAAAGACATTCTTTGTACAATTGAATTTTATGTGCACTAGCAACACACCAGCAAGAAGCAGAAAAAACAGAAACTTGATATACTCCAAAGTTGATCAAAAATGGGATATGCCGCACGCGATGCTGATGTCTTCAAACCTAATTTATCTTGCAACTCTTTTCTTCTAAAGTAAGATGCTGACACGCCAATGGGCATAAGCTATTTATGAAAAAAGTCAAAATGTCTTAACCAATTTTAGCTGCCAAAGCCTGTACATCTTCCCAACAATTAAATGAATTGTTCTACCGAACAAGAGCATAGTTACCTGAGATTAATGCCAAAGACATGCAGCAACGATTAGGACCATTTACAAAAAAACTAGATTATTCAATGACTAAATCGAAGACATGTATTTAAAATAATCATAAGTGTAACCCCAAGTAGACTGATGAAAAAACCGAAATGAATACTTCCTACAAAGTCAAAGTGGGAGTAAACAAAGATGGTACCAAACAGGATAATATAAATGTGCACCTTCAGAGCTGGTACAGAGTTGCTTATCCTTCTCAGTGTAAATACATTGTAATTGAAGTCTAATCAAATCATCCAACTTGACCACCCATAGTGCCACAGCGGATGATGTTTCGAGCATATTTTTTTTTTTGCTAATTAAAATTTTATACCAAAAGAAACAACTGATACAAGTCTAGGGGCATACCCCACGAAGTCAACATCCAGACATTACAAAGGACAAATAAAAGTCACTTTACAATCAACATAAAATTAGATAGACTAGGCTGAACCGACTATGCCTAGAATAATATACTGATGAATCCCCTAACCAGGCCTGCATTCGCCCACGTCCCACATCTGAGATAGGCACATAAAATAAAGCATAATTTTATGAGAGTCTAGAGAGAGAAACTCCTCCAACTCCTCCTTCTCACTAGAAACCCTCTTGTAGCAGCCTTAATTCTTACACAAATTTCCATCAGATCTACACTTCCAACCTTCACTAATCCATATCTCATCTCTATTCTCTCACCTATACACTAAATTTCTTTTTCTAGTTTTTGTCTTTGCATGGATCAGAAGAAGGTTTCTTTCTCTGATGGATCTCCGTCGGAGATGGGTAGTTCTAGTACCCGCCTTCTTCACTGTTCCTCAGAGTTGGTTAATGATGTACGGGATCTGTCGACGACGACCCGGGAGGGGTTGGTATCGACTATGAGTCTGAAAAGGGTTTCTTTTTCGGAGAACCTTGTGTCGGTGATTCCTTCTGGCAACACTAAAGGAAGTGAGGCAGGGAGGCGAAATTGGAACAAATATGTTGGTCCAGCTTTTGGAGTTGCCTCTAGAACCAGAAGTACGGATAAGGCAATTTGGAGGATAGATGATGGGGTTAAGCCTGGAATGAACCAAAAAGGTTTGCTCCTGGTGAAACCTGAAGGGAGCTCTAACAAGCCTGTGAAGGGTTTGATATCGAAATTGAATCTGAAGAGAGTCTCCTTTGCGGAGAACTTGGTGTCGGAGATTCCTCCGGGTAGGACTCAAGCAAGTGGGTGCGCTGGGACGCCTAAGAACTTGGTTGGTGGAGATAGGGGCAAGAGGAGAAAAATTAGCATAGAGGAAAAGATTGCTCCGGCTGGGATTGCCTCCAGGACTCGTAGTTCTTGCAATACTCAAAGGGAGGAGGGTAATTTCTTTTATGATGATAGAATGCATGGTAGTTCTATTTGTGTTATGCAAAATATTAAGGGTTCTAATTGTGCCAATGTTGCTGGTAGTTCAACTATTGATGCTGACTCAATGAGTCAGGCTAATGTGGTCGATCTTTCGAGTCAATTGATCAGTAGGGAAGAGATGGAAGAGAAGTCGGATGAGGTTCTTCAATCTTGTTTGCGTACTGAGGAGGATGGTGGGAGATCAGGGGCCAAGAATGACTATATCTCTGAAATTAGTTCGGCTGAATACCAGGATGGTGTTCGGGAGTTATTGATTGAGGCTCTGTTTCATGTTGAGAAACTAAAAAACCATATTCGAACGAATGGGTTTTGTGTTCCAAAAGTGGCTGATTTCATGGAGATCAGTGGGGGTGATCCCTTTCGAGATTCTTCTGGAAAGTTTTAATGTGGGGCAACTAAGGAGCTTGCAATATCGGTCAGCTGCTGCAGGATTTTATTCAAAGAAATGGGCTAGGTACTCCCATCTTTCCATTGGAAGGTCAATCAGGACCGGATCAGGAGGTAATGCTCCATGGGGAGGGCTCAAGGGCCAATGGACTTAGGGGAAGTAAGACGGATAATTCGGCTGAAGGCGCCTGTGCTGAGCCATTAGGAGACCATGCTCTCTTGCCTGGGAATGCTTTAGAAGTTCAACCTACAACTGTAATTATGTTCCCACCTGCTGAAAGAGCAAAGGTTCGGCTGAAGAAATCGGAGATTCGTAAGTGGCGTGCTGGGAGGGGAGGCCATTCCCGCACGCCCATGATCTTTGTTCATTTGTTTCTCCACTAGTCTTGATTTAGCTTGGGTTTAGTCTTTATGTTGTTGTTCTGTTTGAACTAGTTCGGTTTGTAATGCCTAAACGTTGATATCGCGGGGTATGCCCCTAGATTTGTTTATGTGGTTCCTTTTGGTATAAAATTTTAATTAGCAAAAAAAAAAAGAGATAGGCACATAAATCATAGCAAAAAACCATTTTCAAAAACTCCAAATTCAAATGACAAGTGTCTTTCAAATCGTCCAGCAGCATTTGATCACGTCCAAAGAGAATAAGCAAAGCTTCTTCATTAATTTCCCATCCAGACACAATGAGCATCCCGAGAAAATGACACTGCCCTGTGTCAATAGCAGTCACATTGGTTACAATACATAAAAGGTAGTTCACATCTCCTATGAGACCGATCCAGGTTAAAAGATGCACAACGCCATCTTGCAACCCCTCTACAAGGGTCTCATCTTCGCACTTAAGCATCATACAATCACAGCGTTGCCTCTGCTGTCGGTTACCCCACAATATAGAAAAACCCAACGTTTGGAAAGAATTCTGATAGCAGTTTAGCGAACAGGTCCCAATCTCAACTGAAGCAAAGAAGTTGCTTCCATTTATGGTGGCTTTGGAGAAGACAAACTCCTTCTCAACCATTGAACTATCCATAATCACTGCAAGACCAGTAATTCCTAGAATAGTTCCACACATTTGAAGATCCCATATGAGCTTTCTGAATACTTGACAGTACATGAGTAAACATGAGCAGCCATCCGGCCCCAGGTTAAAGAATCTCTCCGAAACCGAGAGAACAATGTCTAACAGCAAAGCCACACTCATTGAAACCCTGAATTCATCTGTGATAGTCCACCTCCATGGCATGAACTGAAAAAACTCCACTGCCGAGATGGACCACATGCTTAACATACCCATGGAGAGATCGTCATGAATAATAACTCTGCTATGATGAATCATCATGACCCTCACAGAATCCATTTGTTTCATAAACAATAAGATCTCATTAACACCCGAACTGGTCAGATTGCAAGCAAAATGGCTGTCAAAGCCCAACCAGAAATAAATATAGCACAAGATACTTCCATGAGCATTCTGAGCATCATTCAAACACCAAAGACTCATCGTTGATCGTACCTCACCCAACATGGTATTTGCCTTGACCAGAATGCAAATCCTCCCTTTTCCGCCATAGTTCACGACTATGCTTACACCACTATAGTCACAAATAGAAACATTAACTCTTAAATTAGCTCTGTGAACGTCCCGCATCGCTATAGAAAAGATGAGCCTTGGATGAGGCAAATCACCAAACATCATGTGGGCACAAGAAATAATGCCCAATCGCACCTTCATTGTGTCTCGTCTTGCAACAGAGTATACCAACATATGCAAAGAACCATTAAGAGTAGAGAATAAGGTCTCCATTTCAACCGAATATAACATATTTAGTTTCTCGAATCTCATTAGCAACATGATATAGTACCATTTCTTTGCGATGTTCTTAGTAAATTCGTCGAACACCTGGTGAGCATACATCATAAACTTGTTTGTTTGAAACAGAGTAACAAACACCTTGTCTGCCTTTCGAGACTCCTTCAAAAGGACTGCACCAGAGCACCGATTTGCGTCCACTTCTTCAATCAAGGCTATTCGCCGCACTACAATCGACCCAGCCGCCAAACCCGTTGATGTTCCAAACGGAATCGGCGAATCAAGCATAGCAAGACACCCAATATGAGAGAACATACCCCTTGAAGCCGAAGCCCACTTCACTATAATGTTGTTCGAGAGACTCGACAAATCGAACGAGGTAGCTTTCCCAGAAGAGATAGACATACCAACTTCAATTTCCATTACACAGTGTGGGTGAAGAACCCCTACTGTTTTGATAAGGTCCGGTAAGTAGATCCTAGGAACCTTCCCAACTGTAAAGATGAAGTTCCACGACCTTAGGTCTAGAGCTTCAAACCCATCAAATAGGTCAAGACCCATCAGAAAACCGAACCCAAATCCTCCAGCAGAAGTGAACAAAACACCCTCTGGAGACATAAGCGAAAATAATATATATAGTATAAGAAATTTGGTGTATTGGTGGTAGATTTGAGATGGAAGGTGGATTAACGAAGGTTGATTTGGTAGATCTGATGGAAGATTGTGATAGAATATAGGGTTTATTATTTGGCGGCTACGAGGGTTCCTAGAGAGAACGGTAGACTCTCATTTCTTTTACAAGGTAAATTAATTTTCGGGCATATTTGAAAAGCATGCTATGATTTCATCTATTAGAAGATCAGATCCATACGCAGAGCTGCATCGATGCAACCAGTCCTCATTGATGAAAGTTACAAAATCAGAAAGAACCTACAAAACAAGGATACCAGGTACAACTAAGTTCAAGCAGCAGAAAACTCAACAAAAGGTTGTCTGCATGAACAAATTCATATTATATTTCATAAAAGAAATGGGAACTAGAAAATATGCATCCAGTACTATTACCTGTAGAAACTCTGGTAAAGTCGAGGTCCGTCTTAACCTTTTAATCTATAAATTATGAGCAGATTTAGCCCAAATACCCACCAATGCATCCTCAGGCATAACAGACTGTACAACGCAAAAGGCCAAATATCAGTCCAGCACTCAAGCTTATAGATGTACCATTAGTGCATTACACTTCAAGGGACAAAACCCATTTATCAGTTGATCAAGTATACCAATGACCACTTTATCTTTACCATTTATCAGTTGATCAAGTATACCAATGACCAATGTATCTTTACCTTTACTATTTCATGCCCTTTTTACTCGAACATCTGCATTGCAATTATCAAAGTTCTACCATTACTAATATTCAGCCTATAAACATATACAAGTGGGTTCATCACATCCAACAATCCAAGAAAAAATTGGAAAGGTTTCTATAAGTAATTGCACACTTCTCCACAGTGAAATCTTTGAAATCTCACAAATCTGTCCATAGACACTGTGAGACAAGCTACGCTTTCAAGCCCTAGATAACCAGTCAGCAGATGCAGCCTACAAATGCATTGATTAGTGCATGCAGACATAAATATGCTTTCAGCATCTCTTTTCATATATACAAAAAGTCTGTCTTAATAAAAAATCCACTAATGTTTTTTCTTTAAGGAATAAACAAGGTTTCTTTAATAAGGGGATACTAGTGTTCAGATTCACTTACTGCAGCAAAAGGAAATTGGAAATAGATTGAACCCTCATATGATCAGATGATTGAAACCTGTTGTTTCTTTTTCTAGCAGGCGTTGAAGATGGATGCTGAGGTCATAAATTGGTGGTGCACTCAAGTGAGGGGTTTTGGATTGGACTGCACAAAACAACTCTCTGTTAAGGGTAAATGATACTCTATAACTCTCCACTCTAAATGGTCTGTGTTGAGTATGATGTAATTAAATCAAGAACTCATCTTAGAAAAGGTCTCGAGCTGGCATAATATCAAAAACCATATTAGGAAAGGTCTGGAGCTTGAAGCCTCCTACCTAGTATTCTCATATATTTAATTTGGACAAGGCTAATTATTGTCCCAAATAAGGGGCTCGTAATATATTCTTCAACCTAAAAAGGGGCTTCTGAGGGAGGGGTAGTGTTAAATTTGACATTAAATTCAATTAAGCCCACATTACACTTTAATGTATGGTATTAGCCAATGTGGCAATTTTCAATTCAACTACAGTATGAGAATTGTAAATAAGATAACTTTCACAGAATATTGTTAGCCTGAATGCTTGTCCAAGACAGATATAATTTTTAAATTAAATGTTTTTTAAGATATAACAGCCAGCCCAGAGCCTCATGCATTGTGATGTCGACCGACTCCATGAGACACTGTTTGAGTTCAAATATTTATAATTACACTTAAAATCAATAACCAAAAGATAGCTCACCTCAATTGCATAAATTGCAGCTTTGAGCGATTGCAACTGTGAGGGAAGGACTTTATGCTTCGGAAACACATTGTCGTCTCTATTATTTCTACATGTGGCAGTGTGAATTGCAAATCTTTCTTCTATATCAAAATCAAGCTCAAATGTAGAGTGACATATCTTACAATGCTTCTCATCTCTCCAGTACAGATCATGACAATGTTCGCACCTAGCTAGTGAATTAAGGAATGACTTTTTACCATGTTTAACAGCATTAAGACACATAAAGAATGAGTTCCAAACCCATAGATCAAATGCTTGGAGCCGAGACCATTTATGCTTTTGCTGTTCTCTTTTCTTTTCAATTTCAAGGACATTTGCAGCGGTAGAAACTGCATGACCGTTTCCAATCTCAGACAGCCACAAATTATTGTCTACATCAGACAATGCTGATGAGTTCTCTCCTCTCGGTGTACTGAAGTCAGAACTATCAGATTGTGTCGGCTGCCTGCTCCCAAAATTATCTGGAATACTGGACATTGCTCATAGAAGAGGTGCTTGTAATTTCTCCAATGAAGATAGAAGACAAGCCTCTCTCGAACCCCTAGAGTCCAAAGCCAACAATAATGTGCACAGAGACTGCAATCACAAAGCTTGTTAGTTGAACTTATAGCATTATATATATATATATATATATATATATATATATATATATATATAGGGAGGTACTCAAATGAGACCCCTCTTATAATGAGTCCCCCTCATATTTTATCTATTCTAAAGGGCCCGCCAGGGGCACACAATACAAAAAAGTCTTATAATTATACCCTCTATTCATTCATCAAAAAAAAATTTTAAAATTAAAAAAAACATTTGCCACGTCATCATTTTTTTTCTAAAAAAAATTATTATTTTTTATTTTTTTCTTTACATAAATGGATAGAGGATAAAATTATAAGACTTTTTCGTATTGGATGCCCCTGGCGGGGCCCTCTAGAATACAAGAAATATGAGGGGGGGCTCATTATAAGAGAGGGTCTCATTATAAGAGGGGTCTCATTTGAGCAACCTCTCTATATATATATATATATATATATATATATATATATATATATATATGAGTTGCACTCCATAGAGAACACTTTATATAAAGAACAAAAAAGAACACAATCAAAACACATTATTTTTTGAAAAAAAATGGATTGTTAAAATTAGAATGACTAAATTTAAAATAGGTGCCCCTGGTGGGGCCTATTGCATATAAATAATCTCATCTAAAATTTGAAAATCAAATATCATAGAATCTATGATAGAATCCTACATATATTTTTTTAACAATGAAATTAGTTGATTTTAATCTCAAATTGTTGCTAAATTAATATTAGATTCTATTATTATTCATAAACTTGGGTTTACCTCTCATTACGGGCAAGCTAAGCAAAAATGACTGCCAGACTCTGATCACCAGACTGTGTAGTAAATTGGAGTTGTGGACAGCTAGATTTCTAAATTTTGCAGGCCGCCTACAACTGATCAAAGCTATTTTGGTTAGTATTGTGGGTTATTGGAGTATGTTCTTATTTCTACCTAAAGGAATTCTTAAGAAGATTAATGCTCTTTTCTTCAAGTTCCTTTGGGGAGGATTCTACAAGCCAGATGGGAAATGTCAGTATAAAGTAGGGTGGGAGGAATGCTGTAAACCAAAAGCGGAAGGTGGTCTTGGGATTCGAAACTTATTTGAATGGAATGATGCTGCCATTCTCTATCAGCTGTGGCGTATCCTACAGCCCACCTCTAGCTCTCTTTGGATAGCATGGTTCCATAAAGTCCTGTTGTGGAAGAAGGAATTCTGGACTACCTCAATGCCATATCGTTGTTGTTGGATTGTAAGGAAATTATTCAAGGCTAGGAAGCTGGCATTGCAGCACTTGCACTACAATATAGGAGAGAACTCTAGCTTTCTCTTCTGGCATGATCCCTGGGTACAAAAGAAGCCTCTTCTGGCCATCTCCCCCTCCATTATTTCAACAGCCGAGTCCACAAGTTCAGTTAGTATCAACGTCTACCTTAGAAATGGGACTTGGGATTTGCCATCTTCGAACCATAATGATGTCATTGAAATTAGACGGGCGGTTCAGCAAGTCCAGATACATAAATCTAATTCCATTACTTGGGATGGAATGTCAGCAAAGAATATTAAATTATCTTCTATTTGGTCTTCCATTCGGGGTACTGGAAATCAAGTCCAGTGGTTGGAAATGGTATGGGGGAAATTCAATATCCCGAAATGCTCGTTTGTAACTTGGTTGGCCATAAAGAACAGGCTCCTCACGAAGGATAGAATGCTCTTGTTTGGAATGCAGGTAGACCCAAAATGTGTCCTATGTGGGGTGGATGATGAGACGGTCAGTCACATTTTCACTGACTGCCCGTATTTCGATCTAATTAGCAGGTCCATGCCAATGCGCTTCACTCGGAATTGGTCCAACTGCCAACTAGGCAACTGTGTTAGTAGACAGTTGGGGGCAAAGGAGCTAACAATTGCTCAATTGTTTTTCAGCACAACTATCTATCATGTCTGGAAGGAACGTAACTATCGCATGCACAACTCTGGTCCTGGCAATCCAACCTCTGTTGTTAGTAGTGAGATCAGGCGCATGGTGCGCGAGAAATTGTTCTCCTGTAGCCTGTTTAAGATTTGGGTTCGGAAAGACCCGACCATCATCTTATTTACCATGTAAAAGAATAGGTCTGGTACATCCGTGTTGAGTAGGGTTTACCTTCTTATTCTTTGTATCATGTTATGTTGTTGATGTAATGTTTGGATGTTGATTCGCGGGGTATGCCCCTAGATTTGTATCAGTTGTTCCTTTGGTATAAATTTTAATTAGCAAAAAAAAAAAAGCTTAATTGTTATTAAAATAATTTTATATGAGCTTTTATAATAAATTTTTTAGTGTTCTTTATTGTTCTTTATATAAGGGTGTTCTTCTTTGAGCAATGGCCTATATACATACATATATATATATATATATATATATATATATATATATATATATATATATATTGAGAAAACAAAAGTATAAGTAAAAGAAAAATACCTCTGCAGTATCAATAACCTCCCACCGACCATCTTCAGAAGATTCAAAATATATTCTCCTATGACCCGGATCATGATCATTACAGGGGCCCATAAATAGCCAGTATCGGTTATAGCGACGGTCAGAACCTAAATATATTGACTGCATAGGATGCACATCTTCCTCAAACTCTACATCACTTGGATCCTTATTTTTAAGAAAGGACTTCTCTTTAACATTAATTGCTAAAGAATCAAGAGGTTCAGCGGATGATCCTTTATTTGATTGGCTAATACACAGAGCTTGTTCAACATAACCCCCAACTATCGCAGGAAAGATGTGCTGCCTTGTTGATCTTTTAATTTTCCCACCGCAACTTATTCGATTGAGATCAGTTGCACATTCTGCAACCGAAGATATAGCATCATGCATCCAATGACAATCTCTCAACCAATAGAAGAAAGAGATAAGGCCCCCAATATCACAATTCCAACACAAATGGTCCCAAATATCACAACTCCAAAACTTGGCCCGAAATATCACTCCATAACACAATATCGTGTAGCGTTTAATTTTTTCAATAAAAAACGCTACTTCGTGTAGCGTTTTATATTTTTTTTTATTTTTTTTTTAAAAAACGCTAATGCGTTTAGCGTTTTGAAGGGGAAGACGCTGGTTAATGTGGTGTTTTGGGGAGAACGCTAGATTAAGTTGTGTTTTAGGGGAGGGGAGATAGTGTTTTATGTGGTGTTTTGGGAGAAACACTAGTTTAAGTTGTGTTTTTAGGTGGGAAGACGCTGTTTTATGTGGTGTTTTGGGGGGAACGCTACACGAAGTAGCGTTTATGCTAAAAAAATTAAAATGCTATATTATATTGTGTCTTGGAGTGATATTTGGGGCCAAGTTTTTGAGTTGTGATATTTGGGACCAATTCCTTTGAAAATGTGATATAATCCTCACAGATGCTCCTTACATAGAGTATTCCTCTTCCAAGTGTCTTTCAAACGTAGAAAGCCGAAGAACAATACTGATCCTCAATCTATTAATGATAAACTAATTTATCTCTTATGCCGATATAGTTATCCCTATTATTTTGTTTTTAAGAGATCTCATGCATTATAACTGTTCTTCGCATGAAAACTAACAAGTTATTTTAACCAAAACAAACAAGGGATTTAACAATCAGAGAATTATCAGTGACAGGACAATAATCTATGGATTATAATCCTCCAAAACAAATAGAGCCCTTTTGTATGAATAACACAGTAAATGCCGGATAAGACTTACCACAGAAAAATTAAATTTCTTACCTCTATCCTTATAGTGGATCCACCACTGAGAAGATCAATCAGAGCCACTAATGCATTCAGCTTCTCATCAATGCTTAATTCAGAATATTCGCCTTCTGTTAGCCCTAACAACCATACTTCTCCTGGATAGCTCTCATCAATTTCAGTATCTATCGCTATAATGTCACTTGTGCTGTTCTGGCTGTTCCTTGGCTTCAGGTTACTTGGACTTGATATTATTGAATCAAACTCTGAATCATCGGAACTGCTGTATCTGCGATCATCCTCAGAATTATCATCAATGCTACCGAAGTCATCTACATCTGATTGGTCAGATTCACTTTCATGCAATACTGAATTAATGCGTACACGATAAGCGAAAGCTGCTACCTTTTCAAATAAAGTAATGTCACTTGACATCACTAAGCTTATCAATTGCTCTAGCTCATCAGTTGTTGCAGCGAGATTCAATTTGACAATCTTAATACAAAAGGAAACAGTGTCACTAAAGCATACCATGGGTCGGTACTCTACCCATATTAGGAAATGAAGATAGCGCAATAGGAAAAATTAGGAAATGAAGATGGCGCAATAGGAAAAATCTGATAATAATTGCATACTTTCTTAACTTACCGACATTGACTTTGCCAATTCAGATACTTTTGACCCGTTATTTCCTTGCAATAACAAATCATTAAATAATTCTCCTTTCAGTGTACCTAGTTTTAATCCATACTTCGACATGGGATTGACTTCCTACAGATCAAAAATAATATTGATTAGATCATAAAAACCAATCAAGTAGAAATGTTCGCAATTAAAAACAGTTATTTGGTGATGAATAGAGGTCCCAACTTTTTTTTTTTTGCTAATTAAAATTTTATACCAAAAAGGAACGGCTATTACAAGTCTAGGGGCATACCCCGCGAATCAACATTTAACAAGAGTCATTAAAACAGTAAGTCACCCTACTGTCAACATAAACAAACTAAACAAAATAAGACCTAACTGTTCAGAACACAAACATCTTAGCTATGCCAAAATGGCATCCCATCTCGCACTCTGCCAGGACATCTTTACAGGTCGAAACAGACCTTGGCCCACCAGTTGCAATGCCCCATCTTCGATTCCACCTTGTTACACAACCAAGCAGGCAAACAGTCCTGCCTCTTCGTTGGTACACACCTGCTCCGAATCCCTGCTCCTTTGAACAATTCTTGCGAGTACTAACCATACAGGTAACCTCCAAACCTTTTATTAGCAAATGTCAACATGTCTTGATCAAAGCCCATAATAACATCATGAGTAGTCCCCGTGAAACCAATAGCGCCGTTCTTCACATGATGAAAAATCACAACAGGAAGGTGATCAAAAGTCACGTCCCACCAACTGGCAGTAGTCACATAGTGCCATTTGAGCAAACTGCTCTCAGCAACCATGTCGATGAGGCTGTTGTAGTAACCATCAAAATGAAACACACTTCCTGTCCTGCAGATAGTGTACACGCCAGCAGACTCCATTTGACATACTCTAATGGGGACCTCATGAATTATTATGAACATCACATTTAAGTAGTGACCACAATAGCCATAATTAAAGTAAGTGTAACCCCCTGGTTCACACCCAAGTATCCTAAGCATACGCCTCAACATCCATTCTGTCCCTTCCAGAACACAACCACTACTCCTTAGATACTCAAAGGCTTCATCTATGTCCTTTCCATTAAGCTTGTGCACCTCCTCGTCCATAACCAACTTCTTTTTGCCCTGACTATCATCAACCCCAGTAGTCACCTCTTGATCAATAATAACCTGGATATTATCCTTCCATTTCACCGATTTCTTCACAGACATTAAAACCTCCACATTAAGTGTAGACTTCCTAAGGCAAGCCAGCTGATTCTCTTTAGACCAGTCATTTTCACCAAAAATTGGAAAATCAATTCTCTCATTCAACAAAGAAGAATTGACTTCAAAATCCACATTATCACTAACAATAATGTCAGTTGCTTCCGTTGAATCGGACATCTCATTATGGAAATTGTTAATTTCAAAAACCGAATCGCTAAAAGTAACTTTCTTCTTGGAGTAGCAGATCATACCTTTAAGAGAGCTACACGTCCTAGAATCAATCCCAGATGTGGGATTGAAGTTCCACTCCAGCACCTCCAGCCCATCTTTGAGACCAGATGTACCATACTCCGTACACTCCGTCTCAAACTTCAATCTCTTAGCCACCTGAAACAAGGGTTTAATCTTCTCCCTTCCAGGAGAGGAGCCACTCCGTGTACACGCCCTAGAAACACCCTTCGAATTAATCGATGTCGTAACCAACGGTTCCGAAAAAGAAACCCTTTTTGAACTCATGGAGTTCAATATCGTCCCCCTCATAGAAGTTTCCATCTTACCCTTTCCTGAAGAAAGGCCACTCTGAGAACACACACTAAGCCCACCCTGTTGGGCCCTCGATTCCATTACCAAAGGCTCCGAAAAGGAAACCCTTTTCAAACTCATAATCAAATAGCGAATAAACAGAAATTTGGTGTATTGGTGTGGGATTTTGAGAAGGAGAATGGATTTATGAAGGATGATTGTAGAGATCTGATGGAAATGTGTAAGAATTAGAGGCGGCTAAAAGAGCTTCTTGTGAGAAGGAGGAGCTTTTCTCTCTAGACTCTCA
Source organism: Kitagawia praeruptora (assembly GCA_037693485.1). Lineage (NCBI taxonomy): Eukaryota > Viridiplantae > Streptophyta > Magnoliopsida > Apiales > Apiaceae > Kitagawia > Kitagawia praeruptora. The sequence goes on from CM075354.1 coordinate 80,245,580, forward strand.
TTAGGTTTTTTTTGATTTTTTGAGGTCCCAACTTCAGTCCAGCAGGATGACCAAAAAAGAATTATTATATTCAAATAAATTCTATTTTCTGTCATATATACCTTGCTGAGAGCTCCATTAAGTGATGAACCATGGCTTAGACAAAATCCAGCTGCAATCAGCACTTTGCACAATATCTCCGTCCATGTCATGGGGCTCAAGGATCTCTTCCAGAAATGTAGAACAAATTTCTTACCTTCAACCTGAACATGTACAAGCCACACTAAATAAATATCCAAAAGAGTACCACTACACTTGCAAAGCAGAGCACAGAATGAAGCATCAGTGTGGGTGAGGAGGTGCTCGGTGTAGGGATCAATTAAATAAAATCATAAATATATATTATACATATAACATATAACATATATTATATATGTAACTAATCACAAAAACCAAGAGTCATGTCCAAATCAAACCAAACATTCAAATACAAAAGTTCATCATCCTTAATAAAAAAAAAAAAGATAACAACAAATAAGTTCATCCTCCATCCCTAATAAATAATAGACATAAAAGACACATCAATCATCTTCATAAATCATGACTTCCATCCCCGGCAAATCAAGAAAAGGACTCACTATGTCAAGCAGCGGTAGCAGGGTATATTGTACATCACTTAACAGTTAACAACTAACATATAGATTGCTAGAGAGGCTATTTCTATGTCTGAACGTAGGGAATGGAACTCAGTTCCATCCTTTCTTTCCAATGTAATTCTTCAAGATCTTGATTAATATAAGCTTTCTTGGTTTAAAAAAAAATATATATATATAGGCAAGTGCTCAAATGAGATCCTCCCTTAAAATGAGAACTGAGACTAAATCTTAACCCTCTAATTTATAAAACATCTTCTAATCTGGACCACATATTTATTATCCTCTATTCATCACATCTCTTATGCTCACCTGTTAAGTGAGCATACACCCGATCTTCATATTACCCACATAACATACGCTATACATACATATACATACACCCGATCTTTCTCCAGCAAGTACATGTCATCTCCGATGAGTTCATATAATCCACAACGAGTTCGTATTTATTTCTTCGCGATCTATTCACTTCATCTCTTCTTTGTTGTCTATTTCATTCCTTGAATCTGAACTTGAATAATTTTAAGATCGTCGTCAGAGCTTTCAATGACCAAAATATGTGATCGAATATTTTGTTGATTATAATTTCATCGTTCAAGCAATAAATCTGTAAGATTATTAAATTCTCAAATCTAATCTCGTTACAAGAGAGTGGATATGAGTACCGCCTAAAACACTTCGGGAAAACACATAAAGGAGAAGATGGAGAAATGGAGAAAAGCATCGCCTAAAGAAGAAGGGAAACCTGTTGGCTCAGGTCTGCTTTTTTTTATTTGCATTCAGAAGTTTGGTGATTTGCGTTCAGATTTTGGTGATTTGCGTTTAAATTTTGAGAATTTAAACTACTCCGATGACATCCTCTGAGATTTGAAGTGTTAACGGTGCTGGATATGTTGAGTCCAATTGGAGAAGTGTGTGGTCTAAGGATGAAAAACGTATAAATTTATATAAACTATGTTGGAAATCTAGAAAATGGAATCATCGGAAGATGGTATGGTGATCAGAACTTATTACTCAATGATGGATGATGACTTGTTTTTCGGGATTATTAATTTTTATGCTTTCAAAGTGTATATAGTCAAAAAAAATTAGTACTTTGGTTTTTAGATTTTTTGGTGATTTATGTTGAAATATTAGTGATTTGTCTTGATATTTTTGTAATTTGTGTCAACTTTTTAGTGATTTGTATTAGAGCATTTTGGTGATTCTGTAGAGAGTGATGGTGGCTTAGTCCAGAAGCTTTTATTTAAACTTTGGTGATTTTTGGTTTAAAATTGTGATTTTGTATGATGTGGTAGTGGTGCGATGGAGGTGGTAACGCCCAGATGATGTTCTAGGTGATTGTGGTGGTGATGGTGTTGTGGATGACAGTGGTGTATTTTATAATTGTATGTGTATTTTTGAATTTTATAATAACTGAATAAAAAATTATAAAATTAATGTAGGGTCTCAATTCTCATTATAACAAGGGTCTCATTGGAGCAGCTCCCTATATATATATGAACATTATTCTTTTATAGTCGGTGACATACCAAACAGCCACATATATATTCCTTTCATATACCATGTCTACATACGTGTATATACATCAACTAATTAACCCAATAGATATAAGTCTCAAAAGTTGGTGATTGTGGATGTTGCAGAAGTTGCGTCCTTTTCTACATTTAGGGCAACTTTGATCGGGGGAAGTCTTTTAATTAGTAACTACTAAAGTCCCATTCTCTTTTTGGGTGTTTTAATTGGACTAAAAGTTACGTTTTCTACCCCTCCCGCACCCCGTGCTGAAACGGGTGCACTCCGTAGGCACCCCCGCACTGCGTGCATATCCCATACACGGTTCTTCACCTAGATGAAGAATCCCTGCTACATAGAAAGCACACCATCCAGTAAGTGGTCGAGCAGAATTTTAAACTCGGACAGATAAATTATATGCACACTACTAATTTACCATAAACACCAAGGGTGCACACAGTAAACTCTCAGGTGTAATATTTTTACATGAACAAATTTTTTCTTATTTAACTTATAGGCTATAGCCTTTTGAATGTCAATTTAACTTATTTTGATTCAAAACTAACTTTTCGACATCTCATTATAAAAAGCACGACACATAATTTACAGATTATTTGAGTTATATTAAAGCCCAAATGGTTGTTCGAGTGGCTCTGTTTAAAGAAGGTGAAGATAAATCAATGCCCAGCTAAGATGGTTTCACTTTAATGCACGTCAAAGCAGTGCATTCCCTACGTTAGCATTTCTTTTTTGGCTAAATCAAATTTACGGCTGACCACAAATTGATTAGAAATTATTAAAAATATAAGTCACGACAAAAACAGATTTCTCCTTCTCCTACAAATACCTATATTTCCTCTCCCTCCAGATAAGCTAGAAATAATAAGGCACCATATTATACTGCATGGTTCTATATATAGCCCTCAGTGTTCTAGCATAAAAAAACAAGAGCAATATAACCAGTGTTACACCATTTGTAGTTCGTTCGGGTACATGGTACGGGTTCGTTGGGTACAATGAGTAGCAAATCGGGTACAAATGTCGATATAAAGATCCTTTATAATATTAGATTATATACACTAAAGATAACAAATATAAACTCCCTCTGTCACATAAAAAATGGCATGTTATAAAATCTCAAAGTCAAACTAACCAAATTTGGTTGATAATCCATCCCATTTAATGTGACCCTTTCACTCTTTGCACGCATTTTTAGGCATGTAAGAGATACTTTTTGATGGGGAGGTAGGGGTTAAATTAGGGTTTCACAAAGAACTCTCGCAAGAGAACTTTAAAACAAATAAAAAACCTAGTACTTTCCTAATACAAATAAAACTCTAATATAATACTAGAATATTGTAAATTATAACTAATAAAAAACTAATCAAATGGGCTACGAAAGCCTCCTGTTCCCAAATACTTTCTTTGGATTTTTTAATCCATTGTCCTGCATCAATTTTCCATAAAATTTTCTCTTGATATTAATTTTGTACGAAAATTTCAACTTAAACCTTTTTACGAAATAAAAATTACGAAAAAATATTTTATAAAAATACCTCTACCAAACACATTGAAGTGCGCATAAATAGTTACAACTCCACATAAAGTGGGACGGAGGTAGTAATTAGAGAGAATTACCAAAATAATCATTTTTGAGACTTAGTGGTCCAAAATACTGATTTTCAGATGTTTGGCCCATTCTACCGACGTGACGCGGAACCTCGTGTAACGTATCCGTAGCACTGTTCATCACCACAGAACTTGTCTCACCGGCGAGTTCTCACCAGAACTTCTTTCACCGGCGACTTCTCGTCGTCTCTTCGTCGCATCGTATCTCGTCTTCTCCCCACCACCACAAAACCCCCACACTATCACAGTATCGTCACTCCCTTTCTCCGTAACCCTCTCTTTGTCTCTATCTTTGTTTCCGGCCCCGCAGGGGCGAACATATCGGAAAATTGAAAAATCTAGGTTCAAATTGGGGTTTCAAAACCAGCATTAGAAATGATGAATTGATGATATAGAGTTGTAGATGGTGAGAAGACGAATCGATTGACGTATAAAATTGGACGGGAAAATGTCGGGAGGGTGATGAACGAACCTCGCCGAGAAACGATGAACCAAGGTCATCGGGAACTGGGGTGCGTAAAATCAGTTATTAGGAATTGATTAAAATTTGTATAGGTTTGTAGACAATCGAATGACGATTCTAATGGTATATGCTAGCTGATGGGAATCTTCGGGATATAGATGAACGGAGAGTTTGAAAATACTCATCGGAATCGCCGATAATCGCCTCAGAATCGCGATTCTGGAGCTCTGAGGATGACGTAAGATACACAGTTTTGAGAAGCGTATCATGGATTACGCGGCTTTGAGAAGCTTATCTTGGAGAGAACACGTTGTCTTCAGTTTCGTGAAAGGCGTACACGGAACAGGTATAGCGTATCTCTTGTTTCACGGAACACGATCTAGCATATCTGAGGAAACGGTACCCGCAATAGCGTATCTTGTCGGTATTTAGGGCCAACTTTCTGAATATCAGTATTTTGGACCATGACTATTTATTTTTGATTATTCAGGGCCTTCACCCTAGTAATTACTACTAGCTTATAACCCCTGCGATGCACGGATTTCTTTTCATAAATTCTAAATTTTATTTATGCTATAATTATATTTTTATATAATCATCATTTTTCAAAATTATTTTAATATTAATTTAATATAATATAATATAAATTTAATTAATGATATGCATGATTAAAAATTTATATTATCAAATTTAGTAAAGTAATTTAATCATAAAATATACCTTATAATTGCATCTAACGTTCTTATTACTTACTAATATTTTTGGATATACATTAATGATTGCAAAATTATGTTTTAAATTAAATGGTAATATATTTAATTAGAAAAGAAACATTAATGACTGGAATATATGGTATAATTGATGTTTTTAGGTGTTTACAAAAGATAATATAAACTAAAAGTATACATGAAAAAGGTAATTGAGTCATTGCCATTAATAATATTATTTTATTAGTAACTTATAACCCATGCAACACAAGGTTCTTTTTCTAATATTTATAATTATATTAATTTTTTAAATATTTATTTGTTACTAGTTTATGTATCAAATTGTTGTTAAAAAATTGATATATATATATTTATATATAAGATTATACACGTTCGATTTACTATATGTTTTATCTTGAAATCTTAAAACTTGATTTGGAAGAATTTACGGTCCACGTGAAATGAACAAAATTATCTTTAATTTGGTGATGTTTAACAATATAATATATTTTAAATTAGAAGTGAACAACCTACAAAATTATCTTTAATTTGGTGATGTTTAACAATATAATATATTTTAAATTAGAAGTGAACAACCTTCTATCATTGGGATTTGATATACACGTTAATGAAGTCTTTCAAGTTACAGTTGCCAATCACATAAATCGAGTCATCATCTTCCTCAATTACACAACTGGTTCTGAATAAATATATATACACACATATCATATATATTCCTCAATTACATCTTTATTCTTTCTTTTTATTCTTTATATGATGGCCGGAGTTACAAATCGGGATTGCCGGAGATGGAGAACTGGAGCAGGATCCACTATGATCAGGGTCGAGATCGACCCATGCGAACCATGCAACACTAACAAGTTACAAAAATAAACTCATTCTAATTTCTAGCAACGCAGCCATTTCGTTTGACTAACGATTAAATTAAAACATATTGATAATCATTCTTAATTATGTATCAAGAGATGCAGTAGCACACTGTCGACAAAAAAGCAATTGCCTTAATGGAATTCACAATAATATTCAATATTCAGGATAATAGCAGGAAGGTCAGCATGAGCGTAGGGAAATAAGAATCCCCTAAAACAAAAGCACAGAATGCTACTTATAATGGCCAAGATATGAAGAAGCTTTCGAGGCATATCACGAGAATTTGATGTTTAATACCCAAAACTAACTGAAAAAAAGAACTATCGGAGAAAAGTAAAATAGCAGATCACATTATTAAACATTTATAACAAGTAAATTATTCATAACTGCGCTTACCCAATGGAGTAACCTAAGAAACTTGGAGTTCTTTATAACATGAGGAATAAATCTATTACTCAACTCCATTTCAACATCAGATAGAAGAACTCTAAGAAGAGCCATGTTTGTTCTCCCAAGTAACAGAGAATCCTATAAGTCATAAACAAAATATTAGGCAACTAACAAACTGAAAAAAATCTTCTTCCGAACGAGTAATAGGAACGGGAAGTTTCAAATTATTCAAGTTCAAAAGAATACTGATTATAAAAAGATACTTCACTTCAGGACAAAGAACTTACTTTGTCATGAAATGCATGAGCAAACTCATCAAAGGTGAAAGAATATATATGAATTCTTGCAGCATAAGTACAAAGGAAATGGAAAACCTGGCCAGAAAAATTGTTCAACAATCAAAAGATAATATATATAGATATATACTGAGATCATCTTATAACATATACATAAGAATCTTCATCATGTCAAAAGAACTTTAAACTCCATACAGAGTTGATGTAATGATTTTATTGTAGATAAAACTTGCGAAAGTATAGATTTAAACATCTTTTTAGGTAAATACTTTACTAAAAATCGACTTATCTTGTTCAATTTATTCACCCACTATAATAGTCAAATGTTTATATATTATACAACTATAAGAACTTTGTGAAAATAAATTATTGAAAAGCATACAAGCAACAGCTGAGAGTAAGAACAAAGAGGGACTACAAAGATATCCTGTCCTGGGAGCAGATATCTGAAACAAATATTAGGTCACCTGTATGAAGAATAGCGACATGCCGGTAACGTAGTAATCCTAGGTCGATTAAAATTTACGACCTGGTCAATATAAGTGCTACTGAATGGTTTAGTAGGTGGAAATAAGTTTGGATCTCTCAGAGGTTCAATAAAATTTAAGTTGGCTTGTTTAGCTAGTTTCAAAGGTTCGATACTCAAAGGTGGCCTGTTTGACTAGTTTTTCCATTTTTAATGTTTTTTATGTTCAAGATTTGGTCTGAATTTCATTGATCAAGGAATACTGACCAGAGATCATGGTTCATTTGGTGCGGCATGTCAAAAGATAAGAAGAAACAGATTGGTTGATAGTCGGGCCGTCATAAATGTTGCCATGGGGAGACCTGAGCGGCTCAAAACTGTCAATGAACTTGACTGCACCAAAAAAATTTCTTAGGAGCGACGTAGACCTAGACTTGTGATCCTAAAGTCCTAGGAAAAAACCAATCCTTCAAACTCTACCTCTTCTGAATGTATTTGTGCCTAGTTATGTGCAATTTTTCAATCTAATATCTTGATTTCATGTTGCTACCTTTCGTTATAAATTAGTATATAGGTCACTGGAACTACACTACTTCGGAAATCCAATTGATCAGCTTATTTGTCATTATTTATTAACAATTATTGTGCTGAATCTTACATTAAACTTTTCTCTAAAATCTGAACTGTAGGCACTTTCACTAGTTTATTTCATTGGCATTTCACTTTCTTAAGCTATGCTTAGTTCAGAATCTTTTGATTTGTTATATACTTAAATGAAAAGCAAAGAATAATTTAAAAACAAAGACAATTATGGGGAAGTATAGGATGAAGGACAGAGCCTATAAATAGACATATAGTTGCAGTACCATGTGGAAAGTAATATCAATACCAAGCATATGCGACTAATGATATATCATAGTCATACTATTCTTTCTAATAAAAATAGAAGAAAACTAATCATGCTATTAAAACAATATCAAAACATACTACAAAATAAACAAAACACTACCACTCAACTGGAAGATATTATATCATGAACTAAATCTTACTGTGGAACACAATATGCGAAAAAAAGGAACGAGAATAAACATCACAGAATAATTTGGTTTTACAAATCTTCAATTTAAGGTCTCCTTGTCAAATAAGAAAACTTTATTTCAAATACAAGCCAATCTCTCACCCTCAATACATAACTTCATGTATCCATTTCCCAACAATTCAGGAAATAGCGTTGAATACTCCTCTTCAAAAATTACTGACTTAGAACTAGTTAGCTAATATATGTCACTCGACTCACTCCTAAATCACTTTAACTGTCACATATGGTGGCATACAAACTTCGTCCAGTTCCTCTGTGACACCTTGCTTTTGGGTGTTATATGAAATGCCTTCAACAAACAACAAACGGAAAATACTCATCATATTAAACTCCTTACCATCACAAGTTCACAACAATAATATATGGGGTCCAAACTAGAGATCCATTATTGCTAATTTTAAAGTAAATGAAGCATATTTTGTGGCAGCTGGTCCAAGAATATATTCTATACTTAAGTCCATATATCCGATATTAAATTTTGGACATGAGATAAAATCTTCATCGGGAAGAATGGAGTGTAGAAGTTCATAAACAAATATCAGCCAGAAATACAACTACATCAACTACAAAAACACATGCAAACTACAACACATGTACTCGGTCAAAGATGATACTGGAAACCTCACCAAAAAAAAAAGTGATGATTCCAGAAAAGAAAAAAAGATAAATACTGTTTACAATTCCAAAAATAGACAAATCTGATAGACAAATTTGAGAGACGGTATAATAAAAATCAGCATTTGACATTGTAGATTTACATCTATAATTCCTTTAATTCCTTTAAAACGAAATACAAGAACTCTATAATTATTTTATTCCCTGAAATCAAAAGTACAAAAAAACACTTATCTAAACAAAAGTAGGAACAAAGGGAATTTTCTATGTATACCTTAAATAGTTTCTTGACAAGCTCTGGCGAAGAATCCCAAGGTTGCATGTACAAGGGTTGCCTCATGACAACAGAATTTGGAGGAAACTTGGCCAGCAAATCTGATGGAAACCCAAAGTTGAACTAATGTTGTAATGATAACGATAAATATTTTCCTTCACAAGTGAGTTGCAACAGAATTTAATCTTGTACAATAGGGGTTTTAACCCTATATTATCAACATATGAAAGTAGAAACAAACCAGTGTAGATGTTGTTTTAAGTTGTTTTAAGCTAACCTTTGCAAAATGAACAACCATGCACTGGATTGCTAGCAAAATGAGCAGAGCATGTCGGTGGATGTAGTCCTGCTTGCAATTCTCTTAGCTCCAGTTCCTCGTCATCCAGTAGCGTAGAAAAGAAATTTTGGTGTTCTCGACATCTTTCCCCTTTAATAACGAGTTCACATTTCTCTTTCCTTCGCTGCTTCAGTATACCTGGTTTTTGACTCTCCGGCTAAATTCAAAACAGGCAATCACCAATTTTAGTTTAGATCCACAAAAATTTACAAAAAAAGCATCAACAGGTAAAGGAAGTGCTACCTTTCTTCTTAAAAGAGGCTTCTTCTTGTCCTGTGGTTTTTTCAAGTTTTGCTGCATACAGAAAAACAACTTTTTGACAACGAACTAGACCTATATAACAGAAACCTTCAAGTAACTTTATCAATGGACTACACCTAGCATAATTGATTAAAGAGCAAGCAATAAGCTCTGAAAACCTAAAAAAAGGTTCAGACTACAGGACTTACCATTACAGGTTTCCTCTGCATTCTTTTCTTTTTACCTTTAACAGGCTGTTTCTTTGGTTCAGGTAATGGCTTCGGAGAGGTAGCTCCATTGGAAAAATCGACACTCATAGGAAAATTTCTGGCAGCATAATTAGTCAACTGTTAAAAGGAAATTGAAACGAAAATAAGTTGTCTACCTTCCTTCTTTTGAGAGTTTTCTGGTTTTGTTGGCAAGCCTGATGACGCGTTTTAGAATTTGCTTTTGCTAGAAGAAAAGAGAATAGTTAACTTGTAGGACGGACGGACAGACAGACAGACAGACAGACAGACAGACAGACAGACAGGGCGATAATAATTATTTGTCAAGTCCAATTCATATAGTATATGTATAATGGTGACGTTCCAGAACAGGGCGCGGTAGTCCAAGTGTCCAACTAGAACAAAATGAAATATGAACATACAGTGCTAAAACGTAATTTCTGAACTAAACATTCCCGATAATCATAAACATACATAAAGAATTGAAAGGGAATCAATAAAAACCTGAGCGTGAAGAAAAGGGAATTTGGGGAAGGGAATCGAAACGGTCGCCAAGCGGAAGACCGTCTTTTCGAAAAATCTTGCTGAAAATGTAATCAGGAGAGTGCAATTCATTTTGCAGGATTGTGTGGGAATTGTTGTTGTTGTGTTGATTTTCATCATTCTTCTTCTTCTTCTTGGGAGGCATCTAGGTTAAATATGATCTGAATTAAGAATTAAGAAACAAAGAGGAGGAGACAGAGGGATAAGAAAGAGTGAGCAACTAAACAAGGGAGGGAGGGAGGGAGGGGTTTAAAGAGCAGGAAAGAGTAGGGTTTTAAGTCTAAACTACCTGTGTCTGTCTGTTAGCATTGTATTTGTATTAACCTCATTTCTCATTTCTTCCTTTTTGACATTCTTTGCTAATTTCTCATCTATCCTTAAACCCTCGCCCCGGACTAGGGTGAACAACGGTTCCGAACCGAACCGGAATCGGTGGAATTGGGAACCGAATTTCAGAAATTTTGAGAATCGAACCGGAACCATTTATGAGTAGAACCGAACCGGGAACCGGATCATAAATTACGGTTCGGTTCAGGTCAGAATCGAAAGAACCGTCCAAACAATAATTTTGTAATAACCCTAACTTTAGCAATACTACAGCGATCCCATGAATAGTAATTTTGAGGATTTAGAGAAATGGTATGTAGGTACTCTGCAATGGAAACAGAAAATGAATAAACAGAAACCATACTAGTAATGTACACTGAAATTAAGTGACTCGAAATGACGATGGATTTCAGAAATTCCTAAATATGGATTTTTGAGGATTTTGACTTCCAAAGAGCTTCTATTAGATCTTAAGGGGCATGGAAATACTATAAGAATTATATATTGAGGGATTAGAGAATTTAGATTAAACCAGGGGATTATTAAGTCAAGGGAGTGCTAGAGGAATTTAGATTGTTAAACAATTTAGAACCACTTGGAAATGAGATATTAAATTTGAGGAATTGAGGATTTAATATTTTGGAATTTTATTATATTTGATTTAAGAATTTAGAACAAAAACCGCTGAGACTTTATAACGAGATTAAGCGAACGAATCATGTATTGAGCATATTAAATGTTAGAAGTCCAAGGGAGGATATATTATGAGAGGGAAAAAGAATTGAGAATATAATCCTAGAGTAAAGAGAATGTAAATGAGTTAGTGAGCGAGTTAGAGAATGCTTGAGAAATCGGGAGAGAAACCGGGAGAGCAAATTTTGAGATAAAGAGAATATACCAAGGATATTGGATTTAATATCTACTTGAGGATTCGAACCACCCTAACACACTAATATATGATGTGGGAAAGGATAATATATATGCAAGAGATTTACAGAGGAGAAACCACTGAAACGATCATAGAAATCTTTCGATGAATCAAATGATGAAAGAACTTTGCATTAAGCCCAAACAAAAAGCCCTAGAGCATGGTAAAAGCCCAAATTTTGGCCCAACCTACACATGGAGCTGTATGGTAAGTGAATTAAAGTGAAGGGAAGGAATCCACTTGGTGAAAATATTAGAACCAAAGTGGAAGAGGAGTAAACTTGACAAAACCTTGATACTAAGTTGCATTTCACCATGGCAAGGTGTCTAGATGGCCAACAATTGGCACCCTTTGATTGGTGGACTCCAAAACACAATTACAAAAGGTTGCTAGCTGATATATCAAGATAGAAACAAGGGATATACATCATTTACACAAGAGAAAGCAAAACAAAACAATTTTATTTCAAGAAGAAAATTTCGGCCAGATTTCTAGGAGCTCAGTAAAACGAGCATAACGTCTTCATTTCTCAGCCAAATTTTGCGTTCTATAGCTTTTTAGAAATCCCATGAGATAAGCTACAAGTCGTATTTCACAAGATTTTCCCAGAAAAGCAAGGTAAGGGGGTCGTTTTTCATGTTCTTTCAGCTGCAATAAAATAGCTCCGAAAATTCTAAGTATGTTCTTGGTGTTTCTTGTTAGTTTAAGGTGTTATATGGTTGCTTAAGGATATCCCAAGGATTATTAAGTGTTATACAAGCTACAAGGAAGGTATATTACTTGAGACCCTAACTTGAATTATGAGTTTATGGTTGATTATGCTTAGTTTAGAAGTTAAGTTGTATAAAGCATGAAATCTTGATGATATGGTTGTTGATATGTGTTTTAAGTTTGATATGGAAATTGTGATGTGAACTTGTAACCATGGTTGGGATGTAGACCACATGGTGTAGGGATTGGATTGAGTGTGGAATGATGGTTTTGGAGCAATTAAAATATGGAAAGTATGAAAGTACAGCAGTTATAATGCCCGATTTTCGTTGGGATAGGAACTGCCCTATTTTGGACCCCTGTATCAGTACGGTACCTTACTGTCCAGTGCACCAAGTGACCATGAGATGATAGATCTTAGTTCGTAGATTGTTTTGATATAAAGTACGTTAAAATCTGATGAACGGTTTAGGAGAAAAATCAATTTTAGTGAAAGGCATTCGAAAACCGAGAAAACGTAATTGTATTAACTTTGAGGCTAAAGTTACCATACTTAGACATTTTTTTAAGTAACGAAATTTTGGGATAGTGTAGTAGGGTGGTCAGAGGACCCTTGACAGTTGACCTTGCATTAAAATTCGAAATCTATATTTTCTGAGAATTTTTACAGTCGAGTGTGGTTATTAAGGGGAATGGTGGAATATGCTAAAACTTAGATCAAGTTTAAAAATGGTTAAGTGCATGTAAACTTTTGGTGCATAAAAACCATGTTAAACTTATAATATGAGTTAAGGGTGTTATGGTGTAGAGATTAAGTGGGATATATACTAATGGTGATCCTTTCGTTCCTACAGAAACGGGAGACGAACTCAGGATTCCACATACTCGCTTTAGAGATCCAGGCAAGATCTTTTCTATCCCTTCTTGGAAATTATTTATCTTCAAAGAAATTTGATTTCATGGAATATATATATATATATATATATATATATATATATATATATATATATATATATATATATATATATATATGATGCTATTGTTACTATATTGTTAAGAATTTGTTTTCCTTGATTATTGATATTAAAAGGAAAGGTATATGAATATGAGATGGATGTGGATATACATAGAGATGATTATGTATGAAGTGAACATACCTTATGATTAAGAGAATGGTATCAGTAGTTATCTAGGGTTATATGGTTTATAATACTATATTAAAAATATTCTTTTTGAGTATTAGTGGTTTAATAAATATTATTTGATTACTATTTACTACTCTTAAAATAGACGGAATATTTTATGAATATAAAATTATATTTGATTTCTTGAATATGGAAGAGATGTCTGGAGCATAATCAAAGCATTATGTTATACATATATATATATATATATATATATATATATATATTTTATAGAAGTAATGTGCGAGAATGGAAATGATATGAGTGAATGATAAAAGGCAAATGTGGAATGGTGTTTCATAAATGGAATGATGATTTGATAAAAAAGGGGGGATTTGCAACAGAAAGCGTAAGAGGCTGTGTGGGAGTGGCACAGTCCAGCACCAAATATCTTATTCCGGCCCAAGAGTTGCCGAGGGAGGATGGTGTAGAACCTTTCCTCCTGGGGGATGGTGGCGAACCTACCTCCGTCTACCGGTAGTAAAAGGGATGGGTACGGAGGACGACTGATCATCGTGCCTCACGTATTCGGCAACAGTGAAAACCCCCAAAATTTTTGAATAAAGAATCGACGATAAAGTCAGATTGGTATACTGAAAAGGGAAAATGATATGAAACGATGGAATTATTGTTATAGATGAAGAGAAACTGATTTTATATTAATTTATATAATTGTTGCATAAGAAGGAAATGAGAAGATGATAGTGAGAGATTTATTCAAGTATTCATATTATCTTGAAATATTACACTGAAAAGGTATATTGATTGTTATATTATTTAAGAAGAGAAACTGATACTATATTATCCTAGATTTCTTTCTTATAATAGTAAGTGGATGATGTATTATTAAATAAGAGTTTTATTCTTCCTTAAAGTTTATAATTGGTTTCCGCTTACATATGCATATATATGTATACCTGTTCACATTTTAAATTCTAGTTTACAATATTATCTTGTTGAGCTATTATAGCTCACTCTTGCTACTTATCTATATACAGCTAGGTATGCCGATTCTACGCAGAACGCCCCGCAAGAGGGTAGGGGGAGGGCGACCTTCTGAGAGCACGTTAGCATCGATTCCTGAGGTAGTGATGAGGCAGACGGGTTTTGAGGGCAGGGCCTTATGTATAATAAAGTGTGTAAGAATGTAATAAACTTTTGATTGTTGAAATGCTTCATTTCGAAGTGTTATTCAGCAATGTATTTAAGTGTGAGCCTGGGATGTAATAACTGTTAACTCTAAACTTTTATTGTGATGAATGTTGTTCTCTGAGCATATGACTGGTGTGTGTGTGTGTATTATTGCGGGGTCAATTGCATAGGTATTAATTGTTTTAAAAAAAAGACCCAAGGGATATTGATATTGAATGGAAATTGGTCCGTGATGGCCCGGATTTATGACCCCGGATTTGGGCTGTCACAGTTTGGTATCAGAGCTAAGAGTCATAATGCTCAGGAACAAGAGTGATAATAATAAATATATCAGTAATAATATAAATTGTGAACTCCCATCGAGTTCAAGGGCGGTATATCGCATGTAGCATTTATTCTAAGTAGTGATTATAATTTTATAGATTATTACTAATATAAGTTTATGTTTTAGTATAGGGAAAGGAAATGGGTGAGCCGAAGTTAAGGGTACTTAAATCTTCTTGGGTTTAAGGGAGTTTGAGGTAATATAGTAAGTGGATTGGTGAACAGAAACTGATGGTTTCAATTGATTGTGGAGATGAAATGGTGAAACTGAGATTGGTCGGTAAAGCCAAGATGTACCTTAAGGACCAAGATAGACTGAGACATTCCGAGATTGACTTAAATGAAAAGGTTATTATGCCAAAAGTGTTAAGTTTATGTAGCACATGAGATCGATATGAGAAAGGGAATACTTGATGTATCGGGAAGTGTATGTTAGACAATCTCGTGAGTATAAGTGGTATGCTAGAATATACAATTATAAAGTATAGTTTTAAAAGGGTCATTGATACTGGAGCATTGTCACGATAAGACGATCAACATTACGTAAATATATCGATTAGAAGGTTGTGTTCTATTATGGATGAAGACAGAGAGTATCGAGCCAAGTCACGACTATGTGAATGACGATAATTGGGAATAGCAGACGATAGATTAAGGCTACATGGTGAGTGCCAAATTTGAGAAATTTTGGAGAGTACGCAGTCTAAGATATAAATAGTATTTGAGGAAAACCTTCTTTTATTGGGATTTTCAATTGGGCAAAGGCTATTAACGGGTAATTATTCATTAAGGGCCGGTATCTTTTCGAAACTTTCTTGTACCTTTGGAATGTGTTTCAAAATTTTATTTTATCTATCTTAGTCAAAATATTTCTCTAAGATTATTTTCGAAAAATGGTGTTTATCATCGTGATCTAAATTTCCCTCTATATTTCTTACTCCAACTAAGAGGAACAACCATATATGTATACACAAGGACGATCTGTCTGTGTGATTGAAAGTCGGAGGGGACGCCCTCGCTTGTGTGACATATGGGTTCTTCCATCATATTGATTTCTCAAATATTCTTTTGTTTCGAATAAAGGTTATTTAAAACTCTTAATGTTATAAATTGTTGTGGGACCCTTGCTTATATCTGGGTTCGTTTAAATTTAAGGTCTCTTAAATTCTATCAATTGTTTCGAATATAGAAGATTTCATTAATGACTGGAAGCAAGGTTTAGAGTATACGTGATTATACGAGGAAACTCGAGATTCCAAGGGAAATTTCAATAAGAGATAATT
Source organism: Kitagawia praeruptora (assembly GCA_037693485.1). Taxonomy (NCBI): domain Eukaryota; kingdom Viridiplantae; phylum Streptophyta; class Magnoliopsida; order Apiales; family Apiaceae; genus Kitagawia; species Kitagawia praeruptora. Next base: position 80,261,816 of record CM075354.1, read on the forward strand.
AGAACTGGGAGTGTTTCAATATAAGAGAGGAAGTAATTTCGTGAGAAGAAATGGGTATATTTGACGATTAGTAAAAGAAAAGAACATGAGGAATTTTAAGGTATAATTGAAATTTATTATTGAGAGCAAGGCGTATTTTGAGGATAGAATTAGAATAATGATAAACAAAGGAAGTGGGGATAATTAATGAAGGATTTCGAGGTGCAATTACTATTAGTAGGGGAAGACCAATATTGTGACTAATACCCTAAGTAGCATAGAGAGATTAAAGATGTTAAGTATTCAAAGGATTAATCCAAAAGGTATGAATGAGTAAAACTTGAGGTAAAGATTTTGATGAGAATAATAAAGGGAAATTACAGGGGTGGAATAGATAGTATATCATGAAGAAACTAAGGAGGATCAGTAAGATGTAAAGAGTGTATAGTGAACAATAGACATATGGGATAAGGTATCCGGAGGAAATTGCAAGTACGCGCTAATTTGACCTCTTAAGTGTAAGTGTTTGGTTAGGGATTGACTAAGTCAATGAATGGTGTAAATGGGCTGATAAAATAGATAAGAATAATCTATCTGTGAGAAAGTAAACTATGGTGATATAAGAAAGTGAGTTATCCTCGTGTCATCCAAATCAATATCTGTTAAGAGTCAGAGAACTCTATTAAAAGGAGATTTGGGAATAATGGGGAAAGTGCAAGGAAAATCCTTAAAATGAAGGGAAAGTATCTACTCGTATAAGTACGAACATGAAATATATATTATAAATAATACTTTCTTACAATAGTTTCAAGAAATATTATTATAGCTTATTTTCTGGAAAATTTTACAGAGATGAGATATAGGAATATTGAGGTGTTAATATTTATGTCATGATAGAGATCAAAATCTAGACAAACCATAGTGAGATACACTACCATTCAGGGAAGGCCAATATGGTGGCTGATAACCTTAGGCAAAAGAGAAAAGAGAGATGAGATAAGATAGAATGACTGTATATAAGAGGAGATTTCGAGGAAAGATAGTGAGAGTACTACTAAGGATAAGCTAAATGGCATGTTGATAGAATGACAAACAAGTTTATGTCGGTGTTTGTGTGCAAACAAGATTGAGATATTATAAAAGGAAAAAGGATAAAGGAAGGCGTGTGGAATTAGAAGGTGTGGTACCTATGAACTTTTCCAACATGATTCCGGGACGGAATCCTTTTAAGGGGGGAAGACTGTAATAACCCTAACTTTAGCAATACTACAGTGATCCCATGAATAGTAATTTTGAGGATTTAGAGAAATGGTATGTAGGTACTCTGCAATGGAAACAGAAAATGAATAAACAGAAACCATACTAGTAATGTACATTGAAATTAAGTGACTCGAAATGACGATGGATTTCAGAAATTCCTAAATATGGATTTTTGAGGATTTTGACTTCCAAAGAGCTTCTATTGGATCTTAAGGGGCATGGAAATACTATAAGAATTATATATTGAGGGATTAGAGAATTTAGATTAAACCAGGGGATTATTAAGTCAAGGGAATGCCAGAGGAATTTAGATTGTTAAACAATTTAGAACCACTTGGAAATGAGATATTAAATTTGAGGAATTGAGGATTTAATATTTTGGAATTTTATTATATTTGATTTAAGAATTTAGAACAAAAACCGCTGAGACTTTATAACGAGATTAAGCGAACGAATCATGTATTGAGCATATTAAATTATGATGTATTGTTTAGGGTCAGACTTTTGCAATTCGTTTTTAGAGAAAAACGTGTGAGAGGCTAGAGAGAGAGAGAGAGAGAGGCAGGTTCTTCGGCTAGTACCGGCTCTGGTGATCGTTGGACGATCAAGCGTTCGTGTGGACTACTTTGGCACCGTAGATCTCGAAGAGGGCTGCGTGGTGATTGATTTGGACCTCCATCTATCATCAATTTGTAAAGCTTATTTAAGGTAATCATCTAACTCCGGATTAAATATCATGTTTTTGCATGGATCCTGCGGTAGGTTTTCGATTTTTATTCTTTTTCGCTTTTAATTCCGCTGCGTTTGTTGCCACGAAACCCTTCAGATATATCATTTATAGTCCAACTTTAATTTTTTTAAATAAGATAAATTTATTGCCTAACAATTTTATTATTAGTATAAATTTAATATTAATTGCTCATCTTTTTTTATTTTTTTTATACTTTTAGTAGTATAAAATTTAAAATGTTCTAAATTAAATGTAAAAATGCATTTATTTGAAAATTAGTTTATTTTGCCATTTTTTTGCCTAATAAACAATTTTTTAATATATCATATATACGTTAGAAATATTATATTATATTATAAACAATTTTTTAAAAAATGAACATTAAATTTTTTTTTTTTGAGGGCCAGAGTGATAGAGTGCTAGACTACTTAAAAAAGTTGAACCAAATACTCCCTCCGTCCCACCAGGATATTTACATCCTTGGTGGGCACGAAGACCAATATATATATATATATATATATATATATAAGTAGGTAAAATAATATATATATATATATATATATATATATATATATATATATATATATATATATATATATATATATAAGTACGTAAAATAATAGAAAGTGATGAAAAGTGGGTAAAGTGGTGGGACCTATCAATATTTAATAATAGATTTGAGAAAGTAGAGGAAGTTAGTGGGTGTAATAGTGTTTTATGTTATTAAAAATTTACTATTTTTGGAATGTAAAGAAATGGATTGTAAGAATCCAAATTTTTGGAGGAATTAAAACTTTTATTATGTATTGGTGTAGAAATGAATAGTGGTTACGACTACAATGCATCAGTGGTTTTATTGAACGAGTATTTTAAATAGATATGGATTCCAATGTTTATATGTCATGAACAGTGCAATTGGTTGACAACTTAGATAAGAATAATCTATCGTCGAGGAAGTAAGCTATGGCATCCTAAGAAAGGAAGTATTCTCATGTCATCCAAATCGATATATGGTAGCTCATGTCATCGAAATCGATATCTGGTATAAGTCAAGTAATTCCGTAAAAGAGATTGAGAACGCTCGAGAAAGCGCGAGAACATTTTCTAAGTACAAGAATTAAAGAGAGAATAAATAAGGAATATTGGAATTAATTTTGATTTAAGGAATTGTGCCACAGTGGAGTATTAAATTGCAACATATAAGTTGTAACGTATTTGATTTTATTAGCGAGACAAAAGAAATCAAGTTGGTGGAAAAAGAAAGAACCAAGGTCACTTACATGAAAATCAACAAACAATCAAGTGGTGTTTTAGCATTTAACCAAAATGGACTTGCATATTCTAAAGCCAACAAGTGTACAAGTATATTGGCTACACATGGACCAATGGATGGTTGACACCTCAAGTAACTAAGTTGGTTATAAAGAAACTAGCATCATTAGAAACCAAACCAAACTAGTTACTAAATTGCATCATCATCACCATAAAGTATTAACACTTGGCACATGATGAGCTTTTAGAAGGTGATGTAATCACTTTAATAAAGTAGTTTTATGAGATAATATCTCAATAATACACATTAGACAAGGATGAGAGCAAGAAACCAAGCAAGCAACTCCATCTATCTCCTTTAGCAACTTTAGGCCAAGCTCTAATTCAAGGAAAGAAATCCAACTTGCCACCATCCAACAATTCCAAGATTATTTAGGTGAGTTCTATAATTCATAACTAAGATATCCTATGAATTTGAGCCTTGGATTCCAAGTCTTTCATAGTTAATAAAATCATCAAAGTTAAGGATGAATAGTAACTTCAAGAAACTAACTTTTGTTTCTTGATTTCTTTGGATGATCCAAGCTATACTAAGGTTATATAAGGACTATACAAGGCTTAGTAGGTTCATATACACTCCAAGGAAGGTATGACACTTGAAACCTTTTGTTAAATCTTTAGTTTTAATGGAGTTTTGATGATTATATGCATGTGTAAGACCCTTTTTTTTTTTTTTGCTAATTAAAATTTTATACCCAAAGGGAACAACAAATTACACTTCTAGGGGCATACTCCGCGAGAGCAATATCCAAACATTACAAACAGAATTCGTCCATACAGGACACCAACAGAAAATACAAAAACTAGTTAAACCTAGTCTAGCAACATAAGCTCAGCTCCTTGTATAATTATCAAGCTAGTTTCCACTTCCTTGCATCCCAGTATCAGACATGTCCATCCTGGCTTGGCCCGAGTCCAAGGGACTGTCCATGCTCTTGCTTGCATCCATCTTCCTCGTAATCTCCACCTTGGTAAGGTCAACACCAAGGTCTAGCAAAAAGTCCCTCAACTGGATAGTACGACATGTCAAGTCATGCAACTCCAAATCTTCACTGCATTTTAGATTCCTTGCACTGGCTCTAAAGTCCCTATCCCATGACCCCATGACCAAGGGAACCTCCTTCCCAGTGGAGATGATGAACGACTTTAATTTTTCAAAGTTTTGCCTAGCTGCCATAATCACTTTTCTCTTTAATTCAATGTTCAAGAAGGAGTGATCTAGCAGCTCCGCAATCTCAATATCCTCCTCCACCTCTATGACCTGCCCATCATCACCCTTTGAGACAGGGCTTGGGATGCCATATCTCCTAATAAAGTTTCCAAGCTGCGTGATGCAGTTCAGGGCTTTACCAAGCTTCCTCAACACCATTAAATCAGGTCTCCCTTGTAGACCTAAAATGCCATCCAAATCACTTAAGTCCCCACTTACCCAGATTAGAGGAACCTCGTACCCATTCTCAACAATGCAATCCTTGAAGAGGATAGCCACATCTCTAGCCAGTTCTAGACGCTCCTGCCATCGCCTAGTTGAGTCATCCCCAACCTGACTGCCTTTATTCCAACTAGAGTCAGAACAGACTCTCTTCCCCTTGTCCCTCCTTCCAGGAGGCTCATTGGTCCTACCAGTACCAGTGCCAGTACTATCCACTACCTTACCCTTAGTGCCTTCATTCAACCCCATATCATTCACATCGATAGTCTGAACAGAGGTCAGTCTACCCCCCATCACCATGGAACTGGGAATCTCCAGATCCGCATCCTTCTCCAATCGATTGATCTGCACATCTTCAATTGGAACCTCAAACGGAGATGCCATAATGGAGTCTCTTATAATCTCCTCATAATCCGGATTTGAATCAGAGGAATCCAAATCCAAGACAAGAGGGGTATCCATATCTAGGTCAGACTTCTTCTTTTTATGAGAGAAGAAAAGCTTACCATCATATACCTGTAAATTGATGGTGCTTCTGGTTCTCGAGGCCACCCCCGACACAGATCCTACCACCAAGCTCCTCTCTCTTCCATCATTATCCAGCTTCACCCTTAATTGGGATCCCTGGGTAACTTTGACTCGTTTCCCCCGCTCCGCTGGTATCACCGACACCAAGTTCTTCGCGAAGGACACTTTTTTCGGACTTGGGGTCAAAACCAACCGCTCCCAAGTCTGCATCTCACTCTTGCTGTCAACATTCCTAACAGTGCTATGCCCAGAAGAGCAAGCCCCTGCTCTATCCGGAATGAACAATGGGTCATCCAGAAAAGTAACCCTTTTCCGAGACATTACCGCGAACCAAAAAGACGAAAGAAGAAGAAATTTAGGAAGAGAAAGGAAGAAACAATGGATTCGGGAAGTCTAATTTAGATATAATGGAAATGATGTTTAGATTTTAGAGAGAGAAAGAAGAGAGAAGCTAGAGAGAATTTAGACCGACTCTCATTTTCTGAATCTTTTACCTGCATGTGTAAGACCTTAGAGATGTGATTGGGCTTTGGTATATGTTGAAATGGTTTATATGAACGGAAAGGCATTGCTTGGCCTTAGTTCAAAGTTAAATAACATGCATGTGTGGTTTGGAGTGGAAACTATGATTACTGGAAGGTTTAAATTTTGGGAATATCCGATTTATAGTCGTCGTAATGCCAAAATTTCGTTAAACCTTAAAAACCGTGCATAATAGTAGGGTAAAGTTTCTGACCTTGATGATTATATGACCTATCCTTATAGATCACGAGTCATAGATCGTTTTAGAGCGAGAATTGAAGCATTTAGACTTACGGTTTAGGAGTTATGGTCGATTTAGTAAAAGTGGTTCAAAAACGTAAGTGCGAGTTCGTAACATGAGTAATTCAGTTGCGAATCTTCAAAATTAAATATTAGAGGTCATAAGGAAGGTGTGAGAGAAGACCTCATGTCGAAATGATTATTTTTTGATTTTATAAAAATGTTCGAATCGAGGTTAAGTGCGAAGGAACCCCTTAGAAAAGCACTTAGTTATAACTTTGAAAACCATTTAGAAAACGGACATAAGATCTCGAAGTATAATCTTCTCAAGTAGACGATCGACCCTAAAACTTATACGACTTAAGTACCTACCAAGTGTAAGTTAATGACATGCCATGATAGCAAGCAAGTGTCGGATCATAACAGTGTTAATGGGAGTACATTAGATTGTGCCTGACAAGTTAACTTGAAAATGTTGTTTAGCATAAGTAAAGTATATACTTAGCTTTTCAAAGCGTTAAGTGATTAATCTCGGATATTTTGACTATTTATAAATCACCGGACCGATCCGAGTCACACTACCCCTACAGAGTTTCCAGGCAAGTTTTCCAAAACCTTTTATTTAAAATTGTTGTTGTGATTAAATATGATTTCTGCAATTTATGCCATAGCATGCATACCTGTTTTCGAAAGTATATGGTGATACTTGATTTACGATTTCGTAATTGGCTTATAAGCTAGATATGAGACATTTGTTATAAGCCGGGTTTTGCAAAGGCCCATAGTGTAGGGCGTATGATTTACATTCTTTAATATAGACCGGGAGTCGGTATTTCCGTATATCTTGAGATTATTTTCTGAGAAAAATATTAGATAAATATTTTTCCATTATTCATTCAATGAATATTATTTTGAATATTCAATTAGAGTTTGATTTATTTAATGAATATTATTTTGAATATTCATTTAGGATTTTATTTATTAAATGAATATTATTTTTGAATATTCATTTAGGGTTTTATTTATCTAATGAATATTATTTTGGAATATTCATTTAAGGATTTATTTATTAAGTGAATCTATTTTACATATTCGTTTGAGGGTTAATTATGAGCAATTATTTTGTCTAAAAATATTCTTTAAATATTTATGATTTATTAAATACTATTTGAATATGAGAAAAATGGGCTTGAGGTTGTCCTCAGGGATTTCTTCTGAGGTTATAACAAATAGCCTTTAGAATAAGTGGCCCCGCAGGGGCATCTTCGTAAATATTAATTTTTTTATTAGTAAATTTACCTAAATGCCCTAAAATTTGTATTAAAAAGCTTTTAACCTCAGGGTTTTCTCCTGAGGTCATCCTCAGGCACTTGATTCTCTTTGAATATTTATTAAATACTTTTAAACTAGTTTTAAAAATGGTTTATCTTATTTAAAAATTATCTTTGACCTTCAATAATTATGAAGAATATTTCTGAGCTTTATTATAATTATTTTATCAAAGGGAGGTTCCCAAATTCTGTTTTCCATTTAAATCTATCTTTTAAGAAGATTTAAATGCTTGCTCAAACGTCCAAAATATAGGGAGCCATACTTGAGAACTGTTATTTATTATGGCTGACTGCCCGGTCATAGACTTTGAAAGTATTATTATTTTCATTCGCAATTTTGGTTGCTACACATCAAAATGAGTCTTTATTACTTCCTTAACACTCGAGGAGTAAGATTGATGAACAAGTTGATATCCATTAACAAGCAACAGTTTGGGAAACATTGGTGAATTTTCCTTTCCAATTAGATACGTCTACTTTGTGGAGTCCTATAAACAAGTGTATACTTGGGGAAAGGAGAACGAACTTTACGTTTCAGAGTCATGGATTCTATTCGAACTAGGAGTCGTGTAAGAGGCCGAGTCGTGCCGGTCCATCCCAAGGCCCAACCGTTGGCCATGGAGTTACTAGAGGGCGGTAGAAAAGTAAATCCGTCAGTTTTCCTTCTACCGGTAGTAAAATCATATCCGTGATGTACAATCTGCGACTGGTGATCGTAGGTTGGGACAACTGGTGTGGTGAATACTCCAGTATTAGTTCATCATCTAGATTGGATATTTTCTTGCAACATTATCGAGAGCACCCCGATCGGAAAGCTACGGCTGGGTGACCGATAAGTGTTGGCAGAGTTTGAAAAATGTTCAAAACTAAAGTTGCAATAAATTACCTTGCAACTTCCTCTTTTGAGATACATGTTGATACTTGCTTATCTTTTTGCATAACAGATATCCTTATGGAAGTTATTGATTTAATTACCTTGTAACTTCATCTTTTATGTTATACTTGTTAGAATAAATCATGTATATATACAACATAATAATATACATGAATCTCCTGATCAAGACTATGAGTATAATTAATAGCGGAAGCGTACCTGAATCGAAAGAGATCATTGATGATCTTGTGAGTGCGCGAAGAGCGTGAGTACTTGAGGGTTTTGATCTTCACTATTCTCCTCTATACGTAAGGATGAGGTGTGTGTATTTTCTGAATAATATGAGACGCATTATCTTTTCTTCTCGCATAAGATTCATTATATAGAGGGAATAATGGGACCAACCCTAATGGGCTAAACCCATAATCGTCCATCAAAGTTATGGGCTTGGATACTTAAGCCATTATTAATATATATATATATATATATATCCAAATATATATATTTTGGATGTAATAATTAAATATATATTAAGTGCTATTTATATATTTAATTATTAATTAGGCTTAAGTCTTATTTAGATGAATAATAATAAAACCCGATGGCCATAAATAATGGATTGGCTAGTACTACGTTCGTAACGCATGGCATATGATTTTAAAGATATTTTAGAACTGTTATATATTGTTGATCAGTCACAAATTATTTTGGTGGGCTCTATTGCTCACCCTTGCTTTATTTATTTATATCACAACAGCAGCTAGAGCAGATGGCCCGAACAAAGCAAACTCGGCGTAAGCGAGTGGTAGTCGTCCGAGAGTTACCCGCTAATGTCATAGCCGCCATTGCTGAGGTAGTAACAACCAGTAGTCTAGGCTGGCATCTTTTGTGTATCAGACTTATTTATATTTATGACTAATGTTAATCAACGGCAAGAAACTTGTAAACTTAATCTGTAATCATTTTGGGTTTGTAATAACTTATAACTTGTGGATCCTATGACTAGATACTTATTCCAATTTCATATCTGGGACTATAACTAGTTGTGTGATGTGTTATTATTGCGGGGTCACAGCATGCAATTTATTTATTTTGATTCAAGTACAATTATTATTGATGGAATTGAGACCGTAACAACCAGGTCCCCGACTTCGGATATGGGGCTGTTACATGGGTGGGACGGTCCAAAATAGTAACTGTAAAGAAATGGGTGGGACGGAGGGAGTAATGGATTACTACAGTGTTGCTTCCGCCAGCGCGCCATCAACACTCTTCAACACCCCAAATTGGTGTGTTGGAAAGACCGTTCTGATTAACTAAAATATTCTCCTTCCCAACCCCTGGTAAACCCTTCTAAACCCAACCCCTCTTTTAAAATATCAATCCAAACATGGTTCTCAAAATTCCAACATCTTCTAACCTAACCCAACCCCTCCCAACCTCCCATCCAAATAGACCCTAGATCTCTATATATAACAACTTTTAGTATTGCATCCAACGGTCATTATTTACTGTCATTATTTAATTGAGTTGCAGATCTAATGTTTGTAAATGAAAGGGATAACCAAACTATAAAATATATCCCTTTTTCTTATTATAGTATACTATATAACCCGTGCGATGCACGGTTGCTTATAAACTTTTTAATTATATATTTTTTAAAATTTTAAGTTGTATAAATGCATTTACTATTAAAATAAGTTTTTATAAATTTCATGAATATAAATATTATCGTAATTATTTATTTTAATTGTTACTTTAAAATGCATAACTTTTATTTAATATAAAGAGTGAAATATACTAATCATGTAGACCTTTTTTCGATTTTTATACATTCTTTCTAAATTGTAAGTGTTTTCGAAATTTTACGTAATTTTTAACTATATACCTTATAACTCGTGTGATGCAGAAATGTTTTTATTAATATTTTAATTCAAGTATAACTGAAAGAGTATGTAACTGAATATTGATTGGACTATAACTAAAAGAGTTTGTCATTAAGTAAAATATGTGATTTATTTTTTGTAAAATAAAATTATATATATATTTTATTTCATTTTTTTTATTTTTTGGAAGGTGTTACCAAACTTTTTGGGAAGGTGTTAACCGACCGACTAACCAATTAATTATACCATGTTTTGCTTATATATAATAGTATAGTATAGACTAGCTTATAACCCGTGCTTTGCACGTGTTACTTTTAATTTTTTATAATGTATTTATAGTATAGTATAATATTATAAACATTAATTTAAATATGTTATTGGAAGAATGTGAACCTTACATCATTGTATATAATAATTTTTAGTATTAAATATAAATTAACATGTTGTTGGCGAAAATCGAACCTTAAACCTCTGTATATAACAGATTTTAATATTCTTGTATCTAACGATCATGATCTATTTGAGTTAAAGACCTAACGGTTGTGAATGAGTGATAACCAAAAATCCGGGATAACCAAAAATAAGGGGTTAATGTTTGCACTAATCACGCAAGCGTACGTGGTCACAAGTAATACAGATAGAAGTCAAGTTCGTTCCCACAGAGATCTGGTTATGGTTTTAATTCAGTATATGTACCTATGCAACAATGTATGATTATTATTCACTGCTAAGACAATTAACAAATTGGGTTTCGATTAACTAAAATTAACTAAGAAGTAAATTAACAAACTAAGAATTAACTAACTAACGAGAATTTAAATCAAATTACTTCTGCAAGATAAACCATGGAATCCTAACTTCATTAAATACTTTACTTAGATCTGACGCCTTTAATCACTATATGCAATGGTTATGATATCTGATCGGATAACACGAAACAAGTACACGCTACCTGTCAGCATACGTATACCAAACTAAACATACATCCACAAAAGAGATAGAAGAAGAATAGACACCAATTATGCTTAGACCCTATATGTCTATAGAATTTGAAAACATAACGGTTGAAGAGCAAGTTATCCAATAAGATCACACAAGGCAATATAAGTATTCTCATCTCATACTACGAATCATGTTGATAAACAATCATGAACCTATGCTAGCATGACAAGTTCTAAATCTCAAGATCCACTTTCACTTCACAAGAGATTAACAAATTAGATGTTCATGACGCATCTATCAATTAAGCATAACCATACGAGGATATTAGATATACATCACACACAGATCTTTAAAGCATCAAGATACCAAAGCTCCATAAATAAATCCGTTAGAATCCCATGACAACGATTAGTTCATAATCGAACCTCTCGTCATCATGGGATCTGATGAAACCATGATAAAAATAAAGTATGAAAAAATACAAATAAACCTAAGTAATTGATATGTAATGGTTCTCCAAATTACAATGGTAGGATGTGTTTATATAGGCTCTAGAAGTCTTGCCCAGCAAGAAATTCCCCAAAATAGAGTTAAAATAGAATTTCTGCAGAATACGTTTCCTAAACTGATTCTGTTTTTAAGGAAAATTCGTAGCTGACTGGTCTTTAATATTTCTGGGCCGTTCCAGTCATGTTTGGACATCTGGACCACTTTAGAATGATAGAGAATCTCGTTAGCTTCGCGTGGACTGTAAGATCGCCCAAAACGGAGTTGTAGAACTCAAGATATGACCAAAACAGTGAATCAGAATGTCTGACAACCGACAGGAGCGCTGGCTGCGCTGGTGGAGCGCTGGCTGCGCTACTTCTGCTGATTCTGGCGCTGGCTGCGCCCTTTGGAGCGCTGGTTGCGCCCGCGGTTCTCCCGGGAGCTGATTTTGGCTGATTTTCTTCGTTTTAACTCCTTTTTCCTTCGTTTCTTTTGCAAACTATCATTTTTCACTTCTAGAACTCAAATCCACCATAAAATATGAAATTTTTATCATCCAACCTCAAGATAATAACCCTACACAAACTCATTAAAACACATCAAAAACACAACATACTTGAGTCCAAGACAATCAATTTAAGCCGAACGAAGCATTCCAAGTGGATATAAAATCCACTTATCACACCCCCAAACTTAAACCGATGCTTGTCCTCAAGCATAAACAACTAAACACTACCTAATTAGTACCACTTCCGTAGGTGATCACGGTTGCATTTGGCATATGCAACAAGCCCTTTAAACCCCTAGGTAGCCCTAGTGGACGAGTAAGGTCTCGTGAGGGCCTATATCGAATGTACTCAGAAAATCCAATACATTGCAATGCATGAATGCAACTAAATGAAAATGCAATTAATCTAGTACTAATATCCTACCATACCTTCAAATCCTCTCATGGCATATCAACTTAAGAATCAAAGTAATAACGCAATGTCTTGGTGTCGAAAGTGCAAGTATTCACATAGTCTACTCAACGAACATGCATAAGTTCTCACAAGTCCATGTCAAATGTAAGAATAAGTTAGTAAACATGCTAAGCCTACAAGAGTACATCTTTGAGACAAAACTCGGGATCTCATACGCAAAAACAAGCAAACACTCACAATCCACTCACAAAAGAATATTCACTCAAGAACAAAGGTAAGTGTATCACTCAATTCCAACAAAATCATAAACACGCTTGACATTTGGTATCAATCTAACTCTTAACACAACATACATCAATGACGATAATCAAAAGGTCTTTATTTGGGTTGTAACGGGGCTAGGGACAAGGTATGTCAAATAAGCCAAATCAGGTGAAGTGTCAAAAGCTAGTAAGTACCATAATAAATCATACACAACACCCTATTTCCCCTCCCCACATAATTTTTAATAAAATAAACACTCGACTAATCGACTGAAATAGGATCACAACAAACACAACATGCTCTCATAATATTTTTTTTTTTTTTCGAGAGTTAAATATAACACAAACAATAATATAAACAATAACAATGATCCCATCAATTTATTACATATGCCGACTATCAAGTAAACAACCAAAACCCAATTTTCAATATTTCCCCCAAAAGTAAGACCAACAATAAACCCCTCCTTGCACACCTTATTACTCCCTTAAGCACTTTACTAGCCTTTGAAAATGTGGGTTCAAATTAATGTATGGCCAATACAAGAAAAAGGTCTAGGCAAGTAATGTGGTATGTCACCAAAAAATAGGATTAAGCTCTAAGGGTTAACTAATTGATCATGTAAATATGGTGTGGTAATATGGGAAAATATGCGGTTATTCCTAAATGCCTTTATCATTTTAATCGTCAAATAATGTCATGGGTTTCAAGAAAGATCTCAAACAACTGCTAGCAATGCAAACAATCCGTGGACACTCAAGCAAACGAATGAATTGCAACAATATGCAATATGGCTCAAAAACTCACTTGGTGGAAAAACATACTCAATCCCAAGCAAAAATCTCTCTAATGCACCAACTTGTATTCAAAGCATGCAAACTAAATCATCTTGCACATATTCATGTGCTTCTAATCACTTACAACATTCAATAAGTCTACTAGCTTCAACTTACTAGTGTATGTGTGTGCACAAGAACAAAGCATATCATTTCTCAATCAAAAGCGTCAACAACACAAAATTCCTATCAAGCATGGGTGCAAATGCAAACTATTATGAACTCACATGATAATACTACGAACAAACATGCATGAATTACAACTAAAATGCAAACATGATATCCTACATGAACACAATAATTACTACAAACAACTACTATACACTACTTATCCCCCACAATCACCCCCAAACTTGAAATATTCAATGTCCGCATTGAATGGAAAGTAATACAAGGGAAAGTAGAAAACATACCTAAATAAAAATGCCAAAAAGCGTGGGTTGCCTCCCACGAAGCGCTTCTTTAACGTCAATAGCTTGACGTTACTTCCAAGCCTCCATTAAGGATGATAATAGTTTGCCTGGTCATCTCTTCGCGATACTTCATCATCATCATGGCGACACACTTTCTGCCACTTCTCCTCGCTTGGCCTATTCGTGTAACAACTATGTCTTATTCCAATGCCTTCATCTGTTGACCCAAAATCTGTCAATTTGTAGAACAACACACAATCACAGGCTTCACTTGAATATAATGGAGGAGGGTAAATATAAGTTGCTGAAGCCTTTGGTTCCTCAAAGAGAACTTCCTCCATTGGCTCTAATGCGCTACCTCCATCTTTATACTCTGAGACAAGTAGAAGACAAAAAGGAAAAAAATCTACGATTTCAACAATGAGAGTCGTTTCTCTCTAGAAACCCTAGATAGCCGCTACCCATCATCACCTAATTCAAAACCCATTTCCATTAATCTGACCATATAATCCACCGCAAATCCACTCTCCTTCTAATCTATAACCCTTTATTAAATTTCTTATATTATATACTTATTCGTTGGTTTTGAGATGGGTTCTTTGGGTAAAAAACTTTTTAAGTTTCAAACCAAAGATCTGTTGTTGGTTTCGATTATGGTGTGGAAGGGCTTTCCTTTCTTACTGAACGATGTTTCACCTCGGCCGTGGTCTGATGGGGATCTCTTCGTCATTAGTTTTGACATCTGCTCTGAATCTTTGTTTGTTGAGCCTACCAATTTTGGTGGCTTTATCAGTGGGTTGTGGGTTTTCGTTGCTGACGAGGACTACACATTGATGAATGATGTGGTGTCCCTTGTGGGTTACCAGGTTTGTGTTATTAATGTTGTTATTCTTGCACAAATCCTTATGAGGAATCCAGATAGGGGAAGTTCTTCGGTTAATCTGGGTTTTAAAGTAATCTCTTCTCTTGGCTTGGCAATGTATTGTGATGCTCGGTTGAATTTGTTAATGGGTGTAGATATGCACGACTGCGATGTTGGTGTTTTCCAGATTGGCAACATTGATGGAAAACTAAACTTTTTAGATGTTCTTGTCTCCCTGAGATTATCTGATGAGAAAGGTCTTCCGCACGTTGTGGAAGATAGCTTGACCCTGGACAATTGGGTTTTATTGTTAGGTGATGCTGAAGTGTTCGATGGTTTGCCTGAAAGAGCCGTTGCTATGTTGGTGATAGTTGTGAGGGAGGATCCTAGTTACGATTCTTTTGAGATTGCTGCTAATGATTTATCTGACAAGGATGAGAATAGTGTTGTCTTGCCTTCACCATTCCACAGGGGTCTTTTCAAGATCTTAATGGTAAGGAAGGATGCACACATCAATGATTTGACGGTTGGAACATCCATGGTTGGAGGTGTGAGCATTGTCTTCGAACTGTTTGATGATGTACCTCATGGAGAAAAGGATGCCATGGTGACGGGTATAAGTGGAACTATTTGTGCAATGGTTTCTGAAGCTAGGAAGACAAGGCTGTCGATAAAGACCAGCACTTGTAACACTGCTCGTGGCTTTGAAGAAAGAGTCGGGGACGTACAGGGGACGACCTACCAAGTATTTGGTATAGATTCTTTGGGTGGTTTTGCACTCCTAATGCAATTTGCTATTATCAATGAGCTCCTAAGTGCGAGTTTTGTGACTCGTGGTCTTAAGGATGATCAAGTTAACCGTAAAGGAGTTGAGATAAGTAATGATCAAGACAAGAACTTGCTTGTTGTTTGGGAGAAAAGAGAAAAGTTCCCCCTTAGCTGCATGGGACTTGTTCAATCTGTGCATTCTACGGGTGACCCTGTGTTCAAAGTTTTTCTTAAGTTACAAGAGATGCGCACGTTGTGGTGTGGTGAGGGTCCATTAGATATTGGGAGGGGCATTGCAAAATTAGCTCTGGTTTTGGCTGGAAATAAGGTTTCTCGTAGTGAACAGCCTATGTTTAATGTGAGATTGATGAGGCATCTGTTGGTTTATAGATGCAGATTGCAAGGTACTGACATGATGGTATGGATTTTGAAGTTGACCAATTGTTATGATTGGTATTACTGTAGCAGCCCTCTGCACCGTGTTCGGTGCAAAGGAGATAAAGTTTACTCTGGCAATCTTGCCGTGAAGCAGTTTACGATGGGAAGTGGTGTCTATGGCCAGACTCAGGATTTGAATAGAGGACTGGATATTGGGTTAGTAGCTCTACTGCGATTGAAAGTTCGCCCTAGTGGAGGCTCCGGACATTTTGGGGCTTGGGAAGGGGCGACCTGGCTGGAAAATTACAACCATAGAAGGGGGCAACAGTTTGAGGTTGGGACGCATTCTTTGGTCCTGGTGAACACAACTATTGAGTTAGATGTTGTGCCAAGCCAGTCTAATGTTGATTTCGGGAAGCTAGATGCCACCCTATTGGCATGTCTCAAGGCTTGTTTAATCAATGGAGACCTCTACGTTGGTGGGGACAGTTGCACATGGTCTTTTGCAATGAGAGTCGGCCCAAAGTGGGATCCCGTATGTTTATTCCTATGTGACATTATTATGCAATTTTAGCTAGTTTCAAGTTGTAGTCCGGCTGTGGACTATTTCTGTGTTTTGTTGAATGTTGTTTCCCGGGGTATGCCCCCAGAACTGTTCTGAATGCTGATTCGCGGGGTATGCCCCTAGACTTGTATTTGCTGTTCCTTTTTGGTATAAAATTTTAATTAGCAAAAAAAAAAAGAGACAAGTAGAAGACTAGTGTCTGTCTCAAATAGTGCCCCTTCCAAATCATCCACCATACTAGCATGATCAAATTCCTCACATGGCTTGTGAACGCTCACCTCACCTTGGAATTTGTCTTCCTCAATTATGCATGCAGTACCTTGCTCCAAGTCACCGTTATTTTCTGGAATTGCCTCTCGTATGAATTGTTGTTTCTCTTGTTCCAAGGCACTCAGAGCTCAAGCAACTAGTGTCTCCAATGATTTGATAGACTCTCCATTACTCTTTACAAGCATCCTAAGCTCCTCCATAGTTACAACCTCATCTGACTGAAAATTAGGAGTAGGTTGCTGATGTTGAAACTCTTCACTATAAAAGAAATATGACATATTTGGAACATCTTGCTGGTACTGTTGAGGATGATATTGAAAATATGGTTGCTCCTCATAAGTGACATATGGATCAACTCCTTCATAGTAACAATATTGTGAGGGATCAAGAATGCCCAAACACTGCTCACATTGCTGAGGCATGGATGTCCTCGAATATGCCCACCATGGCAACTCCTCGCATGCCATCTTCAAACACTCAAGTACCTGAACACACCGAACTAAACAAGATAGGTAAGAAAAAAAAATATGAGTCAGTGAACTCTAACGACCACTATTGACAAGCACATAAACTAAAAATAAAACACCGATGATCCCCGGCAGCGACGCCAAAAACTTGTTTGCACTAATCACGCAAGCGTACGTGGTCACAAGTAATACAGATAGAAGTCAAGTTCGTTCCCACATAGATCTGGTTATGGTTTTAATTCAGTAGATGTACCTATGCAACAATGTATGATTATTATTCACTACTAAGACAATTAACAAATTGGGTTTCGATTAACTAAAATTAACTAAGAAGTAAATTAACAAACTAAGAATTAACTAACTAACGAGAATTTAAATCAAATTACTTCTGCAAGATAAACCATGGAATCCTAACTTCATTAAATACTTTGCTTAGATCTGACGCCTTTAATCACTATATGCAATGGTTATGATATCTGATCGGATAACACGAAACAAGTACACGCTACCTGTCAGCATACGTATACCAAACTAAACATACATCCACAAAAGAGATAAAAGATGAATAAACACCAATTATGCTTAGACCCTATATGTCTATAGAATTTGAAAACATAACGGTTGAAGAGCAAGTTATCCAATAAGATCACACAGGGCAATATAAGTATTCTCATCTCATACTACGAATCATGTTGATAAACAATCATGAACCTATGCTAGCATGGCAAGTTCTAAACTCAAGATCCACTTTCACTTCGAAAGAGATTAACAAATTAGATGTTCATAACGCATCTATCAATTAAGCATAACCATACGAGGATATTAGATATACATCACACACAGATCTTTAAAGCATCAAGATACTAAAGCTCCAAAAATAAATCCGTTAGAATCTCATGACAACGATTAGTTCATAATCGAACCTCTCGTCATCATGGGATCTGATGAAACCATGATAAAAACAAAGAATGAAAAAATACAAATAAACCTAAGTAATTGATATGTAATGGTTCTCCAAATTACAATGGTAGGATGTGTTTATATAGGCTCTAGAAGTCTTGTCCAGCAAGAAATTCCCCAAAATAGAGTTAAAATAGAATTTCTGCAGAATACGTTTCCTAAACTGATTCTGTTTTTAAGGAAAATTCGTAGCTGACTTGTCTTTAATATTTCTGGGCCGTTCCAGTTGTGTTTGGATATCTGGATCACTTTAGAATTATAGAGAATCTCGTTAGCTTCGCGTGGACTGTAAGATCGCCCAAAACGGAGTTGCAGAACTCAAGATATGGCCAAAACAGTGAATCAAAATTTCTGACAGCCGACAGGAGCGCTGGGCCGCTGGCTGCGCTACTTCTGCTGATTCTGGCGCTGGCTGTTGCGCCCGCGGTTCTGCCGGGAGCTGATTTTGGCTGATTTTCTTCGTTTTAACTCCTTTTTCCTTCGTTTCTTTTGCAAACTGTCATTTTTCACTTCTAGAACTCAAATCCACCATAGAATATGCAATTTTTATCATCCAACCTCAAGATAATAATCCTGCACAAACTCACTAAAACACATCAAAAACACAACATACTTGAGTCCAAGACAATTAATTTAAGCCGAACGAAGCATTCCAAGTGGATATAAAATCCACTTATCAGTTAACCAAACTATAAATTATACCTCCTTTCGCTTATTATAGTATAGATAGTATAGATATATATACTAGCTTATAGCCCGTGCAAAGCACGGGTTACTTTTAATTTTTTAAAATTTGTTTATAGTGTTGTATAATATTATAAATATTAATTTAAATATGTCATTAGAAAAATTCGAACCTTACATCTTTGTAAATAATAATTTTTAGTATTAAATATAAATTAATATGTTGTTGGCAGAAATCGAACCTTAGACCTCTGTATATAACAACTTTTAATATTGTTTTATCTAACGGTCTTGATCAATTTGAGTTGAAGATCTAACGAATGAGGGAATAACCAAAAATGAAGGGATAACCAAACTACAAATTATACCCCTTTTGCTTACTATAGTATAGTATAGTATAGATAGATAGATAGTATAGATAATTAGATATAGTATAGAAGTATAGATTGCAAAAAAAAAAAAAAAAATTATTTGTATTCCCTGAAACACGTGTATTCTGATCCAAGCAATATATTTATCAATTAATTATGTTCTTTAAATTGTTATACATCAAATTTGGATCCTAATTTTTGTTTAACGATCACCAATATCAAATTAAAGATATTAACAAATATTAATATTTTAAAAATATTTATCATCAACTGAAATTAACTTAAAAAACATACTAGTATTATATTGACACATTTCACATGTCCCACTTGTTTCAGTCTGTACATTAAAAATGGTGTATGATGGGTGCTTCTCAAATCATGAAATCCAATAAAAAAAACTTAATTAATAAAGAATATGATAAACTCTCCTCTAAAATTTTATTTATACGAAAAGAAAAAAAATGAGAGTCTAGAGAGAGAAGCTCCTCATTCTCTCTAGAAACCCTCTTGTAGTCGCCTGTATTCTTACGCAATTTTCCATCAGATCTACACTTTCAACCTTCACTAATCCATCTTTCATCTCTAATCTCACACCTATACACTAAATTTCTTTTCTTAAGTTTTGATAATGAGTCCGAAGAAGGTCTCCTTCTCGTCGGAGGTTAGGGTTTATTCCCCTTGTCTTTCTGAGTGCTTTCACAGTGCCCTTTCTACGGAGATAGTTAAGGGGGAGCGGGGCTCGAAGAAGGTGTCTTTCTCGCCGGAGGTGAGGGTTTATTATCCCCCTTCTATTTGCGATAGAGACACCATTGGGTCTAAAGTTTTCCGAAAGAAGATGGATGTTGGTTGCTTTCCCGTTACTGGGACTGCTTCAAGAGCTCGACGCTCGCTCAACCTACCTTTGGTTGAAGGGTACTCTTCTGGAGAGATTTCGTCGGAACCTCATTGTTATGGAGTTCGTCTTCATGTTCGTTCCCTCAGAACCCATCCTTCGGAGTCGGTTTTGAAGGGGAAAGATTCGCAAAACCAGCCTTTGGTGAGGTTGGGGTCAGTTTGTAATGATGAAATTGGTTTGCGCAAGGGTTGCTCTGGGAAGTTGGGTGATGCTAACAACCTAAGATCTGGGATTGCTGCTCGTTCCCGAAGCTCGCTCAACCTAAATTTGGTTGATGGTAAGTCTCTCTTTTCTAAGGGTTTATTATCCCCCTTCTATTTGCGATAGAGACACCATTGGGTCTAAAGTTTTCCGAAAGAAGATGGATGTTGGTTGCTTTCCCGTTACTGGGACTGCTTCAAGAGCTCGACGCTCGCTCAACCTACCTTTGGTTGAAGGGTACTCTTCTGGAGAGATTTCGTCGGAACCTCATTGTTATGGAGTTCGTCTTCATGTTCGTTCCCTCAGAACCCATCCTTCGGAGTCGGTTTTGAAGGGGAAAGATTCGCAAAACCAGCCTTTGGTGAGGTTGGGGTCAGTTTGTAATGATGAAATTGGTTTGCACAAGGGTTGCTCTGGGAAGTTGGGTGATGCTAACAACCTAAGATCTGGGATTGCTGCTCGTTCCCGAAGCTCGCTCAACCTAAATTTGGTTGATGGTAAGTCTCTCTTTTCTAAGAAGCATTTTCCTGGGCCTAATGGTGTAGGTAATGATTTGACTATTGAGGTTCCTGATTTTATGGATTTAATTTCTGATAATGTTGTTGGTAACAAGGAATTCGAGGTTAATGCCAATTTGTTGACCAAGGAACCAATAGATTTGATTCAGGACAAGGGACAGGGGTCAAACCTTCCCTTGATTGAGATGGAAAACCAATCGGGTAGAGGTGATGTTATAGGTAATGGTGGTCCTGTAGTTTTGGGGATTTCTGACCATATGGAGAAGCAAGATGTTGAGGCTAATGCTGAGGAGGGGAGGATCAAGCTATTGGCTTATGTGAGGAATAATTTGGGGGCTGGCTGGAACCAAATGAACCAGGCTTGGAGGAAAGTAGATAGTGTTTGGATAATCATGAATGTTGTTGGTCCTGTTTTAATAGGTTTAAAGCTCAGGAAACATGTTTCGGGTATTTTAGGCCTTGGCATTGTCCATGCAAGGTGGGGAAAACAGAGCTGTGGGGTGTTGTTTGGTGAAAGACATAGGTTGCGATTTGCTTTAATTTGCTATTGGGTTTCAAAGACAATGGGAGAGCGGGAATGGATATCTGCTTGTTACGATGTCCTTGAGTGGAAGGGATTCGTTGAAGACCTGGTTTGGGTGGTGGATGCTTCTAGCTCTAGTGTGAAGAATTGGCAGCTATTGTCATGGAAGGGCTGGTCAGGTGTTACGCAAACCTGGACTATGACTCCAGGATTGACTTGGATGACAAGGTTGGTAGAGCTGGTAGCCATTCTTGTAGATTATGGTATGTGCTCTGGATGGGAATTCAAGGTGGATGCTTTTGCTCGAGATCCTGGGGTGCGGACCATGAGTTCTTTAAATTAATTTCTTGGCATTGATATGACCTCATTGTAATGTATTTAATCTAGTTCTTTTTGTAGACTAGATTAGTAACTCTATGTTGACTGTTAGTGACCTAATGGTGTTATGTCTTTTGTATTTGAGTTGTTGATTTCGCGGGGTATGCCCCTAGAATTGTGTAAGTTGTTCCTTTTGGTATAAAATTTTAATTAGCAAAAAAAAAAAAAATAATAATAAATTTATTTATACGATCTAATAGGGAAACTTTATATAGTCTTCCTTCACCACTAACTACATGAGAACTTGATTCTTATAAGTAATTAAGATGTATAATCGATCCACAAGGATCATACATAGTTGATTATATGTCAATTTTTTTATGCACATTTGTGTAAACTTATTTCAGACATCGAAAATATTCCCTTCGGAGATATGCTATATTTAGAAACAAAATTAAATGAGGGCACAATATATATAGAAAATTATTTCAAAAAAAAGAAACAAAATTAAATGAGGGCACAATATATATAGAAAATTATTTAAAAAATCAAAAATGATATGATATTATTAAGAATAAAAATACTTACATTCAGATTTGTTCTTTACGAGTTTTCATTTTCTGAAAATGTTCTATTACATCTTCATTGATCACGTCACGAAACGCTTCTTTTTCTATTACAGGAATAAGACAATCATTCACAAAATCATCATCAATTCGATTTCGTAAATCTAACTTCACAAGTTTCATTGTAGAAAAACACCTTCAACTATTGCGATTGCAATTGGCAAAATCAATGCTAACTTCACGAGTTGATAAACCAAATGATAATGGAGATTTTTTTTATTTGCACCATCACTCTAGTAAGATCCCCAGTACCATTCAAATTGGCAAGTCTTTCAACTTCTTTAACATTATCAATATAAATGATAAGTTGATGTTCATGAGCTATCCTTTCTCTAGAACTGAAATAATCTGGATATAACTTGGCTAATCTCAATAATTTTGATGAGTCAAACTCACCAAATGAATCATGAGGATTCAAAGTAGCCATACAAGTGAGCAAATTCGAGTTAATCTCATTAAAGCGGTCATTAAACTCTTCAATTTGCATATCCACAACAACGTTGAAACAATCAAATGAATAATGATGCTCATAGGTGATACCTGTTTTTTGTCGCCGATTCTTTGGATAAGTATAAGGCACCGTCATGTTTAGCATATCAATGTCATGCTTGTCATAAAATGAAGATATTTTCTTTAAAAGAAGATCCCACCAATTGAGTCTTAATTTATGTAGTTGTTTCTTAGTTGAGTTCACCAATGAAATTGCATTCAAAATGTCTTGATCTTTTATTTGTAGAGCTTGAGCCAAAGAATCTGTGATCCCTAAAATGTGCAACATCAAGAACAAATAAAACACGTAATCAAATGATATGAAGTATATCTGAAGGTCATTTGCTTGACGTTGTTGCATATCATTTCCCCCATCTGTTTCAACATATATAAGTACCTTAATAACAGTTGGGAACAAATCAACTAGACGTAGAAGTATTTTATAATGTGAACCCCATCGTGTATCTCCAACACTTACAAGAGAAAGCTCTTGATTTCACCCACTTTCAGTTTAAGTTCACCACGACCTATTTTTTTTAAAACTCTCTCTTTTTGACTTTCTTGAAGTACATCTGTTTGCTTGCATGAATCACCAACAACATTCATCAAGATTGCTATCATATCAAAGAAGTCTCCAATAGCAAAATGTTTTTTTTGCAACAGCTACAACAACCAACTGAAGTTGGTGAGCAAAATAATGTACATAATGTGCCGAGCTATTTTCCTGCGTAATCAAAGCTTTTTACCCATTGAACTCACCGCACATATTGCTTGCACTAGGGGAGAGCACGGTTCGGTTCGGGGCGGTTTTACCCCGAAACCGGAACCGAAACCGCAAGTCTTCGATTTTAAAAATTGAAAACCGCAACCGAACCGTCGGTTTCGGTTTTAAAAAGCCCGGTTCGGTTTTTAACGGTTCGGTTTCGGTTATAAAATCGAATGAAAAAATCATAAATATATTATAAGATTGTATCAGTGAACTGTACTTGGAATTTTGTTACAGAACTATCATATAGGCAAAATCTGCTTTGGTGACATTATCTATTTCAGTAACGGATACATTTGCATAATTGTTTATGTAACCTTCATTGCATCTGTCTCACGTATGGAGTTATGGTACTTCCACACCACTGCAACATGTGGCTGTAGCTTTTATAAGTTAGAAAACAATTAGGAGTATAAGGGGGCTTATCTTGCGGATTGTAGAAAAAAATTTTGGAGGGCCTGAAAGTTGTGTGATCTACTATATATGATATATAATTTATAAATTATATAAATATATAAATTATATATATATATATATATATATTTATTTATTTTAATAATCGGTTCGGTTTTAACCTATAATCGGAACCGGAACCGAAAGTCTCGGTTTTTAAAAATCATAAACCGCAACCGCCGGTTCGGTTTCGGTTTTTTTGATTCGGTTTTAACCGGTTTCTGTTCGGTTTCGGTTTCAATTCGGTTTTTTGCTCACCCCGGGCTTGCACCATCATAACCTTGTCCCTGATCTGTTTTAAACTCAAACCAAATCCAACAAGTAAAGAATTAATGGAAGATTTAAGAGTTGATGAAGCTGTCTCCTTCACATGAACAAGACCAAGATACCTCTCTTTAACAATTTCACTCTCATCATCAACGTATCGCAGAACAACAACCATTTGCTCCTTTTTAGATATATCACTTGACTCATCTACGTACTAACAAACCAAACACGTCATCACCAATTTCTTTAAAAACACTTTTGAGTATTTCCTAGTGCAAAACAATGACAAATATCTTTCTGAATACCTAGAGATATCATCTGATTATTCCTGGGTGCATTACGTATTGTGATCTTTCGAACAGTTTCATTCTGATTGAGTGTACTTTATTATTTTCAAAAAATGTCCTCTATGAAGAGACTTTTCTGATTCATCATGACCACGAGAAGTCAATGCACCATTCAACAAATACATACAAACATCAATGGAAGCATTTAATCTAATTCGATACTCATTCTTCATGATATCGCTTTGCTTATGAAAAACAACGTACATCAATAGATTGAGCCTGTGTCACGAGTTCATCACATTTTTTCAATGCCCTGTTATGTGAACTATTGACAGTCCCAATATGATCTCCAAATCTTTCTGGTTTTGTTCCAACTAGAAAAGCCCTCTGTTACAAATACATCACCCCCACCTTGTTTTCCAACCTGTTCTTTAAATAAATAACAACACAAGTAATAAGAAGGATCAGCTTTCATATAACGACTTAGAAAATCGCGTATTTAAAAATTTGCTTATTTAATATTAAATATGGAGCATATGATGTGAATATTTTTGAGGAGCTCAATGAGATGTGATATTGTTTTTTTTGTGTCTATATAATGGTTGTGTATGCCGGATAAGTCCGTGAATTTTTATTTTTTTGAGTTTTGATGATTTAAATATATTTAAATCATGCATTATTAATCTTCTGAGAATTTTATAAAATCATCGGAATTGCTAAAAATCATGAAATCTTTTGTGTTATAATCTTTATGATATTAATTAGTTTTTAAAATTATCGGGACAATTATTATGGATGTTTAAGTATTTTAAATTGATTTTTACGAGTTATATTGCACTTAAAGGAGCAAAACTTGTAAAATTCGTATTTAATTCATTTTTTATCCTAAAAATATTTTAAAAATATGGGGAGATAGATAATTTTATTCTCTACATTTTAAAAATGATTTTAAGATTTTTATAAAATATTATATATTTATTTGATATTTACAAAATGATTTTTAAATTGTTTTAAGTGGGAATTGAAGTAGTAAATGATGAATTGCCCCTTATCTCCTTTAATCCTCAAAACACAGCAGCCACTCATTTCAATTGCTAGAAGTCTCTGGATTTTTCTCTCTACATCTCTAAAAATCTCTCTCACGCCTCTCAATCTCTCTCACCGTCTCTCTCTGTAACTCTCTTCTTTTCTCTCCCTCGTGTGTGTAAATCTGAGGTGTATGTGTGTATACACTACTGTGCAAGCCACGTATGTATGTATAGTCATGGCTGGAGAGCTGAAATTTGTGTGGATTGTTGCGAGTTTGGTGGATAGCAAGCTGTGTTTGTGGTGGTGTGTGTGAGCTATTGTGTGGGCTCTTTTCGATCTCCACTGAAACCCCGCTGCAAAATCTCCCCTCTTCCCCTGTTAAGAGTTTGATTTGAACTTATTTCTTTGTCTTGTGGTGTTGTTCGAACAGGTACAACCGTGTGTATGTGTGCAGCTGTCGTGGGTGTGCGTGGTGTCACTGTTGCTGTGGGTTGTGGAAGTGTGTGTATATATTTTTTTTTTTTGCTAATTAAATTTTTATTCCAAAGGAAAACAACTGATACAATTCTAGGGGCATACCCCGCGAATTCAACAGAAGGTCCTTACAACAGCGACCTAGATAAACTAGATAAAACTAGCTTAAAAACAACAAATAGCACCCTGGCTACTTAGAAAATACACTTCAGAATATTAATTGAGTTACCGATGTGTGTGTGAGTTGGTGAGTGCTATTGGGCGAATTCTGTGATTCCGGTTCTCTTCCTGCTGTTAATCGACTTCGAGTTACTGTAATGATTAGTCTTGTATTTTGTTGACTGTTCTTGAGTTACTGTGTTGTATGTGTAAGTGTAGCCGCGTGTGTTTGTATATGGGGTAACTCTAAATCAGCTGGGTTCTTGGAAAGTTATAATTAATATGAGAACTGTTCGATTTGGGAGTAGTTATAATTTAAATTGTTTACTACTTTGTTGGTCGTTGGTTGTAAATTATAATTCGAATATGATAATTGTTAATTGATTTAGGAATTAAATTGAGGTCTGCGTGTTAAGGGCTAAGTATGGGTTTCTTTGATAACCAGTGCTGTATTTCGAGATTACGGTGAATTGTAAATAGTAAGGTATAAGTATAAGCCGTGGATGAAAGTTGATTTTTGGATTGTTGATGATTGTTTAAGTGCTTTCGGGTCGGTTGAATTCCGACGGGTTAGGCGATATTATAAAGGAGGTGCTGTCCAAATTTTGTTAGAATCATTTTGTAATGCTTATAGTAATTGATAGGAATTATTTGTAAGTCGATATAATATACGTGTTAAGTGCTTATGTGATCTACGTGCTATGTACTATATGCGCTGTATGTGTAAAGCGCAATAGGAAACGTATGGGTAGATTAGAAGGATCAGTAAGATTTTGGTTGGTTTTGGCACTGAAGTAGTACTTTACCTTGGTATAGGTACGAGTAGGAGACCCGGCCAAGAACAAGCACGAGTAAATGGAATTTCAAGCAAGAAGATAGTTATCAAAGCCGACGAGTGTACTGACGTGAATTGACGAATTAGGAAGGAAAGATGGAAGTAGGGCCGAGTAAGGGGACAACGTGTAAAGAAGTAGAAGCTGTTGTAAAGTAAGTGACGGATCGAGATATTGGAAGTGGAAGCTTCATGTATTGAGGCAAGTGTTATTGCTATTCACTTATTGTTCAAGTGATGCAATTTAGTTTATTTATCGTATGAAATGATTTGGTCAAGTATAGTTGAAAGATGACATATAAACTTCTTCAAATTAGCGTGATGCTGTTTACTTTCCCTACCCATAATTCAAATGTCGGTTTTACAAAGAATCTTGTAAATAACCCTTTTCACATTTTGACAATGGAATGCCATTACTTCTATTTTCGTCAAATACTCTTAAGAAATTTTCTAAACAAGGAAATCCAAGTTTTCTTAACTTTTATGAAAACCTGCTGGCAAAATTCCTGATCTAGCATATTTTAACCAATGGAATCCCATTTAGACAATCTTTTCTCTAAGCTGATATGAACCTTTCCATAGTGAAACTGATTTGCAATTATTTGTTCTAACTAGTTTATCCGCTTATGGAAGCTCAAACTCTTCAGTGTGTATAAGTTTTATTATATGCTCAATACTTGACCATATCCTTGCTTTAGTCTAGAATTTCAATTGTTGAAAATCTTATTGCAATTTATACTCTTATTCTTGCTCAAATAAATTTCTCTTTAGATATGTTGCTGATGTTTTAATTCAAATTTTTCGTATCGATCTGTGGATGCCTATTCGAATTGACGTTCTTTATAATCCCCACCTTATGTGGTATCGAATTTGTCGATATCAGTTGAGAATCTTGGTTGTTCGTTTATCCCCTGTGTTGTATCGAACTTGTCGATACCTCTTGAGATGATTGTTCTTCATTTATTACCCATTTATCGTGTTGAACTCGTCGACTTCTGTTGATTGTGAATTCTTTTTTGACTCACAAATTATGAGTTGTTCTGGAAGTGAGTTTTCCGGTCAGTTGGTTGGCAAAGGTTGTCGATTGTCCAGACACCTAGTGCGTTGGATTTAGAATTGGAATATTTTTCAGATGTCCCTTCGGGGAGACCAGTTTAATGGTCAACAGAGGAGTCCCTTCGGGGAGACCGGATTTGTGGTCAGATGTTAAGGCCAATGTGTGTCGTGGATCCATTAAAGGACATTGCTGTGTGCGTTTGTCCGGGGTTAGTGCGTGACTGATCAGCAGTCTAACCTTATTGTTTTTAAAATATATAAAAATCCAATTCTATTCCATACATTGAGGTTGAGTTGCTTCAAAGCCTGATTCCCTTGAAGCCTATTATGATTATCTTTAATTATCAGAACTTTTATCAGTTCTCATTGTTGATGCATTTTATTTTAGCGGAGTCCTGTTGGCTCATCTGGGAGTTACAATATTTAATTTCTTCAGCTGATTTCTTTCGTACCGTATGATGATTATTCTTGTTGATCAGAACCGATATTGTTCTTGATATTGCTATCACTGTTTACACTTGCTGAGCATTGTTGGCTCACTCTTGCTTGTTTATTTTTCTTCAGTTAATAGAGGAGATTAGTGGACCTTGTGTGGATGAGTTTTCCTATTACAGCAATGTAACACCCCCAAATCCGGGGTCAAGGATTTGGTCGTCACGCGGGAATCCTCAATGTCAACTTACCTATTTAATAACATTAACCACCTGTAGTCACTCAAAAACTGAATTGCAACATTTGAGACCCCAACCACCAAGCATCTTTTAGGTTATAGGGCTAGAAACAAGAATTCAAATACTTACATTTCTCATTACATCCATTCAATTACATTGCACTATGTCTTACAAACCTTATATTACTAGTATAGCTTCGTTGGGAAGTACACCAGCACTAGAACTACTCAGTACAAAGTAATATATATTACACAACAATGTACCTACATATACTTACTCCAACTATAGCTTTTCTTGATCATATCATCTTCATAAGGGCGTACTGCCTGCTTCTTCTGAGCCATGCAGGCCTCAACTGTCTACCTTCCTCTGAAAGGTTAATATTTGAAACAAGCAAGAATGAGCGAAAGAATTGCTCAGCAAGTACTACTATAACAAAATATCCCAACATACAAAATATCCCTTCATATGCATTGGGGTTTTTCAATATTCCACTTATACTAATTAATATCATCCTTGAAATATTTAAACCATGTAACTTCGATAGAGGAAGTATAACGCTTAAAACAATCATCAATGAACAGATTAAGTTCATAATAACATGAATAATCTTCATACCTGGCGAAATAGTATATACTATAGCTTTGATAATCTTATAGAAAGCTTTTCAATATGCTGCTACCTAGTTGCTTTTCATCATACGTAAACTTAACCATTTATAAGGTACCAAATCAATACTCCTCAAGCTTGAAATATATTTATGTATATGTATATCATTTTCGCCAAATCACTTGACAGATCAAGATACTTTACCTCAGCAATATAATAACAGTTCTAAAATATCTTTGAAACCACATGCCATGTATTGACGAACATAGTGCTAGTATTTTGTAAAAGATGAAGTTATAAGATAGTTCAATATAACCTTTCCGTAAAATATCTGCTATATAGAATATAAGCAGAATCTCAACATATAACTTAAAAGATGAAGTTAGAAGGCGATCCAATATCAAAAAAAATCTCCTTATCACAACTCATGTTATGCAAGGTATCAATAGAGTCATCAATTATAAGATAAAGGATGAAGTTACAAGGTAACTCAAATTATAACTTTCGTAGGAATATCTGCTATGCAAAATATGAGCCAGATATCATCATATATCACAAAGAGGAAATTGCAGGAAAATATTGCAATCCTAGTTTTGAACATATTTCAAACCCCTGCCAACCTGAAAGAAGTCTCTTCGATACGTGTCGCGGGAACTACCCGTCAACCTGAAAGAAGTCTCTTCGATACGTTTTGCAGGAAATATCCAAATTGGATGATGAACTAATACTAGAGTATTCACCGCGCCCGCTGTCCCAATCTTTACGATGATCAGTCGCAGATTGTACAGCTCAATTTGGTTTTACTACCGGTATAAGGAAGAACTGACGGATTTACTTGCCCACCGCCCTTTTTGATCTCCCTGGCCAACGGTTGGGCATTTGGGATGGACCGGCACGACTCGGCCTCTTACACGACTCCTAGTTCGAATAAAATCCATGACTCTGAAACGTAAAGTTCGTCCCCCTTTCCCCAAGTATCATACTTGTTGATAAGACTCCACATAGTAGTCGTATCTAGTTGGAAAGGAAAATTCACCAATATTTCCCAAGCTGATGCTCGTTAATGGATATAAACTTGCTCCATGAATTTTACCCCTCGAGTGTTGAGGAGGTAACCAACAAGACCCATATCGATATTTGAAAAGAATCAAGATGCGAGTGAAAAGGTAGCTTAACAAGTATATGACCGAGTAGTCAAAGAAATAACAGCTCTCGAGTAAGGTTTCCTTATATTTTAAAAGATAGATTCAAATGAAGAATAGAGTTCTGAGAACCTTCCTTGATAAAAGTAATAATGACAAGACTCAGGAATAATTTACATAGTATTTGAAGATCGAAGATAATATCTGAATAAAATAATGCCTTTTTAAAACTAATTAAAAGAATTAAATAAATATTCAAAGAATATTTATTAACTCATAAATAATTAAAGGATATTCTTAATATAAAATATTGCTCAAGGTAACCTTCGAATGAGTATATGGAAATTATTATTTAAATAAATAAATCCTCGAATAAATATTTGGAATAGTATCCAATAAATAATTCATCCTTAAATGAATATTAAAATAATGTTCATTAAGTAAATAATCTCGAATGAATATTCATACCATATTCATTCAAATAAATAATGGGAAATATTTACTTAAATATTCTCCTTCGAAAATATTCATAATATATCAAGAAATACCGACTCCCGATCCATATTCGAAGAATGCGATTCGCATGCCCTTTCGCTAAGGGTCTTAGCAACATCCGGCTTATAACTAATATATCTCATATCTCGCTTATAAGCCAATATCAAATCATAACACAAGTACCACATTGTACCCTCGAAAACAATTATGTCTTCCACTCGCCTATTTAACAGAAATAATATTCATATGGTATTTCTCGATTGAGATCATACTCAAATAATATTCCTCGAAAGATTTAGTAAGCAAATACAATTCCTTGAATGATATCGTATTCAAATAATAATCCTCGAATGGTTTCCAAGTAATTCATACTTCACAGAAATATAATTAATGTTTATAAATAACATTCTTCAAAATAAATAATAATCTGCCGCTGGAATCCTTCCGGGTTTCCACGACTACCTCTATCTCACAAAATACCTGGCAAATGCAGTATTATACAATAACATTTCAAAAGTATCGGTTTTGAAAACTTGCATAGGTAGAATCAAAAATAATATTTTAATCAACTATAAAAGTCCTTCAATAACCTCCAAATAACATTTTATACCCTTTCAAACACTTAGGGTATTTAATAAATAAATACATAATATTTATTGAATAAAAATATTCAATAGCCCCTTTTTTAAAAGAATATTCAATAATTTTACTACTAATATCACAATATGTAATAACCTTAAAACACCCAAATGAAACTCTTGGAATATTTCTAATCAAAACCAAGACTTTATCTCTCCGGCAGCTCCCGGACTTTAACCACTTTATCAAATAACTCACACTGATTCTCAGTCAATAGGTAATAGACCATTCATAAATTCTTGCCAAATGAATATTATAATTAATATTCATTGAATTAAATAAACTCTCAAATAACGTTTATCATTATTATTCCAGGTACTTTAACCGAAAATATTCAATTTATAATTATGGGAATATCTTTGTTATTATTCCGGAACAAAGCGATTTTAAGAAAACGTTTTGAAAATGATATTCATCCAATTAAATAAACTTAATTAGACGAATAAGGTTTATTTAATCCGTAAATGCTTCAGAAGTATTTACTAATTAAATAAACATTGGTTTATTGGTGATGTTGCCTTTAGGTTAGTTATTGCGAAATTCTTTAAAAAAAACTTTGTCCGAGTTTCGAAAATATACATTTCAAAATAACCCCGACACGCGGGCTAAGTTATAAAACTCAATACATGCTCTACCCTCTGAGCCTTTCTTATTCCGGTACATAATTACATACCATATAACATATGGTCCACTTCTATAATACGAAAAGTTTATAAATATAAATCATATAACTCAAGACGTAGGATCATAAAGTATCCCCGCCTATCGATAGTATTATAAGTCCTGGGGTTTTGGTTAATGCACGAGCAAAATTTACTAATCATGAGCAAAGTCAAAATATACTGGTTTTGATGAGGAAGCACAAGATTGGAAAACTCGCAAATATGGATTTAAATTTAATCCACACATTTCATATATAGTTCAAAATACACATATACCCTGAACGATAGAGTATGCATAAATAAACTTGCCTCTGGTCCTTAGCAGAAAACAGAAATCGCGAATAATTCCTTCGCACCGCGTCGAAGCTTTTCCATGAAGGTAGTTTACCTTTCTTTATACGACGCCTCGATCTTCCCTTTTGATGTACGTCGTTCCACTTGATTATACCCTAATGGTACTGAAATAGTTACGAGTACGTGTCAGTCCAACCTCGTATCTCGAGTAGACACAACTCAGAATTACCACTAAGTCACCTAAGGTCATACTATAGTTGTTCTCCCTATAATTGACTACTCAAATATCAAATAATGCACATAACATATTTAGTAATAACAATTGACACTGAAAGAGTCCCCTTTTTAAAGTGGACATTTCCTGGTGCTAACCACTTCAAACCATACTACTTAATCAATTTCACTTAACATATGCAACTATAATACCATTGACATTCTATGACAACTTAATTAATATGTAATTCTCAAAATTTAATTACTCCTCGATAAAGACTCATAATACCCATTTAATCTTCAAGACACATTTAATCCTTGAATTAGCACATAATCCTCTAAAATAATTCACTTAGCACATATTCACATAAACAATTAACATCCACTTCATGCCTCCAGACCATTGATAGTAAATAAGTTAAATAAATTTAAATGCAGTGATGAGAAATAAGATGATGGTCAGAATCCTCAACAATTGCACAAACATTCGATGAGCGCAAAACCAACAGAGATGAGAGTCCTAGAGAGAGAAGCTCCTCCTTCTTTCTAAAACCAAAAAACCTAGCCAGCCGCCATTTTTTAAAAACTTCAGATCTAATCTCTTACACACTTTCCTCATCATAAATTCCATATTCCCTTCATTTACTCCACCTTCCCTTGTTCCCCAAACCTAAACACTATATTTCTTATACCTTTTTTACTTCCTTTTCGGTCAGAACTCCCATGGTGAGTCAAGATTCGAACTGTGACTCTGAATCTGGCTTACCTGGCTATATGCAGGATATGGAGGATGATAAGTTTCAGGAAATGCTTGCACGAAGAGAAGTTGAGGATTTCCCAGCTCTAGTAGTGCCTAATGCCCTGGAGGGAGGTGTCTCAGCTGAGAAGATAAGTGAGATACCCTCGGATGAGGATGAAGCTTCTTATGAGACCGCTAGAGATGCGATAGAGAGAGAAACGATTCACATGGTAGCAAAGGGTGTGGCTGCGAACAACAAATATGAAAGAGAGGACCTTATAAAGCTCCGCAACCAAATGATGGATATTCATAGTTTTCTTGCCAAGAAGGGTTTTTCGGTGAGTGAAGTTGAAAAAGAAATTTTGAAAGATAAGGAGAGGTTTAATGCAGGGTTAGTTAGCCCAGTGCGTTTCATTAATGGTAGAGATGAGATGGGTCTTCCCATTTTTTCTAACAAGGAAATACCTAAGAACATGGCTGCCAACGAGAAGGGGGCGGGAGTGGTTAAAGGAATCCTAAAGAATGTTACTTCTGGGGGTTTGGAAAGGGGTGAAAGCTCGAAGAGTAAACATGAACCTGTTGCAGATAAAGTAAGCAATGAGAACACCAAAAATGGGGGGAAGAATGAGAAGACCGAAATGGGGTCAAAAGGAACTAAATCCTGGTCATCAGTGTTAAGAACGGCCCCGGGCCCTTTCAAGGAAGTGAAATTTGAATATGTACCTCCAATTGAAGGTTCAGATGTAGTATCCCCCCCAGAGGATGTCCTTAAGAAAGGTGCGGAAAAATTCAAATGTTGCATTGTGGGTCAATTTACCACAGGAACTTTGCCATTTAAGAGAGTTAAGGAGGTGGCTTTTTCAGCCTGGAGGAGGGGCCTCACCATGGTCTCTCAGCGAAATGAATCTACATACGTTTTTAGGTTCAACTCTACCAATGAGAAAAATGCAGTTTTAAGCAAAGGTACGTGGTACTTCGATAAAAGGCCTCTGGTCCTAACTGATTGGGGTTTTACTGTGTGCTCAGAACTAATTACCTCAATGCCATTGTGGGTTAAATTGGCCAACCTTCCAGATTGTTACTGGACACAGGAGGGTCTTGGTCGTGTTGCTAGTATCATTGGCAAGCCCTTGGGGGCTGATGCCCTTACCTCTGAGCTAGAAATCCTACCATTTGCTAAAATGTGTGTGCAGTATGAAGTAGGGGATCCCCTACCGCCTACCCTTAAAGTGGTGGACCTGGATGGCTCTATAGTGGAGGTTAAAGTCACCTATATTAATAAGCCAATGGTGTGCACCCATTGTAAATCACTTGGTCATACCCTCAATGTTTGCCCAGTGGCTTCTCGAGAATGGACTGCAGGGGGCTCAAAAAATACAAAAGTTGATCTAAATGAGCAAAATGGCAAAGGAAAGGATAAAGTGGAACAAAATGGCAAAGAAAATGAAGTGAAAGCACAAAAGGTGGTGGTTGATCAAAAGGAAGTAGCTCTAGGAGAGGAGGTGAGTCAAACGATGGCTGCAAACGGGGGTGAGAATATCCAAAGCCCCAAGGTAGATAATATAGAAGAGGAAGTAGATAAGGGGTGGACGGAGGTACGATCGAAGAGGAAACCAGTGGCATCACCAAGCATATCTCCAGATGCTTCCACACCCCAGCAGTTTCAGAACATTGTGGTTGATGAGATGGCAAAGAAGCATGGCTCTCGAACTCCAAAGCCATATAAGAAAGTTAAAAGAGGGGGAAGGGGGGGTCGTACCCCCTCCTCTAGGTCATAATATCTCTTATGACTATTTTTTGTTCCTACAACGTTAGAGGCCTCAATAATAAAGTTGGTTTTATCAGGGACTTTATTTCAAATAACAAATTGTCCCTGATAGGTCTCTTGGAAACTCATGTCCAAACTGACGTTGCTAGGATTATCTCCCGGACTCTAAATCCACGGTTTCAGTGGTGTTTTAATTATGATCATCATCCGGGAGGCCGTATTTGGCTGGGGTGGAACCCCGCTATTTGGAATGTTTTGGTTATTGCTTCTTCTAGTCAGCATATCACATGCTCTGTCACCCTTATTGAGAGTAACACAAACTTTGTTATCTCGTTTGTATACGGTTTTAATGAAGCGATTGATCGCAGGCCATTATGGAATGATTTGGCAGGCATAGCGAATGGTTTAAATGATGCGGCCTGGGTCTTATGTGGTGACTTCAACTCTTGCATTAGCATTGATGAAAAGCAGGGAGGAGTCTTAGAATGGACTACTGGAATGGATGAGTTTAAACAGTTTTTGCTTGCAAATGGTCTCACTGATCTTCGGTATTCGGGCCACTTCTTCACTTGGTGGGATAGCAATACCACGCAGCCAAAGTTCAGAAAGTTGGACCGAGTGTTAGTCAACTCAAATTGGCATTCCTCGTTCCCTTGTTCCTCTGTGGAATTCATCTCACGGGGTTTATCTGATCATTGCCCTGCTATAACTTCGCTTGGAACTAGTTTCTCCTCTGGGGTGAAGCCCTTCCAATTTTTTAATCACCTCATTGAGAATCCAGATTTTTGGGAAACTGTGGTGAAAGCATGGTCTGTGGAGGTAGAGGGAAACCCTTGGTTTGTTTTGACCTCTAAGCTCAAAAATGCAAAGTTGGCTCTTAAGGGCCTAAACAAAAGGGTGGGGGACATCCATCAGTTAGTGATTTTATCTCGGGATGCTCTATCTCAGTTTCAGAGTGAAATGCCTGCAAACCCCACTGCTGCATACTTTGAAGAAGAAAAGGAGTTTATTGAGAACTATTCAGCAGCCTTAAGATTGGAGGAGCAATTTTTGAAGCAAACATCCAGGATTCAGTGGTTAAAACTTGGAGATGGCAATAGTAAGTTTTTCTATAACTCATGCAGAGGGAACTGGAATACAAATAAGATTACTTCTCTTCGGGACTCGGAGGGAGTTTCCCACTCTTCGCATGCTGATATGGCTAAGGTGGCGACGGATTTCTATAAAGACATTTTGGAGAAAAAGTCTGAGGTAGCTGAATTTCCAAATGACATCCCTCTTCCTTCTCTCTCAGATTCCCAGCACAATTATGTGGCTGCCCCTTTCTCTGAAAGTGAAGTGCTGAGCACCCTAAAAAAATGGCAAAGAACAAAAGTCCTGGACCGGATGGGTTCACTGTTGAATTCTACTTCGCTGTTTGGCATGTGGTGGGAAACGATGTGACAAAAGGTATCATGTATTTCTTTAATACCTTGCACTTGCCTAGAGTAATAAATGCTGCTACTATCTGCCTAGTTCCTAAGCAGGCTAACCCATCTGAAATGCAACACTTTAGGCCCATCTCTTGTTGTAACGTACTGTATAAATGTATTTCCTCTATGCTGGCCAAGAGGCTTAAAGCTGTTCTTTAATCCATCATATCTCCGGTGCAGTCTGCTTTTGTAGCAAAGAGATCCATTGGTGACAATATCTTTCTTGCTCAAGCTTTATGCAAAGACTATAATGGCAACTCAGGTAAACCCCGCTGTGCTATAAAGTTGGACATCCATAAGGCCTTTGATTCTCTAAACTGGAAGTTCCTGTTTAAGATTCTGGAAAGAATGAGATTTCCCCACCAGTTCATTAAGTGGCTGGAGAAATGCATCACCTCCACAATGTTCTCTGTAAAGTTAAATGGCAGTCTCGAGGGTTTTTTCAAAGGTGAGTCTGGCCTGAGGCAGGGCGACCCCCTATCCCCTTATCTGTTTATGATAGCCATGGAGGCTCTCTCAGCTTGTCTGGGCAAGGTGACCAGGGATCCTAATTTTAAATTCCATTGGAGAACAAAGGAGGTAAACCTGAACCATATAATTTTTGCTGATGATGTGTTCCTGTTTAGTCATGGTGATCTTAGTTCAGTCTCAGCACTTTTGGATGGGATAAAGCTCTTCTCAAACTGTTCTAATCTCAAGCCTAATCTTTCAAAGACTACTTGTTTCTTTGCCAATGTTAGACATGAAGTTGTTGATGATATTCTTGCTTATTCGGGGTTCCAAAGAGGTCATATGCCTATCACCTACTTGGGTTTACCTCTCATTACGGGCAAGCTAAGCAAAAATGACTGCCAGACTCTGATCACCAGACTGTGTAGTAAATTGGAGTTGTGGACAGCTAGATTTCTAAATTTTGTAGGCCGCCTACAACTGATCAAAGCTATTTTGGTTAGTATTGTGGGTTATTGGAGTATGTTCTTATTTCTTCCTAAAGGAATTCTTAAGAAGATTAATGCTCTTTTCTTCAAGTTCCTTTGGGGAGGATTCTACAAGCCAGATGGGAAATGTCAGTATAAAGTAGGGTGGGAGGAATGCTGTAAACCAAAAGCGAAAGGTGGTCTTGGGATTCGAAACTTATTTGAATGGAATGATGCTGCCATTCTCTATCAGCTGTGGCGTATCCTACAGCCCACCTCTAGCTATCTTTGGATAGCATGGTTCCATAAAGTCCTGCTGTGGAAGAAGGAATTCTGGACTACCTCAATGCCATATCGCTGTTGTTGGATTGTAAGGAAATTATTCAAGGCTAGGAAGCTGGCATTGCAGCACTTGCACTACAATATAGGAGAGAACTCTAGCTTTCTCTTCTGGCATGATCCCTGGGTACAAAAGAAGCCTCTTCTGGCCATCTCCCCCTCCATTATTTCAACAGCCGAGTCCACAAGTTCAGTTAGTATCAACGTCTACCTTAGAAATGGGACTTGGGATTTGCCATCTTCGAACCATAATGATGTCATTGAAACTAGACGGGCGGTTCAGCAAGTCCAGATACATAAATCTGATTCCATTACTTGGGATGGAATGTCAGCAAAGAATGTTAAATTATCTTCTATTTGGTCTTCCATTCGGGGTATTGGAAATCAAGTCCAGTGGTTGGAAATGGTATGGGGGAAATTCAATATCCCGAAATGCTCGTTTGTAACTTGGTTGGCCATAAAGAACAGGCTCCTCACGAAGGATAGAATGCTCTTGTTTGGAATGCAGGTAGACCCAAAATGTGTCCTATGTGGGGTGGATGATGAGACGGTTAGTCACATTTTCACTAACTGCCCATTTTTCGATCTAATTAGCAGGTCCATGCCAATGCGCTTCACTCGGAATTGGTCCAACTGTCAACTAGGCAACTGTGTTAGTAGACAGTTGGGGGCAAAGGAGCTAACAATTGCTCAATTGTTTTTCAGCACAACTATCTATCATGTCTGGAAGGAACGTAACTATCGCATGCACAACTCTGGTCCTGGCAATCCAACCACTGTTGTTAGTAGTGAGATCAGGCGTATGGTGCGCGAGAAATTGTTCTCCTGTAGCTTGTTTAAGATTTGGGTTCGGAAAGACCCGACCATCATCTTATTTACCATGTAAAAGAATAGGTCTGGTACATCCGTGTTGAGTAGGGTTTACCTTCTTATTCTTTGTATCATGTTATGTTGTTGATGTAATGTT
The DNA here is from genome assembly GCA_037693485.1 of Kitagawia praeruptora. Classification (NCBI taxonomy): domain Eukaryota; kingdom Viridiplantae; phylum Streptophyta; class Magnoliopsida; order Apiales; family Apiaceae; genus Kitagawia; species Kitagawia praeruptora. The sequence goes on from CM075354.1 coordinate 80,300,942, forward strand.
TGGATGTTGATTCGCGGGGTATGCCCCTAGATTTGTATCAGTTGTTCATTTGGTATAAATTTTAATTAGCAAAAAAAAAAAAATTTAAATGCAGTGGATTTTAGAAAATTTCGGCATGAGGTATTCGTTTATCGGACTATTCCCCTGTTTTTCAATTCACAATTCAACTGTTCAATTACCAAGGAAAATCAAGCTGCCTCAGCTTGCAGCAACATAAAAGTAAACAAGTAATAAAAGTACCCGCCCAGACATGCGGCACCTACCACATAAGAAATTCTGCCTCGACATGCAGTAAACACATAATAATTTATATTAGCATTAACTACTACTTACGCTACATCAATAATCGTATCACTCACGCATTTTAATGATACACGTGACAATCAATTATTGATATTCGTAAGCCTTAGGGAACAACCCCTAGCATTAACTATTACTTACGTTATATCATTAATCATATCACTTGAGCATATTAATTATACTGGTGACAATCAATCATTGATATTCGTAAGCCCGAGGATCTAGTCGAAGAGAATTACACAAGTCCTTAAATACTGACATTTAGAACTTATGATCTCTTTACGACTCCTCACAGTTAAACTAAATAACATATAACATTCATAATTAGTAAAGCCATCAAATACTACGACTCTCTTTATACCATTTAGCACATAAGCATTTACCATTTAGTCAACTTATATAAACTCCACAAATAATACCAACATCACCATTACACTTAGCAATTAGCACTTAAACATTTATAACTAATAAGATCGTATAACCTTTACATATTATTCGCCCGTCACAATTAGCAATTAACAATTAACATGCCACAAATACTAATCTGCACATATAATCGGGCCCACAATTAACCTTAACAATTATACTTAACTAAACTCTCCGAATTAAATTCGGAAATTCAACAATATTCATAATTTACAATATCAATCTAACTACGACAATTAACACATTAAACTCACAATTTAAATCCAATTAAATTACAACAATTAAACTACATCGAAATGTACAACTAATTTAATAGGAAAATTAAATAATTAAAACGCGAAATTATACCATTTCGGTTCCGATCCGCCGGAAAATCATCCCACCGGAAAATCAATCTCGAAAAATCTCCCCTCTCTCTCTCTCTCTCTCTCTCTCTCTCTCTCTCTCTCTCCCTCTTCTGATGCCTACTGCTGCCGTGCTAGCCACCACCGCACCACACACCACGCAGCACATCCATCCCTTGCTTCGCCGGAGTCGTCACAGCCGCTACAGCCGCCGCCGGACTCCGACGCCACCCTCCCCTGCTGCCCAGCTCTTACACACCCATGACCTCACACATACACACACGCGTGTATAGATAGATACACACACACACACACACACACCAGCTTCTTCTCCCTCTTCAATCTCTCCCGATTTCTCTCCCTCCTCCCCCGACTGATTCTCTTTCTCCTTCTTGTGCGGTTGCGTGTATACGTATGTATACATATGTGCTGTGTTTGAGTTTTAACCCTAATGGGCTTGGCCCATTACTATTTAGTACTACTAAATGTAACCCACTTCTAATTTAAACCCGCAAAATATTACTCGGGTAAAATAATAATTATTCGAGCTAGAAACTTTGATCTATAAAAATAGTAATTCCCATATAATTAAATACTAGAATATTTTTAAAGACTTTTGGCAAAAGAATTAGAATTAAATCTAAATTTTCTAAATTGATATGCATTTTACAAATCAATAATAATTTATAAAAACAATTCATAAAAATATTAATTGTGATTCATAAATCACAATTTACAGGGATTTATAAAAATATTACAAACATTATTGTTTTAGTAAAACCTCGAATTCTCGATGTTTTTGTAATACCTCGAATTCTCGATTTTATATATTAATCGAGCAATTTCTACAAATCCTCAAATAATTAAAATAATCATTTTCTAAGGATTTTAAAATCTCCAAATTTTTCAATAATTTAAAATAAAATTCTTTACTGAATAATTCTCACACTTTGAAAATTAAACCTTTGCCCAAATAAACCATTGACTCGAGATATCTACTCGGTCAATAAAATTTAAAAAGGAACCTTGTTCCACTTAACCGAAAATAATTAAATAATTGAATAATAAAATAATAATAAAAAATCCTCCTCATTTTAGGAAAACATTATTATTATTGAAATAATAATAAAATCATTTCTTGAAAAAAATCCAGGTTATTATAGTCTACCCTCCTTAAAAGGATTCCGTCCTCTGAATCAGCTAAGGCCACTACTGGGATTCCTTAACTCTTTCATCTTCAACACTTATCCTACCAAACCAGAGATAGTGTCCATTCGTAAACAACTTCTCCGAAACTTCCATCCAACCATAGGATCCCTATTTGACACAGTTATCACTGAAGTCTTACCATGTTATTCCTTTCACACATATATCTTGACCAACTTTCGATTATCATACTATCCTTGAGAGAGAGAGTTCACTTATTCTATTCACATAACATCCTTGAGAGAGAGAATGCACTAATTCCGTTAACATAATATCATTGAGAGAGAAGGAATTAACTAATTCTATTGATACGTCACTGATATTCTATTCGCCTTGGGATTCGTTCTTGCTCTTGGCGATTCCGTTGCAAATCTAGTTTCTATCAGCGAGTTCTGACTTGGCCGACTGGGTTGGCATCCCCTTGAAATTCATTAGAGATAACTAGAATCATGGAGCTGTGAAAAGAGAACTCCCATATCAAGGTAGAAGTCACACACTATTGATCATAAGGTTGTAAATTTTGAAGCAAACCTTATCGGAGATAAGAGAATTTATTGAGAGATCAATATGATCACAAGAACTCATGTTGCGTATCTCAGTTAAGACATTACTAAAGGTAATTAGCCTTCTTGTATTTCACAACTCACAAGTGACGGCGTCCCGTCAGACCTCTATCACACAGACAGAAGTCCTTGTGGCCCCTATAATGATAGGGTTGTTCGTCTCAGTGGAAGTTGAGAATTATGAAAGCAATTCAAAGTCAAGTTAATAATTATCGTATTTTGACAATTAATTCTCAAAGGGACACCTTGGAGTTGAATTGAATGGATTCCAAAGGTGTGATTTCCAAAGAAAAGGATAACCAAAAAGATACTGGTATTCAACAAGCAAGTGGTGCTATACCACCATAGAATCATCCACTATTGGAGGAAAGTGGAAGTTTGAAATAACATCATTCGACAGGGATTTAGAAACCTGAAGGTAGGGATAATGACAGCTTCTGGCACAATCGAAATTAAATATGGTTTAATTTCGTGTTGTGATTGGCAGAGGTTTTCGTTGGGATTATTGAGGTCTCAGTGGAGAACGCGCTCAGATCTGAAAAGGAATCCATCTTTGAGTCCCAAACTCACTTGTTTATGGTCTATGAGACTGATATGGTGGGATTCTCTTGGATGGGAAATTTGTGGTGCTGAGATGGGTTTCAGTTTCATAGAACTTCCTTCTACAGATCGAAATCTTCCCACTTTGGTGGTGAATGTTGAGGATGGGCTTGGCCCTTTCTTTGGAATCTTATCGATCTGTGATGGGCATTCACAGCGTTTCGCCTTGAATGTTTTATATGTTCGGGAATGCAATTCAACAAGGGCTTGGGAGGCCTTCTATGGTGTTGGCTCCTACTCTGTTCCTTTAGAGCTTGGCTTGAGGATTTCGGAGCGCTTGAAGAGAGATATTATCTCTGTTGATGTGTTCGTGGTTGTCCTAGATTACAGTTCTTTGGAACAGATTCAACTTATTGTGATGCCGGAGGGTTTATCCATCCCTATGGGAGATTTGTCTGTCACTTTGGGTTTCAGCCAAGGTGCTGTGTTGCGAGTGGGGGTCTTATTGGCCCTTTCTGGACAGAAGGGTGGAGCACTTGAGAAACCTGCAGGCCAGGATGGTTTTGCCTGCAAGCTGTTTGGCACCTGTCTTGACTCAAGGAATATTTTCTTTAATGGACGCCAAGCAATAAAGGTTATAACTGATATGTTGTACCTTGTTCACAGTGTGGAACAGAGGTGCGGGCTTCTTGTGTATGGGTTTGGTGGCTCTACTACCTTAAAGGCTGTTGGCAAAAGAGTAGTGGAGGATTTTTCCTGTCAAGGTGCATTACTGATGCCTGTTTCGAGGATAACTCCTGGGTTTGACATTGCTTGGGCTGTCAAGAGACTTTATTTGGATGATGGTCCCCATGTTGGAGATGGAATTTTAAACAATGTAAAACCTACGAGCAAGGAATGCAAGGTGTTCGATGATTGTCCTGTGTGTATTGTAGTGTATGTTTTGACCTCTGATGGTGCCAATTGCCATGTATACTTTATGTCAGCTGCAATGATGGGACCAATGTGTATTGGGTACTGTTTGAAAGGGATTTTTTCCCAAACTCGTAGTAGTTCTGAGGGTAGGCTTATTATAAGCCTTGTCTTGATGTTGACCCAGCAATGGTGTTCTGGTACTGGGCTCCTGTTGTCTTCTAGGAACGTCCAAGCTAGTTATGAAGGTGGACATGTTCTGTTGGTTCGCAGAGAGGGATTCAATGTAGAGTATCTTTTTTATGGTGGTTTCAATGAGCTCCGTTTGCCTGGATATGCGAGCCATATGATGGACTTGTATTATTTGGTAGTGCATGTGATGAAGAATAATCGGCGAGAGGAAGTGGAAATGCAGGTGTTTGTTGCGAGCACTAGAAGCAATGAACTGGATATATGCGAATTGTTTGTAGTTCATCTCGGGAATTATTCAAATCATTGTGGAAAATGGAATGTAGTGGATTATGCTAGCGGGTTTTAGATGGATTATCAGTTGTACGATGGTGGTCTCACGCAAGGGGACCTACTTGGTGATGCTGCTGTTGCATATTATTCTGCTGTTAATGCAACTTGTTGCAATTTGATTTTTTCTTGGAAACGTGGTAATGTTGCAGGAGTGAGTTATAGTGGGAATGTTATGTTCTGTATAGTCCTCCAAATGTTGTTAGTGAGCAATAGTGCCGACTGGTGCAATTCTACAATTACTGTGATTGTAGATGGCCAAGGTCACCTGGCATTTGATGGGGTGGAAGAGACTATTGGTCCTTTTAATGTCTTGAATGGTCAACTGTTTATTCTCAGGTTTGGTGTGCTATACGAGTATTGCAGTGTAGTTGGGACTGTGGATCCTCAACTGTTTGATTTGAATGGCGATTTTAAGGAGGTTGTTCTTCATATGGGTTTTTTTAATCAGCTGGGGGCTGGTTCTTCTAATAAAAAGTTAGCCGGTGGTGCTTTTTTGAAGGCCAACTCTCAGGTTGATGGATGTCATATGGATGGTTTGGCCGATTTGCGGCTGTGTCACTGCATGGTTTATCTGCTACTTTCTATGGGCTTTGTGAGACATGTGCCTAGTCTCAAGTTTAGGTTGTTTAATGCTGCTTACCAGGTTACAATGCTTGGATGTGGACCGGGTGGTCCCTTTACTATTCGTTCTTGGCATAGGTCTCATTGTGAGGTTGTAAACTAGGTTAGATCTAGTTTTCTGTACGTTGATTGTATAGTGTCTCTATGATGCTATGACATTTGTTTGTTTGCGCGGGGTATGCCCCTAGATGTGTATCAAGTTGTTCCTTTCTGGTATAAAATTTTAATTAGCAAAAAAAAAAACAAGTATTAAAGAATTACTTCAAAGAGGGAATATATTCTTTATTAAATTCTCTCTTGGAGAGATGTCAAGATAGGTCATAGATTAGGGGGTAATCAAAATAATTTACGCACGGGGAGGTGTCAAATAATTCAGATTTTGGGGAGGTAATAAACATACTTTACAAATGGGGAGATGTCAAATAATTCAAATTGGGGAGGTAATCAAAATGATTCCCAAATGGGGAGGGTACTGCCAAGGTCTCTACGGATGCCAATTTATATCGGCTCCTCTGACGGATAATCGTTCGATTCTAACGCTCTTCTTTCCCACGCACCCTAAGGTGCCAGATAATCGATGTCATCATCGACTCGTAATAGTCGTTAAAGATTCAACCATCGACGCTTACAATCGCAAGGAGTTCTATTCAACTCGGCGCAAGCATCTCACGCAAGCGTTCTATTCTTTGAGAAGACTTCGATACCGGTGTCGCCCCTAGCAACGACGAATTCCACATGTCGAATGGACGATATTCCGGAACATTGCTAGAAAATACATACTTGGATCTAGTCACCATTATAACCATCTTTATACCACATGTTCCTGTCCTCATGCCAATTCCATGTGCTACTTAAGCTTATTCCTTTTTGGCATAACAACTTTCGTACTAGTCTTTCTCAGACTTTCTCAGTCCGTCTTGGTTCTTAACACATATTTCTTTTTTTTTTGCTAATTAAAATTTATACCATAGGAAAACGGTTACAAATCTAGGGGCATACCCCGCGATTAGAAAAACGCCATCCTAACGGAACAACAAAAGAACTAGCTGAACTAACTCGCACGAAAACAAACTCTTAACAAACACCCGGAAAGGTCAGCTTAGAATAGACTAGTTATACACTAGTTTAACAACATATGAATTAAACTACAGAATTGAGCCAAGTAGATTGCCAGGTCCAACACGGCCGCCCCTCCATCATCAACATTAATGACCAATAGAATATTCCTCATGATGTCCATGTGCACTGTATGGGCCCATCTCATACTCCCATCCTTCTCAGTCGGCACCACAACCCATCCAAAAATGTCCACCCAAGAACACCGAGCAACCAGCTTATCAAAGCTACACGCAAGAACATCATAACAAGCAAATATCCATTCCCTTGCTCCCATTATCTTTGATAGCCATTTGTGAATCAAAACAATCTCACAAGTTGCCCCCTCATTTCCATAACCATTCCAGACACGAGTGTCCCGGTTATCCATGAAAAAACACCAGACCCAAATAGAGGTTGCCTAACTTCCCGAGTCACCCCCAAAAAACATAAAACAAAGCTACATCCTTAAAATCCCGTAGGAACCATCCAATTCACAAATAGCAGTATTTCCTAGATTACAATTCCACATAATTGAAGTCCCCCCATGTGCAGTTCGAACAGAAAAGTACCAATAATAAGAATGCATCATTACATGATGCATTGTCCACATATTCCAAAAGCATGAAAGCTTTTCCAAAATAAGATCCTACCCTGAGTTTCCACCAGGAGAATGGGCATTCTCCCCTTTCAAACCAATAACCTTCATAAGCATACCATAAATATAACAGAGAATGTGCCCATCCTTCGTGATTACATGATAGTTCCTATTTAAACAAATAGGGAACCTCTCTGTATTAACCAGCGAATTCACACCTAATGAGACAAATCTGAAAATTTGGCAAGCTGGAGACAGGCCTCCCAACCTTCCCAGATCCCGCAAACCAAAGTGCTGGGTTGTCGATAAAATAATATCAGAAAGATTCACATTCCCAAACTTGCCGTGTTCTCCACTGCACATCACAGAGGAATCATCTAGATTGCGAGTAATAGCATCTAAAATAGCATCAATCATTAAGAGCTCAATAGAGCACCAAGTTTTCCAGCCAACATCTTCGTGGCCCATAACCGAATTCGCGACGCCAACCCCAAGATAAGAAGAAAATCTCTGGGGCAAAATGTCGAACACTTGAGCAACGAAAACCATTCCTTTAATGGAAGCAACATGATTCGAATTCGCACCATTGTCATAGAGCAAAGAGCTTTTAGACGGTTTATGATATGTTTTTAGACTTTAATTTAGACCTTAATGGCTAGACTCTATGTTTTTTAGTCCTCTATTTTTGCTGACAGTAAGGTGACTTATTGCTGTTTGTCTTTTGCTATGCTTGATTGTTGATTTCGCGGGGTATGCCCCTAGATTTGTTTCCGTTGTTCCTTTTTGGTATAAAATTTTAATTAGCAAAAAAAAAAGAGCTTTCAGACGAGGTGTGCACACATCTTGTACCTCTCAGGGTCATGCTAACAAATAGTTGGCATTCAATCACAGAAAGGTTCCCATAATGAGAGCCCTTCGATACACATTCAAGAGTGAGACCTTGAGAAAACCTGCCCATGTCCACCTTGAGCTCAGTCACAACATCAGAGCATAAATCATACCATTCATTGAGAAAGGAGTAAATCGGAATCCCGTCTCGCACAAATAAATATACAAATTTATCTGCATCACAAGTATGAGGTGTAAACTCATCAATTGTACTACGGAGAGAAATACCCCAAGGGGATTTACTCAACCAAAATTCCAAGACCCCATCCCCAATCGGCGACGAGAATTGAAAACCAAGCTTCCCCTTCGAGAAACCCTCTGCAGTAATCACTGCCCCAAAACCTGAGACAGTGTTTCCAGTAGAATCAACATAGACGATGCCATTTACAGCATTCCAGGCTGTACTAGACCCTATAACAGAGGATCCACAAGAGAACAAATCTCTAATCGAGTCTGGAAACTTCATGGAGTGAAAGTCCCAAACCCCGATGAAAGAAAAATGAGCATAACAGATCGAAGACATAAAAGAAATTTTTTTTTTTTGCTAATTAAATTTTTTACCATAAAGGAACAACTGCTACAAATCTAGGGGCATACCCCGCGAAGTCAACATTTTAAAACTAATTAAACTAGTTTAAATAAAACTAGTTTAAAAACAACAATATAGACCAAGCCTGGATTACATAATTAATCTGGAGCCTCCAACAATCTAGGATTGAACCCAGTTCAAGCACTAAAAGGTGCAACTGAGTAAACTTTCTTCCAAAGTCCGCTATTAGAAACCCATTTCGACAGCTGCATTTCGTCTAGACCATCTATATAACATCCATCAACATGAAAGTTGGCCTCCAAAAAAGCACCACCGGCTAACTTTTTGGAAGGAGAACCAGTCTTTAACATGTTGATAGGAGCACCACCACACTGGCTTACCAAAGAAGAATTGAAGAGGTAAAACCTATACAGAAAACAAATTGCAGTTTGCATAGCAACCGCATCAATCACACGAAGACAACAGATACTTGCATAAACACGAGGCATAGCCTCCATTCCCATAATCTGACTCACAACGTCAAAAAACGCACCAAACATGCCTACACACCAATATCTCTCGGTCCCCTGCCGATCACCACTCATCATTCCAATGAAGCTTGTGAAACCAATAAAAACACAACAATCATCTTTATCTTGACTCAGAACGACAAGAAACCGCAACACAATGCTTCCACGTTGCATCACCCTTGTTTGAGTTATAAGAAAAACCCCCACCCTCGATATCTTCAAACCAGGCACATAATCAAATACTGTACAACCAAACCTGCATAACATAGTAGAGCACCTGACTAAAGACCCACCAGAACCATGCCAGAAATCCAACTTGGAACATGACTCCCAGTAGATCTTGAGACCCATCTGATTCAATAAAAACCAGCACGACTCGCCAACCAACAAAATCAGTACTAGCGCCCATTCAGAAAAGGAGAGCAGATGAGATAAAAACTCACACTCCACTCTTCCCCTTGGAGAGCAATCTTCATTTGCAGACCCGACTTGGAAAACCAAGACCCACCAGTTTTGTTTTGAAACATCAATAAAGCCAGGATAAAGGGGGGAGAAAACCCACAATATCTCCAGCAACAGAGTTTGATAGTCAGTCATAATTAGACCACCAGGTAAAGCTCTATGATTACCATTAGGCATATAAACACTCACATAAAACAGTCTCAAATGATGGAGAGCTGGATATATGATAGCAAGTTTACCTAATCTCATAATATATCCCACATGAAAACAACTTACACAGTACCGTAACAATGGGAGTGTAGAGGCCATCCAAAGCAGATCCTCCCCACCATCGAAACCATCTCTTCTTGTAACATAGTTAACCATCAAAGGCCGAGAAATAATATCGAACACTTCCTTTTTTGAAAGGGTAACATTCAGCAGCTTTCCCGACGAAGCACGTCTCTGAGACCTTTTATCATACGTCTTCAAAGCCAATCCTGTCTTCGTCTTGCCGCATTCATTGTGTAAGCCAATCGACCTTACATTCCTCTTAAAATCGTTAAAGAGTGACCCGAGTGACCCAAGAGAAGTGGTTACATCCTCTCTGGCTCCATCATGAGCAATCCCACCATAGTGGGTTCCAACTACAGACTTTTGATACTCCGAATTCTTGGCCATTTCAAATGGCCCCTGCAACAGAAAAACAAACCTGCAATCCGACCATCGCTGAGACACCTCCTCAACCATATCCTTCAAATGAACCATAAAGGTTTCCCCCTTCTTCTTTGGGTGAGTAACAACACGTATACCCACAAATCGAATTGGAAAACCATCACACCAATGATTCCCAGCCTTCGATTTTCCCATAGGATTAACTCCTCGCAAGAAAAATTGTATATTATTGAAAAATAATATACCACCACATGGAAACCTACCCAAATCCGATTCCAAAGATCCACTACACAGTGGCCCATTCTTCAGTACCGAAACCAGTGGATCGAAATCCACAAACAAGTCCAGATAAGAGGACATAATCGAACAAACAAAAGGAAAAGATAAAATAAAACAGAAATTTGGTGTATTAGGTGAGAGAGTAGGAAGGGGAGGTGGATTTGTGAAGGAGGTATATAGATCTGACGAAACAAAGGTTTAGAAAGGCTGAAAAAAATGCGGCTAGGGTTTGAAGCTAGAGAGAGAAGAAGACGACTCTCATCGGGTTTGTGAACTCTCAGTTATTCTTTTTTATAAAAGAAATTTTGGGGTAAAGGTGGGAGATAAGTAAGGAGATGTGGATTTAGGAAGGAGATATTTAGATCTGATGGATTTAAGGTGTAGATTGGGCTGAATTATCATGGCGGCTAGAAGAAATTTAGGGTTTTAGAGAGAGGTTAGAGAAAACGACTCTCATCCAAAATGTTAGTCCAAATGAAGTTTTAGGGTTCTTAACACATATTTCATCTTTATTGGCCAATCTCATCTTCACCATTTTACTTCTATAATCAATTGAAACAATCGGTGACTGTCCACCAATCCATTCATAGTATTACCTCAATCTCTATTAAGCTCGAGAGGGTTTTAAATACCCGCAACTTCGACTAATAATCTTTCATAGTGATCTGGTTTTGTTTCACTCTAGAAATTTTAAACTGTACGAGTACAATCTCAGCACATCGCTGCCACAATACTAGATGCCAACTTTCTATCCTTCACCCTCATATTGAGATTTCCTATAGTTCGGAGAGTACATAACTGTTTCAATGAATCCCCTAAAATCATCTTAAATTCATACCTCGGGCGATCTATGTCCCTTTCCAACCAATACTTGTCTCTAGGAATCCTTTAGCAGACATCCCTCACCACAAGGAGTGAAGTCTGTATCCTCATATTCCTCGACATAGTCTTCCAATCTTAACTTAATCATTGGCACTATATCCAATAGTCCAACAAGAACTCTACATGAGTTCTGACGTTCTCACATAACTATACACACTCCTACTCACTCTCGTTTCTAGTTTACTATAACCTAAGCTCTGATACCATTTCTGTAACACCCCCAAATCTGGGGTCAAGGATTTGGTCGTCATGCGGAAATCCTCAATGTCAACTTACCTGTTTAATAACATTAACCACCTGTAGTCACTCAATAACTGAATTGCAACATTTGAGACCCCAACCACCAAGCATCTTTTAGGTTACAGGGCTAGAAACAAGAATTCAAATACTTACATTTCTCATTACATCCATTCAATTACATCGCACTATGTCTTACAAACCTTATATTACTAGTATAGCTTCGTTGGGAAGTACACCAGCACTAGAACTACTCAGTACAAAGTAATATATATTACACAACAATGTACCTACATATACTTACTCCAACTATAGCTTTTCTGGATCATATCATCTTCATAAGGGCGTACTGCCTGCTTCTTCTGAGCCATGCAGATAAGCCTCAACCGTCTACCTTCCTCTGAAAGGTTAATATTTGAAACAAGCAAGAATGAGCGAAAGAATTGCTCAGCAAGTACTACTAGAAAGACTTAGAAATGAGAGTCGTTTTCTCCTCTTTCTCTCTAACCTCTCTCTAAAACCTTCAGCCGCCACCATTTTCTAGCTAATTCTAAACCTTTTTTTACATTAGATCCATAAATTCCCTTCCTTAGTCCACCTTCCCCTTCTTATCTCTCACCTATTCCACTATATTTCTTATATATTTTAAAATTATCTTCGGGTTTTATTTCATGGGTTTGCTTTTTGCGATCTTTTCTTCTTTTAGAAGATTGTTGTGTTTTTCGGAAGCCACTGCTGTGGATTTGGGAGAGGGATGTGAAAGCCTTGCAGGCTCTTTGCTGAGATCTTCAAAGGTCTTTGCAGATGATGAAGAGCTTGCTGGTTTAGAAGCCCAGTTGAAGTTGTTAGTGGGAGATGTTCATATGGGTCTCATCTCATGGGTTCTTATTCAGAAGTCTTCACAGCACTTCTTTGCCAAGGGGTCGCTCTTATTTTCGGGGTTTGCCGTATGCTATAGTTCTGTTACTTGTGATTACTATTTATCGGTATTCGGAGGGGTGAATGGTACTGCTTTTAAGTGCTTTCATGAGGGTGATTGTGATATGATGGGTTCAGCTATCGGTAGAAATCCAGGTTTGTCAAGGTTTACTTGTAACTTGTTTGATGAAAAGACTCTAAAACAATGTTTGTCGACGGAGGCCTATTGTATGGGGACTCGTATGTTCATGAACATGACTGTTTGTCATATTGGAAGCAGTAATTCGTGTCGATCGATGGATAAGATTGTAAGTCTTATCTATCTGGATGAATACTGTTGTACTGTAATGAGTGGATTCTTGAAGATAAAAGCGAGCGATACCGTTTTTGGAGAAACTATGTTGATGGTGCTCTCGGTGAATTGTAGAGCCCATGGAAGTACTGTGGAAAAAAGTCCCACCTTTAAGGAGGGCAAGGTGTTCGACGCTTGGTTGCAATGGTCGACTATGGCCATTTCCTGGGATGCATGCCTAGTGTTTGTGCAAATGCCTTGTTGGAATGTTGCTGGCCTTGCGAGGGAGAAGAGGCTTTGGTTTCCATGTTGTGATGCTGGTGTCTTTCGACTATCTTGCAAGCTAGTTGGGGGTTGCATTCTCGCTGAAAAAGATGAGGACTTGGTACAGGTGACTGTGAAGGTTAACGAGTGCTGCTATGGGGTTCTATACCAACTGCTGCTAGCAAATGGTCACTCTTCGTTGAAGGAGGTACTTATGAGGTCTACAATTGATGAACCTGTGACGCTGGGTAATGCCACTGGATGTGATTGTATTGTTAATACCATGAGGAGCCTGGTAGATGTTTCTGCTGTTAGTGATGGGGCTATCACGGAGTTGGTTTGTGCTACATTCATGGTTTTTGTTCGTGATGTTTATGGGGATTTACTTCTCTGTGATGCGTACATGGCTATTGGCAACAATGGTCAAGTAGACAAGGGCTGCGTTTCAATGAGTATTTCTAAGGCAATAAAGGTCTGGTGGACAATACATGTTGTTAGCAGGTGGAACCCTTGTGAACGGTCACCTGTTCATGATCAACAGCTAAGGCAGTTGATTGATCTTATGCAATTTCGGAAGTTATGCCGTGAAAATACTGTTGGGTATCTTTGGAAACCAATTTCAGTGCTGTTGGCTATGCTTGAGTTAGAACTGGTTAGTTTCCATGGGAAGTGCAATGCGCCATGGTGCTGCTGCTACCAGATGTGCATTTTGTTGGAAGGCCAATGTCTTCTCAATGTCTCTGGTCATATGCTAATTGGTTTGGGCAGGAACCTACGGGGGGTTATTCTATGTGGTGTAAAAACTAGTTGCCTACAATCAGTTGATTCAGGCGTTTATGACATTGAAGCTTATTGTGATTATCGTGATTTATGCGGATGGGGTCTGTGCTTGGGGAATACTACGGACACTATGAGTCGAGATGGGGTGAGGAATATAAGCAAAGCTGGGCAACTCGTCATGATGGGTGTTAAAGCGTCTGTGCTCGATAGAGCCTACCATGAGTTGGATGGAATGTTTAATTGGGACGTTATGCCTATTTTTGTGGAAAATCCCGAGATGGATTTCAATATTGCGGAACTTATTGTGGTTCCTTTTGAAATGAATGCAATGGGTATTTCATTGGTGAGTAATTTGAATCCCAAGAGTGTGTTAGTTGTCTTCATCTCGCGGAGTGAGGTTTGTATTCAACTGCTGCTTGCTGGGTTGTTGGGTTGTGATAGTGGATTAATGACCTGCTTAGGTGTGGCTAGACGTTCGATGAAGAGGTCCACCAGAGGCTATACCTGCAAGTGGGTATTAGCATGCTCGTATGGAGACTCAAGATTAAACCTTTATAGGCAATCTTAATTGATGTTTATTAAAAAACTAGTTTAAACTAGTTTTTCTATCATGTTGTTTATGTTGTTATGACTTTATCATTTTGGCCTTTGTAATGGCTGAATGTTGACTTCGCGGGGTATGCCCCTAGACGTGTTTCATGTTGTTCCTTATGGTATAAAATTTTAATTAGCAAAAAAAAAAAGTACTACTAGAACAAAATATCCCAACATACAAAATATCCCTTCATATGCATTGGGTTTTTCAATATTCCACTTATACTAATTAATATCATCCTTGAAATATTTAAACCATGTAACTTCGATAGAGGAAGTATAACGCTTGAAACAATCATCAATGAACAGATTAAGTTCATAATAACATGAATAATCTTCATACCTGGCGAAATAGTATATATTATAGCTTTGATAATCTTATAGGAAGGTTTTCAATATGCTGCTACCTAGCTGCTTTTCATCATACGTAAACTTAACCATTTATAAGGTACCAAATCAATACTCCTCAAGCTTGAAATATATTTATGTATATGTATATCATTTTCGCCAAATCACTTGACAGATCAAGATACTGTACCTCAGCAATATAATAACAGTTCTAAAATATCTTTGAAACTGCATGCCATGCATTGACGAACATAGTGCTAGTATTTTGTAAAAGATGAAGTTATAAGATAGTTCAATATAACCTTTCCGTAAAATATCTGCTATATAGAATATAAGCAGAATCTCAACATATAACTTAAAAGATGAAGTTAGAAGGCGATCCAATATAAAAAAAAATCTCCTTATCACAACTCATGTTATGCAAGGTATCAACAGAGTCATCAATTATAAGATAAAGGATGAAGTTACAAGGTAACTCAAATTATAACTTTCGTAGGAATATCTGTTATGCAAAATATGAGCCAGATATCATCATATATCACAAAGAGGAAATTGCAGGAAAATATTGCAATCCTAGTTTTGAACATATTTCAAACCCCTGCCAACCTGAAAGAAGTCTCTTCGATACGTGTCGCGGGAACTACCCGTCAACCTAAAAGAAGTCTCTTCGATACGTGTTGCAGGAAATATCCAAATTGGATGATGAACTAATATTGGAGTATTCACCGCGCCCGCTGTCCCAATCTTTACGATGATTAGTCGCAGATTGTACAGTTCAATTTGGTTTTACTACCGGTAGAAGGAAGAACTGACAGATTTACTTGCCCACCGCCCTTTTTGATCTCCCTGGCCAACGGTTGGGCCTTTGGGATGGACCGGCGCGACTCGGTGACTCCTAGTTCGAATAAAATCCATGACTCTGAAACGTAAAGTTCGTCCACCTTTCCCCAAGTATAATACTTGTTGATAATACTCCACAAAGTAGTCGTATCTAGTTGGAAAGGAAATTCACCAATATTTCCCAAGCTGATGCTCGTTAATGGATATAAACTTGTTCCATGAATTTTACCCCTCGAGTGTTGAGGAGGTAACCAATAAGACCCATATCGATATTTGAAAAGAATCAAGATGCGGGTGAAAAGGTAGTTTAACAAGTATATGACCGGGTAGTCAAAGAAATAACAGCTCTCGAGTAAGGTTCCCTTATATTTTAAAAGATAGATTCTAATGAAGAATAGAGTTCTGAGAACCTTCCTTGATAAAAGTAATAATGACAAGACTCAGGAATAATTTACATAGTATTTGAAGATCGAAGATAATATCTGAATAAAATAATGCCTTTTTAAAACTAATTAAAAGAATTAAATAAATATTCAAAGAATATTTATTAACTCATAAATAATTAAAGGATATTCTTAATATAAAATATTGCTCAAGGTAACCTTCGAATGAGTATATGGAAATTATTATTTAAATAAATAAATCCTCGAAAAAATATTTGGAATAATATCCAATAAATAATTCATCCTTAAATGAATATTAAAATAATGTTCATTAAGTAAATAATCTCGAATGAATATTCATACCATATTCATTCAAATAAATAATGAGAAATATTTACTTAAATATTCTCCTTCGAAAATATTCATAATATATCAAGAAATACCGACTCCCGGTCCATATTCGAAGAATGAGATTCGCATGCCCTTTCGCTAAGGGTCTTAGCAACATCCGGCTTATAACTAATATATCTCATATCTCGCTTATAAGCCAATATCAAATCATAACACAAGTACCACATTGTATCCTCGAAAACAATTATGCCTTCCACTCGCCTATTTAACAGAAATAATATTCATATGGTATTTCTCGATTGAGACCATACTCAAATAATATTCCTCGAAAGATTTAGTAAGCAAATACAATTCCTTGAATGATATCATATTCAAATAATAATCCTCGAATGGTTTCCAAGTAATTCATACTTCACGGAAATATAATTAATGTTTATAAATAACATTCCTCAAAATAAATAATAATCTGCCGCTGGAATCCTTCCAGGTTTCCACGACTACCTCTATCTCACAAAATACCTGGCAAATGCAGTATTATACAATAACATTTCAAAAGTATTGGTTTTGAAAACTTGCATAGGTAGAATCAAAAATAATATTTTAATCAACTATAAAAGTCCTTCAATAACCTCCAAATAACATTTTATACCCTTTCAAACACTTAGGGTATTTAATAAATAAATATATAATATTATTGAATAAAAATATTCAATAGCCCCTTTTTTAAAAGAATATTCAATAATTTTACTAATAATATCACAATATTTAATAACCTCAAAACACCCAAATGAAACTCTTGGAATATTTCTAATCAAAACCAAGACTTTATCTCTCCGGCAGCTCCCGGACTTTAACCACTTTATCAAATAACTCACACTGATTCTCAGTCAATATGTAATAGACCATTCATAAATTCTTGCCAAATGAATATTATAATTAATATTCATTGAATTAAATAAACTCTCAAATAACGTTTATCAATATTATTCCAGGTACTTTAACCGAAAATATTCAATTTATAATTATGGGAATATCTTTGTTATTATTCCGGAACAAAACGATTTTAAGAAAACGTTTTGAAAATGATATTCATCCAATTAAATAAACTTAATTAGACGAATAAGGTTTATTTAATCCGTAAATGCTTCAGAAGTATTTACTAATTAAATAAACATTGGTTTATTGGTGATGTTGCCTTTAGGTTAGTTACTGCGAAATTCTTTAAAAAAAACTTTGTCCGAGTTTCGAAAATATACATTTCAAAATAACCCCGACACGCGGGCTAAGTTATAAAACTCAATACATGCTCTACCCTCTGAGCCTTTCTTATTCCGGTACATAATTACATACCATATAACATATGGTCTACTTCTATAATACGAAAAGTTTATAAATATAAATCATATAACTCAAGACGTAGGATCATAAAGTATCCCCGCCTATGACAACTTAAATAATATGTAATTCTCAAAATTTACTTACTCCTCGATAAAGACTCATAATACCCATTTAATCTTCAAGACACATTTAATCCTTGAATTAGCACATAATCCTCTAAAATAATTCACTTAGCACATATTCACGTAAACAATTAACATCCACTTCATGCCTCCAGACCATTGATAGTAAATAAGTTAAATAAATTTAAATGCAGGGGATTTTTAGAAAATTTCGGCATGAGGTATTCGTTTATCGGACTATTCCCTTGTTTTTCAATTCACAATTCAACTGTGCAATTACCAAGGAAAATCAAGCTGCCTCAGCTTGCAGCAACATAAAAGTAAACAAGTAATAAAAGTACCCGCCCAGACATGCGGAACCTACCACATAAGAAATTCTGCCTCGACATGCAGTAAATACATAATAATTTATATTAGCATTAACTACTACTTACACTACATCAATAATCGTATCACTCACGTATTTTAATGATACACGTGATAATCAATTATTGATATTCGTAAGCCCTAGGGAACAACCCCTAGCATTAACTATTACTTACGCTATATCAATGATCATATCACTTGAGCATATTAATTATACTGGTGACAATCAATCATTGATATTCGTAAGCCCGAGGATCTAGTCGAAGAGAATTACACAAGTCCTTAAATACTGACATTTAGAACTTATGATCTCTTTCCGACTACTCGCAGTTAAACAAAATAACATATAACATTCATAATTAGTAAAGCCATCAAATACTACGACTCGTTTTATACCATTTACCACATAAGCATTTACCATTTAGTCAACTTATATAAACTCCACAAATAATACCAACATCACCATTACACTTAGCAATTAGCACTTAAACATTTATAACTAATAAGATCGTATAACCTTTACATATTATTCGCCCGTCACAATTAGCAATTAACAATTAACATGCCACAAATACTAACCCGCACATATAATCGGGCCCACAATTAACCTTAACAATTATACTAAACTAAACTCTCCGAATTAAATTCGGAAATTCAACAATATTCATAATTTACAATATCAATCTAACTACGACAATTAACACATTAAACTCACAATTTAAATGCAATTAAATTACAACAATTAAACTACATCGAAATGTACAACTAATTTAATGCGAAAATTAAATAATTAAAACGCGAAATTATACCATTTCGGTTCCGCTCCGCCGAAAAATCATCCCACCGGAAAATCAATCTCGAAAAATCTTCCCTTTCTCTCTCTCTCTCTCTCTTCTGATGCCTACTGCTGCTGCCGTGCTAGCCACCACCGCACCACACACCACGCAGCACAACCATCCCTTGCTTCGTCGGAGTCGTCACAGCCGCTACAGCCGCCGCCGCCCTCCCCTGCTGCCCAACTCTTGCACACCCATGACCTCACACATACACACACGCATGTATAGATACACACACACACCAGCTTCTTCTCCCTCTTCAATCTCTCCCGATTTCTCTCCCCCTCCCCCGACTGATTCTCTTTCTCCCTCTTGTGCGGCTGCGTGTATACGTATGTATACATATTTGCTGTGTTTGAGTTTTAACCCTAATGGGCTTGGCCCATTACTATTTAGTACTACTAAATGTAACCCACTTCTAATTTAAACCCGCAAAATATTACTCGGGTAAAATAATAATTATTCGAGCTAGAAACTTTGATCTTTAAAAATAGTAATTCCCGTATAATTAAATACTAGAATATTTTTAAAGACTTTTGGAAAAAGAAATAGAATTAAATCTAAATTTCTAAATTGATATGCATTTTACAAATCAATAATAATTTATAAAAACAATTCATAAAAAAAATTGTGATTCATAAATCACAATTTACAGGGCTTTATAAAAATACTACAAACATTATTGTTTTAGTAAAACCTCGAATTCTCGATTTTATATATTAATCGAGCAATTTCTACAAATCCTCAAATAATTAAAATAATCATTTTCTAAGGATTTTAAAATCTCCAAATTATTCAATAATTTAAAATAAAATGCTTTACTGAATAATTCTCACACTTTGAAAATTAAACCTTTGCCTAAATAAACCATTGACTCGAGATATCTACATGGTCAATAAAATTTAAAAAGGAACCTGGTTCCACTTAACCGAAAATAATTAAATAATTGAATAATAAAATAATAAAAAAAATTCCTCCTCATTTTAGGAAAACATTATTATTATTGAAATAATAATAAAATCATTTCTTGAAAAAAAATCCGGGTTATTACAAGCAGCGAGAGGTGATGTTCGAGTTGTTGGTTTCGCCGGGTAGTGATTTGAGCTTGTCAGAGGTTGGTTTACTAGTTCGGTAGACAAACTTAGTGGTTACCAATTTGTATAATAATGTTATACTGAGTAATAATTAAATTTGGTAGTTTGTTTCATACCATAACCTGTAAGCGATCTTGGATCAGGGGTATTTTATTATTATATTATGTTTATATCCAGGTTTGTGTTGTGTGGATTGTGGTTAGTGGCCCCAAATCTGTACCCCGGATTATGGGATGCCACAGTTGGTATCAGAGATACAGGTTATGGTCACTGAAACAGGTTAGGATGGGTTGGTATACGTGTGTGAGACAGACGTTAGGTAGAACGATTTAGGATAAGGTTCGCCTTATGATTTTTTGACGAGTATTGCGACGTTGTACGCTCTCTCGACATATCACGCGAGTAGGAGTTCGATTCGTTTGAAGACTAGTAGACGAGCGAGACAGATAATGTAGAGCCACATGAGCTAAGTGGGCAGTTGGAGTTACCAGTTTGGAGGACATTATCTCGAGACTTTCATGTACCTTCTAGAGCTTTTCTACGACTTTAGCTACGATGTGAACGTTATAGAGAGAATACGAGAAGACTAGAAATAGGATGTGGGAAGCGATTGTTAGCATGAGTTGGAAGTGAAGGCATAGCTGCACGCTACTAGCCGTTGATCCCGGTTGAATTCTTAATTGATTCCCCATGTGGGCAGTTGAATTGATTCTTGTTCTTGTTCTAAATTGTTGTAAACAAATTCACGATTTACATCGTCACTGAAGCATTTGTTGCGCAGTGACGATTAAAATCGAGAATATATTGAGATCTTCTTATTTAGTCAACTCATTATTGTCAGGCCGGTTTTGGCAGCTAGGTATATTAATGCTTAGCCGACAAGGGTGAGATTATGAATAATTATGAACTTCTTGAACATTTGTTTAATCGACAATACTTCCATTGATGTTGAGTTTCGTATATCAGATTCACTTAAATTCAATCCTATCCTTTTAGAAATATCCTTATTTTACAGAGGATACTTGATCCAACTCTATACTTGAAAATTTTGAGACTCTTGAATTCTTTTCATTTTCCCTGAATATTTAATCTTCTTTATCCGAACTGGGATGGACAACCTATTTATATAGGGGATTTAGGGACATTTTATCTTTGTGATAGAAGTCCGGTGGGATGCCACTGATTGTGTTTGTCATGAAAGTACTAAAGGCTGGCCATCTTTTTGTACTAGGGCGGTTGACCTAAGTGACAAATACAACCTGATAATAGTTCAAAGATCATATTGATCTCTCAGTTAAATCTTTTTTCCAAAAAGTTTTAACAAACAAAATCCAGTGTACATTCATATTGATACCTATTCATTCTATTGATTTACTTGTCAGAAAAACCTTGATGATTTTCGATTACCAGTAATGAAGAGCCGCGAAGATAGATGCGACGACATTCTTAGTGGTTAAATCTGCGATTACGTGACGAAGAATTAATTAAGCAAGATTGGGAATTTGATGTTAAAACAAAGATTCAGTATCAAATTGGATTAATTATTGGATTGAGAACACATGTACAAGATTCGAGATTAATGAAAATGGAGTCAAGAAAGGAGCATGTATCAAGGGCACAAGATTAAAAATTTTGGTAAAGATTGAAAAGAGGATGATGATGAAAGATTGTTTTGGACACCTATTTAATTTTGAGGATGGTAAATGGATTATTATAAGATTTTGAATGTTTGAGGATAAGATTTTAGAACCATAGAAGGATAATTTGAATAAAGCAGAATGAAACGGGACAGATGTGTTCGTGAGAAGTATCAGAAAGAAATGAAATTTGAATAAGAAGGTAAGACAGAAAACTAGGAAAGTTTTAGAAGCATTTTAACGGAAGACATGTGATTCAGTTAAAGAAAGAATGTGGAAGAAAAATACATTCACTTCCTAAAAAAATGAGAGTCTTAGAAAGAGAAGCTCTTCCTTCTCTCTAGGAACCCTAGATAGCCACCAATAATTATTTGCTAGATCTGCATTCTTACACACATTCTCCATCAATTAAGACTATATTCCCTTCATTAATTCACATCCCTCTCTTCCCTTTCACCTAAACACAATATTTCTTATATTTATATTTTTATATTCTCGTGGTTCCTGTTCTAGTTCTGATGGTTAGTCCAGCTTCTTACTGTGATTCAGAGTCCGGATTGCCGGGATACATGCAAGATATGAGTGATGATAGTTTCAATGAGATGCTAGCTTGTAGGGATGAGGAAGACTTTCCGAATTTGAAAAGTGTGGAAGGTCAGATGGCTAATAGATCTGAGGATGTGCCAGCTGTTCTAAAGGGGGAAACCTCAGATGAGGAGGAGATCTATCATGAAGATGTGAGGGATGCGTTGGAAAGAGATAACATTAGTAGAGTTGCAACTGCTGTTGCAGCTACAAACAAGCATGAACGTGAAGAGGCGATTAGATTGAGGAAGAAACTATTGGAAGTTGAAAGTTTTCTTAAGTCCAAGGTCTTTAGCTGAGATGGAAAAGGAGAATTTATCAGCCCAGGCAGAGTTTAATGTGGGGATGTCTACCCCTTTTAGTATCATTACAGGAAGGGACGAATTTGGATTGCCTATCCTATCGAGGGAGAATGAAAGAGGAATTCAGAAGGATGACCAACATTTGGCTCAGCCTACCCCGGTTCGGAGTAGCTTGGAAAACATGACAAAGGGAGAATCTTCTGGGGTTGTTAAGGAGGTTCTGCAGAAGAAGGAGGCGAATGTAGGAGAGAAGAAATCTTGGTCTTCAGTCCTGAAAGCTACCCCTGGGCCTCAGAAAGGAATTAGCATTGATTATGTTCCCCCCCAGAAGGATCCAACGTAGTTGACCCTCCTAGTGAGGTGTTGCAAAAGGGGGCTGAAAAATTCAAGTACTGTGTTGTGGGCAAATTCACAAAGGCTTCGTTACCATTTAGACGAGTTAAGGAAATTGCTAACTTGATATGAAAGAAGGGGCTAATATCGGTCTCACAGCGTAATGAATCCACTTACGATTTAAAATTTGCCTCGTCTAATGACAAGAATGTTGCACTGGCTAAGGGTACTTGGTACTTTGACCAGAGACCCCTTGTGGTCACAGATTGGGGCTGCTCTAGCGCATCCTCCACTATCACGTCTATGCCGATTTGGGTCAAATTCAGTAACATGCCTGATTGCTACTGGACTCAGGAGGGGCTGAGTAGATTGGGTAGTGCCATTGGAGTTCCCTTGGGTGCTGATATTCTAACCTCGCAGCTGGAAATCCTCCCTTTTGCTAAAATGTGTGTGCAATACAAGGTGGGTGACCCACTCCCCACCTCTTTGCCTGTGGTGGATTATGATAGATCTATTGTGGAAGTCAAGGTCTCCTATCTCAACAAACCACTTATGTGCTCTCACTGTAAGTCTCTTGGCCACGTTATCAATGTTTGTCCGGTAGCTCCTAGAGATTGGGCAGGGAAATCAACTAAGGAGGCTGGTAGCTCTGTGGGGCGTTCAGAGGTTCCCCCAGCTACTGTAAAGGTTCCTGCAGCTAATGATAAGGGGAAAGGAGTAGCTGTGGAGGAAGGAGATGTAAGGAAGAATGGCGAGAACTTACCCAAATGCTCGGAGGTCCAAAGGGGGAGTGGTGAGTTGGAGAAGGAAGGTAATGAGGTGGAGGAGTTTGTGACCCAAGTTGGGAAGCAAGGCCAGGAGGTTCAAAGTGGGGATTCAAAGCAGAGAGATGAAGAGGGCTGGACGGAAGTTTCAAATAAACGCAAGCCGGTGGTCTCGCCAGGTATCTCTACTAGCTCTCCATCACCCCAGGGCTTTAAAAATGTGGTGGTAGATAATGTAGCACGTAAGCAAGGAAGTAAGAAAGCGAAATCAAAAGGCATTAAACGTGTGAAGTGGGGCTCTGGGGGCCCTCCTTTAAAGTCATAATTTTACTTTCTATGACTATTTTTTGTTCTTACAACGTTCATGGGCTCAACAATAAGGTTGACTTTGTCAAGGATTTCATTTCTGCTAATAAAATATCCTTGATTAGTATTTTGGAAACTCATGTGCAAAAGGACGTTGCTAAGATTATCTCTAAGGAGATTAACCCGCGATTCCAATGGTTGTTCAATTATGAGCACCATGCGGGTGGCCGTATTTGGCTTGGGTGGAACCCTGATTTTTGGAAGGTTACGGTGCTAGCCTCTAGTGCCCAGCATATCACTTGCACAGTTCTATTGCTGCAGCACAACATTAGCTTTGTTATCTCTTTTGTTTATGGCTCGAATGATGACATTGAGAGGAGAATTCTTTGGTCCGATTTGTCTCATGCCTCGAGGACTTTGACAAATGATGCATGGGTAATTTCTGGGGATCTTAATACCTGTCTTCGAACAGAGGAGAAACATGGAGGTAACACTCAATGGACCATGGATATGACTGACTTTAAGGATTTTGTGCGTGCTTTGGGCATCACGGACCTCCGAAGTACTGAAAATGTGCTTACCTGGTGGGACTGCAACATCCACAATCCGAAATATAGGAAGTTGGATAGAGTTCTGGTAAATGCTGCTTGGCATAATGTGTTTCCCTCCTCCTACACAGACTTCTTACCTAGAGGGCTTTCAGACCATTCCCTGCTCTGACTACCCTAGGTTTGGAGCGTCCCGTGGTCAAGAAACCTTTTCAGTTTTTCAACTATTTGATTGATGATCAGAGGTTCATTCCTTCGGTCCAGCAGGCATGAGAGGACCAGGTATCCGGTGATCCCTGGTTTATTCTAACCTCAAAGTTAAAGAGAGTAAAGCTGGCAATTAAAGGGCTAAACACCTCGGTGGGCAATCTTCATCAGGTGGTGAATGACACTAGACAGGATCTGTTAAGATTTCAAAAGGGGCTTCCTCTTCTGCTGTCCTTGGCTCAGTTTGAGGAAGAAAAGAGACTGATTGATGCCTTCACCAAAGCTCTACATATGGAGGAATGTTTCCTCAAGCAAAAGTCGAGAGTTAACTGGCTTAAGAATGGGGATAACAATAACAAATTCTTTTTCAATGCCTGTAGAGGAAGGTGGAATGTGAATAAGGTGGTGTCTCTTAGTGACTCGAATGGTGACCCTGTAACATCTCATGAGGGGATGGCCTCTATAGCGGTGGACTACTACAAAAACTTGCTTGGCCAACAAAGCGTGGTTCACCAACTCCCTGCGGGTTTGCATATTCCTAAGCTGAATGAAAATCAGGCGCCTAATTGATCAGCCGTTCACGGAGGCTGATGTGTTTACCACTTTAAAAAAGATGGGCAAGAACAAAAGTCCTGGTCCTGATGGTTTTTCGGTGGAGTTCTATTTGGCCACCTGGCACATTGTGGGCCCTGATGTCACAAGAGGTATTCTGTATTTATTTGATTCCCTTGTTCTGCCTAAGATTATTAATGCTGCATCAATTTGCCTGGTACCAAAGCACCAAAACCCATCCCAGATGCAACACTTCCGCCCCATCTCTTGTTGCAATGTGCTTTATAAGTGTATCTCTAAGATGATTACTGCTAGGCTCAAGGGGGTTATGCCCAGTTTGATTTCTCCAAACCAGTCTGCTTTTGTGGCCAAAAGGTCCATTGGTGATAACATTTTTCTGGCCCAAGCTCTTTGCAAAGGTTACAACCGGAATTCTGGCCAGGCTCGATGTGCAATCAAACTTGACATCCACAAGGCCTTTGACTCTTTGAATTGGAGTTTTATATTCCAAGTTCTTCACAAAATGGGATTCCCTCCAAGATTTATTGATTGGGTTAAGGTGTGTATCACCTCCACGATGTTCTCTGTAAAGCTAAATGGTAGTTTGGAGGGTTTTTTCAAGGGCAAATCGGGCTTGAGACAGGGAGACCCCATCTCCCCTTATCTTTTTGTGATGGCCATGGAAGTCTTTACAGCATGTCTAAACAAATCTATTGATGGTTCTGATTTTAAATTCCATTGGCGAACAAAGCAAGTCAACCTGCACCACATTATCTTTGCTGATGACGTTTTCCTATTCAGTCATGGTGATGAAACTTCTGTTGCTACTCTTATGGAGGGGGTTTCTATGTTCTCTAACTGTTCTAACCTGGTTCCTAGTATTGATAAGTCAGTGTGTTTTTTTGCGAATGTCAGAGAGAATGTGGTGGAGAATATCCTTCGGGCTACTGGCTTTCAAAGAGGCTCCCTTCCTATCACGTATCTAGGGTTGCCTCTCATTACTGGTAAACTAAATAGCAGGGACTGCTCCTCCCTGGTGGCCAAGCTTTGCAAGAGGGTGGAATCGTGGATGGTGAGATTTCTCAATTTTGCTGGCCGCTTGATGCTGATTAAAGCGATCATGGCTAGTATTGTTGGCTACTGGAGCATGTATATCTTTCTTCCCAAGGCTATTTTAAAGAAGATCAACAGTTTGTTTTTTTAATTCCTTTGGGGAGGATTCTATAAGGAATCGGGTAGGTGTCACTACAAAGTAGGCTGGGAAGATTGTTGTAAGCCTAAAAGTGAGGGGGGGTTGGGGATTAAAAACCTCTTCGAATGGAACCAGGCAGCTGTGTTACATCAGCTCTGGCACCTGCTCCAACCCTCGACTGACTCTTTTTGGATTTCTTGGTTTCATAAGGTGCTGATTCGTAATAATGGTTTCTGGACTGCAAAGATGCCGTACAGGTGTAGTTGGATTGCAAGGAAAATTTTTAATGCTAGGCCCCAGGCGATGAACTTTCTTAGTTTTGAAGTTGGAGTGAACTCTAATTTTCTTTTCTGGCATGATCCGTGGGCAAACAAAAAGCCCCTGGCTCTTGTCTCTACTTCTGTGATCTCTACGACTGAATCATCTAGTATGGTTAGTATCGGGACGTATCTTAGCAATGGGGTGTGGCATCTCCCTCAATCAAATCACATGGATGTCATTGAAGTCAGAAATAGGGCTAGTATGGTACAACTACATGACAGGGATTGCATCACTTGGGATGGACTCCAGCCAAAGCTTGTCAAACTGGCATCTATTTGGGCCTCTATTTGTGACATGGGTCAAACTGCTGCTTGGAGCAACCTAGTGTGGAATTCTCTCAACATTCCAAAGTGCTCCTTTGTCACTTGGCTTGCAGTTAGAGATAGGCTGCTCACTAAGGAGCGTATGGTCCTTTTTGGCATGAATGTTGATCCTGTGTGCACTCTTTGTGGAACAGAGGTTGAGTCAATTAGTCACCTGCTCACTACTTGTCCTTTTTCCTCCCTAGTAATGAGAGTCATTCCCTTTCCTCTCCATGCGGATTGGGCTTGCTGGCAGCGGGGTGATTTCTTTAGATGTCCTCTTAATGCAAAGCTTAAGGCCATTGCGGGTACTTACCTGACGACATGTGTTTACAGTTTGTGGAAGGAGAGAAATTTCAGAAACCATAATGCTGGCCCAGGACATCCCTCTACCGTGCTCATTTCGAATGTAAAAACCATTTTGAAGGAAAAACTTTTTACTTGTTCTTCCTTTAAAAAATGGGCCCGAGAAGACTCAACCCTTGTTCTTATGCTGTTCTAGTTCATTTGCTGTAGTTGTTGTTGTGGCTTGGCATAGCTGTTAATGATTAGTTCGTGTTATGTTTGTTGACTGCTAGTTTATCTAGCATTATTGATGTATTTTCTTTGTTGTTCCGTTAGGTAGATGTGTTACTAATCGCGGGGTATGCCCCTAGAGATGTAATCATTTTCCTATGGTATAAATTTTAATTAGCAAAAAAAAAAAAGAATGTGGAATTTCGAAGATTTGGAGTTAGAAAAGTGAGGGCACGGTAGTTGCCTATAAGATGGGAATTAGCAGAGATTAACGAGACCCCATGGACAGAAGATGAGATTTTGAGAGAGAAGCATATGGAGATTTTGGTGAGATAAATGCAGAGAGTTGTGGCTGTAATTAGAAAGAATAGTGTGGTAACAAGTGACAGAGTCAGAAGATAAAGTTATGTGCCATAATCTTGGAAAGATAAGACTTTTTGCCAGAGATTGTATCATATCAATCTCAGTGGAACTTATGATGAGAGTAACAAGATTGTTTTCTATAATTATTAGAAATTCAACATGATTATGAATGAAGTTAGCAAGAAGTTGATTGTGCTGACAGTAAAATGAGTTAAGTGTGATTCAGGATTGGATTGATTTCCTAACAACGAAGTACGAGCAAATTGTGAGGATAAGAAAGTGAGACTTTGATTTTCAAGAGATGTAAAAGTTGTGTTTTGAGGCCGGAAGTAGACATAGAAGTCTTAACGATCAGGCAGACCAGGAAATGATCATACCAAGATTATGAAGTTGTTTTGCACAAAAGGGAGATATAAGAAGGAAACAGTTAAATCGAAGTCGATTTCATTGATTAAGATTTTCGAAGGTATATTTTGATGGATTACCATGATTGTCACCAGGTAAAAATGTAGAGTTGTTTGTTATTTATTTTTCCTAAAATATAATTAGTTTCAAGAAGTCAATATTGAATGACATCAATGGAAATGTCGGAGCTAACAAATTGATTAAAGGATTTTCGCAAGAAAAGGAGTAGTGATACTCGGTGTATCTTGGAAGGATGCACCAGTACTGTTTATAAGAATGAAGAAAGTAATTTGATGTTATACATTGATTGTAAGATGGACTAAGTGGACCAGTAGTTATGAAAATTCTTTCGCCTAAGCTGTATGTTTTGCCTAAAGTTGATTTATGAGGGGACTAATACCATTTGAAGATAGGAACTTTAAAATATTCCTGAAGCAACATTGTGAGTCAATATGGACATGATGAGTTGTCAGTGATGATGTTTTGTTGAGCGAGTCTTGTTGAGTATTGAATACAGTAAAAAAATATAGAGGGGGGGGGGGTGAATGGATTCTTGAACTTTTCTTTGGCTCGAGTCTATGTAGCAGATAAGTGTATGTGTGTGCAAAGATGTAGGTGCGGATAAAGAACAATGCAAGACACAATATCACTTTAATCTAATGTATTATTAGATAAAGGTTGCTATAATCTGTGAATACAAATGATAGTATTCTCAGCTTCATTTTTCTCAGAGAGATATATCTTACAACGTATGAAAAACTTGACTCCCAAAGTTAATTACTAAGGAAGTGAGGCTGTATCCTTATAGAACATGGATACAACCTACTTACTACAAATAAGGTAGCTAAACAAATTACTTTCTAGTATGTCTATCCTTTTTGAGTAAGTGTCCAAACGGTTACAGATTTGACTTTGCAAAGCCAGTTCAGATCCACTTCTTTAGCCCTTTGTCTCTTCTATATCTCTCCAAGCTTCCTTGTAGGCTTTCCAGAGCACGTTACAGATTGTGGTCCATAAAGTGCATTGGCTTGTTGCAGGTTTCAGACTTGTACAATTTTGTCTCCAGGAATGCATTCGAGAAGTGGCGCTAAGTAAGTGATTCGAGAACTAGAATTGACTTGATCGATAACTCTGAGTTCTCGAACACTGTTATATTGACATATCGAATCACTTCTCGAATAGCTCTTTTCTCTGGGAATCCTTGAGTTATCGAATAGAGCATTGTGACTTGTCGAATCCCTGAGATCTCGAATAGCTTTCTGAGTCCTTGAGATATCGAATGGAACTTTGACTTGTTGACTCTTTGAGAACTCGAATACCACTTTGACTTGTTGACTTCTTGAGTTCTCGAATAGAGTAGTAGACATATCGAATCTCTGAGATATCGAATGAGATATCGAACAGTGTATTCAGAGATATCGAATAGTGTCTTGAGATATCGAATCCCTGACTTCTCGAAAGCTGGACTTCTTGAATAGACAAATATACTTCTCGAATTGGTACTTAGGCAAATTCTTCATTTCTACAAATCCCAACTGTGATTATTTGACAGTCTTTATCTTCTTGCTTGAGGCATGAACCTTGGAACTTCTTTCAAGCATTATTCTTGACTATATAAGTACAGTTACACAACTAGGATTTGGTGCCTATTACAAGTACAGAACAAATAGAAACTCTACAACTAGAGGTTCCCTCAGTTAAGAGGTCATGTAAGTAATGCAAAGCATTACAAATAATTAGGCTTGTTATTAGATGTATACAGGCATGCCTCTATGACTAACAATCTCCCCCAAATTGTGAGTGAGACCCTTAGTCACAATTTCATGTCTGATAACAAGCCTAACATACATAAAGATAACACTAGGTATGTAGATTGATTGAAGAAAATACATAGAAGTATTCTTACAAGTTATGAGGAATTACTAGCCATATCCTTTTGGATTCATCTCTTGAGCTTTGGCTTGCAGATTCTCATTTTTCATCTTTTCTTCAGCTTCTTTAGCTTTCTTCTTTGCATTTTCTTCCATGGCAAGAATAATGTCTTCCATTGCAGTGAGTTCTTCAATTAGAGGGGAACCTGATAAATCCTTAAGTACTTCATTCAGCTGTTTCTCAGAATAGGAACTGATGTAGTCCATTCTAATCTTTACATTTCTACCATATTTCTTGTACTCAATGATGTAATGATTAAACTTTACTCTACACAGACCCCTAGCCCTTAGTTCATCAGCCTTGGCTTCCATTGCAGCAAACTCCTCCTCCCTTTTCTTTAATAGCTCTTCACTGTTCTTTTTCATTTCTGCCTGGTGATCTCTCTTCATTTTGACAAAGTCAATTAACTCCAGCTTCCACACCCTTTCCACCCTGTCTTCAGAATCCAACATTGCAATTATCCATTCTATATCATATAGCCTGCCCCAGTGCTGACATGTCCCTTGTCTGAATTTCTTCTGCCTTCCATCAGTATATTTAATTTCAAGAAAATCACCAACAATGGCAACATGATAGATTCTTTGAGCCCATAGGAACTGCAGTTGGTCTTCATCATAGTTTTCATCCAGAGGTGGTAGGTTTAATCCTGGAATAATTGTCAGTGCCTTTGACTTGGATAACTTCACCTTTCTTGCAGCATGCTTAAATTTAATCCTCTTTACATGGTTTCTTGGCTGAAATCTTTGACCTTTGTTGGTAGACCATAGTAGTATTCCATTAGCAGTTTGCTTTCTAAAACATACACATGGTTTCTTGGCTTGAATCTTCTTCTCTTCTTGAGGTGGCAAAACAGTTGCAGAAGCCATTGAATCAGATTTTTGTAGGTCATTACTATCAGTATTCACCCTAGACTCAGAGTCTTGTGTTGTGGTGAGGTTACTGCTAGCACTGCCTAAGGCTTACTGTTTTCCAATCTTCCTCTCATAGACTTTGCCTTGGTCATCATCATTTTTCTTGTCATCCTTCTTCTTCTTTTCAACTTTATCACCCTTATCACTCCTGTGATGTCTTCTCCTTCCATCACTTTTATCTTTATCCTTGTCTTGATCACCATCCTTGCTTGGGTTGAACTTAGCAGACTCAGGTACAATACCAGTTGTAATGTATGATCTGAGATAAGATATGGCTTCCAATTCTTCTACTGTTCTTACACCTTTCTTCTTGTTCAGCTTCTCAATGATGGCAATAATGAGAGGTTTGTTTTGAGGGATTAGATGCTTAGGAATGATCAGCTGCTTGATATCATCAATTCTGGTTGCAGCTTGATAGATGATGGTTCTAGGATTTGTGAATAATTCAGGTAGCCTTGAAGGTTGATCATTCCTCAAGTCATCAAAGAGACTCTTGTTATTTTCATTCCCTTTTTCAATCAGTCCAAGGAGCACATCCACTTCTGAGTGCTTTAGGCTTTGTAGAGTGTTGAAAGTCAAATGCCATATTTTTGACTTGGATACCATCATTATCTCCTTGAACCATAAGTTGTTGAATTTCCTAGGAATAACAGTGAGGTAGTCAATCTGCTCCTTCAACTCTCTCAGATAGAACTGAGTATCACCAACCTGTTCCCTTGTGGCTTTCAGAAACTCCAAGAAGGCTTTATCATGATAGACATTTGAATTAGCAACTTCTTCTAGCTTGGCCTCAGTAATGACATCAACTTCTACAGGCTTGGCACTTTCAGATTTGGATGATGGAGATTCATCAACTGGCATGCTCCCTGCAACCACTGTGGTTGTGATAGATTGTTTCTGACCACTTGGAGTAATGACATGCACAGTTGGTAGAGTGACAACTGGCAGTGAGGTAGGAGGCTCATCAACTTTGGATTTTCCTTTACCTGGAACATTGGTTATAGATTTTGAAGCCCTTTGGTGACCACCCTCCTTTATCTGTATGCCTATCTCCTTAGGTTTCTCCCCCGTTTGGATTTGAATTCCTTATCCTTTTCTCCCCCTTAGGCTTGTTGTCAGGCACAGAGGCTTTAGAAGTCACCTTCGGGTTTGAAAACTCTTCAGGTAGAGGGAGACCCATGTGCTTCATCATGGCAGCCAACATAGATTGCTGATGCAGAAGGACATTAGCTGTGGTGGTTGCTTGAGTGTCCAACTGATCATTGAGAAGTGCAACCTTGTCTGTAAGATGAGCATTGGACTTAGTGAGAGTAGCCACCTCCTTTTCAAGTGCATCTACCTTGCTGAACAATTCAGTAGATTTGAAGCCAGACAGGGATTGTTCTTTAAGTCTCTGCACTTCAAACCTAGTCATGTCATGCACTAGAACTTCAGTTACCAGCCTGTCTCCATATAAATTCTTGAACATTGTCTTCAGCATGGCATTGGAGTCTGTGGTTTGATCAGATAGAGATTGGAATTTATGCCCCAGACTTGTGACAGTATCTTTTAGTAGTGCTAGCCCATTATCCATCTTGGTGCAGGTGGTGTTACAGTGTTTGAGGTCCTTAAACACACTGTCCAGCTGAGGGAATTTGGCATCAAAGGTCCTCTTGATTTCTTCCACTTTAGTGGCTGTCTTATCACACACTCTGCTGACCTCAATTTTGACTCCTTTTCCAAGATAGTGGGTAGCCTTGAGGAATCCCTTATGTGAATCATTCATAGCCTCATACACTTCACTAGGGGTCAGAGATTTGGCATTGGAGCCTAGTGAAGTGATGTATTCCTCCCTGAGATATTGAAGTGCTTCATCAAGAGTAATATCATATTTTCTTTGCATCCAGGCATCTACATTGCCATCTCTCTCAGCATCATCAACTATCTTTGTCTTTTGCATCTCCACATCATCCCTATGGCATAACAGAATGGCTTCATAGTCTGGATTAGGGATGTTGGAGGTGACCAAGTTCTGAGCAATCTTGACAAACTCAGGAATCTGATCCACAACTAAGCTTTGAAGTACTTCAACCGTCAATTGTGGTGGAACAGACCCTGATCCTGAAGCACTGTCATGTTGCACAGGCTTCAGCCATTGTGATAGAAAGTCAGAGCTAGAGCTAGGCAAGCTAGACTCCTCAGTTACAGATGCAACTTCTGTAACCGGATGGAAGGACTCTACTACTGGTGTCTCCACAGAAGTGGGATGAGTTACACCAGCAGTTGACACAGGCACAGAGTCTCTAGTGAAAACTAGTGGAACCTCTGTGTTTGTGATGGTGTCATTAGGAGATGCCCCAACATGCATTCCCTCACCATCTAAATGTGGGTTCTGGGTGGTGAGCAAGGTGTCATGCACCAAGTCACTTGAATCCATTGGCTCATCAAAAGAAAAGAATTCTTGATGATCAATGCCTTGCTCCTCAATTGCTTGAGTTGTATGCTACAAAGAAATTTGAGTAGTAGATTCTGGAAGAGGAGTGTCTTGTAGATTAAAGTTTGGCAACTTCCCCTGAGAAATAGAGGGAGTTTCAATTGTGAAGTGCTCTCCACTCAGTGTTGTGCCAGCTTTATCACTCCCATGTGCTGACTCTGTACAAATAGGTGCATTGGGGAGGATGCTTGATTCTATAGATGCACCCTGTTGAGAGGATACATCTAGCGAACTGTGTGCCCCTGATTTTACAACTTCAGCCATTTGTGTGACTGAAGAGGTGGTCTTAGATTTCTTCCTCTTTGGCCTCTGTAAGGGTGACTCAGGTTCCTCACTACCTACACCTAATTCCACAGCTAATGCTGCTTCAGATAATATGTTCAAGGGTGCAGACATTATCTCCTTTCTCTTCTTTTTGCTAACATCACCCTTTTGAGAGGATGATGCAGTTGGCTCGCTGTATGGTAGAGTGTTTGGTTGGGAGGGTTGGTTAGCAAGTCTTGGGTTAGCATCTTGTACTACTTGCTTAGGCTGTGCTAACTGTGACTTTGAGGCAAATGTTGGCATGTTGTGGGGATAAGTCCTAAACAAACCCTCCATATGGGGAGTTATGTTAAGTCTTACATCCACATCATTCCTAGTCTCCAAATTACCAAAAATAAGTTTGGTCATGGACCTAGGGTAGCCTATTCTACTTTTATCTACACCAGGCAATTCAATCAATTTAGCATTTTTAAAGTTAAGTACAGATTGAATGAAGCGAGGGAAGAAAATTTCAGTACCTCTCTTGGTTGTGTTCTTGCCAAGTCTCCCATATAACTCCTATAGAATTATCTAACCAACATCTATCTTTCTCCCATAAGCCAAGGCATAGACTATTTGCTGTGCAGGCGCACTAATTTGATCGAAGCTTGACTTCCTGGCTGTGAAGACTTGAAGAATGGTGGCAAACACATAGCTCCACTCTTTCCGCAGATACTTCCTGTTCAACACCTTATATTAATAAAACTAATAAAACTAATGAGAGTCGTCTTTTGCTCTACCTTCTCTCTAACTTCTCTCTAACCTAACCTCTCTCTAAAACCCTAGATAGCCGCCTCAAAATCTAAACACTTTCTCATCAAATCTTTCCATATTGCCTTCACGAATTCATCTCTTCCCTTCTCTCTCGCCATATACTCTAAATTTCTTATATATTCTATTAATATGAATAGATCCAATTCTGTCGCGGATGGACCCAACCGTGAGTTGGGATCTTACAGGTGTCCAGCGGACCAAGATGGTGCCCCGCTTGAATTTGGAGTGTTCGATGGGTATGAAACCCCATTCTTAGTTGCTGGATCTGTCTTTAAAGAGCTGGTGGGTAGTTCGAACCCAAGGTTGGATGATGCAAGCCATCTTGAAACGGATCCGTTGCAGGATGACTGTTGGATGGGCGGATCGCCTCTTGACTCTGTCGACCAAAGGAGGATAGGTTCAGTGGAATCGTTAGCAAAGGAGTTCACTTTGGAGAACCCTGAAATGGTGGCACCTTTAAGGTGTTTGAGGCCTGGCCTAAGCCAGGGGTTAGCCACTACAGAGATGGCTATCGATGTGTCTCAGTGCAGCCTGGGGAAACAAGATGTTGGTTGCAACCC
Organism: Kitagawia praeruptora; assembly: GCA_037693485.1. Taxonomy (NCBI): domain Eukaryota; kingdom Viridiplantae; phylum Streptophyta; class Magnoliopsida; order Apiales; family Apiaceae; genus Kitagawia; species Kitagawia praeruptora. The sequence goes on from CM075354.1 coordinate 80,336,342, forward strand.
CTCTGATGGACTTGCTTCTTTGATTTGTAGCTCAGTCAGAGCTATTGAGCCAATTAATGCGATGGGTAGTTTTTTGGCTACCAAGGATGTTGTAGGTATTGATGGTATGTGTAGTGAAAGGGATGTTAACCCTTTGAAGGTCATGACTAAAAGGGATGTTTACCTTTTGGATTCAAGGCTTAAGCAGGAAGTAGTGGGGATTCCACCCCAGGGTAACCCCAAGAAGAACAATATTGTCAAGGAGGACTCCATTGTCATGGATGTGTCTGCAGTAGATGCGGAATCTAGGAAGAGGATCCAACCTCTAGCGAAAGGCATGGAATCTGGTAAGAATTCTGGCTCTGATAATGTTGCCTCTTCTGAGGATTGTCAAATGATGAGTGCAGACCCGACAAGGGTACTCACTAGAGTGAGATTGAATATAGCTTTAAAAGTTATCTTGGTTCTTAGGGAATGTATTGTGAGGAATGGGCATGAGGTTCCCAGCTTCTGGGGAAAGATAGCTATGAGAGCTTTGAACGCCTCAAATGAATTACAAGAACTACCTGTCATTAGAATGATGGAGGATCTTGCTAGAGCTTTGCACTGTATAAAACAATTGAGTGGTTTCATTCGGGATAGGAAAATTCCTCTGCCTGTTCTTTTAAGGGATGAGGGAGGTCTCCTACATGGCATGAGGGAGGCACTAAAGGATGCTGGGTTGTTGGACCAGTTCTATTTGAGTGGGAAAGGAGGAACGCTGGTGACTGTTAGTCAAGGGAAGGATGTGGATAGTTTGAAGATTTTCATTATTTCAGTTGATAATGGTTCTAGAAATGCAGGCAAGGAGGTTATCCAAGCATTGCCAGCCAATCTCAGGGACTTTCTTGATGAGTGCGGTCTTAGCCAAATGGGCACTATTGTAGTGATGGAAATTGATGCGGAGGTGGGATTGATATGCACATCTGGTACTGTAGGAGAGAATGACCAAGAAGAGGAGTTTGAGGAGGTGAGTGCACAAGGCCGCTCTGGTGGACCTATGGACTCTTTGACGGTGAAGTATGATTTGGTGCAGGTGATTGAAGTTTCGGGTGAGGGTACTGAGAAAGCCCTCGCTATGGGGGGTTTTATCCCTAACACGAGGGCTTCTATGCGTGGACATATGCATTACCTGGGAATGATGTTTGGTTTTGCTGATGGTTATGGTCTGATGATTGATGATGATGAGGAGGGAAGCGAAGATGAAATGGACATCTCTGTTTCAGATGCTAAGGTGCAACTGGCTGGAATTGCACATGTTCACACTGCTGAGAAAGTTCGTTGGTCCAAACCCAGGATCAAGCAGGGGAGAGCAACTCGAGGAGGGCACTCCAGCAAGACTTAAAATGGCTGCTTAATTTCTTGTTTTATTAATTCTGTTTTGTTGATTGGCAAGTGACTCTATGTTGTTTGGCTCTGTTTTAGCTTATTGTTGACTCTACGGGGTATGCCCCTGGTTGGACAAATTTTGTGGTTATTTGTTGTTTTCGCGGGGTATGCCCCTAGACGTGTTTATGCTGTTCCTTTTGGTATAAAATTTTAATTAGCAAAAAAAAAAAAAGATACTTCCTGTTCAACTTCCCAAGGTAGATCACATCTGAGTAGTTGATAAACTCAAAGAATTCTTCCAACACTGCATTTGTGACTAGTGGATCATATGCCTCTTGTTGTAATTCTAGTGCTTGATTCATGTCTGTTGTAGTGATAGTGATATCCTGGCCTTGAATCTTGCAATAGACTACATAGGAAGTTATGGCATTCTTAAGGGCAATTACTTCCACGGTGGTAGTTCTCCAAAACTGTTCTAGGAGGTCCAGATACAGAGTTGGGTTGGCTGATAATGCATTTTTGATGTGTGATTCTGACATCCAGCGAACAAAGCACTTGAAGCTTGCATTTGGTGCTTCCACATCGTTAGTTATCGCGATGAAATTGGTTTGAGTGGGTATGGTGAGTTGGGTGTTTGCCATTTGTATATAGAAGAAAGAAGAATGAAGATTGAAGAAGAAATTAAGCTTTTGCAGTTAGGGTTTTCAGAGGTTTGGGAGTTTAGATGCTTGAGAAGTCGAATGAAATGAGTCGAATAGATGTAGAATCGTATAAGTATGAAGTACTTGAATTGTCGATTAGATGTATGTTTTGTATCGACAAGTTAGTCATTCGAGAAGTAGAAAACAACTATTCGATAAGTCAAGAAAGGCTTATTCGATAACTCAAGTAGGTTGTAACTCACAGCTGGAAGTTATCTAACTTAGAAATAATTCTAAATTAGGTAAAATATGTTTTTATGAGTAATTCTGAATTTTGAATAAAAATCCAAAATCGATTGAAATTCAGCGAGAAATCAGCCTTTTCAAATGATTCGAGAACTCAAATAACAGTATTCGAGAACTCAGTTGTTCGAGAACTCAGATACCCTATTCGAGAAGTCAAGAGTACTACTATTCGATATCTCTAAGATACTCTATTCGAGAACTCGAGAGTGCTCTAATGAGACTAGTTAGAGATGTCGAATAGTGAATCATTCGAGAAGTCTGACTTATCGAAATCTACTCATAAAAATTAATTTTCACTATCTTTTAAAATTTACCAGCCATATTCATTCAAGAATATTCTAGCAAATTAAACAGTGATTTTCTCAAAATTTCAAAGAAATTTCAAGTTAACAAGAAAATATGATTTTCCAAATATGCAACAGATTTCAAACATTTATAAATCAGATTTCAGCCAACACTTACTCCAAAAATATTGAGAATTTAGATAAAGTAAGTGTTTACTGCTGCAACAATCTAGATGTTGTATTCACTTAGCCAGAATCTGAAGAATTCAGCATTCCAATCTCACTAACCAACCTTGTGAAGGTGGCTTCATCTAATGGCTTAGTGAATATATCAGCTAGTTGTTTATCTGTAGAGACATAATGCAACTCAATGGTTCCATTAGTTGCATGTTCTATAATGAAATGATATCTGATGTCAATGTGCTTTGTCCTAGAATGATTGACAGGATTAGCAACTATAGAGATTGCACTTGTGTTGTCACACATTATTGGAATTCTTTCCAACACAAGTCCATAATCTCTAAGTTGATTTCTAATCCAAAGCACTTGAGCACAGCAACTTCCAACAGCTATGTATTCAACCTCAGCTGTAGAAGTTGACACAGATTGTTGTTTCTTGCTATACCAAAAGACTAACCTCTGTCCAAGAAACTGGCAGCTACCTGAGGTGCTTTTCCTATCCACTCTGCATCCAGCATAATCAGCATCAGAATAACCAACCAGATTGAACCCTGTGTCCTTAGGATACCATAAACCCAAGTTTGGAGTGCCCTTCAGATATCTAAAGATCCTTTTTATAGCAACCAAATGTAATTCTTTTGGATTTGATTGAAACCTTCCACACAAGCATGTAGCAAACATGATGTCTAGCCTACTTGCAGTGAGGTAGAGTAGAGAACAACCATGCCTCTATAGACTGAGATATCTACTTTCTTGCCTTTAGCATCTTCATCCAATTTAGTGGCAGTGGCCATGGGTGTCTTTGCAGGTGAGCAATCTTCCAAGTCAAACTTCTTTAATAAGTCCTTGATGTACTTAGTCTGACTGATAAAGATACCATCCTTCCTTTGACTGACTTGCAACCCAAGAAAGAATGTCAACTCTCCCATCATACTCATCTCATATCTGCTCTGCATGAGTTTAGAGAATTTCTCACACAGCTTCTCATTTTTAGAACCAAAAATGATATCATCCACATAAATCTGAACTAGGATAATATCATCACCATGCTTCTTGTAAAACAGTGTCTTGTCTAATGTGCCTCTAGTGAATTGATTTTCAAGAAGAAATTGTGATAGAGTATCATACCATGCCCTTGGAGCCTGCTTAAGTCTTAAGCAATCTGTAGACAAATTCTGGGAAATGTGGATCCTCAAAGCCAGGTGGTTGTTGCACATAAACTTCTTCTTCCAACTCTCCATTCAGAAATGCACTCTTGACATCCATTTGATGAACTTTAAAGTTTGAGTGAGCAGTAAATGCCAAGAATATTCTGATGGCTTCCAATCTAGCAACAGCGGCAAATGTCTCATCATAATCAATGCCTTCCTATTGAGAGTATCCTTTTGCAACCAACCTTGCTTTGTTTCTTACTATTACACCATCTTCATCCATTTTATTCTTCAAAACCCATTTTGTTCCAACAATGGTTCTATTCTTTGGTGCATGCATAAGTTCCCATACTTTGTTTCTTTCAAATTGATTCAGCTCCTCTTGCATGGCAATAATTCAATCTGGATCCAACAGTGCATCATCAAGTCTTTTAGGCTCAACCTGAGATAGAAAACATCCATAGAGGCACTCATTCTGAGTTGCTCTCCTAGTCCTTACTCCTGCATTAGGATCTCCAATGATTTGCTCTGCAGTGTGTGATCTATCCCATTTCCTTGAATGCTCAGCCTGATTTCTCATTCTTGATGTTGCTTCATCATCCAAATCATGATCATTCTCATTTCCTCCCCCTGTGAGGTTGCCACTGCTCACAAGTGTGTCTGGGATGCTTGTTTCTCCACTATTGATTGGCGCAAATTCTTCTCTTGTATCATCATTCACTTGAGTCTGCTGAACTTGAGTTTCAACTTCAGTTCCAGTCTCTTCATCAGAATCATCTAGATTATCAGACTTCAATGGATCTTTATCTTCATCATTGGCTTCTTCTAGTCCAGGTAGTTTGGTGTCATCAAATGTCACATCTGTGCTTTCCATAATTTTCTTTTGACTGATGACATAAACTTTGTATGCAATTCTTTCCATAGAGTAGCCAAGAAAAATTCCTTGAAATGCCTTTGCATCAAACTTTCCAACATATTCAGAATTATCCTTTAATACAAAGCATTTGCTTCCAAAAGTATGAACATACTTTAGAGTAGGCTTCTTTCCAGTCATCAAATTGCAAGGTGTCTTTCCAGTGTTTTTGTTGATGAGGGTTCTGTTCTGGATATAGCATGCAGTGCTTACAGCCTTAGCCCAAAAACATGTAGGCATCTTTGCATCAAGTAACATTGTTCTAGCAGCCTCAATTAGAGTTCTATTCTTTCTCTCAACAACTCCATTTTGTTGTGGAGTCCTTGGAGCTGAGAATTCCTGAGAAATCCCATTCTCTTTGCAGAATGCTTCAAGTATGGCATTTCTGAACTCTGTTCCATTATCACTTCTCAGTGCAATCACACTTGCATTGTTGGCCTTTGTTTCCTTGTCAACTCTCTTTATGTGCTCAATGATTACTTGTGGAGCCTCATCTTTTGATTCCAGAAATTCCACCCATGTGTACCTTGTAAAGTCATCAACCATCACCAAGGCATACCTCTTTCTTCCTAGTGACATTATATTGACAGGCCCAAACAAATCCATATGAATGAGTTGTAGGGGCTTGGTTATTGATGTCACTGTCTTTGACTTGTGGCTTGATCTTTTCATTTTTCATTTTTGACAAGCCTCACACACTCCTTCTTGACAGAATTCAAGTGTGGGCATGCCTCTCACTAACTCTCTTTTGACTAGAGAATTAATGGCTTTGAAGTTCAGGTGTGATAATTTCTTGTGCCACGGCCAGCAATTTTCATTTGATGCTTTTGAGTAAAAGCAACACATTTTGTCCTTGTTTGCAGAATCCATATTAGCTACAAATAGGCTTCCTTTCCTTACTCCAGATAGAGCAAAATCACCAGTCTTCTTGTGGGTGATCAAACATTCATCTTTGTCAAAATCCACCTTGAATCCTCTATCAGTAAACTGACCAACACTTAGCAGATTATGCTTGAGTCCCTTGACTATTGCTACATCTTCAATGATGACATTACCAACTTTCAACTTGCCATATCCCAATGTGTTACCCATGTTGTCATCTCCAAAAGCAACCATTGGGCCAGCCTTTTCCTCACCAGTCATATGATTTGAGCATCCACTATCCAAAATCCACATGACTTTCTTTTCACTTTCTTTGCCCTGCAAACACAAAGGTATTACTTCTCCTTTGGTACCCAAACAAGATTGGGTCCATGTGACTTAGAAACAGTTTTACCATAAACAACATGCTTATCAACTTTCTTGGTGTTAGTCTTCTTGTCACTGTCAAAAGTCTTCGAACCTGAGGTTTCAGACTTAGGTGACAGAGGTACCTTCCTAACTTTAGGAGGACTTGAAGACTTTGACCTTGTGTAGTGTGTGTGAGAATTTTGACTGATACAACCATCAATGAATTGCCTTCTCAAATTGAAACAACTAGTCATAACATTCATATTGCATGGCATACAGTCAAATTTATCACAGAATGGTGCATCTCTATGTCTTAGAGGCACAGAACAATCATAGAAAGGTTTAGGCACACTACCAACAGGTTTCTTGCATACATGAGTTAAATGATTGGTACTGAAACAGTTCTGACAAGTTTTCCTAGGGGCATTAGGCATATAAGCATAGTTGTTATCTTTGTTAATCCCTAACTTGCCATTTCTGTTCTGTTTCTTCTTAGTCACTTTCTTCTCTGATTCACTCTTCCCAGCTGAAACAAACTTAACAAACTTCTTAGGTCTTGACCTATCACCTACTAGCTCTTTGGCTTTTGACTTGACACTCTCACTCTTGGAGGACGCTTGTTGTTCACTGGATTGTGCCTCATCCTCATCATTCAACATTTGTTTGATGAGTAAGGCATCCTCATCAATTTCAAATGTTGATTCCTTAAAATTGGATTTTCAGTCTTTTTCAAAATGTGAGGCACTTCCTCATGATCAACTGTGTCATCTTCAATGACAGCATAACCTTTTCTCTGTTTAAGAGTGTCATAATCAAGTCCAATAGCAGCCTTGGGTTTTGGTTGAATTTTCTCACAGTAGGATTGCACTAGACCAGATGATTTCTTAAAAGTTTTCAGTTTGAATTCATTTTCAGCTAATTCATCCCTAAGAGCCTTTTCCACCTGACTAGCACATAAAACCTTATTATGCAAATATTCAACTTCTCTCTTAAGGTTTTCTACTTGCATAGCAGTTAGCTCAAGTTTTTTTTTTTTTTTGCTAATTAAAATTTTATACCAAAAGGAACAACTTATACAAATCTAGGGGCATACCCCGCGAATCAACATCCAGACAATACAAAAGTCATAACAACCCTAAAGGGAATACATGAAGTAGCTAACAAGCTAGAATCAACCAAGAGACTATGCCATGAAAAAACCTATGCAGGGGCGACCTCCCCTATTCACCCTGACTCCGCTTTTATGCGTCCAGTGCAGGTCCCAACCACAAGCATCGCAACAGAATCCATTTATAAAATCTGGGGAATAGCAAGCAGACCCCTTCCCAAATGCCGGCATTTTTTTGTTAGAAGCCGCATGTAGCAAGGAACACTGGCAAAAACTCGAACATTGACCAGCAGTCATCTTCGTAAAACTATCCCACCGGATACCACCACACCTTGACAAATCAGAGCTGTCATCGTCAGTCACAACACCAATTTGAGAATATACCCCAATCTGCATAGTAGAGTCCAGCATAAAAAACCATGGAGTACAGGCTCCATTTCCAATCCACTTGTGCGTCTTCTCACTCCTTCGCAGTACAGCAGGCAAGAACTCCATTTTCTGCAGACATTCTCTTTGCATCACTGCATGACATCCAACCAGATGGCCATCCTTCCTTGTCACCGCACACATAATAATGCAATTGTGAAAAGCAAGACCTTTCACGTAAGCCTGGAGAACAAACGAAAAACCGACATAGACATCGAGTTTCCTGAGAGCCACTTCGCCAATCATCTGACGATATTTGACAAAATCAACATTATCAAAAGAGACGGAAACACCAATGTCCCTAGTACTGGTGTTAACATCTCTGAACTTCTTTAAACCTTGAACAGGTCCCATCTTACCACTCTTCCATAAAATATGTTGAGACAATCTGCCCCCCTCAATCCTGTTATCCTTAATACAAAGAATCACCATTTTTATCCATTGACAATCGTCAGACTTCATGCTCAACTTATTAGCAACGTGACTGTCTGATAAGTAACAATCAGCAAATAAGTGCTCACCCTCTAAGATCAACAGAGCAAGCACTTCAAACCATTTAAAAACCTCGTGAGAGATAGAACAAAGCATGTCCTTCACTCGGGTCTCCATCAACAGACATTGAATATGTTTATAACAATGACACAGAACCTGGGTCTTCAACAAGCTCCCGTCAAAAGAGTCACCCACAAGTTGATCACCCTGAGAGTCAAAACTCAGAGTCGGTCAGACAACACTTGTATTCATAGAACCACTGATACCTATCGTCCAGGTATCATTTACTCTATGAGGCATATAAAGCCATATACACATAAACATCATTAAAGAATACTTTGCACGCGCACTAAGCGTCCATTGGGCCTTGAGCAGCCATACCACAAGTCTAAGATTTAACCATCCAACATGACACCCATCAAAAACTAACATCATCATTAATTCGAAACTGCTACCAACTACCATTCTCATTAACTGAAGAACCAGGCGGCGTTGGAAGAAACAACCGCCGCCACGCAGCTCACCATTTTTAACAAAGCAAGATACCCCTTTTCCAACCGAAAAGAGGGAAACATCCTTACCCTTTAACAAGTGGACAAAGTAGGCAAACAAGGCCCAGTTATCATTCTTTGTTGCGGAATTCCTCTTCTCCTTAGGCGAAGCTGTAGAAACATTTCGCTTAGAAAGAATGACAAACACTTGGCAGTCATATCGCTTATCCCAACAAGTGAGAAACTTCAACCTCACATGGAGAAACCCTTGAGTCGCACAACAAGAGACCTCAACAAAGGACGATCTCTTGCTTATGACGATGTTATCCCGCAACAGCATAACTATAGCCGAGATCCACACAAACCAGGTGGCCTGCTCCCAAGGTGTCACTTTACGACAACCAACCAGAAGTCCATAATTCCTTATCACCCCAAGCATGCGGTCCCCATCAAGGTACTCACACATCAAAGCAGCCAAAAGGTTGACAAACCAGCCACAACAAACATACACCTCTGTTGAAACATTTTGCTTTGACAAAGTGTCAAACACTTGACAAACATCATAGCTTTTCCGAATTTTTCCACTTACAAATGTTGAAAAACTTTTCACTAAGAAAGTGAGGCAATCCAAAAGAAGCTCCAAATTCACTACGTAGTCATCAGACTTGCAACGAACAGCATCTGAATTCGTAAGAACACACAACTGGTAGGGGTAAAATTCCTTCAACAGAGAACCCTCTTGGTAACCCTTCGCAAGGACATAGGTTATAGCGCCATCGAGTATGTGGTAGATCCCATGAAAACACATCGGGTATATGACAGTACCCAAACGATTCTTCCAAGTCTCATGAGACAAAGGCGAAGAAACCACCAAGATGTCCTTCCTCCGAAAGACAAATAGGTTACTCTTGATAACCTCAACCATCGTGAATATATACTCCCCGACATCATACACCAGAGGAGTATAAACCTGATTAGAGAACCTAAATCTCAAGAATAGAGAGAACTCCTCAAAGGGTGACACACCCAAACCTCCGACCGCCGCCGGAAGGATTTCAGGAAAAAGCGTTAACAGAGCCCAATCTACATATATCTTATAAGAAAGGTGTGTATAGGTGAAAGGAAAGGAGGAGAAAGTGGATTCGTGAAAGTAGTATATAGATCTGGTGATTTTTGGGTGTAAGACAGAAGATTTTAGTGGCGGCAGCCTAGGGTTTCCTAGAGAGAAAACGACTCTCATTTGTTCTTGACTCACATTTTCTCACTGTTTTTATCTTTCCAGTTAGCTCAAGTTCCTCATTCTTTTTGGTTAAGATTTCATTTCTAGTAGACATTTTAGCAATTTCTTCATTAGCAGCAGTCATACTAGTATGAATATTAAACATCTCAACAGATAGTTATTCAATCATGGATTTATACTCAGAAACAGACATGTCTATAGTAGTGAGAGATGGTACTTGAGAATCTGATGGAGATGTGTCATCCTTGGAATTGGCCATCAAGGCATAGTTGCAAAATTCTTGTTCCCCTCCATTACTATCAGAATCATCCCAACACTTCCCTTCAGCAATGTAGGCCTTACCTTGTGTCTGCTTTTTCAGAAGGGCCTCATACTTAGCTTCGAGCTCAAGAAACTCTCTATACTTCTTTTTAGGCTTTTTGCATTCACTGGCAAAATGCCCTAGGTCATTGCATCTATAACACCTTACAGATGACCTATCCACATGGCTGGTTTTGAACTTATTCTTGTTTGGTTTCACAGGTGCCTTGCTCTTGTTGAATGAATCGTTTTGGGTTTTAGGTTTGAAGGGTTGGTTCCTCTTGAATCTGATGTTTGAAATTTTTTTGGCCATGAAAGCATATGAAGTGTTTTCTATCCCATCTAGTTCTTCAAGAGTATAGAACTCATCTTCCTCCTTCTCCTCAACAGGTTCACTTACCTCAGCTTCAGTTTTTTCATCATCTACTATCTCCTCTATCCTTAGCTGGCTTGTAGATGCTTCTAGGTCTTGAATAGATTTGTTGACAATCAAGGCACATGATGTGTTTATCAATCTGCATTGGTTGATTCGCAAAAAAAAAGCCACATATGAGAGTCGTCTTTTCTCTCTAACTTTCAACCCTAGCCGCCATTAAATTCAGCCTTTTCTAAGCATTTTCTCATCAGATCTATATATCTTTCCTTCCTAAATCCACTTTCCCTTCAAATCTCTCACCTATATCACCAAATTTCTTATATTCTATATTATTAATTATTAATGGGTTCGGGTTTTTTGTCAGATGGCGTTGTTGATGTGTCCTGGTGTTGTGTAATCCAATCTAATGGTGGGATTGGGTATTGTGGTCGGGGTCTCTTCCATGATGCTTCAATGTTCTGGCCAATGGCTACACCCCTTATGGCGACGGATGTGTCTCAAGTGGGTTTGATGGGCGAATTTCTGGTTAGGATGGATTCGTCCTACCACGATTTGATGAGTGTTCAATGGTCTTTAAGGAATGCAAGTCGCCGGTTGGTGATATGGGTGCTTTCGAGGGCTTGTGTGCTATTCCAAATGTTGCACATCAATTGTTTGATGAAAGGTCTCATTGGAGCTGGTGATTTGTTTGATGGGATGATAGAGCGACACTCTAGTTTTGTGCTGAGTTCGCACTTCGATTCTCATTCAAATCTCATGGAAATGAATCTGGTTCCGACAATCATGTTGATGGGCACTATAGCCCATATTTGCAGGGCGTACTTGTATGGCCACGATGTGCTGGCTGAAGTTATTTAGATTGAGTTTATTAATCTGAAGACTCTGTCTGCAAGATCTGTTGAGCGGCTTGCGAGAGTTGTTGGAACTGGGGCTTTCTGTGTCTTCATTAATCATGATGTGATTGATGTAAGGGTTAGAATGGGTGTTTTGTATGACTTGTCTATGGATGATGCGAGCATTTACATGTATTCAGGTGGGAGCTCTGTTGGAGATTTGATGAATGCCTATCTTTGTAGTCAGAAGCAGGCTGGGGATTATCTCCTTCTTCTAGGGATGTTGAGGCTTGGTCTCGACTCTGGTTTTAGATCTCTTGCTTATGAAGGCAGAGTTATTCAGAGATGTCGGGCTCTTGTGATTCAGTTAAAGCACACAGAGCTTGTACCGGTTTCAGTCGACATTGGAACTCGAGCCTCGGAGGAGGGTTCGTTAGAGATTTTGATGGACTTAGCAGTGTTATGCTATGGATGTATCAACCTTTTATGTGGAAACAAAGGAATCCTTGATGCTTTGTTTGTATTTGTAGCTATGCCTCAACAAGCGAGTACTTCTGAGATTGTTGTCTGTATATCAGGGCAGTTGTTCTGTTTTCATTCCAGTTCGCAAACAGGGGTGATTATTGAAAACATTTTAGAGATGGCATCTGATGGAGTTAAAAGCTCTCGTCTTTTGAAGGAAACCTTGAGTGTGACCTGTTATCACGACTGGAGACTCGTATTTGTTCTGTGCAGGATGTACTTGGCCATAACTCAAGGGGACTTTTCCTTGTATTGCGATTCTTCTGAGAAGCAGATTACTTTTGAATGTGAGGAGTACAGCATGTTTCAGGATGGGAATTTACTTTTGGATGAAACTAGATGTATTGTAGTAAATGGATTCTGGAAGATGCAAAGGGGTGATGCTGACTGTGGTGGCATGGTGTTTCTGCTGGTTATAGAGGTTATGCGACCGTCGGTTGGTGGTCATTTAGACTGGATGTCGCTTTTGGTGACTTGCAGTGCTCATTCCTGCGCTGTAGGTTCTTTGTGGATAGAGAAGCCGGTGGAGCAATTGCATTGTTGGGCCTTTTGGAATGAGAAGGGGGTATCGAACAGGGCGAATGTTGCAATTGCTATTCGCCAAGCTTGCATCTTTGTCCAGCTTGCAATCGGGAGTATGCCTGGAGAAGTTTGGTGCTGCATGTACCATGTTATTTCTGCGTCTTTTGTGAAGGTTGAGAAGCAGACTAATGATCTTGCTTTTGCATTTTATATCCTTGATGGCCATTCAATTAATCGCAGACTTGTTTACAAGTTACAAAAAAGGGAAATTAGTAAATCAGGTGGACCAGGAATCGCTGCTGGTAATAAGTTGCTAGCTCTTAAAACGGAGGCTGAAATGTTTAATATGCAGAAGAGGACTTTTTGGGTGCTGGTTGTAGTGGCCCAGCAATGTGAGTCTTGCAATTGTGTTGGTGATGACCAGTTTGTGGCTGGGGTTTCCAAGGGAAGGGATGGCATGGACAATGCTAGAGGTTTGGTATGTGGGGACGTTTTCTCAATGCTAACCGACAAGAAAGTGGGTCCACTAGGTGGAAAGTGCCATGGGGGTTTCTTGCTGCCTCTTATCTGCTTTGACTACTATCTTGGGCACATGGGATGTCCTGCTTTCCTTGTGACTATTCTGCTCACTCCTCTGGTGAGTATTGTAATTGTGGTGATTAATGTGCGGGTAATGTATGGATGGGCAGGAACAGGCGCTTGTGGAGGGACCACTTCTAGTGGTATTTTAGTCAGAATGTGTGCAACTTAGTTGTTTAGTTGTTTAGTTTGTTTACATTATCCGTTGATTGTTAGTTTATCTAGCATTATTGTTGTTTTTTCTTTGTTGTTCCGTTAGGTAGATGGTTTTCTAATCGCGGGGTATGCCCCTAGAAATGTAATCATTTTCCTATGGTATAAATTTTAATTAGCAAAAAAAAATAAAAAATCTTCCTTGGTTGGCTTGGATAGCCTTTTTCTGAAGCAACTCAAGCTCATGAGTCTTTAAGACTTCATAGAGCACATCATAAGTGATTTTGTTCAAATCTCTTTCCCTTGGAGAAATGATCCTTTGCTCTAGATGATTTGGTGAAGATAACAGAAACTTCATGTTTAACTCCTTGGTGCTGTAAACCTTGCCATTCATCTGCAACTTAGTGACTAGCTTGTGAAATCTCTCAAACATCTCAGTAATGCTTTCCTTGGGCTGTGCCATGAAAGCTTCATACTGTGTGACCAGTATCTATTTCTTGTTTTCCTTACCCTCATCAGTTCCTTCAGATAACACCTCAATGTGATCCCACATTTCTTTGGCAGATGTGCATGATGCAATGTTTGCAAACATTGACATATCCATGGAATCAATAATTAGCAACATGAGGAACTACAATCGGGGAGGACAATCTGGATGAGAGTCTAGAGAGAGAGTCTCCTCCTTCTCTCTTGTAACCTTTCAGCCGTCACTCTTTTTCCGCTAAATCTAAACAATTTCGTCATCAGTTCTATACATCCCCTTCCTAAACCCACATCCTCCTTCTTATCTCCCACTTATAACACCATATTTCTTACTTATTTATTAGTTCGATTATGAGTTCTAAGAGGGTTTCTTTTTCGGAGAACCTTGAATCGGTGATCCCTAACGTAGATCCTCGTCTTCGTGCGTGTTCTCATGTCACCCCCTCAGTGATAACTGATGTGGGGAAGGAAGGACTACCGGCGGCTGATATCTCCGATAGTGTGCATATAACCCAGGAGGGGTTAGAACTGGTAACAAGCCCGAAAAGGGTTTCATTTGTAGTTGATTTGGTACCATCTATACCATCTGTTGGCTCCCGTTCCAGGAAGTTAGAAGTTAAGAAAGATGGTAGCTCACCGAATTGGGCCTCTAATGGCAGGAAGTCTGAGGCGAGCCTAAAGAAAGTGTCTTTTGCGAAAGAGTTGGTGTCAGAGATACCGTTGGAGCAGGTTAATCCAGTAAGATCTGCTTGGAGACCTCAATCCAAAAGGAGGGTGGTTTTGGATGGGATTGATGACAACAAAGGGCGAAAGTTGGGTCCTGGATCTGGGGTTGCTTCGAGAACTAGAAGCTCCATTAACTTACTGGAATGCGAAGGTAAGTTTTTCTCTTCTCATAAGAAGATGAAGCCGGCTTTTTTCAATGATATCCAACCTATTTTGGTTGAGGAATCTTCGGATTCTATTGTTTCTAGTACAGATTTTGTAATGAATGAGGAGGATGTTAATTCCGCATTCTCACCCAAGTCTCCAATTGCTGATGTGAATCGAGTGGTTGTAAAAGAATCGCTTATTAACCCCAACGTAATGGTCAGTGAGGGGGCTTCCATTAATGACAACAGGGTCACTGAGTTAGCACAAGGGGAGGGCTCTAATCCAGTGGCGAGGGAAAAACCTGCGGTATCCAATGGTGAGACCTCTAAGTTATCTCCCTCGGAGGTCAAGGGGAAGAATGTGTGTATTGAATCAACAAGGAAAGAGGGGACTCCTTTTTGGGATGTCTCGATTAAAAGAATGCAGGAGCGTCTATCTATCGCTGTGAATGTAGTCATTATTTTTAGAGACTGCATTGTTCACAATGGGCATGAAGTGCCCCTGATTTGGGGAGATGTTGACTTAAGTGATTTGGATGTTATTAATGGTTTGAATTCAAGGCCAGACATCAAGCTTCTGAGAAACCTAGGTAGAGCACTGAACTGCATTAGGCAGCTTGGGAATTTCATTAGGAAGAATGGAATCCCTCTTCCGGTTATGTTAGGGGATGATGGCCAGGTCATTGAGGACATGGAAGAGGAGCTGGAGATTGCTGAGCTGTTAGACCACACCTTATACAACTCGGGGTTGAAGAGGAAGGCTCTGGTGGCAGCGAGACGTAACTTGGATAGGCTAAAGTTGTTCATTGCCTCTCTGGGTATGGAAATCCCATTGGTTAAAGGGTCCCGTGATAGGGAATTCAGTGCCTCTGCTCGTGGGTTACGAGATATTGAGGAAGTGGAGCTTCATGACTTAACCTGTCGAACTATTCAATTGAGGGATTACTTGATTGATTCGGGGATTGATCTACCATCGACTGAGCAGCAACATAGTCCTCACTCTGGAGGTAAGGATGATGAATCTTCTAAGGAATTAAGGGGAATGGCAAATAGTGCAAAGGAGCCAATTCAGGGTAACAGGCAGTACTTGGGACGTCTGTTTGATCTTGTGGGGGATGTGACTGTGCATGATGATACTGAGAAGGAGGCCAGAGGTTGCAGGATTAAGGCGAGGCATGGACGCCTCAGTAAAGCACCAGATTAAGATTAAGATTAAGTTTGTAATAGACTTGGTTCTATTTTGTTGATTGTCAAATGACTTAACGTTGTTTAGCTCTTTTTTCTGAATGTTGATTCCGCGGGGTATGCCCCCAGATTTGTGTAAAGCTGTTCCTTCGTGGTATAAATTTTTAATTAGCAAAAAAAAAAAAAAAAATTAGCAACATGAGGTGACTGTCAAGAGCAACCAACTCTTTTTCTGATTCTGTCCATTTAGATGGTTCCTTGGCCACATAAGATCTTGGAACAGTTATGGTTCCAACAGTCTTCTCAGGTATCTCTTGTTATGGAACAAAGGGACCATTCTTGAGAATCTCAGGATATAAAGGATGAGAGGCTTTGATGAACAACATCATTTTTATCTTCCAGAGGTTGTAATTTTTTTTGTCAAACTTAGGGACTTTCATCGTTCCTATAGTCTTTGGTGTATTCGAACTCATGATCGTTTTTCTATTTTTGAATAAACAGCCCGCTCTGATACCACTTGTTGAGTATTGAATACAGTAAAAGAATACAGAGGGGGGTGAATGGATTCTTGAACTTTTCTTTGGCTCGAGTCTATGTAGCAGATAAGTGTTTGTGTGTGCAAAGATGTAGGTGCGGATAAAGAACATTGCAAGACACAATATCACTTTAATCTAATGTATTATTAGATAAAGGTTGCTACAATCTGTGAATACAAATGATAGTATTCTCAGCTTCATTTTTCTCAGAGAGATATATCTTACAATGTATGAAAAACTAGACTCCCAAAGTTAATTACTAAGGAAGTGAGGCTGTATTGTAATAACCCTAACTTCAGTAATGCTACAGTGGTCACGTGAATAGTAAATTTTGAGGTCTTAGAGAAATGGTATATAGGTACTCTATAATGGAAACATAAAATGAATGAAATGAGAGTCGTCTAATTTCTCTCTACCTTCTCTCTACCTTCTCTCTTCTTTCTCTCTCTAAACTCAAATCACTTTCCTCATCAGATTAAATCAGCCATCCGAATCCCTCTCTTCCCCAATCCGCCTAACCCATCTAAAAATCTTCTCTTCTGTTTCATGTCCCGTAAGCGGGTTTCTTTCATGGATGCCCCCACAATGGCGGCTGATGTCACCGATAGTGTGAAACTAACTCAGACGGAGTTAGAACCGGCAATGACCCCGAAAAGGGTTTCTTTTGCAGTTGATTTGGTATCGATTATACCATCTGTTGGCCCCTGTCCCAGGAATGCTTTGGGATTGGAGGCTTCCGCAAGTTCGAGACTGGCTTTGCCCAGTGGTGCCATGAAGGGGAGCATAGGTGGGAACATATGCGTCGTCGAGAGACCTAGATCTGGGGCTGCTATGTACACTCGTAGTCTGGCCAAGCACCAAGCGTTTGATGGTAAGTTTTTCTCCCAAGAGGATAATGTTAGACCTAGCGATTTCGGTGTAGATTCTCTTCTTGAGTTATCTGATTCCTTGAATTCTAGATCTGTTAAGGACTGGGAACATTTGGGGGAGGGTTCCTCCGGTTACTCATTGAGCCCTAGTAGGAATCTGGATGGTAGCTCCATTACGGGGTTGGGGATGGGTTCTAACCAGGGTGAGGGTAAAGGCCTTCTGGTTGACTCTCGGTCTCATGAAAATGAAAGTAATAATGTTAATGATGTTGGAATGCTGAAAGGAAACAGCACCAAAGATTCTACTGAGGCCTCAGGAAAGGAGGAGGCTACTGAGGAACCAGGAAAGGAGGAGGCTCCGGGGAATCTTAGCCATGTTAACGATGTAGATTCTGACGATGAGGAAGTCATTTCAGGTATGGTGAAGTCGCTTGTCCAAAAAATTGTGACTAATGCATTCTGGGATAAGAATACTAAGAGAAATGAGCCTAATAATGACTCTGATCATGAGGATCTGATCATGGGCTTGAACCTGTTTGCTCCCAAAACTGTGGTTTCACCTAAACCTAGTGGTCATTTGCCTTCTGGTGTTATTAATGAAA
The DNA here is from genome assembly GCA_037693485.1 of Kitagawia praeruptora. NCBI lineage: Eukaryota > Viridiplantae > Streptophyta > Magnoliopsida > Apiales > Apiaceae > Kitagawia > Kitagawia praeruptora. Next base: position 80,353,983 of record CM075354.1, read on the forward strand.
TTAGCGACAGGAACTTCCTTGTCTCGAAGGGTCCTGTTGGTTCAGATGCTGCAAATTCCAAGGCTGGAGACTCGGATTGGGATAAGGTGGATGCTAACCAGTTTTTCTTTAAGGCTAGGAACTATTTGAGAGTTCTACAGATGTTTATTGAATTTATGGGGTATGAGGTTCCAGAGCTGAGCGCAAATAGGGAGCTCGTGGTTAATCTGTCGGGTAAATTTCTGGTTGATCTATCTGAGTTTCTCCCGGATGGGGACCTTTGTGAGCCTTTCAATAGTATTGTCCAGTTGCAAGACTTTACGATCAAAAATGGGATTGAGATTCCGGCAGATGGCATTCCTTTGGATGTGTTTTTTCTTGATAATGGGGAACCCAGGGAAAGACTGGAGACTGATTTGGAACATCGGGTGAAAGGTGATGACTTTACTGCTAAGCCTGACATAAACAGGTTAACATGGATGGATGACTTTGTATCCAATGACAACCCAATGGATGTGTGCTTATTTGATGGTTCTTCAGGGTTGGGTGTTTTAGGAAGAGGCCAGGGTGCTTCTGTGACAAAGGAGATTCTGTTAAAGGAAATTGAACATGAGGTTGATGAGGCTTTTGAATTTTTGAAGGGGAAGGACTTACATGATGGCATATCCGCTATGGTGATTGACAGCACTGGGTCTGGTGTTGGTGATGATGATAAGAGCATACTGAATACGGGAAGAAGTGGGGATGACATCCCATGGGAGGAATTCCCAAATGTTAGCATCCTCCCCTCTATTGATTCCATAGATACTGCTATGTTTAAAGATGCCACAGGCAGGGGGACTCACAACTCTCCTATTCATAAGCTGCTGGATAACTTAGGGGATATTTCTATGGAGTTTCGTGTGATGCAGAAAGGTACTGAGGCTGCGGGAGTGGGTTCTGCGGCAGATCCGATGGAAGTTGATGCTGCGGGTGTTAAGGACAAGATGTACAGAGACATGGTGGCCCCTGGTGTAGAGCAGGTGGAGGAGAACCTGAACGTTGATCATGCTACTGACCGGATGGAAAAGGAGCAGGCCACCTTTGATCATGACATGGGAATTCCTAGTAATGAGAAGGCCACGAAAGTTCGCTGGACCAAATCCAAGATCAAGCAATGGAGAGCAACCCGAGGTGGGCACTCCAGCAGGACTTAATCACGGCTGCTTAGTCCTTTGTTTTTTCTTTCTTTAGTTGATTGCCAATTATTGGCTCTGTTTTTAGTAGCTAGATGACTCTGTGGGGTATGCCCCAGATCGAACAAATTTCATTTGTAATGATTGTTTGTTGTTTTCGCGGGGTATGCCCCTAGACGTGTTTATGCTGTTCCTTTGGTATAAAATCTTAATTAGCAAAAAAAAAAAAAAACATAAAATGAATAAACAGAAACCATATTAGTGTTGTACAATGAAATTAAGTGACTCGAAATGACGTTAGATTTCAGAAATTCCTGAAACATGGATTTTGAGGATTTTGATTTCGAATAAGCTTCTATTGGACATTAAGGAGCATGGAAACATTATAAGAATTCTATATTGAGGGATTAGTGAATTTAGATTTGAGCCAGGGGATTATTAAGTTAAGAGAATACCAATGGAATTTGGATTGTTAAATGATTTCAAAATCACTGAGATAATGAGGTACAATCGAAACGAACCACAATTAGACGAGTATGGAGATTAAGCAGCCAAGATTAGTAATGTAACAAGGATAATTACCACATTAGCATTTACCAAGGTTAAGGATACTTACTAAGGTAATTAGGCAAGCTTCTAAAACACTCTTCTAAGTGACATCATCAATGACCTCACAATCCACTAACTTAAACCAAGTAGTAATCTAGAATACTTAGTTAATTATTAACCTAAATCATAGAAAATATCAAGGAAAAGTAGATGAGCCAAGATAAACACAAAAACTATCCATCTTATTCTTTCTTTTCTTCCATTCGGCACAACTAGGAAAGCAAGGGGAAAATCCAACTTCCAAGCCTTCTAAATTCACATGATTAATTTGGTGAGTCCTATATTTCATGATTAAGATATCCCATAAGTTTGAGCTTGATCCACCATGTCAATCTTTAGATAGAAATTCATGAACAAGATGATGAATAGTAACTTTTAGAGCAAACTTTGTCTTTCTTGATTTCTTTGCATGATCTAGACTATACCAAGGTAGTATAAGAGCTTTGTGAGGTTATTCATGTTAGTATACTCTTTAAAGTTGATGATTAGCTTGAAACCCTAGCTTGAATCATTTGGACTATGATGATTTTTAGTTGGTTTATAAGATAAGTAGTACTAGATCATTTAATCTTATTGTTATAGTTGTTTATATATGTTTGAATGATTATGGAGATGTGTTGTACTTGTAAGCATGGATGGGATGAAGCCCACATGGTGTAGGGGTTGGAAGGAGTGTGGGATGTTGATTTTGGAAGGGTTAAAATATGGAAAGTATGAAAATATAGCCGTTATAATGTCCGATTTTCGTTAGAACGAAATCTGCCCTGTTTTTAGCAACTGTGCACACACGGTAGGTTACTGTCCACCACACTAAGTTACCATGAGATTATAGAGCTTAGTTCATAGATCATTTCGATATAAGGTGCGTTAAAATCTGATGAACGGTTTAGGAGAAAAGTCAGTTTTAGTGAAAGGTGTTCGAAAACCGAGAAACCGTAATTATATCAACTTTGAGGCTATGATCAACATACTTAGACATCTTTATAAGTCACGAAATTTTGGGATAGTGTAGTAGGGTGGTCAGAGGACCCTTGACAGTTGACCTTACATTAAAATTCGAAATCCATATTTTCTGAGAATTTTTACAGTTAAGTGAGGTCGTTAGGGAAAATGGTGAAAACCCCTGAAACTTCGATTGAGCTTATAAATGGTTAAGTTCTTGAGCCTTTGGGATAATAATAATAAGTTAAACATATGTTGAAGTGTAAAGGGTTTTGTTATACGAGAGGGTAGTGAGTAAGAGATGTGGTATTCTAATGACGGTCCTTTTGTGTTTATAGAAATTCTGGAGGAGGAACCAGCCACACTGTCAGGATACAGAAACCGAGGCAAGATCCTTCTATCCCTACTTTAAAAATTATTTATCTTCGGAATAATAATGATATCATGGAATATATTTATGTATATGTGATGCTTTTGTTGCTATATTGCAAAGAATATATTTTCTTGATTGTGGGAAGTTAAGGAGAGGTGGATATGTTTTCTGAAATATGAATATAGAGATGATTACGAATGGAGCGAATATGCTCTAGGGTAAAAGAGATATGAAAGAGAATGGTATCAGTTGTTATCTAGGGTTATATGGTTTATAATTCTATATTATAAACATTCTTTTTAGTGTATGATATATACATATATTTTATAGAAATAATGTGCGAGAATGAAAGTGATATACGGGAATGGAAATGTGAAATGGTGTTGATAAATTGAATAATGATCTTATAAAAAGGGGGATTAGCAACAAACTTGCATAAGAGGCTGTGTCAGGGCTGTGTGCGACATAGTCTAGCATTCATGATTCGGCACGAAGATGCCAAGGGAGGATGTTAGCAGGTGGCCTTTCTCCAGGAGGATGTTAGCAGGTGGCCTTCCTCCAGGGATGATGTTAGCAGGTGGCCTTCATTCCTTCTACCGGTAGTAAAAAGGGACGGATACGGAGGGCGACTGATCATCGTGCCTCACGTATTCGGCAACAGTAAGAACCCCCATAATAATTGAATGAAGAATAAATGATAAAGTCAGATTGGTATACTGAAAAAAAAAAGAAAATGATATGGAACAAGGAAATTATTGTTATAGATGAAGAGAAACTGATTTTATATTAATTTATAAAATTGCTGTATAGGAAGGAAATGAGAAGATGATAGTGAGAGATTTATTCAAGTATTCATAATATTTTAAAATATTACACTGAAAGGGTATATTGATTGTTATATTATTTAAGAAGAGAAACTGATACTGTATTATCTTAGATTTCTTTCTTATAATAGTAAGTGGATGATGTATTATTAAATAAGAGTTTTATTCTTCCTTAAAGTTTATAATTTGGTTACTGCTTACATATGTATATACATGTATACTTGGTTACATTTTAAATTCTAGTTACAATATTATCTTGCTGAGCTATTATAGCTCACTCTTGCTACTTATCTATATACAGCTAGGTATGCCAATACTACGCAGAACGCCCCGCAAGAGGGTAAGGGAAAGGCGACCTTCTGAGAGCTCGTTAGCATCAATCCCCGAGGTAAACGACCAGCGCAAGGGGTTTAGTGGTCTTATGTATATTAAGTGTGTAAGTGTGTAAGGTTGTAATAAATTTGGTTGTTGAAATGCTTCTTGTAGAAGCATCACTCAACAATGTACTTAAGTATGATTCTGGGATTGTAATAACTTTCTAACTCTAAACTTTTATTATGGTGAATGTTGTTCTCTGAGCATATGACTGGTGTGTGTGTGTGTATTACTGTGGGGTCAATTGCATAAGTATTAATTATAAAAAAAAAAAAAAAAAACCCAAGAGATATTGATTTTGAATGGAAGTTGGTCCGTGATGGCCCAGATTCATGACCCCGGATTTGGGGCTGTCACAGTTTGGTATCAGAGCTAAGAGTCATAATGCTCAGGAACGAGAGTGATAATAATATTGTATCATTTATAATATAAAATTTTGAACTTCCATCAAGTTCAGGGGTGGTATATCGCAGGTAGTATTTATTTTAAGTATTGTTTATAATTTTATAGACCGTTACTAATAGAATTTTATGTTTTATTATAGGGAGCGGAGATGGGTGAGCCGGGTCAGGACCCCCAGTGGCTAGGACTACCCGAGCAGGAGCTTAGAGACTTGTTGCTGGTAGGTGTAGAGGTTCCAGAGTATGCTATCACTGACCTGAGGAGGAGAGTTCGCACAGAGGCCATGGAGAGACACCAGATCAGAGTGAGACTTGAGGAGGCAGAGGAGCGTAGACAGAGGGATGCTGTGGCCATAGTGCCATATTCTGGTAGACCATATGTAGGACCTGATGGGGCCGGACCTTCCCGAGTGCGGTCGGATATTCCTGAGGAGGAGATGCCCTTGCGTAAGAGGCCTAGGTTATCTGTTATACCTGAGGAGCCGATTGAGTGGAGGGACATTCATGTGACTCCTACTCCTGTCCCACCTGTCCCAGTGCCATCACCAGTTCCATCTCCTCTACCTAGCCCTGATCCTTTTGAGGACCCAGTGGAGCAGTTCACTCCACCGGGACACTTTATCTTGTCAGAGGATGAGTTGGAGGATGACCCTTCCGAGGATGCGGACACCGAGCCTATTCCTCCGTCTCCACAGGCAGTTCCATCCCCACCATTTGCACCTCCACCACCACCCCCAGTGGATGCACCCCCACTTGTAGATGTACCTCCCTTAGATGCTATGCCACCTCAGGAGGCACCTATATTTCCAGCTGGTCAGTTGCCAGCTATTTTCTTGCCAGAGTACTTTGCCCTACAGGGACAGCTGGAGGAGTCCCGTCGGACTATAGATACGCTTGTACAGAGGTTAGACAGGGCGAGAGGAGGAGGAGGTGTGATACCAGATGGGTTGACTTTGAGCATAGTTAGTATCGAGCTGCGGGCACTCGGTGATATTAGGACGATGTTGGGAGACAGAGGGGATCCAGTATGGAGGGCTCAGATAGTTGATACAGTCACCACTATGGTAGTGTAGATCAGAGACGTTATCAGGGCGTCGTTACCGTGATTAGGAGTAGTAGTCTTGGATACTAATCAGACTAGTCATCTTGTGGATGTCATTTTGGGGATTAGGTTAGTTGTTTACTGTCTTAATCCCAGTCTGATTAGAGGACAGCTAGAGTGCTTTTGTTATAGCGAGTTAGTATGTACAGTTATGCTTTTGGGGTTTCGAACCTTGTACTTTATGATGTATGATATTAGTAGTAAAAGACGTTGTACCCAAGTTGTAAAATATTTATGTAAATTAATGAAGTTTATGTACTTTGCCTAATTTTATCGTATTTTGATATTAAATGTTGAGATTCAGAAATATTGATATATATGAGGTGATTGACTTAAATGAAAAGGTTATTGTGCTAAAGGTACTAAGCTTATTTGTCAAAGTTGTATTATGATTAAATATTACTTGTGTGAAGTTAAAAATACTGGGATGCATAAATAAGATTAACTAATGATATAGTTGTGCATATATGGAAATGATGTATATTGTACCCTAAATTTGGGTGATTAATGAAGAATATTATTATATACAGAATCATGCCACCTAAGCGTAATAATAGAATGAATGCAAGGGAAAATGAGAGAGAGGAAGCAAGTCAGAATAGGCAGGGTGAAAACGCTCATAATGAACAAGATCATGAGGAAGAAGAAGATGAATCAACTGGCCAACAGGGAAATCAGGGTGGTAACCCTTTTAACCAATTTATGGAACTTTTGAGGCAGAATTTAGCTAATCCACAGAATCCGCCACAACCACCTGTTCTTCCCAACCAGGCAGCTAACTCTTTTCGTGCTTTTAAGTCACTAAAACCCCCAGAATTTGAGGGAACCACTAACCCAGTAGCAGCCAGGGCATGGCTGAAAGAGATGGAGAAGCCTTTTGAGATACTGAGGGTAGAGGAAGATCAGAAGACAGTCTTTGCAGCCTATCTCCTAAAGGGAGAGGCAAATTATTGGTGGGAAGCTAAGAAAAATCTCGAGGGAGCGGGAGTGATAACTTGGGAGCGTTTCACTAGGGTGTTTCTAGACAAATATTCCCCTAGGTACTTAGAGAACCAGATGGAAATAAAATTTTTGGAGCTAAAGCAGGAAAATCTAACAGTGGCTGAGTATGAAACGAAATTTACCGAACTGTCTAGGTTTGTTCCAGAATTCGTGCGTACTGAAGAGCAACGAGCGAAAAGGTTCCAACAAGGATTGAAACCATGGCTACGTACTAGAGTGGCACCATTTGAGTTGACCGAGTATGCTGCGGTGGTTCAGAAGGCATCTATTATTGAGGCCGAGAGTGAACAAACTCAATTAGGTCGAGAGAACAAGAAAAGAAAATTTGAGGGTCCAAAAGGAGGTTCAAGTGAGGGAAGCTACTTTAACAAATTTGGTAAAGGACAAAAACCCCAGTTTGGAGGAAAGTCGGGGAATAATAAGACTACCAGTGAGACGGTGAATCAGGGTGGTAGATCCACAGGAACCTTTCAGTCTAATCAATCTCGAACACCATTTCCGGACTGTAACACGTGTGGTAGGAAGCATACGGGAGTGTGTAGAGCGTTAGAAATAAACTGCTTTAACTATGGACAAAAAGGACACTATCTTAGCTAGTGCCCATCGGTTAATACCAATCCTAAGAGGGACGTCAAGTGTTACCAGTGTGGGAAACTAGGACACTTTGCCAGAGATTGTCGTTCCGGGGGATCATCCGTGCCAGAACAGAGTGTGACTGCTTCAAACAGGCCTACTGCTAGAGTGTACAATATGACTTTAGGAGAGGCATTGAGAAAGCCGGATACAGATGCAGGTGAACATTTTTCTGGTATTTAAATTTTTAGTGTAAACGTTTGGTTAGGAATCAATATGGTCAATGAATGGTATAGGTAGGTTGATAATCTAGATAAGGAAAATCAGTATCTGTTAGGGGTTAGAAATTCTATGAAAAGGAGAATAATAGTATTTTGGGGGCAAACCACAGACTTGTTTATATACGAACAGGAAATATATATTATAGGTAATATTTTCTTACAATTGTTTCAAAGAATCTTATTCTAGTCGGATTTCTGGAAGATTTTACAGAGACAAGATATAATAAGAGCGAAATATGTATATTTTATGTCATGATAGAGATCAATATAGGGATAAACCATAAGTGAGATACACTACAAGTCAGGAGAGGCCAATGTGGTGGCCGATACCCATAACTAAAAGAGGGATGTTGATGAATGACAAGCAAGTTATGTTGGTGTAATTTTGCGCAAACAAGATAGAGATATTATGAAGGAAAAAGGATGGAGAGGGTGGTATAGAGGTTATAAGGTGTAGGTGAAAAGGGTATCTATGGACATTTTGACGTGATTCCGGGACGGAATCCTTTTAAGGGGGGAAGGATGTAATAACCCTAACTTCAGTAATGCTACAGTGGTCACGTGAATAGTAAATTTTGAGGTCTTAGAGAAATGGTATATAGGTACTCTATAATGGAAACATAAAATGAATAAACAGAAACCATATTAGTGTTGTACAATGAAATTAAGTGACTCGAAATGACGTTAGATTTCAGAAATTCCTGAAACATGGATTTTGAGGATTTTGATTTCGAATAAGCTTCTATTGGACATTAAGGAGCATGGAAACATTATAAGAATTATATATTGAGGGATTAGTGAATTTAGATTTGAGCCAGGGGATTATTAAGTTAAGAGAATACCAATGGAATTTGGATTGTTAAATGATTTCAAAACCACTGAGATAATGAGGTACATTCGAAACGAACCACAATTAGACGAGTATGGAGATTAAGCAACCAAGATTAGTAATGTAACAAGGATAATTACCACATTAGCATTTACCAAGGTTAAGGATACTTACTAAGGTAATTAGGCAAGCTTCTAAAACACTCTTCTAAGTGACATCATCAATGACCTCACAATCCACTAACTTAAACCAAGTAGTAATCTAGAATACTTAGTTAATTATTAACCTAAATCATAGAAAATATCAAGGAAAAGTAGATGAGCCAAGATAAACACAAAAACTATCCATCTTATTCTTTCTTTTCTTCTATTCGGCACAACTAGGAAAGCAAGGGGAAAATCCAACTTCCAAGCCTTCTAAATTCACAAGATTAATTTGGTGAGTCCTATATTTCATGATTAAGATATCCCATAAGTTTGAGCTTGATCCACCATGTCAATCTTTAGATAGAAATTCATGAACAAGATGATGAATAGTAACTTTTAGAGCAAACTTTGTCTTTCTTGATTTCTTTGCATGATCTAGACTATACCAAGGTAGTATAAGAGCTTTGTGAGGTTATTCATGTTAGTATACTCTTTAAAGTTGATGATTAGCTTGAAACCCTAGCTTGAATCATTTGGACTATGATGATTTTTAGTTGGTTTATAAGATAAGTAGTACTAGATCATTTAATCTTATTGTTATAGTTGTTTATATATGTTTGAATGATTATGGAGATGTGTTGTACTTGTAAGCATGGATGGGATGAAGCCCACATGGTGTAGGGGTTGGAAGGAGTGTGGGATGTTGATTTTGGAAGGGTTAAAATATGGAAAGTATGAAAATATAGCCGTTATAATGTCCGATTTTCGTTAGAACGAAATCTGCCCTGTTTTTAGAAACTGTGCACACACGGTAGGTTACTGTCCAGCACACTAAGTTACCATGAGATGATAGAGCTTAGTTCATAGATCGTTTCGATATAAGGTGCGTTAAAATCTGATGAACGGTTTAGGAGAAAAGTCAGTTTTAGTGAAAGGTGTTCGAAAACCGAGAAACCGTAATTATATCAACTTTGAGGCTATGATCAACATACTTAGACATCTTTATAAGTCACGAAATTTTGGGATAGTGTAGTAAGGTGGTCAGAGGACCCTTGACAGTTGACCTTATATTAAAATTCGAAATCCATATTTTCTGAGAATTTTTACAGTTAAGTGTGGTCGTTAGGGAAAATGGTGAAAACCCCTGAAACTTCGATTGAGCTTATAAATGGTTAAGTTCTTGAGCCTTTGGGATAATAATAATACGTTAAACATATGTTGAAGTGTAAAGGGTTTTGTTATACGAGAGGGTAGTGAGTAAGAGATGTGGTATTCTAATGACGGTCCTTTTGTGTTTATAGAAATTCCGGAGGAGGAACCAGCCACACTGTCAGGATACAGAAACCGAGGCAAGATCCTTCTATCCCTACTTTAAAAATTATTTATCTTCGGAATAATAATGATATCATGGAATATATTTATGTATATGTGATGCTTTTGTTGCTATATTGCAAAGAATATATTTTCTTGATTGTGGGAAGTTAAGGAGAGGTGGATATGTTTTCTGAAATATGAATATAGAGATGATTACGAATGGAGCGAATATGCTCTAGGGTAAAAGAGATATGAAAGAGAATGGTATCAGTTGTTATCTAGGGTTATATGGTTTATAATTCTATATTATAAACATTCTTTTTAGTGTATGATATATACATATATTTTATAGAAATAATGTGCGAGAATGAAAGTGATATACGGGAATGGAAATGTGAAATGGTGTTGATAAATTGAATAATGATCTTATAAAAAGGGGGATTAGCAACAAACTTGCATAAGAGGCTGTGTCAGGGCTGTGTGCGACATAGTCTAGCATTCATGATTCGGCACGAAGATGCCAAGGGAGGATGTTAGCAGGTGGCCTTCCTCCAGGAGGATGTTAGCAGGTGGCCTTCCTCCAGGGATGATGTTAGCAGGTGGTCTTCATTCCTTCTATCGGTAGTAAAAAGGGACGGATACGGAGGGCGACTGATCATCGTGCCTCACGTATTCGGCAACAGTAAGAACCCCCATAATAATTGAATGAAGAATAAATGATAAAGTCAGATTGGTATACTGAAAAAAAAAAAAGAAAATGATATGGAACAAGGAAATTATTGTTATAGATGAAGAGAAACTGATTTTATATTAATTTATAAAATTGCTGTATAGGAAGGAAATGAGAAGATGATAGTGAGAGATTTATTCAAGTATTCATAATATTTTAAAATATTACACTGAAAGGGTATATTGATTGTTATATTATTTAAGAAGAGAAACTGATACTGTATTATCTTAGATTTCTTTCTTATAATAGTAAGTGGATGATGTATTATTAAATAAGAGTTTTATTCTTCCTTAAAGTTTATAATTTGGTTACTGCTTACATATGTATATACATGTATACTTGGTTACATTTTAAATTCTAGTTACAATATTATCTTGCTGAGCTATTATAGCTCACTCTTGCTACTTATCTATATACAGCTAGGTATGCCAATACTACGCAGAACGCCCCGCAAGAGGGTAAGGGAAAGGCGACCTTCTGAGAGCTCGTTAGCATCAATCCCCGAGGTAGACGACCAGCGCAAGGGGTTTAGTGGTCTTATGTATATTAAGTGTGTAAGTGTGTAAGGTTGTAATAAATTTGGTTGTTGAAATGCTTCTTGTAGAAGCATCACTCAACAATGTACTTAAGTATGATTCTGGGATTGTAATAACTTTCTAACTCTAAACTTTTATTATGGTGAATGTTGTTCTCTGAGCATATGACTGGTGTGTGTGTGTGTATTACTGTGGGGTCAATTGCATAAGTATTAATTATAAAAAAAAACCCAAGAGATATTGATTTTGAATGGAAGTTGGTCCGTGATGGCCCAGATTCATGACCCCGGATTTGGGGCTGTCACATGTATCCTTACAGAACATGGATACAACCTACTTACTACAAATAAGGTAGCTAAACAAATTACTTTCTAGTCTGTCTATCCTTTTTGAGTAAGTGTCCAAACGGTTACAGATTTGACTTTGCAAAGCCTGTTCAGATCCACTTCTTTAGCCCTTTGTCTCTTCTATATCTCTCCAAGCTTCCTTGTAGGCTTTCCAGAGCACGTTACAGATTGTGGTCCATAAAGTGCATTGTCTTGTTGCAGGTTTCAGACTTGTACAATTTCGTCAGTATTTTGTCTCCAGGAATGCATTTGAGAAGTGGCTAAGTAAGTGATTCGAGAACTAGAATTGACTTGATCGATAACTCTGAGTTCTCGAACACTATTATATTGACATATCGAATCACTTCTCGAATAGCTCTTTTCTCTGGGAATCCTTGAGTTATCGAATAGAGCATTGTGACTTGTCGAATCCCTGAGATCTCGAATAGCTTTTGTTAGGAATTATGTTGTCCTTGATGATATACACACCCATAAAACACTTTGAAAAACATATGTGCACAAGATTAAGTTTTGTAACTTATCAACGGATATCCAAGCTATGTACATCCGTTGATGTGGCAGCTTATCAATCGATAAGTCTGTAGGATACCTTGTATTTAAGTTTGAGTTTGTTGCTGAATATCATAGTTGCTAGTTATCCTAAGTCAGGTTGACTATCAAAGGATATGCAGAATAGGGTAGCTAATTGTATATTAGCTGTGCTATGTAATTCTGTATAAGTGAAGTGATGATCAACGGATAAAGGTTCTATGTCAACGGATATGGTATTCGCAGCAAGCAGGAATCAACCTATCGATCCATGTCTTCAACAACGGATAAAAGCTTCAATCAATAATGTCTTGGGATTAGAGGTTGATGGCGACTTGACATGCCTGACAGATCACATGGGTTGGTGAACTTAAATGAGGTATGGGAACCAGTATTGGAAACGAAGAAGAAAAAGAAACATTCCTTATTCTCACAAGCAATTTAGCTGGTAAATCTAGTGCATATCTGTCCAAGACAACCAGACAAAATTGCATCACATGGAGACAAGGAGTGGCAGCAACCCTGCAGGATACTTTGACTTGTTAGATTCGTTTATTTTGTAGGGTCTTGTAATCTTGAAGTATGATATATACTTCAAGTGTAGCATAGCTAAAACAGAGAAGAGAAACACTGAGCAAAAGGCTTTAAGCATTAGGTTCTCTTGTAATAGTTTTAGCTTTGTATTCGCAGCTGTGTACTCAATTTACACAGAGAAGTTTTCTTCAATACAACCCTCAGGTGGAGACGTGAAAAACCCCCACCTGAAATTTTTAAGTGTGTTGTGTATCTGTTTATTATCTGTTCTTCACATTATAGTCTTCAACTTATCCATCTGCTTTCATTGATATTATAAGTGTTGTCTTGTTCAAAGTTCGAAAAGAATTGTACAAGATTGTATTCAACCCCCCTTCTACAATCTTGAAGGGTGCTACTGGGAAATAACAATTGGTATTAGAGCAAGCTTCTAACATACAAGAAGTTTAAAGATCTAGCACCATGGGAAAGAAGGACACAGGGGTTAAGATTCCAATTCTTGACAAAGACAACTACTTTCATTAGAAGGTAAAGATGCATCTCCATCTCTCAGCTCTGGACGAAGATTATGTTGACTGTATAGAGAAAGGCCCTCATGTTCCCATGAAGCCTAACTCTGCTATTGGTGAAGCTGCCGGTTCTGCAGCTGCTGGAAGGTCAATTCCAAAAACTCAGGCTGAGTTCATAGATGAAGACTTGGAAGTAATACACAAGGATAAGAAGGTCATGAACATCTTATTCAATGGTATTGACCAAGATATGTTTGATTGTGTTATAAACTGCACCTCTGCCAAGCAAGTGTAGGATACCATTCATACAATCTGTGAAGGAACTGAACAAGTCAGAGAAAACAAGATGCAGCTCCTAATACAACAATATGAACATTTTCACTATTCCTCTGGTGAAAATTTGACAGATATATTTAGTAGATTTCAAAAACTACTAAATAATCTGAAGTTATATGGGAGGAAATATGAAACCAAGGACTCCAACCTGAAATTTCTGAGGTCACTTCCAAAGGAATGGAAGCCAGTGACAGTCTCATTGAGAAACTCTTAAGACTACAAAGAATTTACACTTGAGAGACTGTATGGTATTTTGAAAACCTATGAGCTTGAAATGCAACAAGATGAGGAAGTGGAAAAGATACAGAAGAAGGCTGGATCTGTTGCCTTGGTGGCCAATATTCCAGTAAGCCAAGAGAGTGAGAAGATGGAGAGCACAAAGACCACATCAAGTTCTGATGGTGGAGCTGATTCTAGCAGAGGGAAAAGCAAGTTGATTGAAGAACTCGATGCATCAAGTGGAAGTGAATCTGATGACTTGGATGACTATCTAGCATTCTTGTCAAGAAGGTTTTCAAAGCTTAAATTCAAGAGAAATCCAGCAGGAGGCAGGCAATTCAGAAAGAATGGTCAATCATCAAAAAATATGGTTGACAGATCTAAGTTCAAATGCTTCAACTGTGGAATTGTTGGCCATTTTGCCAATGAGTGCAGAAAGCCTAAAGCTGAGAATGAGAAGAAACAGTTTGGAACTGTTGACTACAAGAAGAAATATTTCGATCTTCTCAATCAGAAGGAAAAGGCTTTTGTGTCAAGAGACACTGATTGGGCTGCTGGTGGAGATTCTGATGCAGAAGAAGAGTTTGTCAATCTTGCCCTCATGGCAAATGAGAAAGATGAAGAAGCTAGTTCAGCAAGCAACCAGGTATTCTCCTCTAACCTATCTGATTTATCTAAAGCTGAATGTGCTAGTACAATTGATGAAATGTCTCTTGAATTGTATAACATGCATGTTTCCTTGAAATCGCTTAACAAAGAGAACAAAAGAATAAAAGAGCTAAATGAAAAGTTAAGTGATAGGAATGCTTTGATAGAAACTCAGTTAATTGAGTTTGAGGTTATGAGAAGAGATTGCCAGGAAGCTAAAGATGGTTTGCTTGAAGCCCTTAAACGTGAAAACAGTTTAAAAGAACAGTTGAAGAAAAGCCAAGACCTCATTGTTACATGGGGAAAACCTAAGGTTGCTAGAGAAGAAATTTGTCGTTCTCAAGTTCTGAATACTCTTAGCAAATTAGGAGAAGCAAAGTTAGGAGTTGATGGAGAGACTGCTTCTAACAGTGAATCAACGGATGATGCCAGCAGATATCCGTTGATCAAAGAGCCATAGATGGATACTGAACAATGTCATCCATCGAAGGTAAAAACTGTCAGCAAAGCAACTCTGGTTAAATTGAACAATCAATATGGTCCAGTCAGCAAGAACTTTGAGAAAGGAGAATGTAGCAAAACAAAATCAGTTGAGGAAGCTAATATAGGCCACTTGTCCCAAAAGAAATTGAAGGACAAGTTAGAGAAAGTTGAGTCAAGAGCTAAAGGTAGGAGAAAGAACAGAAATGGCGAAGTAGGGATTAATAAACACAACAATTATACCCCAGATAAATATGCTCCTAGAAAGGAATGTGTTAATTGTGGTAGTGTTAATCACCTATCTGCTAGCTGTAGAAAATTGAAACATGCTCCTATGCCTTTACGCTTGCCTACTTCTGCCATGTATGCCATGCCAAATTGTAATGCTCAATCTGCTCATGCATCTAGTCTATATGCAAACATGCCATTCATGCAAGCCTGTAGTAGTACCCACAAAGGGGCAAACACTCGATCTCTCAGGAGTGAGTTCGGTGTTTCGTGTCGGTTTTGCAGGAATTGTTCTACTTGGTGGAGCACCAGCGACAAAAACAAATGAGAGTCGTTTTCTCTCTGACCTCTCTCTAACCTCTCTCTAAAATCCCTAAATTTCTTCTAGCCGCCATGTTTTTTCAGCCCAATCTACACCTTCAATCCATTAGATCTAAATTTCTCCTTCCTAAATCCACCCTCCCCTTTCTTATCTCTCACCCTCAACCCAAAAATTCCCTTAATTTTGTCCGTTTTTTGGTGAGGTCTTGGCAGTTCGGTTCTGTGGATCTGGAGAATGGACCAGTAGTGTTCCATTCTTCTCTGACAAATAGCATCACTCTCGGAGTGGTTTATGCTATGGAGGCCTTGGGAGATGGCTTGATCTGCGAACGGAATGGTTTTGACCTGTTAGCGCCTACTTTGTTTGAAGACGTGAAAGATGCGGACTCGTTTGCTGGGGGCCTCTGGTTGATTACTTTTAGTATTCAATCAAGGTTTCTTATGGCTGTGTCTAATGAACGCCATATGTTCGCTAATATGACTTTGCGATTGATTCCGGAATTCTTGGACTTTCGATCTAAAGATATGTTGGTTTTCTTGATTTCTGGGTTGAAGGGCTACCCTTGTCTGTTGCGAGATGCTTCACTAAGGTCGCTTATTGAAGAGGAGTTCTTAGTACTTAGTCGTGACATTCATTCTGTTGAGACTTTGTATGGAGGAATCGTTCATGTTGAGAGCTTTCTTAGCTCTAGTAGATCTTTTAATCGACATATGGAAGGTGATGCTTCTATGGGAAAGTCGGAAGATGAGAACCACGCGTGCGAGGATCATCTTTTTCGATTCAGGGGCACTTTTGCTGTTAATCGCACACAGATGGAAGGGGAAACCCTTATGACATTGAAGATATCTGATAAAAGGTCTCGGAGATGGGATTCATCGGGAAAGAAGATGAATATTATTTTTTTTTGCTAAATAAGATGAATATTATTATCTGTATTAAGGATGCATATGTAGTGTTTGACTTTTTGTCTAAACAACAAACAGAAGCGTTTTCCCCGAATGGGATAGTAAACTATGGTATCATAATTGAAGAACGAAGCATTGTAAATGATGGCACTGGTAACTGGTGGGTTAACATGTTTGAAAATGTGAGCCCGATTATGGGTATGGAGGCTTTGCAACGTGTCTATGCAGGGTCCTTTGTCTCGAGACTTTGTGGCAGAGTTTTGTTTGTGGAGCTCACTTCTGGTGGGTTTTTTATTGGCTTTGACGGGTTGGGGGCTTCGTTTAGAGTATTGCTGACCACTGTAGGGGAAATGGACGATTGCCCTATGATAAAGAATGAACAGCTTCTGTTTGTTAATTTGAGATGGTTGAGCTGGGTGTTTGCCGTGCCTGCAAAAAGAGATCTCAGCTATATTAGCAGGAAGAATGAAACAAAGATGGTTGTGTATGATGGCTGTCATATGGGTTTTTTTAATCAGCTGGGGGCTGGTTCTCCTTCTTATGGAAAGTTAGCCGGTGGTGCTTTCTCGGAGGCCAACTCTCATGTTGAGGGATGTCATATGGATGTTTTTGATGAAGTGCGGCTGTGTCACTACATGGTTCATCTGCTGCTTCTCATTACTATGGGCTTTGTGAGACATGTGCCTAGTCTCAATTTTGGGGATGTTGGGATGGTGATTATTTGCAAAGCCGGGAAGCATGTGAATGCTGTCCCGATGGATGAGAGATCTAAGGAGTGTTGCTCCCAAGCTTGCTGCGGGGTTTATCTCAATCAAGAGCGTTGCTGCGTTTCTTTGAGGCTGGGGTTTAGGTACTTCCTGCCATGCCATTGCGAATTCTGTAAGGATTCTTTGCACAAGGATGTTGCCGTTGGGCAGTTGATAATGGTGGGAAGCTCTCAGGTGTTTGATGGAGAGCGCAGAATATGCATTCTGCTAGGTTATTGCGCAGATTGGATTCTGCTAGACTCAATGATGCAGGGGACCGTTGATAGCATAGCAATCATGGCTTATTGTCCAGATTGGTGTCCAGTTGAACCTGTTTGCTGCAGTGCTGCAGTGCTGCTCGGGTTGCCAATGCCATAGTTGTTTTCTGTGTTCATTAGGTTTTTGTTTTATTGTTGAACTCTATGTGGATTGCTAGTTTATCTAGCATTATTGATGTCTTTCTTAGTTGTTCCGTTAGGTAGATGTGATACTAATCGCGGGGTATGCCCCTAGAGATGTAATCATTTGCCTATGGTATAAATTTTAATTAGCAAAAAAAAAAAAAACATGCCATTCATGCATAACCCATACTACAATGCTTTCAATATGCCTCAGATGCCATGGATAATGAATAGCATGCATGCACAGACTATGCCTAGTTCTAATCTCTATAATGCATATGAGCAAGACTCAAATCCTAGCTTCCAAAGGCCCACTCCCAGAGTCAGGATACTGATAATTCCGAGGTAGAAGATTCGGATTGGGATAAGGTGGCTGCTTATCAGTTCTTAGCTAAGGCTAGGAATTATTTAAAAGTTCTGCAGCTGTTTATTGAATTTATGGGGTATGAGGTTCCAGTGCTGAGCACAAAAAGGGAATCTTTGGTTAACTTTTCGGGTAAATTTCTGGTTGATTTCTTTAAGTTTCTTCAGGATGAGGAGCTTTGTGAGTCTTTTATTTGTATCGCCCAGTTGCAAGACTTTTACGGTCAAAAAGGGGGATTGAGACACCAGCAGATGGCATTCCTTTGGACGTGTTTTTTTATGATAATGGGGACCCCAGGGAAAGACTGGTGAATAAATTGGAGCATCGGGTGAAAGCTGATGACAATACTGCAAAGCCTGACAAGAAAAGGGTTACATGGAAGGATGACATTGTATCCACTGAGAACCCGATGGGTGTGTGCTTAATTCATGGTTCTTCAGGTTTGGGTGTTTCTGGAAGAGGCCAGAGTGCTTCTGCGATAAAGGAGATTTCGGCGAAGGAAATTGAAAATGAGGTTGATGAGGCTTTCGACTTTTTGAAGGGGAATGACTTATATGATGACATCTCTGCTATGGTGATTGACAACACTGGGTCTGGTGTTTTTTTTTTTTTGCTAATTAAAATTTTATACCAAAAGGAACAACTGATACAAATCTAGGGGCATACCCCGCGAAATCAACAGCCGACAAACAAAGTCAAAACATTACAATGTCATTAGACAGTCAACATTAAACGAGAAATCTTAAAATAAACTAAACAGCCTGAGAATTTATGAATGTCCCTGGTTCACACCCCAGGGTCTCCTGCCAAGGCTGCATCCTAAAATCTCCATCCATGTCAAAAACTATGCATCTGCATGAATGCATACCATCATTACCAGCATCCGAGCCTACCCTGAATCCAGAATCCAGGCCTGAAATGTGCACAATGTAAGTCACAACAGAGCACCAGCCATTACAACAAATTACAATACTTCCAACCCGCAAGTTGGACCACACTAGCGCTCTATCCAGCCCTTTCACAGTAATGACATTATACCCTGCATTTAATCTATGCTGATTCCCATCAGTAACACCAATTAGACAAGAGGTCACAACAATCTCCTTTGCTTGAGAAATAAATCTACAGACCATTCTCACATCGAGCCAAGCAATAGGCAGACCATCAATCATCAACGTTGGCACGGAACTAGCACGTTCCCTGTCAAACCCATTCGAGATAATGAAATTGTACCCATTCGAAACACAAGCAGTGGGGACCTTATATCTGTACTCAAAAGAGTCAGAAACCCTTTCCTTAGCCATTGCACCATACTTCTCGAAGCACCGCATTCTACTCATCAACCAGAATTCTGTTCGAATGCAAACTGAACAACCTCCAACCATTCGAGAATTTGCATCATTACTAGCGACTACAAGAAGATCACCACCACATTGGCTTAATAAAATTCCCTCAACCACAATTCTTCTTACAAGGTCTGCCACCAACCCTGAAATGACTTCATCATCCTCCGAATCCACATCATTCGTGTAGATTAAATTTCCCGAGACAGGACCCAAGACGTCCCCCAAATTCACAGAATCCGCCATCCTTTCGTCATTTGAGATTTGCAATCCTCCAATTAACCCAGTAGCATTCGGGTTAGGGTTTGGGGAACCCTCGACATTCAAAGAGGGGTTTGGGGAACCAACAATTTGGGTCTTAACCTCCTCAACATCATCCATAGCAATAACAGATCTCGGATTCTCAAAATCCGATAACTCAATCAATGGATCAACTCCTACTTCATGTAGACTGAAAGATTTCTTTTGAGAGAGAACCTTACCATCAGTTAAAAGATGCTTGACCCGGGTACGAGTGCAAGGATTCTCTGGAATCATCGTAACAAGGCGTTCAGCAAAGGAGACCCGCGCGCCTTCCTTCTTGCCATCAATCTTTATGCTCGACCCTTCTAAATTCTTGGATCGAGTGTCAACAGAAGGTATCACCGATACCAAATCAACCGCAAACGAAACCCTTTTCGGGTTCGGAACTGAATCCAACCCTGCAAGGGCACTTTGTGAACACGCACGGAGAGGAATCTCCGTCACAAGGTTCTCCGAAAAAGAAACCCTCTTCGAACTCATAACAGGCCTAAAAAACTGATAAGAAATTTGGTGTTTAGGTGAGGGATTAGAGATGGAAATGGATTTACGAAGGTTGATTGTATAGATCTGATGAAAATATGTCCGAGAATTAGAGGCGGCTAATTAAGGGTTTCTAGAGAGAAGGAGGAGAATCTCTCTCTAGACTCTCATACCCGGGAAGGAATGGGGATGACATCCCGTGGGAGGACTTCCCAAACGTTAGCACTCTTCCCTCTATTGATATCATGGATAATGTTCTGTTCAAAGATGGTATTGTCAGGGGAATTCACAACTCCCCTATGCATACTCTGCTGGATAGCCCAGAGGGTCTTGGTATGGAGATTGATGTGGTGCAGAAATGTACTGAGGTTGCGGGAGTGACTTTTGAGGAAGCAACTATGGAAGTTGATGCTAAGGGTGTCAAGGAAAAGATGGACAGAGACTTGGTGGCACCTGTTGTTGATCAGGTGGTGGAGAACCCGAACGTTGATCATGCTATTGACAGGATGGAGGAGGATCAGGCTACTTTTGATCATGATATTGGCATGCTTAGCAATGGGCAGGCCACGAAAGTTCGTTGGAACAAATCCAAGATCAAGCAGTGGAGACCAACTCGGGGTGGGCACTCCAACAGGACTTAAAAATGGCTGTTTAATCCTTTGTTTTCTTAATTCTATTTTTGTTGATTGCAAAATGACTTTATGTTGTTTGGCTTTGTATTAACTAAATGTTGACTTTACGGGGTATGCCCTGATTGGACAAATTTTGTTGTTTCGCGGGGTATGCCCCTAGATGTGTTTCTCTTGTTCCTTATGGTATAAAATTTTAATTAGCAAAAAAAAGAAAGGATTTGAGAGGCAAGAAAAAGGCTAACACTGCAGGACCCAAGGAAACTTGGGTACCAATATCAACTTGATTTGGTTTTGATGTGTGCAGGGAGACAGAAAGAACCTCTGGTATCTGGATAGTGGCTGTTCCAGACATATGACTGGAGATTCTACCCTGCTCACTAAGTTTGAGGAGAGAGCTGGCCCTAGCATTACCTTTGGAGACAACAGCAAAGGATATACTAGAGGATATGGCTTGATTTCAAAAGGAAATGTTGTCATTGAGGATGTAACACTAGTTGATGGGCTCAAGAATAATTTGCTGAGTATCAGTCAACTATGTGATAAAGGTCAAAATGTGTGATTTACTACAGAAGCTTGTGTTGTTTTCAGGAAAAACGACAAGGATTACTACACGAATCATGGTTTTGAAAATGGAGTTGAAAATGGGAGTGCGAATGCACAAGGATTTCTGAAGTATTTTGTGGATGTTGTGGAGGAACTTAATGGTTCTGATTATGTCTACACTCGCCTGAGTGGCGATTTCTCAATTGAAAGTATTGATGCAATTTTCCAGAAAGTTGGATGTCATTCGGATAGCTCGAATCAGAACCAGGTTAAAGATGGATTGGCCCTAATGGAGTGGTCAGTGGGGACAGTCTTGCTGCGTGATGGGCTGCCATGTTGGCATAATTTGTATTGGAATTTTAAGGTGCAACAGGTTACTATTGCAGTTGGTGAACTCTGCCGGACTCGGCCTTTGAACAATGGACTTAGATTATATACTCTGTTGAGTACTAGTAGAGGCTTCGGGTACTTCTGGGCTTTGGGAATGGTTGCTGCACTGAGGAATGCGGATGGTAACAAGAAAGCAGAAGCCAATGGTCATTTGGCGTCCTTTGATGTTGGTGCGGAAAAGACAAATGGCTTGTTGTCTGTTAAGCTTGAGAATCATTGCAGGGATGTGTGGTTTAAATATGTTTACTCGTATGGAGTGACTCAGGCATGTGGGCCATGGTTTTATGCTTGTAAAAATTGGAATGCTTGTCTACTTGCCTGCTCGATGGGATTGGTACTTCGGATGCCAAAGACGAGCATGGAACTTGTCATGTTGCTGCGCAAAAGCGAAATGCCTGGAGCTGATCGGTGCGTGGTAATTACTTGTCTCGCCACTGGAGTTGGCGAATGGAAAGCATGGTCTCTGCTGCTTCTCACTATGGGCTTTGTGAGACATGTGCCTAGTCTCAAGTTTAGTTAAGGCGCCAGAATAATCTTTAGCTTAATTTCGCTGGTATGTTGACTGCTAGTCTATCTAGCTTTATTGTTGTTTTTTCCTTGTTGTTCCGTTAGGCGGATGTATTATTTTTTGCGGGGTATGCCCCTAGAGATGTAATCATTTTCCTATGGTATAAAAAATTAATTAGCAAAAAAAAAAAAAACCGACAACAAGATAGTGATGATAGGCAACCGAAAAAGGCATGTGTACATAGCTGACTTCAATTCAATAAGTGCAGATACAACTACATGCCTATTCAGCAAGGCAAGTGTAGATGAAGGTTGGCTATGGCACAAGGGCTGTCACACTTGAATTTTTTTTTTTTGCTAATTAAAATTTTATATCACGAAGGAAACAACATAAACAGACCTAGGGGCATACCCCGCGGAATCAGCAAAAGCTAGAAAAAGCAGTAAGTTACCCTACTGTCAACATAAACAACAAAAAGCTAGTTATCCTAGCTTAGCACAAGTTCATAACTGAAATTAAAAACAAAATAACTATGCCAAGGAGGCATCATAACTCCAAGCGCAAATCTCTGCACATCAGACCACTCCTTTTGTAAGGACAAATTGTAAGCATTACATGAACTGCAAATATGCAACTGGACAACTAAGTTGTCAGTGTCCTCGTCAATATCTCTGAAAACAACAGCAGGCACCTGGTGTGCATCTGCATTCTCAATACTCCCATGACTGCTCTTTATAGGCCGTCCAATAAAACCATACCCAGCAGTGCACACATAACAACTCCTAACAATATCCAGGGCTGAGAACACAATCATCAGACTGTCGACCATAACCACACCACTGGACTTTAAACCGTTACTACCATACCACTTAGCATGGCACATCACCGGGACTTGACAAAAACCAACAACCATCACAGTGCAAGAGTAGATATCCGCCCCATATGACAAGAGAAGTGTACTTCCCTGAACATTCTGAAAACCATTCGAGTACCAAGGACTCGCCTTTGATTGTAAATCAAACAACATAACATGAATTTTTGCAAAAACCACCCAGCATGTCCACATAACCTTGAGCGGCATCAACATCACACTGATGCTTCGAAGAGTCAAAACATCAAACACCCCACATAATAAGACCAAACCACCAGGTCTGCCCATGTTTCTAGTACCATTCAAGAACCAAAAATCATTACTACCTTCACCACACCAATTCGCAACCCCATTCAAGGCATGGAAGACAAAGTCCGAACCAATAGGCTCTTCTACAGCATCGACATCAACCACAAAGAGACCTTGCGATTCAAATAGCTCCGGAGAACCAGATGAGGAAGAAACCTCATTACAAGCAAGAGCAAGGGAGAAGACCCCTCTCTCATTTAAAGACCTGCATTCTTGTTTAGCATTCTCCAGATTTTTTTTTTTTTTTTGCTAATTAAAATTTATACCAAAAAAAGGAACAACTTACACAAATCTAGGGGCATACCCCGCGATATCAACATTCAAATAACAAAGCCATAACGACATTAAGTCATTTTACAGTCAACAGGTAAGGAAATAGAACAAAAGCTTAAACATCCATGATTAAATCTTTTTGGAGTGACCTCCTCTAGTCGCTCTCCATTGCTTGATCCTGGATTTAGTCCAGCGAACCTTTTTATCCTACCCATTGCCTTCCAGCTTTCCATTGTCATGGTCCCCAGCATCCCACTCCTCCTCCTTCCTGCCAGCAGCAAAATCAGCTTTAGGGGCAGCCTCCATCTGCCATGTATTCAGGTTTGTATGCCCCTTGTCAGTAGTCACTCGATCCTCCTTCATCTTTCCACAACCATGATTCTTCATAGTTAGAAAACTCGCATCAATAGAAGGTAGGATACTGACAGCAGGGAGATCCTCCCAAGGAATATCATCCACAGGTTCCGCCACACGCATAGCAGACATATCCTCCTTTAGACCACTTCCGATCAGATAATCAAAGGCCTCATCAATCTCTGCATCAATACTGTTGGTGCCATCAGGATCTTCCATCAAGTTTGGATTATTACCCACTTCCATCTTCGCAGTCATCTTGTTATGGGCAACCTCCTCCCATCTGATTTTCTTCTTCTGAGGCATAACAATGCCACCATCACTACCCGAGAGAGCTCTTTGTCTCTGCTCCTTCTTACCGTCGTCTTCGACGAAACTTACCTCCGACGGGACCCCTTCAGGAGGGATTTCAATTCCTTCCATTATGATAAAGTTCTGTAACTGAACCACATTGTTAAGAGCTACACATAGCTCCTCATCATTCTCACAGTCTGAAATATCAATAAGAAAATTGCCCGACACCAGATTCAATTCTTTATGCCCCTTTAACACAAGCACCTCATAACCCATATACTCAATGAAGCGTTTAAGTACTTCAATGTAGTTCTGTGCTTCCAGCAGATGAGCCCTACTAGCCAGCTCTTTCCATTTAAACCCACCCGTCTCAATCTGAACAGACTCCACGTGGACAGCATCAACATTAGAAGTACGTGGAGAAGTCCCCTTCGCCTTATCATTCATCCAAGAATAATCAACATTGAGTCTCGAACCGGGTTAATTATCACCATCTGGTTAATCCATGTTAATGTAATATGGATGTTAATTCTTCTTTGGTGAATTTGGTTAATTCTCCAAATTCACCATAGGAGAATTAACCAAATTCACCAAAGAAGAATTAACATCCATATTACTAAAAGTAACCTTCTTCTTAGAAAAGAAGGACTTACCTTCAGTCAACTGCAGATTGCAAGAGTTGCGAGTTCTAGAAGCAATCCCAGATATGGGCAAGGAGACACCCTCCCGCTTCCTCAGACCATCCTTCGAACCAGTGATGCCATAATCGACACACCCTGACTCAACCAGTTCTGAACCCGGAACAAACACCTTATGTTCATCTCTGAGCTGAAACTCATTCTTTGCATCAACAGCCTTCACTCGATCCTCAAAGGTTTCCCTCTCAACATTTAACCCATAGGACTGCAAGCCCATCATAGGAACAAAGCCACCAGAAATGGTAAGCTCAACACGAGTGATTTCCCCATTCATAACCCCCTCACTAGTACCCTTCAAATCCAGAAGGGATGGAGGAGGAAGAGCACAAACTGCCCCATCTGAATCATACGAAGACTTATCAAACCCAGATCTTGGGATTTCTGTCTCCAAAACCGCCGCAAAAGTTACCCTTTTCTGACTCACAGCCCCAGCAACTGGAGATTCTTGCTTCCCCTCAACTGAACGGAGAGGAATCTCTGTCACCAGGTTCTCCGAAAAGGTAACCCTCTTCCCCATAGCAGTTACCACTGAGTGGGCGACCTGAGAACACGCACGAAACCGAGAATCTGTGAAAGGAATCACCGATTCAAGATTTTCCGAAAAGGAAACCCTTTTTGGAACCATAATCAAACTAAAAGAAAAGAAATATGGTGTATAAGTGGGGGATAAGAGAGAGGAGATGGATTTAGGAAGGGAAATTATAGATCTGATGAAGAAAATGATTAGCTTAAGCTGAAAAAAGTGGCGGCTGCAAAGGATTCTAGAGAGAAGGATGAGTTTCTCTCTCTAGACTCTCATTTCTTTTATTGATTTCACTTTCGACTCAACCTCTGTTCCCTCTGTCACACTTGAATTTCCAAGCAATGAATGAGTTGGTGAAGAAGGATCTGGTTAGAGGTATTCCAAAATTGGATTTCTCCAAAGATGGATTGTGTGATGCATGCCAAAAAGGGAAGCAAAAGAAGGCCTCGTTCAAATCCAAGTTAATGTCCTCCATTGATCATCCTCTACAACTACTTCACATGGATCTATTTGGACCAGTAAATGTTATGTCAATTTCCAAGAAGAAATACTGTCTAGTGATTGTTGGTGACTTCTCTAAGTTCACATGGACATACTTTCTGCACTCCAAAGATGAGGCAGGAGAAATCATCATCAATCATGTCAGAACAGTTAACAATAATCCATCCTTCAGGGTAAGAAGGATGAGGAGTGACAATGGAACTGAGTTCAAGAATTCCACGATGAGAGAGTTTTGTGAAGAACAAGGAATTATCCAAGAATTCTCTGCACCTAGGTCAGCTCAACAAAATGGTGTAGTAGAAAGGAAAAACAAGACTCTCATTGAAGCTGCAAGAACAATGCTTGAAGAATCAAAGTTGCCAACCTACTTCTGGGTAGAAGCTGTCAATACTGCCTGCTACACTCAGAACATCTCTTTGATCAATCAAGCAAAAGGACTGACTCCATACCAACTATTCAAGGGAAAGAAGCCAACAGTTAACTTCTTATATGTCTTTGGATGCAAATGTTTTGTTCTAAGAAATCAAGGTGAAAACATTGGAAAGTTTGACACCAAAGCAGATGAAGCTATCTTTGTTGGATATTCAGCAGGGAAATCAAACAGAATCTATAACCTAAGACTAAACATTGTTATGGAATCAATACATGTTGTCTTTGATGATAAGAAAATTCAAGGGTTGATAGATGAAGGTTTCCATGAAGACTTGTCATTTGACAATGATATGTCTGGTGAAGGCAATGAAGATGATGTAGAAATAGTATCAACTGGTGTTAGAATGAAGCATGCTCGAGGTGTAGAGCGTGGGACACCATCCATTGATGCTGAGGAAACCCGATCCGTTGAAGACAATTCTTAATTACCCGTCGATAGCAATAGAGAATTATCCATTGATAAGAGGAAATAGCACGACTTAATAGAAGAGAGAAATCCATAGAATTTTCGACTCGTTTGAAATGAGAGTCGTCTCTAACTTCTCTCTAACCTCTCTCTAACATCTCTCTAAATTCCTAGATTGCCGCTTCCAAATCCAAACACTTTCTCATCAAATCTTTCCATATTACCTCCACGAGTTCATCACTTCTCTATTCTCTCACCATTTACTCTAAATTTCTTATACATACTATTAGTATGAATAGATCCATGTCTGTTGAGGATGAACCCAACCGTGAGTTGGGATCTTACCGGTGTCCAGCGGACCACGATGGTGCTCCGCTTAAATTTGGAGTGTTTGATGGGTATAAAACCCCATTCTTAGTTGCTGGATCTGTTTTTAAAGAGCTGGTGGGTTGTTCGAACCCAAGGTTGGATGATGCAAGCCATCTTGAAACGGATCCATTGCAGGATGGCTGTTGGATGGGCGAATCGCCTCTTGAACCTGAAATGGTGGAGCCTTTAAGGTGTTTGAAGCCTGGCCTAAGCCAGGGGAACAAGATGTTGGTTGCAACCCCTCTGTTGGGCCTGCTTCTTTGATTCGTAGCTCAGTCAGAGCTATTGAGCCAATTAATATGTTGGGTAGAGCTATGGCTACCAAGGATGTCAAGGATGTTGACTGTATTGATGGTGTGTGTCGTGAAAGGGATGTTAATCCGATGACTAAAAGGGATGTTAACCCTTTGGACCCTGGTATGGAGGCTTGGAAAGCGATTGCTACAAAGGATCCCCTTATAGATAGTGCTACTGATGTCAAAGATTTAGGCTGTATGGTTGCAACAACAGAGGATTTGGTATCTTCTCCCGTCTTGCAAGGGGCAGCTCCTGCAAAGCCTGCTACGACTGGGTCCTTCTCGTCAGGACTTCAGGAGAGATTGAATATTGCTTTGAAAGCACTTGTGGTTCTTCGGGATTGTATTGTTCTGAATGGATGTGAGGTGCCCAGCTTCTGAGGGAAGATTGAGATGAGAGGTTTAAATGTCGATAGTGATCTGAAGGACGAACCTGTGTTTAGAATAATGGCTGACCGTGCGAGATCTGTGCACAGTATCAAGCAATTACGTGGTTTTATTAGAAAATGGAATATTCCCACTCCTATTCTGCTAGGGGAGGATGAGGTTCTTATACAATGTATGAAGGAGGAGCTCAAGGAGGCAGGTCTGTCGAACCAGACCGGTTTGGAAGAGGAAGGGGAAACGTTGATAGTTGTTACTCAGGGGATGAATGTAGATAGTTTGAAGTTTTTTATTGTCTCTCGTGATAATAAGGGTAAAATTTCCAAGAATGCAGGTGAAAAAGGTTGGAATGCTCCCTTTAAGGGTGTTCAGGGTTGCCAAACCTTGCCATCCCAACTCAGGGATGTTCTAGCTGAGATGAGAAACCATGGTAATGGGTTTTTGGCTAATGCTGTAGTTAAGGTTTTTGATGTAGAGGTGAGTTTAAAGAGCGCAACTGGTACTGTTCTAGAGATTGATCAGAATGAGGACCTTGAGGAGGCGAGTGCGTATGGGCGTTCTGGTGGCCCCATGGATTCTTTGACTATGAAGTATAAGTTGATCCAAGTTTTTGAAGTCCTGGATGGGGTTGTGGAGGAAGCCCTGGATATGAAGAGTTATTTCAAGAGTGTGAGAGATTCCATTCGTGGGCACATGCATTATTTGGGCATGTTGTTTGGGTTTGCTGATGGTTATGGCATAATGGTTGATGATGTTGAGATAGGAAATGAGAGGGATCCTGTGCAGGGGATAGGCAAGCAGACAGGGATCAAGAATTCCAATAAATTGGATGCAGAGATGCATCAGGTTGGGACATATGTGCCTACTGTAGAGACAAGCCTCCGCAATGTGGAGATGCTGGACTACCATAGAAGCGAACAAGGCGATGACACCTGAGATGCTCCTTTTATGAAGGCTTTGCGACCGTGAGGGTCGTAATTTCTATGTAGCTTGTTCTTGAACTTGGTTATTTTTTCTGTGTGTTTTTATCATGCTGTTCCGTTAGGTGAATATTTTACTTATCGCGGGGTATGCCCCTAGAGAAGTAGTTTGTTTGCCTATGGTATAAACTTAATTAGCAAAAAAAAAAAGAATTATCCATTGATAACTCTATTAGAAATCCAGTTTCTAGAGCCACACACTCAGGGGGAGTTTCTCAGAGTCATCACTCAACAACCTATCAGAATGATCAACACAGGGAGAATGAAGCTACGTCGTCTAGGCTGAACCTGCCAACATCAAGAAAATGGACCAGAGATCACCCATTTGAACTCATAATTGGAGATTCAAATGCGAGAGTCCAAACTAGAAGGGCAACTTAAGAAGAATGCTTGTATAGCAGTTTTCTGTCTAAAGAAGAACCTAAGAAAGTTGAGGATGCCCTCCTAGATCCAGACTGGGTCTTAGCAATGCAAGAGGAGCTAAACCAGTTTGAAAGAAATGAAGTGTGGAAGCTTGCACTCAAGCTTAAAGGCAAGTCAGTAATTGACATAAAATGGGTGTTCAAGAACAAGATGGATGAGAATGACATAGTGACAAGGAACAAAGCAAGGTTGGTTGCAAAAGGCTATTGTCAAGAAGAAGGAATTGACTTTGATGAGACCATTGCACCTGTAGCAAGGTTGGAAGCAATCAGAATCTTCCTGGCCTATGCAGCCCATGCCAACTTCAAAGTCTATCAAATGGATGTCAAAAGTGCTTTTCTTTTTTTTTTTTTTTTTTGCTAATTAAAATTTTATACCAAAAAAGGAACAGCTATTACAATTCTAGGGGCATACCCCGCGAAATCAACAATCAAAATAACAAAAGTCATAACATCAGTAAGTCACCTTACTGTCAACATAACAACGAAAATAAGCTATGATCATTCTGGCGCCTTAAGCAAAATAAAATTGAGACTAGGCACATGTCTCACAAAGCCCATAGTAATGAGAATCAGCAGATAATGCACCATGAAGTGGCGCAAGAGCATTCCAGCAGCAGACATCTCCCCATCATGACACGAAGCAGCTGGGCCTCTAAAGCCGTTGAAAAAGTTCCCCTTTTTTGCCTGACACCAAACCATAACTTGACAGCGAATTAGTGTGACCAGACCTCCACATATCACCAACCAGCTTTGTTCGCAAGACATGAATAGCATCCATGTACTCCAGAATTTATGCCTAGTCTCATAGATGAATAGATCCCAATCTATAACCATCAAGGCTCTAGTAGACCCCAACTGAATTGTCTTTAACAAATCACAACAGGACGAAAACCCAAATGTATGATGGTCATAACAGTTAAACCCACCAGATGCAAAAGCAACCACATCTTTAAACCAACGAAAGAACCCTTTAACAAGCATGGATACAACCCAATAGAAAGTATCGCAATGTAATGGCACAAGAAAAACTCCCATCACACAGTCGTTAACATGATGCACAGACAGAATTATCCGCACGCAACAAATAACAAAGTTATTTGTGAGAAACATTTCAACAAACAGAAACAAGGCAGCCTGAACAACATCAAACCTACCCTCACCAACATAAGAGAAATTGATACCGTATACGGCATGAACACAGGTGCATCCCATGCAACTTTTATTTCCGTGCACAAAGCAGACATGACTGAAACTATCAGAAGACTCATTATCCGGTAAAGTCAGTCGCAAACCCAACTTAGACTTCGTCCAAATCTGCAACCTGGTAGCGAAATGCACATCAAAATAGCAGCCCCTAAGTGGATCACGAACAGGGTCCGTGGTAACTCCATCACATTCAACATAGCAACCTGGCCTCATGTTTTCCTCCCATCTACCATTCAGAACAATGGTTCCGTAAGCACTGACTCCCCTTATCAACAAATAGCATGTCTCCATAGACCTCTCATTCATCTGGGCTAAACCCACTGCATTACTAATGCCCACTTTGAAATGAACCTTCATAAAACCACGTTGATAAACATGGCAGTCAATTGTTATCAGGTAACCCAAAGTGTTGATCTCCCTTTCGCCAGCTAGCAAAGCTTTGAATCCATGAGGGGCGCTCTCCCCTACTCCCCAATCATGAGCACTTACAGTCCATCTCAAGACTGACCCTTTGAAAATTGCCTCAAGACCTATCCATTCACTACTGCAATCACCTGAAAACTCAGAGGCATATCATAACACTTTAAACTAGCAAAAACCCCAAAAGGAGAAACACTCCTGTTAGCAGCAAGGCCCCACCAGACCCGACATTCATTAGAGCGAGCGAGATAGTTCCTCATCGTCAAGAAGACAACTACCTCACCACAATCGCCAATCATCTTATCAAGACTAAAAACCCTGTGAAGGTCTGCAGTAGTAACGTATCCAATGCTAATAATTTTAAGATCGAAGGAACCCATTCCAATCAGGATTATCATATCATTAGGAAAAAGTGTCCTGAATTTAGTCAAGTTGTTACTAACGTGACCAAATGCAATAATGCACCAGCATTTCCAATCTAAACCATCCATAAAATACACAACAAGACCTTGAAAAACAGCAATCTCATGATAAATATAGCAGCAGCAATCCTTACTAAACATTTCGTTCTTGTAAGGCAACATAACAAACCACGTTCCCTCCAACGCTTCCATTGCAGTTGGCTGGTCACAAGCATCAGCATAAACAATTAAGTGGTAGGCTAACACAACCATCCTGAACCACTGTTGATGCATTACATGAAACACGAGGTGGGCAACCATTCCTATGCCCTGAAATCTGACAAACGTGATTTGCGATTCAAGGAGCTCCTTCATGAACCGAAGCAAATCATCAAATCTGGACTTTGCAAGAGTAACCAAAACCGACTCGACAACATCTTTGACACCCTTTGCTACATTGCAAATAAGCGCTTGTCTTTGAGACACTTCATCAAACAGATGGTGGTCAACAGAAATCATTCCATTACCGTTCAGATAAGGGGCACACACAACAGCACACAAACACAGACCAACTCTCACTAAAGTGCAGACACCTTGTCTGCGATAATCCCTCCGGACTTCAATAATCGAAAGAGAGCTTGTTGTTCGCGAAACAGCCTTCATCAAATTATTAACATCATCTCGAACCGACTTCGTCCCAAGAGAACATACCTTCGCCATTAAACTCTGTCTCACCAGGACTAACCCCCTGGTCCAATACACAAGCAGCTCAATGAGAACATTCGTTGCCTGAGTTACATAAACGGGATGAGCACCTCCCTTACAGGCAGAGCGTAACTCCCTATCTCGAAGTGAATCAAAGCACTTTAAGACAACACAATCAAAGAACCCAATAGGGAAATCTTCTTTGATGGCGGAAGAATATTCAACAATCTCCATTTGTTTCACATGAACCTTTCCGCGAACAAATCCGAAAGGAACAACAATCACCTCGCCAGAACATAGACAAGGCCTAGGGAGAATAATCTCCAAAGAACCAGAGATAGATGGTATAAGTACCCTATCCAAACAATAGATACGAATCTTGAAAAGATTCGCCTTGACAGAGACAGATCCATCCCCGAAACCAACCATAACTTGACCCACGTAACCAGCCCATAAGTTCGAAAACCCAGGAGATGAGAAGCCCCGAGAAATCATCAATAACAAGACACAGCAATGTTCCTCTTCATCATTCGAAGAAAGG
Source organism: Kitagawia praeruptora (assembly GCA_037693485.1). Lineage (NCBI taxonomy): Eukaryota > Viridiplantae > Streptophyta > Magnoliopsida > Apiales > Apiaceae > Kitagawia > Kitagawia praeruptora. The sequence goes on from CM075354.1 coordinate 80,386,328, forward strand.
AACGAAAAAGATGAACCCATAAGAAAAATGACTAAGAAATATGGTGTATTAGGTGTGAGATGAGAAGAAGAAATGGATTTGGGAAGGATTAAGTTGGAATCTGGTGGAAAAAGGTATAGATTAAGGCTAGAAACTAAAGGCGGCTAGAAGGTAATTAGGGTTTTCTAGAGAGAGAATACGACTCTCATTGAGTTTGCGTGTGGGATTTTTTGTTTCGTCAAAATTGCTTTTCTAAATGGCATTCTGGAAGAAGAGGTATATGTTTTGAGGACCCAGAATTCCCAGATTATGTCTATTTTCTTCTCAAAGCACTCTATGGCCTGAAGCAAGCACCTAGAGCCTGGTATGACACTCTCTCACAGTTCCTTATAGAGAATCACTTCACTCGAGGTACTGTTGACAAAACTCTCTTTTATAGAAATGTTAATGGCTCTATGATACTTGTTCAAATCTATGTAGATGATATAATTTTTGGATCTACTGATGAGAAGCTTTGCAAAAGGTTTGCCAAACATATGCAAAGTAAGTATGAAATGGATTCAAAAAAATGAGAGTCGTATGCTCTAACTTCTCTCTAACCTCTCTCTAAAAGCCTAGCCGCCACAAAATCTTTACCTTAATCTACACAATTTCTTCATCAGATCACCTCATTAGCCTTCCTTAATTCACCTTTCCTCTTCTAATCTCTCACCTAAAACACCATATTTCTTACTATATAATTATTTTCTAATGAAGAGGGTTTCGTTTTCGGAGAGCTTAGTGTCTGTGATCCCTCCCCGTGTGAGAGGATCTGAAGCTTGCCTTCATGTGGATAGTCCGATTAGGAGTCCGAAGAGGGTCTCCTTTTTAGAGAACCTTGTGACGGTGTTTCCCTTGGAGGATGCCCGAGTTAAAAAGGATAGTGAAAGACAAGGGGTTGTTACCTCGGTATCGGTGATACCATTGGAGCGGGAGAAACGAGTCAATGTTGCCCAGGGATCCCAATTAAGGGTGAAGCTGGATAATGATGAAAGCGGGAGGAGCTTGGTGGTGGGATCTGTCTCGGAGGTGGCACCGAGAACCAGAAGCATCATTGAGGGGATACCGCCTTCCCAGTGTAAGGGGTGGGATCTTGGCACTGCCGACGGCTCAAGAACGGGGTTTGAGGCGCGCACTGGCAGTTTGGTAAAGCACCAACTGATTGATGGTAAGCTTTTCTCTCAAAAGAATCCTCCTAAAATTATTGTGGAAGCTGATTCGTTTGTTCAGCTACCGGTTTCGATTTTGTAAATGAAAGTGACAATGGAGGGGAGGTCATTTCTGATTTTATTGTTGGAACTGACCTCGTAAATGTTGAGGGCTCTTTCAACCATAATTTGCCTGTTCTTACTAATGACTCTGGGTTGGTCATACCCATAGTCGAGGGGAAGGATCAGTTTTCTCCAGATGAGGTTGTTCTGATTAGTCTGAACGCTATGGCAACTGGTGATGGGTCAATGACTCATGAGAAGGATGGGGACCTGAGTGTTCAGAAAGCTAATGATGGTGTTGAGTTCAATGGACACTTAGCTCTTGTTGCTACTGTGGAGGAACAGGGTCTGAAGAGTGTAGATCCCGGAAAGGATGACTTTGGGACGTTAAGTCATACAAGAGATGATATCCCGGAAGATGCGGTTCTTATATCTTGCTTGGAGGACCTAATCAACAGAATTGTAAAGGATGTCTATAATTTGGCTGACCTTGATAAAAGGGGCAACCCGGTTCGAGACTCAATGTTGATTATTCTTGGATGAATGATAAGGCGAAGGGGACTTCTCCACGTACTTCTAATGTTGATGCTGTCCACGTGGAGTCTGTTCAGACTGAGACTGGTGGGTTTAAATGGAAAGAGCTGGCTAGTAGGGCTCATCTGCTGGAAGCACAGAACTACATTGAAGTACTTAAACGCTTCATTGAGTATATGGGTTATGAGGTGCCTGTGTTAAAGGGGCATAAAGAATTGAATCTGGTGTCGGGCAATTTTCTTATTGATATTTCAGACTGTGAGAATGATGAGGAGCTATGTGTAGCTCTTAACAATGTGGTTCAGTTACAGAACTTTATCATAATGGAAGGAATTGAAATCCCTCCTTAAGGGGTCCCGTCGGAGGTAAGTTTCGTCGAAGATGACGGTAAGAAGGAGCAGAGACAAAGAGCTCTCTCGGGTAGTGATGGTGGCATTGTTATGCCTCAGAAGAAGAAAATCAGATGGGAGGAGGTTGCCCATAACAAGATGACTGCGAAGATGGAAGTGGGTAATAATCCAAACTTGATGGAAGATCCTGATGGCACCAACAGTATTGATGCAGAGATTGATGAGGCCTTTGATTATCTGATCGGAAGTGGTCTAAAGGAGGATATGTCTGCTATGCGTGTGGCGGAACCTGTGGATGATATTCCTTGGGAGGATCTCCCTGCTGTCAGTATCCTACCTTCTATTGATGCGAGTTTTCTAACTATGAAGAATCATGGTTGTGGAAAGATGAAGGAGGATCGAGTGACTACTGGGCCTGGCAATGGTGGGTTTCCCATCATGACAATTGACAAGGGGCATACAAACCTGAATACATGGCAGATGGAGGCTACCCCTAAAGCTGATTTTGCTGCTGGCAGGAAGGAGGAGGAGTGGGATGCTGGGGACCATGACAATGGAAAGCTAGAAGGCAATGGGCAGGATAAAAAGGTTCGCTGGACTAAATCCAGGATCAAGCAATGGAGAGCGACTAGAGGAGGTCACTCCAAAAAGATTTAATCATGGATGTTTAAGCTTTTGTTCTATTTCCTTACCTGTTGACTGTAAAATGACTTAATGTCGTTATGGCTCTGTTATTTGAATGTTGATATCACGGGGTATGCCCCTAGATTTGTGTAAGTTGTTCCTTTTTTTGGTATAAATTTTAATTAGCAAAAAAAAAGTAAGTATGAAATGAGCATGATGGGTGAACTAACTTACTTTCTTGGTTTACAAGTAAAGCAAGTTAGTGATGAAATTTTTATTAGCCAATCCAAGTATGTTAATGATCTCTTGAAAAGATTTAATATGTTGGATTGTGCCTCTGCTAAAACACCCATGGCCACTGCCACTAAACTTGAGTTGAATACTAAGGAGAAGAAGGTGGACATCTCAAGTTATAGGGGCATGGTGGGCTCACTTCTATACTTAACAGCAAGCAGAACTGATATTATGTTTTCTACTTGTTTATGTGCAAGATTCCAAGCTGATCCCAGAGAATCTCATTTAATAGCTATTAAAAGAATTTTTAGATATCTCAAAGGAACACCAAACCTTGGCATTTGGTATCCTAGAGAATCTGGTTTTAATCTAACTGGGTATTCAGATGCAGATTATGTAGGTTGTGAAATTGACAGAAAAAGCACCACAGGCACTTGTCAATTCCTAGGGAACAAGCTGGTTTAATGGTTTAGCAAGAAGCAGAATTCAGTTTCTACTTCTACTGCAGAAGCTGAGTATATTACAGCTGGAAGTTGTTGTGCACAAATATTATGGATGAAGAATCAACTGCTTAGAGAGAAGAGAGAAGACAGAGCATACGACTCTCTCTCTCTAAAAATCCCCAGCCGCCATTAATCTTTCACCTTATTTTCATCAGATCTACATAGCTACCTTTCACTAATCCATCTTCCTTCTCTAATCCTTCACCTATACACCATATTTCTTAATTATATAAAGTATGTTTTTATTTGGTTTGTCTACAGAGGTGGTTTTTTTGACTACCGATGGTGATTATGGGTTTGGTTCTTTGCTGGGTGCTGACCCAGTAGATGTGCGAGAAGCTCTATGCCCATGGTCATGGAACTTCTTCTTTGCATTCGAGAAGGTCCTTGGATACTCAATTCCAGATCTTATCGAAGCAGTGGGGTTTTTCTACCCAAGTTGTGTAATGGAAGCTACGAGGAAGCTCAGAGATGTTTGCCCTAGTGTTAGAGACATAGGTGTTCTCTTCTCTTTGAGGGACTTGGTTGAGGCCTCCTTCTGCTTAGGAGGGGTTGATACCAAAGTGTTTGATGGGCCTTTAGTGGTCATCATTTTTTCTATGGATTTCAACCCATTCAAAAACGGAGTCAATGTTGATTTTGTCAAAGGTCGTCAGATGTTTGATGAAATGTGTCACAGAAAACTTGCATTCTATGCCTTGTGTTTGACGTCGATATTAGACCTGGTGTCTAGGATGGGGTTCTTTGATGGGAGCTTGTTAGAGATTCAGTTTGGGAAATCCTTGGTTTTATGGCCTAATTCATATGTGGTGTTGCATTTGGGGCTCTACTATGTGACTGTTGAACAGAGGGGAGATGCTCGGGAGCTGCTCACCGCCCGCGTTAGCTATGTTCGTAGATTGTGGGTCTTTGCTGACTTCAGGTGGTTTCATTGACTGTGATAGGTGGAGTTTTACTGATGACATGATTTGTGGTCGGATTTGGTTTCACAGATTTCTGGTCAATGGTAAGACATTCAGGAAATTCTTACTGGCGGAGTCTCGATTTAAAGGGATCTCTCTTTCTCTCGATGACTTTAGTTGTTTGGTTGTTATTCTGTATTTGAGATATTTGAAGTGTGTCCTTGTTGTGCCTCTAAGGCTAAAGCTCAGTGACAATGAGGGGGTGAGGAGCCTTGTTGGTTTCTCAATAGTTCGTACTGATTTGAATGTAGATTATCTTGAGTTAATGTTTGAAAGTTAAGTGACTACGGAGAAGGGCATATTTGATTCTGCCATGTGCATTATGGGTGAGGGATTTAAAACCCGGGTGAAAGCTTTTGCAATTGTGATAGAAGATGGAGAGTATGGGCCATCTGACAAGTTTCAAACCTCCAAGACTGAAAGTGCCATGCCTGTAGAAGTGAAGTTGATTACTGAGGCGCCACCAATTTGGACTAGTGAAAAAAATGAGAGTCGACTTTCTCTAGCTTCTCTCTAACCTCTCTCTAAACCCCTTCTAGCCGCCACCAATTTCAACCATATCTAAGCTTATTTTTCATCAGATCTATATTTCTCCTTCATAAATCCACATTCCCCTTCGTATCTCTCACCTAAATTACCATATTTCTTATATGATATATCTTTTAATTTCTTCGTTTATGGGTTACTCGAAGGGGGTTTCTTCTCCGGTCGATATTTTGACGGGTTTTTTCAACTATGGAGCCTGGCTAGGGTGTTAGTCTCGGGGAGGCAGATTTTAATGGCCCATGGGAAGATGTGTTCTCTTGGGAATGATAAATTGTCGAAACTGATTCGGGTTGTTGAAAGTAATTCAATGCAGGTTGCTTCGCGAAAACGAAGCTCTCAACCGGTTAAAGTGATGATGATGGATTCCTGTAGACCAGGGGTTTGGTCCGCTGTGGGAGATGATTTGTCTTTGGGCAATTATCCTTTAATGTTGATCTTGATTGATGTGGGTTTCACAACAGTCGGGTTTTTGGAGTATCAGGTTGACTTGGTCAATTATAGCTCCTTATGGGTTTCGATTGCTTTTGGGTCGGAGACTATGAGGTAGCCCAAACATGGTAGGGTGAGAGTCTGTAGGTTGAGTCAATACAGTCATGTGAATGAATGTTATATGTTTGGCATTGTGTTGGAAAAGAAGGCAATGATGAATCGTGCTCCGGATGGAGCTTTTAAAAGAAGATTGATGAGGTTTTTGGAATGGGATGAGGTTATGGATGTTGGTGAATCTCATAATCTTGTGCTCCCGTTGTTGGTTCTGGATGGGTTTAAGTTTCGGGTGGGTAGCTACTTAAATCTAGTTTTTTCTCTTCGTGTATATGTTTTTTTTTTTGCTAATTAAGATTTTATACCAAGAAGGAACAACTTACACAATTCTGGGGGCATACCCCGCAAAATCAACATTCAGACAACAAAGCCAAACAACATTAAGTCATTTGACAATCAACAAACAAAGAACTAAGCCTATTAAAAACTTAATCTGGTGCCTCCACCAATCCTAAATTGAACCCAATACAAGCACTACGAAAGTGCAACTGAGTAAACTGCACATGGTAATACCAATACCTTCTATTTACTCCATCAAGACAATGCTTGAAGCCTGAGAAACTTCCCATCTCGAAATCATAAACGGCAGGGGCACCAATCCTTTCAAAACGACTGAGCCCCACGCCCACACCAACTTCAACCGCATCCTTGGAAATTGCTAAACAATAACATTCGCTGAGCTAAAACGTAGCAGATCAGGCTCCCATGGCGGTATTCCACCAACAACGTTGCCTTCAACCAAAAGGGGGTTGAGCGGGCTTCGAGTTCTTGAATCCATCCCAGTGTTGGGACAGCAACCAACATCCATCTTCTTTCGGAAATCCTTATACCCAAAGGAGTCTCTATCACAAACAGACTGCCTCTGCTTGCGCCAAGCAACATTTACTCCTTCAAACGGAGTAACAACTGAATTAACCATAAATCAGACTGGATGACCATCACACACATGATCCTCATCCTGCGATTCTTCCATAGGAGCTTCATCTCCTCGCATATAATCAAGAAAGAAATTATCATCACCTGGTATCCAACATTCTACATCCGTAATAGGAGAACAAGGGTAATAAACCCTCACCTCCGGCGAGAAAGTGACCTTCCTTGCAACCTGCTCCCCTTAGCTAACTCAGTAGAAAGGGCATCATGCTCATTAGGGTAAATAACCCTAACCTCCGGTGAGAAAGATACCCTCTTCGGATTCATTCTCAAATCAGTGTTACCCACAGATGGGCGACCACTAGATCTCCCAGATTCCAAGATCGAGTCTTCATCCTTATCCAGTTTCACCTTCATTTGGGATCCCTGGGCAACATTCACTCGATTTCCCCGCTCCAATGGTATCAATGTCACCAAATTCTTCGCGAAAGAAACCATTTTCGGACTCGGGCTTAGAGCCAGCCCCTCCCGAGTTTGCGTCACATACTTGCAGTCATCGTCCCTATCAGTGTTACCCACAAAGGGGCAAACACTCGATCTCTCAGAATCCAACAACGAGTCATCCAGAAAGGAAACCCTTTCCCAAGACATTTGAGCGAACAAAGAAGAGAAATTTAGGTGAGAGAAAAGAGAGAGATGATTTCAGGTAGGTTGATTTAGATCTAGTGGAGAAATTGTTTAGATTTTAGAGAGAGAAAGAAGAGAGAAGCTAGAGAGAAAAACCGACTCTCATTTTAACTTTTTTAGTCAAAAATGAGGTTTCAGTGAGTTTTTGTTTTGATTACCTTCTCCCCCTTTTTTGCTTATCTTCCTTCGTGTGTATGTTGAAGTAGAGCCTTATGATTTTAATAGCAGGGTTGGAATCTGTATTCTTACCTTTATGCGCGATGTGTTTCTGTTCTCTTATGATGAAGACTTTATTGGCATATCGGCATTACTTATTGTGATCAAGCTGTTAGTCGGCTTGCTTGAACTACAGAGGATCTCAAGGGATGCTAGATTTTGCTGTGAGCTTGTTCCGATTTACTTCGGTATTCAGGAGTTGGAAGGAGGTTTGTTGGCTTCTAATTTGTTAGATGATGAAGGGGATAAGCCTTGTTGCTGCGATATTCGGGATGATGGCAGGGATGGGTTGCGTTGCCGCGGAATCTTCCCTGTAGACTCAAGGCTCTGGTCAAAGACTTGTATGGTGTGTTCGCCTAGGCATCAGTTAGGTCTGGATAATTCTAGTGACGGGCCGGTGGGTTTTCCTAGTCAGGACCATAAACATGTTGCAGTGAGCATTAACAGTTGTAATGTCTTTTTGGAAATGGACAAGGTGTTCGTCATGTTGCTGCGCTTTTGTAAATCGCTTACTAAGTTTTTTGTGGGTATTGTGGAGGTTACAAATGGCTCTGATCATGTCTACTGTCTCCTGAATGGTGATGTTTCTATTGATAGTATTAAGGCAGGTTTCTCTCAAGTCCAGGCGGCACACTTTTTTGAACAGAGTTGTGCTACTCTTATGACGGAGCAGGGGCTCCTTTATGTTGAGAAAGTTCTTCGAAAAGCTAGCAAACTTGGTTGTACAGTTTGCTATGTTCGCTCTTTGGATGATGATCCAACTTTTGCCCAACCGCTTGTCTCAAGTGGTATGATCATGTTATGTCCTATGTTGTGGATGATGTTTTAAGCTATGACGTGGGCTGAGAAGAATGTGAGCTCTGGGTTGGATGACAGCCCTGAAGGAGTTCAAAGTGATTTTTTAAAAGTCGGAAGTATGGCTAAAGTGAAAGTTTGCCTTACTTGGAATATAATGGAGGGGACTTTGGGAAATGCCGGTGTGGAATTGTGGCGTGACGAGGTAAAGTCTCACATGACAATAAGGGACTCCCACGCTGTATGGATTGCTGATAGTGGGCCCTTCAAAGTGGGTTTTGGACTGAAACGGTATTTCTATATGCCGTTTGGGAGGAGGAATGAATAACAAAATGAGGACCCGTGTGGTGCTTTATTCTACGTGCAAGCCTTTGTGAACATGGGTTTTTTAAACGAACATGGTCTTGGCATAGGAGTTAATCTTTAGAGTCGGCCCTTAGTAGGCCTGGTTGATCTTTGTTTTTTTTTTTGCTAATTAAAATTTATACCATAGGAAAATGATTACATCTCTAGGGGCATACCCCGCGATTAGAAAACCATCTACCTAACGGAACAACGAAGAAAAACAACAATAATGCTAGATAAACTAGCAAACAGCTAGTCACCTTACTGTCAACATGACAACGAAAAAAAAACTAAAGATTTTGCTAGCGCCTTAAACAACCAAAATTGAGACTAGGCACATGTCTCACAAAGCCCATAGTAGCGAGAAGCAGCATATAAACCATGTGGTGACGCAGCCGCATTTCGGCAGAAGCATCCATATGACATCTATCAACATGAGAGTTGGCCTCCAGAAAAGCACCACCGACTAACTTTTCATTAGAAGAAGAACCAGCCCCCAGCTGATTAATAAGACCCATCTCACCGCCATCCACTTCCTTGAAACCCCCATTTGTTGTCATTAAAGCATGACCAACAATGCCTGTAGCCCACCCAACAACATATGCCTTACCTGTTTTTACAACACACCGCAAGTTTGGTATTTGGAAAATCAAATTATAACTTGCAGTCAAAACAGGTGTGGCATTCCTTAGAACTACATAACTCCTGCATTCAAAGAATCGAAGCTGCTTCAACATGTTACATAATGAAGTAACAACATCACATCCTCCACCAATAAGGTGACCCCCATTTAGCAAGTCATCATCAACATGGCCCAACATATCACCCTCAGGAATACTCCGAAGGTCAGAACCATACACATTTCTGAATCCCGCATCAGGCATCTCATGGCTATTGACCATGTGCAACCGTTCCCACAGACCAATCCTTTTGTTCAAGTTCACAAAAGAGAAAGAGGCGAACGCCAAAAGAGTAGCTCCTACCCGAGGCACAAACAAAATGGTCCCATGCCCTGTCACTAGTAAGCACATGGTATCTTGAAAGCAGCAAACAAATTTAATCACATAAAAAACAATAGGTATGCAGATAGTATTCCCATCAATCATGATCTTTGTTGCATCAAGACCAGCTCCCACCAGTTCCATGATGTAATTAAGCCCCTTTCCCAAAAACCCACCAGGTCTAGTAGGACACAACTGATTTATCCCTCTACAAAAGGAAAGAATAAACCCAGCTAATTGCAACACAAACACCCTCACTCCTGCCATCATATTAAAGACCACAACAACACGAAACATAAACCCAGATAGGGTCATCCTTAAAAGATCACCATTGACATCAAAGAGATGAGCATTAACAAACTCTCCCTTGACTAGGAAACGCAACCAGCTCCCTTCTTCAATCTCATCAAAATTTGCTTGAACTCCACCTTGAGGAAAGACCTCCAACATTAATTGAGCACCAACAGCAGTGTCCAAATCCTTGGTTATGGTACTGTACACCACCACAAAGACATCAGAATTAAATTCAACATCAACCTCCATCTGAAGATGCTTAACAAATTTTGGTTCTAACCCACATCGACACTGGGTTACCCGCACATCCCATCGACTTGAATTACCAGCAGCATCTTCATTGCCTTCTTCCACATACGAAAACAATAAAACCTCAAGAGGGAGCTCCAAAGGAATAGCCTTCTCCCTTCGAGGCATAAGAATAAGCACATGTTCCTCATCTCTTAGTCTAACATAAAACAATCGCTGGTTCATCATTTTTCCAAGCAAACTATTAAAAATTGTCATAGTAAAACCAACAAACACATTAGTATCTTCCAACCAGATCCCAAAGACCGAGTTCAATTTTCCCAAACCATGTCTATCAACAACAGTGCATAATTCCCGAACAGAGCAGCTGGAAACCAACTGAACTGCGAACCAAGTTTGCTCAAGGCCATCAACAATCCCTTGCAACCTTAAGGATGCATTTTCCAGAATGATAACAAGAACAATGGACATAATTTCCATCTTAATTCCCCATGCGAAGTCCAGACTCAAAGCCCATCTATCATACAATATTAATGTCATGTCCAAAACTTCAATTCTCATTCGGGACCCCCCACCAAACAGATATGAATAAGTGCATATCAGAACTAGATTGGCACAATCATGCAGCCACTGTTCCGGTTCCATTATGATGCCCATAATCATTAAGTCAGTACCGTTCATAACCCCTAACATCGTGATGGGTTGTGCACAAGCAACAAAGACCCATAGACCACAGACCAAGCTACTGCGCACAGTAAGCTTATCACCTGCACTTTCACTCTGATCAACAGAGACAAGGTAAATCCTCACGCACATGAGTGTAGGCCTCCCCTGAAACATAATGGTTGAAATGAACAACAATCCATGGGCTTGCCGTACTGAATTTCTGAAAAAAACCCAATCTAGAGATAAGGATTTTCCCAACCAGATCTGTAGAGAACCATTCAGGCCCAAAAAAACATCCCCAACAGCCAAAACGATTCTCCCAACAGACCCGTAGTTAGTATCCTCCCGCAAAACTATCATCAACAAATCGATAGTTCTTTCAGGCAATTCAACAAACACTTTGTCATCTTCAATCAGAACCACCTTGGAACGAATCAATCCATTCCACAAATCATACCCCGAAAATAAATCACACTTGGAAGTTGTTATTCCGTTGGGATTAATTTTTTAGTAGATTGTTTGTAATGTTTGGATGTTGATTTCGCGGGGTATGCCCCTAGTTTTGTATCCGTTGTTCCTTTTGGTATAAAATATTAATTAGCAAAAAAAAAAAAGAAGATGGAGAGTATGTGTACTATTGCAGAGTAGTTGTTCCAGCAGCATCCAAGGTGTTTGCTGTTATCGTTGATTATGCTGAGTACTATATTGGATGTGAAGGGCAGGACATTAGGTTATGCCATTTTGCTGTTATTTTCTTTATGGAATTCATAAGAATGGGGAGAGCGTTGCGAGCTTTGCTGGATGGTCATTTGCGTAGTCTTGGCTACACTTTTCTCTGTGGTCAAAGCTACGGCTATTGTGCTTGGGTTTCTAAACACAGTATTGCAATAATGATAACGGGAAAGAAATTTAGTGATAAGATGGTTATGCCTGGTTTGAATGCTGGTGAGAATGCTCTAACAGTTGACAGTTGGCTGTTATTGAGGATAAAGTTCAAGAAGGGATTGGTGTTCATTGTTGATGATGAATTTGACGCTGAGGGGGTTTTACTTTGGGTGCATATGCGGTTAAAAAGGGGTGACCATTCCAACAGGGATTATTTCCTTGCTATAAGGTTATTGTTGATATGGGACCACTTTGTCGACAGTAGTCCTTGTAGGCAAGAATGTGCACAATATATTGAGAAGGATGTAGTCCAGAGGGAATTGATGCATGTAGAGGGCAGTCACGGTAATGCTCTACTGATGCAGGAGTTCATGCAGAACTTGTTTATGGAAACTACCAGGTGTTTGAGGTGGTGGAAGTTGTGGTGCTCATGTCGTTCAAAGGGGAGGCCTAGGAGGAAGGATTGCTTACAATTCTTGGATGTGAACCGGGTGGTCACTTTCTATTCGTACTTGGCATAGGTCTCATTTTGTGGTTTTAAACTAGTTTAAACTAGTTTTCTTTGTATGTTGATTGTATAGTGTCTTTATGATACTATGACATTTGTTTTGTTTGCATGTTGTCTTCGCGGGGTATGCCCCTAGAAGTGTATCAGTTGTTCCTTTATGGTATAAAATTTTAATTAGCAAAAAAAAAGAATCAACTGCTTGATTATGGATTAAGAGTTGATAGAATCCCAATATTCTGTGACAACACAAGTGCCATTGCCATATCTGAGAATCCAGTGCAACATTCCAGGACCAAGCACATAGACATTAGGTACCATTTCATCAGAGAACATGTGATGGAAGGTACTGTGGAACTTCATTTTGTTCCAAGTGAGAAGCAACTTGCAGATATCTTTACCAAGCCACTTGATGAGTCAACATTCACAAGGTTGGTAAGTGAGCTAGGTATGCTAAATTTCTTCTAATTTATTCAAGATATTTGCATGATTGGATAAGCAGCCAGAAATTATCTTGAAATTTTCTTTTACAAAGAAAAGGTACGAAATTCTGTTCTAGTCAGAATTTACCCATCGACGGATATGTCGAATATCCGTTGATGATTCAAATAATATCTGGATTTTATTTTTATTTGATGGATATTAAGTTTTCCTTGTATGTATTATTTCAATAATACATATCAACGGGAAGCTCGTTTCTCGAGAATTCATTTTATTATCCACCGGGTAATTTATTTATTTTTACTTTGGTCTTGTCTGAGCTGTCAAATCATTTTTACCATTTCATGACCGAATATTTGTCTTGATATGTGTGATTGCATGCTTATGTGCTATTTGTGCTAATTGATTTCCTAGAGATGATTTCTTGATTCTTGAGTATTACTATTATCATGATATATAGGCTTAATCATGACACTTTCTAGGGAATCTAAGAGAGAGACTGTTGATATAGCCTAGCCTAGCATGCATCTGTAACTGGTATTAATAGTCGTGTCTCCTCGTCGGTTCATATTCCAAAAATCACTTATATATTCAGCAGCCAGTTACAATCTCTTCATCTCCAGTCTCTTTCTTTCTTTGCAAAACTCTTCTATTAACTCTAATTCAATTATCTATTTCTTCCATGGCCCTCATCATGTACTCCAAATTCATCGAAGGAGTGTACTTCAACTATCAAGACTTCGTTGTTGTGGTTGAAGGCACCACTTATCCAGTTAATGACATTCCTGATGCGATCCTCAAGAAGTTCAACTTCGAGATGGAAATGGAGATGTCCTACTTACTGATGGACTATGTCATGGAGCAAGAGATCATTGAAGAGGAACGAGAAAGGGAGAGACAACGTGCTTTGGCCGAACAAGAGCGTATCATTGGACTAGCTGTGACTATGTCCAGAATCTTTCATCGCCGGAGTGAAGCAGCCCAGAAAAAGCAGAAGATCCAAAACCCATCTAGTTCTTAGGATTTCTGTATTTTATTTTTTTTATGTCTATCTTGAAGTTTATTGATCATTAATGAAATTTGTGTGCCTCATTTCTTTTTTTTTTTTTTTTTTTTGCTAATTAAAATTTTATACCACTAAAGGAACAACTGGTACAAATCTAGGGGCATACCCCGCGAAATCAACAGACAAACATAACAAAAGTCATAACATCAGTAAGTCACCTTACTGTCAACATAACAACAAAATTAAGCTAAAGGTTATTCTAGCGCCTTAAGATAACTTAGAATGAGACTAGGCACATGTCTCACAAAGCCCATAGTAATGAGAATCAGCAAACAATGCACCATGAATTGGCGCAAGTGGGAGCACAGGATTGTCATCATGCAAGTAGCAAGAATAGTCCACTTCCTATACCAGAACATTGCATCTCTCCCATAAACATCGAGCACAGCATTACTCGCTTTAGCCAAACCAAGACCAACCCGACCACCTGGAGTTGCAACAATTCGCCCCTGCTGTGTGTTACCAACATAAATCAACATCTCAAAGATAAAAATTAAAACTTCAGTTCCATGATCCCAGAAGACCCAAACCGGGTCTCCAACTAATTTTTCCATCTCAAGAACATCATAACAACTCATCAACAGTGTAGACATTAAACTTATAACCCAATTAATCAGAAAGAAACTCTGTTCCTTCGCTCGACAAGGCCATCTAGCAGCAAGATGAGCCTCCACATGATTCAAATCCCTGAATAATAAGGCTCCGATGCAGAGCACCTTCACCTTGGTCAACCAAAAAGTGCCCCTGGTCATAGAAGAAGACATCCTAATGGTGAGAAAACCAGCCCCCGAGGAAGCAATTTCCCACCTCTGTTTTCCCCACAACTCAGTAGCACCTTGCATCGTCATCTTCACTACACTTGCTAAAACAATGAAAAACGCTGAGCTAGTTGGAAACCAGTCAGCCTCCCATGGTGATATACTGCCAACAACATAAAACAGGAATTGCCTCACTATGCTCACAACAAACGCATGTTGGGGCATAGTAACAAATATAGCCCGGTCACCCAGATTCCCACACATAACATCGTTATGTCCAAACAATACCATTGCACTGTCCATCAATACCTTCAATGGATTCTCAAAACAGACTGCAACCATAATCATCTCGGTGAAAACCCCCACCTGTACAGTGGCTCCTTTACTATGACAGACTTTAAAGTAGCCCCCAACATTGGCACCACTTCGGAGATTCCAGATGTCAAACACTCTGCATTGAGCAGCAACAGCAGTGAGGTTTATCTCCTCCCCAAAACCTACCTTGAGTACCCTGAAAACATCTTGATACTCAACCTCACCCCGAAACACTTTAGCATCTCGGACCCTCTCAAAATATTGTTGATGCAATCCAGCTGAAATGACTAGATCCCCAACAGTACACCCACCCTTGAGAAGACCTTCCACACCCGCACCAGTAATATAATGCAGAATACCGTGTGCCAAAACATCGGACACCTGGGCTGCCTCAGTAACCACTGCAATGTAACCAGTATCAAAAACCAGGGTTTGAGATCCCTCAACCATGATGCATTCCATTGTTATGACCTTAGCATACCCTAAGAATCCCAACAAGAAGGATTCAGAATCCTTTCTCGTGATATCAGAGACAAAGACTCTCTCAACAATGTTCACCTTATTAACTTCGTTCAAATGCCATGAGCGAGTTCTTGAAATCCCTACTAGGTTCATCGCCCCATCCAAGTCACTAAGCATATCCCACCCTGCACGAACAAACAGGAGAGCAGCAACAGTTATCCACCCTGCGCGAACAGACATACAGAGTGCGTCCTTGGCAATAGCAACAATTTGAAGAACATAGTCCTCCATTCCCACATCTTTCAAATCACCCGGCAGGTCGAGAGGACATTCATTAGTACCCTTTAAATCAATGCCAACCTCGAATTTATGCGTAAGCAAAGCGTCAAACAGATGCTTGAGGGTAGAGATCTCAACACAAACCTTTAGAAAAGCCAGCCTCTTTGGAGGACTTTCCTCAAACACTATGCAGGCTTCCATTACAAACCCCTTCTTACAACCATTACAACCATGGCTCATCTCTATTGTAGTCTCAATACATACCACATAGTCCAGGTAGGTCTTCACATCATTCCTCTCCCGAAGAGCAAGGACTTTGGCTCTAACCAAACTGACCCCCTTAAGATCCACATGAAGCAAAGATAAGCTTATGATAGACCCTTGCGGTTTCTCCGATTTGACAACCCTTTCCAATCTTCTCATAATTTCATGAGCTGTTGAAATCAAACCAATCGGAATCATTAACCTCCCAACAGAGAAGTTCAAGGTCATTTTGAAATTAACCCAAGAGGTGGGTCTCATCTCAGGCTCGAGAAAAACACAAGGGATGTAAATAAGACATCCAGTCCGATAATCCCTACTGAAACCACTTAAAGCCGAAGCCCACTTCATTAAACTGATGTTCGAGAAACTCGACAAATCGAAAAGGGTGGCCTTCCCGTAAAAGGTAGACATACCAGCTTCAATTTTCATTGCACAGCGTGAGTAAAAAACCCCAACTGCTTTGATAAGGTCTGGAATAGAGATCCCAAGAACCTTCCAACCTGTAAATATGAAGTTCCACGACCCTCGGTCTAGAGCTTCAAACCAATTTAATGGGTCAACACCCAACAGAAAACCAAACCCAAAGTCTCTATCAGAAGTGAACAAATCACCCTCTGGAGACATAGACACAAATAAAATTATATATAATATAAGAAATATGGTGTATAGGTGAGGGATCTGAGATGGAGGATGGAATACGAAGGAAATTTGGTTAGATCTGATGGAAAAAGGTGTTAGATTTGTGGCAGCTAGAAGCAAGAAGAAGGGATTCTAGAGAGAAGGGAGAGCGTTTCTCTCTCTAGACGACTCTCATTATATTTTTTCAAACGGTTTGTGCCTCATTTCTTGTGTTCTCTATTTGTTATGTGTTTCACTTGTTTACAACTGCTAGTTGCATAATTGAATTATCTTAACATGAACCTTCCAAGTATGTTCATGATTTATCAGTGACAAAGAAGAAGCGTTAACATTTTAACTGAACATCTCATGATGCCAAGCTTATTTTTGGCTTAATTTAAATGGACTCAAGAAAGTACTATTCAATCAGAAAATGCTTATCAGATTGAGGTAACTATTTCTAACCCTCTTCCCTCTACTCAATCTCAAGGTTCTTTGCCATTGAATGTTGCTATGGAGACTGAAACAGAGAACCCACAGTCTACTACCCAAGCAACCAAACATAAATCAAAATCCAAGTCAAAGAAACCAACCTCAAGTGCTTCCCAACAGGCACTTGTTGTAAAACCTACCATAACCTCTGAGGGGAGTGTTAAGGTGGAAGTGAGTGGTGAGGGACAGGGTGAACATCAAAAAAGCCCTAAG
Source organism: Kitagawia praeruptora (assembly GCA_037693485.1). Taxonomy (NCBI): domain Eukaryota; kingdom Viridiplantae; phylum Streptophyta; class Magnoliopsida; order Apiales; family Apiaceae; genus Kitagawia; species Kitagawia praeruptora. The sequence goes on from CM075354.1 coordinate 80,403,277, forward strand.
GATAAGGTTAGAGAGGTGAGTGTGTCCCAGCCAAGCCACATTGCAGTCTCCCAAAAGATTGTTGATGTTGAAAAGGATTTAAACACATCCCTAACAGCATCCTCTCAACAGGGTGTTGTTATTGAAAAGAGTTCCCAACCAGGAACATTGATCAAAAGGGGAAGGGACACCACTAGCCTAAAATCATTAACCAAAACCTTTATCAGAAAGAAGAAACCTAAAGTTACTTTGGGTGCACAAGGGTCACACACTGTTCAATCTTCTATGATTGAACCATCTCAAACTCAGTTTGATGTGGCTCTAGCAAATGTGGAGTCACAGCCCAATTCTCAATCTCAAATCACACATACAACTCAAAATTCACCATCTCTATCTCTGGATGTGGACATGTTTTCCACATCACATGCAAATCCTCCCTCTTTTCTTTCAAAGGAGGAGCCCCTCTCAGAACCTGTTGGTCATCATCTTTTAGATGATTTGTTGGGCCAACATCCATTTCTTTCCGGAACTATGACTGAACCTGTGTCGGCTACTTTAAAATCATTCTACACAGATTCTATCATAGTTTCCCCATCAACTGCTATCCCTTCTACTTCATCGATGGATATTTCTCATCCGTTGACAAGTGTTTGTTCACCGATGGATGTGCTTCACAGCAATTATCCGTTGGTAGCTCCAACTACAGAATCGATGGATACACCAAATCCATTGATTAATGTGTTTCCTGCATCAACAGCAGAAGTCACTCTTGTAGTTCAAACACTTCTAGGATTGAGGGAAGGGAGTGTCCTCACAGAGAGCGAGAGGCTGCCTTGTGAGCAGGCAAAAGGAGAGAATGTGAGTGAGGGGTTGGCAATTTCTTCCTGCCAGGAAAAAGGAGAGACTGAGAGTTCCACCTTAGTAGGTGAAGGTGAGGGTGAGAGAGGTGTGAGCTAGGGGGAGCCCCTGATGCAAAAAGAGAGAGAATATGAGAGAAATGCAGGTACATGAGCTATAAGGGTGGATGAAGCCATTGCTAGTGAGTTAATGGAGGTTGAGGATGCCCCTAGATCAAGTATCTTTCAACAGACATCTCAAACAGTCATTGATAGATCAGTTCTTGGAGCTGAAACCTGTACTCGCCCTGTCCTTGACCTCAACTCTCAGGCTGAACAGGACAATGAGGAGGCTGAGCACCAGCGGAACTTGGTACAACTCACGGAATCTATGCAAAGAGCCACAGATGCTCCTACCAAGTGCTACTGAAGTGAGTCAATCAGACTCCGATTTCTCAGTTGAAGGTGAAGATGAAGAGCCTTCACATCAACCTGGAGACTTGCCAGAATGGCTAATTTCTAAAGACTATACCTCTAAGGATGCTTACACAAAGCTAGTAGTGCAGTATAGGAAGACTGCAGCTACTCTACAAGATGCTCAACCTGCTATGAAGCTTGTGCAAGAGAATTTTCTGGCTACTCTCAAATTGCACAAGTGTCTTCTTAATCAAAGGGTGGTAGACAAAGATGAGCTCAAGCTGGAAATTAAGAATGCTCTAGAATCTAAGCATTTGAACAAGAAAATTGATTTTGCTTAATTTCTAACTTGTTTGAGCAAGGAAACCACTTTTAGCTTTGTTCTTAACTCGTTTGACCCCTAATAAATATTTTCACAACTCTTGTCGAGCTAGATGGAATTCTAATAAGATTTTAATGTTGGAAGATGAAGATGGTGTCCCTCACACATCCCACAAAGAGATATCGGATCTGGCCATTAATTATTTCAAATCTATGATGGGAATGGATAGTCAGGTTACTGCTATTGACTCTGATGTTGATTTGCCTCAACTCTCTTCTTTACAGCAAGCTACTCTTAATGCCAGTTTCTCTCCTGAAGAAGTTTATCAGATATTTAACCATATGGCCAAGGGAAAAAGCCCAGGCCCTGACGGTTTCTCTCCAGAATTCTTCATTGCAGCATGGCCTATAGTAGGGGGGGATGTTACTAAGGCTGTCCTTTATTATTTTGAATCAATGCACCTGCCAAGAGCTGTCACCTCAGTTGCCATTACTTTGGTTCCTAAGACGACTAATGCTTCCACTATTGCTCAGTTCAGGCCAATATCATGCTGTAATACTATCTACAAGTGTATTGCAAAATTGCTTGCAAATAGGTTGAGAAAAATCCTGCCCCTGCTGATCTCTCCCAACCAATCCGCTTTTATCCCTCAACGTAGCATTGGAGATAATATAATGCTAGCCCAGGCTCTGTGTCGGGACTACCATAGACAGGAGGGTTCTCCTCGATGTGCTCTGAAATTAGACATTCACAAAGCATTCGATACCATGAGTTAGGACTTCTTATTTGATGCTCTGTTCCGTATGGGATTCCCTCCCCGGTTCTTAAAATGGGTTCGTGGCTGTATATCTAATTGTATGATATCTCTAAAGATTAATGGCTCCATTGAAGGGTATTTTCGAAGTAAATCTGGTCTGCGACAGGGGGACCCCTTATCGCCTTACCTTTTTGTCATAGGGATGGAAGTGCTCTCTGCCTATCTCAAACATGACCTCCAGAATAATCCAGCATTCTCCTTTCATTGGCGTACTAAAGAATTGAAACTCACCCATCTAATATTTGCAGACGACATATTCTTGTTTTGCAAAGGAGACATTGACTCGATCTCAACTCTTATGCAATCAGTGACTAGATTTTCAGGGGCTTCAGGCTTGCACATGAACCGTTCAAAGAGTGAATGTTTTTTCAGCAATGTGGCTAATGAGGTAATTCAACACACTCTCTCGCTTACTGGTTTCCAACAAGGCCATATACCCATCAGGTACCTAGGACTGCCTCTTATTACTTCAAAATTAAGAGCCCAGGATTGTGCAAGCCTTGTTCAGCGGCTCTGTATGAAGGTTGAATCTTGGACGAATCAGTTCTTGCGATTCTCTGGTAGACTGCAGCTCATTAAGTCAGTGTTGGTGGGAATTCAAGGTTATTGGGCAACTTATCTGTTTCTCCCCAAGAATGTGCTTGCTAAGATTCAATCGATATTCGCCAAGTTTCTTTGGGGAGGAAACCTAAATGCCAAGTGCCATCACAAGGTAGCCTGGTCAGACTGTTGCCTTCCTAAACTTGAGGGAGGTATTGGAATTAGCGATTTACACGAACGGAACAAAGCAGCTATTCTTTATCAAATCTGGAGGCTTTCTCATCCTAATGAACCTTCGATTTGGAACAAGTGGTTTCACCACTTAAAGAATAAAGCTTTTTGGACTGCTGCTATTCCTTCGAGAAGCTCCTGGGCTGTTAGACAAATAATGAATATGAGAGGGGAAGCTAGACGATACTTATCTTACAACATTGGAGCAGATTCTGATCTTCTCATGTGGCATGACCCATGGCTTAACAATAGACCACTGATCTCGAGACTGGGTAATTCCATTATTTCTATTGCTGAATCCTCTAATCTTGCAAAAATTAAGATGTTTATCACTGATGGTCGATGGGTTCCCCCTAGTTCGAACCATGTGCTTGCTATCGAACTTCGACACCACCTAGCCTCTACCCCTATTTGCAGGAAAGATGAAATCCTTTGGCAAAACAGTAAAAAAGTGTCTATGGCCCTCATATGGAACTCGATCAGAAGAACGGGCACCCAACCTCCCTGGGCTACTGCTGTGTGGCACTCTTACTCTATCCCGAAGTGCGCATTCTTTATGTGGCTAGCTCTTAAGATGCGGCTTCTGACTAAAGACAAAATGATTGCGTTTGGTATGAATGTAAATGTCAACTGCATTCTCTGTAATGGTTCCCTGGAAACTGCAGAGCATCTGTTCACCACTTGTCCCTATACGAACCTGGTTATTAGCAGTAGTCCAGTTCCTATTTCCAATTCTTGGTCCGACTGGCAAAATGGAGAGCTTACTCAAGGGCCCACAACTAATTCAAAGAAATTGATGGGTTGGTTATTTATATCTATTCTGATTTACTACATATGGCAGGAGAGGAATAATAGAATCCACCATTCTGGAAGCTCAAGACCCACCATCCAGCTGATGTTTCTCATTAAAAATATGCTTCGTGAAAAACTTTTTTCATGTAGTAGCTTTAAGCAGATTGTTGCTAGGGACCCATCCTTGATTCCTCTTTTGTATTAGTGTGAGGAATTCTTTGTTTTTCCCTTCCTTGTAGCCTTGGATGGTTTTTAGTCTAGCTTGATAGCTTTTGCTTGCGGTCCAGGGGTATGCCCCTTCGATTATGTACTTCTTTGTCTTTAATGAATTTTTAATTTAGCAAAAAAAAAAAAAAAAAAAATACTCACTAAAACTTCATTTTGGACTCGTTTGAACAAGTTTTGACTCGTTTGAGCATGGAAACCACTTGTAGCTTTGTTCTTGACTCGTTTGACCCCTAGAACTCACTAAAACTTCATTTTGGACTCGTTTGAACAAGAAAATTAATTTTTCTTAATTTTTGACTTGTTTGAGCATGGAAACCAGTTGTAGCTTTGTTCTTGACTCGTTTGACCCCTAATACTCACTAAAACTTCATTTTGGACTCGTTTGAACAAGTTTTGACTCGTTTGAGCATGGAAACCACTTGTAGCTTTGTTCTTGACTCGTTTGATCCCTATTACTCACTAAAACTTCAATTTTGACTCATTTGAACAAGAAAATTTATTTTGCTTAATTTTTGACTTGTTTGAGCATTGAAACCACTTATTGCTTTTTTTCTTTTTTTTTTGCTAATTAAATTTTATACCATAAAGGAACAACTGCTACAAATCTAGGGGCATACCCCGCGAAGTTAACATATTGAAACTAATTAAAATAGTTTAAATAAAACTACTTTAAAAACATCAATATAAAGCCTAAATTACATAATTAATCTGGAGCCTCTAGTAATCTAGGATTGGACCCAGTTCGAGCACTAAAAAATGCAACTGAGTAAACTTTCTTCCAAAGTCTGTTATCAAAAACCCATTTCGACAGCCACATTTGGTCAAACCCATCCATATGACATCCATCACATGAGAGTTGGCCTCCAAAAAAGCACCACCAGCTAACTTTCCATTTGAAGGAGAACCAGCCCCCAGCTGATTAAAAATGCCCATATGACATGAAGCTTGAACACCAATCTTGACAAAGCAAGACACCAATAGATTCGATCCAAAGAAAATGTGATCACAAGAGACGGGAACCTTTCTCCTAATCACAGCAACCATTTTGTAACCTGCTTTAGTATCCATTCTGTATTTCATCATCTTCAACACTGCATAAACACTGCAGACATCCTCCAAGTGTATACGGAACCACATTTGTATCACATCGAGGACGTAGGATAGCCCACCACCTTCTCCAATAATATGATCAACGTCTAGCTTGCAAAGTGCTCGAAAGCCCTCGACATCTTCACCCGTAGATTGGTTGTACATGAAGTTCACCTTAGCCCTGAACTCACAGAGACGTTTCCCGGCCATTAGACGCATCCAATCCCTTGACCAACATTGAATTAAAATAGCGCCACAATACATGGTCCTCTTCAAGAACGCCAAGACCCATTTGCTGACCAGAACCAGGGACAAACTAACAAACACCATAGGAGCCATTCTTCTGCTTAAAACCAGGGCAGGCATAAAAACTCTGGGATTCATAAAAACCCAACCACCAGCAGTAGCACGCTTAAACTTTACTGAATCGGAATAAACAGTGATGTCAAACAACCACACCAACATCAATTCCAAAGGGCGACCGAACATAGGGCTTAGCCCATCAGCTATAACCGTATGCATCAAAAAACCCTTAAGGCAGTCCCTCACAACTGCACCTCCAACATATTGCTCAACAACATCTGCATAGGTCATGTGTGACAAATCGTCAAGCAGTTGAGGTGCCTCTGTCATAACGTCTCTGCTACCATACACATGGAATTGGTGCAGTCTATTTCCCAAGACAAATACTATTGTAATCATCAAGGTCTGAAACCCCGCGGCCATAGTGCACTCCTTAGGAGAGACATACGAACATACTAATTAGCCTAATAAGGCATACTCAGTCCCAATTATACTGATAACAGTGAAAAAATTTACCTTAGAAACTCTGTTATTGCATACCTCATGAAATGTCCCGGATCCATCAAACATAAGATAGCCAACATTTTTACAGGCTAGGACCCAAGAAAGAACAACAAGGTTCAACATCCCGTCCTTGTCCCGAAGCTTTCCCCTTAAACCCGCAGTCTCCGCACAAGTATGAACTAACAATAAGTAGTCATCGACTATAAAGTCCTTCACGCCGCGAACAGGAGTTAACAAAACACGATTTTCATCAGTTCCAATATCCCCCTTTTGTTCTGCCAGCGAAGCACCCTCAACATTAACACGACTTGTTATCAACTTCAAACAAGCCCCCAAACCAGCCGGCTTATTATTGACCTTGACCATATCTGTAGAACCTTGCAACAGAACTGCAACAAGCACTGCAACCATATTAATCGCAGGCTCCATTTTGACAGCCGCAAAAATTTGGTGCGGCAAATCGTCAAACACCATATCTGCAGACTCTATATCTCCAGACACAACCCTGCTTTCCATCAATAGCACCTCAATTACCAGAACTTGAAAATTCCGCACCATAAAACCCTCAGTTTCCAAAGTAAAGGTCTTCAGAAGAAGACCATTTCTCACAATCAAATGTGTAACAACAGCAATTTTAGCAGAAATTCGTGGTTCCATCTCAATGTTTCCGAAGACAAAGTCGATATTCTCTCTGTTACAAGGAACCAAAGAGAAACCCCTTTCCGCATCTTCAAACCACTGGGAAGGCGCAACATGGTCGAGTCCAATCCAAAGGTGTTGCAAGCTAACACCAGCGGAATCCTTCAAAGACCTCACCACAGTCAAACCATCATCCAAACCCACATCAGTGGACTCCAAAACCAACAACAATCTTCGAAAAGAAGAAAGAGACACATCTCCCAGCAAGTCAGAGCACAACTCCAGATTTTGAAGAGATCCATCATGAATGGACTCTCTCTCATGGATACCCTTACTCATATCCTCATAGGAAAATAAGACAAACCCCATCGAATTAAGATAAGACCATTCGATAGAGGAGTGCGAAGTCTTCTTGAAAGGAACAAAGTCCTCAAAGATAAAGACCGAGTAAGAATCCCTTCCGCCATTGGAAGAAATGAAAACAACAGAAGTACCCATAAAATAAATAAATATAAACTAAGAAATATGGTGTTTTAGGTGAGAGGTGAGAGGATGAAGATGAATTTTTGAAGGATTAAGCTTGGATCTGGTGAAGAAATGGTGTAGATTAAGGCTAAATTTTAGTGGTGGTTATGAAAATTAGGGTTTTCTAGAGAGAGAATACGACTCTCTTTTGGGCTTTTTTTGTTGCTTTGTTCTTGACTCGTTTGACCCCTAATACTCCCTAAAACTTCATTTTGGACTCGTTTGAACAAGTTTTGACTCGTTTGAGCATGGAAATCACTTGTAGCTTGGTTCTTGACTCGTTTGACCCCTAGAACTCACTAAAACTTCATTTTGGTCTCGTTTGAAAATGGAAACCACTTGTAGCTTTGTTCCTGACTCGTTTGACCCATATTACTCACTAAAACTTCATTTTGGACTCATTTGAACAAGAAAATTGATTTTGCTTAATTTCTGACTTGTTTGAGCATGGAAACCACTTGTAGCTTTGTTCTTGACTCGTTTGACCCCTAATACTCACTAAAACTTCATTTTGGACTGCATTTCTATAGACATAAAAAGGAAATGAGAGTCCTAGAGAGAGAAGCTCCTCCTTTCTAAAACCCAAAACCCTAGCCAACTGTCATTTTTTAAAAAAAAACTCCAGATCTAATCTCTTACACACTTTCCTCATCATAAATTCCATATTCCCTTCATTTACTCCACCTTCCCTTGTTCCCCAAACCTAAACACTATATTTCTTATACATTTTTTACTTCTTTTTCGGTCAGAACTCCCATGGTGAGTCAAGATTCGAACTGTGACTCTGAATCTGGCTTACCTGGCTATATGCAGGATATGGAGGATGATAAGTTTCAGGAAATGCTTGCACGAAGAGAAGTTGAGGATTTCCCAGCTCTAGTAGTGCCTAATGCCCTAGAGGGAGGTGTCTCAGCTGAGAAGATAATTGAGATACCCTCGGATGAGGATGAAGCTTCTTATGAGACCGCTAGAGATGCGATAGAGAGAGAAACGATTCACATGGTAGCAAAGGGTGTGGCTGCGAACAACAAATATGAAAGAGAGGACCTTATAAAGCTCCGCAACCAAATGATGGATATTCATAGTTTTCTTGCCAAGAAGGGTTTTTCGGTGAGTGAAGTTGAAAAAGAAATTTTGAAAGATAAGGAGAGGTTTAATGCAGGGTTAGTTAGCCCAGTGCGTTTCATTGATGGTAGAGATGAGATGGGTCTTCCCATTTTTTCTAACAAGGAAATACCTAAGAACATGGCTGCCAACGAGAAGGGGGCGAGAGTGGTTAAAGGAATCCTAAAGAATGTTACTTCTGGGGGTTTGGAAAGGGGTGAAAGCTCGAAGAGTAAACATGAACCTGTTGCAGACAAAGTAAGCAATGAGAACACCAAAAATGGGGGGAACAATGAGAAGACCGAAATGGGGTCAAAAGGAACTAAATCCTGGTCATCAGTGTTAAAAACGGCCCCGGGCCCTTTCAAGGAAGTGAAATTTGACTATGTACCTCCAATTGAAGGTTCAGATGTAGTATCCCCCCCAGAGGATGTCCTTAAGAAAGGTGCGGAAAAATTCAAATGTTGCATTGTGGGTCAATTTACCAAAGGAACTTTGCCTTTTAAGAGAGTTAAGGAGGTGGCTTTTTCAGCCTGGAGGAGGGGCCTCACCATGGTCTCTCAGCGAAATGAATCTACATACATTTTTAGGTTCAACTCTACCAATGAGAAAAATGCAGTTTTAAGCAAAGGTACGTGGTACTTCGATAAAAGGCCTCTGGTCCTAACTGATTGGGGTTTTACTGTGTGCTCAGAACCAATTACCTCAATGCCATTGTGGGTTAAATTGGCCAACCTACCAGATTGTTACTGGACACAGGAGGGTCTTGGTCGTGTTGCTAGTGTCATTGGCAAGCCCTTGGGGGCTGATGCCCTTACCTTTGAGCTAGAAATCCTACCATTTGCTAAAATGTATGTGCAGTATGAAGTGGGGGATCCCCTACCGCCTACCCTTAAAGTGGTGGACCTGGATGGCTCTATAGTGGAGGTTAAAGTCACCTATATTAATAAGCCAATGGTGTGCACCCATTGTAAATCACTTGGTCATACCCTCAATGTTTGCCCAGTGGCTTCTCGAGAATGGACTGCAGGGGGCTCAAAACATACAAAAGTTGATCTAAATGAGCAAAATGGCAGAGGAAAGGATAAAGTGGAACAAAATGGCAAAGAAAATGAAGTGAAAGCACAAAAGGTGGTGGTTGAACAAAAGGAAGTAGCTCTAGGAGAGGAGGTGAGTCAAATGATGGCTGCAAACGGGGGTGAGAATATCCAAAGCCCCAAGGTAGATAATATAGAAGAGGAAGTAGATAAGGGGTGGACGGAGGTACGATCGAAGAGGAAACCAGTGGCATCACCAAGCATATCTCCAGATGCTTCCACACCCCAGCAGTTTCAGAACATTGTGGTTGATGAGATAGCAAAGAAGAATGGCTCTCGAACTCCGAATCCATATAAGAAAGTTAAAAGAGGGGGAAGGGGGGGTCGTACCCCCTCCTCTAGGTCATAATATCCCTTATGACTATTTTTTGTTCCTACAACGTTAGAGGCCTCAATAATAAAGTTGGTTTTATCAGGGACTTTATTTCAAATAACAAATTGTCCCTGATAGGTCTCTTGGAAACTCATGTCCAAATTGACGTTGCTAGGATTATCTCCCGGACTCTAAATCAACGGTTTCAGTGGTGTTTTAATTATGATCATCATCCGGGAGGCCATATTTGGCTGGGGTGGAACCCCTCTATTTGGAATGTTTTAGTTATTGCTTCTTCTAGTCAGCATATCACATGCTCTGTCACCTTTATTGAGAGTAACACAAACTTTGTTATCTCGTTTGTATACGGTTTTAATGAAGCGATTGATCGCAGGCCATTATGGAATGATTTGGCAGGCATAGCGAATGGTTTAAATGATGCGGCCTGGGTCTTATGTGGTGACTTCAACTCTTGCATTATCATTGATGAAAAGCAGGGAGGAGTCCTAGACTGGACTACTGGAATGGATGAGTTTTTTTTTTTTTTTGCTAATTAAAATTTTATACCAAAAGGAACAACTGATACAAATCTAGGGGCATACCCCGCGAAATCAACACCTAGACAAAGTCATAACAACATCAAATTACAATACCGGAACAAATCTTAAAAGACCATCCAGTCTACATGAACAAGGATAACTAGCTAAAATGAAGACTATGCCATGGAATAAGCGATGCAGGAGCGACCTCCCCTGTCCACCCTGATATCATCTTTATGCATCCTGCGCCTACAATAGGCACACATCCAGTCCAGGTCCCAAGCACAATCATCACAGCTAATTCCATAATTAGAAACTCCAAAATCAATCGACATTAGACTATCGATTCTTCCATCACCATTGTCCTTAACCATGGCCTTATAACAGGTCTTAGTCCCCCTTTTGTAGTCTGCCACTACAATGTTGACAAGAAATTTAGCTCGGAGAGCACACTGTAGCCTCAAGCCCATTAAAAAATAGCCCAGCAGCAGGCCTCCCATCCTTCGCAAATTTATCAAAGAGAAACCATTATCAAACAACATCTTATTAACAACCAAGTGGTGATCACCACTACTCGTCTCCAGGCATTTTTCCAGATGGTACATGGATCGAGCTGAATTCTTCAAACTTCCAGAAATAGTAGCCGCAACATCCTTGCATAAGTCATTAATCGACCCCTGTCTTTGTGCAGTCCCCTCCGGCACTGCTTCCACCTCCACGCTCGAATTTATCTCAATGATTACTTCAGACTATACCTTCATAGCACACTCAGCTGGGTCAAAACCCTTCTCAACAGTCATATTACCAATATTCAACTTTCTAATCATTGTATGCATCTTCCTTAACTTCTCAACCATAGCACAAAAATTCAAGACATCAACAAGGCGACACAAGTTGCCTTCATTCAGATTCCAAGCGGCATACAATGCCTCTACCTCTTGACCAACAACTTCTAGTAAACCACCCATAACAAAGGCCCGCAAACAAGTTCCTTCACTATGTAGCATCGTTACAAGCACAATCCTATCACTAGAAATAGGTCTCCATTGGTCCGGCACTTGAACCATCAATTTCGTAAAATAACAAAGAGGCATTTTAAAAAATACATGACTTACATTCATAATACAAGCTACAGGCTCAGAGGACCCTCCGTCCAGTGAAAGTTTATAATCACGACTCGTCATCATAGCATCATATAGATAGAAGGTTGTTTCCCCAACACCCTGTATTGCATCAATACATTTCCCAAAGAAGTTGCTGCTCCCACTAACAAGACTATCCTCCAGAATAGACTTTATCAGTACCCATGAACCAGGCCAATAGTCAAACACCTTGTGGCCAGAATGGCATTCGCTTTCCAAACCAGAACTCCCATTACAGAGTATAGCGATGCCTAAATGACACCCATCCACGACCTTCTTCTCATTGAGTAACACCAGAGTAGACTCCAAAGAGACACCAACAATGTCATCAACCAACAGAACCCCCATGATGAAGCTCTTGTAAATCTTGGGTCCCATCAAATTCATCAAGAAACCGCCTTCTGTTCTAGCCAGAGGAGAAGTTCCTTCCAATCTTAAATAAGTATAATCCAAACAGATGATAAAACTAACAGAAGGTAGGATACCATCCGTACACAAAATAAAAAGCCTACTGGAAAGTAGGTTCTTCATTAATGCCGAATACAGATCTGTCTTCCAAAAAATGGAAAGATCATGTCGAATGGGAGAAAACAGAAGTTCTCGTTCAAGGAGCACCAGATCAAAATCGGTGTCCTTCGAATAATCCACACAGTGGACCACGTCATTCAACTGAATAAGGGACTATTTTTCAAGGACCCATAATCCAGCATAAAACCCACTATAAATGGTAGGCTCAACAGAAAAATTTCCATGACAAACACCCTGACTGAGTTTGAAAAAACCCTCTACAATTAACAATCGGAGAGGAACCTCCCGCAACAAAGAGAAGTCGTGATAAAGGTGGGAGATAAATAAGGGGGAGATGGATTTAGGAAGGAGATATTTAGATCTGATGGATTTAAGGTGAAGAGTGGACTGAAAAAACATGGCGGCTAGAAGAAATTTTAGGATTTTTAGAGAGAGGTTAGAGAGAAAAAACGACTCTCATGCGACCAGCAGGTTACTTAGTTTAAAGACTGGTTCTGGAATGGATGAGTTCAAACAGTTTTTGCTTGCAAATGGTCTCACTGATCTTCGGTATTCGGGCCACTTCTTCACTTTGTGGGATAGCAATACTACGCATCCAAAGTTCAGAAAGTTGGACCGAGTGTTAGTCAACTCAAATTGGCATTCCTTGTTCCCTTGTTCCTCTGTGGAATTCATCTCTCGGGGTTTATCTGATCATTGCCCTGCAATCACTTCGCTTGGAACTAATTTCTCCTCCGGGGTGAAGCCCTTCCAATTTTTTAATCACCTCATTGAGAATCCAGACTTTTTGGAAACGATGGTGAAAGCTTGGTCTGTGGAGGTAGAGGGAAACCCTTGGTTTATTTTGACCTCTAAGCTCAAAAATGTAAAGTTGGCTCTTAAGGGCCTAAACAAAAGGGCGGGGTACATCCATAAGTTAGTGATTTTATCTCGGGATGCTCTATCTCAATTTCAGAGTGAAATGCCTGCAAACCCCATTGCTGCATATTTTGAAGAAGAAAAGGAGTTTATTGAGAACTATTCAGCAGCCTTTAGATTGGAGGAGCAGTTTTTAAAGCAGAAATCCAGGATTCAGTGGTTAAAACTTGGAGATGGCAACAGTAAGTTTTTCTATAACTCATGCAGAGGGAACTGGAATACAAATAAGATTATTTCTCTTCAGGAGTCGGAGGGAGTTTCCCACTCTTCGCATGCTGATATGGCTAAGGTGGCGACGGATTTCTATAAAGACATTTTGGGGAAAAAGTCTGAGGTTGCTAAATTTCCAATTGACATCCCTCTTCCCTCTCTCTCAGATTCCCAGCACAATCATGTGGCTGCCCCTTTCTCTGAAAGTGAAGTGCTGAGCACCTTAAAAAAAATGGCAAAGAACAAAAGTCCTGGACCGGATGGGTTCACTGTTGAATTCTACTTGGCTGTTTGGCATGTGGTGGGAAACGATGTGACAAAAGGTATCATGTATTTCTTTAATACCCTGCACTTTCCTAGAGTAATAAATGCTGCTACTATCTGCCTAGTTCCTAAGCAGGCTAACCCATCTGAAATGCAACACTTTAGGCCTATCTCTTGTTGTAACGTACTGTATAAATGTATTTCCTTTATGCTGGCCAAGAGGCTTAAAGTTGTTCTTCCATCCATCATATCTCCGGTGCAGTCTGCTTTTGTTGCAAAGAGATCCATTGGTGACAATATCTTTCTTGCTCAAGCTTTATGCAAAGACTATAATGGCAACTCAGGTCAACCACACTGTGCTATAAAGTTGGACATCCATAAGGCCTTTGATTCCCTAAACTGGAAGTTCCTGTTTAAGATTCTAGAAAGAATGAGATTTCCCCAGCAGTTCATTAAGTGGCTGGAGAAATGCATCACCTCCGGTCCTCCACAATGTTCTCTGTAAAGTTAAATGGCAGTCTCGAGGGTTTTTTCAAAGGTGAGTCTGGCCTGAGGCAGGGTGACCCTCTATCCCCTTATTTGTTTGTGATAGCCATGGAGGCTCTCTCAGCTTGTCTGGGCAAGGTGACCAGGGATCCTAATTTTAAATTCCATTGCAGAACAAAGGAGGTAAACCTGAACCATATTATTTTTGCTGATGATGTGTTCCTATTTAGTCATGGTGATCTTAGTTCAGTCTCAGCTCTTTTGGATGGGATAAAGCTCTTCTCAAACTGTTCTAACCTCAAGCCTAATCTTTCAAAGACTACTTGTTTCTTTGCCAATGTTAGACATGAAGTTGTTGATGATATTCTTGCTTATTCGGGGTTCCAAAGAGGTCATATGCCTATCACCTACTTGGGTTTACCTCTCATTATGGGCAAGCTAAGCAAAAATGATTGCCAGACTCTGATCACCAGACTGTGTAGCAAATTGGAGTTGTGGACAGCTAGATTTCTAAATTTTGCAGGCCGCCTACAACTGATCAAAGCTATTTTGGTCAGTATTGTGGGTTATTGGAGTATGTTCTTATTTCTTCCTAAAGGAATTCTTAAGAAGATTAATGCTCTTTTCTTCAAGTTCCTTTGGGGAGGATTCTACAAGCCCAAAGCGGAAGGTGGTCTTGGGATTCGAAACTTATTTGAATGGAATGATGCTGCCATTCTCTATCAGCTGTGGCGTATCCTACAGCCCACCTCTAGCTCTCTTTGGATAGCATGGTTCCATAAAGTCCTGCTGTGGAAGAAGGAATTCTGGACTTCCTCAATGCCATATCGCTGTTGTTGGATTGTAAGGAAATTATTCAAGGCTAGGAAGCTGGCCTTGCAGCACTTGCACTACAATATAGGAGAGAACTCTAGCTTTCTCTTCTGGCATGATCCCTGGGTCCAAAAGAAGCCTCTTTTGGCCATCTCCCCCTCCATTATTTCAACAGCCGAGTCCACAAGTTCAGTAAGTATCAACGTCTACCTTAGAAATGGGACTTGGGATTTGCCATCTTCGAACCATAACAATGTCATCGAAATTAGACGGGCGGTTCAGCAAGTCCAGATACATAAATCTGATTCCATTACTTGGGATGGAATGTCAGCAAAGAATGTTAAATTATCTTCTATTTGGTCTTCCATTCGGGGTACTGGAAATCAAGTCCAGTGGTTGGAAATGGTATGGGGGAAATTCAATATCCCGAAATGCTCGTTTGTAACTTGGTTGGCCATAAAGAACAGGCTCCTCACGAAGGATAGAATGCTCTTGTTTGGAATGCAGGTAGACCCAAAATGTGTCCTATGTGGGGTGGATGATGAGACGGTCAGTCACATTTTCACTGATTGCCCGTTTTTCGACCTAATTAGCAGGTCCATGCCAATGCGCTTCACTCGGAATTAGTCCAACTGTCAACTAGGCAACTGTGTTAGTAGACATTTGGGGGCAAAGGAGCAAACAATTGCTCAATTGTTTTTCAGCACAACTATCTATCATGTCTGGAAGGAACGTAACTATCGCATGCAAAACTCTGGTCCTGGCAATCCAACCTCTGTTGTTAGTAGTGAGATCAGGCGCACGGTGCGCGAGAAATTGTTTTCCTGTTGCCCGTTTAAGATTTGGGTTCGGAAAGACCCCACCATCATCTTTTTTACCATGTAAAAGAATAGGTCTGGTACATCCGTGTTGAGTAGGGTTTACCTTCTTATTCTTTGTATCATGTTATGTTGTTGATGTTATGTTTGGATGTTGATTCGCGGGGTATGCCCCTAGATTTGTATCAGTTGTTCCTTTGGTATAAATTTTAATTAGCAAAAAAAAAAAACTTCATTTTGGACTCGTTTGAATAAGTTTTGACTCGTTCATGGAAACCACTTGTAGCTTTGTTCTTGATTCGTTTGACCCCTATTACTCACTAAAACTTCATTTTTGACACATTTGAACAAGAAAATTGATTTTGCTTAATTTTTGACTTGTTTGAGCATTGAAACCACTTGTAGCTTTGTTCTTGACTCGTTTGACCCCTAATACTCACTAAAACTTCATTTTGGACTCGTTTGAACAAGTTTTGACTCGTTTGATCATGGAACCCACTTGTAGCTTTGTTCTTGACTCGTTTGACCCCTAGAACTCACTAAAACTTCATTTTGGTCTCGTTTGAACATGGAAACCACTTGTAGCTTTGTTCTTGATTCGTTTGACCCCTATTACTCACTAAAACTTCATTTTTTGACGCAGGATGAGAGTCCTAGAGAGAGAAGCTCCTCCTTCTTTCTAAAACACAAACCCTAGCCAGCCGCCAAATTTAAAACTTCAGATCTAATCTCTTACACACTTTCCTCATCATAAATTCCATATTCCCCTCATTTACTCCACCTTCTCTTGTTCCCCAAACCTAAACACCATATTTCTTATACCTATTTTACTAATTTTCGGTCAGTACTCCCATGGTGAGTCAAAATTCGAATTGCGACTCTGAATCTGGCTTACCTGGCTATATGCAGGATATGGAGGATGATAAGTTTCAGGAAATGCTTGCACGAAGAGAAGTTGAGGATTTCCCAGCTCTAGTAGTGCCTAATGCCCTAGAGGGAGGTGTCTTAGCTGAGAAGATAAGTGAGATACCCTCGGATGAGGATGAAGCTTCTTATGAGACCGCTAGAGATGCGATAGAGAGAGAAACGATTCACATGGTAGCAAAGGGTGTGGCTGCGAACAACAAATATGAAAGAGAGGACCTTATAAAGCTCCGCAACAAAATGATGGATATTCATAGCTTTCTTTCCAAGAAGGGTTTTTCGGTGAGTGAAGTTGAAAAAGAAATTTTGAAAGATAAGGAGAGGTTTAATGCAGGGTTAGTTAGCCCAGTGCGGTTCATTGATGGTAGAGATGAGATGGGTCTTCCCATTTTTTCTAACAAGGAAATACCAAAAAACATGGCTGCCAACGAGAAGGGGGCGGGAGTTGTTAAAGGAATCCTAAAGAATGTTACATCTGGGGGTTTAGAAAGGGGTGAAAGCTTGAAGAGTAAACAGGAACCTGTTGCAGACAAAGTAAGCAATGAGAACACCAAGAATGAGGGGAAGAATGAGAAGACCGAAATGGGGTCAAAAGGAACTAAATCCTGGTCATCAGTGTTAAGAACGGCCCCGGGCCCTTTCAAGGAAGTAAAATTTGATTACGTGCCTCCAACTGAAGGTTCAGATGTTGTATCCCCCCCAGAGGATGTCCTTAAGAAAGGTGCGGAAAAATTTAAATGTTGCATTGTGGGTCAATTTACCAAAGGAACTTTACCATTTAAGAGAGTTAAGGAGGTGGCCTTTTCAGCTTGGAGGAGAGGCCTCATCATGGTCTCTCAGCGAAATGAATCTACATATGTTTTTAGGTTCAACTCTACCAATGAGAAAAATGCAGTTCTAAGCAAAGGTACGTGGTATTTCGATAAAAGGCCTCTGGTCCTAACTGATTGGGGTTTTACTGTGCGCTCAGAACCTATTACCTCAATGCCGCTATGGGTTAAACTGGCCAATCTCCCAGATTGTTACTGGACTCAGGAGGGTCTGGGTCGCGTTGCTAGTGCCATTGGCAAGCCCCTGGGGGCAGATGCCCTTACCTCTGAGCTAGAAATCCTGCCATTTGCTAAAATGTGTGTGCAGTATGAAGTAGGGGATCCATTACCGCCCACCCTCAAAGTGGTGGACCTGGATGGTTCTATAGTAGAGGTTAAAGTCACATATATTAATAAGCCAATGGTGTGCAGCCACTGTAAATCACTTGGCCATACCCTTAGTGTTTACCCGGTGGCTTCTATGGAATGGGCTGCAGGGGGCTCAATTCATACAAAAGTGGATTCAACTGGCCAAAGTGGCAAAGGAAAGGATAAAGTGGACCAAAATGGTAAAGCCAATGAAGTACAACAACAAAAAGTGGTGGTCGAATTAGCAAAAAAAAAAAAAAAAGTGGTGGTCGAGCAAAAGGAAGTTGTTTTAGATGAGGAGGGCAGTCACACGATGGCAGCAGACAGGGATGAAAATATCCATAACCACCAGGTAGATGTTACAGAAGAGGAAGTAGATAAGGGGTGGACGGAGGTTCGCTCAAAGAGGAAGCCAGTGACATCGCCAAGCATATCTCCAGATGTTTCCACTCTTCAGCAGTTTCAAAATATTGTGATTGATGAGGTGGCAATGAAGCATGGCTCTAGAACTCCAAAGCCATATAAGAAAGTTAAAAGAGGAGGTAGGGGGGGTCGTACCCCTTCCTCTAGGTCATAAATCTTATATGACTATTTTTTGTTCCTACAACGTTAGAGGCCTCAATAATAAAGTTGGTTTTATCAGGGACTTTATCTCTAATAACAAATTGTCCCTGGTAGGTCTACTGGAAACTCATGTCCAACCTGACATTGCTAGGATTATCTCCCGGGCCCTAAATCCACGGTTTCAGTGGTGTTTTAATTATGATCATCATCTGGGAGGCCGTATATGGCTGGGGTGGAACCCTTCCATATGGAATATTTTGGTTATTGCTTCTTCTTCTCAGCATATCACATGCTCTATCACCCTTATTGAGAGCAACACAAACTTTGTTATCTCATTTGTGTACGGTCTTAATGAAGCGTTTGATCGCAGGCCGTTATGGTCTGATTTGGCAGGAATAGCGCATGGTTTGGATGCTAGAGCCTGGGCATTATGTGGTGATTTCAACTCTTGCATTAGCATTGATGAAAAGCAAGGAGGAGTTTTAGACTGGACTACTGGAATGGAGGAGTTTAAACAGTTTTTGCTTGCTAATGGCCTCACTGATCTTCGGTATTCGGGCCACTTCTTCACGTGGTGGGATAGCAATACTACACAGCCAAAGTTCAGAAAGTTGAATTGAGTGTTAGTCAATCCTGATTGGCATTCAGTGTTCCCTTGCTCCACGGTGGAGTTCATCTCTCGGGGTTTATCTGATCATTGCCCTGCAATTACTTCGCTTGGAACTAGTTTCTCCTCTGGGGCGAAGCCTTTCCAATTTTTTAATCACCTCATTGAGAACCCAGACTTCTTGGATACAGTGGCGAAAGCTTGGTCTATGGAGGTAGAGGGAAATCCTTGGTTTATTTTGACATCTAAGCTCAAAAATGTAAAGTTGGCTCTTAAGGACCTAAACAAAAAGGTGGGGGACATCCACCAGTTAGTGATCTTATCTCGGGATGCTCTATCTCAGTTTCAGAGTGCAATGCCTGCTAACCCCACTGCTGCATACTTTGAAGAAGAAAAGGAGTTTATTGAGAACTATTCAGCAGCTTTAAGGCTAGAGGAACAGTTTTTAAAACAAGAATCCAGGATACAGTGGTTAAAACTTGGAGATGGCAATAGTAAGTTTTTCTATAACTCTTGCAGAGGGAACTGGAATACTAATAAGATTACTTCACTTCGGGACACGGAGGGGGTTTCACACTCTTCGCATGCTGATATGGCTAAAGTGGCCACGGAATTTTATAAAAATATTTTGGGAAAAACATCTGAGGTAGTAGATTTTCCAAATGACATCCCTCTTCCCTCTCTCTCTGATTCCCAGTTTAATCATATGGCTGCCCCTTTTTCTGAAAGTGAAGTGCTGAGCACCTTAAAAAGAATGGCAAAGAACAAGAGTCCTGGACCAGACGGGTTCACTGTTGAATTTTACTTGGCTGTTTGGCATGTGGTAGGGAACGATGTGACTAAAGGTATCATGTATTTCTTTAATACCCTGCACTTGCCTAGAGTAATAAATGATGCTTCCATATGTTTAGTTCCTAAACAGGCTAACCCCTCTAAAATGCAACACTTTAGGCCCATCTCTTGTTGTAATGTTCTGTATAAATGCATTTCATCTATGTTGGCTAAGAGGCTCAAAGCTGTCCTTCCATCCATCATTTCTCCGGTGCAGTCTGCTTTTGTAGTAGCTAAGAGATCCATTGGTGACAATATTTTCCTTGCACAAGCTTTATGCAAAGATTATAATGGCAACTCAGGTCAGCCCCGTTGTGCTATAAAGCTGGACATTCATAAGGCATTTGATTCCCTAAACTGGAAATTCCTGTTTCAAATCCTGGAAAGAATGCGATTTCCCCACCAGTACATCAAGTGGCTGGAGAAATGTATCACCTCCACAGTGTTTTCTGTAAAGTTAAATGGTAGTTTGGAAGGTTTTTTCAAAGGGGAGTCTGGCCTGAGGCAGGGGGATCCCCTATCCCCTTATCTGTTCGTGATTGCCATGGAGGCTCTCTCAGCCTGTCTGGGAAAGATGACCAGGGATCCTAATTTCAAATTCCATTGGAGAACAAAGGAGGTAAACCTGAATCACATTATTTTTGCTGATGATGTGTTCCTGTTTAGTCATGGTGATCTTAGGTCAGTCTCAGCTCTGCTAGATGGGATCAAGCTCTTCTCAAGTTGTTCGAACCTTAAGCCAAATATTTCCAAGACTACCTGCTTCTTTGCCAATGTTCGACAGGAAGTTGTTGATGATATTCTTATTCATTCAGGGTTCCAAAGAGGTCATATGCCTATCACCTACCTGGGGCTAGCTCTCATTACGGGCAAGCTAAACAAGAATGATTGCCAGACTCTGATCAGTAGACTGTGTAGCAAATTGGAGCTGTGGACAACTAGATTTCTTAATTTTGCAGGCCGCCTCCAACTGATCAAAGCTATTCTGGTCAGTATTGTGGGATATTGGAGTATGTTCCTTTTTCTTCCTAAAAGAATTCTTAAGAAGATTAATGCTCTATTCTTCAAGTTTCTTTGGGGAGGATTCTACAAGCCGGATGGGAAATGTCAATATAAAGTAGGATGGGAGGAGTGCTGTAAACCGAAAGCGGAAGGCGGTCTTGGCATACGAAACCTTTTTGAATGGAATGAAGCTGCCATTCTCTACCAGTTGTGGCGTATCTTACAGCCCACCTCTAGCTCTCTTTGGATAGCATGGTTCCATAAAGCCCTGCTGTCCAAAAAGGAATTCTGGACTACCTCAATGCCATATCGCTCATGTTGGATTGTAAGGAAATTATTCAAGGCTAGGCCGCGAGCTCTGCAGCATTTACACTATAACATAGGAGAGAATTCTGATTTTCTCTTCTGGCATGATCCCTAGGTTCAAAAGAAGCCTCTACTGGCTATCTCTCCGTC
Source organism: Kitagawia praeruptora (assembly GCA_037693485.1). NCBI lineage: Eukaryota > Viridiplantae > Streptophyta > Magnoliopsida > Apiales > Apiaceae > Kitagawia > Kitagawia praeruptora. Next base: position 80,424,293 of record CM075354.1, read on the forward strand.
CATTATCTCTACAGCTGAGTCCACGAGTGCAGTCAGTATCAATGTCTACCTCCGAAATGGGATTTGGGACTTGCCATCTTCGAACCATAACGATGTCATTGAAATTAGACGGGTGGTGCAACAAATCCACATTCATAAATCTGATTCCATTACGTGGGATGGAATGACAGCAAAGAATGTCAAATTATCTACCATTTGGTCCTCCATTAGGGGAACTGGAACTCCTGTCCAGTGGTTGGACATGGTATGGGGGAAATTCAATATCCCGAAATGCTCATTTATCACTTGGTTAGCCATAAAGAACAGACTTCTCACGAAGGATAGAATGCTTATGTTTGGAATGCAGGTTGACCCAAAATGTGTCCTATGTGGGGTGGATGATGAAATGGTTAGCCACATTTTCACTGCTTGCCCATTCTTTGATCTTATTAGCAGGTCTATGCCAATGCGTTTCACGCGGAATTGGTCCAATTTTCAGCTAGGCAATTGCGTTAATAGGCAGCTGGGGGCAAAGGAGCAAACAATTGCTCAACTGTTTTTTAGCACAGCTATCTACCATGTATGGAAGGAACGTAACTACCGCATGCACAACCCTGGCCCTAGCAATCCAACCTCAGTGGTTAGTAGTGAGATAAGGCGTATGGTGCGCGAGAAATTGTTCTCATGTAGCTTGTTTAAGGTTTGGGTTCGGAAAGACCCGACCATCATCTTACTTATCATGTAAAAGAATAGGTTAGGTACATCCGGGATGTTGAGTAGGGTTTACCTTCTTATTCTTTGTATCATGCTATGTTGTGGTTGTAATATTTTGGATGTTGTTTCGCGGGGTATGCCCCTAGATTTGTACTAGTTGTTTCCTTTGGTATAAAATTTTAATTAACAAAAAAAAAAACTTCATTTTTGACACATTTGAACAAGAAAATTAATTTTGCTTAATTTTTGACTTGTTTGAGCATGGAAACCACTGATACCTTTGTTCTTGACTCGTTTAACCCCTAATACTCACTAAAACTTAATTTTGGACTCGTTTGAACAAGTTTTGACTCGTTTGAGCATGAAAACCACTTGTAGCTTTGTTCTTGACTCGTTTGACCCCTATTACTCACTAAAACTTCATTTTTGACTCACTTGAACAAGAAAATTGATTTTGCTTAATTTTTGACTTGTTTGAGCATGGAAACCACTTGTGGCTTTGTTCTTGACTCGTTTGACCCCTAATACTCAATAAAACTTCATTTTGGACTCAAGTCATCATCATAATGAGAGTCGTTCTCTGCCTTCTCTCTAACTTCTCTCTCTAAAAACCCTATCATAGCCGCCACATATTCTGAGCCTTTTTCCATCAGATCTATATTTCTAACCTTCACGAATCCATTTTCCATCTCTAATCTCCCCCTTTTTTCACCAATTTTCTTATATTATTTTTATTATGGTTTCTCTGTATGATTTACAGTCGGTTGGGACGGGGGGTTCCCCAGCTGTGATCTGGGATGTGAGCCACTCCGGAAGCCGTGCTTCCTCTAGATTTCGTCTCCCTCTCCTGTTGGAAAGGGTTGATGGTGTGTGCCATGGTCGCCATATGTTGGTTGCTGGTACTATTAGGAAAGTGGGTTTGGGTTTTTCTCAGATGGGTTTTTTGGAGGGGGGGTTTTTTAATCTCACTTTGTCGCCATGGATTGGATGATTTTACCAACAGAATTGTTGTTTGTAATCTCTCCGATATTGTTGATGTTGACTCATTTAATGAGTATAATGACTTCTCTATCAAGGATGGAGGGTTTTTATGTGATGACCACCAGCTGCTTGATGGATTGCCTGAGTGGGACATTGTGGGTTCTGGCAATTTGTTAATGAATTTAACGGTTGGGCTCAATGCTGAGATGGTCTTTTCTCCCATCTTGTTTGATAAGATGATGGAGAGCTATGTCTCTCTCATTCTGATAGGTGTTATTCCTGGGAATGAAATGTTAACTGGTACTAGAGTTTCTCTCCAACGGATAGGCCCAGATGGAACCTTGGTACACTACAAGGTGTTTGAATGTTTGCCACATCTGAGGATTTCTCAGATTTTTGGGTTTTCTGTTGTAGCGTCTAAAGGCAAGGGGAGGATTGGATTGGCTTTGATGACAATTGATAAAAGAGCTCAAAGACGAGCTTTAACGGACTTGCTAATGAATGTTATCCTTTCAAAAAAGGTCACATATGCGGTGTTCGGGACTAAAATGACACAGCTTACGGAAGACTTTTATTTGCCTATATTAGTAAACTCTGTTGCAAGAAGAGATAACTTTGCTAGTGCTACTAGTGCTACTAGAAGTCAAGGGCCCGTTACTACTGCTGGTGCCAAGGGCAATCATAGTGGTTCGCAGGGTAGTCTGATTCTTTCTTTTTCGAAGAATGACTTTCAAACCCAGGTTATGGAGATTTTGAGGGAAGTCTCTGACTTTTCTTTGCTTTTAATACATATTTTTGTAAACCATGTGGCTGTTGGTTGTTGTAGCTGTAAAAGGACTGTTCTAATTCAGGATGTCTACAGTATAGTGATGTTGCCGACTCGAATTTATTTGAGAGAAGTTGGTGGGTTCAATGGGTGTTGGGTGGATGGAGGGAGAAGCTGGAACCGACTCATTGATGAGTTTAAAAAGAATGTTGTGCTTTCAGTTTTTGAAAGACATGTGTTTGTTTATCTGTATGAACTGGGCAGTGTCCTAAGCTTGGAGGATACGCATGGGCTGAGGTGTGATAATGAAGTGGACAGAACTTGGATCATTATGTTGATAGCAGATGGAGGTGTCCTTCCTCTAACTCAGGGTGTTACGCTGATCCTAGATATGATAGAGGTTGTATCTTGCAGGTATGATAAACCTGATCAGGGCCGATTGTATCGGGCATTTGTGTTCAAGTCAGAGTTGGTTTACGAAAGGAATTTATGCGATGGGTTCTCTAATAATGTTGATGGCGGGCAGGCCATGTTGGGGGACTGGACAATGGTCAATTTGTACATGCAAATGGTTGTCTTCACCATATGCTCTAGGATAAAAGGTTTGGAAACATGGATCTACTTGCTGCCGTGCTGCAGTGCTGTTCGGGATGCCCACGGCATAGTTATCTGTCTGTGTGCTTGGTCATTAAGAATCGTGTGTTGATTTAGTCTGTGTTATGATGTTGTTGATTGCTAGTTTATCTAGCATTACTGATGTTTTTTCTTAGTTGTTCTGTTAGGTAGATGTGTTACTAATCGCGGGGTATGCCCCTAGAGATGTAATCATTTTCCTTTGGTATAAATTTTAATTAGCAAAAAAAAAACTTCATTTTGGACTCGTTTGAACAAGTTTTGACTCGTTTGAGCATGGAACCCACTTGTAGCTTTGTTCTTGACTCGTTTGACCCCTAGAACTCACTAAAACTTCATTTTGGTCTCGTTTGAACATGGAAACCACTTGTAGCTTTGTTCTTGACTCGTTTAACCCCTATTACTCACTAAAACTTCATTTTGGACTCATTTGAACAAGAAAATTGATTTTGCTTAATTTCTGACTTGTTTGAGCATGGAAACCACTTGTAGCTTTGTTCTTAACTCGTTTGACCCCTAATACTCACTAAAAGTTCATTTTTGACACATACTCCAATAACCCACAATACACTAAAACTTCATTTCAGACTTGAGTCACCCAAATGAGAGTCGTTTTCTCTCTAGGGAAACCTAGGCAGCCGTCACCCAAATCATCCACTCTACACCCATTAATCATCAGATCTATATCCTACCAACATGAATCCATCTTCCCCCTTCCACCTCACACCGTTTCTCATATTTCTTATAATACATATTTAGATCTCTTTCCTCTTTTGGAGGTTTTCTCTCTTTCCTTGAGAGATGGTTCTTCTTCACAAGTCTTTACTCCACCGGTACTTGTTATCGGGGAGTTTTCGGGGGTTTTTGCAAGATGCAAAAGTTCTTATGGAATCTGGTGGGGTGTTTTACACATCCTCGATGTGGTATGGGTGCTTGGTGTTTTCACTAGCACTGGTGACCTTGTTTCAGTGGATTTCTCTGCAAAAGAAGGTGATTCATATGTTGTTGGTAACAGTCTAGACTTGGATCTTACTTGGGATTTATTTTCTTGGCAAGATTCATATGTTGTTGGTAGCGATTCATGGATCGAAGAACCTCAATCCAAGATGGGTTTGATTGAAGTTTTAGAAGGTGTTGTTGGCCTGCTGGCTAGTTGCAAGACCAACAGGGATAATCGCATGTACGATTATATTGAGGATTGTTCGCTCAGTCGACAATTAAGGAAGGTCCATTGTAGGACTCTTCTGGTTGAAAGGATTTCTTTAAGGAACCTTTTGGTGAATGATGTTGTTGGAGGATCTTTTCTTCTTGACAAATCGATGAAACTGATGGGTTTCATCAAAGGCAATTATTCGCTTCATGTGGACCTTGAGGAGGTCAGTTCGGTCAAGATTCATGAGAATCGATGGCAATACAGTTATGGGTGGGAGGTGACTCTCTTTGTAAAGAAGTGGTATGATAAAACTTCTACTATTTTGAAGAAGATATTTGCGAATGCCCAACAGGTGTTTGTGGTATGTTCTGTGATTACAACAAAGAGGAGATATGATTTTTTTTTTTTTTTTTTTTGCTAATTAAGATTTTATACCACGAAGGAACATCATACATAATTCTGGGGCATACCCCGCGAAATCAACAATAAAACAGAGTCAAAACAACATTAAGTCATTTTACAATCAACAAACTACGCAAAACAAAAGATAAGAGATTTTAATCTGGTGCCGCCAACAACCCTGGTTTGAAAACAACCCAAGCGCTATGAACATGCATACGCGCAAATCCCACATAGGTTCCCTGGTACATAAACAGCGCTATGGGCTTAAGCTCCTTCCTGCCACATTTAGCTTTACGCCTAGGCAACCCCTTTTTCCTTAACTTCCCCTTATGAGCATTGAGAAATGCAAGGGGCCAATCAGTACTGATCGTACCTGGCAGCAACATAACCTCTTTATCCTGCAGTGCTTCCTCAACAGAAGTCTCGCAATTAGTAAACTGTTCTAGTTTAGGCCTTGCCGTTGCAAGCTCATCACTCTGTTTATCAATATACCAATCCTCATCTGCCATGTCCATCCTCTGCGTTTGAGCACGAGTCCAAGCAACCTTCCAAACTTCATAGATATTCAAATCCTTGTTCCCCTGATATAACTCATCAATGACAGCTCTTTTGGGAATTTCATCGAACACCTTCAAGGCATCAATAACTACCCCCTCCGTACTAGGTAGAACTACCTTCTCCATCCTTTTGGGATAATACATAGACACTTCAAAGAAGTCAAGACTCCTGGGAGTTCTTGTCTCCAGTAAATAGGTCGTACCCTCAATAGGATTCGCCTCCTCAACTAAATATTGATTTTCAGCTCCCAACGCACCTGCTTCGCAAGATAGAGGGTCCATTAGTGCCAAAAAACCCCCTTCAAGGGTATTTTTAGCATTATCCAGAATGGTTCCTTCTTCAGATTGAGCCATCAAAAAGCCTTTTTCCTTCAGGAAGTTTTCCATTTCCATCATTTTTCTCCGCAAAGTTATTAATTCAATTCTTTCAAGTTCACTGAGGGGCTCATCCTCAGGAGGAGAGCGACCATCATTAGTCATTCCTGAGACTAAATCCAAGGATTTGTCTACCAAGGAATTACCAGCACACAACTCCAATGAGTTCTCATCTAAAGATGCCGATCTCATCGAAACCAAAGTTACAGGACTCGGAGAACCAAAATCCCCGCAAAAATCCTGAGAACATGTCATAGATATTATAAATAAGAAATTTAGAGATAAAGGTGGAGGATTATGAGAGGAGCGGTGGGATTAGGAAGGATATTGTAGATCTGATGGAGAAATTGTGAAGAAAAAGCTAAGTTTATGAGGCGGCTAGGGTTCCAGAGAGAGAGAGAGATTAAGCGACTCTCATTTTTTAGGTACGGGGTAAGAGGAGATATGATTTTACTGTTGTTGCTAGGTGTTTTATAGCCTGCAATTTGTTTGAGGTCTGTTCTCAAACGATTCTAAGGATAAATGTGGTTTATACCTTCAAGAATTCTTTTGAGGATATGGCGGAGCAAGTCTCGCAAACGCAAATGCAAATGCAGGAATGTGATGTGGGCTTCACTTCGAAGGAATTTAGAATGATCATTTCTATTACAAACTGCAAGGAGATGCACAAAGTGATCGTTCGTGCAAGATGGCCGAATGATGTTTCAATAGTTTTGGGGATCAGGGGAAAGAGTCTTTTTTGTTTTGATGGTAGGGGTCTTATGGATGAACGCTATGTGTTTCTCAAACACTATATGTTTGACCTTTTGACAAAGCAAAATGCTTTCTCAGATTTGCATGTGAAGCTGCAAAAAATTATGCCTTCATTACTTAATGTTTTGGAGGGTATTAATGCAAAGGATTCAGTTGGGAGATTTGACGGGGGAGCCAGAGCTGAGATCTTTGCTCTTGGTTTGGAGGCTTCTGATTTGGAGTCGTGTGAAGAACAAACATTCATGAGACGCAAACACGGGAGATCGAGGGTTTGCCCCTTGGTGATCGAGGGTTTGCCCCTTGGTGGGCAACACTGTTAGGGAAGATGATTGCAAGCATGAGACGCAAACTCGGGAGGGGCTGGCTCTAAGCCCGAGTCCGAAAAGGGTTTCTTTCGCGAAGAATTTGGTGACATTGATACCATCAGAGCGGGGAAATCGAGTGAATGTTGCCCAGGGATCCCAAATCGAGATGGGTGGCCCTAATGCTCGCCTCCTTGATTGTACCACTGAGTTGGTTAAGGATGTTAATGGTCTGATGACTAAGACCGGGGATGGGTTGGTCTCGACTACGAGACCGAAAAGGGTTACTTTTTCAGAGAGACTGGTTTCGGTGATTCCTTCTGGTAGCACTAATGAATGTGATGCAGGGAGGAGGAGTCGGAACCGGTATGATTGTCCAGCTTCTGGAATTGCTTCTAGAACCAGAAGCGGTATTAAGACTCATCGTAGGACGGATGATGGTATTAAGCCTAGCATAACCCCAGAGGGCTTGTATGTGGTAAAACCTGAAGGGAGCTCTTGTAGAACTAAGGAAGTTTTGAGATTGGATTCCGGTCCGAAAAGGGGTTCCTCTCTGGAGAATTTGGTGTCGGAGTTAACTCCTGGTAGATCACAAACTAGGGGTGATTGTCCTAGTGGAGTCCCTATGAACTCGGCTTGTGGAGATCGGGGCAAAAGGCGGAAGGTAAGCATGAAGGAAAAGAAAGCTCCCACTGGGATTGACTCCAGGACTCGTAGCTCATGCCATATCCAAAGAGGGGAGAGTAAGTTCTGTGAATCTGTTAGAACTGTATGTAATGAGCATAATCCCAGGGTGAATGTGGCTGGGGAGGGTATTATAGATTTGGAGATTAGTTCGGGAATCGTTAAGAGTTATAATAGTACCAATGTTGCTGATGTTATGAGTCAAGTAGAGGATGGGGACGATATCACCCAGATTAATGTGATTGACCATTCGTGTCCATTTAGAGGACCGACAAAGACTGGGGTCATTGACGATAGTCTTAAAAGGTCTGGGGAAAAGATGGAAGAGAAGTTGGATAATGCCCATCGCTCTGGTGTAGAGGAGGATGGTGGGAGTTTGGGGTCTGACAATGCTAATGCTGAGATCCGTTCAGAGGAATACCAGGATGGTGTTCAGGAGTTATTGATTGAGACTCTTTTTCATGTTGAAATGCTTAAAAACCATATTCGGTCAAATGGGTTCTCTGTCCCTAAAGTGTCTGATCTTGTGGAGATCAGTGATGGTGACCCATTCAGAGATGCTTCTAGGAAGTTTTATTGCAGGGCAACTAAAGAACTTGCGATTTCAGTAAGTTGCGCTTTGCAGCTTCAGGATTTTATTACTAGCAATGGGCTGGGTGCTCCTATTTCTCCTGTGGGAGGCCTTTCTAGCCCTGAGCAGGTGGGGGCTTTGCTTGATGAAAAGGACAACAGTTTGGATGCAACTCCTAAAGGCGCTTCTCTCTTGCCTGGGAATGTCGTGGGATCCCCTCTCCCAAATGAGACTTTGGCTCTATCTACTGGTACAACCAAGGTTCGGTTCAAGAAATCTGAGATTCGGAAGTGGCCTGCTGGCAGGGGAGGTCATTCTAGACCCTCATGATCTTAGATTATGGTTTTCAAAACAGTTTAATGTAGCTTGTATCTAGTTTATGTTGTGGTTCTGGGTGGCCTATTCCTGTTTTTAATGTCTAAACGTTGATATCGCGGGGTATGCCCTTAGATTTGTTTTATGCGGTTCCTTTTGGTATAAAATATTAATTAGCAAAAAAAAAAAAACATTCATGTTTGCTGGTAATAGGGGTCACAGTGTCGATGCCTACCTAGTGTTGAGTCAACAATGCTTTGAGATGGTAGAGGGTTTTGTTGTTGTCCACCGTTATGATGATGTCCCACATTGTGTTGCTAAGGTGGAGGTTTATATTACCGAGAAGGTTTATTTCACCAACCTCAATGGCATGGTTCTTGATCAGAGCTGGGAAGAGCATAATATGCAGAGTGGCCCTGTCATGGGTAAACTGTCGGGAGGCGCCAAAAGGATGGGTGAACTGACGTCATGGGATTTCATCTTGTTTGTAGCTGGGCTATTCAAAGTGAATGGACAGGGCATCGTGGGGTTCTTTACTCGTGGAAAAGAGGTAGACAGGTCGAGGTTTGACTTCGAGTCAACCAGATTTGGCATGGCGACAACTGATATTGTGAGGCAGTTTCAAGGTGTTCAGCCTTGTTTCGTTGCCCATCTTATGGGTGTTGGTTCTGTTCCAATGTCGACGATTGATGGTCTGCCTACTGCTAGGCTTGGTTTGATGAGGCCTGTGTTGGTTTGTCATTTTAGTTTGCATGGTTTCGATTTGAACGGGAGGATTGTTGATGCTGATGAGGATTGGATTTTTACAAGACTCATGTTCTTAAGGCAATCTTATTTATGGCGTTTGGTCACTGCAAGACTTGGATGCAAGTGGGTATTAGTGTGCTCGCATGGAGACACTAGATTGATCCTTTATAGGTAATTTTAATCGTTGGTTTTAAAACTAGTTTAAACTAGTTTTTTTTTTTTGCTAATTAAAATTTTATACCAAAAAGGAACAACTTATACAAATCTAGGGGCATACCCCGCGATCAACCATAACAGAAGTCATAACATCAGTAAGTCACCTTATTGTCAACATAACAACGAGAAAAAACTAAAGATTATTCTGGCGCCTTAAACAACCTAAAATTGAGACTAGGCACATGTCTCACAAAGCCCATAGTAATGAGAAGCAGCAGATAAACCATGTAGTGACGCAAATGCATTCCAACAGCAAACCTCTTCCTGACATGATACGGAGCAACCGACACCCCCTTCTCAACATGAGAGTTGGCCTCCAAAAAAGCACCTCATCGGCTAACTTTTCCTTGGAAGGAGAACCAGCCTCCAGCTGATTAAAGATGCCCTCCGGAGTGATCACCACCTTAACAGTATAGCAATACACAGCTCCCCTTCGGAGATTCCAAATGTCAACTACTCGACATTGGCTAACAGCAGATAACATAGTCAACAAAGTGACCTCAACAACCTCACAACCATGATGCATCCCCAAAACTTGGTCAGCAACATTCAAAGCAAAGAATAAGCCCGAACGTTCCAGAGAGGAAACCATAACTTGCGAAATCCCGAGACTCTCAAGGGCCTTCCGTACTTCAGAACTAGATCCTAGCAAATCAGCAGTTTGAGGAGTCAGGTCCCCCACAACTTGCGACTCTAACCGAAGCATCAATTCACCAATGCCCACAAGACAAACAAACAACCAAATGTCAACCTTGTTCTTTCCATCACCGAACTCATGACAATCATCAAGAAAATCAAGACAGTAGTCAAACAAATTGCAAGCCTGCCACAAATCTGCAGAGCCCCCTTGAAGCATTTTAACGAGCACCATGTATTCACTACACGATTCTTCTTGCACAGCAGAATCGGTTTCCTCAGTGTCAACAGGGATAGCTTTTTCCAGGAAATCATAATTTGTAAACATACACTCCACGAAATTCATGAACAGCCCCTCTGCATAAGGGGCCATGACCATAAGGGTTTCCCCTCCCATCTTTGGATGGGTAGCAACATAACTACCCATAGATCGAACATGGTAAGAGTGACTCTTCAGACCCATATGTCCTTCATCTCCAGGCTTACAAAAACACATTACCCTTCGCTGATTCATTTTTAACCCAAAAAGATGATTTAATCCTTTTGCAAACCAACCATCAAACATTTTGCCTCCATCAGTTGCAACATCATACAAGGGACGAACAGTAAGAAGAGGGAAACCCTCCGGATTCTCTTCACGATTGTTTACAAGGTCCTTAAGCCCGTACGGCTTCAACCAAACTAAACCCATAGCCATCAAACCCGCCATTGGAACATAGCCACCGCAACCTGCAAGCTCAACCAGAATAATACCTCCATACAAGACCTCTAACTCCGTAAGTCTTGAAGGAGGAACCAAATTAGATAAACCCAGAACTATCAAAGGATCCAAGCTCTTGCAGAGGGACGGTGACTTTAACAGAACACCATCACAACCAGCCGTCTTTTTGCACGGTTTAGACAAAGTCCAAACCCTTAAAACTACAGGAAAGAGTCCACAACAAATAGACCCATCCCTCCCATCATCGAGAAAAACGAATACAACCACCATCGCACAACAACAGTGGCTAGCTTTAATATATAGTAAGAAATATGGTGTTTTAGGTGAAAGATTAGAAGAGGAAAGGTGAATTTAGGAAGGATAATGAGTAGATCTGGTGGAGAAATGGTGTAGATTAAGGATGAAATTTGAGGCGGCTAGGGTTTTTAGAGAGATGTTAGAGAGAGGTGAGAGCATAACCGACTCTCATTTGTGTTTTGTGCGGGAAATCTTAACTAGTTTAAACTAGTTTCTCTATCATGTTGTTTATGTTGTTATGACTTTATCTTTTGGCCTTAGTAATGGCTAATTGTTGACTTTGCGGGGTATGCCCCTAGATGTGTATCATGTTGTTCCTTTTGGTATAAACTTTTAATTAGCAAAAAAAAAAAGAGTTCATTTTGGACTCGTTTGAACAAGTTTTGACTCGTTTGAGCATGGAAACCACTTGTAGCTTTGTTCTTGACTCGTCTGACCCTTAGAACTCACTAAAACTTCATTTTGGACTCGTTTGAACAAGAAAATTAATTTTGCTTAATTTTTGACTTGTTTGAGCATGGAAACCACTGATAGCTTTGTTCTTGACTCGTTTGACCCCTAATACTCACTAAAACTTAATTTTGGACTCGTTTGAACAAGTTTTGACTCATTTGAGCATGGAAACCACTTGTAGCTTTGTTCTTGACTCGTTTGACCCCTATTACTCACTAAAACTTCATTTTTGACTCACTTGAACAAGAAAATTGATTTTGCTTAATTTTTGACTTGTTTGAGCATGGAAACCACCTGTAGCTTTGTTTTTGACTCGTTTGACCCCTAATACTCACTAAAACTTCATTTTGGACTCGTTTGAACAAGTTTTGACTCGTTTGAGCATGGAAACCACTTGTAGCTTTGTTCTTGACTCGTTTGATCCCTAGAACTCACTAAAACTTCATTTTGGTCTCGTTTGAACATGGAAACCACTTGTAGCTTTGTTCTTGACTCGTTTGACCCCTAGAACTCAATAAAACTTCATTTTGGACTCGTTTGAACAAGAAAATTAATTTTGCTTAATTTTTGACTTGTTTGAGCATGGAAACTAGTTATAGCTTTGTTCTTGACTCGTTTGACCCCTAATACTCACTAAAACTTCATTTTGGACTCGTTTGAACAAGTTTTGACTCGTTTGAGCATGGACCACTTGTAGCTTTGTGCTTGACTCGTTTGACCCCTATTACTCACTAAAACTTCATTTTTGACTCATTTGAACAAGAAAATTGATTTTGCTTAATTTTTGACTGGTTTGAGCATTGAAACCACTTGTAGCTTTGTTCTTGACTCGTTTGACCCCTAATACTCACTAAAACTTCATTTTGGAGTTGATGTACATCTAAATGAGAGTCGTTTTCTCTCTAACCTCTCTCTAGCTTCTCTCTTCAAACCCTATTAGCCGCCACCAATTCTAAACCTTTTTCCATCAGATCTAAACACTTCCTTCCTTAATTCATCTCCCCTTCTAATCTTTCACCTTAAAACATTATATTTCTTATATCTATTTATTATTTCTCTTTTAAATTCGGTTATTTATAATGGGTTTATTTTCTGTGTTGACACTTTGTCGAGGATTGTTATCGTCGTCGGAGGTCAGTGGGATGGATCTTGTAGATGGACTGTCCTCGTTTGTGTTCGAGGATAGTATTTGTCACATCTTTGAGGTAATTGCTGCACTTGGTGGTGTCACCGGTACTTGTAACCTTATCTTATTGGACCTCTCTGATAAGAAAGGTATAACTTATGTTGTTGGCTCATTCCTGGATCTTGCTCGGAGTTTATTTCCTTGGAGCGATTTATGTTTTGATGAGCCTCAGTCCAAAATGGGTTTGATAGGTGAGTTCGAAGCTGCCCGTACCCTATTTGACAGCCACTATTGGTCGATGGATAAGACGAATTCGAGTCATATCTATCTGGATGAATTTATTTGTATCATAATGATTGGATTTGTGAAGATTCAAGCGGGTGATACCGACTTTGATGACATTGTGTTCCATCAGATTATGGTTAAGCGACTGTACGCAGGTTTTGTGAAAGTTGACCCTTGTTTTAAGAAGGACAAGGTGTTTCATGCTTGGTCTCAATGGACGACCATGGGTTTTTTCTGGGAGTTTACAACCGAGGCTGAGGTGCTCTGCACCGAAGGTTTTCTTTCCTCAGAAAAGAAGTGTGCGGAGGCCCTTCTACTGTTTGAGTTATTGCCCTGTTGGGTTAATGTAGCCTTGGTGAAGGGCTGTTATGATTGGGGGCGTTTTGATGACCTTCATGGAGAAGTGCTGGAACCCATTATGTGTGAGGGGTTACAGTGTAGAAAGTTAGTAATTCAGTTGATTATTACTGATGAGAACTTGGCCCTTTTGATTGTCAATGGAGAATTGCGATGGGGTTTTTACCCTTTGTTGTGGGAAAATGGTTTCAAGGTTTGTTGACGGATGCAGTTTGGTTGGTCGACTGTCAAAGGAATGGATCGTTTCGCTTTTGAGGGCTGGCATACGACAGTGTTCTACCATGTTATGTGTTGTTATATACCTCTTTGTAAAAGATGAGTTCATTAGAACTGGTGCCTGCCGTGTATTTGACAATTTGCCTCAAAGGTTTTTTGAAGTGTTGAAATTGAATACTATGGTATTTTTTTCAACGAGTACTTCGAAGAAGTGGGATATTGCCTGCTGTGCGTTTATGAATGATTCAAAGAAGGTGAATTTCATGGAAAAGGTCTCCAATGACCTATTGGGAGTTCTGTTCACAATGGTATGGTCTAACGGCCTTTTGCAATTGGATCATGTGGGTCTGGTTTCTGTTAATTGGGCGAATGGAAATAACGTGATGATGGCTGGTATTTCTATGGAGAATATCAGGGGGAGAAGAGCAGGTTCGGACATTCGAACTGCAGTGACAAGATTGGGAGATGTTCCAATTTCCCTGTTGGGGTTAGATGATGATATGTTCCAGGTGGTGATTGATATCACTACCTCTATTGTTGATGCGGCTTCCTGGAGTACTGTCTTGAAGCTGCGGATGAATGTCAAAAGCAGGATGCTTTCTGATTGGGGATTAATTCCCTCGAATATGATGCGCTCTTGGTTGATGCTGAGACATATGTGTGCTTCAAAGTGTGGAATTTACTCTGCCAAAGTTTGTTCCTGGGCTCTTGCGGACGCTGCCTTGGGCTCTTTTTGGGTCGTCAATGATGCTATGGATCCAATGCTAAACTATGCTGCAGATCTGAATTTGGAAACCTGGATGCCCCAGGTTTGTTTGAATGAGGAAGTACTAAGTACCTCGGGGATTATTTTGAACAAGGCTAACAGGTTGTATTCGGAGCATCTTCTAGAGGATCTGTTTGGGAAAACAGGAGTGTTGAATGGATGCTGGGTTCAAATTGACACTGGAGTGCTTGTTTATGTTCAGATTCTAACAGGTTTGCTAGGCTATATTATGCCTTATATGCGGCTAAATTGGGGTGATGACAGGACGTGTGTGCTTGTTGGTTTCAAAGCCATGCTGACTAACGTCACCTCGGGGAGACAGATTTTACTGACCCTTGAGCAGGGGTGTATGATTGAGGCTAGATTTAGCCTTTGTATGTTGAGGAGGAGATTGGTCATGTGTCCTCTCGAACTGTTAATGTGCCATACTGGAGCTCGTCTCCAAATTGGTAGTATTTGCTGCATGTACACTTCACGGATAGAGAAAGGACAATTGATTTTGAATGGGGGCCGCAAGGTCAAATTGATGATAAGAATGCAGATTCTTAGTTTGGGTCCTACCTTGGTTTTAATGTTGTTGATGATGAGCAAGGATGGCTCCGTTGGATTGTTTTCCTGGCTTGGTGTTAGCTGTTCCGTATCATGCCATGAAGAAGTTTGCTGGTGGAATGCTTTTGCATCACTGCATGGTTCTATGGGCTTTGTGAGACATGTGCCTAGTCTCAAATTTAGGTCGTTTAAGGCGCCAGAATAATTTAGCTTATTTCTGTTGTTGATTTCTATATTGACTGCTAGTTTATCTAGCATTATTGTTGTGTTTTTTCTTAGTTGTTCCGCTAGGTAGATGTGCTGCTAATCGCGGGGTATGCCCCTAGAGATGTATTCATTTGCCTATGGTATAAATTTTAATTAGCAAAAAAAAAAACTTCATTTTGGACTCGTTTGAACAAGTTTTGACTCGTTTGAGCATGGAAATCACTTGTAGCTTGGTTCTTGACTCGTTTGACCCCTAGAACACACTAAAACTTCATTTTGGTCTCATTTGAACATGGAAACCACTTGTAGCTTTGTTCTTGACTCGTTTGACCCATGTTACTCACTAAAACTTCATTTCGGACTCATTTGAACAAGAAAATTAATTTTGCTTAATTTCTGACTTGTTTGAGCATGGAAACCACTTGTAGCTTTGTTCTTGACTCGTTTGACCCCTAATACTCACTAAAACTTCATTTTGGACTCGTTTGAACTAGTTTTGACTCGTTTGAGCATGGAAACCACTTGCAGCTTTGTTCTTGACTTGTTTGACCCCTAGAACTCACTAAAACTTCATTTTGGACTCGTTTGAACAAGAAAATTAATTTTACTTAATTTTTGACTTGTTTGAGCATGGAAACCACTGATAGCTTTGTTCTTGACTCGTTTGACCCCTAATACTCACTAAAACTTAATTTTGGACTCGTTTGAACAAGTTTTGACTCGTTCGAGCATGGAAACCACTTGTAGCTTTCTTCTTGACTCGTTTGACCCCTATTACTCACTAAAACTTCATTTTTGACTCACTTGAACAAGAAAATTGATTTTGCTTAATTTTTGACTTGTTTGAGCATGGAAACCACTTGTAGCTTTGTTCTTGACTTGTTTGACCCCTAATACTCACTAAAACTTCATTTTGGACTCGTTTGAACAAGTTTTGACTCGTTTGAGCATGGAAACCACTTGTAGCTTTGTTCTTGGCTCGTTTGACCCCTAGAACTCACTAAAACTTCATTTTGGTCTCGTTTGAACATGGAAACCACTTGTAGCTTTGTTCTTGACTCGTTTGACCCCTAGAACTCACTAAAACTTCATTTTGGTCTCGTTTGAACATGGAAACCACTTGTAGCTTTGTTCTTGAATCGTTTGACCCCTAGAACTCACTAAAACTTCATTTCGGACTCATTTGAACAAGAAAATTAATTTTGCATAATTTTTGACTTGTTTGAGCATGGAAACCACTGATAGCTTTGTTCTTGACTCGTTTGACCCCTAATACTCACTAAAACTTAATTTTGGACTCGTTTGAACAAGTTTTGACTCGTTTGAGCATGGAAACCACTTGTAGCTTTGTTCTTGACTCGTTTGACCCCTATTACTCACTAAAACTTCATTTTTGACTCACTTGAACAAGAAAATTGATTTTGCTTAATTTTTGACTTGTTTGAGCATGGAAACCACTTGTAGCTTTGTTCTTGACTCGTTTGACCCCTGATACTCACTAAAACTTCATTTTGGACTCGTTTGAACAAGTTTTGACTCGTTTGAGCATGGAAACCACTTGTAGCTTTGTTCTTGACTCGTTTGACCCCTAGAACTCACTAAAACTTCATTTTGGTCTCGTTTGAACATGGAAACCACTTGTAGCTTTGTTCTTGACTCGTTTGACCCCTACAACTCACTAAAACTTCATTTTGGACTCGTTTGAACAAGAAAATTAATTTTGCTTAATTTTTAACTTGTTTGAGCATGGAAACTAGTTATAGCTTTGTTCTTGACTCGTTTGACCCCTAATACTCACTAAAACTTCATTTTGGACTCGTTTGAACAAGTTTTGACCCCTAATACTCACTAAAACTTCATTTTGGACTCGTTTGAACAAGTTTTGACTCGTTTGAGCATGGACCACTTGTAGCTTTGTGCTTGACTCGTTTGACCCCTATTACTCACTAAAACTTCATTTTTGACTCATTTGAACAAGAAAATTGATTTTGCTTAATTTTTGACTGGTTTGAGCATTGAAACCACTTGTAGCTTTGTTCTTGACTCGTTTGACCCCTAATACTCACTAAAACTTCATTTTGGACTCGTTTGAACAAGTTTTGACTCGTTTGAGCATGGAAATCACTTGTAGCTTGGTTCTTGACTCGTTTGACCCCTAGAATACACTAAAACTTCATTTTGGTCTCATTTGAACATGGAAACCACTTGTAGCTTTGTTCTTGACTCGTTTGACCCATGTTACTCACTAAAACTTCATTTCGGACTCATTTGAACAAGAAAATTAATTTTGCTTAATTTCTTACTTGTTTGAGCATGGAAACCACTTGTAGCTTTGTTCTTGACTCGTTTGACCACTAATACTCACTAAAACTTCATTTTGGACTCGTTTGAACAAGTTTTGACTCGTTTGAGCATGGAAACCACTTGCAGCTTTGTTCTTGACTCGTTTGACCCCTAGAACTCACTAAAACTTCATTTTGGTCTCGTTTGAACATGGAAACCACTTGTAGCTTTGTTCTTGACTCGTTTGAGCATGGAAACCACTTGTAGCTTTGTTCTTGACTCGTTTGACCCTTAGAACTCACTCAAACTTCATTTTGGACTCGTTTGAACAAGAAAATTAATTTTGCTTAAGTTTTGACTCGTTCGAGCATGGAAACCACTTGTAGCTTTGTTCTTGACTTGTTTGACCCCTATTACTCACTAAAACTTCATTTTGGACTCACTTGAACAAGAAAATTGATTTTGCTTAATTTTTGACTTGTTTGAGCATGGAAACCACTTGTAGCTTTGTTCTTGACTTGTTTGACCCCTAATACTCACTAAAACTTCATTTTGGACTCGTTTGAACAAGTTTTGACTCGTTTGAGCATGGAAACCACTTGTAGCTTTGTTCTTGACTCGTTTGACCCCTAGAACTCACTAAAACTTCATTTTGGTCTCGTTTGAAATGGAAACCACTTGTAGCTTTGTTCTTGACTCGTTTGTCCCCTAGAACTCACTAAAACTTCATTTTGGTCTCGTTTGAACATGGAAACCACTTGTAGCTTTGTTCTTGACTCGTTTGACCCCTAGAACTCACTAAAACTTCATTTCGGACTCATTTGAACAAGAAAATTAATTTTGCATAATTTTTGACTTGTTTGAGCATGGAAACCACTGATAGCTTTGTTCTTGACTGGTTTGACCCCTAATACTCACTAAAACTTAATTTTGGACTCGTTTGAACAAGTTTTGACTCGTTTGAGCATGGAAACCACTTGCAGCTTTGTTCTTGACTCGTTTGACCCCTATTACTCACTAAAACTTCATTTTTGACTCACTTGAACAAGAAAATTGATTTTGCTTAATTTTTGACTTGTTTGAGCATGGAAACCACTTGTAGCTTTGTTCTTGACTCGTTTGACCCCTGATACTCACTAAAACTTCATTTTGGACTCGTTTGAACAAGTTTTGACTCGTTTGAGCATGGAAACCACTTGTAGCTTTGTTCTTGACTCGTTTGACCCCTAGAACTCACTAAAACTTCATTTTGGTCTCGTTTGAACATGGAAACCACTTGTAGCTTTGTTCTTGACTCGTTTGACCCCTACAACTCACTAAAACTTCATTTTGGACTCGTTTGAACAAGAAAATTAATTTTGCTTAATTTTTAACTTGTTTGAGCATGGAAACTAGTTATAGCTTTGTTCTTGACTCGTTTGACCCCTAATACTCACTAAAACTTCATTTTGGACTCGTTTGAACAAGTTTTGACCCCTAATACTCACTAAAACTTCATTTTGGACTCGTTTGAACAAGTTTTGACTCGTTTGAGCATGGACCACTTGTAGCTTTGTGCTTGACTCGTTTGACCCCTATTACTCACTAAAACTTCATTTTTGACTCATTTGAACAAGAAAATTGATTTTGCTTAATTTTTGACTGGTTTGAGCATTGAAACCACTTGTAGCTTTGTTCTTGACTCGTTTGACCCCTAATACTCACTAAAACTTCATTTTGGACTCGTTTGAACAAGTTTTGACTCGTTTAAGCATGGAAATCACTTGTAGCTTGGTTCTTGACTCGTTTGACCCCTAGAATACACTAAAACTTCATTTTGGTCTCATTTGAACATGGAAACCACTTGTAGCTTTGTTCTTGACTCGTTTGACCCATGTTACTCACTAAAACTTCATTTCGGACTCATTTGAACAAGAAAATTAATTTTGCTTAATTTCTTACTTGTTTGAGCATGGAAACCACTTGTAGCTTTGTTCTTGACTCGTTTGACCACTAATACTCACTAAAACTTCATTTTGGACTCGTTTGAACAAGTTTTGACTCGTTTGAGCATGGAAACCACTTGCAGCTTTGTTCTTGACTCGTTTGACCCCTAGAACTCACTAAAACTTCATTTTGGTCTCGTTTGAACATGGAAACCACTTGTAGCTTTGTTCTTGACTCGTTTGAGCATGGAAACCACTTGTAGCTTTGTTCTTGACTCGTTTGACCCTTAGAACTCACTCAAACTTCATTTTGGACTCGTTTGAACAAGAAAATTAATTTTGCTTAAGTTTTGACTCGTTCGAGCATGGAAACCACTTGTAGCTTTGTTCTTGACTTGTTTGACCCCTATTACTCACTAAAACTTCATTTTGGACTCACTTGAACAAGAAAATTGATTTTGCTTAATTTTTGACTTGTTTGAGCATGGAAACCACTTGTAGCTTTGTTCTTGACTTGTTTGACCCCTAATACTCACTAAAACTTCATTTTGGACTCGTTTGAACAAGTTTTGACTCGTTTGAGCATGGAAACCACTTGTAGCTTTGTTCTTGACTCGTTTGACCCCTAGAACTCACTAAAACTTCATTTTGGTCTCGTTTGAAATGGAAACCACTTGTAGCTTTGTTCTTGACTCGTTTGTCCCCTAGAACTCACTAAAACTTCATTTTGGTCTCGTTTGAACATGGAAACCACTTGTAGCTTTGTTCTTGACTCGTTTGACCCCTAGAACTCACTAAAACTTCATTTCGGACTCATTTGAACAAGAAAATTAATTTTGCATAATTTTTGACTTGTTTGAGCATGGAAACCACTGATAGCTTTGTTCTTGACTGGTTTGACCCCTAATACTCACTAAAACTTAATTTTGGACTCGTTTGAACAAGTTTTGACTCGTTTGAGCATGGAAACCACTTGCAGCTTTGTTCTTGACTCGTTTGACCCCTATTACTCACTAAAACTTCATTTTTGACTCACTTGAACAAGAAAATTGATTTTGCTTAATTTTTGACTTGTTTGAGCATGGAAACCACTTGTAGCTTTGTTCTTGACTCGTTTGACCCCTGATACTCACTAAAACTTCATTTTGGACTCGTTTGAACAAGTTTTGACTCGTTTGAGCATGGAAACCACTTGTAGCTTTGTTCTTGACTCGTTTGACCCCTAGAACTCACTAAAACTTCATTTTGGTCTCGTTTGAACATGGAAACCACTTGTAGCTTTGTTCTTGACTCGTTTGACCCCTACAACTCACTAAAACTTCATTTTGGACTCGTTTGAACAAGAAAATTAATTTTGCTTAATTTTTAACTTGTTTGAGCATGGAAACTAGTTATAGCTTTGTTCTTGACTCGTTTGACCCCTAATACTCACTAAAACTTCATTTTGGACTCGTTTGAACAAGTTTTGACCCCTAATACTCACTAAAACTTCATTTTGGACTCGTTTGAACAAGTTTTGACTCGTTTGAGCATGGACCACTTGTAGCTTTGTGCTTGACTCGTTTGACCCCTATTACTCACTAAAACTTCATTTTTGACTCATTTGAACAAGAAAATTGATTTTGCTTAATTTTTGACTGGTTTGAGCATTGAAACCACTTGTAGCTTTGTTCTTGACTCGTTTGACCCCTAATACTCACTAAAACTTCATTTTGGACTCGTTTGAACAAGTTTTGACTCGTTTAAGCATGGAAATCACTTGTAGCTTGGTTCTTGACTCGTTTGACCCCTAGAATACACTAAAACTTCATTTTGGTCTCATTTGAACATGGAAACCACTTGTAGCTTTGTTCTTGACTCGTTTGACCCATGTTACTCACTAAAACTTCATTTCGGACTCATTTGAACAAGAAAATTAATTTTGCTTAATTTCTTACTTGTTTGAGCATGGAAACCACTTGTAGCTTTGTTCTTGACTCGTTTGACCACTAATACTCACTAAAACTTCATTTTGGACTCGTTTGAACAAGTTTTGACTCGTTTGAGCATGGAAACCACTTGCAGCTTTGTTCTTGACTCGTTTGACCCCTAGAACTCACTAAAACTTCATTTTGGTCTCGTTTGAACATGGAAACCACTTGTAGCTTTGTTCTTGACTCGTTTGAGCATGGAAACCACTTGTAGCTTTGTTCTTGACTCGTTTGACCCTTAGAACTCACTCAAACTTCATTTTGGACTCGTTTGAACAAGAAAATTAATTTTGCTTAAGTTTTGACTCGTTCGAGCATGGAAACCACTTGTAGCTTTGTTCTTGACTTGTTTGACCCCTATTACTCACTAAAACTTCATTTTGGACTCACTTGAACAAGAAAATTGATTTTGCTTAATTTTTGACTTGTTTGAGCATGGAAACCACTTGTAGCTTTGTTCTTGACTTGTTTGACCCCTAATACTCACTAAAACTTCATTTTGGACTCGTTTGAACAAGTTTTGACTCGTTTGAGCATGGAAACCACTTGTAGCTTTGTTCTTGACTCGTTTGACCCCTAGAACTCACTAAAACTTCATTTTGGTCTCGTTTGAAATGGAAACCACTTGTAGCTTTGTTCTTGACTCGTTTGACCCCTAGAACTCACTAAAACTTCATTTTCGTCTCGTTTGAACATGGAAACCACTTGTAGCTTTGTTCTTGACTCGTTTGACCCCTAGAACTCACTAAAACTTCATTTCGGACTCATTTGAACAAGAAAATTAATTTTGCATAATTTTTGACTTGTTTGAGCATGGAAACCACTGATAGCTTTGTTCTTGACTCGTTTGACCCCTAATACTCACTAAAACTTAATTTTGGACTCGTTTGAACAAGTTTTGACTTGTTTGAGCATGGAAACCACTTGTAGCTTTGTTCTTGACTCGTTTGACCCCTAATACTCACTAAAACTTCATTTTGGACTCGTTTGAACAAGTTTTGACTTGTTTGAGCATGGAAACCACTTGTAGCTTTGTTCTTGACTCGTTTGACCCCTAGAACTCACTAAAACTTCATTTTGGTCTCGTTTGAACATGGAAACCACTTGTAGCTTTGTTCTTGACTCGTTTGACCCCTACAACTCACTAAAACTTCATTTTGGACTCGTTTGAACAAGAAAATTAATTTTGCTTAATTTTTAACTTGTTTGAGCATGGAAACTAGTTATAGCTTTGTTCTTGACTCGTTTGACCCCTAGTACTCACTAAAACTTCATTTTGGACTCGTTTGAACAAGTTTTGACCCCTAATACTCACTAAAACTTCATTTTGGACTCGTTTGAACAAGTTTTGACTCGTTTGAGCATGGACCACTTGTAGCTTTGTGCTTGACTCGTTTGACCCCTATTACTCACTAAAACTTCATTTTTGACTCATTTGAACAAGAAAATTGATTTTGCTTAATTTTTGATTGGTTTGAGCATTGAAACCACTTGTAGCTTTGTTCTTGACTCGTTTGACCCCTAATACTCACTAAAACTTCATTTTGGACTCGTTTGAACAAGTTTTGACTCGTTTGAGCATGGAAATCACTTGTAGCTTGGTTCTTGACTCGTTTGACCCCTAGAATACACTAAAACTTCATTTTGGTCTCATTTGAACATGGAAACCACTTGTAGCTTTGTTCTTGACTCGTTTGACCCATGTTACTCACTAAAACTTCATTTCGGACTCATTTGAACAAGAAAATAAATTTGCTTAATTTCTTACTTGTTTGAGCATGGAAACCACTTGTAGCTTTGTTCTTGACTCGTTTGACCACTAATACTCACTAAAACTTCATTTTGGACTCGTTTGAACAAGTTTTGACTCGTTTGAGCATGGAAACCACTTGCAGCTTTGTTCTTGACTCGTTTGACCCCTAGAACTCACTAAAACTTCATTTTGGTCTCGTTTGAACATGGAAACCACTTGTAGCTTTGTTCTTGACTCGTTTGAGCATGGAAACCACTTGTAGCTTTGTTCTTGACTCGTTTGACCCTTAGAACTCACTCAAACTTCATTTTGGACTCGTTTGAACAAGAAAATTAATTTTGCTTAAGTTTTGACTCGTTCGAGCATGGAAACCACTTGTAGCTTTGTTCTTGACTCGTTTGACCCCTATTACTCACTAAAACTTCATTTTGGACTCACTTGAACAAGAAAATTGATTTTGCTTAATTTTTGACTTGTTTGAGCATGGAAACCACTTGTAGCTTTGTTCTTGACTTGTTTGACCCCTAATACTCACTAAAACTTCATTTTGGACTCGTTTGAACAAGTTTTGACTCGTTTGAGCATGGAAACCACTTGTAGCTTTGTTCTTGACTCGTTTGACCCCTAGAACTCACTAAAACTTCATTTTGGTCTCGTTTGAACATGGAAACCACTTGTAGCTTTGTTCTTGACTCGTTTGACCCCTAGAACTCACTAAAACTTCATTTTGGTCTCGTTTGAACATGGAAACCACTTGTAGCTTTGTTCTTGACTCGTTTGACCCCTAGAACTCACTAAAACTTCATTTCGGACTCATTTGAACAAGAAAATTAATTTTGCATAATTTTTGACTTGTTTGAGCATGGAAACCACTGATAGCTTTGTTCTTGACTCGTTTGACCCCTAATACTCACTAAAACTTAATTTTGGACTCGTTTGAACAAGTTTTGACTCGTTTGAGCATGGAAACCACTTGTAGCTTTGTTCTTGACTCGGTTGACCCCTATTACTCACTAAAACTTCATTTTTGACTCACTTGAACAAGAAAATTGATTTTGCTTAATTTTTGACTTGTTTGAGCATGGAAACCACTTGTAGCTTTGTTCTTGACTCGTTTGACCCCTAATACTCACTAAAACTTCATTTTGGACTCGTTTGAACAAGTTTTGACTTGTTTGAGCATGGAAACCACTTGTAGCTTTGTTCTTGACTCGTTTGACCCCTAGAACTCACTAAAACTTCATTTCGGTCTCGTTTGAACATGGAAACCACTTCTAGCTTTGTTCTTGACTCGTTTGACCCCTACAACTCACTAAAACTTCATTTTGGACTCGTTTGAACAAGAAAATTAATTCTGCTTAATTTTTGACTTGTTTGAGCATGGAAACTAGTTGTAGCTTTGTTCTTGACTCGTTTGACCCCTAATACTCACTAAAACATCATTTTGGACTCGTTTGAACAAGTTTTGACTCGTTTGAGCATGGAAACCACTTGTAGCTTTGTTCTTGACTCGTTTGACCCCTAGAACTCACTAAAACTTCATTTTGGTCTCGTTTGAAATGGAAACCACTTGTAGCTTTGTTCTTGACTCGTTTGACCCCTAGAACTCACTAAAACTTCATTTTGGTCTCGTTTGAACATGGAAACCACTTGTAGCTTTGTTCTTGACTCGTTTGACCCCTAGAACTCACTAAAACTTCATTTCGGACTCATTTGAACAAGAAAATTAATTTTGCATAATTTTTGACTTGTTTGAGCATGGAAACCACTGATAGCTTTGTTCTTGACTCGTTTGACCCCTAATACTCACTAAAACTTAATTTTGGACTCGTTTGAACAAGTTTTGACTTGTTTGAGCATGGAAACCACTTGTAGCTTTGTTCTTGACTCGTTTGACCCCTAATACTCACTAAAACTTCATTTTGGACTCGTTTGAACAAGTTTTGACTTGTTTGAGCATGGAAACCACTTGTAGCTTTGTTCTTGACTCGTTTGACCCCTAGAACTCACTAAAACTTCATTTTGGTCTCGTTTGAACATGGAAACCACTTGTAGCTTTGTTCTTGACTCGTTTGACCCCTACAACTCACTAAAACTTCATTTTGGACTCGTTTGAACAAGAAAATTAATTTTGCTTAATTTTTAACTTGTTTGAGCATGGAAACTAGTTATAGCTTTGTTCTTGACTCGTTTGACCCCTAGTACTCACTAAAACTTCATTTTGGACTCGTTTGAACAAGTTTTGACCCCTAATACTCACTAAAACTTCATTTTGGACTCGTTTGAACAAGTTTTGACTCGTTTGAGCATGGACCACTTGTAGCTTTGTGCTTGACTCGTTTGACCCCTATTACTCACTAAAACTTCATTTTTGACTCATTTGAACAAGAAAATTGATTTTGCTTAATTTTTGATTGGTTTGAGCATTGAAACCACTTGTAGCTTTGTTCTTGACTCGTTTGACCCCTAATACTCACTAAAACTTCATTTTGGACTCGTTTGAACAAGTTTTGACTCGTTTGAGCATGGAAATCACTTGTAGCTTGGTTCTTGACTCGTTTGACCCCTAGAATACACTAAAACTTCATTTTGGTCTCATTTGAACATGGAAACCACTTGTAGCTTTGTTCTTGACTCGTTTGACCCATGTTACTCACTAAAACTTCATTTCGGACTCATTTGAACAAGAAAATAAATTTTGCTTAATTTCTTACTTGTTTGAGCATGGAAACCACTTGTAGCTTTGTTCTTGACTCGTTTGACCACTAATACTCACTAAAACTTCATTTTGGACTCGTTTGAACAAGTTTTGACTCGTTTGAGCATGGAAACCACTTGCAGCTTTGTTCTTGACTCGTTTGACCCCTAGAACTCACTAAAACTTCATTTTGGTCTCGTTTGAACATGGAAACCACTTGTAGCTTTGTTCTTGACTCGTTTGAGCATGGAAACCACTTGTAGCTTTGTTCTTGACTCGTTTGACCCTTAGAACTCACTCAAACTTCATTTTGGACTCGTTTGAACAAGAAAATTAATTTTGCTTAAGTTTTGACTCGTTCGAGCATGGAAACCACTTGTAGCTTTGTTCTTGACTCCTTTGACCCCTATTACTCACTAAAACTTCATTTTGGACTCACTTGAACAAGAAAATTGATTTTGCTTAATTTTTGACTTGTTTGAGCATGGAAACCACTTGTAGCTTTGTTCTTGACTTGTTTGACCCCTAATACTCACTAAAACTTCATTTTGGACTCGTTTGAACAAGTTTTGACTCGTTTGAGCATGGAAACCACTTGTAGCTTTGTTCTTGACTCGTTTGACCCCTAGAACTCACTAAAACTTCATTTTGGTCTCGTTTGAACATGGAAACCACTTGTAGCTTTGTTCTTGACTCGTTTGACCCCTAGAACTCACTAAAACTTCATTTTGGTCTCGTTTGAACATGGAAACCACTTGTAGCTTTGTTCTTGACTCGTTTGACCCCTAGAACTCACTAAAACTTCATTTCGGACTCATTTGAACAAGAAAATTAATTTTGCATAATTTTTGACTTGTTTGAGCATGGAAACCACTGATAGCTTTGTTCTTGACTCGTTTGACCCCTAATACTCACTAAAACTTAATTTTGGACTCGTTTGAACAAGTTTTGACTCGTTTGAGCATGGAAACCACTTGTAGCTTTGTTCTTGACTCGGTTGACCCCTATTACTCACTAAAACTTCATTTTTGACTCACTTGAACAAGAAAATTGATTTTGCTTAATTTTTGACTTGTTTGAGCATGGAAACCACTTGTAGCTTTGTTCTTGACTCGTTTGACCCCTAATACTCACTAAAACTTCATTTTGGACTCGTTTGAACAAGTTTTGACTTGTTTGAGCATGGAAACCACTTGTAGCTTTGTTCTTGACTCGTTTGACCCCTAGAACTCACTAAAACTTCATTTCGGTCTCGTTTGAACATGGAAACCACTTCTAGCTTTGTTCTTGACTCGTTTGACCCCTACAACTCACTAAAACTTCATTTTGGACTCGTTTGAACAAGAAAATTAATTTTGCTTAATTTTTAACTTGTTTGAGCATGGAAACTAGTTATAGCTTTGTTCTTGACTCGTTTGACCCCTAATACTCACTAAAACTTCATTTTGGACTCGTTTGAACAAGTTTTGACCCCTAATACTCACTAAAACTTCATTTTGGACTCGTTTGAACAAGTTTTGACTCGTTTGAGCATGGACCACTTGTAGCTTTGTGCTTGACTCGTTTGACCCCTATTACTCACTAAAACTTCATTTTTGACTCATTTGAACAAGAAAATTGATTTTGCTTAATTTTTGACTGGTTTGAGCATTGAAACCACTTGTAGCTTTGTTCTTGACTCGTTTGACCCCTAATACTCACTAAAACTTCATTTTGGACTCGTTTGAACAAGTTTTGACTCGTTTGAGCATGGAAATCACTTGTAGCTTGGTTCTTGACTCGTTTGACCCCTAGAATACACTAAAACTTCATTTTGGTCTCATTTGAACATGGAAACCATTTGTAGCTTTGTTCTTGACTCGTTTGACCCCTAGAACTCACTAAAACTTCATTTCGGACTCATTTGAACAAGAAAATTAATTTTGCATAATTTTTGACTTGTTTGAGCATGGAAACCACTGATAGCTTTGTTCTTGACTGGTTTGACCCCTAATACTCACTAAAACTTCATTTTGGACTCGTTTGAACAAGTTTTGACTCGTTTGAGCATGGAAACCACTTGTAGCTTTGTTCTTGACTCGTTTGACCCCTAGAACTCACTAAAACTTCATTTTGGTCTCGTTTGAACATGGAAACCACTTGTAGCTTTGTTCTTGACTCGTTTGACCCCTACAACTCACTAAAACTTCATTTTGGACTCGTTTGAACAAGAAAATTAATTTTGCTTAATTTTTAACTTGTTTGAGCATGGAAACTAGTTATAGCTTTGTTCTTGACTCGTTTGACCCCTAATACTCACTAAAACTTCATTTTGGACTCGTTTGAACAAGTTTTGACCCCTAATACTCACTAAAACTTCATTTTGGACTCGTTTGAACAAGTTTTGACTCGTTTGAGCATGGACCACTTGTAGCTTTGTGCTTGACTCGTTTGACCCCTATTACTCACTAAAACTTCATTTTTGACTCATTTGAACAAGAAAATTGATTTTGCTTAATTTTTGACTGGTTTGAGCATTGAAACCACTTGTAGCTTTGTTCTTGACTCGTTTGACCCCTAATACTCACTAAAACTTCATTTTGGACTCGTTTGAACAAGTTTTGACTCGTTTAAGCATGGAAATCACTTGTAGCTTGGTTCTTGACTCGTTTGACCCCTAGAATACACTAAAACTTCATTTTGGTCTCATTTGAACATGGAAACCACTTGTAGCTTTGTTCTTGACTCGTTTGACCCATGTTACTCACTAAAACTTCATTTCGGACTCATTTGAACAAGAAAATTAATTTTGCTTAATTTCTTACTTGTTTGAGCATGGAAACCACTTGTAGCTTTGTTCTTGACTCGTTTGACCACTAATACTCACTAAAACTTCATTTTGGACTCGTTTGAACAAGTTTTGACTCGTTTGAGCATGGAAACCACTTGCAGCTTTGTTCTTGACTCGTTTGACCCCTAGAACTCACTAAAACTTCATTTTGGTCTCGTTTGAACATGGAAACCACTTGTAGCTTTGTTCTTGACTCGTTTGAGCATGGAAACCACTTGTAGCTTTGTTCTTGACTCGTTTGACCCTTAGAACTCACTCAAACTTCATTTTGGACTCGTTTGAACAAGAAAATTAATTTTGCTTAAGTTTTGACTCGTTCGAGCATGGAAACCACTTGTAGCTTTGTTCTTGACTTGTTTGACCCCTATTACTCACTAAAACTTCATTTTGGACTCACTTGAACAAGAAAATTGATTTTGCTTAATTTTTGACTTGTTTGAGCATGGAAACCACTTGTAGCTTTGTTCTTGACTTGTTTGACCCCTAATACTCACTAAAACTTCATTTTGGACTCGTTTGAACAAGTTTTGACTCGTTTGAGCATGGAAACCACTTGTAGCTTTGTTCTTGACTCGTTTGACCCCTAGAACTCACTAAAACTTCATTTTGGTCTCGTTTGAAATGGAAACCACTTGTAGCTTTGTTCTTGACTCGTTTGACCCCTAGAACTCACTAAAACTTCATTTTGGTCTCGTTTGAACATGGAAACCACTTGTAGCTTTGTTCTTGACTCGTTTGACCCCTAGAACTCACTAAAACTTCATTTCGGACTCATTTGAACAAGAAAATTAATTTTGCATAATTTTTGATTTGTTTGAGCATGGAAACCACTGATAGCTTTGTTCTTGACTCGTTTGACCCCTAATACTCACTAAAACTTAATTTTGGACTCGTTTGAACAAGTTTTGACTTGTTTGAGCATGGAAACCACTTGTAGCTTTGTTCTTGACTCGTTTGACCCCTAATACTCACTAAAACTTCATTTTGGACTCGTTTGAACAAGTTTTGACTTGTTTGAGCATGGAAACCACTTGTAGCTTTGTTCTTGACTCGTTTGACCCCTAGAACTCACTAAAACTTCATTTTGGTCTCGTTTGAACATGGAAACCACTTGTAGCTTTGTTCTTGACTCGTTTGACCCCTACAACTCACTAAAACTTCATTTTGGACTCGTTTGAACAAGAAAATTAATTTTGCTTAATTTTTAACTTGTTTGAGCATGGAAACTAGTTATAGCTTTGTTCTTGACTCGTTTGACCCCTAGTACTCACTAAAACTTCATTTTGGACTCGTTTGAACAAGTTTTGACCCCTAATACTCACTAAAACTTCATTTTGGACTCGTTTGAACAAGTTTTGACTCGTTTGAGCATGGACCACTTGTAGCTTTGTGCTTGACTCGTTTGACCCCTATTACTCACTAAAACTTCATTTTTGACTCATTTGAACAAGAAAATTGATTTTGCTTAATTTTTGATTGGTTTGAGCATTGAAACCACTTGTAGCTTTGTTCTTGACTCGTTTGACCCCTAATACTCACTAAAACTTCATTTTGGACTCGTTTGAACAAGTTTTGACTCGTTTGAGCATGGAAATCACTTGTAGCTTGGTTCTTGACTCGTTTGACCCCTAGAATACACTAAAACTTCATTTTGGTCTCATTTGAACATGGAAACCACTTGTAGCTTTGTTCTTGACTCGTTTGACCCATGTTACTCACTAAAACTTCATTTCGGACTCATTTGAACAAGAAAATAAATTTTGCTTAATTTCTTACTTGTTTGAGCATGGAAACCACTTGTAGCTTTGTTCTTGACTCGTTTGACCACTAATACTCACTAAAACTTCATTTTGGACTCGTTTGAACAAGTTTTGACTCGTTTGAGCATGGAAACCACTTGCAGCTTTGTTCTTGACTCGTTTGACCCCTAGAACTCACTAAAACTTCATTTTGGTCTCGTTTGAACATGGAAACCACTTGTAGCTTTGTTCTTGACTCGTTTGAGCATGGAAACCACTTGTAGCTTTGTTCTTGACTCGTTTGACCCTTAGAACTCACTCAAACTTCATTTTGGACTCGTTTGAACAAGAAAATTAATTTTGCTTAAGTTTTGACTCGTTCGAGCATGGAAACCACTTGTAGCTTTGTTCTTGACTCGTTTGACCCCTATTACTCACTAAAACTTCATTTTGGACTCACTTGAACAAGAAAATTGATTTTGCTTAATTTTTGACTTGTTTGAGCATGGAAACCACTTGTAGCTTTGTTCTTGACTTGTTTGACCCCTAATACTCACTAAAACTTCATTTTGGACTCGTTTGAAAAAGTTTTGACTCGTTTGAGCATGGAAACCACTTGTAGCTTTGTTCTTGACTCGTTTGACCCCTAGAACTCACTAAAACTTCATTTTGGTCTCGTTTGAACATGGAAACCACTTGTAGCTTTGTTCTTGACTCGTTTGACCCCTAGAACTCACTAAAACTTCATTTTGGTCTCGTTTGAACATGGAAACCACTTGTAGCTTTGTTCTTGACTCGTTTGACCCCTAGAACTCATTAAAACTTCATTTCGGACTCATTTGAACAAGAAAATTAATTTTGCATAATTTTTGACTTGTTTGAGCATGGAAACCACTGATAGCTTTGTTCTTGACTCGTTTGACCCCTAATACTCACTAAAACTTAATTTTGGACTCGTTTGAACAAGTTTTGACTCGTTTGAGCATGGAAACCACTTGTAGCTTTGTTCTTGACTCGGTTGACCCCTATTACTCACTAAAACTTCATTTTTGACTCACTTGAACAAGAAAATTGATTTTGCTTAATTTTTGACTTGTTTGAGCATGGAAACCACTTGTAGCTTTGTTCTTGACTCGTTTGACCCCTAATACTCACTAAAACTTCATTTTGGACTCGTTTGAACAAGTTTTGACTTGTTTGAGCATGGAAACCACTTGTAGCTTTGTTCTTGACTCGTTTGACCCCTAGAACTCACTAAAACTTCATTTCGGTCTCGTTTGAACATGGAAACCACTTCTAGCTTTGTTCTTGACTCGTTTGACACCTACAACTCACTAAAACTTCATTTTGGACTCGTTTGAACAAGAAAATTAATTCTGCTTAATTTTTGACTTGTTTGAGCATGGAAACTAGTTGTAGCTTTGTTCTTGACTCGTTTGACCCCTAATACTCACTAAAACATCATTTTGGACTCGTTTGAACAAGTTTTGACTCGTTTGAGCATGGAAACCACTTGTAGCTTTGTTCTTGACTCGTTTGACCCCTAGAACTCACTAAAACTTCATTTTGGTCTCGTTTGAAATGGAAACCACTTGTAGCTTTGTTCTTGACTCGTTTGACCCCTAGAACTCACTAAAACTTCATTTTGGTCTCGTTTGAACATGGAAACCACTTGTAGCTTTGTTCTTGACTCGTTTGACCCCTAGAACTCACTAAAACTTCATTTCGGACTCATTTGAACAAGAAAATTAATTTTGCATAATTTTTGACTTGTTTGAGCATGGAAACCACTGATAGCTTTGTTCTTGACTCGTTTGACCCCTAATACTCACTAAAACTTAATTTTGGACTCGTTTGAACAAGTTTTGACTTGTTTGAGCATGGAAACCACTTGTAGCTTTGTTCTTGACTCGTTTGACCCCTAATACTCACTAAAACTTCATTTTGGACTCGTTTGAACAAGTTTTGACTTGTTTGAGCATGGAAACCACTTGTAGCTTTGTTCTTGACTCGTTTGACCCCTAGAACTCACTAAAACTTCATTTTGGTCTCGTTTGAACATGGAAACCACTTGTAGCTTTGTTCTTGACTCGTTTGACCCCTACAACTCACTAAAACTTCATTTTGGACTCGTTTGAACAAGAAAATTAATTTTGCTTAATTTTTAACTTGTTTGAGCATGGAAACTAGTTATAGCTTTGTTCTTGACTCGTTTGACCCTTAGTACTCACTAAAACTTCATTTTGGACTCGTTTGAACAAGTTTTGACCCCTAATACTCACTAAAACTTCATTTTGGACTCGTTTGAACAAGTTTTGACTCGTTTGAGCATGGACCACTTGTAGCTTTGTGCTTGACTCGTTTGACCCCTATTACTCACTAAAACTTCATTTTTGACTCATTTGAACAAGAAAATTGATTTTGCTTAATTTTTGATTGGTTTGAGCATTGAAACCACTTGTAGCTTTGTTCTTGACTCGTTTGACCCCTAATACTCACTAAACCTTCATTTTGGACTCGTTTGAACAAGTTTTGACTCGTTTGAGCATGGAAATCACTTGTAGCTTGGTTCTTGACTCGTTTGACCCCTAGAATACACTAAAACTTCATTTTGGTCTCATTTGAACATGGAAACCACTTGTAGCTTTGTTCTTGACTCGTTTGACCCATGTTACTCACTAAAACTTCATTTCGGACTCATTTGAACAAGAAAATAAATTTTGCTTAATTTCTTACTTGTTTGAGCATGGAAACCACTTGTAGCTTTGTTCTTGACTCGTTTGACCACTAATACTCACTAAAACTTCATTTTGGACTCGTTTGAACAAGTTTTGACTCGTTTGAGCATGGAAACCACTTGCAGCTTTGTTCTTGACTCGTTTGACCCCTAGAACTCACTAAAACTTCATTTTGGTCTCGTTTGAACATGGAAACCACTTGTAGCTTTGTTCTTGACTCGTTTGAGCATGGAAACCACTTGTAGCTTTGTTCTTGACTCGTTTGACCCTTAGAACTCACTCAAACTTCATTTTGGACTCGTTTGAACAAGAAAATTAATTTTGCTTAAGTTTTGACTCGTTCGAGCATGGAAACCACTTGTAGCTTTGTTCTTGACTCGTTTGACCCCTATTACTCACTAAAACTTCATTTTGGACTCACTTGAACAAGAAAATTGATTTTGCTTAATTTTTGACTTGTTTGAGCATGGAAACCACTTGTAGCTTTGTTCTTGACTTGTTTGACCCCTAATACTCACTAAAACTTCATTTTGGACTCGTTTGAACAAGTTTTGACTCGTTTGAGCATGGAAACCACTTGTAGCTTTGTTCTTGACTCGTTTGACCCCTAGAACTCACTAAAACTTCATTTTGGTCTCGTTTGAACATGGAAACCACTTGTAGCTTTGTTCTTGACTCGTTTGACCCCTAGAACTCACTAAAACTTCATTTTGGTCTCGTTTGAACATGGAAACCACTTGTAGCTTTGTTCTTGACTCGTTTGACCCCTAGAACTCACTAAAACTTCATTTCGGACTCATTTGAACAAGAAAATTAATTTTGCATAATTTTTGACTTGTTTGAGCATGGAAACCACTGATAGCTTTGTTCTTGACTCGTTTGACCCCTAATACTCACTAAAACTTAATTTTGGACTCGTTTGAACAAGTTTTGACTCGTTTGAGCATGGAAACCACTTGTAGCTTTGTTCTTGACTCGGTTGACCCCTATTACTCACTAAAACTTCATTTTTGACTCACTTGAACAAGAAAATTGATTTTGCTTAATTTTTGACTTGTTTGAGCATGGAAACCACTTGTAGCTTTGTTCTTGACTCGTTTGACCCCTAATACTCAGTAAAACTTCATTTTGGACTCGTTTGAACAAGTTTTGACTTGTTTGAGCATGGAAACCACTTGTAGCTTTGTTCTTGACTCGTTTGACCCCTAGAACTCACTAAAACTTCATTTTGGACTCGTTTGAACAAGAAAATTAATTTTGCTTAATTTTTAACTTGTTTGAGCATGGAAACTAGTTATAGCTTTGTTCTTGACTCGTTTGACCCCTAATACTCACTAAAACTTCATTTTGGACTCGTTTGAACAAGTTTTGACCCCTAATACTCACTAAAACTTCATTTTGGACTCGTTTGAACAAGTTTTGACTCGTTTGAGCATGGACCACTTGTAGCTTTGTGCTTGACTCGTTTGACCCCTATTACTTACTAAAACTTCATTTTTGACTCATTTGAACAAGAAAATTGATTTTGCTTAATTTTTGACTGGTTTGAGCATTGAAACCACTTGTAGCTTTGTTCTTGACTCGTTTGACCCCTAATACTCACTAAAACTTCATTTTGGACTCGTTTGAACAAGTTTTGACTCGTTTGAGCATGGAAATCACTTGTAGCTTGGTTCTTGACTCGTTTGACCCCTAGAATACACTAAAACTTCATTTTGGTCTCATTTGAACATGGAAACCACTTGTAGCTTTGTTTTTGACTCGTTTGACCCATGTTACTCACTAAAACTTCATTTCGGACTCATTTGAACAAGAAAATTAATTTTGCTTAATTTCTTACTTGTTTGAGCATGGAAACCACTTGTAGCTTTGTTCTTGACTCGTTTGACCACTAATACTCACTAAAACTTCATTTTGGACTCGTTTGAACAAGTTTTGACTCGTTTGAGCATGGAAACCACTTGCAGCTTTGTTCTTGACTCGTTTGACCCCTAGAACTCACTAAAACTTCATTTTGGTCTCGTTTGAACATGGAAACCACTTGTAGCTTTGTTCTTGACTCGTTTGAGCATGGAAACCACTTGTAGCTTTGTTCTTGACTCGTTTGACCCTTAGAACTCACTCAAACTTCATTTTGGACTCGTTTGAACAAGAAAATTAATTTTGCTTAAGTTTTGACTCGTTCGAGCATGGAAACCACTTGTAGCTTTGTTCTTGACTCGTTTGACCCCTATTACTCACTAAAACTTCATTTTGGACTCACTTGAACAAGAAAATTGATTTTGCTTAATTTTTGACTTGTTTGAGCATGGAAACCACTTGTAGCTTTGTTCTTGACTTGTTTGACCCTTAATACTCACTAAAACTTCATTTTGGACTCGTTTGAACAAGTTTTGACTCGTTTGAGCATGGAAACCACTTGTAGCTTTGTTCTTGACTCGTTTGACCCCTAGAACTCACTAAAACTTCATTTTCGTCTCGTTTGAACATGGAAACCACTTGTAGCTTTGTTCTTGACTCGTTTGAGCATGGAAACCACTTGTAGCTTTGTTCTTGACTCGTTTGACCCTTAGAACTCACTCAAACTTCATTTTGGACTCGTTTGAACAAGAAAATTAATTTTGCTTAAGTTTTGACTCGTTCGAGCATGGAAACCACTTGTAGCTTTGTTCTTGACTCGTTTGACCCCTATTACTCACTAAAACTTCATTTTGGACTCACTTGAACAAGAAAATTGATTTTGCTTAATTTTTGACTTGTTTGAGCATGGAAACCACTTGTAGCTTTGTTCTTGACTTGTTTGACCCCTAATACTCACTAAAACTTCATTTTGGACTCGTTTGAACAAGTTTTGACTCGTTTGAGCATGGAAACCACTTGTAGCTTTGTTCTTGACTCGTTTGACCCCTAGAACTCACTAAAACTTCATTTTCGTCTCGTTTGAACATGGAAACCACTTGTAGCTTTGTTCTTGACTCGTTTGACCCCTAGAACTCACTAAAACTTCATTTTGGTCTCGTTTGAACATGGAAACCACTTGTAGCTTTGTTCTTGACTCGTTTGACCCCTATTACTCACTAAAACTTCATTTCGGACTCATTTGAACAAGAAAATTAATTTTGCTTAATTTTTGACTTGTTTGAGCATGGAAACCACTGATAGCTTTGTTCTTGACTCGTTTGACCCCTAATACTCACTAAAACTTAATTTTGGACTCGTTTGAACAAGTTTTGACTCGTTTGAGCATGGAAACCACTTGTAGCTTTGTTCTTGACTCGTTTGACCCCTATAACTCACTAAAACTTCATTTTTGACTCACTTGAACAAGAAAATTGATTTTGCTTAATTTTTGACTTGTTTGAGCATGGAAACCACTTGTAGCTTTGTTCTTGACTCGTTTGACCCCTAATACTCACTAAAACTTCATTTTGGACTCGTTTGAACAAGTTTTGACTTGTTTGAGCATGGAAACCACTTGTAGCTTTGTTCTTGACTCGTTTGACCACTAGAACTCACTAAAACTTCATTTTGGTCTCGTTTGAACATGAAAACCACTTGTAGCTTTGTTCTTGACTCGTTTGACCCCTACAACTCACTAAAACTTCATTTTGGACTCGTTTGAACAAGAAAATTAATTTTGCTTAATTTTTAACTTGTTTGAGCATGGAAACTAGTTATAGCTTTGTTCTTGACTCGTTTGACCCCTAATACTCACTAAAACTTCATTTTGGACTCGTTTGAACAAGTTTTGACCCCTAATACTCACTAAAACTTCATTTTGGACTCGTTTGAACAAGTTTTGACTCGTTTGAGCATGGACCACTTGTAGCTTTGTGCTTGACTCGTTTGACCCCTATTACTCACTAAAACTTCATTTTTGACTCATTTGAACAAGAAAATTGATTTTGCTTAATTTTTGACTGGTTTGAGCATTGAAACCACTTGTAGCTTTGTTCTTGACTCGTTTGACCCCTAATACTCACTAAAACTTCATTTTGGACTCATTTGAACAAGTTTTGACTCGTTTGAGCATGGAAATCACTTGTAGCTTGGTTCTTGACTCGTTTGACCCCTAGAATACACTAAAACTTCATTTTGGTCTCATTTGAACATGGAAACCACTTGTAGCTTTGTTCTTGACTCGTTTGACCCATGTTACTCACTAAAACTTCATTTCGGACTCATTTGAACAAGAAAATTAATTTTGCTTAATTTCTTACTTGTTTGAGCATGGAAACCACTTGTAGCTTTGTTCTTGACTCGTTTGACCACTAATACTCACTAAAACTTCATTTTGGACTCGTTTGAACAAGTTTTGACTCGTTTGAGCATGGAAACCACTTGCAGCTTTGTTCTTGACTCGTTTGACCCCTAGAACTCACTAAAACTTCATTTTGGTCTCGTTTGAACATGGAAACCACTTGTAGCTTTGTTCTTGACTCGTTTGAGCATGGAAACCACTTGTAGCTTTGTTCTTGACTCGTTTGACCCTTAGAACTCACTAAAACTTCATTTTGGACTCGTTTGAACAAGAAAATTAATTTTGCTTAATTTTTGACTTGTTTGAGCATGGATACCAGTTGTAGCTTTGTTCCCGACTCGTTTGACCCCTAATACTCACTAAAACTTCATTTTGGACTCGTTTGAACAAGTTTTGACTCGTTTGAGCATGGAAACCACTTATAGCTTTGTTCCTGACTCGTTTGACCCCTATTACTCACTAAAACTTTATTTTTGACTCATTTGAACAAAAAAACTTATTTTGCTTAATTTTTGACTTGTTTGAGCATTGAAACCACTTGTTGCTTTGTTCTTGACTCGTTTGACCCCTAATACTCACTAAAACTTCATTTTGGACTCGTTTGAACAAGTTTTGACTCGTTTGAGCATGGAAATCACTTGTAGCTTGGTTCTTGACTCGTTTGACCCCTAGAACTCACTAAAACTTTATTTTGGTCTCGTTTGAACATGGAAACCACTTGTAGCTTTGTTCTTGACTCGTTTGACCCATATTACTCACTAAAACTTCATTTTGGACTCATTTGAACAAGAAAATTAATTTTGCTTCATTTCTGACTTGTTTGAGCATGGAAACCACTTGTAGCTTTGTTCTTGACTCGTTTGACCCCTAATACTCACTAAAACTTAATTTTGGATTTCCTTACCTATCGAGCTAAAGAACATCTTCAAATTTTCTAGGTTACGCCTCGTTGCCACCAGCGCCTTCCTCTTCAACTCGGAGTTTAATAGGGTGTGGTCTAATAGCCCCGCTATCTCCACCTCCACTTCCATGTCTTGAATAATCTGGTCATCCTCCCCAAGAACCAGGAGCGAGATTCCATTCTTTCGAATATAGGTCCCAAGTTGCTTAATGCAATTCAGAGCTATACCCAAGTCTCTCAAAAGCTTTATATTTGGTCTCCTTTGCAAGCTATTTATAAAATCTAAATCACTCATGTCAACAGTCCCCCAAATCGTAGGCACCTCATGTCCACTCTGGACAATGCTGTCTCTCATGATAATGATTACATTCCTAGCAATAGTTAGGCGCTCCTGCCATCGCTTTACTGAACCATCCCTACATGGGGTTGCTTCTTCTTCTATCACGTCATTACAGACCGCCTTGCCCTTGTCTTTCATCCTGACCATATCAGTATCCCCGACAGAGGACCCAGCAACTTCCCCAGAATTCATAGTCTTTCCACTCTCTCTGCCCAGGTCCATAACCGGAACAGAGGAATCCCCTTTTGTGGAAGCATAATCCTTTCCCAATTCATTCCCAACCCCAGCAGCACCACCTATCTGGGCCTCATACAAACTCTCATCAGTTACTAGACCTTCCCTTTGACTATCCGAATGAATAGGCAATTCCTCCTCCATAGAGGGCTCCAACAAATCGACAAATGGAGTATCAGAACAATCCACATCCACAGTGTTTGATTTAACAGGTTTCGTTAGGGAGAAAACCTTACCATCAATTATATGATGTTTGACCCGGCTACGGGTGCGAGCAGCCACTCCGTATTCAGAACTCCTTGGAATGATCGTGACTAGGTTGTCATCAAAAGAGACCCTCACTTCTCCTTTTTTCCCCTCATTCTTCATACTCAATCCTTCAACCTTCTTAGATCGAGTATCAACAGATGGTATCTCCGATACCAAATCGCTCGTAAAAGAAACCCTTTTCGGGCTCCTACCTGGTTCCAACCCCTTCTGGGTCATCCTCACTAGATCCGAATCAGTGGGTGCCATCATGGTATCATCCACGAATGTAACCCTCTTACGACTCATACTCACCGACCGATGGAGAATAAAGAAATATTGTGTTTAAGTGGGAGATTAGAAGAAGAAGATGGATTTAGGAAGTGGATCTTTAGATCTAATGGAGAAATTGCTTAGATACTAGAGACTATTTAGAGAGAGGTTTTTTAGAGAGAAGGCAGAGAGAATACGACTCTCATTCTCTTTCGTTTTGCGGCTGCTAGTTTCTCTATCATGTTGTTTATGTTGTTATGACTTTATCATTTGGCCTTTGTAATGGCTAATTGTTGACTTCGCGGGGTATGCCCCTAGACGTGTATCATGTTGTTCCTTTTGGTATAAACTTTTAATTAGCAAAAAAAAAAAAACTTCATTTTGGACTCGTTTGAATAAGTTTTGACTCGTTTGAGCATGAAACCCACTTGTAGCTTTGTTCTTGACTCGTTTGACCCCTAGAACTCATTAAAACTTCATTTTGGTCTCGTTTGAACATGGAAACCACTTGTAGCTTTGTTCTTGACTCGTTTAACCCCTATTACTCACTAAAACTTCATTTTGGACTCATTTGAACAAGAAAATTGATTTTGCTTAATTTCTGACTTGTTTGAGCATGGAAACCACTTGTAGCTTTGTTCTTAACTCGTTTGACCCCTCATACTCACTAAAAGTTCATTTTGGACTCGTTTGAACAAGTTTTGACTCGTTTGAGCACGGAAATCACTTGTAGCTTTGTTCTTGACTCGTTTGACCCTTAGAACTCACTAAAACTTCATTTTGGACTCATTTGAACAAGAAAATTAATTTTGCTTAATTTTTGACTTGTTTGAGCATGGAAACCAGTTGTAGCTTTGTTCCCGACTCGTTTGACCCCTAATACTCACTAAAACTTCATTTTGGACTCGTTTGAACAAGTTTTGACTCGTTTGAGCATGGAAACCACTTATAGCTTTGTTCCTGACTCGTTTGACCCCTATTACTCACTAAAACTTTATTTTTGACTCATTTGAACAAAAAAACTTATTTTGCTTAATTTTTGACTTGTTTGAGCATTGAAACCACTTGTTGCTTTGTTCTTGACTCGTTTGACCCCTAATACTCACTAAAACTTCATTTTGGACTCGTTTGAACAAGTTTTGACTCGTTTGAGCATGGAAATCACTTGTAGCTTGGTTCTTGACTCGTTTGACCCCTAGAACTCACTAAAACTTTATTTTGGTCTCGTTTGAACATGGAAACCACTTGTAGCTTTGTTCTTGACTCGTTTGACCCATATTACTCACTAAAACTTCATTTTGGACTCATTTGAACAAGAAAATTAATTTTGCTTCATTTCTGACTTGTTTGAGCATGGAAACCACTTGTAGCTTTGTTCTTGACTCGTTTGACCCCTAATACTCACTAAAACTTCATTTTGGACTCGTTTGAACAAGTTTTGACTCGTTTGAGCATGGACCACTTGTAGCTTTGTGCTTGACTCGTTTGACCCCTATTACTCACTGAAACTTCATTTTTGACTCATTTGAACAAGAAAATTGATTTTGCTTAATTTTTGACTTGTTTGAGCATTGAAACCACTTGTAGCTTTGTTCTTGACTCGTTTCACCCCTAATACTCACTAAAACTTCATTTTGGACTCGTTTGAACAAGTTTTGACTCGTTTGAGCATGGAAATCACTTGTAGCTTGGTTCTTGACTCGTTTGACCCCTAGAACACACTAAAACTTCATTTTGGTCTCGTTTGAACATGGAAACCACTTGTAGCTTTGTTCTTGACTCGTTTGACCCATATTACTCACTAAAACTTCATTTTGGAAAAACAATAACATTCGCTGAGCTATTTAGAAATGAGAGTCGTATTCTCTCTGACCTCTCTCTAAAAACCCTAAATTTCTTCTAGCCGCCATGTTTTTTCAGCCCAATCTACACCTTCAATCCATTAGATCTAAATTTCTCCTTCCTAAAACCACCTTCCCCTTTCTTATCTCTCACCCTCAACCCAAAAATTCCTTTAATTTTATCCGTTTTTTGGTGAGGTCTTGGCAGTTCGGTTCTGTGGATCTGGAGAATGGACCAGTAGTGTTCCATTCTTCTCTGACAAATAGCATCACTCTCGGAGTGGTTTATGCTATGGAGGCCTTGGGAGATGGCTTGATCTGCGAACGGATTGGTTTTGACCTGTTAGCGCCTACTTTGTTTGAAGATGTGAAAGATGCGGACTCGTTTGCTGGGGGTCTCTGGTTGATTACTTTCAGTATTCAATCAAGGTTTCTTATGGCTATGTCTAATGAACGCCATATGTTTGCTAATATGACTTTGCGATTGATTCCGGAATTCTTGGACCTTCGATCTAAAGATGTGTTGGTTTCCTTGATTTCTGGGTTGAAGAGCTACCCTTGTCTGTTGCGAGATGATTCACTAAGGTCGCTTATTGAAGAGGAGTTCTTAGTACTTAGTCGCGACATTTTTTCTGTTGAGACTTTGTATGGAGGAATCGTTCATGTTGAGAGCTTGCTTAGCTCTAGTAGATTCACCGCTGCTTCCTGCAAGGAGAAGTATCATTACCCTGGTAATCATGGAATGGAAGATACTTGGGAAGTGATTGTCCCTGTTTATGAGAATTGTTATTCCGAGCTGACTATCACTGTAAAGATAGATGAAGTGTTACTCTGTTCTCATGGTTTCATGTCCAATGGACTCAAACTGATGAAGGTTGGGGCTGGGATCAGCAATACGGGGTTTGTTGCTAGTTCCTTTCATGGAATCTCTGAAAGCATCCGTTGGGATGCTAAATCAGACTGTTATTGTAGTGATGAGATTTATCTATTTGAAATTGACGTTTATTCGGGGATTATTCACTTTGTATACAAAAAAGTAGATATTTGTGGTGCTAGTGGGTCGTTAGACAAGTGTATTATGTGCAAGGGGACTGCTGGGATTGATGGAGATTGCCATCCTGGTCGTATAGATTTTGTAACTGGTAACTGGTCAGGATTATTGCTGACCACTGTAGGGGAAATGGACGATTGTCCTATGATAAAGAATGAACAACTTCTGTTTGTTAATATGAGATGGTTGAGCTGGGTGTTTGCCGTGCCTGCAAAAAGAGATCTCCGCTATATTAGCAGGAAGAATGAAACATACATGGTTGTGTATGATGGCTGTCATATGGGCTTTTTTAATCAGCTGGGGGCTGGTTCTCCTTCTAATGGAAAGTTAGCCGGTGATGCTTTTCTGGAGGCCAACTCTCATGTTGAGGGATGTCATATGGATGTTTTTTATGAAGTGCGGCTGTGTCACTACATGGTTCATCTGCTGCTTCTCATTACTATGGGGTTTGTGAGACATGTGCCTAGTCTCAATTTTAGGGATGTTGGGATGGTGATTATTTGCAAAGCCGGGAAGCATGTGAATGCTGTCCAAATGGATGAGAGATCTAAGGAGTGTTGCTCCCAAGCTTGCTGCGGGGTTTATCTCTATCAAGAGCGTTGCTGCGTTTCTTTGAGGCTGGGGTTTAGGTACTTCCTGCCATGCCATTGCGATTTCTGTAAGGATTCTTTGCACAAGGATGTTGCCGTTGGGAAGTTGATAATGGTGGGAAGCTCTCAGGTGTTTGATGGAGAGCGCAGAATATGCATTCTGCTAGGTTATTGCGCAGATTGGATTCTGCTAGACTCAATGATGCAGGGGACCGTTGATAGCATAGCAATCATGGCTTATTGTCCAAATTGGTGTCCAGTTGAACCTGTTTGCTGCAGTGCTGCAGTGCTGCTCGGGTTGCCCATGCCATAGTTGTTTATTTTGTGATGTTGTTCTTTAAGATTTTCTGTGTTCATTAGGTTTTTGTTTTTTGAACTCTATGTGGATTGCTAGTTTATCTAGCATTATTGATGTCTTTCTTAGTTGTTCCGTTAGGTAGATCTAATACTAATCGCGGGGTATGCCCCTAGAGATGTAATCATTTGCCTATGGTATAAATTTTATTTAGCAAAAAAAAAAAAACATCATTTTGGACTCATTTAAACAAGAAAATTAATTTTGCTAAATTTCTGACTTGTTTGAGCATGGAAACCACTTGTAGCTTTGTTCTTGACTCGTTTGACCCCTAATACTCACTAAAACTTCATTTTGGACTCGTTTGAACAAGTTTTGACTCGTTTGAGCATGGAAACCACTTGCAGCTTTGTTCTTGACTCGTTTGACTCCTAGAACTCACTAAAACTTCATTTTGTACTCGTTTGACCAAGAAAATTAATTTTGCTTAATTTTTGACTTGTTTGAGCATGGAAACCACTGATAGCTTTGTTCTTGACTCGTTTGACCCCTAATACTCACTAAAACTTAATTTTGGACTCGTTTGAACAAGTTTTGACTCGTTTGAGCTTGGAAACCACTTGTAGCTTTGTTCTTGACTCGTTTGACCCCTATTACTCACTAAAACTTCATTTTTGACTCACTTGAACAAGAAAATTGATTTTGCTTAATTTTTGACTTGTTTGAGCATGGAAACCACTTGTAGCTTTGTTTTTGACTCGTTTGACCCCTAATACTCACTAAAACTTCATTTTGGACTCGTTTGAACAAGTTTTGACTCGTTTGAGCATGGAAACCACTTGTAGCTTTGTTCTTAACTCGTTTGATCCCTAGAACTTACTAAAACTTCATTTTGGTCTCGTTTGAACATGGAAACCACTTGTAGCTTTGTTCTTGACTCGTTTGACCCCTAGAACTCACTAAAACTTCATTTTGGACTCGTTTGAACAAGAAAATTAATTTTGCTTAATTTTTGACTTGTTTGAGCATGGAAACTAGTTGTAGCTTTGTTTTTTTTTTTTTTGCTAATTTAGTTGTAGCTTTGTTCTTGACTCGTTTGACCCCTAATACTCACTAAAACTTCATTTTGGACTCGTTTGAACAAGTTTTGACTAGTTTGAGCATGGACCACTTGTAGCTTTGTGCTTGACTCGTTTGACCCCTATTACTCACTAAAACTTCATTTTTGACTCATTTGAACAAGAAAATTGATTTTGCTTAATTTTTGACTTGTTTGAGCATTGAAACCACTTGTATCTTTGTTCTTGACTCGTTTGACCCCTAATACTCACTAAAACTTCATTTTGAACTCGTTTGAACAAGTTTTGACTCGTTTGAGCATGGAAATCACTTGTAGCTTGGTTCTTGACTCGTTTGACCCCTAGAACAATTAAATTTCATTTTGGTCTCGTTTGAACATGGAAACCACTTGTAGCTTTGTTCTTGACTCGTTTGACCCATATTACTCACTAAAACTTCATTTTGGACTCATTTGAACAAGAAAATTAATTTCGCTTAATTTCTGACTTGCTTGAGCATGGAAACCACTTGTAGCTTTGTTCTTGACTCGTTTGACCCCTAATACTCACTAAAACTTCATTGTGGACTCGTTTGAACAAGTTTTGACTCGTTTAAGCATGGAAACCACTTGCAGCTTTGTTCTTGACTCGTTTGACCCCTAGAACTCACTAAAACTTCATTTTGGACTCGTTTGAACAAGAAAATTAATTTTGCTTAATTTTGACTTGTTTGAGCATGGAAACCACTGATAGCTTTGTTCTTGACTCGTTTGACCCCTAATACTCACTAAAACTTAATTTTGGACTCGTTT
The DNA here is from genome assembly GCA_037693485.1 of Kitagawia praeruptora. Lineage (NCBI taxonomy): Eukaryota > Viridiplantae > Streptophyta > Magnoliopsida > Apiales > Apiaceae > Kitagawia > Kitagawia praeruptora. Next base: position 80,468,892 of record CM075354.1, read on the forward strand.
GAACAAGTTTTGACTCGTTTTGAGCATGGAAACCACTTGTAGCTTTGTTCTTGATTCGTTTGACCCCTATTACTCACTAAAACTTCATTTTTGACTCACTTGAACAAGAAAATTGATTTTGCTTAATTTTTGACTTGTTTGAGCATGGAAACCACTTGTAGCTTTATTCTTGACTCGTTTGACCCCTAATACTCACGAAAACTTCATTTTGGACTCGTTTGAAAAAGTTTTGACTCGTTTGAGCATGGAAACCACTTGTAGCTTTGTTCTTGACTCGTTTGACCCCTAGAACTCACTAAAACTTCATTTTGGTCTCGTTTGAACATGGAAACCACTTGTAGCTTTGTTCTTGACTCGTTTGACCCTTAGAACTCACTAAAACTTCATTTTGGACTCGTTTGAACAAGAAAATTAATTTTGCTTAATTTTTGACTTGTTTGAGCATGGAAACCAGTTGTAGCTTTGTTCTCGACTCGTTTGACCCCTAATACTCACTAAAACTTCATTTTGGACTCGTTTGAACAAGTTTTGACTCGTTTGAGCATGGAAACCACTTATAGCTTTGTTCTTGACTCGTTTGACCCCTATTACTCACTAAAACTTCATTTTTGACTCATTTGAACAAGAAAATTTATTTTGCTTAATTATTGACTTGTTTGAACATTGAAACCACTTGTTGCTTTGTTCTTGACTCGTTTGACCCCTAATACTCACTAAAACTTCATTTTGGACTCGTTTGAACAAGTTTTGACTCGTTTGAGCATGGAAAACACTTGTAGCTTGGTTCTTGACTCGTTTGACCCCTAGAACTCACTAAAACTTCATTTTGGTCTCGTTTGAACATGGAAACCACTTGTAGCTTTGTTCTTGACTCGTTTGACCCATATTACTCACTAAAACTTCATTTTGGACTCATTTGAACAAGAAAATTAATTTTGCTTCATTTCTGACTTGTTTGAGCATGGAAACCACTTGTAGCTTTGTTCTTGACTCGTTTTACCCCTAATACTCACTAAAACTTAATTTTGGACTCGTTCGAACAAGTTTTGACTCGTTTGAGCATGGAAACCACTTGTAGCTTTGTTCTTGACTCGTTTAACCCCTAGAACTCACTAAAACTTCATTTTGGACTCGTTTGAACAAGAAAATTAATTTTGCTTAATTTTTGACTTGTTTGAGCATGGAAACCACTGATAGCTTTGTTCTTGACTCGTTTGGTGCCTCAGCTGAGAAGATATGTGAGATACCCTCGGATGAGGATGAAGCTTCTTATGAGACTGCTAGAGATGCGGTAGAGAGAGAAACGATTCACATGGTAGCAAAGGGTGTAGCTGCGAACAACAAATATGAAAGAGAGTATCTTATAAAGCTCCGCAACCAGATGATGGATATTCATAGCTTTCTTGCCAAGAAGGGTTTTTCGGTGAGTGAAGTTGAAAAAGAAATTTTGAAAGATAAGGAGAGGTAGGGATGAGATGGGTCTTCCCATTTTTTCTAACAAGGAAATACCTAAGAACATGGCTGCCAACGAGAAGGGGGCGGGAGTGGTTAAAGGAATCCTAAAGAATGCTACATTTGGGGGTCTTGAAAGGGGTGAAAGCTCGAAGAGTAAACATGAACCTGTTGCTGACAAAGTAAGCAATGAGAACACCAAAAATGGGGAGAAGAATGAGAAGACCGAAATGGGGTCAAAAGGAACTAAATCCTGGTCATCAGTATTAAGAACGGCCCCGGGCCCTTTCAAGGAAGTGAAATTTGATTACGTGCCGCCAACTGAAGGATCAGATGTTGTATCCCCCCCCAGAGGATGTCCTCAAGAAAGGTGCGGAAAAATTCAAATGTTGCATTGTGGGTCAATTTACCAAAGGAACTTTACCTTTTAAGAGAGTTAAGGAGGTGGCTTTTTCAGCTTGGAGGAGAGGCCTCACCATGGTCTCTCAGCGTAATGAATCTACATATGTTTTTAGGTTCAACTCTTCCAATGAGAAAAATGCAGTTCTAAGCAAAGGTACGTGGTACTTCGATAAAAGGCCTCTGGTCCTAACTGATTGGGGTTTCACTGTGTGCTCAGAACCTATTACCTCAATGCCGTTATGGGTTAAGCTGGCCAATCTTCCAGATTGTTACTGGACGCAGGAAAGTCTGGGCCATGTTGCTAGTGCCATTGGCAAGCCCCTGGGGGCAGATGCCCTTACTTCTGAGCTAGAAATCCTGCCATTTGCTAAAATGTGTGTGCAGTATGAAGTAGGGGATCCATTACCGCCAACCCTCAAAGTGGTGGACCTGGATGGTTCTATAGTAGAGGTTAAAGTCACATATATTAATAAGCCAATGGTGTGCAACCACTGTAAATCACTTGGCCACACCATTAGTGTTTGCCCGGTGGCTTCTAGGGAATGGGCGGCAGGGGGCTCAATCCATACAAAAGGGGATTCAACTGGCCAAAGTGGCAAAGGAAAGGATAAAGTGGACCAAATTGGTAAAGTCAATGAAGTACAACAACAAAAAGTGGTGGTCGAGCAAAAGGAAGTGGCTTTAGAGGAGGAGGACAGTCACATGAGGGGAGCAGACGGGGATGAGCATATCCAAAACCACCAGGTAGATGTTACAGAAGAGGAAGTAGATAAGGGGTGGACGGAGGTTCGCTCAAAGAGGAAGCCAGTGACATCGCCAAGCATATCTCCGGATGCTACCACTCTTCAGCAGTTTCAGAATATTGTGGTTGATGAGGTGGCAATGAAGCATGGCTCTAGAACTCCAAAGCCATATAAGAAAGTAAAAAGAGGAGGCAGGGGGGGTCGTACCCCTTCCTCTAGGTCATAAATCTTATATGACTATTTTTTGTTCCTACAACGTTAGAGGCCTCAATAATAAAGTTGGTTTTATCAGGGACTTTATCTCTAATAACAAATTGTCCCTGGTAGGTCTATTGGAAACTCATGTCCAAACTGACGTTGCTAGGATTATCTCTCGGGCCATAAATCCACGGTTTCAGTGGTGTTTTAATTATGATCATCATCCGGGAGGCCGTATATGGCTGGGGTGGAACCCCTCTATATGGAATATTTTGGTTATTGCTTCTTCTTCTCAGCATATCACATGCTCTGTCACCCTTATTGAGAGCAACACAAACTTCCTTATCTCTTTTGTGTACGGTCTTAATGAAGCGATTGACCGCAGACCATTATGGTCTGATTTGGCAGGAATAGCGCATGGTTTGAATGCTACAGCCTGGGCATTATGTGGTGACTTCAACTCTTGCATTAGCATTGATGAAAAGCAAGGAGGAGTTTTAGACTGGACTACTGGAATGGAGGAGTTTAAACAGTTTTTGCTTGCTAATGGCCTCACTGATCTTGGGTATTCGGGCCACTTCTTCACGTGATGGGATAGCAATATTTCTTAGCCAAAGTTCAGAAAGTTGGATCGAGTGTTAGTCAATCCTGATTGGCATTCAGTGTTCCCTTGCTCCACGGTGGAGTTCATCTCTCGGGGTTTATTTGATCATTGCCCTGCAATTACTTCGCTTGGAACTAGTTTCTCCTCTGGGGCGAAGCCTTTCCAATTTTTTAATCACCTCATTGATAACCCAGACTTTTTGGATATAGTGGCGAAAGCTTGGTCTTTGGAGGTAGAGGGAAATCCTTGGTTTATTTTAACCTCGAAGCTCAAGAATGTAAAGTTGGCTCTAAAGGACCTAAACAAAAAAGTGGGGGACATCCACCAACTAGTGATCTTATCTCGGGATGCTCTATCTCAGTTTCAGAGTGCAATGCCTGCTAACCCCACTGCTGCATACTTTGAAGAAGAAAAGGATTTTATTGAGAACTATTCAGCAGCTTTAAGGCTAGAGGAACAGTTTTTAAAACAGAAATCCAGAATTCAGTGGTTAAAACTTGGAGATGGCAATAGTAAGTTTTTCTATAACTCTTGCAGAGGGAACTGGAATACTAACAAGATTACTTCTCTTCGGGACACGGAGGGGGTTTTACACTCTTCGCATGCTGATATGGCTAAAGTGGCCACGGAATTTTATACAAATATTTTGGGAAAAACATCTGAGGTAGCAGATTTTCCTAATGACATCCCTCTTCCCTCTCTCTCTGATTCCCAGTTTAATCATATGGCTGCTCCTTTTTCTGAAAGTGAAGTGCTGAGCACCTTAAAAAGAATGGCAAAGAACAAGAGCCCTGGACCAGATGGGTTCACTGTCGAATTTTACTTGGCTGTTTGGCATGTGGTAGGAAACGATGTGACTAAAGGTATCATGTATTTCTTTAATACCCTGCACTTGCCTAGAGTAATAAATGCTGCTTCCATATGTTTAGTTCCTAAACAGGCTAACCCCTCTGAAATGCAACACTTTAGGCCCATCTCTTGTTGTAATGTACTGTATAAATGCATTTCATCTATGTTGGCGAAGAGGCTCAAAGCTGTCCTTCCATCCATCATTTCTCCAGTGCAGTCTGCCTTTTTTTTTTTTTTGCTAAAAGGATAATTGCATTAAAAAGGAAAGAATAATTACAGGGGAGGAGGTGAAACTCAAAAATTAAGGGCATACCCTTAAACAGAACAAAGACATGCAAACAATGTCTAAATGAGGACTAAACAATATCTATCCAACTAGTGATTCCTGGTTGCCTATTACATTCAATTTCATACCAAGCAGAAGACAATAATCGGCATTTAACAACATTTCTGCAATCTAGAATCAAGGCAGTGATCGAGTTAATTTTCCCCTCATGAAACCTGGTGTTTCGTTCTCGCCATAAAGCATAAGCAGTCACTTGGAAGATAAGGACTCGAAGGGAATTCTTGATGTCTCTGGGGTTGAAGTCAATTAATTCCTGGTGCCAATCATCCCAAGAGATAGGATAGCTAGTACATAGGCCTGTTGAGACACATTTTAGCAGGTGCTGAGCATAAGGGCATTCAATAAAGAAGTGATGGGATGTTTCCTTTCCTGAAATACAAAAGTAGCATGTATCCGACACATTAATTCCAAACTGATTTAGACGTGTGAGCGTATTCAACCTGTCTTTCATTATCAACCAGTGGTGAAAAGAAAATCTGGGGACACTAAGTTTGTGCCAAATACTTTTAGTCCAAGGGATTAGAGTACCAGCATGCCGAATGGATCGCCAAATGTCCGACAAAGTAAGAGATTTCATTGTGATTCCCTCCCAACGAACTGCATCACGCTTTAACAAGTTGAACCGGAGATTGTGATCAAAATTATTCCTCCAAACTATCATGTCATGGTAGTTTGAGGAAGGTAAAACCCAACCTGTGCTAGAAAGGATAGAACAGACCCGAGCTTCTTTGGGAATGCCAGAATTGGATATGATTGGATCATTTACCTGAGAGCATATGGGCCGATTATTGCACCAAGGATCGAACCACATAGACGTATCCTGACCATTGCCAATTATGTAGGAGATATGCTGCCTTGCTAAGTCTCTCAATTTTAAGACCTTTTTTAAAGTCCACGAGTGCTTACGAGATAAAGGGATGATCCAAAATGATGAAGTTTTTATGACTGATTTATGAACCCAATCAGCCCATAGAGAACCCGAAGCTGGGTTTATAATAGCAAGAAGCTGCTTCATTAGGAGGGCATCATTCCATTCGCCAAGATCTTTCAGACCTAAGCCTCCTTCCTCTTTAGGTAGCGTTAAGGTGTCCCATGCCACCTTTGCTTTCGTTTTCCCAGGCCTGTTCCAATTCCATAAAAATCTGCTGAATATAGACTGAATGTGCCGAAGTACGCCCTTAGGAATTATGAAGTGAGCACTCCAATATGCATAAATAGCGTGTAAGACTGATTTAATGAGCTGCAGTCTACCAGCAAAAGATAACCAGAAATTAGTCCACGATTCAATTCTGCCACTGATCTTGGAAATGAGTGGGTGACAGTCTGATTTAGTAAGTTTCTTTGTGATCAGAGGAACTCCAAGAAATTTAGCTGGCAAGATCCCTTTTTCAATGTTGTAAGAACTTGAAATCCAATTTTGGAGGCCATCAGGAGGATTGGAAAGATAGCATGTACTTTTCTGAGCATTTGCTTTTAACCCAGAGAAGGAGTGAAAAACATCTAAGGTGTCCATGAGGATAGCAATAGATGCATGATCAGCATGACTGAACAGAAGTAAATCGTCAGCAAAACATAAATGGTTAAGCCCAATAGCCTCCATTTCCTTGTGAAAAGTGAAATTTGGAGAGTCTTTTGCTTTGTGTAGCATTTCTGATAAAACATCCATGACTAAAACAAAGAGAAAAGGGGATATGGGGTCCCCTTGACGCAATCCTCGACTGCTCGAAAAATAACCCCCTTCTTCTCCATTTATTTTAACCGAGAACCTTGCTGAGGTTAAACATGAGTGTACCCATCTGATAAAAGGAAAAGGATATCCCCTAAGGATGAGCACATCAAAAATGAATTGCCAATTACATTTATCAAAAGCTTTGTGAATATCCATTTTGAAAACTGCCTTTGGGGAGTACCTCGAATCATTGAAATCTTTCAGAAGTTCCTGGGCCATGAGAATGTTATCAGTGATAGTGCGGCCCTTGACGAAAGCCGCTTGAGCTTTATCAATGAGATCTGGAAGAGTGGCACTAAATCTCTTCGCCATGAGTTTTGAGACACACTTATAGAAGGTGTTACAACATGAAATTGGGCGAAAATCAGACATGCTCGTAGGATTTTTACATTTCGGGATCAATGCCAGAGTTGTTGCATTCGCATAGTGTGGTAAATTCACTGTTTCCAGGAAATAGTGAATAGCATTAAGGAAATCACGTCCCACAATATCCCAGGTTTTGAGGAAGAAATTAACATTGAAACCGTCCGGACCGGGAGTTCTGTTCTTTTTCATTGACTTTAGAGTTCTGAAAATCTCCAAGTCAGTAGCTTTAATCGTGAGAAGTTGAGCTTGGGCAGGAGATATTCTTTTTGATATAAGCTCATGAAGGCGGTTAATACCTGGATAGCTTTGATTGTCCTCTGCAAAGAGATTCTGATAGAAATTCACAGCTTCATGCTTGATTGCGTCAGTGCCATATAACCTCATTCCATTTGCATCAATAATCGAAGGGATTTTGTTTACATTCCAGTTTGCAGCAATCCTTTTATGAAAATAACCTGTGTTCTTGTCCCCCAAATCAAGCCATTGCACTCTCGATCTTTGATGGGCTATGCTTTCTTCTCGACTCAAAAGAGTCCACAAATGATTTGAGAGGTTTTTCTCTAGATCCAAGTTGGCTGCCTCTGTTTCTCCATCTAGAATTTTACCTTGGATCGATCGCAACTGCTCGCGAGTCATATTTATTTGACTAGAAATTGATCCCTCCTCTTTACGAAGATTCAGAAGCTTCTTTTTGACCAGATTGAGCTTCTGAGCTAGAATAAATATAGGGTTTCCTTGAATTGGATTCTCCCAAGCTTCAGTCACCACTTGCATAAAATCAGGATGCTCAAGCCAATAATTGTAGAACTGAAAAGGTTTCTTTGAATTACCTCCCCTGTTCTGAAGATTAACAATGGCCGCACTATGGTCAGATAGTCCCCACGGAGTGAAAATAACATCAGAATTCTGCTGAGAAGTGAACCACCAAGAATTCCCTAAGACATGATCCAATTTCCTCAAAATAGGATTGGTAATCTGCTTATTCCACCAAGTAAAATAAGTGCCCGAAAAACGAACATCAGAAAGGCCTTGAGCAGTAAGAAAGTCCTTAAACCCCTGAATTTCAGTTGACCAGCGAACATTACCTCCAACACCTTCAGAAAGGTCTTTAATAACGTTAAAGTCACCAAGAATGGACCATGGGACATTATCAGTACTCAAATTAGACAAATCATTCCACAGTTTTATTCTCTCCTCATTAAGATTAGAAGCATACACAAAAGTAAAATAAAAAACTTCTTGCGATAAAATAAATATTGCTTTACAATGTATGAATTGATCCGATTTACATTCTACAAAAACATTCCATAAATTCGGATTCCAACCCACCCAAATTCTTCCGTTAGGATGAAATTGATAGTTATCCTCCCAATTCCAGAAATTGTGAACCCTTCTAAATCCTCTAGCAGCTTTATGAGACTTAACCCTAGTCTCGAGAAGGCCCACTAAAGAAATATTGTTGTCCACCAAAAAAGAATGTAAATCCACTTTCTTTACGTTCTTATTAATTCCTCGCACATTGTAAGCACATATTCTAGTCATAATCAAGCAGAGGGGGGGGGGTTCTTGGGACTTAATCCCATTTTCTTCTTGTGCTTTTTATTCATAACTTGTTGAAATCCTTCGTCATCAAGTTTGTTCTTCGAGCCCGAAGAAGCAGCCACATTGTTCTTCAAAATACCTTTAATCTTTACTACCTCATCCACATGCTTCAGTTTGGCTAGAATGCCTGATGTTGGGATAGGAGGGGTTTTATCGGGAGACACCTCCATGTGTGACTCCTCCAAGTTTGATGTCGAGGGAGAGACGATAGCTTTAGCAGGGTTATCATTCACCACGATGGTATCATTCATCCCAGGCTTGAAAGACAAAGCTTCCTCCGGCACTGCAGGGGAGGGGGCGGTTTCTTTTTCTTTCTCTTTCTGTAACCATACAGTCTCAGTCACAGGGCGTTGACACTTGGAAGTAGGGTGACCGAACACCTTGCAAACAGAGCATTGAGATGGCTTGTTAAAGTATTCAACCTTGGCCTGAACAAAGGATTCAGTGTTTCCATTTGCATCTAAAACAGCCACTTCAATCATAGTGGGGAGAGTCGTTTCGGCTTTAGCCTCAACTAAGACCTTTGCGTACGGCATGGGTTCAAGTTTCGCAGTTACAGGGTCTAGCTGTAAGGGTTCTCCAATTCCACTAGCAGCATAGCATAACCCTTTCAAAGTCCAGTACGAGTAGGGGATATCATGTATTTTTACCCAGATAGGTAACTTTATGAAGCCAGATTTTTCAAGTTTTTTGCCTTCATACCACGACTGCAAAAAGACCTGGTTTCTTTTAAAGTGCCAAGGGCCACTAGCAAGAACTCTATTTCGTTCTGCTTCAGTATTGAATTTAAAGACATAGAATCCTTTTTTGAGCATGTAAAGCTTGACAAAACCAAGGTGTAGCCAGAGTTTTTTCGCCTCTTCTTCAACCAGTTTAAAAGGGAGGTTTGAACAAAAAAAGTATCCCACCAGGCTATTGTTCCAAGCCTTTTGACTGTCTCGCAGAAAATCAGCAGGAGGCTTAATGATAGGAACTCCCTCCTTTGTAGAGTGAGGAGGGATATACTCTAATTTAGAGTTTGATGAGCCTGCACTATTATCATTGAGAACAGAGGACCAAGAACGAGCACCTGCGTCTTGTTGCTTAATAGGTCCAACATTCTCTTGAGCCAGGTCGTTGAAAGCATTTGGACCCTGAGCTTGAGCCTTTTTAACAGTTGTCTTTTGGGCCTCATTATGTCCAAGTTGAAAGTTACTTCTTTCTGGCATTTTGCCAGGCACTTTGTGGCCATTACTTGCCCCTAAATTGCCACCCTCACTGTTTTCAGATCTGGGTTTCTTGAGAATGGGGAGACCAAATTCATCCCTCCCTACAACAATTTGCACAGATCTTGGGAGTCCCGAGTTAAACCTATCAGATCTTGTCATTTTTTCTCTGTCAAATTCAGCCATTGACAAGCCCCGAGACTCTATAAAGCGTTGCATCTCCATTTTTTCATTTCTAAGTCTAATGAGTTCCTCACGTTCAGCTTTGTTTACCGCAAATGCCATTTTAGTTGCTCTATGAACGGTTTCTTTCTCCAATTTGGCTATATCGTCCTCATAACCTGCATCTTCATCCTCAGAGCAGCTAATCGCCTCCACCTTTTCTAGTGGTAACCCACCAGAAGAGCTTTGCTGGACATTGAGAGTGAAACTCCCAATATTGATACCATCTTGCAATGGATTTGATTCTAGGTGTGTTGAGTCTGATAAGCCCGAGTCCCTTAAGCCCACCATCTCTTTCAAAACAGACCCAGCCACCAAGATAGGTGCCTCATTCCCACCAAATGCTCCATATTCAAGCGGTGCTCCGTCTTGGTCAATAGGACAGCCATAGGAATCAGCATTCAAATGGGAACTAGCCATAAAAGCAAGAAGATAAAGATAATAATAGTAATAGTAAATTAAGAAATATACTGTTTAGTTGAGAGATGGGCAGAAGAAAGTGAATTCGTGAAAGGGTTTAGTGAATAAATGATGGGGAAAGGGTGTAAGAAAGAAGATCTAAAGAGAAGTAATAAAGGCGGCTGTAATATTTAGGGTTCTATCCTAGTGAGAAGGGAGAGGAAATTTCTAGAGAGAGAAACATTATCTTCTGTGCCTGAGGTGAGCAAAATTAATTTTCTTCCTTTAAAAGTAGTCCCTTTTTTAGGGAGAGTGCTGACGGTCTTCTTTGGGAGGCACGTCTAGGTTTTGATGATGAGTGCAGTGTCTTTTCATTGTAGTTATTACTCATGGTTTAATGGCTTGTCCAGTGCAGTCTGCCTTTGTAGCTAAGAGATCCATTGGTGACAATATTTTCCTTGCCCAAGCTTTATGCAAGGATTATAATGGAAACTCAGGTCAGCCCCGATGTGCTATAAAGCTGGACATTCATAAGGCTTTTGATTCCCTAAACTGGAAATTCCTGTTTCAAATCCTGGAAAAAATGCGGTTTCCCCACCAGTACATCAAGTGGCTAGAGAAATGTATCACCTCCACAATGTTTTCTGTAAAGTTGAATGGCAGTTTGGAAGGTTTTTTCAAAGGGGAGTCTGGCCTGAGGCAGGGGGATCCCCTATCCCCTTATCTGTTCGTGATTGCCATGGAGGCTCTCTCAGCATGTCTGGGTAAGATGACCAGAGACCCTAATTTCAAATTCCATTGGAGAACAAAGGAGGTAAAACTGAATCACATTATTTTTGCTGATGATGTGTTCCTGTTTAGTCATGGTGATCTTAGGTCAGTCTCAGCTCTGCTAGATGGGATCAAGCTCTTCTCAAGTTGTTCGAATCTAAAGCCAAATATTTCCAAGACTACTTGCTTCTTTGCCAATGTTAGACAGGAAGTTGTTGATGCTATTCTTGCTCATTCAAGGTTCCTAAGAGGTCATATACCTATCACCTACCTGGGGCTACCTCTCATTACGGGCAAGCTCAACAAGAATGACTGCCAGACTCTGATCAGTAGACTGTGCAGCAAAGTGGAGTTGTGGACAACTAGATTTCTTAATTTTGCAGGCCGTCTCCAACTGATCAAAGCAATTCTGGTCAGTATTGTGGGATATTGGAGTATGTTCCTTTTTCTTCCAAAAGGAATTCTTAAGAAGATTAATGCTCTATTATTCAAGTTTCTTTGGGGAGGTTTCTACAAGCCGGATGGGAAATGTCAGTATAAAGTAGGATGGGAGGAGTGCTGTAAACCGAAAGCGGAAGGCGGTCTTGGCATTCGAAACCTTTTTGAATGGAATGAAGCTGCCATTCTATACCAGCTGTGGCGTATCTTACAGCCCACCTCTAGCTCTCTTTGGATAGCATGGTTACATAAAGCCCTGCTGTCAAAGAAGGAATTCTGGACTTCCTCAATGCCATATCGCTCATGTTGGATTGTAAGGAAATTATTCAAGGCTAGGCCGCGTGCTCTACAGCATTTACACTATAACATAGGAGAGAATTCTGATTTTCTCTTCTGGCATGATCCCTGGGTTCAAAAGAAGCCTCTTCTGGCTATCTCTCCGTCCATTATCTCTACAGCTGAGTCCACGAGTGCAGTCAGTATCAATGTCTACCTCCGAAATGGGATTTGGGACTTGCCATCTTCGAACCATAACGATGTCATTGAAATTAGACGGGTGGTGCAACAAATCCAAATTCATAATTCTGATTCCATTACGTGGGATGGAATGCTAGCAAAGAATGTCAAATTAACTACAATTTGGTCCTCCATTCGGGAAACTGGAACTCATGTCCAGTGGTTGGACATGGTCTGGGGAAAATTCAATATCCCGAAATGCTCATTCATCACTTGGTTAGCCATAAAGAACAGGCTTCTCACGAAGGATAGAATGCTTATGTTTGGAATGCAGGTTGACCCAAAATGTGTCTTATGTGGGGTGGATGATGAAACGGTTAGCCACATTTTCACTGCTTGCCCATTCTTTGATCTTATTAGCAGGTCTATGCCAATGCGTTTCACGCGGAATTGGTCCAACTGTCAGTTAGGCAATTGCGTTAATACACAGTTAGGGGCAAAGGAGCAAACAATTGCTCAACTGATTTTTAGCACAGCTATCTACCATGTCTGGAAGGAGCGTAACTTTCGCATGCACAACCCTGGCCCCGGCAATCCAACCTCAGTGGTTAGCAGTGAGATAAGGCGTATGGTGCGCGAGAAACTGTTCTCATGTAGCTTGTTTAAGGTTTGGGTTCGGAAAGACCCGACCATCATCTTACTTATCTTGTAAAAGAATAGGTTAGGTACATCCGGGATGTTGAGTAGGGTTTTCCTTCTTATTCTTTGTATCATGTTATATTGTGGTTGTAATTTGGATGTTGTTTCGCGGGGTATGCCCCTAGTTGTGTACTAGTTGTTTCCTTTGGTATAAAATTTAAATTAGCAAAAAAAAAAAAACTTAATTTTGGACTCGTTTGAACAAGTTTTGACTCATTTGAGCATGGAAACCGCTTGTAGCTTTGTTCTTGACTCGTTTGACCCCTATTACTCACTAAAACTTCATTTTTGACTCACTTGAACAAGAAAATTGATTTTGCATAATTTTTGACTTGTTTGATCATGCAAACCACTTGTAGCTTTGTTTTTGACTCGTTTGACCCCTAATACTCACTAAAACTTCATTTTGGACTCGTTTGAACAAGTTTTGACTCGTTTGAGCATGGAAACCACTTGTAGCTTTGTTTTTTTTTTTTGCTAATTAAAATTTATACCACAAGCAAAAGATTACAATTCTAGGGGCATACCCCGCGATTAGTAACAATCTGCCTAGCGGAACAACAAAGAAAACAACAAAGACATAGAATCAGTAAGTCACCTTACTGTCAACATAACAGCGAAATTAAGCTAAAATTATTCTGGCGCCTTAAACAACCTAAACTTGAGACTAGGCACATGTCTCACAAAGCCCATAGTAATGAGAAGCAGCAGATAAATCATGCAGTGACACAGCCGCATATCGGTAAAAACATCCATATGGCTTCCATCAACCTGAGAGTTGGCTTTCAAAAAAGCACCACCGGCTAACTTTTCGTTAGAAGAACTAGCCCCCAGCTGATTAAAAAAGTACATATGACAGCAATCTCCAACAATTCGAGAATTAGCATCAAGCTCCATGCAAATCCGTGTAGCAACCATTAATGTACTCAAAAGGTCTATAATTCCAAAATTAATCTTCAAGTCGCATCTCCCTCGAACACACCGAGAAACCACCCAGACGCATGCCTCACCAGCATGACCAACAGTAAATAAGCTGACTCTCGAAGTAGTGTCCCCACAAACAAACACCAAAGCTCTGAACCCCCCACACATGGTTCCAAACTTAAGAATTGGACCATCCCCTCTTACAGTGAATGTCTTCAGATATAAGAAGTGCTCCCGGCACTCCAACCACTTGCTCCCTACAATAAGCATAATTGTCCCTGGCCAAGCTCTAGCAGAAATACTCACTCCGCTATGACCAGTCCTCCCCTTCAACACATTAACAAGCTCAGGTCGAATGGCCTGAGGTAACATCCTCTGAGATGGCTTCAACAACCGATATGACATCAGTCTAACCATCCATCCATTCTGGAACAAAAGAAGGCTCACACCCTCTCCACTCATACACATGCCAACAACATCCTCTTTTAAATTCCTATCTATCAGAACGAACATATGGTGGATGTTGCAATGATAATCCAACCATATGATCTCCCGCCTACAACTGACATTCATTGTAAAAAGAAAAAATTCCATCACCAAGGCATTAACACAATGCACCAACGGAACCAGCCGCTCATTATTTCTTTTCACAACTTCTTTACTGCCTATTTCCCAGGCATTACAATTGCCCCTCCATTGATGCTGAGGCTCATTCAAATCGAGCTCGTCCAGAGTAATAACATGATTAGTGAAATCAACATTCCGAAAATTTCCCTTTAAAGCCGTCACGGCCAGAATTCTGTGACTGTCATACCATCTGTAAAATGACCTGACCGGCCAAATCATTTGCGATGGAATCCATATGATATCTCCATTTGCAGCAGCTCTAACAGTTTAGAGGAGAACAAGCTCCAAACCAACCTCATTCTTCTTACCAATTGACATCTCAATTCCCAGAATAATGAAAATCCAAGGCTCTGATCCTGATTTCCTGCTCTTAGAATTTACGAACGAATAGACCATACTAGCTAAACCCTCAAGTCTCCTATCCAGAAACTTAGGAAACCATAGCTGACGGGTGTACAAGACGTACCACCAGTAATCTCCTGTAGAGATACCCAGCCTAATGCCAGGCATGTCTTGTGCAAGCATAGAGTACATACAGCTTCGATACGTCACCCCATCCAACATTGGCTGGACAACTCTGCGAAATCTTAATGGACAGTCACCCAACAGGTCATGAAAGACCCTTACCATGTGTTCCATTCTCGTCAAAGCACGCTCAAACCCAAAGCAAGCAACACACATCTGTCCCACTTTGTAGAAATCGCAACACATCTTGGTATTCAATATCAAACCTGTGAGGACCCATTGCAGCATTTTGCCAAACGCCAGGTGGGCATCAGCATAGCCAGTTACACACACCATAAAAAAAATTTGTACCACACTCCGTTCCCGAGAGGTACCTCCCTGTAGGGCCGAGACCGTCTCCAGATCTAGGAGGGAGTCAACATCAGGAGAAACACTTGAGAAGACAAAGTATCCTGCTCCATTAGTGTGACTAATCCTTGCCCTTAGAGGCACATCCATTATCAAAATGGTGTACCCATCTTCAAACTCATCTTTGTCATCACACAAGCTTTGAGATAAATGGTTGTGGCCATCCCAATCCTGATGCAATCCTTCACAAGCAAACCCATTCATAAACTTCTCCACGGTTAGACCATCAACCAGATCCACCGATTTGAATTTCAAATTAGCCATACCAATTTGATCTACAGAGTACCCAGAACAAAGCACCGCTCCATAGGAAGTCAAACTGTTCACAACAATCGAACATCCATCTAACATCTGATGTTTCATGTTAATATAGACCCGAGGTTCAACCTCCAACCAAGAAAACATAAATACCCTTCCGACAATGGAAAAAGTACCCATTTATAATATATATAATAAGAAATATGGTGTATAGGTGGAAGATTAGAAGGAGAAGATGGATTTGCGAGAGGAAATAGTGTAGATCTGATGAAAAATGGTGAAGATTAGGCTGAATAATAGTGGCGGCTAGGTAGGGTTTTTAGAGAGAGGTTAGAGATAAGCTAGAGAGAAAGTCGACTCTCACTTGTAGCTTTGTTCTTGACTCGTTTGATCCCTATAACTCACTAAAACTTCATTTTGGTCTCGTTTGAACATGGAAACCACTTGTAGCTTTGTTCTTGACTCGTTTGACCCCTAGAACTCACTAAAACTTCATTTTGGACTCGTTTGAACAAGAAAATAATTTTGAATAATTTTTGACTTGTTTGAGCATGGAAACTAGTTGTAGCTTTGTTCTTGACTCGTTTGACCCCTAATACTCACTAAAACTTCATTTTGGACTCGTTTGAGCATGGACCACTTGTAGCATTGTGCTTGACTCGTTTGACCCCTATTACTCACTAAAACTTCATTTTTGACTCATTTGAACAAGAAAATTGATTTTGCTTAATTTTTGACTTGTTTGAGCATTGAAACCACTTGTAGCTTTGTTCTTGACGCGTTTGACCCCTAATACTCCCTAAAACTTCATTTTGGACTCGTTTGAACAAGTTTTGACTCGTTTGAGCATGAAAATCACTTGTAGCTTGGTTCTTGACTCGTTTGACCCCTAGAACAATTAAACTTCATTTTGGTCTCGTTTGAACATGGAAACCACTTGCAGCTTTGTTCTTGACTCGTTTGACCCCTAGAACTCACTAAAACTTCATTTTGGACTCGTTTGACCAAGAAAATTAATTTTGCTTAATTTTTGACTTGTTTGAGCATGGAAACCACTGATAGCTTTGTTCTTGACTCGTTTGACCCCTAATACTCACTAAAACTTAATTTTGGACTCGTTTGAACAAGTTTTGACTCTTTTGAGCATGGAAACCACTTGTAGCTTTGTTCTTGACTCGTTTGACCCATATTACTCACTAAAACTTCATTTTGGACTCGTTTGACCAAGAAAATTAATTTTGCTTAATTTTTGACTTGTTTGAGCATGGAAACCACTGATAGCTTTGTTCTTGACTCGTTTGACCCCTAATACTCACTAAAACTTAATTTTGGACTCGTTTGAACAAGTTTTGACTCGTTTGAGCATGGAAACCACTTGTAGCTTTGTTCTTAACTCGTTTGATCCCAAAAACTTACTAAAACTTCATTTTGGTCTTGTTTGAACATGGAAACCACTTGTAGCTTTGTTCTTGACTCGTTTGACCCCTAGAACTCACTAAAACTTCATTTTGGACTCGTTTGAACAAGAAAATTAATTTTGCTTAATTTTTGACTTGTTCGAGCATGGAAACTAATTGTAGCTTTGTTCTTGACTCGTTTGACCCCTAATACTCACTAAAACTTCATTTTGGACTCGTTTGAACAAGTTTTGACTCGTTTGAGCATGGACCACTTGTAGCTTTGTGCTTGAGTCGTTTGACCCCTATTACTCACTAAAACTTCATTTTTGACTCATTTGAACAAGAAAATTTATTTTGCTTAATTTTTGACTTGTTTGAGCATTGAAACCACTTGTAGCTTTGTTCTTGACTCGTTTGACCCCTAATACTCACTAAAACTTCATTTTGGACTCGTTTGAACAAGTTTTGACTCGTTTGAGCATGAAAATCACTTGTAGCTTGGTTCTTGACTCGTTTGACCCCTAGAACAATTAAACTTCATTTTGGTCTCGTTTGAACATGGAAACCACTTGCAGCTTTGTTCTTGACTCGTTTGACCCCTAGAACTCACTAAAACTTCATTTTGGACTCGTTTGACCAAGAAAATTAATTTTGCTTAATTTTTGACTTGTTTGAGCATGGAAACCACTGATAGCTTTGTTCTTGACTCGTTTGACCCCTAATACTCACTAAAACTTAATTTTGGACTCGTTTGAACAAGTTTTGACTCTTTTGAGCATGGAAACCACTTGTAGCTTTGTTCTTGACTCGTTTGACCCATATTACTCACTAAAACTTCATTTTGGACTCGTTTGACCAAGAAAATTAATTTTGCTTAATTTTTGACTTGTTTGAGCATGGAAACCACTGATAGCTTTGTTCTTGACTCGTTTGACCCCTAATACTCACTAAAACTTAATTTTGGACTCGTTTGAACAAGTTTTGACTCGTTTGAGCATGGAAACCACTTGTAGCTTTGTTCTTAACTCGTTTGATCCCTAAAACTTACTAAAACTTCATTTTGGTCTTGTTTGAACATGGAAACCACTTGTAGCTTTGTTCTTGACTCGTTTGACCCCTAGAACTCACTAAAACTTCATTTTGGACTCGTTTGAACAAGAAAATTAATTTTGCTTAATTTTTGACTTGTTCGAGCATGGAAACTAATTGTAGCTTTGTTCTTGACTCGTTTGACCCCTAATACTCACTAAAACTTCATTTTGGACTCGTTTGAACAAGTTTTGACTGGTTTGAGCATGGACCACTTGTAGCTTTGTGCTTGAGTCGTTTGACCCCAATTACTCACTAAAACTTCATTTTTGACTCATTTGAACAAGAAAATTTATTTTGCTTAATTTTTGACTTGTTTGAGCATTGAAACCACTTGTAGCTTTGTTCTTGACTCGTTTGACCCCTAATACTCACTAAAACTTCATTTTGGACTCGTTTGAACAAGTTTTGACTCGTTTGAGCATGGAAACCACTTGCAGCTTTGTTCTTGACTCGTTTGACCCCTAGAACTCACTAAAACTTCATTTTGGACTCGTTTGACCAAGAAAATTAATTTTGCTTAATTTTTGACTTGTTTGAGCATGGAAACCACTGATAGCTTTGTTCTTGACTCGTTTGACCCCTAATACTCACTAAAACTTAATTTTGGACTCGTTTGAACAAGTTTTGACTCGTTTGAGCATGGAAACCACTTGTAGCTTTGTTCTTGACTCGTTTGATCCCTATTACTCACTAAAACTTCATTTTTGACTCACTTGAACAAGAAAATTGATTTTGCTTAATTTTTGACTTGTTTGAGCATGGAAACCACTTGTAGCTTTGTTTTTGACTCGTTTGACCCCTAATACTCACTAAAACTTCATTTTGGACTCGTTTGAACAAGTTTTGACTCGTTTGAGCATGGAAACCACTTGTAGCTTTGTTCTTAACTCGTTTGATCCCTAAAACTTACTAAAACTTCATTTTGGTCTCGTTTGAACATGGAAACCACTTGTAGCTTTGTTCTTGACTCGTTTGACCCCTAGAACTCACTAAAACTTCATTTTGGACTCGTTTGAACAAGAAAATTAATTTTGCTTAATTTTTGACTTGTTTGAGCATGGAAACTAGTTGTAGCTTTGTTCTTGACTCGTTTGACCCCTAATACTCACTAAAACTTCATTTTGGACTCGTTTGAACAAGTTTTGACTCGTTTGAGCATGGACCACTTGTAGCTTTGAGCTTGACTCGTTTGACCCCTTTTACTCACTAAAACTTCATTTTTGACTCATTTGAACAAGAAAATTGATTTTGCTTAATTTTTGACTTGTTTGAGCATTGAAACCACTTGTATCTTTGTTCTTGACTCGTTTTTTTTTTTTTTTTTTTTTTTGCTAATTAATATTTTATACCAAAAGGAACCACAAAAACAAATCTAGGGGCATACCCCTCGATATCAACGTTTATGCATTACAAACCGAACTAGTTCAAACAGAGCAACAACATAAAACTAAATCCAAGCTAAATCAAGACTAGTGGAGAAACCAATGAGCAAAGATCATGGGGCACGGGAATGGCCTACCCTCCCAGCACGCCACTTACGAATTTCCGATTTCTTCAGCCGAACCTTTGCTCTTTCAGCAGGTAAGAACACATTTGCAGGTTGGACTTCCAAAGCATTCCCAGGCAAAAGAGCGTGGTCTCCTAATGGCTCATCACAGGCGTCATCAGCCAAACTATCCGACTTGCTTCCCCTAAGTCCATTGGCTCTTGAGCCCTCCCCATGGAGCATGACTTCCTGATCCGAGCCTGATGGACCTTCCAAAGGAGAGATGGGAGTACCCAGCCCATTGCTTTGAATAAAATCCTGTAGTTGCAGAGCACAACTGACCGATATTGCAAGCTCCTTAGTTGCCCCACAATAGAACTTTCCGGAGGAATCTCGAAAGGGGTCACCCCCACTGATCTCCACAAAATCAGCCACTTTTGGAACACAAAGCCCATTCGCTCGAATATGGTTTTTTAGCTTCTCAACATGAAACAGAGTTTGAATCAATAACTCTCGAACACCATCCTGGTATTCAGCCGAACTAATTTCAGAGATATGGTCATTCTTGGCCCCAGATCTCCCACCATCCTCCTCATTACGCAAACCAGATTGAAGAACCTCATCCGACTTCTCTACCACATTAGCCTGACTCATTGAGTTAGCATTCGTAGTTGAACTACCAGTAACATTGGCACAATTGGAACAATTGGAGCCCTTAATACTATGTATTACACAAAAGGAACTACCATGCATTCTATCATCATAAAAGGAATTACCCTCCTCCCTTAGAGTATTGCAAGAACTACGGGTCCTGGAGGCAATCCCAGCCGGGGCATACTTTTCCTCTTTGCTATTTTTCCTCCTCTTGCCCCTCTCTCCATCAACCAATTTGTTAGGCGTCACAGCACACCTACTTGCTTGAGTCCTACCCGGAGGAATCTCCGATACCAAGTTCTCCGCAAAGGAGACTCTCTTCCGATTCAATTCCGATATCAAACCCTTCACAGGTTTGTTAAAGCTCTCTTCGGGTTCCACCAGGGGCAAACCGTTTTGGTTCATTCTAGGCTTAAACCCCTCAACTATCCTCCAATTGTCTTTGTCTGCACTTCTGGTTCTAGAGGCAATTCCAGAAGCTGGACCAACATATTTGTTCCGATTTCGCCTCCCTGCCTCACCTCCTTTAGTGTTGCCAGAAGGAATCACCGACACAAGGTTTTCCGAAAAAGAAACCCTTTTCGGACTCATACTCGATACCAACCCCTCCCGGGCTGTCCTCGACAGATCCCGTACATCATTAACCAACTCGGAGGAACCTAATACTCACTAAAACTTCATTTTGGACTCGTTTGAACAAGTTTTGACTCGTTTGAGCATGGAAATCACTTGTAGCTTGGTTCTTGACTCGTTTGACCCCTAGAACAATTAAACTTCATTTTGGTCTCGTTTGAACATGGAAACCACTTGTAGCTTTGTTCTTGACTCGTTTGACCCATATTACTCACTAAAACTTCATTTTGGACTCATTTGAACAAGAAAATTAATTTTGCTTAATTTCTGACTTGTTTGAGCATGGAAACCACTTGTAGCTTTGTTCTTGACTCGTTTGACCCCTAATACTCACTAAAACTTCATTTTGGACTCGTTTGAACAAGTTTTGACTCGTTTGAGCATGGAAACCACTTGCAGCTTTGTTCTTGACTCGTTTGACCCCTAGAACTCACTAAAACTTCATTTTGGACTCGTTTGAACAAGAAAATTAATTTTGCTTAATTTTTGACTTGTTTGAGCATGGAAACCACTGATAGCTTTGTTCTTGACTCGTTTGACCCCTAATACTCACTAAAACTTAATTTTGGACTCGTTTGAACAAGTTTTGACTCGTTTGAGCATGGAAACCACTTGTAGCTTTGTTCTTGACTCGTTTGACCCCTATTACTCACTAAAACTTCATTTTTGACTCACTTGAACAAGAAAATTGATTTTGCTTAATTTTTGACTTGTTTGAGCATGGAAACCACTTGTAGCTTTGTTCTTGACTCGTTTGACCCCTAATACTCACTAAAACTTCATTTTGGACTCGTTTGAACAAGTTTTGACTCGTTTGAGCATGGAAACCACTTGTAGCTTTGTTCTTGACTCGTTTGACCCCTAGAACTTGCTAAAACTTCATTTTGGTCTCGTTTGAACATGGAAACCACTTGTAGCTTTGTTCTTGACTCGTTTGACCCCTAGAACTCACTAAAACTTCATTTTGGACTCGTTTGAACAAGAAAATTAATTTTGATTAATTTTTGACTTGTTTGAGCATGGAAACTAGTTGTAGCTTTGTTCTTGACTCGTTTGACCCCTAATACTCACTAAAACTTCATTTTGGACTTGTTTGAGCATGGACCACTTGTAGCATTGTGCTTGACTCGTTTGACCCCTATTACTCACTAAAACTTCATTTTTGACTCATTTGAACAAGAAAATTGATTTTGCTTAATTTTTGACTTGTTTGAGCATTGAAACCACTTGTAGCTTTGTTCTTGACTCGTTTGACCCCTAATACTCACTAAAACTTCATTTTGGACTCGTTTGAACAA
This sequence comes from Kitagawia praeruptora, assembly GCA_037693485.1. Lineage (NCBI taxonomy): Eukaryota > Viridiplantae > Streptophyta > Magnoliopsida > Apiales > Apiaceae > Kitagawia > Kitagawia praeruptora. The sequence goes on from CM075354.1 coordinate 80,490,618, forward strand.
GTTTTGACTCGTTTGAGCATGAAAATCACTTGTAGCTTGGTTCTTGAGTCGTTTGACTCCTAGAACAATTAAACTTCATTTTGGTCTCGTTTGAACATGGAAACCACTTGCAGCTTTGTTCTTGACTCGTTTGACCCCTAGAACTCACTAAAACTTCATTTTGGACTCGTTTGACCAAGAAAATTAATTTTGCTTAATTTTTGACTTGTTTGAGCATGGAAACCACTGATAGCTTTGTTCTTCACTCGTTTGACCCCTAATACTCACTAAAACTTAATTTTGGACTCGTTTGAACAAGTTTTGACTCGTTTGAGCATGGAAACCACTTGTAGCTTTGTTCTTGACTCGTTTGACCCCTATTACTCACTAAAACTTCATTTTTGACTCACTTGAACAAGAAAATTGATTTTGCTTAATTTTTGACTTGTTTGAGCATGGAAACCACTTGTAGCTTTGTTTTTGACTCGTTTGACCCCTAATACTCACTAAAACTTCATTTTGGACTCGTTTGAACAAATTTTGACTCGTTTGAGCATGGAAACCACTTGTAGCTTTGTTCTTAACTCGTTTGATCCCTAAAACTTACTAAAACTTCATTTTGGTCTCGTTTGAACATGGAAACCACTTGTAGCTTTGTTCTTGACTCGTTTGACCCCTAGAACTCACTAAAACTTCATTTTGGACTCGTTTGAACAAGAAAATTAATTCTGCTTAATTTTTGACTTGTTTGAGCATGGAAACTAGTTGTAGCTTTGTTCTTGACTCGTTTGACCCCTAATACTCACTAAAACATCATTTTGGACTCGTTTGAACAAGTTTTGACTCGTTTGAGCATGGACCACTTGTAGCTTTGAGCTTGACTCGTTTGACCCCTATTACTCACTAAAACTTCATTTTTGACTCATTTGAACAAGAAAATTGATTTTGCTTAATTTTTGACTTGTTTGAGCATTGAAACCACTTGTATCTTTGTTCTTGACTCGTTTGACCCCTAATACTCACTAAAACTTCATTTTGGACTCGTTTGAACAAGTTTTGACTCGTTTGAGCATGGACCACTTGTAGCTTTGTGCTTGAGTCGTTTGACCCCTATTACTCACTAAAACTTCATTTTTGACTCATTTGAACAAGAAAATTTATTTTGCTTAATTTTTGACTTGTTTGAGCATTGAAACCACTTGTAGCTTTGTTCTTGACTCGTTTGACCCCTAATACTCACTAAAACTTCATTTTGGACTCGTTTGAACAAGTTTTGACTCGTTTGAGCATGAAAATCACTTGTAGCTTGGTTCTTGACTCGTTTGACCCCTAGAACAATTAAACTTCATTTTGGTCTCGTTTGAACATGGAAACCACTTGCAGCTTTGTTCTTGACTCGTTTGACCCCTAGAACTCACTAAAACTTTCATGCGTGGAATTATCTAGCACGCTCGTCTTATGATAACATTCTCGTATAACACATGTAAAATTCGCCATCAAGGGTAATGAAATCCACAACGACATAGTGACCAACTTTCAGGTAAACCCGTTACTTATCGAAAATCGGATCTTATAGCCAAAGTAAAAGACTTTCATTATTCCAAGTACTAAGTACCCTTAAATATGTAGGGAAGTCTAAACTTCTTGATTCTTAAAATGCCGCCCCCTAAACTGTGGAGGACTATGGGCCACAAAATTTATGCCAGCCTAGTCATCCGATCATATTGGCAATATCGCTTCTATCTCAGCTGCTCTTGAGATTTCGCTCTGCTTCCTATATCATTACCTATGATAGGTCATGTACGACTCTCAAACCTCTATTCATCATTCTGAAGGCCTCTAAGGATTCTAGCGACCCTAGTATAATACCTCCAGTAAATACTCCAGTCCATTCTACTCACCGGTACCTCTTCCGGTAGTCCAATAATAAGTTTACTACGATCTCTTATGTCATTCTCCTACCTAGACTTAACTCTCAACACTCTCGTTTCTGAGTACTATAACTTATCTCTCTGATACCATTTCTGTGACGCCCCCAAATCCGAGGTCAGAGATTCAGGTCGTTACATCACCATACAACCATATCATACCTGTATTAACTTTACAACTCAACAATACATCCATCCAGACCTCAATCTTACGCACATACAAGTTAGAGCCTCAGAAACGATAACCAAAAGTAACACTAAATATTACAATTCATCTGTACAATCCAGAATCTTACGCACTTCCACTTATACAACTACACTTGAAGACAAGTCTTACTATTACAGTTGAAAACCTATCAGACTTACTCTGTAGTATTTATCAGGAACTAAATCCTCTCAGGGGTAACTCTTCTACTCCTCTTCTGCTGGTGCGGAGTTAACTGACCAAATTCTTCTCTTTCTGAAAAGTTTTTATAAAGCAAGAATGAGCTACATAATGCTCAGCAAGTTCACCATTTTGAAAAATAATAATGTGGTTTATTTCGAAAACATTCCCAACTATATGGGTATATATCTCAGATTTCAAAACATAATTGGACAATGTGTATGTCCGAGTTTGAATAAAACATTTATACTCACTAAGGAGCTTTAAGAATAACATATGAACCCTTTATAAGGTTCCCATCTCAATATATCTCAAGTTTTAAAGTATATACATATGAGTATATCATTTTCGACAAAACACTCTACGGTTAACATACTGTACAGGGAATACATCATTGCAAACCTCTTTCCTTCCATTAGCTTAGAAGGTTTCTCATTCAAAAGCACTTCATTCTTTGAAATAATTGCAAGAGTGCACTAACATGTGCCAATCTTTATATAAAATCTTGCAGTTCTAGATACTGCACGATGTCAATATTTTTCTTATCAAAACCACACTATCGACAACTTGGCACTTAGGCCCAAGAAGCAGTGTTTGAGTATTTTTCCAAAGTGGAGGATGGGACTGGAAGAAAACATAAAACCTGAAAGGGATTGACGATGATCAGTCGTCACATCCAAGTCCAATAATCCGCGGGTCTTCTCTACTAGTAGAAGGATAGAAACTACATCCGTAACTACCCTTGGGTGAAAACTACATCCGTAATCACCCTCGATGAAAACTACATCCGTAATCATCCTTCGGCAACACCTGGGCCGGAATAATAATTGATGGACCGCCTGGCTCACGGCCGCTTACACATCCCGGGAATCGTTCGTCAACGATTCCCACACCTGCCAGAGTCCCCTTTTTCTTTTCTTTTCAAAAATCAGTTTGATAGAAAATTCGAGTAGTTGAAGTTCGACCTCAGTCGACCGATAATTCTTGAAAAACGTACAAGAAGCAAAACCTGACCGGGGGTTTTCGAAAATGTTTTGGGTGGGAAAGAGTTCGAGTTTGAAAACGCTAAAGGTATCTTGGATTAGTTTTGTCTTTAAAATAATGAACGATAATTAATAAATAATATTTTGAGATTTAATATAAACAATTAATAAAATAATTATTTAATTAAAATAAGCTTTTAATCCAAGATAGATATTTTTGAGTATTTTTAACGACGTAAAAATAATAATTACTTAGGTATACGATACTTCCCGAATGACTCTTCGGGTTTTCGCAATTTAATCACGATACAACAATATACCGCTCCCCGGTCAATAGTATATTTGGACCGCTACGACCTCTATTGCTAGAGTCGTTGTCCGAAGAAAACACTTTCATTCTAAGTTCAAGGGTGTACAAACACATATGCATATATCTCAAACTTCAACATAATCTCGTAAAGCATAAGCATATAATACGTTTGGAAACTATAAACACAACAGTGAAAATCTTTATATATAAGTTTTGAAAAGTAAACTTGCATAGGTAAAATCAAGAATATAATCTTTTGAAAATAAATACTTAGGGTTGGAAAACTTGCCTTGGTGAGGTTGGGGTGGTCGACTCGCGAAGTGGAATGGAAATCTATACATAATCAATATTTGTACGTTAGTACCTTAACAAAGCTACTTAATCATAAGGTTTTAAAAAATCATAAGACCAACTTAACGACTCCACTTGTGACCACTAACCCTCTCATATGACCATGTCGTCACATTATCACTTCCATCACCCATTCGACTCAAATCTATTCCTCAAACTCGAAACTCAAGTGAATATTCTTAAAACTACTTTAAACTAATCCCCTAAGTGGTTTTTCACTTGCGCACACCTCGCTCTAACATTTTTATAAAATTGAAAAATTCGAGTTTTAATCAGATTCTTTTTGGGCAGCCTTCCTTACTGTAAGACCTAGCTAACCTCAATTTTGCACAATGTTTGCAGAAAGTTTGGGGGTCCAAAGACAGTTCACAAACAGACCATACAGTGCAGCCCGGATTTCAGAACCACTCCTCACTCTTCTGGTCCTAACTCAAAATCTATACATCACCTAGTTATGAACTTTATATTTCTGGAAACTACATTCAAATACCTTTCTAGCCATATGTATTAGACCTTCGGGAGACAAGTTTAAGGGGTTCAAAAGTCCACTGCAAGGCAGTACATACTCCCAGACTTTTTACTCAGCATACTTCTTTGTTTAATCTTTCAAGAACTCAACTTATACATCATATCTACCATTAAAATCATCAAGGCTCATCTCTACAACATACATGGGGTTACATACTCTAATCACATGCCTTATTATTACAACAACAAGCATAAAACTTCAAGATTTCATCATCTAAAGCTCAAACCATCAAGATTCACTCCAATACTTATAGATCTAACAATATAAACTATAAACTTGTCATGGCTAAGGGTTGAGAGATATTTATACCTTCCTTGAGTCTCTAGTGACCTTTTATGAGCTTTTTAACCCTTGGAGAAGCTTGATCTATCCTTAATAACCTTAAACTAACAAGAACATCAAGAACACAACTTAGAAATTTTCGGAATCACTATACCCCAGCTGAAAGAACTGGAAAAACGAGGTCCTTACCTTGCTTTTCTGGATGAGGCACCTAAATAATAGTTGTAGATCATCGCAATACCTTTCCAACAAGCTATAGAACGCAATATTTGGATGAGAAATGAAGGCGCTATGACTGTTTGAATCTCCCCTCTCTGTTCTGGCCGAAAATGAAGAAAAGGGAGAGAGAAATGTTTTGTTTTGTTTGGTTTGAATAATGTGAGATGTATTATTGATATGTGTTGTTATATGTGTATAAGTCACATGTTGCAAGTCTAGTGCTAGCCTACTAGGTTAGACCATACTTCCATGTCTCCTAAAGCATGGTGCATCACTTTATGCTTTTTGCTTTTTACATTACTAGTTTGCTTTTCTAACTAGCTACTTGCTTGATACTTGCATGTAATATCTCCCTTATTTTATTTCTCCACCAATGTTTGTCACTTAATCCTTAATCCATAACGTATCTTAATTAAACTCCTCATAATAATATTTTGTCGCGTAGAGATTTCCTTCGTAATTCATTAAGTACCTAATTGTGTAAATTCCTTAAATATCCATAACTACTTGTCATAGTCTCTTAAAATCTCCTAATACTCTAATAACTCTCAAATCTCAAGTTTTTATGAATCTTAATAGCAGTAGGTCTCTTGCCTTCAACAATCTTCCTTTTTTTCTTACACAGTGAATATAACAACATAAATTTTCAGATAATCAATTCCATTACATAACATAGGTGACTCAAAAAGTCCCTAATTCACAATGTCATATGATATTATATTCTTAAAAATACTACAAAAATCAGGGTTCTTACAGCCTCCCCTCCTTAAAAGGATTCCGTCCCGGAATCATGTTGAAAACAGTTTGGGGTACTTTTCACGTATTGCGCTTTCTAGCTCCCAGGTTGATTCCTCGACATTCTGGTTCCTCCACAAAACTCTTACTAGTTTGACAACCTTATTCCTCAGCACCTGCTCCTTCCTATCCATGATCTCCACGGGTTGTTCCACATAGGTCAAGTCTAGTTGCAGGTCTACCTGGTCATATTCTATGTCGAAAGTCGGTATGATAAGGTCGTAGCATAGACACGTGAAACACATAATGAACTTGCTACAAGATTGGGGGCAAGGCTAGCTCGTAGGTCCACTTCCTGATATACGCCTCAAAATCTCAAAAGGTCCAATAAACCTCGGACTTAGCTTTCCTTTCTTACCAAACCGTATCAATCCTTTCCATGGGGATACCTTTAGCATCACGAAGTCTCCCACCTCATACTCCTTTGATATCTCATAAAATTTGACCATTCGAAATAATGGGTTTCGTCAAAAACTAACGACTTATACATACACTCATCTGCACCGTAAAAACGTAATATCAATTCGAAATCTTCATTTAATAATTCGTACATATCGTGGTTGCAAAAATTTCTCGTCCACCCATAAAATTACTATTCATCCAGGTTTCAAATATTCACGAAAATTAGGGTTATTATGGTCTCATCTCCTTAAAAGAATTCTATCTTAAGAACCTAAAGAAAATAGTTGTGGATACAATCCAACTTTACCCTTTCCAACTCTCAGGTTGACACTTCGACCCTTTTGTTCTCTCACCTTGGTCTCACCAACGCTTTAATGTTGTTTCTCAACGCATGCTCTTCTCGACCTGTATTCCTTATCGGTTGTTCTAAGAATGAAAATTTCTATCCCACTACTTATACGTTCCTCTTCTACCTTGTTCATAGTATCCGTGTTGAGTCCTTGTATCGTTGGCCCGTGAATACTTTGTGGTCGTGTTTTAAAATCTGAGAAAACGTCAATACGCACGGTATTCCTCATATTCCTTGGCTTGGTTAGCACGCATGTGTTGCCTCCGTCAGCCGTTACCACTTGCTATGGATACTGTATAGTCCTCGGTATACGTCGAACCAGCTCAGCTACTATATCCCTCGTTCATTGACTTCTTTGTAACGCAAGAAAAGTTAAACTTCTTCTTTCGCAGTACGCTTTACAAGAGACGTCCTTACGTTCGCATGGTGACGATCGTGATAACAACATTCATTTCATGGATAAGTTTTTATTCTCGACTGCCCCATGAAATCTAAGGCACGACACTAAATATAAATTCGATCGTCTCGATAATTCTTCTTCCTTGTCTGTTAGTCACAGATCAAATTAGTGCATACGCTCAATCTCTTTGTTAAATATACTTGAAAGCACCTTCAATATTCGAAGTTTAACCTTAAGTCCTTATCTGACGTAATCGCTGCAGAAGTTTTATATTGCACCACCATCTCTTCCGTATATAAATCGATAATCTTCTAAATGGAAAGTCTCTCGTAGGTAAATCACTTGGTTCAATAATTATAAATCAACTAGGGCCATCTCTTGGCTCGGTCTTCGGCGACCTACTTATGAAATTCATTATAATTCTGTCCACGTTCAAGATTTTCTACAGGCGGAATTAATCCACTAGATCTCTATCATTCTGCTTTTGACATGTCGCGTTTGTACTTAATAGTTTGCCAATACCATTCTTCATATCCGTTTGCCAAACATTCTCTTAATTCTCTATACATCTTTGTCCTTCCCCATAATTTAGTCATTTTCCTCTAACATTATTCTTTATTGTATATACTCTATTTTCTTGGTCAATATTGACTGAATTCCAATTTCGAATAATTCCTTCTATACGTATCGGCCACCACACTGGCCTTTCCTGGGTAATAACAAATTTCTCCATTATACTCCCTGCTCCCTTTCGTCACCTTCTCTTTCTTATGTTTAGTTCTAATATGAAGATATACTTATGGCACTTGTGGAAAATTTCACACTTTTCTCATAAGGTTAACGTCTCAGTTTTATGCGTGAACGCTATCATGACTAATCCCCGACTCACGGTTAGTATATCCTATCCCGTAACCTTTATGTTGTTTAGAAGTATAGGCTATCATCCCTTTTCTACTGCATCAGCACACATCTTAAACTCTTGAAAGACGCATCATCGTGACTCTCAAAGTCATCTTTTTATCATCAAGTATAGCTAACACCGAGGTTGTTGCTAATATCTCATTTCATTCCAAAACGTTATTCATTAATCCATAAAGGCTTCTGACTCATTAGTCCACTCAAACGATACTACCATAATTTTATAACGTTTATATTAGTGTGAAATGCCAACTTTGGCACAGTACAAAGGTCGATCTTGAGTTGGTGGAACCCGCTTTTCAACCTTATCTTTGAAAAACAACTACGCGTCTTAACTGGTCAACAATTCCTACATCTCCGGTTAGGGGTATCGATTCTCGATGATATAGGTAAGATGTCATATGCTCGTCCTCTTTCACAACTGGCTCCAATCAGCCTAAGGCCTGCATGCTGCTGCGATTCCCAATAAACTTGATTAGGTGGTAATCTCGGAGGATCATTGGGATATATCCATGCATCCATTTGCTATTAGGGGCCTTTTAAACTTTATGTCTCTCTATGAGCATCACTCCCTTTAAGCTAAGTAAAGCTTCACATTCTTGCCACGATATTTCTTCCTTTCTTGTCCATCTCACTTCCATGTTAGTTTTCACTAAGGATATGTCTTACATCGCAATCGATTTGCATTTTTTGGATCAGGAAAAGGCTTGGTAACTCCAGAATTCATTAATATAACATCCTGACAACGGTTGGTAGGAGCGTACTCCCAACCACCTCATCATTTCTTATAACCTTCCTCACACTAATATTAAAGGTCCTGTGGTATGCCCCGTCATGTTATTCCTACTTTAAATAATTACTCGGCATAACGCTCTGGCTACACAATTACAACATTTGGTTTTTGATCTCATATTGGTGCAACGGTTCACAATTGTACCTCCCGTTCACCCTAGAGTAATCACTTTTGAGAGAAATGGTTTTAAAATAACAAGGTCCAATAGATAATTTCAATAAGAATTCCACATTGGATGTTCCAAGAATGTTGATGGTTCCAAATACTAGGAGTCTCGATTTTCGGAGATGTAAGGATGGACAAAAAGAATACAACAAGGTTTATTCCTTCATGTCCTGATAAATTTGTAATGTGATATCATAGAGAATGTTGCACGAGGGCAATGATTGTTGGATACAAAAGTCATAAAGACGGTCTTTATACAATTCTTACATCTGGTGAATACTTTTCCTCTTGAAAAATAGAGGATCTAAAAGTCCATTGATAAAGGTCAACCGATCGAAAGCAATTATACTCTATGACAATAAAAATGAAGTAGTTTATCATTCAAGTAATCTATGGTTTCAAATGAATCTTCATTATATGAATGAAAGAACAGAATATTCAAGTGACATAAAGTCTGATACGAAGATGGGTAGAATTCAAGTTGAGTGGGCGACCTCACTAGGTCTCAATCAAGTTATTCGTCAAAACTTTCATCATCATACTTTACCACATGCAAAATGCATTGCAGGATTGCTGAATGAATTAAATTGGGAGTTGGACCAGTGAAACAATAACTAGTCCTTTTCAAGAAACACTAGCAACTAGCTAGACAAAATTTGCTAGTTCACCTGTTTGAGACATCACCACTAGCTAGGACAATTAGCTAGGTGTTCTTCACAACATTACAATTTTGACTAGTTAGAACAATCAACTAGTCATTCATATTGACATATCGACTAGCCAGTTTCAATTGGCTAGAACGGAATTTCAACATCGTAGCTACTGAAGAAACTTTAGGCTACTCGGACAACGAATGGAAATAAGAAGTTATTAAGTTTGAAAAAGAAAACTATAAAATCTGAAGAGAATGTTCTAGGTATCGGAACAACCGATAATCTTTCGTCAAATATTACTTATCAGTGAAACGGTCCACCCAAGGGTGCCTCCGTACACATGTTTTATCAGATCCTATAGTAGAATTAAATTCAGAATACCAATATCAAAATGATATCCTTACTATGATTTCAATGTACGATGTACAATCTCATCTTGAATAGAAGAAAAGAATTCATGAAGGATGTCTGGACATTAGATCATCCATGTCCTCAGTAATTTGTTAAATATTTATGAGCTCAACTGAAGAGTGCAAGTATGAAAGAAGCAATCAAACATCAATATTCGTTAAGTAATATTCGTCGAATAATTAAGGAAGTATTCATGGAACATTCCTTGGATAATTGAAAGAAAGTGTAAATAGGCCTGAGCCGAACAAGGTCATCATAAATTTTTGAATAGAATGTTCATGGGTCAAATAAAATTACTTCGGATAAGTCTTGCTTTAGGGAGAGTATATCACTGGTTGTTATTCCACAAATTTGAAGTAGAAAGCTAGAAGGATTACCTGATATAAACTAATCGAGGTAACATGGTTAATGAAAAGTTTAAAATGAAGTAGTGCACCAGCCGGTAGTTACCAAAATAAGTTAATAATCATTCGTGCATCTCATTATCACCACTATGAGGGTAACTCCATCTCTTCGTCTTCGTAATACAAGACACCAACTAGTGTGTCTCTCAATCCTCATCTTAAAGTCATTTATCGAGTTGGGGTTTCACAAATATATCTGTCATTTCCATGCTTTATCTTGAAGACCAAACTTCACATCATTTCGGGGACACCTGCTAAGTCCATAGGGTCCTACTTCATGCCTTCCGACATGAATCACAAGTGGCCAGTTCCCCCTGGGAACAGATCAAAGAGATCTCTCAGGGATCTCAGTGCATTCCATAGGTTCAGTGGCGGGTGTGTGTATGTGAACATATACCAAAAATATTGAGGTCTACAATATATATATGCGTAGTCCCTGCTAACATCTCTATCAAAGGATCCCACTCTAGACCCGTTGGTCTTTTCTTTTGGTAGACTCTGAGATCACTGTATCGCTCGTTGCAACCATATTAAACTTCTCTTGAGTCCCTTTGTTAATCCCACTTGTTTGTTCTCTAAGTTGAACTACCATGCTCTAGCGTCCGAATCATGCGTGGAATTATCTAGCACGCTCGTCTTATGATAACATTCTCGTATAACACATGTAAAATTCGCCATCAAGGGTAATGAAATCCACAACGACATAGTGACCAACTTTCAGGTAAACCCGTTACTTATCGAAAATCGGATCTTATAGCCAAAGTAAAAGACTTTCATTATTCCAAGTACTAAGTACCCTTAAATATGTAGGGAAGTCTAAACTTCTTGATTCTTAAAATGACGCCCCCTAAACTGTGGAGGACTATGGGCCACAAAATTTATGCCAGCCTAGTCATCCGATCATATTGGCAATATCGCTTCTATCTCAGCTGCTCTTGAGATTTCGCTCTGCTTCCTATATCATTAACTATGATAGGTCATGTACGACTCTCAAACCTCTATTCATCATTCTGAAGGCCTCTAAGGATTCTAGCGACCCTAGTATAATACCTCCAGTAAATACTCCAGTCCATTCTACTCACCGGTACCTCTTTCGGTAGTCCAATAATAAGTTTACTACGATCTCTTATGTCATTCTCCTACCTAGACTTAACTCTCAACACTCTCGTTTCTGAGTACTGTAACTTATCTCTCTGATACCATTTCTGTGACGCCCCCAAATCCGAGGTCAGAGATTCAGGTCGTTACATCACCATACAACCATATCATACCTGTATTAACTTTACAACTCAACAATACATCCATCCAGACCTCAATCTTACGCACATACAAGTTAGAGCCTCAGAAACGATAACCAAAAGTAACACTAAATATTACAATTCATCTGTACAATCCAGAATCTTACGCACTTCCACTTATACAACTACACTTGAAGACAAGTCTTACTATTACAGTTGAAAACCTATCAGACTTACTCTGTAGTATTTATCAGGAACTAAATCCTCTCAGGGGTAACTCTTCTACTCCTCTTCTGCTGGTGCGGAGTTAACTGACCAAATTCTTCTCTTTCTGAAAAGTTTTTATAAAGCAAGAATGAGCTACATAATGCTCATCAAGTTCACCATTTTGAAAAATAATAATGTGGTTTATTTCGAAAACATTCCCAACTATATGGGTATATATCTCAGATTTCAAAACATAATTGGACAATGTGTATGTCCGAGTTTGAATAAAACATTTATACTCACTAAGGAGCTTTAAGAATAACATATGAACCCTTTATAAGGTTCCCATCTCAATATATCTCAAGTTTTAAAGTATATACATATGAGTATATCATTTTCGACAAAACACTCTACGGTTAACATACTGTACAGGGAATACATCATTGCAAACCTCTTTCCTTCCATTAGCTTAGAAGGTTTCTCATTCAAAAGCACTTCATTCTTTGAAATAATTGCAAGAGTGCACTAACATGTGCCAATCTTTATATAAAATCTTGCAGTTCTAGATACTGCACGATGTCAATATTTTTCTTATCAAAACCACACTATCGACAACTTGGCACTTAGGCCCAAGAAGCAGTGTTTGAGTATTTTTCCAAAGTGGAGGATGGGACTGGAAGAAAACATAAAACCTGACAGGGATTGACGATGATCAGTCGTCACATCCAAGTCCAATAATCCGCGGGTCTTCTCTACTAGTAGAAGGATAGAAACTACATCCGTAACTACCCTTGGGTGAAAACTACATCCGTAATCACCCTCGATGAAAACTACATCCGTAATCATCCTTCGGCAACACCTGGGCCGGAATAATAATTGATGGACCGCCTGGCTCACGGCCGCTTACACATCCCGGCCCCTAATACTCACTAAAACTTCATTTTGGACTCGTTTGAACAAGTTTTGACTCGTTTGAGCATGGAAACCACTTGTAGCTTTGTTCTTGACTCGTTTGACCCCTATTACTCACTAAAACTTCATTTTTGACTCATTTGAACAAGAAAATTGATTTTGCTTAATTTTTGACTTGTTTGAGCATTGAAACCACTTGTAGCTTTGTTCTTGACTCGTTTGACCCCTAATACTCACTAAAACTTCATTTTGGACTCGTTTGAACAAGTTTTGACTCGTTTGAGCATGGACCACTTGTAGCTTTGAGCTTGACTCGTTTGACCCCTAGAACTCACTAAAACTTCATTTTGGTCTCGTTTGAACATGGAAACCACTTGTAGCTTTGTTCTTGACTCGTTTGACCCCTAGAACTCACTAAAACTTCATTTTGGACTCGTTTGAACAAGAAAATTAATTTTGCTTAATTTTTGACTTGTTTGAGCATGGAAACCACTGATAGCTTTGTTCTTGACTCGTTTGACCCCTAATACTCACTAAAACTTAATTTTGGACTCGTTTGAACAAGTTTTGACTCGTTTGAGCATGGAAACCACTTGTAGCTTTGTTCTTGACTCGTTTGACCCCTATTACTCACTAAAACTTCATTTTTCACTCACTTTAACAAGAAAATTGATTTTGCTTAATTTTTGACTTGTTTGAGCATGGAAACCACTTGTAGCTTTGTTCTTGACTCGTTTGACCCCTAATACTCACTAAAACTTCATTTTGGACTCGTTTGAACAAGTTTTGACTCGTTTGAGCATGGAAACCACTTGTAGCTTTGTTCTTGACTCGTTTGACCCCTAGAACTCACTAAAACTTCATTTTGGTCTCGTTTGAACATGGAAACCACTTGTAGCTTTGTTCTTGACTCGTTTGACCCCTAGAACTCACTAAAACTTCATTTTGGACTCGTTTGAACAAGAAAATTAATTTTGATTAATTTTTGACTTGTTTGAGCATGGAAACTAGTTGTAGCTTTGTTCTTGACTCGTTTGACCCCTAATACTCACTAAAACTTCATTTTGGACTTGTTTGAGCATGGACCACTTGTAGCATTGTGCTTGACTCGTTTGACCCCTATTACTCACTAAAACTTCATTTTTGACTCATTTGAACAAGAAAATTGATTTTGCTTAATTTTTGACTTGTTTGAGCATTGAAACCACTTGTAGCTTTGTTCTTGACTCGTTTGACCCCTAATACTCACTAAAACTTCATTTTGCACTCGTTTGAACAAGTTTTGACTCGTTTGACCATGAAAATCACTTGTAGCTTGGTTCTTGACTCGTTTGACCCCTAGAACAATTAAACTTTATTTTGGTCTCGTTTGAACATGGAAACCACTTGCAGCTTTGTTCTTGACTCGTTTGACCCCTAGAACTCACTAAAACTTCATTTTGGACTCGTTTGACCAAGAAAATTGATTTTGCTTAATTTTTGACTTGTTTGAGCATGGAAACCACTTGTAGCTTTGTTCTTGACTCGTTTGACCCCTAATACTCACTAAAACTTCATTTTGGACTCGTTTGAACAAGTTTTGACTCGTTTGAGCATGGAAACCACTTGTAGCTTTGTTCTTGACTCGTTTGACCCCTAGAACTCACTAAAACTTCATTTTGGTCTCGTTTGAACAAGGAAACCTCTTGTAGCTTTGTTCTTGACTTGTTTGACCCCTAGAACTCACTAAAACTTCATTTTGGACTCGTTTGAACAAGAAAATTAATTTTGATTAATTTTTGACTTGTTTGAGCATGGAAACTAGTTGTAGCTTTGTTCTTGACTCGTTTGACCCCTAATACTCACTAAAACTTCATTCTGGACTTGTTTGAGCATGGACCACTTGTAGCATTGTGCTTCACTCGTTTGACCCCTATTACTCACTAAAACTTCATTTTTGACTCATTTGAACAAGAAAATTGATTTTGCTTAATTTTTGACTTGTTTGAGCATTGAAACCACTTGTAGCTTTGTTCTTGACTCGTTTGACCCCTAATACTCACTAAAACTTCATTTTGCACTCGTTTGAACAAGTTTTGACTCGTTTGACCATGAAAATCACTTGTAGCTTGGTTCTTGACTCGTTTGACCCCTAGAACAATTAAACTTTATTTTGGTCTCGTTTGAACATGGAAACCACTTGCAGCTTTGTTCTTGACTCGTTTGACCCCTAGAACTCACTAAAACTTCATTTTGGACTCGTTTGACCAAGAAAATTGATTTTGCTTAATTTTTGACTTGTTTGAGCATGGAAACCACTTGTAGCTTTGTTCTTGACTCGTTTGACCCCTAATACTCACTAAAACTTCATTTTGGACTCGTTTGAACAAGTTTTGACTCGTTTGAGCATGGAAACCACTTGTAGCTTTGTTCTTGACTCGTTTGACCCCTAGAACTCACTAAAACTTCATTTTGGTCTCGTTTGAACATGGAAACCTCTTGTAGCTTTGTTCTTGACTTGTTTGACCCCTAGAACTCACTAAAACTTCATTTTGGACTCGTTTGAACAAGAAAATTAATTTTGATTAATTTTTGACTTGTTTGAGCATGGAAACTAGTTGTAGCTTTGTTCTTGACTCGTTTGACCCCTAATACTCACTAAAACTTCATTCTGGACTTGTTTGAGCATGGACCACTTGTAGCATTGTGCTTCACTCGTTTGACCCCTATTACTCACTAAAACTTCATTTTTGACTCATTTGAACAAGAAAATTGATTTTGCTTAATTTTTGACTTGTTTGAGCATTGAAACCACTTGTAGCTTTGTTCTTGACTCGTTTGACCCCTAATACTCACTAAAACTTCATTTTGGACTCGTTTGAACAAGTTTTGACTCGTTTGAGCATGGAAACCACTTGTAGCTTTGTTCTTGACTCGTTTGACCCCTATTACTCACTAAAACTTCATTTTTGACTCACTTGAACAAGAAAATTGATTTTGCTTAATTTTTGACTTGTTTGAGCATGGAAACCACTTGTAGCTTTGTTCTTGACTCGTTTGACCCCTAATACTCACTAAAACTTCATTTTGGACTCGTTTGAACAAGTTTTGACTCGTTTGAGCATGGAAATCACTTGTAGCTTGGTTCTTGACTCGTTTGACCCCTAGAACAATTAAACTTCATTTTGGTCTCGTTTGAACATGGAAACCACTTGTAGCTTTGTTCTTGACTCGTTTGACCCATATTACTCACTAAAACTTCATTTTGGACTCATTTGAACAAGAAAATTAATTTTGCTTAATTTCTGACTTGTTTGAGCATGGAAACCACTTGTAGCTTTGTTCTTGACTCGTTTGACCCCTAATACTCACTAAAACTTCATTTTGGACTTGTTTGAACAAGTTTTGACTCGTTTGAGCATGGAAACCACTTGTAGCTTTGTTCTTAACTCGTTTGATCCCTAAAACTTACTAAAACTTCATTTTGGTCTCGTTTGAACATGGAAACCACTTGTAGCTTTGTTCTTGACTCGTTTGACCCCTAGAACTCATTAAAACTTCATTTTGGACTCGTTTGAACAAGAAAATTAATTTTGCTTAATTTTTGACTTGTTTGAGCATGGAAACTAGTTGTAGCTTTGTTCTTGACTCGTTTGACCCCTAATACTCACTAAAACATCATTTTGGACTCGTTTGAACAAGTTTTGACTCGTTTGAGCATGGACCACTTGTAGCTTTGTGCTTGACTCGTTTGACCCCTATTACTCACTAAAACTTCATTTTTGACTCATTTGAACAAGAAAATTGATTTTGCTTAATTTTTGACTTGTTTGAGCATTGAAACCACTTGTATCTTTGTTCTTGACTCGTTTGACCCCTAATACTCACTAAAACTTTATTTTGGACTCGTTTGAACAAGTTTTGACTCGTTTGAGCATGGAAATCACTTGTAGCTTGGTTCTTGACTCGTTTGACCCCTAGAACAATTAAACTTCATTTTGGTCTCGTTTGAACATGGAAACCACTTGTAGCTTTGTTCTTGACTCGTTTGACCCATATTACTCACTAAAACTTCATTTTGGACTCATTTGAACAAGAAAATTAATTTTGCTTAATTTCTGACTTGTTTGAGCATGGAAACCACTTGTAGCTTTGTTCTTGACTCGTTTGACCCCTAATACTCACTAAAACTTCATTTTGGACTCGTTTGAACAAGTTTTGACTCGTTTGAGCATGGAAACCACTTGCAGCTTTGTTCTTGACTCGTTTGACCCCTAGAACTCACTAAAACTTCATTTTGGACTCGTTTGAACAAGAAAATTAATTTTGCTTAATTTTTGACTTGTTTGAGCATGGAAACCACTGATAGCTTTGTTCTTGACTCGTTTGACCCCTAATACTCACTAAAACTTAATTTTTGACTCGTTTGAACAAGTTTTGACTCGTTTGAGCATGGAAACCACTTGTAGCTTTGTTCTTGACTCGTTTGACCCCTATTACTCACTAAAACTTCATTTTTGACTCACTTGAACAAGAAAATTGATTTTGCTTAATTTTTGACTTGTTTGAGCATGGAAACCACTTGTAGCTTTGTTCTTGACTCGTTTGACCCCTAATACTCACTAAAACTTCATTTTGGACTCGTTTGAACAAGTTTTGACTCGTTTGAGCATGGAAACCACTTGTAGCTTTGTTCTTGACTCGTTTGACCCCTAGAACTCACTAAAACTTCATTTTGGTCTCGTTTGAACATGGAAACCACTTGTAGCTTTGTTCTTGACTTGTTTGACCCCTAGAACTCACTAAAACTTCATTTTGGACTCGTTTGAACAAGAAAATTAATTTTGATTAATTTTTGACTTGTTTGAGCATGGAAACTAGTTGTAGCTTTGTTCTTGACTCGTTTGACCCCTAATACTCACTAAAACTTCATTTTGGACTTGTTTGAGCATGGACCACTTGTAGCATTGTGCTTCACTCGTTTGACCCCTATTACTCACTAAAACTTCATTTTTGACTCATTTGAACAAGAAAATTGATTTTGCTTAATTTTTGACTTGTTTGAGCATTGAAACCACTTGTAGCTTTGTTCTTGACTCGTTTGACCCCTAATACTCACTAAAACTTCATTTTGGACTCGTTTGAACAAGTTTTGACTCGTTTGAGCATGGAAACCACTTGTAGCTTTGTGCTTGACTCGTTTGACCCCTATTACTCACTAAAACTTCATTTTTGGCTCATTTGAACAAGAAAATTGATTTTGCTTAATTTTTGACTTGTTTGAGCATTGAAACCACTTGTAGCTTTGTTCTTGACTCGTTTGACCCCTAATACTCACTAAAACTTAATTTTGGACTCGTTTGAACAAGTTTTGACTCGTTTGAGCATGGAAACCACTTGTAGCTTTGTTCTTAACTCGTTTGATCCCTAAAACTTACTAAAACTTCATTTTGGTCTCGTTTGAACATGGAAACCACTTGTAGCTTTGTTCTTGACTCGTTTGACCCCTAGAACTCACTAAAACTTCATTTTGGACTCGTTTGAACAAGAAAATTAATTTTGATTAATTTTTGACTTGTTTGAGCATGGAAACTAGTTGTAGCTTTGTTCTTGACTCGTTTGACCCCTAATACTCACTAAAACTTCATTTTGGACTTGTTTGAGCATGGACCACTTGTAGCTTTGTTCTTGACTCGTTTGACCCCTAATACTCACTAAAACTTCATTTTGGACTCGTTTGAACAAGTTTTGACTCGTTTGAGCATGGACCACTTGTAGCTTTGAGCTTGACTCGTTTGACCCCTAGAACTCACTAAAACTTCATTTTGGTCTCGTTTGAACATGGAAACCACTTGTAGCTTTGTTCTTGACTCGTTTGACCCCTAGAACTCACTAAAACTTCAATTTGGACTCGTTTGAATAAGAAAATTAATTTTGATTAATTTTTGACTTGTTTGAGCATGGAAACCACTTGTAGCTTTGTTCTTGACTCGTTTGACCCCTAATACTCACTAAAACTTCATTTTGGACTCGTTTGAACAAGTTTTGACTCGTTTGAGCATGGACCACTTGTAGCTTTGAGCTTGACTCGTTTGACCCCTAGAACTCACTAAAACTTCATTTTGGTCTCGTTTGAACATGGAAACCACTTGTAGCTTTGTTCTTGACTCGTTTGACCCATATCACTCACTAAAACTTCTTTTTGGACTCGTTTGAACAAGAAAATTAATTTTGATTAATTTTTGACTTGTTTGAGCATGGAAACCACTTGTAGCTTTGTTCTTGACTCGTTTGACCCCTAATGCTCACTAAAACTTCATTTTGGACTCGTTTGAACAAGTTTTGACTCGTTTGAGCATGGACCACTTGTAGCTTTGAGCTTGACTCGTTTGACCCCTAGAACTCACTAAAACTTCATTTTGGTCTCGTTTGAACATGGAAACCACTTGTAGCTTTGTTCTTGACTTGTTTGACCCCTAGAACTCACTAAAACTTCATTTTGGACTCGTTTGAACAAGAAAATTAATTTTGATTAATTTTTGACTTGTTTGAGCATGGAAACTAGTTGTAGCTTTGTTCTTGACTCGTTTGACCCCTAATACTCACTAAAACTTCATTTTGGACTTGTTTGAGCATGGACCACTTGTAGCATTGTGCTTCACTCGTTTGACCCCTATTACTCACTAAAACTTCATTTTTGACTCATTTGAACAAGAAAATTGATTTTGCTTAATTTTTGACTTGTTTGAGCATTGAAACCACTTGTAGCTTTGTTCTTGACTCGTTTGACCCCTAATACTCACTAAAACTTCATTTTGGACTCGTTTGAACAAGTTTTGACTCGTTTGAGCATGGAAACCACTTGTAGCTTTGTGCTTGACTCGTTTGACCCCTATTACTCACTAAAACTTCATTTTTGACTCATTTGAACAAGAAAATTGATTTTGCTTAATTTTTGACTTGTTTGAGCATTGAAACCACTTGTAGCTTTGTTCTTGACTCGTTTGACCCCTAATACTCACTAAAACTTAATTTTGGACTCGTTTGAACAAGTTTTGACTCGTTTGAGCATGGAAACCACTTGTAGCTTTGTTCTTAACTCGTTTGATCCCTAAAACTTACTAAAACTTCATTTTGGTCTCGTTTGAACATGGAAACCACTTGTAGCTTTGTTCTTGACTCGTTTGACCCCTAGAACTCACTAAAACTTCATTTTGGACTCGTTTGAACAAGAAAATTAATTTTGATTAATTTTTGACTTGTTTGAGCATGGAAACTAGTTGTAGCTTTGTTCTTGACTCGTTTGACCCCTAATACTCACTAAAACTTCATTTTGGACTTGTTTGAGCATGGACCACTTGTAGCTTTGTTCTTGACTCGTTTGACCCCTAATACTCACTAAAACTTCATTTTGGACTCGTTTGAACAAGTTTTGACTCGTTTGAGCATGGACCACTTGTAGCTTTGAGCTTGACTCGTTTGACCCCTAGAACTCACTAAAACTTCATTTTGGTCTCGTTTGAACATGGAAACCACTTGTAGCTTTGTTCTTGACTCGTTTGACCCCTAGAACTCACTAAAACTTCATTTTGGACTCGTTTGAATAAGAAAATTAATTTTGATTAATTTTTGACTTGTTTGAGCATGGAAACCACTTGTAGCTTTGTTCTTGACTCGTTTGACCCCTAATACTCACTAAAACTTCATTTTGGACTCGTTTGAACAAGTTTTGACTCGTTTGAGCATGGACCACTTGTAGCTTTGAGCTTGACTCGTTTGACCCCTAGAACTCACTAAAACTTCATTTTGGTCTCGTTTGAACATGGAAACCACTTGTAGCTTTGTTCTTGACTCGTTTGACCCATATCACTCACTAAAACTTCTTTTTGGACTCGTTTGAACAAGAAAATTAATTTTGATTAATTTTTGACTTGTTTGAGCATGGAAACCACTTGTAGCTTTGTTCTTGACTCGTTTGACCCCTAATGCTCACTAAAACTTCATTTTGGACTCGTTTGAACAAGTTTTGACTCGTTTGAGCATGGACCACTTGTAGCTTTGAGCTTGACTCGTTTGACCCCTAGAACTCACTAAAACTTCATTTTGGTCTCGTTTGAACATGGAAACCACTTGTAGCTTTGTTCTTGACTCGTTTGACCCCTAGAACTCACTAAAACTTCATTTTGGACTCGTTTGAACAAGAAAATTAATTTTGCTTAATTTTTGACTTGTTTGAGCATGGAAACCACTGATAGCTTTGTTCTTGACTCGTTTGACCCCTAATACTCACTAAAACTTAATTTTGGACTCGTTTGAACAAGTTTTGACTCGTTTGAGCATGGAAACCACTTGTAGCTTTGTTCTTGACTCGTTTGACCCCTATTACTCACTAGAACTTCATTTTTCCCTCACTTGAACAAGAAAATTGATTTTGCTTAATTTTTGACTTGTTTGAGCATGGAAACCACTTGTAGCTTTGTTCTTGACTCGTTTGACCCCTAATACTCACTAAAACTTCATTTTGGACTCGTTTGAACAAGTTTTGACTCGTTTGAGCATGGAAACCACTTGTAGCTTTGTTCTTGACTCGTTTGACCCCTAGAACTCACTAAAACTTCATTTTGGTCTCGTTTGAACATGGAAACCACTTGTAGCTTTGTTCTTGACTCGTTTGACCCCTAGAACTCACTAAAACTTCATTTTGGACTCGTTTGAACAAGAAAATTAATTTTGATTAATTTTTGACTTGTTTGAGCATGGAAACTAGTTGTAGCTTTGTTCTTGACTCGTTTGACCCCTAATACTCACTAAAACTTCATTTTGGACTTGTTTGAGCATGGACCACTTGTAGCATTGTGCTTGACTCGTTTGACCCCTATTACTCACTAAAACTTCATTTTTGACTCATTTGAACAAGAAAATTGATTTTGCTTAATTTTTGACTTGTTTGAGCATTGAAACCACTTGTAGCTTTGTTCTTGACTCGTTTGACCCCTTATACTCACTAAAACTTCATTTTGGACTCGTTTGAACAAGTTTTGACTCGTTTGACCATGAAAATCACTTGTAGCTTGGTTCTTGACTCGTTTGACCCCTAGAACAATTAAACTTCATTTTGGTCTCGTTTGAACATGGAAACCACTTGCAGCTTTGTTCTTGACTCGTTTGACCCCTAGAACTCACTAAAACTTCATTTTGGACTCGTTTGACCAAGAAAATTAATTTTGCTTAATTTTTGACTTGTTTGAGCATGGAAATCACTGATAGCTTTGTTCTTGACTCGTCTGACCCCTAATACTCACTAAAACTTAATTTTGGACTCGTTTGAACAAGTTTTGACTCGTTTGAGCATGTAAACCGCTTGTAGCTTTGTTCTTGACTCGTTTGACCTCTATTACTCACTAAAACTTCATTTTTGACTCACTTGAACAAGAAAATTGATTTTGCTTAATTTTTGACTTGTTTGAGCATTGAAACCACTTGTAGCTTTGTTCTTGACTCGTTTGACCCCTAATACTCACTAAAACTTCATTTTGGACTCGTTTGAACAAGTTTTGACTCGTTTGACCATGAAAATCACTTGTAGCTTGGTTCTTGACTCGTTTGACCCCTAGAACAGTTAAACTTCATTTTGGTCTCGTTTGAACATGGAAACCACTTGCAGCTTTGTTCTTGACTCGTTTGACCCCTAGAACTCACTAAAACTTCATTTTGGACTCGTTTGACCAAGAAAATTAATTTTGCTTAATTTTTGACTTGTTTGAGCATGGAAATCACTGATAGCTTTGTTCTTGACTCGTTTGACCCCTAATACTCACTAAAACTTAATTTTGGACTCGTTTGAACAAGTTTTGACTCGTTTGAGCATGTAAACCACTTGTATCTTTGTTCTTGACTCGTTTGACCCCTAATACTCACTAAAACTTCATTTTGGACTCGTTTGAACAAGTTTTGACTCGTTTGAGCATGGAAACCACTTGTAGCTTTGTTCTTAACTCGTTTGATCCCTAAAACTTACTAAAACTTCATTTTGGTCTCGTTTGAACATGGAAACCACTTGTAGCTTTGTTCTTGACTCGTTTGACCCCTAGAACTCACTAAAACTTCATTTTGGACTCGTTTGAACAAGAAAATTAATTTTGCTTAATTTTTGACTTGTTTGTGTTTGAGCATGGAAACTAGTTGTAGCTTTGTTCTTGACTCGTTTGACCCCTAATACTCAATAAAACTTCATTTTGGACTCGTTTGAACAAGTTTTGACTCGTTTGAGCATAGACCACTTGTAGCTTTGTGCTTGACTCGTTTGACCCCTATTACTCACTAAAACTTCATTTTGGACTCGTTTGAACAAGTTTTGACTCGTTTGAGCATGGAAATCACTTGTAGCTTGGTTCTTGACTCGTTTGACCCCTAGAACAATTAAACTTCATTTTGGTCTCGTTTGAACATGGAAACCACTTGTAGCTTTGTTCTTGACTAGTTTGACCCATATTACTCACTAAAACTTCATTTTTGACTCATTTGAACAAGAAAATTAATTTTGCTTAATTTCTGACTTGTTTGAGCATGGAAACCACTTGTAGCTTTGTTCTTGACTCGTTTGACCCATAGAACTCACTAAAACTTCATTTTGGACTCGTTTGAACAAGAAAATTAATTTTGCTTAATTTTTTATTTGTTTGAGCATTGAAACTAATTGTAGCTTTGTTCTTGACTCGTTTGACCCCTAATACTCACTAAAACTTCATTTTGGACTCGTTTGAACAAGTTTTGACTCGTTTGAGCATGGACCACTTGTAGCTTTGTGCTTGACTCGTTTGACCCCTATTACTCACTAAAACTTCATTTTTGACTCATTTGAACAAGAAAATTGATTTTGCTTAATTTTTGACTTGTTTGAGCATTGAAACCACTTGTAGCTTTGTTCTTGACTCGTTTGACCCCTAATACTCACTAAAACTTCATTTTGGACTCGTTTGAACAAGTTTTGACTCGTTTGAGCATGGACCACTTGTAGCTTTGTGCTTGACTCGTTTGACCCCTATTACTCACTAAAACTTCATTTTTGACTCATTTGAACAAGAAAATTGATTTTGCTTAATTTTTGACTTGTTTGAGCATTGAAACCACTTGTAGCTTTGTTCTTCGTTTGACCCCTAATACTCGCTAAAACTTCATTTTGGACTCGTTTGAACAAGTTTTGACTCGTTTGAGCATGGAAACCACTTGTAGCTTTGTTCTTAACTCGTTTGATCCCTAAAACTTACTAAAACTTCATTTTGGTCTCGTTTGAACATGGAAACCACTTGTAGCTTTGTTCTTGACTCGTTTGACCCCTAGAACTCACTAAAACTTCATTTTGGACTCGTTTGAACAAGAAAATTAATTTTGCTTAATTTTTGACTTGTTTGTGTTTGAGCATGGAAACTAGTTGTAGCTTTGTTCTTGACTCGTTTGACCCCTAATACTCAATAAAACTTCATTTTGGACTCGTTTGAACAAGTTTTGACTCGTTTGAGCATAGACCACTTGTAGCTTTGTGCTTGACTCGTTTGACCCCTATTACTCACTAAAACTTCATTTTGGACTCGTTTGAACAAGTTTTGACTCGTTTGAGCATGGAAATCACTTGTAGCTTGGTTCTTGACTCGTTTGACCCCTAGAACAATTAAACTTCATTTTGGTCTCGTTTGAACATGGAAACCACTTGTAGCTTTGTTCTTGACTAGTTTGACCCATATTACTCACTAAAACTTCATTTTTGACTCATTTGAACAAGAAAATTAATTTTGCTTAATTTCTGACTTGTTTGAGCATGGAAACCACTTGTAGCTTTGTTCTTGACTCGTTTGACCCATAGAACTCACTAAAACTTCATTTTGGACTCGTTTGAACAAGAAAATTAATTTTGCTTAATTTTTGATTTGTTTGAGCATTGAAACTAATTGTAGCTTTGTTCTTGACTCGTTTGACCCCTAATACTCACTAAAACTTCATTTTGGACTCGTTTGAACAAGTTTTGACTCGTTTGAGCATGGACCACTTGTAGCTTTGTGCTTGACTCGTTTGACCCCTATTACTCACTAAAACTTCATTTTTGACTCATTTGAACAAGAAAATTGATTTTGCTTAATTTTTGACTTGTTTGAGCATTGAAACCACTTGTAGCTTTGTTCTTGACTCGTTTGACCCCTAATACTCAATAAAACTTCATTTTGGACTCGTTTGAACAAGTTTTGACTCGTTTGAGCATGAAAATCACTTGTAGCTTGGTTCTTGACTCGTTTGACCCCTAGAACAATTAAACTTCATTTTGGTCTCGTTTGAACATGGAAACCACTTGTAGCTTTGTTCTTGACTCGTTTGACCCCTAGAACTCACTAAAACTTCATTTTGGACTCGTTTGAACAAGAAAATTAATTTTGATTAATTTTTGACTTGTTTGAGCATGGACCACTTGTAGCATTGTGCTTGACTCGTTTGACCCCTATTACTCACTAAAACTTCATTTTTGACTCATTTGAACAAGAAAATTGATTTTGCTTAATTTTTGACTTGTTTGAGCATTGAAACCACTTGTAGCTTTGTTCTTGACTCGTTTGACCCCTTATACTCACTAAAACTTCATTTTGGACTCGTTTGAACAAGTTTTGACTCGTTTGACCATGAAAATCACTTGTAGCTTGGTTCTTGACTCGTTTGACCCCTAGAACAATTAAACTTCATTTTGGTCTCGTTTGAACATGGAAACCACTTGCAGCTTTGTTCTTGACTCGTTTGACCCCTAGAACTCACTAAAACTTCATTTTGGACTCGTTTGACCAAGAAAATTAATTTTGCTTAATTTTTGACTTGTTTGAGCATGGAAATCACTGATAGCTTTGTTCTTGACTCGTCTGACCCCTAATACTCACTAAAACTTAATTTTGGACTCGTTTGAACAAGTTTTGACTCGTTTGAGCATGTAAACCGCTTGTAGCTTTGTTCTTGACTCGTTTGACCTCTATTACTCACTAAAACTTCATTTTTGACTCACTTGAACAAGAAAATTGATTTTGCTTAATTTTTGACTTGTTTGAGCATTGAAACCACTTGTAGCTTTGTTCTTGACTCGTTTGACCCCTAATACTCACTAAAACTTCATTTTGGACTCGTTTGAACAAGTTTTGACTCGTTTGACCATGAAAATCACTTGTAGCTTGGTTCTTGACTCGTTTGACCCCTAGAACAATTAAACTTCATTTTGGTCTCGTTTGAACATGGAAACCACTTGCAGCTTTGTTCTTGACTCGTTTGACCCCTAGAACTCACTAAAACTTCATTTTGGACTCGTTTGACCAAGAAAATTAATTTTGCTTAATTTTTGACTTGTTTGAGCATGGAAATCACTGATAGCTTTGTTCTTGACTCGTTTGACCCCTAATACTCACTAAAACTTAATTTTGGACTCGTTTGAACAAGTTTTGACTCGTTTGAGCATGTAAACCACTTGTATCTTTGTTCTTGACTCGTTTGACCCCTAATACTCACTAAAACTTCATTTTGGACTCGTTTGAACAAGTTTTGACTCGTTTGAGCATGGAAACCACTTGTAGCTTTGTTCTTAACTCGTTTGATCCCTAAAACTTACTAAAACTTCATTTTGGTCTCGTTTGAACATGGAAACCACTTGTAGCTTTGTTCTTGACTCGTTTGACCCCTAGAACTCACTAAAACTTCATTTTGGACTCGTTTGAACAAGAAAATTAATTTTGCTTAATTTTTGACTTGTTTGTGTTTGAGCATGGAAACTAGTTGTAGCTTTGTTCTTGACTCGTTTGACCCCTAATACTCAATAAAACTTCATTTTGGACTCGTTTGAACAAGTTTTGACTCGTTTGAGCATGGACCACTTGTAGCTTTGTGCTTGACTCGTTTGACCCCTATTACTCACTAAAACTTCATTTTTGACTCATTTGAACAAGAAAATTGATTTTGCTTAATTTTTGACTTGTTTGAGCATTGAAACCACTTGTAGCTTTGTTCTTGACTCGTTTGACCCCTAATACTCACTAAAACTTCATTTTGGACTCGTTTGAACAAGTTTTGACTCGTTTGAGCATGGACCACTTGTAGCTTTGTGCTTGACTCGTTTGACCCCTATTACTCACTAAAACTTCATTTTTGACTCATTTGAACAAGAAAATTGATTTTGCTTAATTTTTGACTTGTTTGAGCATTGAAACCACTTGTAGCTTTGTTCTTCGTTTGACCCCTAATACTCACTAAAACTTCATTTTGGACTCGTTTGAACAAGTTTTGACTCGTTTGAGCATGGAAACCACTTGTAGCTTTGTTCTTAACTCGTTTGATCCCTAAAACTTACTAAAACTTCATTTTGGTCTCGTTTGAACATGGAAACCACTTGTAGCTTTGTTCTTGACTCGTTTGACCCCTAGAACTCACTAAAACTTCATTTTGGACTCGTTTGAACAAGAAAATTAATTTTGCTTAATTTTTGACTTGTTTGTGTTTGAGCATGGAAACTAGTTGTAGCTTTGTTCTTGACTCGTTTGACCCCTAATACTCAATAAAACTTCATTTTGGACTCGTTTGAACAAGTTTTGACTCGTTTGAGCATAGACCACTTGTAGCTTTGTGCTTGACTCGTTTGACCCCTATTACTCACTAAAACTTCATTTTGGACTCGTTTGAACAAGTTTTGACTCGTTTGAGCATGGAAATCACTTGTAGCTTGGTTCTTGACTCGTTTGACCCCTAGAACAATTAAACTTCATTTTGGTCTCGTTTGAACATGGAAACCACTTGTAGCTTTGTTCTTGACTAGTTTGACCCATATTACTCACTAAAACTTCATTTTTGACTCATTTGAACAAGAAAATTAATTTTGCTTAATTTCTGACTTGTTTGAGCATGGAAACCACTTGTAGCTTTGTTCTTGACTCGTTTGACCCATAGAACTCACTAAAACTTCATTTTGGACTCGTTTGAACAAGAAAATTAATTTTGCTTAATTTTTGATTTGTTTGAGCATTGAAACTAATTGTAGCTTTGTTCTTGACTCGTTTGACCCCTAATACTCACTAAAACTTCATTTTGGACTCGTTTGAACAAGTTTTGACTCGTTTGAGCATGGACCACTTGTAGCTTTGTGCTTGACTCGTTTGACCCCTATTACTCACTAAAACTTCATTTTTGACTCATTTGAACAAGAAAATTGATTTTGCTTAATTTTTGACTTGTTTGAGCATTGAAACCACTTGTAGCTTTGTTCTTGACTCGTTTGACCCCTAATACTCAATAAAACTTCATTTTGGACTCGTTTGAACAAGTTTTGACTCGTTTGAGCATGAAAATCACTTGTAGCTTGGTTCTTGACTCGTTTGACCCCTAGAACAATTAAACTTCATTTTGGTCTCGTTTGAACATGGAAACCACTTGTAGCTTTGTTCTTGACTCGTTTGACCCCTAGAACTCACTAAAACTTCATTTTGGACTCGTTTGAACAAGAAAATTAATTTTGATTAATTTTTGACTTGTTTGAGCATGGACCACTTGTAGCATTGTGCTTGACTCGTTTGACCCCTACTACTCACTAAAACTTCATTTTTGACTCATTTGAACAAGAAAATTGATTTTGCTTAATTTTTGACTTGTTTGAGCATTGAAACCACTTGTAGCTTTGTTCTTGACTCGTTTGACCCCTTATACTCACTAAAACTTCATTTTGGACTCGTTTGAACAAGTTTTGACTCGTTTGACCATGAAAATCACTTGTAGCTTGGTTCTTGACTCGTTTGACCCCTAGAACAATTAAACTTCATTTTGGTCTCGTTTGAACATGGAAACCACTTGCAGCTTTGTTCTTGACTCGTTTGACCCCTAGAACTCACTAAAACTTCATTTTGGACTCGTTTGACCAAGAAAATTAATTTTGCTTAATTTTTGACTTGTTTGAGCATGGAAATCACTGATAGCTTTGTTCTTGACTCGTCTGACCCCTAATACTCACTAAAACTTAATTTTGGACTCGTTTGAACAAGTTTTGACTCGTTTGAGCATGTAAACCGCTTGTAGCTTTGTTCTTGACTCGTTTGACCTCTATTACTCACTAAAACTTCATTTTTGACTCACTTGAACAAGAAAATTGATTTT
Source organism: Kitagawia praeruptora (assembly GCA_037693485.1). Lineage (NCBI taxonomy): Eukaryota > Viridiplantae > Streptophyta > Magnoliopsida > Apiales > Apiaceae > Kitagawia > Kitagawia praeruptora. The sequence continues at coordinate 80,519,365 of CM075354.1, forward strand.
GCTTAATTTTTGACTTGTTTGAGCATTGAAACCACTTGTAGCTTTGTTCTTGACTCGTTTGACCCCTAATACTCACTAAAACTTCATTTTGGACTCGTTTGAACAAGTTTTGACTCGTTTGACCATGAAAATCACTTGTAGCTTGGTTCTTGACTCGTTTGACCCCTAGAACAATTAAACTTCATTTTGGTCTCGTTTGAACATGGAAACCACTTGCAGCTTTGTTCTTGACTCGTTTGACCCCTAGAACTCACTAAAACTTCATTTTGGACTCGTTTGACCAAGAAAATTAATTTTGCTTAATTTTTGACTTGTTTGAGCATGGAAATCACTGATAGCTTTGTTCTTGACTCGTTTGACCCCTAATACTCACTAAAACTTAATTTTGGACTCGTTTGAACAAGTTTTGACTCGTTTGAGCATGTAAACCACTTGTATCTTTGTTCTTGACTCGTTTGACCCCTAATACTCACTAAAACTTCATTTTGGACTCGTTTGAACAAGTTTTGACTCGTTTGAGCATGGAAACCACTTGTAGCTTTGTTCTTAACTCGTTTGATCCCTAAAACTTACTAAAACTTCATTTTGGTCTCGTTTGAACATGGAAACCACTTGTAGCTTTGTTCTTGACTCGTTTGACCCCTAGAACTCACTAAAACTTCATTTTGGACTCGTTTGAACAAGAAAATTAATTTTGCTTAATTTTTGACTTGTTTGTGTTTGAGCATGGAAACTAGTTGTAGCTTTGTTCTTGACTCGTTTGACCCCTAATACTCAATAAAACTTCATTTTGGACTCGTTTGAAGAAGTTTTGACTCGTTTGAGCATAGACCACTTGTAGCTTTGTGCTTGACTCGTTTGACCCCTATTACTCACTAAAACTTCATTTTGGACTCGTTTGAACAAGTTTTGACTCGTTTGAGCATGGAAATCACTTGTAGCTTGGTTCTTGACTCGTTTGACCCCTAGAACAATTAAACTTCATTTTGGTCTCGTTTGAACATGGAAACCACTTGTAGCTTTGTTCTTGACTAGTTTGACCCATATTACTCACTAAAACTTCATTTTTGACTCATTTGAACAAGAAAATTAATTTTGCTTAATTTCTGACTTGTTTGAGCATGGAAACCACTTGTAGCTTTGTTCTTGACTCGTTTGACCCATAGAACTCACTAAAACTTCATTTTGGACTCGTTTGAACAAGAAAATTAATTTTGCTTAATTTTTTATTTGTTTGAGCATTGAAACTAATTGTAGCTTTGTTCTTGACTCGTTTGACCCCTAATACTCACTAAAACTTCATTTTGGACTCGTTTGAACAAGTTTTGACTCGTTTGAGCATGGACCACTTGTAGCTTTGTGCTTGACTCGTTTGACCCCTATTACTCACTAAAACTTCATTTTTGACTCATTTGAACAAGAAAATTGATTTTGCTTAATTTTTGACTTGTTTGAGCATTGAAACCACTTGTAGCTTTGTTCTTGACTCGTTTGACCCCTAATACTCACTAAAACTTCATTTTGGACTCGTTTGAACAAGTTTTGACTCGTTTGAGCATGGACCACTTGTAGCTTTGTGCTTGACTCGTTTGACCCCTATTACTCACTAAAACTTCATTTTTGACTCATTTGAACAAGAAAATTGATTTTGCTTAATTTTTGACTTGTTTGAGCATTGAAACCACTTGTAGCTTTGTTCTTGACTCGTTTGACCCCTAATACTCAATAAAACTTCATTTTGGACTCGTTTGAACAAGTTTTGACTCGTTTGAGCATGGAAACCACTTGTAGCTTTGTTCTTAACTCGTTTGATCCCTAAAACTTACTAAAACTTCATTTTGGTCTCGTTTGAACATGGAAACCACTTGTAGCTTTGTTCTTGACTCGTTTGACCCCTAGAACTCACTAAAACTTCATTTTGGACTCGTTTGAACAAGAAAATTAATTTTGCTTAATTTTTGACTTGTTTGTGTTTGAGCATGGAAACTAGTTGTAGCTTTGTTCTTGACTCGTTTGACCCCTAATACTCAATAAAACTTCATTTTGGACTCGTTTGAACAAGTTTTGACTCGTTTGAGCATAGACCACTTGTAGCTTTGTGCTTGACTCGTTTGACCCCTATTACTCACTAAAACTTCATTTTGGACTCGTTTGAACAAGTTTTGACTCGTTTGAGCATGGAAATCACTTGTAGCTTGGTTCTTGACTCGTTTGACCCCTAGAACAATTAAACTTCATTTTGGTCTCGTTTGAACATGGAAACCACTTGTAGCTTTGTTCTTGACTAGTTTGACCCATATTACTCACTAAAACTTCATTTTTGACTCATTTGAACAAGAAAATTAATTTTGCTTAATTTCTGACTTGTTTGAGCATGGAAACCACTTGTAGCTTTGTTCTTGACTCGTTTGACCCATAGAACTCACTAAAACTTCATTTTGGACTCGTTTGAACAAGAAAATTAATTTTGCTTAATTTTTGATTTGTTTGAGCATTGAAACTAATTGTAGCTTTGTTCTTGACTCGTTTGACCCCTAATACTCACTAAAACTTCATTTTGGACTCGTTTGAACAAGTTTTGACTCGTTTGAGCATGGACCACTTGTAGCTTTGTGCTTGACTCGTTTGACCCCTATTACTCACTAAAACTTCATTTTTGACTCATTTGAACAAGAAAATTGATTTTGCTTAATTTTTGACTTGTTTGAGCATTGAAACCACTTGTAGCTTTGTTCTTGACTCGTTTGACCCCTAATACTCACTAAAACTTCATTTTGGACTCGTTTGAACAAGTTTTGACTCGTTTGAGCATGAAAATCACTTGTAGCTTGGTTCTTGACTCGTTTGACCCCTAGAACAATTAAACTTCATTTTGGTCTCGTTTGAACATGGAAACCACTTGTAGCTTTGTTCTTGACTCGTTTGACCCCTAGAACTCACTAAAACTTCATTTTGGACTCGTTTGAACAAGAAAATTAATTTTGATTAATTTTTGACTTGTTTGAGCATGGAAACTAGTTGTAGCTTTGTTCTTGACTCGTTTGACCCCTAATACTCACTAAAACTTCATTTTGGACTTGTTTGAGCATGGACCACTTGTAGCATTGTGCTTGACTCGTTTGACCCCTATTACTCACTAAAACTTCATTTTTGACTCATTTGAACAAGAAAATTGATTTTGCTTAATTTTTGACTTGTTTGAGCATTGAAACCACTTGTAGCTTTGTTCTTGACTCGTTTGACCCCTTATACTCACTAAAACTTCATTTTGGACTCGTTTGAACAAGTTTTGACTCGTTTGACCATGAAAATCACTTGTAGCTTGGTTCTTGACTCGTTTGACCCCTAGAACAATTAAACTTCATTTTGGTCTCGTTTGAACATGGAAACCACTTGCAGCTTTGTTCTTGACTCGTTTGACCCCTAGAACTTACTAAAACTTCATTTTGGACTCGTTTGACCAAGAAAATTAATTTTGCTTAATTTTTGACTTGTTTGAGCATGGAAATCACTGATAGCTTTGTTCTTGACTCGTCTGACCCCTAATACTCACTAAAACTTAATTTTGGACTCGTTTGAACAAGTTTTGACTCGTTTGAGCATGTAAACCGCTTGTAGCTTTGTTCTTGACTCGTTTGACCTCTATTACTCACTAAAACTTCATTTTTGACTCACTTGAACAAGAAAATTGATTTTGCTTAATTTTTGACTTGTTTGAGCATTGAAACCACTTGTAGCTTTGTTCTTGACTCGTTTGACCCCTAATACTCACTAAAACTTCATTTTGGACTCGTTTGAACAAGTTTTGACTCGTTTGACCATGAAAATCACTTGTAGCTTGGTTCTTGACTCGTTTGACCCCTAGAACAATTAAACTTCATTTTGGTCTCGTTTGAACATGGAAACCACTTGCAGCTTTGTTCTTGACTCGTTTGACCCCTAGAACTCACTAAAACTTCATTTTGGACTCGTTTGACCAAGAAAATTAATTTTGCTTAATTTTTGACTTGTTTGAGCATGGAAATCACTGATAGCTTTGTTCTTGACTCGTTTGACCCCTAATACTCACTAAAACTTAATTTTGGACTCGTTTGAACAAGTTTTGACTCGTTTGAGCATGTAAACCACTTGTATCTTTGTTCTTGACTCGTTTGACCCCTAATACTCACTAAAACTTCATTTTGGACTCGTTTGAACAAGTTTTGACTCGTTTGAGCATGGAAACCACTTGTAGCTCTGTTCTTAACTCGTTTGATCCCTAAAACTTACTAAAACTTCATTTTGGTCTCGTTTGAACATGGAAACCACTTGTAGCTTTGTTCTTGACTCGTTTGACCCCTAGTACTCACTAAAACTTCATTTTGGACTCGTTTGAACAAGAAAATTAATTTTGCTTAATTTTTGACTTGTTTGTGTTTGAGCATGGAAACTAGTTGTAGCTTTGTTCTTGACTCGTTTGACCCCTAATACTCAATAAAACTTCATTTTGGACTCGTTTGAACAAGTTTTGACTCGTTTGAGCATAGACCACTTGTAGCTTTGTGCTTGACTCGTTTGACCCCTATTACTCACTAAAACTTCATTTTGGACTCGTTTGAACAAGTTTTGACTCGTTTGAGCATGGAAATCACTTGTAGCTTGGTTCTTGACTCGTTTGACCCCTAGAACAATTAAACTTCATTTTGGTCTCGTTTGAACATGGAAACCACTTGTAGCTTTGTTCTTGACTAGTTTGACCCATATTACTCACTAAAACTTCATTTTTGACTCATTTGAACAAGAAAATTAATTTTGCTTAATTTCTAACTTGTTTGAGCATGGAAACCACTTGTAGCTTTGTTCTTGACTCGTTTGACCCATAGAACTCACTAAAACTTCATTTTGGACTCGTTTGAACAAGAAAATTAATTTTGCTTAATTTTTGATTTGTTTGAGCATTGAAACTAATTGTAGCTTTGTTCTTGACTCGTTTGACCCCTAATACTCACTAAAACTTCATTTTGGACTCGTTTGAACAAGTTTTGACTCGTTTGAGCATGGACCACTTGTAGCTTTGTGCTTGACTCGTTTGACCCCTATTACTCACTAAAACTTCATTTTTGACTCATTTGAACAAGAAAATTGATTTTGCTTAATTTTTGACTTGTTTGAGCATTGAAACCACTTGTAGCTTTGTTCTTGACTCGTTTGACCCCTAATACTCACTAAAACTTCATTTTGGACTCGTTTGAACAAGTTTTGACTCGTTTGAGCATGAAAATCACTTGTAGCTTGGTTCTTGACTCGTTTGACCCCTAGAACAATTAAACTTCATTTTGGTCTCGTTTGAACATGGAAACCACTTGTAGCTTTGTTCTTGACTCGTTTGACCCCTAGAACTCACTAAAACTTCATTTTGGACTCGTTTGAACAAGAAAATTAATTTTGATTAATTTTTGACTTGTTTGAGCATGGAAACTAGTTGTAGCTTTGTTCTTGACTCGTTTGACCCCTAATACTCACTAAAACTTCATTTTGGACTTGTTTGAGCATGGACCACTTGTAGCATTGTGCTTGACTCGTTTGACCCCTATTACTCACTAAAACTTCATTTTTGACTCATTTGAACAAGAAAATTGATTTTGCTTAATTTTTGACTTGTTTGAGCATTGAAACCACTTGTAGCTTTGTTCTTGACTCGTTTGACCCCTTATACTCACTAAAACTTCATTTTGGACTCGTTTGAACAAGTTTTGACTCGTTTGACCATGAAAATCACTTGTAGCTTGGTTCTTGACTCGTTTGACCCCTAGAACAATTAAACTTCATTTTGGTCTCGTTTGAACATGGAAACCACTTGCAGCTTTGTTCTTGACTCGTTTGACCCCTAGAACTTACTAAAACTTCATTTTGGACTCGTTTGACCAAGAAAATTAATTTTGCTTAATTTTTGACTTGTTTGAGCATGGAAATCACTGATAGCTTTGTTCTTGACTCGTCTGACCCCTAATACTCACTAAAACTTAATTTTGGACTCGTTTGAACAAGTTTTGACTCGTTTGAGCATGTAAACCGCTTGTAGCTTTGTTCTTGACTCGTTTGACCTCTATTACTCACTAAAACTTCATTTTTGACTCACTTGAACAAGAAAATTGATTTTGCTTAATTTTTGACTTGTTTGAGCATTGAAACCACTTGTAGCTTTGTTCTTGACTCGTTTGACCCCTAATACTCACTAAAACTTCATTTTGGACTCGTTTGAACAAGTTTTGACTCGTTTGACCATGAAAATCACTTGTAGCTTGGTTCTTGACTCGTTTGACCCCTAGAACAATTAAACTTCATTTTGGTCTCGTTTGAACATGGAAACCACTTGCAGCTTTGTTCTTGACTCGTTTGACCCCTAGAACTCACTAAAACTTCATTTTGGACTCGTTTGACCAAGAAAATTAATTTTGCTTAATTTTTGACTTGTTTGAGCATGGAAATCACTGATAGCTTTGTTCTTGACTCGTTTGACCCCTAATACTCACTAAAACTTAATTTTGGACTCGTTTGAACAAGTTTTGACTCGTTTGAGCATGTAAACCACTTGTATCTTTGTTCTTGACTCGTTTGACCCCTAATACTCACTAAAACTTCATTTTGGACTCGTTTGAACAAGTTTTGACTCGTTTGAGCATGGAAACCACTTGTAGCTCTGTTCTTAACTCGTTTGATCCCTAAAACTTACTAAAACTTCATTTTGGTCTCGTTTGAACATGGAAACCACTTGTAGCTTTGTTCTTGACTCGTTTGACCCCTAGTACTCACTAAAACTTCATTTTGGACTCGTTTGAACAAGAAAATTAATTTTGCTTAATTTTTGACTTGTTTGTGTTTGAGCATGGAAACTAGTTGTAGCTTTGTTCTTGACTCGTTTGACCCCTAATACTCAATAAAACTTCATTTTGGACTCGTTTGAACAAGTTTTGACTCGTTTGAGCATAGACCACTTGTAGCTTTGTGCTTGACTCGTTTGACCCCTATTACTCACTAAAACTTCATTTTGGACTCGTTTGAACAAGTTTTGACTCGTTTGAGCATGGAAATCACTTGTAGCTTGGTTCTTGACTCGTTTGACCCCTAGAACAATTAAACTTCATTTTGGTCTCGTTTGAACATGGAAACCACTTGTAGCTTTGTGCTTGACTCGTTTGACCCCTATTACTCACTAAAACTTCATTTTTGACTCATTTGAACAAGAAAATTGATTTTGCTTAATTTCTGACTTGTTTGAGCATTGAAACCACTTGTAGCTTTGTTCTTGACTCGTTTGACCCCTAATACTCACTAAAACTTCATTTTGGACTCGTTTGAACAAGTTTTGACTCGTTTGAGCATGGACCACTTGTAGCTTTGTGCTTGACTCGTTTGACCCCTATTACTCACTAAAACTTCATTTTTGACTCATTTGAACAAGAAAATTGATTTTGCTTAATTTTTGACTTGTTTGAGCATTGAAACCACTTGTAGCTTTGTTCTTGACTCGTTTGACCCCTAATACTCACTAAAACTTCATTTTGGACTCGTTTGAACAAGTTTTGACTCGTTTGAGCATGGAAACCACTTGTAGCTTTGTTCTTAACTCGTTTGATCCCTAAAACTTACTAAAACTTCATTTTGGTCTCGTTTGAACATGGAAACCACTTGTAGCTTTGTTCTTGACTCGTTTGACCCCTAGAACTCACTAAAACTTCATTTTGGACTCGTTTGAACAAGAAAATTAATTTTGCTTAATTTTTGACTTGTTTGTGTTTGAGCATGGAAACTAGTTGTAGCTTTGTTCTTGACTCGTTTGACCCCTAATACTCAATAAAACTTCATTTTGGACTCGTTTGAACAAGTTTTGACTCGTTTGAGCATAGACCACTTGTAGCTTTGTGCTTGACTCGTTTGACCCCTATTACTCACTAAAACTTCATTTTGGACTCGTTTGAACAAGTTTTGACTCGTTTGAGCATGGAAATCACTTGTAGCTTGGTTCTTGACTCGTTTGACCCCTAGAACAATTAAACTTCATTTTGGTCTCGTTTGAACATGGAAACCACTTGTAGCTTTGTTCTTGACTAGTTTGACCCATATTACTCACTAAAACTTCATTTTTGACTCATTTGAACAAGAAAATTAATTTTGCTTAATTTCTGACTTGTTTGAGCATGGAAACCACTTGTAGCTTTGTTCTTGACTCGTTTGACCCATAGAACTCACTAAAACTTCATTTTGGACTCGTTTGAACAAGAAAATTAATTTTGCTTAATTTTTGATTTGTTTGAGCATTGAAACTAATTGTAGCTTTGTTCTTGACTCGTTTGACCCCTAATACTCACTAAAACTTCATTTTGGACTCGTTTGAACAAGTTTTGACTCGTTTGAGCATGGACCACTTGTAGCTTTGTGCTTGACTCGTTTGACCCCTATTACTCACTAAAACTTCATTTTTGACTCATTTGAACAAGAAAATTGATTTTGCTTAATTTTTGACTTGTTTGAGCATTGAAACCACTTGTAGCTTTGTTCTTGACTCGTTTGACCCCTAATACTCACTAAAACTTCATTTTGGACTCGTTTGAACAAGTTTTGACTCGTTTGAGCATGAAAATCACTTGTAGCTTGGTTCTTGACTCGTTTGACCCCTAGAACAATTAAACTTCATTTTGGTCTCGTTTGAACATGGAAACCACTTGTAGCTTTGTTCTTGACTCGTTTGACCCCTAGAACTCACTAAAACTTCATTTTGGACTCGTTTGAACAAGAAAATTAATTTTGATTAATTTTTGACTTGTTTGAGCATGGAAACTAGTTGTAGCTTTGTTCTTGACTCGTTTGACCCCTAATACTCACTAAAACTTCATTTTGGACTTGTTTGAGCATGGACCACTTGTAGCATTGTGCTTGACTCGTTTGACCCCTATTACTCACTAAAACTTCATTTTTGACTCATTTGAACAAGAAAATTGATTTTGCTTAATTTTTGACTTGTTTGAGCATTGAAACCACTTGTAGCTTTGTTCTTGACTCGTTTGACCCCTTATACTCACTAAAACTTCATTTTGGACTCGTTTGAACAAGTTTTGACTCGTTTGACCATGAAAATCACTTGTAGCTTGGTTCTTGACTCGTTTGACCCCTAGAACAATTAAACTTCATTTTGGTCTCGTTTGAACATGGAAACCACTTGCAGCTTTGTTCTTGACTCGTTTGACCCCTAGAACTTACTAAAACTTCATTTTGGACTCGTTTGACCAAGAAAATTAATTTTGCTTAATTTTTGACTTGTTTGAGCATGGAAATCACTGATAGCTTTGTTCTTGACTCGTCTGACCCCTAATACTCACTAAAACTTAATTTTGGACTCGTTTGAACAAGTTTTGACTCGTTTGAGCATGTAAACCGCTTGTAGCTTTGTTCTTGACTCGTTTGACCTCTATTACTCACTAAAACTTCATTTTTGACTCACTTGAACAAGAAAATTGATTTTGCTTAATTTTTGACTTGTTTGAGCATTGAAACCACTTGTAGCTTTGTTCTTGACTCGTTTGACCCCTAATACTCACTAAAACTTCATTTTGGACTCGTTTGAACAAGTTTTGACTCGTTTGACCATGAAAATCACTTGTAGCTTGGTTCTTGACTCGTTTGACCCCTAGAACAATTAAACTTCATTTTGGTCTCGTTTGAACATGGAAACCACTTGCAGCTTTGTTCTTGACTCGTTTGACCCCTAGAACTCACTAAAACTTCATTTTGGACTCGTTTGACCAAGAAAATTAATTTTGCTTAATTTTTGACTTGTTTGAGCATGGAAATCACTGATAGCTTTGTTCTTGACTCGTTTGACCCCTAATACTCACTAAAACTTAATTTTGGACTCGTTTGAACAAGTTTTGACTCGTTTGAGCATGTAAACCACTTGTATCTTTGTTCTTGACTCGTTTGACCCCTAATACTCACTAAAACTTCATTTTGGACTCGTTTGAACAAGTTTTGACTCGTTTGAGCATGGAAACCACTTGTAGCTCTGTTCTTAACTCGTTTGATCCCTAAAACTTACTAAAACTTCATTTTGGTCTCGTTTGAACATGGAAACCACTTGTAGCTTTGTTCTTGACTCGTTTGACCCCTAGTACTCACTAAAACTTCATTTTGGACTCGTTTGAACAAGAAAATTAATTTTGCTTAATTTTTGACTTGTTTGTGTTTGAGCATGGAAACTAGTTGTAGCTTTGTTCTTGACTCGTTTGACCCCTAATACTCAATAAAACTTCATTTTGGACTCGTTTGAACAAGTTTTGACTCGTTTGAGCATAGACCACTTGTAGCTTTGTGCTTGACTCGTTTGACCCCTATTACTCACTAAAACTTCATTTTGGACTCGTTTGAACAAGTTTTGACTCGTTTGAGCATGGAAATCACTTGTAGCTTGGTTCTTGACTCGTTTGACCCCTAGAACAATTAAACTTCATTTTGGTCTCGTTTGAACATGGAAACCACTTGTAGCTTTGTTCTTGACTAGTTTGACCCATATTACTCACTAAAACTTCATTTTTGACTCATTTGAACAAGAAAATTAATTTTGCTTAATTTCTGACTTGTTTGAGCATGGAAACCACTTGTAGCTTTGTTCTTGACTCGTTTGACCCATAGAACTCACTAAAACTTCATTTTGGACTCGTTTGAACAAGAAAATTAATTTTGCTTAATTTTTTATTTGTTTGAGCATTGAAACTAATTGTAGCTTTGTTCTTGACTCGTTTGACCCCTAATACTCACTAAAACTTCATTTTGGACTCGTTTGAACAAGTTTTGACTCGTTTGAGCATGGACCACTTGTAGCTTTGTGCTTGACTCGTTTGACCCCTATTACTCACTAAAACTTCATTTTTGACTCATTTGAACAAGAAAATTGATTTTGCTTAATTTTTGACTTGTTTGAGCATTGAAACCACTTGTAGCTTTGTTCTTGACTCGTTTGACCCCTAATACTCACTAAAACTTCATTTTGGACTCGTTTGAACAAGTTTTGACTCGTTTGAGCATGGACCACTTGTAGCTTTGTGCTTGACTCGTTTGACCCCTATTACTCACTAAAACTTCATTTTTGACTCATTTGAACAAGAAAATTGATTTTGCTTAATTTTTGACTTGTTTGAGCATTGAAACCACTTGTAGCTTTGTTCTTGACTCGTTTGACCCCTAATACTCACTAAAACTTCATTTTGGACTCGTTTGAACAAGTTTTGACTCGTTTGAGCATGGAAACCACTTGTAGCTTTGTTCTTAACTCGTTTGATCCCTAAAACTTACTAAAACTTCATTTTGGTCTCGTTTGAACATGGAAACCACTTGTAGCTTTGTTCTTGACTCGTTTGACCCCTAGAACTCAATAAAACTTCATTTTGGACTCGTTTGAACAAGAAAATTAATTTTGCTTAATTTTTGACTTGTTTGTGTTTGAGCATGGAAACTAGTTGTAGCTTTGTTCTTGACTCGTTTGACCCCTAATACTCAATAAAACTTCATTTTGGACTCGTTTGAACAAGTTTTGACTCGTTTGAGCATAGACCACTTGTAGCTTTGTGCTTGACTCGTTTGACCCCTATTACTCACTAAAACTTCATTTTGGACTCGTTTGAACAAGTTTTGACTCGTTTGAGCATGGAAATCACTTGTAGCTTGGTTCTTGACTCGTTTGACCCCTAGAACAATTAAACTTCATTTTGGTCTCGTTTGAACATGGAAACCACTTGTAGCTTTGTTCTTGACTAGTTTGACCCATATTACTCACTAAAACTTCATTTTTGACTCATTTGAACAAGAAAATTAATTTTGCTTAATTTCTGACTTGTTTGAGCATGGAAACCACTTGTAGCTTTGTTCTTGACTCGTTTGACCCATAGAACTCACTAAAACTTCATTTTGGACTCGTTTGAACAAGAAAATTAATTTTGCTTAATTTTTGATTTGTTTGAGCATTGAAACTAATTGTAGCTTTGTTCTTGACTCGTTTGACCCCTAATACTCACTAAAACTTCATTTTGGACTCGTTTGAACAAGTTTTGACTCGTTTGAGCATGGACCACTTGTAGCTTTGTGCTTGACTCGTTTGACCCCTATTACTCACTAAAACTTCATTTTTGACTCATTTGAACAAGAAAATTGATTTTGCTTAATTTTTGACTTGTTTGAGCATTGAAACCACTTGTAGCTTTGTTCTTGACTCGTTTGACCCCTAATACTCACTAAAACTTCATTTTGGACTCGTTTGAACAAGTTTTGACTCGTTTGAGCATGAAAATCACTTGTAGCTTGGTTCTTGACTCGTTTGACCCCTAGAACAATTAAACTTCATTTTGGTCTCGTTTGAACATGGAAACCACTTGCAGCTTTGTTCTTGACTCGTTTGACCCCTAGAACTCACTAAAACTTCATTTTGGACTCGTTTGACCAAGAAAATTAATTTTGCTTAATTTTTGACTTGTTTGAGCATGGAAACCACTGATAGCTTTGTTCTTGACTCGTTTGACCCCTAATACTCACTAAAACTTAATTTTGGACTCGTTTGAACAAGTTTTGACTCGTTTGAGCATGGAAACCAATTGTAGCTTTGTTCTTGACTCGTTTGACCCCTATTACTCACTAAAACTTCATTTTTGACTCACTTGAACAAGAAAATTGATTTTGCTTAATTTTTGACTTGTTTGAGCATGGAAACCACTTGTAGCTTTGTTTTTGACTCGTTTGACCCCTAATACTCACTAAAACTTCATTTTGGACTTGTTTGAACAAGTTTTGACTCGTTTGAGCATGGAAACCACTTGTAGCTTTGTTCTTAACTCGTTTGATCCCTAAAACTTACTAAAACTTCATTTTGGACTCGTTTGAACAAGTTTTGACTCGTTTGAGCATGGAAATCACTTGTAGCTTGGTTCTTGACTCGTTTGACCCCTAGAACAATTAAACTTCATTTTGGTCTCGTTTGAACATGGAAACCACTTGTAGCTTTGTTCTTGACTCGTTTGACCCATATTACTCACTAAAACTTCATTTTGGACTCATTTGAACAAGAAAATTAATTTTGCTTAATTTCTGACTTGTTTGAGCATGGAAACCACTTGTAGCTTTGTTCTTGACTCGTTTGACCCCTAATACTCACTAAAACTTCATTTTGGACTTGTTTGAACAAGTTTTGACTCGTTTGAGCATGGAAACCACTTGTAGCTTTGTTCTTAACTCGTTTGATCCCTAAAACTTACTAAAACTTCATTTTGGTCTCGTTTGAACATGGAAACCACTTGTAGCTTTGTTCTTGACTCGTTTGACCCCTAGAACTCACTAAAACTTCATTTTGGACTCGTTTGAACAAGAAAATTAATTTTGCTTAATTTTTGACTTGTTTGAGCATGGAAACTAGTTGTAGCTTTGTTCTTGACTCGTTTGACCCCTAATACTCACTAAAACATCATTTTGGACTCGTTTGAACAAGTTTTGACTCGTTTGAGCATGGACCACTTGTAGCTTTGTGCTTGACTCGTTTGACCCCTATTACTCACTAAAACTTCATTTTTGACTCATTTGAACAAGAAAATTGATTTTGCTTAATTTTTGACTTGTTTGAGCATGGAAACCACTTGTATCTTTGTTCTTGACTCGTTTGACCCCTAATACTCACTAAAACTTCATTTTGGACTCGTTTGAACAAGTTTTGACTCGTTTGAGCATGGAAACCACTTGTAGCTTTGTTCTTGACTCGTTTGACCCCTATTACTCACTAAAACTTCATTTTTGACTCACTTGAACAAGAAAATTGATTTTGCTTAATTTTTGACTTGTTTGAGCATGGAAACCACTTGTAGCTTTGTTTTTGACTCGTTTGACCCCTAATACTCACTAAAACTTCATTTTGGACTTGTTTGAACAAGTTTTGACTCGTTTGAGCATGGAAACCACTTGTAGCTTTGTTCTTTAACTCGTTTGATCCCTAAAACTTACTAAAACTTCATTTTGGTCTCGTTTGAACATGGAAACCACTTGTAGCTTTGTTCTTGACTCGTTTGACCCCTAGAACTCACTAAAACTTCACTTTGGACTCGTTTGAACAAGAAAATTAATTTTGCTTAATTTTTGACTTGTTTGAGCATGGAAACTAGTTGTAGCTTTGTTCTTGACTCGTTTGACCCCTAATACTCACTAAAACTTCATTTTGGACTCGTTTGAACAAGTTTTGACTCGTTTGAGCATGGAAATCACTTGTAGCTTGGTTCTTGACTCGTTTGACCCCTAGAACAATTAAACTTCATTTTGGTCTCGTTTGAACATGGAAACCACTTGTAGCTTTGTTCTTGACTCGTTTGACCCATATTACTCATTAAAACTTCATTTTGGACTCATTTGAACAAGAAAATTAATTTTGCTTAATTTCTGACTTGTTTGAGCATGGAAACCACTTGTAGCTTTGTTCTTGACTCGTTTGACCCCTAATACTCACTAAAACTTCATTTTGGACTCGTTTGAACAAGTTTTGACTCGTTTGAGCATGGAAACCACTTGTAGCTTTGTTCTTGACTCGTTTGACCCCTATTACTCACTAAAACTTCATTTTGGACTCATTTGAACAAGAAAATTGATTTTGCTTAATTTTTGACTTGTTTGAGCATGGAAACCACTTGTAGCTTTGTTTTTGACTCGTTTGACCCCTAATACTCACTAAAACTTCATTTTGGACTCGTTTGAACAAGTTTTGACTCGTTTGAGCATGGAAACCACTTGTAGCTTTGTTCTTTAACTCGTTTGATCCCTAAAACTTACTAAAACTTCATTTTGGTCTCGTTTGAACATGGAAACCACTTGTAGCTTTGTTCTTGACTCGTTCGACCCCTAGAACTCACTAAAACTTCATTTTGGACTCGTTTGAACAAGAAAATTAATTTTGCTTAATTTTTGACTTGTTTGTGTTTGAGCATGGAAACTAGTTGTAGCTTTGTTCTTGACTCGTTTGACCCCTAGAACAATTAAACTTCATTTTGGTCTCGTTTGAACATGGAAACCACTTGCAGCTTTGTTCTTGACTCGTTTGACCCCTAGAACTCACTAAAACTTCATTTTGGACTCGTTTGACCAAGAAAATTAATTTTGCTTAATTTTTGACTTGTTTGAGCATGGAAACCACTGATAGCTTTGTTCTTGACTCGTTTGACCCCTAATACTCACTAAAACTTAATTTTGGACTCGTTTGAACAAGTTTTGACTCGTTTGAGCATGGAAACCAATTGTAGCTTTGTTCTTGACTCGTTTGACCCATATTACTCACTAAAACTTCATTTTTGACTCACTTGAACAAGAAAATTGATTTTGCTTAATTTTTGACTTGTTTGAGCATGGAAACTAGTTGTAGCTTTGTTCTTGACTCGTTTGACCCCTAATACTCACTAAAACTTCATTTTGGACTCGTTTGAACAAGTTTTGACTCGTTTGAGCATGGAAATCACTTGTAGCTTGGTTCTTGACTCGTTTGACCCCTAGAACAATTAAACTTCATTTTGGTCTCGTTTGAACATGGAAACCACTTGTAGCTTTGTTCTTGACTCGTTTGACCCATATTACTCATTAAAACTTCATTTTGGACTCATTTGAACAAGAAAATTAATTTTGCTTAATTTCTGACTTGTTTGAGCATGGAAACCACTTGTAGCTTTGTTCTTGACTCGTTTGACCCCTAATACTCACTAAAACTTCATTTTGGACTTGTTTGAACAAGTTTTGACTCGTTTGAGCATGGAAACCACTTGTAGCTTTGTTCTTAACTCGTTTGATCCCTAAAACTTACTAAAACTTCATTTTGGTCTCGTTTGAACATGGAAACCACTTGTAGCTTTGTTCTTGACTCGTTTGACCCCTAGAACTCACTAAAACTTCATTTTGGACTCGTTTGAACAAGAAAATTAATTTTGCTTAATTTTTGACTTGTTTGAGCATGGAAACTAGTTGTAGCTTTGTTCTTGACTCGTTTGACCCCTAATACTCACTAAAACATCATTTTGGACTCGTTTGAACAAGTTTTGACTCGTTTGAGCATGGACCACTTGTAGCTTTGTGCTTGACTCGTTTGACCCCTATTACTCACTAAAACTTCTTTTTTGACTCATTTGAACAAGAAAATTGATTTTGCTTAATTTTTGACTTGTTTGAGCATGGAAACCACTTGTATCTTTGTTCTTGACTCGTTTGACCCCTAATACTCACTAAAACTTCATTTTGGACTCGTTTGAACAAGTTTTGACTCGTTTGAGCATGGAAACCACTTGTAGCTTTGTTCTTGACTCGTTTGACCCCTATTACTCACTAAAACTTCATTTTTGACTCACTTGAACAAGAAAATTGATTTTGCTTAATTTTTGACTTGTTTGAGCATGGAAACCACTTGTAGCTTTGTTTTTGACTCGTTTGACCCCTAATACTCACTAAAACTTCATTTTGGACTCGTTTGAACAAGTTTTGACTCGTTTGAGCATGGAAACCACTTGTAGCTTTGTTCTTAACTTGTTTGATCCCTAAAACTTACTAAAACTTCATTTTGGTCTCGTTTGAACATGGAAACCACTTGTAGCTTTGTTCTTGACTCGTTCGACCCCTAGAACTCACTAAAACTTCATTTTGGACTCGTTTGAACAAGAAAATTAATTTTGCTTAATTTTTGACTTGTTTGTGTTTGAGCATGGAAACTAGTTGTAGCTTTGTTCTTGACTCGTTTGACCCCTAGAACAATTAAACTTCATTTTGGTCTCGTTTGAACATGGAAACCACTTGCAGCTTTGTTCTTGACTCGTTTGACCCCTAGAACTCACTAAAACTTCATTTTGGACTCGTTTGACCAAGAAAATTAATTTTGCTTAATTTTTGACTTGTTTGAGCATGGAAACCACTGATAGCTTTGTTCTTGACTCGTTTGACCCCTAATACTCACTAAAACTTAATTTTGGACTCGTTTGAACAAGTTTTGACTCGTTTGAGCATGGAAACCAATTGTAGCTTTGTTCTTGACTCGTTTGACCCATATTACTCACTAAAACTTCATTTTTGACTCACTTGAACAAGAAAATTGATTTTGCTTAATTTTTGACTTGTTTGAGCATGGAAACCACTTGTAGCTTTGTTTTTGACTCGTTTGACCCCTAATACTCACTAAAACTGCATTTTGGACTTGTTTGAACAAGTTTTGACTCGTTTGAGCATGGAAACCACTTGTAGCTTTGTTCTTAACTCGTTTGATCCCTAAAACTTACTAAAACTTCATTTTGGTCTCGTTTGAACATGGACCACTTGTAGCTTTGTGCTTGACTCGTTTGACCCCTATTACTCACTAAAACTTCATTTTTGACTCATTTGAACAAGAAAATTGATTTTGCTTAATTTTTGACTTGTTTGAGCATTGAAACCACTTGTATCTTTGTTCTTGACTCGTTTGACCCCTAATACTCACTAAAACTTCATTTTGGACTCGTTTGAACAAGTTTTGACTCGTTTGAGCATGGAAATCACTTGTAGCTTGGTTCTTGACTCGTTTGACCCCTAGAACAATTAAACTTCATTTTGGTCTCGTTTGAACATGGAAACCACTTGTAGCTTTGTTCTTGACTCGTTTGACCCATATTACTCACTAAAACTTCATTTTGGACTCATTTGAACAAGAAAATTAATTTTGCTTAATTTCTGACTTGTTTGAGCATGGAAACCACTTGTAGCTTTGTTCTTGACTCGTTTGACCCCTAATACTCACTAAAACTTCATTTTGGACTTGTTTGAACAAGTTTTGACTCGTTTGAGCATGGAAACCACTTGTAGCTTTGTTCTTAACTCGTTTGATCCCTAAAACTTACTAAAACTTCATTTTGGTCTCGTTTGAACATGGAAACCACTTGTAGCTTTGTTCTTGACTCGTTTGACCCCTAGAACTCACTAAAACTTCATTTTGGACTCGTTTGAACAAGAAAATTAATTTTGCTTAATTTTTGACTTGTTTGAGCATGGAAACTAGTTGTAGCTTTGTTCTTGACTCGTTTGACCCCTAATACTCACTAAAACATCATTTTGGACTCGTTTGAACAAGTTTTGACTCGTTTGAGCATGGTCCAAAATGAAGTTTTAGTTAGTAATAGGGGTCAAACGAGTCAAGCACAAAGCTACAAGTGGTCCATGCTCAAACGAGTCAAAATTTAAGCAAAATCAATTTTCTTGTTCAAGTGAGTGAAAAATGAAGTTTTAGTGAGTAATAGGGGTCAAACGAGTCAAGAACAAAGCTACAAGTGGTTTCCATGCTCAAACGAGTCAAAACTTGTTCAAACGAGTCCAAAATTAAGTTTTAGTGAGTATTAGGGGGTCAAACGAGTCAAGAACAAAGCTACAAGTGGTTTCCATGCTCGAACAAGTCAGAAATTAAGCAAAATTAATTTTCTTGTTCAAATGAGTCCAAAATGAAGTTTTAGTGAGTAATATGGGTCAAATGAGTCAAGAACAAAGCTACAAGTGGTTTACATGTTCAAACGAGACCAAAATGAAGTTTTAGTGAGTTCTAGGGGTCAAACGAGTCAAGAACCAAGCTACAAGTGATTTCCATGCTCAAACGAGTCAAAACTTGTTCAAACGAGTCCAAAATGAAGTTTTAGTGAGTATTAGGGGTCAAACGAGTCAAGAACAAAGCAACAATTTGTTTCAATGCTCAAACAAGTCAAAAATTAAGCAAAATAAATTTTCTTGTTCAAATGAGTCAAAAATGAAGTTTTACTGAGTAATAGGGGTCAAACGAGTCAAGAACAAAGCTATAAGTGGTTTCCATGCTCAAACGAGTCAAAACTTGTTCAAACGAGTCCAAAATGAAGTTTTAGTGAGTATTAGGGGTCAAACGAGTCGAGAACAAAGCTAAAACTGGTTTCCATGCTCAAACAAGTCAAAAATTAAGCAAAATTAATTTTCTTGTTCAAACGAGTCCAAAATGAAGTTTAGTGAGTTCTAAGGGTCAAACGAGTCAAGAACAAAGCTACAAGTGGTTTCCATGTTCAAACGAGACCAAAATGAAGTTTTAGTGAGTTCTAGGGGTCAAACGAGTCAAGAACAAAGCTACAAGTGGTTTCCATGCTCAAACGAGTCAAAACTTGTTCAAACGAGTCCAAAATGAAGTTTTAGTGAGTATTAGGGGTCAAACGAGTCAAGAACAAAGCTACAAGTGGTTTCCATGCTCAAACAAGTCAAAAATTAAGCAAAATCAATTTTCTTGTTCAAGTGAGTCAAAAATGAAGTTTCAGTGAGTAATAGGGGTCAAACGAGTCAAGAACAAAGCTACAAGTGGTTTCCATGCTCAAACGAGTCAAAACTTGTTCAAACGAGTCCAAAATTAAGTTTTAGTGAGTATTAGGGGTCAAACGAGTCAAGAACAAAGCTATCAGTGGTTTCCATGCTCGAACAAGTCAAAAATTAAGCAAAATTAATTTTCTTGTTCAAACTAGTCCAAAATGAAGTTTTAGTGAGTTCTAGGGGTCAAACGAGTCAAGAACAAAGCTGCAAGTGGTTTCCATGCTCAAACGAGTCAAAACTTGTTCAAATGAGTCTAAAATGAAGTTTTAGTGAGTATTAGGGGTCAAACGAGTCAAGAACAAAGCTACAAGTGGTTTCCATGCTCGAACAAGTCAGAAATTAAGCAAAATTAATTTTCTTGTTCAAATGAGTCCAAAATGAAGTTTTAGTGAGTAATATGGGCCAAACGAGTCAAGAACAAAGCTACAAGTGGTTTCCATGTTCAAACGAGACCAAAATGAAGTTTAATTGTTCTAGGGGTTAAACGAGTCAAGAACCAAGCTACAAGTGATTTCCATGCTCAAACGAGTCAAAACTTGTTCAAACGAGTCCAAAATGAAGTTTTAGTGAGTATTAGGGGTCAAACGAGTCAAGAACAAAGATACAAGTGGTTTCAATACTCAAACAAGTCAAAAATTAAGCAAAATCAATTTTCTTGTTCAAATGAGTCAAAAATGAAGTTTTAGTTAGTAATAGGGGTCAAACGAGTCCAAAATAAAGTTTTAGTGAGTATTAGGGGTCAAACTAGTCAAGAACAAAGCTACAACTAGTTTCCATGCTCAAACAAGTCAAAAATTAAGAAAAAATAATTTTCTTGTTCAAACGAGTCCAAAATGAAGTTTTAGTGAGTTCTAGGGGTTAAACAAGTCAAGAACAAAGCTACAAGTGGTTTCCATGTTCAAACGAGACCAAAATGAAGTTTTAGTAAGTTCTAGGGATCAAACGAGTTAAGAAAAAAGCTACAAGTGGTTTCCATGCTCAAACGAGTCAAAACTTGTTCAAACGAGTCCAAAATGAAGTTTTAGTGAGTATTAGGGGTCAAACGAGTCAAAAACAAAGCTACAAGTGGTTTCCATGCTCAAACAAGTCAAAATTTAAGCAAAATCAATTTTCTTGTTCAAGTGAGTGAAAAATGAAGTTTTAGTGAGTAATAGGGGTCAAACGAGTCAAGAACAAAGCTACAAGTGGTTTCCATGCTCAAACGAGTCAAAACTTGTTTAAACGAGTCCAAAATTAAGTTTTAGTGAGTATTAGGGGGTCAAACGAGTCAAGAACAAAGCTATCAGTGGTTTCCATGCTCAAACAAGTCAAAAATTAAGCAACATTAATTTTCTTGGTCAAACAAGTCCAAAATGAAGTTTTAGTGAGTTCTAGGGGTCAAACGAGTCAAGAACAAAGCTGCAAGTGGTTTCCATGTTCAAACGAGACCAAAATGAAGTTTAATTGTTCTAGGAGTCAAACGAGTCAAGAACCAAGCTACAAGTGATTTCCAAGCTCAAACGAGTCAAAACTTGTTCAAACGAGTCCAAAATGAAGTTTTAGTGAGTATTAGGGGTCAAACGAGTCAAGAACAAAGCTACAAGTGGTTTCGATGCTCAAACAAGTCAAAAATTAAGCAAAATCAATTTTCTTGTTCAAATGAGTCAAAAATGAAGTTTTAGTGAGTAATAGGGGTCAAACGAGTCAAGCACAAAGTTACAAGTGGTCCATGCTCAAACGAGTCCAAAATGAAGTTATAGTGAGTATTAGGGGTCAAACGAGTCAAGAACCAAAGCTACAACAAGTTTCCATGCTCAAACAAGTCAAAAATTAAGCAAAATTAATTTTCTTGTTCAAACGAGTCCAAAATGAAGTTTTAGTGAGTAATAGGGGTCAAACGAGTCAAGAACAAAGCTATCAGTGGTTTCCATGCTCAAACAAGTCAAAAATTAAGCAAAATTAATTTTCTTGTTCAAACGAGTCCAAAATAAAGTTTTAGTGAGTAATAGGGGTCAAACGAGTCAAGAACAAAGCTATAAGTGGTTTTTTTTTTTTTTTTTTGCTAAATGAAAAATTATATTGCACTTCAAAAAGATACAACGACAAGGGGCATTCCCCGAGAGGGAAAAAACAAAACAGCTCAACTACTACAAGCTACAACACTACATATCACCAGTACATCAAAAAGCTACCCACGAATTAGTACAAAGATATAACTAGAGAAGGCTCTTTTTGGACTCTTTTTTGAAACCACGAACTTGAAGCCACGCGCATTCTAGTCATGTCCATCACTTTCGCTCGAATTTGCCGGATGCTTTTCCCTCGTCCAACATTATGAATTCTCTCATTACGCTCTTGCCAAATGGAATGAGTTGCTACAGAAAGGAACAGATAAGCAAGTAATTGCCTTGCTTTAGAGACATTACCTTGAACAAAAAAGTTCCCCTGCATGTAATCTTGCCAACTGCCAGTTAAAGCATCATCTTGAAGGACACCTTTTGCAAAGCTACACTCACCAAAAATGTGAGTAACTGATTCCTGCCCATCACTACACAACATACATCTTTGGTCAGTGCGTAGCCCCATACCAATCATCCTATCCTTCGTAAATAGCCTGTTCCGAAACGCCAGCCAAAGCAAGAAAGAGCATTTAGGTATAGATAAGGAATGCCACACCGACTTGACCCAAGGAGGAGGAGTGCCCGTGTTCCTAATAGAATGCCAAATGGTAGATAGGGTAACCTTGGTAGCAGGGTTGCCATCCCAGAGAAGTCTATCTCTACCATGAATAGTAGCCTGCCCAATCAAATTACGAAGCTCTATAATCAACATGTGATTAGAGGGAGGCAAATGCCAAGTCTCACCACGAATAAAGTCCCCCACTTTGGCAAGGTTCGGGGTTTCTGAGATTGATACAATACTACTATGAAATCGCTCAAGAAGAGGCATGCTACGAAACCAAGGGTCATGCCAGAATAAATAATTTGATTGAGGCCCTACCTCATAAGTGACATGCATTAATGCTGCAGCTCTAGAGTTAAGAATTTTTTTGAGACACCAGGAGGCATTATAAGGCACTTTCATGGTCCAGATTGATTTGTTGACAGCAAAGTTGCAATGAACCCACTGAATCCAGAGAGAAGAGTTGGTCGACCTCACCAAGCGCCATAACTGAAAGAGCGTAGAGGCTTGGTTCCACTCACAAAAATCACGTAATCCCAAGCCACCCTCTTGCTTTGGCAAACAACAATCCTTCCAAGCTACTTTTGCTGCTGCTGTAGAAGTATGGGATCCTCCCCATAAAAACTTAACACATAAAGATTGAATCTTCTTTAAAATTCCCTTCGGCAGAAAAATATGGCTTGTCCAGTAGCTTTGAGTGCCAAATAGGACCACTTTTAGAAGTTGGAGCCTACCTGCATAACTAAGAAATCTACAAAGCCAGCTTTCAAATTTGGCGCAAAGTTTCTGAACAAGAAGCACACAGTCACGAGCTCTCAGCTTAGAGGTGATTAAGGGCAACCCTAGGTAGGTAACTGGAAAGCAACCTCTAGAGAAGCCTGTGAGTTGAAGAATGTCATGAGCTGTATCATCACTCACATTACCAAAGAAACATGCGCTCTTCTCCGAATTAACCCTAAGCCCAGATATGTTAGAGAATTGTTGAACACCCTGCAACAAAGTGTTTACAGAGTTCACTTCACCCCTTGAGAAAAGCAATATATCATCTGCAAAAATTAGATGTGTAATAGATGGGTTAACCGCTTTCCAGTGATGTTTAAAATCAGAACGGGCAACTGATTGACCAATACATGCTGTCAACACCTCCATAGCAATCACAAACAGGTAAGGGGAGATGGGATCCCCCTGACGGAGTCCAGCCTTAGCAGGGAAATAACCTTCTAATGCACCATTTACTTTTACAGAAAGCATACATTGAGTAATACCTGTCAAAACCCAATCAATAAACCGAGAAGGGAAACCCATAGTCTCCAGGGCTTTACGCAGGAAGGACCAGTTTAGGGTATCAAATGCCTTTCTCAAATCTAGCTTAATAGAACACCTCGGTGCCCCCGACATGATATGATAGTTCCTGCAAAGTGACTGAGCAAGTAGAATGTTGTCCCCTATAAGCCTTCCCGGAATAAAAGCAGATTGACATTTAGAAATGAGGCCAGGCATAATTAACTTCATACGTGCAGCCAACAATTTTGAGATGCACTTATATATCACATTACAGCACGAAATATGCCTAAAATTATGCATTGAAGTAGCAGTCACCTGCTTGGGAACCAAAGCAAGGGCAGCAGAATTAATAATGCGAGGGAGATGCAAGGATTCAAAATAGTATAGAATAGCCTTAGTGACATCACTACCAACAATAGTCCACGAATTGACAAAGAACTCCGCTGGAAAACCGTCTGGGCCTGGGGATTTATTCTTTGCCATAGATTTAAAAGTTTTCAGCACTTCACCTGCAGTAAACGGCCTCTCAAGGAACTGCTGTTGTTCAGACGATAAGGATGGTAACTGCAAATCAGTAGGAAAATCATCTACAGGACTTTCTTGGCCCAACAAATCCTCATAGAACTTAACAGCAACATTAGCAATGCCCCTATGATCCGTGTGAGACTGTCCCTGTTCATCATCCAAGACCAGAATTTTATTGGCATTCCATCGACCCTTACACGAATTGAAGAAGTAACCATTATTATTATCTCCACATTTAAGCCATTGGACTCTTGATTTCTGTTTTAAGAACAATTCCTCATCCTCAAGAGCTTTGCGAAGACAAAGAGAGAGTTGACGTTCTTCTTCAAAATACTGAGCAGTAGGAATTCTAGGCATGAGTCTTTGAAATTCCAGGAGATCAGAACGAGCAACCTTAACTTTCAAATGCAGATCACCTACAACAGAATTAAGTTGTTTCATAGCAGATTTGACTCGCTTTAATTTGGTGGTAAGGATATACCAAGGATCCCCTATAACTTCAATATTCCAGGCATCTGAGATAGAGTTATCATAACCAGGCTTACAAAACAAATGAGAGAACAGCTGGAATGGTTTGTGAATTATTTCTTTGGCCATACCAGTGAAGACAGCCACTGGACAGTGGTCCGACAGGCCCTTCTCCATGAATTGGGCACGAGACAGAGGAAAGAGGTCCATCCAATAGCTGTTAACCATACACCTATCAAGCTTCCTTAAAATGGGATTGAGATGGTTACCATCACACCAAGTGAACAAATGCCCTGAGCTGTTTAAATCGGTAATTGAGACCTGGAGAACAAGTTCTTTAAACTCGAGCATACTTGTAGTCCAATGTTGCATGTTATTGGTTTCCTGCGGGTTAAGACAAACGTTGAAATCACCCAACAGACACCACGGGGGCATATTGCCCATCAATTGCTCCAAATTAGTTAAGTCCTCCCAAAGCACCCTTCTCTCCATATACGTATTTAGCCCATACACAAATGAAACAAAAAACTCTTCCTGGGTAGCCAAGAATTTGACTTTACAGGTGATATGCTGCGAAGAGCTTGACAAAACACTGAGATCCCAGAACGAGGAATCCCAGCCCACCCAAATTCTCCCATTTGGATGATGGTTATAGTTAAAGAACCAGCTAAAACGATTAGATAGAGATCTAGCTATATGCATTGCAGAATCCTCCTTGACTCGAGTTTCAAGCAAAGCAAATAAACCCAGTTTATTCAGACTCAAAAAATCTTTCACAAAAGCCTTCTTATTGTTTAACCCCCTGACGTTGTAGGCACAAAAATCTATAAGATTAGGTAGAAGAGGGGCTTCGCCCCTTATTACGTTTCAGCTTTTTCTGCTGAGACCTAGACAATGGTTTAGCAGCATTACGCTTTTCCTCAACCTCATCAATCTTCCTCAAGTTACGAAACGTGATAATTGGACTAGGTGAATCATCAGAGGGGGATGGACACCTAGCTGCTCGTTTCTTACCCACCGTTTCCCATCCATCATTAACCTCCTCATTACATGAACCTCCATCAACCGCCTGCCCTGCCTTCATATCTATACCTTGCAGACTATCAACATTAGAAAAGGAGAATGGAGCCTGGATGTCCTCCTTGGCCAAGACTGATTCTTTAGTAGATTCTGCTTCTTTACTACCACCACCACCTACTACACCAGGGTCTTCACTACCACCACCTACTACACCAGGGTCTTCACTAACACCACCACCTACACCAGGGTCTTCACTACCACCACCACCTACTACACCATCTTCACAAGCAGGTTTCTCTTTACGAACCCATTTTCTAGTGACCTTAGGACAAGCACCTATTAAATGGCCGAGAGTGCAACACGCAGTGCAAACAAGGGGCTTGTTTGGGTAGCTGACTACAACCTCTTCAACCTGTTTCTCATTAGTAATAGGATCAAGAACAACAACTTTTAAGGCATGAGGTAGCTCCTTACCAACAGTGTATTGAACACATAATTTCGCATAAGGCAAGATTTCAAGTTGGTTAGTTAGATCATCAGCGCAAATTGGAGGTCCAATCGCACTTGCCAACCGGCTAAGACCATCCTTGGTCCAGTATGGGTCCGGAATCTTTTCAAACTTAACCCACAACGGCATCTTTTGCACTGTAGCAACAGGTGATCCCCAGGCATGGACAAGCATTGGTCTATTAACAACATACCAGGTGCCTCTAGCTAAAACATTCTGCATAGATACATCATCAGCAAATCTAAAGAAAAATGTGTTTTCATCCTTCTGACCAACATGAACCAATCCTTTCTTTTTCCACATGTAATTTGCAAAGTCACAAACTTTCTTGAAAGATACCGAACCTTTAGTGAAAGTTCCCACAATAGTAGTTTTATACTTATCATTGCCACTCTTTAACACATCATCTGGCGGAGACACTAGACAAGACCCTTCAGGAGGTGGCACATAACTAAACACTACTCTTTCCTTCTTGGCCGCATCGTTCTGGACCACTTGTGACCATGACTTAGCTGCACCATTTTCTTTATTAGCGTCATCTTTCATATCCGAGGGGCCAGTGTTAGCGACATTAGGTGCCTCACTAGTAGGCACCTCCTGACCTTGCGAGTTTTTACACCCTGAAGCTCCAATACTACTTGGCTTAGACGAACCCTCAAACACTTTGGGCGCATTAGCAGATTTTCCATCCAGGTTACATCGAACAAATCTCTTACCATTGATGGTCCCAAAAATACCTTCCCCAAAACTAGTGTCAACAGTTTCTTTGGCCTGGGGGACGAATCTAGGCAAACCGAATTCATCACGCCCATTTACAAACATTGTAGCATCTCCAGTACCTTCAGTGGTCTTAGATTTAGGCTCGCCTACACTGGCACCTTCCTTATTAATTTCCCCCACATTATCTTTAACAATTGGAAGACCAAATTCGTCTCTCCCCATTACTATTTTAAAGGCACTAGGCAACCCTGAATTAAACATAGCATCCTCTTTTAACGATTCCTTCTCTAAAGCAGCCATAGATAGCCCTTTTTTCTCCAGCTGCCTTTGGATTTGTTGAAATTTAAGCCTTAGAGCAATGAGCTCATCCCTCTCATCTTTGTTGTTTTGGGAAACAGCTTTAGCTACACGGGTAACTGTCTCCCTTTCAATTCGTGCCCTGTCGTCTTCAAAGGGATGCTCCTCCATTTCTTCCTCATCACTAACCGTTACACAGATACCGCCTGAGGCACTCTCTCTTGTACCAGCACCGGGAAAAGCCACCGGAATGGGAAACTCTTCAACCTCTCTCCTCGCTCTAAGTAAACTAGAGCCATCATCACTGAAAGAGTCTTGCATATAACCAGGCAAACCAGTCTCGGAGTCACATTCAGAACCTTGACTAACCATGATAACAGAACGAGAATTATTATTATATATATAAGAAATTTGTAGTGTTTAAGTGAGAGAAAGAGAAGATGGTGGGTTTATGATGGTTTAGAATTTAGATCTGATGGAAAGAGGTGTAATAGAGGTGTAATAAAGGAGTAATAAAGGTGAAGAAAGGTAATAAAAGCTTAGAATTAATGGCGGCTAATTAGGGTTTCTAGAGAGAAGGAAGAGTTTCTCTCTCTAGGACTCTCATGCTTGTTTAGCAAATCCAGTAATTGAAGTTTCTATAAGTGGTTTCCAAGCTCAAACGAGTCAAAACTTGTTCAAACGAGTCCAAAATGAAGTTTTAGTGAGTATTAGGGGTCAAACGAGTCGAGAACAAAGCTACAACTGGTTTCCATGCTCAAACAAGTCAAAAATTAAGCAAAATTAATTTTCTTGTTCAAACGAGTCCAAAATGAAGTTTTAGTGAGTTCTAGGGGTCAAACGAGTCAAGAACAAAGCTACAAGTGGTTTCCATGTTCAAACGAGACCAAAATGAAGTTTTAGTGAGTTCTAGGGATCAAACGAGTCAAGAACAAAGCTACAAGTGGTTTCCATGCTCAAACGAGTCAAAACTTGTTCAAACGAGTCCAAAATGAAGTTTTAGTGAGTATTAGGGGTCAAACGAGTCAAAAACAAAGCTACAAGTGGTTTCCATGATAAAACAAGTCAAAAATTAAGCAAAATCAATTTTCTGGTTCAAACGAGTCCAAAATGAAGTTTTAGTGAGTTCTAGGGGTCAAACGAGTTAAGAACAAAGCTACAAGTGGTTTCCATGCTCAAACGAGTCAAAACTTGTTCGAACGAGTCCAAAATTAAGTTTTAGTGAGTATTAGGGGTCAAACGAGTTAAGAACAAAGCTACAAGTGGTTTCCATGCTCAAACAAGTCAGAAATGAAGCAAAATTAATTTTCTTGTTCAAATGAGCCCAAAATGAAGTTTTAGTGAGTAATATGGGTCAAACGAGTCAAGAACAAAGCTACAAGTGGTTTCCATGTTCAAACGAGACCAAAATGAAGTTTTTTTTTTTTTTTTTTTTTTTTTTGCTAATTAAGATTTTATACCAACAAAGGACAACTTACACAATTCTGGGGGCATACCCCGCAAAATCAACAATCAGACAACAAAGCCAAAAACACTAAGTCATATTGATTTTGCTTAAATTTTGACTTGTTTGAGCATGGAAACCACTTGAAGCTTTGTTTTTGACTCGTTTGACCCCTAATACTCACTAAAACTTCATTTTGGACTCGTTTGAACAAGTTTTGACTCGTTTGAGCATGGAAACCACTTGTAGCTTTGTTCTTGACTCGTTTGACCCCTATTACTCACTAAAACTTCATTTTTCACTCACTTGAACAAGAAAATTGATTTTGCTTAAATTTTGACTTGTTTGAATACTCACAAAAACTTCATTTTGGACTCGTTTGAACAAGTTTTGACTCGTTTGAGCATGGAAACCACTTGTAGCTTTGTTCTTGACTCGTTTGACCCCTATTACTCACTAAAACTTCATTTTTCACTCACTTGAACAAGAAAATTGATTTTGCTTAAATTTTGACTTGTTTGAGCATGGAAACCACTTGTAGCTTTGTTTTTGACTCGTTTGACCCCTAATACTCACAAAAACTTCATTTTGGACTCGTTTGAACAAGTTTTGACTCGTTTGAGCATGGAAACCACTTGTAGCTTTTTTCTTAACTCGTTTGATCCCTAGAACTTACTAAAACTTCATTTTGGTCTCGTTTGAACATGGAAACCACTTGTAGCTTTGTTCTTGACTCGTTTGACCCCTAGAACTCACTAAAACTTCATTTTGGACTCGTTTGAACAAGAAAATTATTTTTTCTTAATTTTTGACTTGTTTGAGCATGGAAACTAGTTGTAGCTTTGTTCTTGACTAGTTTGACCCCTAATACTCACTAAAACTTCATTTTGGACTCGTTTGACCCCTATTACTAACTAAAACTTCATTTTTGACTCATTTGAACAAGAAAATTGATTTTGCTTAATTTTTGACTTGTTTGAGCATTGAAACCACTTGTATCTTTGTTCTTGACTCGTTTGACCCCTAATACTCACTAAAACTTCATTTTGGACTCGTTTGAACAAGTTTTGACTCGTTTGAGCATGGAAATCACTTGTAGCTTGGTTCTTGACTCGTTTAACCCCTAGAACAATTAAACTTCATTTTGGTCTCGTTTGAACATGGAAACCACTTGTAGCTTTGTTCTTGACTCGTTTGGCCCATATTACTCACTAAAACTTCATTTTGGACTCATTTGAACAAGAAAATTAATTTTGCTTAATTTCTGACTTGTTCGAGCATGGAAACCACTTGTAGCTTTGTTCTTGACTCGTTTGACCCCTAATACTCACTAAAACTTCATTTTAGACTCATTTGAACAAGTTTTGACTCGTTTGAGCATGGAAACCACTTGCAGCTTTGTTCTTGACTCGTTTGACCCCTAGAACTCACTAAAACTTCATTTTGGACTAGTTTGAACAAGAAAATTAATTTTGCTTAATTTTTGACTTGTTCGAGCATGGAAACCACTGATAGCTTTGTTCTTGACTCGTTTGACCCCTAATACTCACTAAAACTTAATTTTGGACTCGTTTGAACAAGTTTTGACTCGTTTGAGCATGGAAACCACTTGTAGCTTTGTTCTTGACTCGTTTGACCCCTATTACTCACTGAAACTTCATTTTTGACTCACTTGAACAAGAAAATTGATTTTGCTTAATTTTTGACTTGTTTGAGCATGGAAACCACTTGTAGCTTTGTTCTAGACTCGTTTGACCCCTAATACTCACTAAAACTTCATTTTGGACTTGTAGCTTCATTTTTCACTCATTGTTCAAGTGAGTGAAAAATGAAGTTTTAGTGAGTAATAGGGGTCAAACGAGTCAAGAACAAAGCTACAAGTGGTTTCCATGCTCAAACGAGTCAAAACTTGTTCAAACGAGTCCAAAATTAAGTTTTAGTGAGTATTAGGGGGTCAAACGAGTCAAGAACAAAGCTACAAGTGGTTTCCATGCTCGAACAAGTCAGAAATTAAGCAAAATTAATTTTCTTGTTCAAATGAGTCCAAAATGAAGTTTTAGTGAGTAATATGGGTCAAATGAGTCAAGAACAAAGCTACAAGTGGTTTCCATGTTCAAACGAGACCAAAATGAAGTTTTAGTGAGTTCTAGGGGTCAAACGAGTCAAGAACCAAGCTACAAGTGATTTCCATGCTCAAACGAGTCAAAACTTGTTCAAACGAGTCCAAAATGAAGTTTTAGTGAGTATTAGGGGTCAAACGAGTCAAGAACAAAGCAACAATTTGTTTCAATGCTCAAACAAGTCAAAAATTAAGCAAAATAAATTTTCTTGTTCAAATGAGTCAAAAATGAAGTTTTACTGAGTAATAGGGGTCAAACGAGTCAAGAACAAAGCTATAAGTGGTTTCCATGCTCAAACGAGTCAAAACTTGTTCAAACGAGTCCAAAATGAAGTTTTAGTGAGTATTAGGGGTCAAACGAGTCGAGAACAAAGCTAAAACTGGTTTCCATGCTCAAACAAGTCAAAAATTAAGCAAAATTAATTTTCTTGTTCAAACGAGTCCAAAATGAAGTTTAGTGAGTTCTAAGGGTCAAACGAGTCAAGAACAAAGCTACAAGTGGTTTCCATGTTCAAACGAGACCAAAATGAAGTTTTAGTGAGTTCTAGGGGTCAAACGAGTCAAGAACAAAGCTACAAGTGGTTTCCATGCTCAAACGAGTCAAAACTTGTTCAAACGAGTCCAAAATGAAGTTTTAGTGAGTATTAGGGGTCAAACGAGTCAAGAACAAAGCTACAAGTGGTTTCCATGCTCAAACAAGTCAAAAATTAAGCAAAATCAATTTTCTTGTTCAAGTGAGTCAAAAATGAAGTTTCAGTGAGTAATAGGGGTCAAACGAGTCAAGAACAAAGCTACAAGTGGTTTCCATGCTCAAACGAGTCAAAACTTGTTCAAACGAGTCCAAAATTAAGTTTTAGTGAGTATTAGGGGTCAAACGAGTCAAGAACAAAGCTATCAGTGGTTTCCATGCTCGAACAAGTCAAAAATTAAGCAAAATTAATTTTCTTGTTCAAACTAGTCCAAAATGAAGTTTTAGTGAGTTCTAGGGGTCAAACGAGTCAAGAACAAAGCTGCAAGTGGTTTCCATGCTCAAACGAGTCAAAACTTGTTCAAATGAGTCTAAAATGAAGTTTTAGTGAGTATTAGGGGTCAAACGAGTCAAGAACAAAGCTACAAGTGGTTTCCATGCTCGAACAAGTCAGAAATTAAGCAAAATTAATTTTCTTGTTCAAATGAGTCCAAAATGAAGTTTTAGTGAGTAATATGGGCCAAACGAGTCAAGAACAAAGCTACAAGTGGTTTCCATGTTCAAACGAGACCAAAATGAAGTTTAATTGTTCTAGGGGTTAAACGAGTCAAGAACCAAGCTACAAGTGATTTCCATGCTCAAACGAGTCAAAACTTGTTCAAACGAGTCCAAAATGAAGTTTTAGTGAGTATTAGGGGTCAAACGAGTCAAGAACAAAGATACAAGTGGTTTCAATACTCAAACAAGTCAAAAATTAAGCAAAATCAATTTTCTTGTTCAAATGAGTCAAAAATGAAGTTTTAGTTAGTAATAGGGGTCAAACGAGTCCAAAATAAAGTTTTAGTGAGTATTAGGGGTCAAACTAGTCAAGAACAAAGCTACAACTAGTTTCCATGCTCAAACAAGTCAAAAATTAAGAAAAAATAATTTTCTTGTTCAAACGAGTCCAAAATGAAGTTTTAGTGAGTTCTAGGGGTTAAACAAGTCAAGAACAAAGCTACAAGTGGTTTCCATGTTCAAACGAGACCAAAATGAAGTTTTAGTAAGTTCTAGGGATCAAACGAGTTAAGAAAAAAGCTACAAGTGGTTTCCATGCTCAAACGAGTCAAAACTTGTTCAAACGAGTCCAAAATGAAGTTTTAGTGAGTATTAGGGGTCAAACGAGTCAAAAACAAAGCTACAAGTGGTTTCCATGCTCAAACAAGTCAAAATTTAAGCAAAATCAATTTTCTTGTTCAAGTGAGTGAAAAATGAAGTTTTAGTGAGTAATAGGGGTCAAACGAGTCAAGAACAAAGCTACAAGTGGTTTCCATGCTCAAACGAGTCAAAACTTGTTTAAACGAGTCCAAAATTAAGTTTTAGTGAGTATTAGGGGGTCAAACGAGTCATGAACAAAGCTATCAGTGGTTTCCATGCTCAAACAAGTCAAAAATTAAGCAACATTAATTTTCTTGGTCAAACAAGTCCAAAATGAAGTTTTAGTGAGTTCTAGGGGTCAAACGAGTCAAGAACAAAGCTGCAAGTGGTTTCCATGTTCAAACGAGACCAAAATGAAGTTTAATTGTTCTAGGAGTCAAACGAGTCAAGAACCAAGCTACAAGTGATTTCCAAGCTCAAACGAGTCAAAACTTGTTCAAACGAGTCCAAAATGAAGTTTTAGTGAGTATTAGGGGTCAAACGAGTCAAGAACAAAGCTACAAGTGGTTTCGATGCTCAAACAAGTCAAAAATTAAGCAAAATCAATTTTCTTGTTCAAATGAGTCAAAAATGAAGTTTTAGTGAGTAATAGGGGTCAAACGAGTCAAGCACAAAGTTACAAGTGGTCCATGCTCAAACGAGTCCAAAATGAAGTTATAGTGAGTATTAGGGGTCAAACGAGTCAAGAACCAAAGCTACAACAAGTTTCCATGCTCAAACAAGTCAAAAATTAAGCAAAATTAATTTTCTTGTTCAAACGAGTCCAAAATGAAGTTTTAGTGAGTAATAGGGGTCAAACGAGTCAAGAACAAAGCTATCAGTGGTTTCCATGCTCAAACAAGTCAAAAATTAAGCAAAATTAATTTTCTTGTTCAAACGAGTCCAAAATAAAGTTTTAGTGAGTAATAGGGGTCAAACGAGTCAAGAACAAAGCTATAAGTGGTTTTTTTTTTTTTTTTTTTTGCTAAATGAAAAATTATATTGCACTTCAAAAAGATACAACGACAAGGGGCATTCCCCGAGAGGGAAAAAACAAAACAGCTCAACTACTACAAGCTACAACACTACATATCACCAGTACATCAAAAAGCTACCCACGAATTAGTACAAAGATATAACTAGAGAAGGCTCTTTTTGGACTCTTTTTTGAAACCACGAACTTGAAGCCACGCGCATTCTAGTCATGTCCATCACTTTCGCTCGAATTTGCCGGATGCTTTTCCCTCGTCCAACATTATGAATTCTCTCATTACGCTCTTGCCAAATGGAATGAGTTGCTACAGAAAGGAACAGATAAGCAAGTAATTGCCTTGCTTTAGAGACATTACCTTGAACAAAAAAGTTCCCCTGCATGTAATCTTGCCAACTGCCAGTTAAAGCATCATCTTGAAGGACACCTTTTGCAAAGCTACACTCACCAAAAATGTGAGTAACTGATTCCTGCCCATCACTACACAACATACATCTTTGGTCAGTGCGTAGCCCCATACCAATCATCCTATCCTTCGTAAATAGCCTGTTCCGAAACGCCAGCCAAAGCAAGAAAGAGCATTTAGGTATAGATAAGGAATGCCACACCGACTTGACCCAAGGAGGAGGAGTGCCCGTGTTCCTAATAGAATGCCAAATGGTAGATAGGGTAACCTTGGTAGCAGGGTTGCCATCCCAGAGAAGTCTATCTCTACCATGAATAGTAGCCTGCCCAATCAAATTACGAAGCTCTATAATCAACATGTGATTAGAGGGAGGCAAATGCCAAGTCTCACCACGAATAAAGTCCCCCACTTTGGCAAGGTTCGGGGTTTCTGAGATTGATACAATACTACTATGAAATCGCTCAAGAAGAGGCATGCTACGAAACCAAGGGTCATGCCAGAATAAATAATTTGATTGAGGCCCTACCTCATAAGTGACATGCATTAATGCTGCAGCTCAAGAGTTAAGAATTTTTTTGAGACACCAGGAGGCATTATAAGGCACTTTCATGGTCCAGATTGATTTGTTGACAGCAAAGTTGCAATGAACCCACTGAATCCAGAGAGAAGAGTTGGTCGACCTCACCAAGCGCCATAACTGAAAGAGCGTAGAGGCTTGGTTCCACTCACAAAAATCACGTAATCCCAAGCCACCCTCTTGCTTTGGCAAACAACAATCCTTCCAAGCTACTTTTGCTGCTGCTGTAGAAGTATGGGATCCTCCCCATAAAAACTTAACACATAAAGATTGAATCTTCTTTAAAATTCCCTTCGGCAGAAAAATATGGCTTGTCCAGTAGCTTTGAGTGCCAAATAGGACCACTTTTAGAAGTTGGAGCCTACCTGCATAACTAAGAAATCTACAAAGCCAGCTTTCAAATTTGGCGCAAAGTTTCTGAACAAGAAGCACACAGTCACGAGCTCTCAGCTTAGAGGTGATTAAGGGCAACCCTAGGTAGGTAACTGGAAAGCAACCTCTAGAGAAGCCTGTGAGTTGAAGAATGTCATGAGCTGTATCATCACTCACATTACCAAAGAAACATGCGCTCTTCTCCGAATTAACCCTAAGCCCAGATATGTTAGAGAATTGTTGAACACCCTGCAACAAAGTGTTTACAGAGTTCACTTCACCCCTTGAGAAAAGCAATATATCATCTGCAAAAATTAGATGTGTAATAGATGGGTTAACCGCTTTCCAGTGATGTTTAAAATCAGAACGGGCAACTGATTGACCAATACATGCTGTCAACACCTCCATAGCAATCACAAACAGGTAAGGGGAGATGGGATCCCCCTGACGGAGTCCAGCCTTAGCAGGGAAATAACCTTCTAATGCACCATTTACTTTTACAGAAAGCATACATTGAGTAATACCTGTCAAAACCCAATCAATAAACCGAGAAGGGAAACCCATAGTCTCCAGGGCTTTACGCAGGAAGGACCAGTTTAGGGTATCAAATGCCTTTCTCAAATCTAGCTTAATAGAACACCTCGGTGCCCCCGACATGATATGATAGTTCCTGCAAAGTGACTGAGCAAGTAGAATGTTGTCCCCTATAAGCCTTCCCGGAATAAAAGCAGATTGACATTTAGAAATGAGGCCAGGCATAATTAACTTCATACGTGCAGCCAACAATTTTGAGATGCACTTATATATCACATTACAGCACGAAATATGCCTAAAATTATGCATTGAAGTAGCAGTCACCTGCTTGGGAACCAAAGCAAGGGCAGCAGAATTAATAATGCGAGGGAGATGCAAGGATTCAAAATAGTATAGAATAGCCTTAGTGACATCACTACCAACAATAGTCCACGAATTGACAAAGAACTCCGCTGGAAAACCGTCTGGGCCTGGGGATTTATTCTTTGCCATAGATTTAAAAGTTTTCAGCACTTCACCTGCAGTAAACGGCCTCTCAAGGAACTGCTGTTGTTCAGACGATAAGGATGGTAACTGCAAATCAGTAGGAAAATCATCTACAGGACTTTCTTGGCCCAACAAATCCTCATAGAACTTAACAGCAACATTAGCAATGCCCCTATGATCCGTGTGAGACTGTCCCTGTTCATCATCCAAGACCAGAATTTTATTGGCATTCCATCGACCCTTACACGAATTGAAGAAGTAACCATTATTATTATCTCCACATTTAAGCCATTGGACTCTTGATTTCTGTTTTAAGAACAATTCCTCATCCTCAAGAGCTTTGCGAAGACAAAGAGAGAGTTGACGTTCTTCTTCAAAATACTGAGCAGTAGGAATTCTAGGCATGAGTCTTTGAAATTCCAGGAGATCAGAACGAGCAACCTTAACTTTCAAATGCAGATCACCTACAACAGAATTAAGTTGTTTCATAGCAGATTTGACTCGCTTTAATTTGGTGGTAAGGATATACCAAGGATCCCCTATAACTTCAATATTCCAGGCATCTGAGATAGAGTTATCATAACCAGGCTTACAAAACAAATGAGAGAACAGCTGGAATGGTTTGTGAATTATTTCTTTGGCCATACCAGTGAAGACAGCCACTGGACAGTGGTCCGACAGGCCCTTCTCCATGAATTGGGCACGAGACAGAGGAAAGAGGTCCATCCAATAGCTGTTAACCATACACCTATCAAGCTTCCTTAAAATGGGATTGAGATGGTTACCATCACACCAAGTGAACAAATGCCCTGAGCTGTTTAAATCGGTAATTGAGACCTGGAGAACAAGTTCTTTAAACTCGAGCATACTTGTAGTCCAATGTTGCATGTTATTGGTTTCCTGCGGGTTAAGACAAACGTTGAAATCACCCAACAGACACCACGGGGGCATATTGCCCATCAATTGCTCCAAATTAGTTAAGTCCTCCCAAAGCACCCTTCTCTCCATATACGTATTTAGCCCATACACAAATGAAACAAAAAACTCTTCCTGGGTAGCCAAGAATTTGACTTTACAGGTGATATGCTGCGAAGAGCTTGACAAAACACTGAGATCCCAGAACGAGGAATCCCAGCCCACCCAAATTCTCCCATTTGGATGATGGTTATAGTTAAAGAACCAGCTAAAACGATTAGATAGAGATCTAGCTATATGCATTGCAGAATCCTCCTTGACTCGAGTTTCAAGCAAAGCAAATAAACCCAGTTTATTCAGACTCAAAAAATCTTTCACAAAAGCCTTCTTATTGTTTAACCCCCTGACGTTGTAGGCACAAAAATCTATAAGATTAGGTAGAAGAGGGGCTTCGCCCCTTATTACGTTTCAGCTTTTTCTGCTGAGACCTAGACAATGGTTTAGCAGCATTACGCTTTTCCTCAACCTCATCAATCTTCCTCAAGTTACGAAACGTGATAATTGGACTAGGTGAATCATCAGAGGGGGATGGACACCTAGCTGCTCGTTTCTTACCCACCGTTTCCCATCCATCATTAACCTCCTCATTACATGAACCTCCATCAACCGCCTGCCCTGCCTTCATATCTATACCTTGCAGACTATCAACATTAGAAAAGGAGAATGGAGCCTGGATGTCCTCCTTGGCCAAGACTGATTCTTTAGTAGATTCTGCTTCTTTACTACCACCACCACCTACTACACCAGGGTCTTCACTACCACCACCTACTACACCAGGGTCTTCACTAACACCACCACCTACACCAGGGTCTTCACTACCACCACCACCTACTACACCATCTTCACAAGCAGGTTTCTCTTTACGAACCCATTTTCTAGTGACCTTAGGACAAGCACCTATTAAATGGCCGAGAGTGCAACACGCAGTGCAAACAAGGGGCTTGTTTGGGTAGCTGACTACAACCTCTTCAACCTGTTTCTCATTAGTAATAGGATCAAGAACAACAACTTTTAAGGCATGAGGTAGCTCCTTACCAACAGTGTATTGAACACATAATTTCGCATAAGGCAAGATTTCAAGTTGGTTAGTTAGATCATCAGCGCAAATTGGAGGTCCAATCGCACTTGCCAACCGGCTAAGACCATCCTTGGTCCAGTATGGGTCCGGAATCTTTTCAAACTTAACCCACAACGGCATCTTTTGCACTGTAGCAACAGGTGATCCCCAGGCATGGACAAGCATTGGTCTATTAACAACATACCAGGTGCCTCTAGCTAAAACATTCTGCATAGATACATCATCAGCAAATCTAAAGAAAAATGTGTTTTCATCCTTCTGACCAACATGAACCAATCCTTTCTTTTTCCACATGTAATTTGCAAAGTCACAAACTTTCTTGAAAGATACCGAACCTTTAGTGAAAGTTCCCACAATAGTAGTTTTATACTTATCATTGCCACTCTTTAACACATCATCTGGCGGAGACACTAGACAAGACCCTTCAGGAGGTGGCACATAACTAAACACTACTCTTTCCTTCTTGGCCGCATCGTTCTGGACCACTTGTGACCATGACTTAGCTGCACCATTTTCTTTATTAGCGTCATCTTTCATATCCGAGGGGCCAGTGTTAGCGACATTAGGTGCCTCACTAGTAGGCACCTCCTGACCTTGCGAGTTTTTACACCCTGAAGCTCCAATACTACTTGGCTTAGACGAACCCTCAAACACTTTGGGCGCATTAGCAGATTTTCCATCCAGGTTACATCGAACAAATCTCTTACCATTGATGGTCCCAAAAATACCTTCCCCAAAACTAGTGTCAACAGTTTCTTTGGCCTGGGGGACGAATCTAGGCAAACCGAATTCATCACGCCCATTTACAAACATTGTAGCATCTCCAGTACCTTCAGTGGTCTTAGATTTAGGCTCGCCTACACTGGCACCTTCCTTATTAATTTCCCCCACATTATCTTTAACAATTGGAAGACCAAATTCGTCTCTCCCCATTACTATTTTAAAGGCACTAGGCAACCCTGAATTAAACATAGCATCCTCTTTTAACGATTCCTTCTCTAAAGCAGCCATAGATAGCCCTTTTTTCTCCAGCTGCCTTTGGATTTGTTGAAATTTAAGCCTTAGAGCAATGAGCTCATCCCTCTCATCTTTGTTGTTTTGGGAAACAGCTTTAGCTACACGGGTAACTGTCTCCCTTTCAATTCGTGCCCTGTCGTCTTCAAAGGGATGCTCCTCCATTTCTTCCTCATCACTAACCGTTACACAGATACCGCCTGAGGCACTCTCTCTTGTACCAGCACCGGGAAAAGCCACCGGAATGGGAAACTCTTCAACCTCTCTCCTCGCTCTAAGTAAACTAGAGCCATCATCACTGAAAGAGTCTTGCATATAACCAGGCAAACCAGTCTCGGAGTCACATTCAGAACCTTGACTAACCATGATAACAGAACGAGAATTATTATTATATATATAAGAAATTTGTAGTGTTTAAGTGAGAGAAAGAGAAGATGGTGGGTTTATGATGGTTTAGAATTTAGATCTGATGGAAAGAGGTGTAATAGAGGTGTAATAAAGGAGTAATAAAGGTGAAGAAAGGTAATAAAAGCTTAGAATTAATGGCGGCTAATTAGGGTTTCTAGAGAGAAGGAAGAGTTTCTCTCTCTAGGACTCTCATGCTTGTTTAGCAAATCCAGTAATTGAAGTTTCTATAAGTGGTTTCCAAGCTCAAACGAGTCAAAACTTGTTCAAACGAGTCCAAAATGAAGTTTTAGTGAGTATTAGGGGTCAAACGAGTCGAGAACAAAGCTACAACTGGTTTCCATGCTCAAACAAGTCAAAAATTAAGCAAAATTAATTTTCTTGTTCAAACGAGTCCAAAATGAAGTTTTAGTGAGTTCTAGGGGTCAAACGAGTCAAGAACAAAGCTACAAGTGGTTTCCATGTTCAAACGAGACCAAAATGAAGTTTTAGTGAGTTCTAGGGATCAAACGAGTCAAGAACAAAGCTACAAGTGGTTTCCATGCTCAAACGAGTCAAAACTTGTTCAAACGAGTCCAAAATGAAGTTTTAGTGAGTATTAGGGGTCAAACGAGTCAAAAACAAAGCTACAAGTGGTTTCCATGATAAAACAAGTCAAAAATTAAGCAAAATCAATTTTCTGGTTCAAACGAGTCCAAAATGAAGTTTTAGTGAGTTCTAGGGGTCAAACGAGTCAAGAACAAAGCTACAAGTGGTTTCCATGCTCAAACGAGTCAAAACTTGTTCGAACGAGTCCAAAATTAAGTTTTAGTGAGTATTAGGGGTCAAACGAGTTAAGAACAAAGCTACAAGTGGTTTCCATGCTCAAACAAGTCAGAAATGAAGCAAAATTAATTTTCTTGTTCAAATGAGCCCAAAATGAAGTTTTAGTGAGTAATATGGGTCAAACGAGTCAAGAACAAAGCTACAAGTGGTTTCCATGTTCAAACGAGACCAAAATGAAGTTTTTTTTTTTTTTTTTTTTTTTTGCTAATTAAGATTTTATACCAACAAAGGACAACTTACACAATTCTGGGGGCATACCCCGCAAAATCAACAATCAGACAACAAAGCCAAAAACACTAAGTCATATTGATTTTGCTTAAATTTTGACTTGTTTGAGCATGGAAACCACTTGAAGCTTTGTTTTTGACTCGTTTGACCCCTAATACTCACTAAAACTTCATTTTGGACTCGTTTGAACAAGTTTTGACTCGTTTGAGCATGGAAACCACTTGTAGCTTTGTTCTTGACTCGTTTGACCCCTATTACTCACTAAAACTTCATTTTTCACTCACTTGAACAAGAAAATTGATTTTGCTTAAATTTTGACTTGTTTGAATACTCACAAAAACTTCATTTTGGACTCGTTTGAACAAGTTTTGACTCGTTTGAGCATGGAAACCACTTGTAGCTTTGTTCTTGACTCGTTTGACCCCTATTACTCACTAAAACTTCATTTTTCACTCACTTGAACAAGAAAATTGATTTTGCTTAAATTTTGACTTGTTTGAGCATGGAAACCACTTGTAGCTTTGTTTTTGACTCGTTTGACCCCTAATACTCACAAAAACTTCATTTTGGACTCGTTTGAACAAGTTTTGACTCGTTTGAGCATGGAAACCACTTGTAGCTTTTTTCTTAACTCGTTTGATCCCTAGAACTTACTAAAACTTCATTTTGGTCTCGTTTGAACATGGAAACCACTTGTAGCTTTGTTCTTGACTCGTTTGACCCCTAGAACTCACTAAAACTTCATTTTGGACTCGTTTGAACAAGAAAATTATTTTTTCTTAATTTTTGACTTGTTTGAGCATGGAAACTAGTTGTAGCTTTGTTCTTGACTAGTTTGACCCCTAATACTCACTAAAACTTCATTTTGGACTCGTTTGACCCCTATTACTAACTAAAACTTCATTTTTGACTCATTTGAACAAGAAAATTGATTTTGCTTAATTTTTGACTTGTTTGAGCATTGAAACCACTTGTATCTTTGTTCTTGACTCGTTTGACCCCTAATACTCACTAAAACTTCATTTTGGACTCGTTTGAACAAGTTTTGACTCGTTTGAGCATGGAAATCACTTGTAGCTTGGTTCTTGACTCGTTTAACCCCTAGAACAATTAAACTTCATTTTGGTCTCGTTTGAACATGGAAACCACTTGTAGCTTTGTTCTTGACTCGTTTGGCCCATATTACTCACTAAAACTTCATTTTGGACTCATTTGAACAAGAAAATTAATTTTGCTTAATTTCTGACTTGTTCGAGCATGGAAACCACTTGTAGCTTTGTTCTTGACTCGTTTGACCCCTAATACTCACTAAAACTTCATTTTAGACTCATTTGAACAAGTTTTGACTCGTTTGAGCATGGAAACCACTTGCAGCTTTGTTCTTGACTCGTTTGACCCCTAGAACTCACTAAAACTTCATTTTGGACTAGTTTGAACAAGAAAATTAATTTTGCTTAATTTTTGACTTGTTCGAGCATGGAAACCACTGATAGCTTTGTTCTTGACTCGTTTGACCCCTAATACTCACTAAAACTTAATTTTGGACTCGTTTGAACAAGTTTTGACTCGTTTGAGCATGGAAACCACTTGTAGCTTTGTTCTTGACTCGTTTGACCCCTATTACTCACTGAAACTTCATTTTTGACTCACTTGAACAAGAAAATTGATTTTGCTTAATTTTTGACTTGTTTGAGCATGGAAACCACTTGTAGCTTTGTTCTAGACTCGTTTGACCCCTAATACTCACTAAAACTTCATTTTGGACTCGTTTGAACAAGTTTTGACTCGTTTGAGCATGGAAACCACTTGTAGCTTTGTTCTTGACTCGTTTGACCCCTAGAACTCACTAAAACTTCATTTTGGTCTCGTTTGAACATGGAAACCACTTGTAGCTTTGTTCTTGACTCGTTTGACCCTTAGAACTCACTAAACTTCATTTTGGACTCGTTTGAACAAGAAAATTAATTTTGCTTAATTTTTGACTTGTTTGAGCATGGAAACCAGTTGTAGCTTTGTTCTCGACTCGTTTGACCCCTAATACTCACTAAAACTTCATTTTGGACTCGTTTGAACAAGTTTTGACTCGTTTGAGCATGGAAACCACTTATAGCTTTGTTCTTGACTCGTTTGACCCCTATTACTCACTAAAACTTCATTTTTGACTCATTTGAACAAGAAAATTTATTTTGCTTAATTTTTGACTTGTTTGAGCATTGAAACAACTTGTTGCTTTGTTCTTGACTCGTTTGACCCCTAATACTCACTAAAACTTCATTTTGGACTTGTTTGAACAAGTTTTGACTCGTTTGAGCATGGAAATCACTTGTAGCTTGGTTCTTGACTCGTTTGACCCCTAGAACTCACTAAAACTTCATTTTGGTCTCGTTTGAACATGGAAACCACTTGTAGCTTTGTTCTTGACTCATTTGACCCATATTACTCACTAAAACTTCATTTTGGACTCATTTGAACAAGAAAATTAATTTTGCTTAATTTCTGACTTGTTCGAGCATGGAAACCACTTGTAGCTTTGTTCTTGACTCGTTTGACCCCCTAATACTCACTAAAACTTAATTTTGGACTCGTTTGAACAAGTTTTGACTCGTTTGAGCATGGAAACCACTTGTAGCTTTGTTCTTGACTCGTTTGACCCCTATTACTCACTAAAACTTCATTTTTCACTCACTTGAACAAGAAAATTGATTTTGCTTAAATTTTGACTCGTTTGAGCATGGACCACTTGTAGCTTTGTGCTTGACTCGTTTGACCCCTATTACTAACTAAAACTTCATTTTGGACTCGTTTGAACAAGTTTTGACTCGTTTGAGCATGGAAACCACTTATAGCTTTGTTCTTGACTCGTTTGACCCCTATTACTCACTAAAACTTCATTTTTGACTCATTTGAACAAGAAAATTTATTTTGCTTAATTTTTGACTTGTTTGAGCATTGAAACAACTTGTTGCTTTGTTCTTGACTCGTTTGACCCCTAATACTCACTAAAACTTCATTTTGGATTCGTTTGAACAAGTTTTGACTCGTTTGAGCATGGAAATCACTTGTAGCTTGGTTCTTGACTCGTTTGACCCCTAGAACTCACTAAAACTTCATTTTGGTCTCGTTTGAACATGGAAACCACTTGTAGCTTTGTTCTTGACTCATTTGACCCATATTACTCACTAAAACTTCATTTTGGACTCATTTGAACAAGAAAATTAATTTTGCTTAATTTCTGACTTGTTCGAGCATGGAAACCACTTGTAGCTTTGTTCTTGACTCGTTTGACCCCCTAATAC
The DNA here is from genome assembly GCA_037693485.1 of Kitagawia praeruptora. Lineage (NCBI taxonomy): Eukaryota > Viridiplantae > Streptophyta > Magnoliopsida > Apiales > Apiaceae > Kitagawia > Kitagawia praeruptora. The sequence continues at coordinate 80,562,827 of CM075354.1, forward strand.
TCACTAAAACTTAATTTTGGACTCGTTTGAACAAGTTTTGACTCGTTTGAGCATGGAAACCACTTGTAGCTTTGTTCTTGACTCGTTTGACCCCTATTACTCACTAAAACTTCATTTTTCACTCACTTGAACAAGAAAATTGATTTTGCTTAAATTTTGACTCGTTTGAGCATGGACCACTTGTAGCTTTGTGCTTGACTCGTTTGACCCCTATTACTAACTAAAACTTCATTTTTGACTCGTTTGAGCATGGAAACCACTTGTAGCTTTGTTCTTGACTCGTTTGACCCCTATTACTCACTAAAACTTCATTTTTCACTCACTTGAACAAGAAAATTGATTTTGCTTAAATTTTGACTCGTTTGAGCATGGACCACTTGTAGCTTTGTGCTTGACTCGTTTGACCCCTATTACTAACTAAAACCTCATTTTGGACTCGTTTGAACAAGTTTTGACTCGTTTGAGCATGGAAACCACTTATAGCTTTTTTCTTGACTCGTTTGACCCCTATTACTCACTAAAACTTCATTTTTGACTCATTTGAACAAGAAAATTTATTTTGCTTAATTTTTGACATGTTTGAGCATTGAAACAACTTGTTGCTTTGTTCTTGACTCGTTTGACCCCTAATACTCACTAAAACTTCATTTTGGACTCGTTTGAACAAGTTTTGACTCGTTTGAGCATGGAAATCACTTGTAGCTTGGTTCTTGACTCGTTTGACCCCTAGAACTCACTAAAACTTCATTTTGGTCTCGTTTGAACATGGAAACCACTTGTAGCTTTGTTCTTGACTCATTTGACCCATATTACTCACTAAAACTTCATTTTGGACTCATTTGAACAAGAAAATTAATTTTGCTTAATTTCTGACTTGTTCGAGCATGGAAACCACTTGTAGCTTTGTTCTTGACTCGTTTGACCCCCTAATACTCACTAAAACTTAATTTTGGACTCGTTTGAACAAGTTTTGACTCGTTTGAGCATGGAAACCACTTGTAGCTTTGTTCTTGACTCGTTTGACCCCTATTACTCACTAAAACTTCATTTTTCACTCACTTGAACAAGAAAATTGATTTTGCTTAAATTTTGACTCGTTTGAGCATGGACCACTTGTAGCTTTGTGCTTGACTCGTTTGACCCATATTACTAACTAAAACCTCATTTTGGACTCGTTTGAACAAGTTTTGACTCGTTTGAGCATGGAAACCACTTATAGCTTTGTTCTTGACTCGTTTGACCCCTATTACTCACTAAAACTTCATTTTTGACTCATTTGAACAAGAAAATTTATTTTGCTTAATTTTTGACTTGTTTGAGCATTGAAACAACTTGTTGCTTTGTTCTTGACTCGTTTGACCCCTAATACTCACTAAAACTTCATTTTGGACTCGTTTGAACAAGTTTTGACTCGTTTGAGCATGGAAATCACTTGTAGCTTGGTTCTTGACTCGTTTGACCCCTAGAACTCACTAAAACTTCATTTTGGTCTCGTTTGAACATGGAAACCACTTGTAGCTTTGTTCTTGACTCATTTGACCCATATTACTCACTAAAACTTCATTTTGGACTCATTTGAACAAGAAAATTAATTTTGCTTAATTTCTGACTTGTTCGAGCATGGAAACCACTTGTAGCTTTGTTCTTGACTCGTTTGACCCCCTAATACTCACTAAAACTTAATTTTGGACTCGTTTGAACAAGTTTTGACTCGTTTGAGCATGGAAACCACTTGTAGCTTTGTTCTTGACTCGTTTGACCCCTATTACTCACTAAAACTTCATTTTTCACTCACTTGAACAAGAAAATTGATTTTGCTTAAATTTTGACTCGTTTGAGCATGGACCACTTGTAGCTTTGTGCTTGACTCGTTTGACCCCTATTACTAACTAAAACCTCATTTTGGACTCGTTTGAACAAGTTTTGACTCGTTTGAGCATGGAAACCACTTATAGCTTTGTTCTTGACTCGTTTGACCCCTATTACTCACTAAAACTTCATTTTTGACTCATTTGAACAAGAAAATTTATTTTGCTTAATTTTTGACTTGTTTGAGCATTGAAACAACTTGTTGCTTTGTTCTTGACTCGTTTGACCCCTATTACTCACTAAAACTTCATTTTTCACTCACTTGAACAAGAAAATTGATTTTGCTTAAATTTTGACTTGTTTGAGCATGGAAACCACTTGTAGCTTTGTTTTTGACTCGTTTGACCCCTAATACTCACTAAAACTTCATTTTGGACTCGTTTGAACAAGTTTTGACTCGTTTGAGCATGGAAACCACTTGTAGCTTTGTTCTTGACTCGTTTGACCCCTATTACTCACTAAAACTTCATTTTTCACTCACTTGAACAAGAAAATTGATTTTGCTTAAATTTTGACTCGTTTGAGCATGGACCACTTGTAGCTTTGTGCTTGACTCGTTTGACCCCTATTACTAACTAAAACTTCATTTTTGACTCGTTTGAGCATGGAAACCACTTGTAGCTTTGTTCTTGACTCGTTTGACCCCTATTACTCACTAAAACTTCATTTTTCACTCACTTGAACAAGAAAATTGATTTTGCTTAAATTTTGACTCGTTTGAGCATGGACCACTTGTAGCTTTGTGCTTGACTCGTTTGACCCCTATTACTAACTAAAACCTCATTTTGGACTCGTTTGAACAAGTTTTGACTCGTTTGAGCATGGAAACCACTTATAGCTTTTTTCTTGACTCGTTTGACCCCTATTACTCACTAAAACTTCATTTTTGACTCATTTGAACAAGAAAATTTATTTTGCTTAATTTTTGACTTGTTTGAGCATTGAAACAACTTGTTGCTTTGTTCTTGACTCGTTTGACCCCTAATACTCACTAAAACTTCATTTTGGACTCGTTTGAACAAGTTTTGACTCGTTTGAGCATGGAAATCACTTGTAGCTTGGTTCTTGACTCGTTTGACCCCTAGAACTCACTAAAACTTCATTTTGGTCTCGTTTGAACATGGAAACCACTTGTAGCTTTGTTCTTGACTCATTTGACCCATATTACTCACTAAAACTTCATTTTGGACTCATTTGAACAAGAAAATTAATTTTGCTTAATTTCTGACTTGTTCGAGCATGGAAACCACTTGTAGCTTTGTTCTTGACTCGTTTGACCCCCTAATACTCACTAAAACTTAATTTTGGACTCGTTTGAACAAGTTTTGACTCGTTTGAGCATGGAAACCACTTGTAGCTTTGTTCTTGACTCGTTTGACCCCTATTACTCACTAAAACTTCATTTTTCACTCACTTGAACAAGAAAATTGATTTTGCTTAAATTTTGACTCGTTTGAGCATGGACCACTTGTAGCTTTGTGCTTGACTCGTTTGACCCCTATTACTAACTAAAACCTCATTTTGGACTCGTTTGAACAAGTTTTGACTCGTTTGAGCATGGAAACCACTTATAGCTTTGTTCTTGACTCGTTTGACCCCTATTACTCACTAAAACTTCATTTTTGACTCATTTGAACAAGAAAATTTATTTTGCTTAATTTTTGACTTGTTTGAGCATTGAAACAACTTGTTGCTTTGTTCTTGACTCGTTTGACCCCTAATACTCACTAAAACTTCATTTTGGACTCGTTTGAACAAGTTTTGACTCGTTTGAGCATGGAAATCACTTGTAGCTTGGTTCTTGACTCGTTTGACCCCTAGAACTCACTAAAACTTCATTTTGGTCTCGTTTGAACATGGAAACCACTTGTAGCTTTGTTCTTGACTCATTTGACCCATATTACTCACTAAAACTTCATTTTGGACTCATTTGAACAAGAAAATTAATTTTGCTTAATTTCTGACTTGTTCGAGCATGGAAACCACTTGTAGCTTTGTTCTTGACTCGTTTGACCCCCTAATACTCACTAAAACTTAATTTTGGACTCGTTTGAACAAGTTTTGACTCGTTTGAGCATGGAAACCACTTGTAGCTTTGTTCTTGACTCGTTTGACCCCTATTACTCACTAAAACTTCATTTTTCACTCACTTGAACAAGAAAATTGATTTTGCTTAAATTTTGACTCGTTTGAGCATGGACCACTTGTAGCTTTGTGCTTGACTCGTTTGACCCCTATTACTAACTAAAACCTCATTTTGGACTCGTTTGAACAAGTTTTGACTCGTTTGAGCATGGAAACCACTTATAGCTTTGTTCTTGACTCGTTTGACCCCTATTACTCACTAAAACTTCATTTTTGACTCATTTGAACAAGAAAATTTATTTTGCTTAATTTTTGACTTGTTTGAGCATTGAAACAACTTGTTGCTTTGTTCTTGACTCGTTTGACCCCTAATACTCACTAAAACTTCATTTTGGACTCGTTTGAACAAGTTTTGACTCGTTTGAGCATGGAAATCACTTGTAGCTTGGTTCTTGACTCGTTTGACCCCTAGAACTCACTAAAACTTCATTTTGGTCTCGTTTGAACATGGAAACCACTTGTAGCTTTGTTCTTGACTCATTTGACCCATATTACACACTAAAACTTCATTTTGGACTCATTTGAACAAGAAAATTAATTTTGCTTAATTTCTGACTTGTTCGACCATGGAAACCACTTGTAGCTTTGTTCTTGACTCGTTTGACCCCCTAATACTCACTAAAACTTAATTTTGGACTCGTTTGAACAAGTTTTGACTCGTTTGAGCATGGAAACCACTTGTAGCTTTGTTCTTGACTCGTTTGACCCCTATTACTCACTAAAACTTCATTTTTCACTCACTTGAACAAGAAAATTGATTTTGCTTAAATTTTGACTTGTTTGAGCATGGAAACCACTTGTAGCTTTGTTTTTGACTCGTTTGACCCCTAATACTCACTAAAACTTCATTTTGGACTCGTTTGAACAAGTTTTGACTCGTTTGAGCATGGAAACCACTTGTAGCTTTGTTCTTGACTCGTTTGACCCCTATTACTCACTAAAACTTCATTTTTCACTCACTTGAACAAGAAAATTGATTTTGCTTAAATTTTGACTCGTTTGAGCATGGACCACTTGTAGCTTTGTGCTTGACTCGTTTGACCCCTATTACTAACTAAAACTTCATTTTTGACTCGTTTGAGCATGGAAACCACTTGTAGCTTTGTTCTTGACTCGTTTGACCCCTATTACTCACTAAAACTTCATTTTTCACTCACTTGAACAAGAAAATTGATTTTGCTTAAATTTTGACTCGTTTGAGCATGGACCACTTGTAGCTTTGTGCTTGACTCGTTTGACCCCTATTACTAACTAAAACCTCATTTTGGACTCGTTTGAACAAGTTTTGACTCGTTTGAGCATGGAAACCACTTATAGCTTTTTTCTTGACTCGTTTGACCCCTATTACTCACTAAAACTTCATTTTTGACTCATTTGAACAAGAAAATTTATTTTGCTTAATTTTTGACTTGTTTGAGCATTGAAACAACTTGTTGCTTTGTTCTTGACTCGTTTGACCCCTAATACTCACTAAAACTTCATTTTGGACTCGTTTGAACAAGTTTTGACTCGTTTGAGCATGGAAATCACTTGTAGCTTGGTTCTTGACTCGTTTGACCCCTAGAACTCACTAAAACTTCATTTTGGTCTCGTTTGAACATGGAAACCACTTGTAGCTTTGTTCTTGACTCATTTGACCCATATTACTCACTAAAACTTCATTTTGGACTCATTTGAACAAGAAAATTAATTTTGCTTAATTTCTGACTTGTTCGAGCATGGAAACCACTTGTAGCTTTGTTCTTGACTCGTTTGACCCCCTAATACTCACTAAAACTTAATTTTGGACTCGTTTGAACAAGTTTTGACTCGTTTGAGCATGGAAACCACTTGTAGCTTTGTTCTTGACTCGTTTGACCCCTATTACTCACTAAAACTTCATTTTTCACTCACTTGAACAAGAAAATTGATTTTGCTTAAATTTTGACTCGTTTGAGCATGGACCACTTGTAGCTTTGTGCTTGACTCGTTTGACCCCTATTACTAACTAAAACCTCATTTTGGACTCGTTTGAACAAGTTTTGACTCGTTTGAGCATGGAAACCACTTATAGCTTTGTTCTTGACTCGTTTGACCCCTATTACTCACTAAAACTTCATTTTTGACTCATTTGAACAAGAAAATTTATTTTGCTTAATTTTTGACTTGTTTGAGCATTGAAACAACTTGTTGCTTTGTTCTTGACTCGTTTGACCCCTAATACTCACTAAAACTTCATTTTGGACTCGTTTGAACAAGTTTTGACTCGTTTGAGCATGGAAATCACTTGTAGCTTGGTTCTTGACTCGTTTGACCCCTAGAACTCACTAAAACTTCATTTTGGTCTCGTTTGAACATGGAAACCACTTGTAGCTTTGTTCTTGACTCATTTGACCCATATTACTCACTAAAACTTCATTTTGGACTCATTTGAACAAGAAAATTAATTTTGCTTAATTTCTGACTTGTTCGAGCATGGAAACCACTTGTAGCTTTGTTCTTGACTCGTTTGACCCCCTAATACTCACTAAAACTTAATTTTGGACTCGTTTGAACAAGTTTTGACTCGTTTGAGCATGGAAACCACTTGTAGCTTTGTTCTTGACTCGTTTGACCCCTATTACTCACTAAAACTTCATTTTTCACTCACTTGAACAAGAAAATTGATTTTGCTTAAATTTTGACTCGTTTGAGCATGGACCACTTGTAGCTTTGTGCTTGACTCGTTTGACCCCTATTACTAACTAAAACCTCATTTTGGACTCGTTTGAACAAGTTTTGACTCGTTTGAGCATGGAAACCACTTATAGCTTTGTTCTTGACTCGTTTGACCCCTATTACTCACTAAAACTTCATTTTTGACTCATTTGAACAAGAAAATTTATTTTGCTTAATTTTTGACTTGTTTGAGCATTGAAACAACTTGTTGCTTTGTTCTTGACTCGTTTGACCCCTAATACTCACTAAAACTTCATTTTGGACTCGTTTGAACAAGTTTTGACTCGTTTGAGCATGGAAATCACTTGTAGCTTGGTTCTTGACTCGTTTGACCCCTAGAACTCACTAAAACTTCATTTTGGTCTCGTTTGAACATGGAAACCACTTGTAGCTTTGTTCTTGACTCATTTGACCCATATTACTCACTAAAACTTCATTTTGGACTCATTTGAACAAGAAAATTAATTTTCCTTAATTTCTGACTTGTTCGAGCATGGAAACCACTTGTAGCTTTGTTCTTGACTCGTTTGACCCCCTAATACTCACTAAAACTTAATTTTGGACTCGTTTGAACAAGTTTTGACTCGTTTGAGCATGGAAACCACTTGTAGCTTTGTTCTTGACTCGTTTGACCCCTATTACTCACTAAAACTTCATTTTTCACTCACTTGAACAAGAAAATTGATTTTGCTTAAATTTTGACTCGTTTGAGCATGGACCACTTGTAGCTTTGTGCTTGACTCGTTTGACCCATATTACTAACTAAAACCTCATTTTGGACTCGTTTGAACAAGTTTTGACTCGTTTGAGCATGGAAACCACTTATAGCTTTGTTCTTGACTCGTTTGACCCCTATTACTCACTAAAACTTCATTTTTGACTCATTTGAACAAGAAAATTTATTTTGCTTAATTTTTGACTTGTTTGAGCATTGAAACAACTTGTTGCTTTGTTCTTGACTCGTTTGACCCCTAATACTCACTGAAACTTCATTTTGGACTCGTTTGAACAAGTTTTGACTCGTTTGAGCATGGAAATCACTTGTAGCTTGGTTCTTGACTCGTTTGACCCCTAGAACTCACTAAAACTTCATTTTGGTCTCGTTTGAACATGGAAACCACTTGTAGCTTTGTTCTTGACTCATTTGACCCATATTACACACTAAAACTTCATTTTGGACTCATTTGAACAAGAAAATTAATTTTGCTTAATTTCTGACTTGTTCGACCATGGAAACCACTTGTAGCTTTGTTCTTGACTCGTTTGACCCCCTAATACTCACTAAAACTTAATTTTGGACTCGTTTGAACAAGTTTTGACTCGTTTGAGCATGGAAACCACTTGTAGCTTTGTTCTTGACTCGTTTGACCCCTATTACTCACTAAAACTTCATTTTTCACTCACTTGAACAAGAAAATTGATTTTGCTTAAATTTTGACTTGTTTGAGCATGGAAACCACTTGTAGCTTTGTTTTTGACTCGTTTGACCCCTAATACTCACTAAAACTTCATTTTGGACTCGTTTGAACAAGTTTTGACTCGTTTGAGCATGGAAACCACTTGTAGCTTTGTTCTTGACTCGTTTGACCCCTATTACTCACTAAAACTTCATTTTTCACTCACTTGAACAAGAAAATTGATTTTGCTTAAATTTTGACTCGTTTGAGCATGGACCACTTGTAGCTTTGTGCTTGACTCGTTTGACCCCTATTACTAACTAAAACTTCATTTTTGACTCGTTTGAGCATGGAAACCACTTGTAGCTTTGTTCTTGACTCGTTTGACCCCTATTACTCACTAAAACTTCATTTTTCACTCACTTGAACAAGAAAATTGATTTTGCTTAAATTTTGACTCGTTTGAGCATGGACCACTTGTAGCTTTGTGCTTGACTCGTTTGACCCCTATTACTAACTAAAACCTCATTTTGGACTCGTTTGAACAAGTTTTGACTCGTTTGAGCATGGAAACCACTTATAGCTTTTTTCTTGACTCGTTTGACCCCTATTACTCACTAAAACTTCATTTTTGACTCATTTGAACAAGAAAATTTATGTTGCTTAATTTTTGACTTGTTTGAGCATTGAAACAACTTGTTGCTTTGTTCTTGACTCGTTTGACCCCTAATACTCACTAAAACTTCATTTTGGACTCGTTTGAACAAGTTTTGACTCGTTTGAGCATGGAAATCACTTGTAGCTTGGTTCTTGACTCGTTTGACCCCTAGAACTCACTAAAACTTCATTTTGGTCTCGTTTGAACATGGAAACCACTTGTAGCTTTGTTCTTGACTCATTTGACCCATATTACTCACTAAAACTTCATTTTGGACTCATTTGAACAAGAAAATTAATTTTGCTTAATTTCTGACTTGTTCGAGCATGGAAACCACTTGTAGCTTTGTTCTTGACTCGTTTGACCCCCTAATACTCACTAAAACTTAATTTTGGACTCGTTTGAACAAGTTTTGACTCGTTTGAGCATGGAAACCACTTGTAGCTTTGTTCTTGACTCGTTTGACCCCTATTACTCACTAAAACTTCATTTTTCACTCACTTGAACAAGAAAATTGATTTTGCTTAAATTTTGACTCGTTTGAGCATGGACCACTTGTAGCTTTGTGCTTGACTCGTTTGACCCCTATTACTAACTAAAACCTCATTTTGGACTCGTTTGAACAAGTTTTGACTCGTTTGAGCATGGAAACCACTTATAGCTTTGTTCTTGACTCGTTTGACCCCTATTACTCACTAAAACTTCATTTTTGACTCATTTGAACAAGAAAATTTATTTTGCTTAATTTTTGACTTGTTTGAGCATTGAAACAACTTGTTGCTTTGTTCTTGACTCGTTTGACCCCTAATACTCACTAAAACTTCATTTTGGACTCGTTTGAACAAGTTTTGACTCGTTTGAGCATGGAAATCACTTGTAGCTTGGTTCTTGACTCGTTTGACCCCTAGAACTCACTAAAACTTCATTTTGGTCTCGTTTGAACATGGAAACCACTTGTAGCTTTGTTCTTGACTCATTTGACCCATATTACACACTAAAACTTCATTTTGGACTCATTTGAACAAGAAAATTAATTTTGCTTAATTTCTGACTTGTTCGACCATGGAAACCACTTGTAGCTTTGTTCTTGACTCGTTTGACCCCCTAATACTCACTAAAACTTAATTTTGGACTCGTTTGAACAAGTTTTGACTCGTTTGAGCATGGAAACCACTTGTAGCTTTGTTCTTGACTCGTTTGACCCCTATTACTCACTAAAACTTCATTTTTCACTCACTTGAACAAGAAAATTGATTTTGCTTAAATTTTGACTTGTTTGAGCATGGAAACCACTTGTAGCTTTGTTTTTGACTCGTTTGACCCCTAATACTCACTAAAACTTCATTTTGGACTCGTTTGAACAAGTTTTGACTCGTTTGAGCATGGAAACCACTTGTAGCTTTTTTCTTAACTCGTTTGATCCCTAGAACTTACTAAAACTTCATTTTGGTCTCGTTTGAACATGGAAACCACTTGTAGCTTTGTTCTTGACTCGTTTGACCCCTAGAACTCACTAAAACTTCATTTTGGACTCGTTTGAACAAGAAAATTAATTTTTCTTAATTTTTGACTTGTTTGAGCATGGAAACTAGTTGTAGCTTTGTTCTTGACTAGTTTGACCCCTAATACTCACTAAAACTTCATTTTGGACTCGTTTGAACAAGTTTTGACTCGTTTGAGCATGGACCACTTGTAGCTTTGTGCTTGACTCGTTTGACCCCTATTACTAACTAAAACTTCATTTTTGACTCATTTGAACAAGAAAATTGATTTTGCTTAATTTTTGACTTGTTTGAGCATTGAAACCACTTGTATCTTTGTTCTTGACTCGTTTGACCCCTAATACTCACTAAAACTTCATTTTGGACTCGTTTGAACAAGTTTTGACTCGTTTGAGCATGGAAATCACTTGTAGCTTGGTTCTTGACTCGTTTGACCCCTAGAACAATTAAACTTCATTTTGGTCTCGTTTGAACATGGAAACCACTTGTAGCTTTGTTCTTGACTCGTTTGGCCCATATTACTCACTAAAACTTCATTTTGGACTCATTTGAACAAGAAAATTAATTTTGCTTAATTTCTGACTTGTTCGAGCATGGAAACCACTTGTAGCCTTGTTCTTGACTCGTTTGACCCCCTAATACTCACTAAAACTTAATTTTGGACTCGTTTGAACAAGTTTTGACTCGTTTGAGCATGGAAACCACTTGTAGCTTTGTTCTTGACTCGTTTGACCCCTATTACTCACTAAAACTTCATGTTTCACTCACTTGAACAAGAAAATTGATTTTGCTTAAATTTTGACTCGTTTGAGCATGGACCACTTGTAGCTTTGTGCTTGACTCGTTTGACCCCTATTACTAACTAAAACCTCATTTTGGACTCGTTTGAACAAGTTTTGACTCGTTTGAGCATGGAAACCACTTATAGCTTTGTTCTTGACTCGTTTGACCCCTATTACTCACTAAAACTTCATTTTTGACTCATTTGAACAAGAAAATTTATTTTGCTTAATTTTTGACTTGTTTGAGCATTGAAACAACTTGTTGCTTTGTTCTTGACTCGTTTGACCCCTAATACTCACTAAAACTTCATTTTGGACTCGTTTGAACAAGTTTTGACTCGTTTGAGCATGGAAATCACTTGTAGCTTGGTTCTTGACTCGTTTGACCCCTAGAACTCACTAAAACTTCATTTTGGTCTCGTTTGAACATGGAAACCACTTGTAGCTTTGTTCTTGACTCATTTGACCCATATTACACACTAAAACTTCATTTTGGACTCATTTGAACAAGAAAATTAATTTTGCTTAATTTCTGACTTGTTCGACCATGGAAACCACTTGTAGCTTTGTTCTTGACTCGTTTGACCCCCTAATACTCACTAAAACTTAATTTTGGACTCGTTTGAACAAGTTTTGACTCGTTTGAGCATGGAAACCACTTGTAGCTTTGTTCTTGACTCGTTTGACCCCTATTACTCACTAAAACTTCATTTTTCACTCACTTGAACAAGAAAATTGATTTTGCTTAAATTTTGACTTGTTTGAGCATGGAAACCACTTGTAGCTTTGTTTTTGACTCGTTTGACCCCTAATACTCACTAAAACTTCATTTTGGACTCGTTTGAACAAGTTTTGACTCGTTTGAGCATGGAAACCACTTGTAGCTTTTTTCTTAACTCGTTTGATCCCTAGAACTTACTAAAACTTCATTTTGGTCTCGTTTGAACATGGAAACCACTTGTAGCTTTGTTCTTGACTCGTTTGACCCCTAGAACTCACTAAAACTTCATTTTGGACTCGTTTGAACAAGAAAATTAATTTTTCTTAATTTTTGACTTGTTTGAGCATGGAAACTAGTTGTAGCTTTGTTCTTGACTAGTTTGACCCCTAATACTCACTAAAACTTCATTTTGGACTCGTTTGAACAAGTTTTGACTCGTTTGAGCATGGACCACTTGTAGCTTTGTGCTTGACTCGTTTGACCCCTATTACTAACTAAAACTTCATTTTTGACTCATTTGAACAAGAAAATTGATTTTGCTTAATTTTTGACTTGTTTGAGCATTGAAACCACTTGTATCTTTGTTCTTGACTCGTTTGACCCCTAATACTCACTAAAACTTCATTTTGGACTCGTTTGAACAAGTTTTGACTCGTTTGAGCATGGAAATCACTTGTAGCTTGGTTCTTGACTCGTTTGACCCCTAGAACAATTAAACTTCATTTTGGTCTCGTTTGAACATGGAAACCACTTGTAGCTTTGTTCTTGACTCGTTTGGCCCATATTACTCACTAAAACTTCATTTTGGACTCATTTGAACAAGAAAATTAATTTTGCTTAATTTCTGACTTGTTCGAGCATGGAAACCACTTGTAGCCTTGTTCTTGACTCGTTTGACCCCCTAATACTCACTAAAACTTAATTTTGGACTCGTTTGAACAAGTTTTGACTCGTTTGAGCATGGAAACCACTTGTAGCTTTGTTCTTGACTCGTTTGACCCCTATTACTCACTAAAACTTCATTTTTCACTCACTTGAACAAGAAAATTGATTTTGCTTAAATTTTGACTCGTTTGAGCATGGACCACTTGTAGCTTTGTGCTTGACTCGTTTGACCCCTATTACTAACTAAAACCTCATTTTGGACTCGTTTGAACAAGTTTTGACTCGTTTGAGCATGGAAACCACTTATAGCTTTGTTCTTGACTCGTTTGACCCCTATTACTCACTAAAACTTCATTTTTGACTCATTTGAACAAGAAAATTTATTTTGCTTAATTTTTGACTTGTTTGAGCATTGAAACAACTTGTTGCTTTGTTCTTGACTCGTTTGACCCCTAATACTCACTAAAACTTCATTTTGGACTCGTTTGAACAAGTTTTGACTCGTTTGAGCATGGAAATCACTTGTAGCTTGGTTCTTGACTCGTTTGACCCCTAGAACTCACTAAAACTTCATTTTGGTCTCGTTTGAACATGGAAACCACTTGTAGCTTTGTTCTTGACTCATTTGACCCATATTACTCACTAAAACTTCATTTTGGACTCATTTGAACAAGAAAATTAATTTTGCTTAATTTCTGACTTGTTCGAGCATGGAAACCACTTGTAGCTTTGTTCTTGACTCGTTTGACCCCCTAATACTCACTAAAACTTAATTTTGGACTCGTTTGAACAAGTTTTGACTCGTTTGAGCATGGAAACCACTTGTAGCTTTGTTCTTGACTCGTTTGACCCCTATTACTCACTAAAACTTCATTTTTCACTCACTTGAACAAGAAAATTGATTTTGCTTAAATTTTGACTCGTTTGAGCATGGACCACTTGTAGCTTTGTGCTTGACTCGTTTGACCCCTATTACTAACTAAAACCTCATTTTGGACTCGTTTGAACAAGTTTTGACTCGTTTGAGCATGGAAACCACTTATAGCTTTGTTCTTGACTCGTTTGACCCCTATTACTCACTAAAACTTCATTTTTGACTCATTTGAACAAGAAAATTTATTTTGCTTAATTTTTGACTTGTTTGAGCATTGAAACAACTTGTTGCTTTGTTCTTGACTCGTTTGACCCCTAATACTCACTAAAACTTCATTTTGGACTCGTTTGAACAAGTTTTGACTCGTTTGAGCATGGAAATCACTTGTAGCTTGGTTCTTGACTCGTTTGACCCCTAGAACTCACTAAAACTTCATTTTGGTCTCGTTTGAACATGGAAACCACTTGTAGCTTTGTTCTTGACTCATTTGACCCATATTACTCACTAAAACTTCATTTTGGACTCATTTGAACAAGAAAATTAATTTTGCTTAATTTCTGACTTGTTCGAGCATGGAAACCACTTGTAGCTTTGTTCTTGACTCGTTTGACCCCCTAATACTCACTAAAACTTAATTTTGGACTCGTTTGAACAAGTTTTGACTCGTTTGAGCATGGAAACCACTTGTAGCTTTGTTCTTGACTCGTTTGACCCCTATTACTCACTAAAACTTCATTTTTCACTCACTTGAACAAGAAAATTGATTTTGCTTAAATTTTGACTCGTTTGAGCATGGACCACTTGTAGCTTTGTGCTTGACTCGTTTGACCCCTATTACTAACTAAAACCTCATTTTGGACTCGTTTGAACAAGTTTTGACTCGTTTGAGCATGGAAACCACTTATAGCTTTGTTCTTGACTCGTTTGACCCCTATTACTCACTAAAACTTCATTTTTGACTCATTTGAACAAGAAAATTTATTTTGCTTAATTTTTGACTTGTTTGAGCATTGAAACAACTTGTTGCTTTGTTCTTGACTCGTTTGACCCCTAATACTCACTAAAACTTCATTTTGGACTCGTTTGAACAAGTTTTGACTCGTTTGAGCATGGAAATCACTTGTAGCTTGGTTCTTGACTCGTTTGACCCCTAGAACTCACTAAAACTTCATTTTGGTCTCGTTTGAACATGGAAACCACTTGTAGCTTTGTTCTTGACTCATTTGACCCATATTACTCACTAAAACTTCATTTTGGACTCATTTGAACAAGAAAATTAATTTTGCTTAATTTCTGACTTGTTCGAGCATGGAAACCACTTGTAGCTTTGTTCTTGACTCGTTTGACCCCCTAATACTCACTAAAACTTAATTTTGGACTCGTTTGAACATGGAAACCACTTGTAGCTTTGTTCTTGACTCGTTTGATCCCTAGAACTCACTAAAACTTCATTTTGGTCTCGTTTGAACATGGAAACCACTTGTAGCTTTGTTCTTGACTCGTTTGACCCCTAGAACTCAATAAAACTTCATTTTGGACTCGTTTGAACAAGAAAATTAATTTTGCTTAATTTTTGACTTGTTTGAGCATGGAAACTAGTTGTAGCTTTGTTCTTGACTCGTTTGACCCCTAATACTCACTAAAACTTCATTTTGGACTCGTTTGAGCATAGACCACTTGTAGCTTTGTGCTTGACTCGTTTGACCCCTATTACTCACTAAAACTTCATTTTTGACTCATTCGAACAAGAAAATTGATTTTGCTTAATTTTTGACTTGTTTGAGCATTGAAACCACTTGTAGCTTTGTTCTTGACTCGTTTGACCCCTAATACTCACTAAAACTTCATTTTGGACTCGTTTGAACAAGTTTTGACTCGTTTGAGCATGGAAATCACTTGTAGCTTGGTTCTTGACTCGTTTGACCCCTAGAACAGTTAAACTTCATTTTGGTCTCGTTTGAACATGGAAACCACTTGCAGCTTTGTTCTTGACTCGTTTGACCCCTAGAACTCACTAAAACTTCATTTTGGACTCGTTTGACCAAGAAAATTAATTTTGCTTAATTTTTGACTTGTTTGAGCATGGAAACCACTGATAGCTTTGTTCTTGACTCGTTTGACCCCTAGAACTCACTAAAACTTCATTTTGGACTCGTTTGAACAAGAAAATTAATTTTGCTTAATTTTTGACTTGTTTGAGCATGGAAACTAGTTGTAGCTTTGTTCTTGACTCGTTTGACCCCTAATACTCACTAAACCTTCATTTTGGACTCGTTTGAGCATGGACCACTTGTAGCTTTGTGCTTGACTCGTTTGACCCCTATTACTCACTAAAACTTCATTTTTGACTCATTTGAACAAGAAAATTGATTTTGCTTAATTTTTGACTTGTCGAGCATTGAAACCACTTGTAGCTTTGTTCTTGACTCGTTTGACCCCTAATACTCACTAAAACTTAATTTTGGACTCGTTTGAACAAGTTTTGACTCATTTGAGCATGGAAACCGCTTGTAGCTTTGTTCTTGACTCGTTTGACCCCTATTACTCACTAAAACTTCATTTTTGACTCACTTGAACAAGAAAATTGATTTTGCTTAATTTTTGACTTGTTTGATCATGGAAACCACTTGTAGCTTTGTTTTTGACTCGTTTGACCCCTAATACTCACTAAAACATCATTTTGGACTCGTTTGAACAAGTTTTGACTCGTTTGAGCATGAAAACCACTTGTAGCTTTGTTCTTGACTCGTTTGATCCCTAGAACTCACTAAAACTTCATTTTGGTCTCGTTTGAACATGGAAACCACTTGTAGCTTTGTTCTTGACTCGTTTGACCCCTAGAACTCAATAAAACTTCATTTTGGACTCGTTTGAACAAGAAAATTAATTTTGCTTAATTTTTGACTTGTTTGAGCATGGAAACTAGTTGTAGCTTTGTTCTTGACTCGTTTGACCCCTAATACTCACTAAAACTTCATTTTGGACTCGTTTGAGCATAGACCACTTGTAGCTTTGTGCTTGACTCGTTTGACCCCTATTACTCACCAAAACTTCATTTTTGACTCATTCGAACAAGAAAATTGATTTTGCTTAATTTTTGACTTGTTTGAGCATTGAAACCACTTGTAGCTTTGTTCTTGACTCGTTTGACCCCTAATACTCACTAAAACTTCATTTTGGACTCGTTTGAACAAGTTTTGACTCGTTTGAGCATGGAAATCACTTGTAGCTTGGTTCTTGACTCGTTTGACCCCTAGAACAGTTAAACTTCATTTTGGTCTCGTTTGAACATGGAAACCACTTGCAGCTTTGTTCTTGACTCGTTTGACCCCTAGAACTCACTAAAACTTCATTTTGGACTCGTTTGACCAAGAAAATTAATTTTGCTTAATTTTTGACTTGTTTGAGCATGGAAACCACTGATAGCTTTGTTCTTGACTCGTTTGACCCCTAGAACTCACTAAAACTTCATTTTGGACTCGTTTGAACAAGAAAATTAATTTTGCTTAATTTTTGACTTGTTTGAGCATGGAAACTAGTTGTAGCTTTGTTCTTGACTCGTTTGACCCCTAATACTCACTAAACCTTCATTTTGGACTCGTTTGAGCATGGACCACTTGTAGCTTTGTGCTTGACTCGTTTGACCCATATTACTCACTAAAACTTCATTTTTGACTCATTTGAACAAGAAAATTGATTTTGCTTAATTTTTGACTTGTCGAGCATTGAAACCACTTGTAGCTTTGTTCTTGACTCGTTTGACCCCTAATACTCACTAAAACTTAATTTTGGACTCGTTTGAACAAGTTTTGACTCATTTGAGCATGGAAACCGCTTGTAGCTTTGTTCTTGACTCGTTTGAACATGGAAACCACTTGTAGCTTTGTTCTTGACTCGTTTGACCCCTAGAACTCACTAAAACTTCATTTTTGACTCGTTTGAGCATGGACCACTTGTAGCTTTGTGCTTGACTCGTTTGACCCCTATTACTCACTAAAACTTCATTTTTGACTCATTTGAACAAGAAAATTGATTTTGCTTAATTTTTGACTTGTTTGAGCATTGAAACCACTTGTAGCTTTGTTCTTGACTCGTTTGACCCCTAATACTCACTAAAACTTCATTTTGGACTCGTTTGAACAAGTTTTGACTCGTTTGAGCATGGAAATCACTTGTAGCTTGGTTCTTGACTCGTTTGACCACTAGAACACACTAAAACTTCATTTTGGTCTCGTTTGAACATGGAAACCACTTGTAGCTTTGTTCTTGACTCGTTTGACCCATATTACTCACTAAAACTTCATTTTGGACTCATTTGAACAAGAAAATAAATTTTGCTTAATTTCTGACTTGTTTGAGCATGGAAACCACTTGTAGCTTTGTTCTTGACTCGTTTGACCCTTAATACTCACTAAAACTTCATTTTGGACTCGTTTGAACAAGTTTTGACTCGTTTGAGCATGGAAACCACTTGCAACTTTGTTCTTGACTCGTTTGACCCCTAGAACTCACTAAAACTTTATTTTAGACTCGTTTGAATAAGAAAATTAATTTTGCTTAATTTTTGACTTTTTTGAGCATGGAAACCACTGATAGCTTTGTTCTTGACTCGTTTGACCCCTAATACTCACTAAAACTTAATTTTGGACTACAAATGAGAGTCGTTCTCTCTAACCTCTCTCTTCAAACCCTTTCAGCCAACACAAATTCCAGCCAAATCTAAACCTTTTTTCATCAGATCTATACATTTCCTACCAAAATCCACACTCCCTCTCTTCTTTTCCACCTTTTATTCCATATTTCTTATATTATTATTTAGTTTCTGTTCGTCTATGTCCTCTTTCCAGGATCGGTTAGTGGACTTCGGTCTATTGATTCCTCCGATTATTGAGGTTTCATTTGATCTCTCCAGGTTTTGGAAGATCAGCATGGTTTCGATTTCGAGGAAAGAACCACTGTGTAGTGGATCTCTTGATATGGATATGAGCAAGGTCATGATGGATTCCGTCGATGAGAAGGATTTTGTCCATAGAGAAAACTGTGAGTTCTTTGCAGCCAAGATACAGGTGGTTGTCTTCTCTGAAATCAACGGTAAGGGAAGCAAGAACTTTGGAGATAATTTGTCTTTGGACAATTTTCTTTTTATGTTGACCCTAAGTGGTGTGGTTCACACTTCTGCTGGGTTGTTGGAGCTACTGATTGGTATGGCCAATTGTAGATCTTTATGGGCTTTGCTTGGTCTTGCAACCTTCGTCTGGAAGAGGGCTCGCATTGTGGGTCATTCTGCGAAAGAGAATGTGTGTCGTGCCCCATTCAATAATGGGGATGATTTGATTGTTGTTTCTTCCCAGTTGCAAGGCAAGGAAAGAGATAAAGCTTTCACTGTTCAGTGCAACCTGGTTATTATCACTGACGATTATGCTTGCAAGGTGTTTGTTAATTGTCCTATCTCAACGGATGATTTAGCTGGAGAGCACAAGGCATTCGATGCACTATTTGATGATGAGCATAAGGTGTTTGATAATTTGATTAATCGAGGGTTTGTATGTTTCTCCACTATTGGTGGCATGATGTTTGTGGATCGCTGGACAAAGGTGAATATTGTTGGGGTGGAATCTGGAACTGAGTTTCGACGTAATGGTGTTTGTCTCTATGATCTAGTTCTGTCTGGTTTGGGTGTTCTCACACCGCCTTTTGGAAAAAACAATAACGTTGCTATCCAGTCGTATGCTGTGCATGATGTAAGGTCACAAGGGGCATTTAAGCCCTATGGGCTGCTTGAGCTCTTCAAAAGAGTTATGAAATTGAATGGGAACAGGGCATCTGTGTTAGATGCTAACTCTCAATGTATTATTGATGGTCGAATGGTTAGCTCTCACGAAGGAATTAGTGATTTCTTTTCAGAAAATGCAATATTTGGAAGTTGGGCCTGTTATGCCTCTCTCACGTTTGTGACTGTTCTTAGCGAAGGAAAGTTTCAGTTAGTCCGTATGAGATTGTTTGATGGATTGCTTTCACGGAGGACATGTCGTTCTGCGCGGACATGTTTCATATTTTATGGAAAATTGCAAATGAATTCTGGTGGCTACAATTCCCTAGTCTCCCAAGGGGAAGTCGCACCTTGTAGGTCTTTGACAGATCTCCGTTTTGAGGGAGAATTTGCTGTGGTGTTGCAGTTTGCAAAATGGGGCTGTACCGGTATGGTCACCTGGGCAGGACAGAACATGCTGCGATTCGACAACAAGAGTCAGGAAGTTATATGGGTTGTAATGGGCTGGGTTGATATTGTCGAATCCTGTTTTAATATGTTAAGTCCTTGCACTGCTAGGAGGCATGCCCTGAGCAGGTTTCACTTGACCCTGGAGCTAAATTTGCTTGTTTCATATGCTCATATCTGGATGTTCACCCCAGGTAGATGCCAGGTAAATGGACTTGGTTTGGCTCGCAAGAGTTGGCCTAGCTCTTGCAGGATTATGGTTGCTCTGTTTGGAGGGGCCTCATGGCTGTTTGTTGCTACATATTTGGAGCCTACATGTGATGTGGTGCTTTATGTCACTAGAAGAAGAAATGGAGGAAGCGTGTGCAGCGAAAATAGAGTGAGGTCTTTAATCTGTTTTTGGATAATTCTGGAGGATGAGGTTGTTACAGGATCTCATGAGAAGGAGTTCAGCTCCACAATTGAGTGTACTGTCGGGCCGAATATGCAAAATACTGGTTGTAAGGGAGGTTTCTTACAAGGGAACCAAACCGATTAGCCAAGTTTTGGAATCAGCAAAGGACGAGTTGTTGGATGGGGGACTATGTCCCGATGGCTATTCCTTCTGTTGGGTATTGGCATAATCGTGCTATTTGGATGGCTGTCAAGGAAGAAGCTTTTGCATAGTTATAGGGAAGTTGCCCGGGGCCTGGGGTGTGAACCAGGAGATTTTTATAATATGTTATTGGCATTGTCTCTGATCATGTATTTTTAAACTAGGTTTTAACTTAGTTTAGTCTCTATGTTGTTGTTCTGTTTGGACAAGTACTATTTTTAATTCATGCTGTTCCGTTAGGTGGATGTTTTACTAATCGCGGGGTATGCCCCTAGAGATGTAATTTGTTTGCCTATGGTATAAAATTTAATTAGCAAAAAAAAAAACTTAATTTTGGACTCGTTTGAACAAGTTTTGACTCGTTTGAGCATGGAAACCACTTGTAGCTTTGTTCTTGACTCGTTTGACCCCTATTACTCACTAAAACTTCATTTTTGACTCACTTGAACAAGAAAATTGATTTTGCTTAATTTTTGACTTGTTTGAGCATGGAAACCACTTGTAGCTTTGTTCTTGACTCGTTTGACCCCTATTACTCACTAAAACTTCATTTTGGACTCGTTTGAACAAGTTTTGACTCGTTTGAGCATGAAACCCACTTGTAGCTTTGTTCTTGACTCGTTTGACCCCTAGAACTCACTAAAACTTCATTTTGGTCTCGTTTGAACATGGAAACCACTTGTAGCTTTGTTCTTGACTCGTTTAACCCCTATTACTCAATAAAACTTCATTTTGGACTCATTTGAACAAGAAAATTGATTTTGCTTAATTTCTGACTTGTTTGAGCATGAAAACCACTTGTAGCTTTGTTCTTAACTCGTTTGACCCCTCATACTCACTAAAAGTTCATTTTGGACTCGTTTGAACAAGTTTTGACTCGTTTGAGCATGGAAACCACTTGTAGCTTTGTTCTTGACTCGTTTGACCCTTAGAACTCACTAAAACTTCATTTTGGACTCGTTTGAACAAGAAAATTAATTTTGCTTAATTTTTGACTTGTTTGAGCATGGAAACCAGTTGTAGCTTTGTTCTCGACTCGTTTGACCCCTAATACTCACTAAAACTTCATTTTGGACTCGTTTGAACAAGTTTTGACTCGTTTCAGCATGGAAACCACTTATAGCTTTGTTCTTGACTCGTTTGACCCCTATTACTCACTAAAACTTTATTTTTGACTCATTTGAACAAGAAAATTTATTTTGCTTAATTTTTGACTTGTTTGAGCATTGAAACCACTTGTTGCTTGGTTCTTGACTCGTTTGACCCCTAATACTCACTAAAACTTCATTTTGGACTCGTTTGAACAAGTTTTGACTCGTTTGAGCATGGAAATCACTTGTAGCTTGGTTCTTGACTCGTTTGACCCCTAGAACACACTAAAACTTCATTTTGGTCTCGTTTGAACATGGAAACCACTTATAGCTTTGTTCTTGACTCGTTTGACCCATATTACTCACTAAAACTTCATTTTGGACTCATTTGAACAGGAAAATAAATTTTGCTTAATTTCTGACTTGTTTGAGCATGGAAACCACTTGTAGCTTTGTTCTTGACTCGTTTGACCCCTAATACTCACTAAAACTTCATTTTGGACTCGTTTGAACAAGTTTTGACTCGTTTGAGCATGGAAACCACTTGCAGCTTTGTTCTTGCTCGTTTGACCCCTAGAACTCACTAAAACTTCATTTTGGACTCGTTTGAACAAGAAAATTAATTTTGCTTAATTTTTGACTTGTTTGAGCATGGAAACCACAGATAGCTTTGTTCTTGACTCGTTTGATCCCTAATACTCACTAAAACTTAATTTTGGACTCGTTTGAACAAGTTTTGACTCGTTTGAGCATGGAAACCACTTGTAGCTTTGTTCTTGACTCGTTTGACCCCTGTTACTCACTAAAACTTCATTTTTGACTCACTTGAACAAGAAAATTGATTTTGCTTAATTTTTGACTTGTTTGAGCATGGAAACCACTTGTAGCTTTGTTCTTGACTCGTTTGACCCCTAATACTCACTAAAACTTCATTTTGGACTCGTTTGAACAAGTTTTGACTCGTTTGAGCATGAAACCCACTTGTAGCTTTGTTCTTGACTCGTTTGACCCCTAGAACTCACTAAAACTTCATTTTGGTCTCGTTTGAACATGGAAACCACTTGTAGCTTTGTTTTTGACTCGTTTAACCCCTATTACTCACTAAAACTTCATTTTGGACTCATTTGAACAAGAAAATTGATTTTGCTTAATTTCTGGCTTGTTTGAGCATGGAAACCACTTGTAGCTTTGTTCTTAACTCGTTTGACCCCTCATACTCACTAAAAGTTCATTTTGGACTCGTTTGAACAAGTTTTGACTCGTTTGAGCATGGAAACCACTTGTAGCTTTGTTCTTGACTCGTTTGACCCTTAGAACTCACTAAAACTTCATTTTGGACTCGTTTGAACAAGAAAATTAATTTTGCTTAATTTTTGACTTGTTTGAGCATGGAAACCACTGATAGCTTTGTTCTTGACTCGTTTGACCCCTAATACTCACTAAAACTTAATTTTGGACTCGTTTGAACAAGTTTTGACTCGTTTGAGCATGGAAACCACTTGTAGCTTTGTTCTTGACTCGTTTGACCCCTATTACTCAGTAAAACTTCATTTTTGACTCACTTGAACAAGAAAATTGATTTTGCTTAATTTTTGACTTGTTTGAGCATGGAAACCACTTGTAGCTTTGTTCTTGACTCGTTTGACCCCTAATACTCACTAAAACTTCATTTTGGACTCGTTTGAACAAGTTTTTACTCGTTTGAGCATGGAAATCACTTGTAGCTTGGTTCTTGACTCGTTTGACCCCTAGAACTCACTAAAACTTCATTTTGGTCTCGTTTGAACATGGAAACCACTTGTAGCTTTGTTCTTGACTCGTTTGACCCATATTACTCACTAAAACTTCATTTTGGACTCATTTGAACAAGAAAATTAATTTTGCTTCATTTCTGACTTGTTTGAGCATGGAAAACACTTGTAGCTTTGTTCTTGACTCGTTTGACCCCTAATACTCACTAAAACTTAATTTTGGACTCGTTCGAACAAGTTTTGACTCGTTTGAGCATGGAAACCACTTGTAGCTTTGTTCTTGACTCGTTTGACCCTTAGAACTCACTAAAACTTCATTTTGAACTCGTTTGAACAAGAAAATTAATTTTGCTTAATTTTTGACTTGTTTGAGCATGGAAACCACTGATAGCTTTGTTCTTGACTCGTTTGACCCCTAATACTCACTAAAACTTAATTTTGGACTCGTTTGAACAAGTTTTGACTCGTTTGAGCATGGAAACCACTTGTAGCTTTGTTCTTGACTCGTTTGATCCCTAGAACTCACTAAAACTTCATTTTGGTCTCGTTTGAACATGGAAACCACTTGTAGCTTTGTTCTTGACTCGTTTGACCCCTAGAACTCACTAAAACTTCATTTTGGACTCGTTTGAACAAGTTTTTACTCGTTTGAGCATGGAAATCACTTGTAGCTTGGTTCTTGACTCGTTTGACCCCTAGAACTCACTAAAACTTCATTTTGGTCTCGTTTGAACATGGAAACCACTTGTAGCTTTGTTCTTGACTCGTTTGACCCATATTACTCACTAAAACTTCATTTTGGACTCATTTGAACAAGAAAATTAATTTTGCTTAATTTTTGACTTGTTTGAGCATGGAAACCAGTTGTAGCTTTGTTCTCGACTCGTTTGATCCCTAATACTCACTAAAACTTAATTTTGCACTCGTTTGAACAAGTTTTGACTCGTTTGAGCATGGAAACCACTTGTAGCTTTGTTCTTGACTCGTTTGACCCCTGTTACTCACTAAAACTTCATTTTTGACTCACTTGAACAAGAAAATTGATTTTGCTTAATTTTTGACTTGTTTGAGCATGGAAACCACTTGTAGCTTTGTTCTTGACTCGTTTGACCCCTAATACTCACTAAAACTTCATTTTGGACTCGTTTGAACAAGTTTTTACTCGTTTGAGCATGGAAATCACTTGTAGCTTGGTTCTTGACTCGTTTGACCCCTAGAACTCACTAAAACTTCATTTTGGTCTCGTTTGAACATGGAAACCACTTGTAGCTTTGTTCTTGACTCGTTTGACCCATATTACTCACTAAAACTTCATTTTGGACTCATTTGAACAAGAAAATTAATTTTGCTTCATTTCTGACTTGTTTGAGCATGGAAAACACTTGTAGCTTTGTTCTTGACTCGTTTGACCCCTAATACTCACTAAAACTTAATTTTGGACTCGTTCGAACAAGTTTTGACTCGTTTGAGCATGGAAACCACTTGTAGCTTTGTTCTTGACTCGTTTGACCCTTAGAACTCACTAAAACTTCATTTTGAACTCGTTTGAACAAGAAAATTAATTTTGCTTAATTTTTGACTTGTTTGAGCATGGAAACCACTGATAGCTTTGTTCTTGACTCGTTTGACCCCTAATACTCACTAAAACTTAATTTTGGACTCGTTTGAACAAGTTTTGACTCGTTTGAGCATGGAAACCACTTGTAGCTTTGTTCTTGACTCGTTTGATCCCTAGAACTCACTAAAACTTCATTTTGGTCTCGTTTGAACATGGAAACCACTTGTAGCTTTGTTCTTGACTCGTTTGACCCCTAGAACTCACTAAAACTTCATTTTGGACTCGTTTGAACAAGTTTTTACTCGTTTGAGCATGGAAATCACTTGTAGCTTGGTTCTTGACTCGTTTGACCCCTAGAACTCACTAAAACTTCATTTTGGTCTCGTTTGAACATGGAAACCACTTGTAGCTTTGTTCTTGACTCGTTTGACCCATATTACTCACTAAAACTTCATTTTGGACTCATTTGAACAAGAAAATTAATTTTGCTTAATTTTTGACTTGTTTGAGCATGGAAACCAGTTGTAGCTTTGTTCTCGACTCGTTTGATCCCTAATACTCACTAAAACTTAATTTTGCACTCGTTTGAACAAGTTTTGACTCGTTTGAGCATGGAAACCACTTGTAGCTTTGTTCTTGACTCGTTTGACCCCTGTTACTCACTAAAACTTCATTTTTGACTCACTTGAACAAGAAAATTGATTTTGCTTAATTTTTGACTTGTTTGAGCATGGAAACCACTTGTAGCTTTGTTCTTGACTCGTTTGACCCCTAATACTCACTAAAACTTCATTTTGGACTCGTTTGAACAAGTTTTGACTCGTTTGAGCATGAAACCCACTTGTAGCTTTGTTCTTGACTCGTTTGACCCCTAGAACTCACTAAAACTTCATTTTGGTCTCGTTTGAACATGGAAACCACTTGTAGCTTTGTTTTTGACTCGTTTAACCCCTATTACTCACTAAAACTTCATTTTGGACTCATTTGAACAAGAAAATTGATTTTGCTTAATTTCTGGCTTGTTTGAGCATGGAAACCACTTGTAGCTTTGTTCTTAACTCGTTTGACCCCTCATACTCACTAAAAGTTCATTTTGGACTCGTTTGAACAAGTTTTGACTCGTTTGAGCATGGAAACCACTTGTAGCTTTGTTCTTGACTCGTTTGACCCTTAGAACTCACTAAAACTTCATTTTGGACTCGTTTGAACAAGAAAATTAATTTTGCTTAATTTTTGACTTGTTTGAGCATGGAAACCACTGATAGCTTTGTTCTTGACTCGTTTGACCCCTAATACTCACTAAAACTTAATTTTGGACTCGTTTGAACAAGTTTTGACTCGTTTGAGCATGGAAACCACTTGTAGCTTTGTTCTTGACTCGTTTGACCCCTATTACTCAGTAAAACTTCATTTTTGACTCACTTGAACAAGAAAATTGATTTTGCTTAATTTTTGACTTGTTTGAGCATGGAAACCACTTGTAGCTTTGTTCTTGACTCGTTTGACCCCTAATACTCACTAAAACTTCATTTTGGACTCGTTTGAACAAGTTTTTACTCGTTTGAGCATGGAAATCACTTGTAGCTTGGTTCTTGACTCGTTTGACCCCTAGAACTCACTAAAACTTCATTTTGGTCTCGTTTGAACATGGAAACCACTTGTAGCTTTGTTCTTGACTCGTTTGACCCATATTACTCACTAAAACTTCATTTTGGACTCATTTGAACAAGAAAATTAATTTTGCTTCATTTCTGACTTGTTTGAGCATGGAAAACACTTGTAGCTTTGTTCTTGACTCGTTTGACCCCTAATACTCACTAAAACTTAATTTTGGACTCGTTCGAACAAGTTTTGACTCGTTTGAGCATGGAAACCACTTGTAGCTTTGTTCTTGACTCGTTTGACCCTTAGAACTCACTAAAACTTCATTTTGAACTCGTTTGAACAAGAAAATTAATTTTGCTTAATTTTTGACTTGTTTGAGCATGGAAACCACTGATAGCTTTGTTCTTGACTCGTTTGACCCCTAATACTCACTAAAACTTAATTTTGGACTCGTTTGAACAAGTTTTGACTCGTTTGAGCATGGAAACCACTTGTAGCTTTGTTCTTGACTCGTTTGATCCCTAGAACTCACTAAAACTTCATTTTGGTCTCGTTTGAACATGGAAACCACTTGTAGCTTTGTTCTTGACTCGTTTGACCCCTAGAACTCACTAAAACTTCATTTTGGACTCGTTTGAACAAGTTTTTACTCGTTTGAGCATGGAAATCACTTGTAGCTTGGTTCTTGACTCGTTTGACCCCTAGAACTCACTAAAACTTCATTTTGGTCTCGTTTGAACATGGAAACCACTTGTAGCTTTGTTCTTGACTCGTTTGACCCATATTACTCACTAAAACTTCATTTTGGACTCATTTGAACAAGAAAATTAATTTTGCTTAATTTTTGACTTGTTTGAGCATGGAAACCAGTTGTAGCTTTGTTCTCGACTCGTTTGACCCCTAATACTCACTAAAACTTCATTTTGGACTCGTTTGAACAAGTTTTGACTCGTTTCAGCATGGAAACCACTTATAGCTTTGTTCTTGACTCGTTTGACCCCTATTACTCACTAAAACTTTATTTTTGACTCATTTGACTTTATTTTTGACTCGTTTGACCCCTAGAACACACTAAAACTTCATTTTGGTCTCGTTTGAACATGGAAACCACTTATAGCTTTGTTCTTGACTCGTTTGACCCATATTACTCAATAAAACTTCATTTTGGACTCATTTGAACAGGAAAATAAATTTTGCTTAATTTCTGACTTGTTTGAGCATGGAAACCACTTGTAGCTTTGTTCTTGACTCGTTTGACCCCTAATACTCACTAAAACTTCATTTTGGACTCGTTTGAAGAAGTTTTGACTCGTTTGAGCATGGAAACCACTTGCAGCTTTGTTCTTGCTCGTTTGACCCCTAGAACTCACTAAAACTTCATTTTGGACTCGTTTGAACAAGAAAATTAATTTTGCTTAAATTTTGACTTGTTTGAGCATGGAAACTAGTTGTAGCTTTGTTCTTGACTCGTTTGACCCCTAATACTCACTAAAACTTAATTTTGGACTCGTTTGAACAAGTTTTGACTCGTTTGAGCATGGAAACCACTTGTAGCTTTGTTCTTGACTCGTTTGACCCCTATTACTCACTAAAACTTCATTTTTGACTCACTTGGACAAGAAAATTGATTTTGCTTAATTTTTGACTTGTTTGAGCATGGAAACCACTTGTAGCTTTGTTCTTGACTCGTTTGACCCCTAATACTCACTAAAACTTCATTTTGGACTCGTTTGAACAAGTTTTGACTCGTTTGAGCATGAAACCCACTTGTAGCTTTGTTCTTGACTCGTTTGACCCCTAGAACTCACTAAAACTTCATTTTGGTCTCGTTTGAACATGGAAACCACTTGTAGCTTTGTTTTTGACTCGTTTAACCCCTATTACTCACTAAAACTTCATTTTGGACTCATTTGAACAAGAAAATTGATTTTGCTTAATTTCTGGCTTGTTTGAGCATGGAAACCACTTGTAGCTTTGTTCTTAACTCGTTTGACCCCTCATACTCACTAAAAGTTCATTTTGGACTCGTTTGAACAAGTTTTGACTCGTTTGAGCATGGAAACCACTTGTAGCTTTGTTCTTGACTCGTTTGACCCTTAGAACTCACTAAAACTTCATTTTGGACTCGTTTGAACAAGAAAATTAATTTTGCTTAATTTTTGACTTGTTTGAGCATGGAAACCACTGATAGCTTTGTTCTTGACTCGTTTGACCCCTAATACTCACTAAAACTTAATTTTGGACTCGTTTGAACAAGTTTTGACTCGTTTGAGCATGGAAACCACTTGTAGCTTTGTTCTTGACTCGTTTGACCCCTATTACTCAGTAAAACTTCATTTTTGACTCACTTGAACAAGAAAATTGATTTTGCTTAATTTTTGACTTGTTTGAGCATGGAAACCACTTGTAGCTTTGTTCTTGACTCGTTTGACCCCTAATACTCACTAAAACTTCATTTTGGACTCGTTTGAACAAGTTTTTACTCGTTTGAGCATGGAAACCACTTATAGCTTTGTTCTTGACTCGTTTGACCCCTATTACTCACTAAAACTTTATTTTTGACTCACTAAAACTTCATTTTGGTCTCGTTTGAACATGGAAACCACTTGTAGCTTTGTTCTTGACTCGTTTGACCCCTAGAACTCACTAAAACTTCATTTTGGACTCGTTTGAACAAGAAAATTAATTTTGCTTAAATTTTGACTTGTTTGAGCATGGAAACTAGTTGTAGCTTTGTTCTTGACTCGTTTGACCCCTAATACTCACTAAAACTTAATTTTGGACTCGTTTGAACAAGTTTTGACTCGTTTGAGCATGGAAACCACTTGTAGCTTTGTTCTTGACTCGTTTGATCCCTAGAACTCACTAAAACTTCATTTTGGTCTCGTTTGAACATGGAAACCACTTGTAGCTTTGTTCTTGACTCGTTTGACCCCTAGAACTCACTAAAACTTCATTTTGGACTCGTTTGAACAAGAAAATTAATTTTGCTTAAATTTTGACTTGTTTGAGCATGGAAACTAGTTGTAGCTTTGTTCTTGACTCGTTTGACCCCTAATACTCACTAAAACTTCATTTTGGACTCGTTTGAACAAGTTTTGACTCGTTTGAGCATGGACCACTTGTAGCTTTGTGCTTGACTTGTTTGACCCCTATTACTCACTAAAACTTCATTTTGGTCTCGTTTGAACATGGAAACCACTTGTAGCTTTGTTCTTAACTCGTTTGACCCCTCATACTCACTAAAAGTTCATTTTGGACTCGTTTGAACAAGTTTTGACTCGTTTGAGCATGGAAACCACTTGTAGCTTTGTTCTTGACTCGTTTGACCCTTAGAACTCACTAAAACTTCATTTTTGACTCGTTTGAACAAGAAAATTAATTTTGCTTAATTTTTGACTTGTTTGAGCATGGAAACCACTGATAGCTTTGTTCTTGACTCGTTTGACCCCTAATACTCACTAAAACTTAATTTTGGACTCGTTTGAACAAGTTTTGACTCGTTTGAGCATGGAAACCACTTGTAGCTTTGTTCTTGACTCGTTTGACCCCTATTACTCACTAAAACTTCATTTTTGACTCACTTGAACAAGAAAATTGATTTTGCTTAATTTTTGACTTGTTTGAGCATGGAAACCACTTGTAGCTTTGTTCTTGACTCGTTTGACCCCTAATACTCACTAAAACTTCATTTTGGACTCGTTTGAACAAGTTTTTACTCGTTTGAGCATGGAAATCACTTGTAGCTTGGTTCTTGACTCGTTTGACCCCTAGAACTCACTAAAACTTCATTTTGGTCTCGTTTGAACATGGAAACCACTTGTAGCTTTGTTCTTGACTCGTTTGACCCATATTACTCACTAAAACTTCATTTTGGACTCATTTGAACAAGAAAATTAATTTTGCTTCATTTCTGACTTGTTTGAGCATGGAAAACACTTGTAGCTTTGTTCTTGACTCGTTTGACCCCTAATACTCACTAAAACTTAATTTTGGACTCGTTCGAACAAGTTTTGACTCGTTTGAGCATGGAAACCACTTGTAGCTTTGTTCTTGACTCGTTTGACCCTTAGAACTCACTAAAACTTCATTTTGAACTCGTTTGAACAAGAAAATTAATTTTGCTTAATTTTTGACTTGTTTGAGCATGGAAACCACTGATAGCTTTGTTCTTGACTCGTTTGACCCCTAATACTCACTAAAACTTAATTTTGGACTCGTTTGAACAAGTTTTGACTCGTTTGAGCATGGAAACCACTTGTAGCTTTGTTCTTGACTCGTTTGATCCCTAGAACTCACTAAAACTTCATTTTGGTCTCGTTTGAACATGGAAACCACTTGTAGCTTTGTTCTTGACTCGTTTGACCCCTAGAACTCACTAAAACTTCATTTTGGACTCGTTTGAACAAGAAAATTAATTTTGCTTAATTTTTGACTTGTTTTAGCATGGAAACTAGTTGTAGCTTTGTTCTTGACTCGTTTGACCCCTAATACTCACTAAAACTTCATTTTGGACTCGTTTGAACAAGTTTTGACTCGTTTGAGCATGGACCACTTGTAGCTTTGTGCTTGACTTGTTTGACCCCTATTACTCACTAAAACTTCATTTTTGACTCATTTGAACAAGAAAATTGATTTTGCTTAATTTTTGACTTGTTTGAGCAATGAAACCACTTGTAGCTTTGTTCTTGACTCGTTTGACCCCTAATACTCACTAAAACTTCATTTTGGACTCGTTTGAACAAGTTTTGACTCGTTTGAGCATGGAAATCACTTGTAGCTTGGTTCTTGACTCGTTTGACCCCTAGAACTCACTAAAACTTTATTTTGGTCACGTTTGAACATGGAAACCACTTGTAGCTTTGTTCTTGACTCGTTTGACCCATATTACTCACTAAAACTTCATTTTGGACTCATTTGAACAAGAAAATTAATTTCGCTTCATTTCTGACTTGTTTGAGCATGGAAACCACTTGTAGCTTTGTTCTTGACTCGTTTGACCCCTAATACTCACTAAAACTTAATTTTGGACTCGTTCGAACAAGTTTTGACTCGTTTGATCATGGAAACCACTTGTAGCTTTGTTCTTGACTCGTTTGACCCCCAGAACTCACTAAAACTTCATTTTGAACTCGTTTGAACAAGAAAATTAATTTTGCTTAATTTTTGACTTGTTTGAGCATGGAAACCACTGATAGCTTTGTTCTTGACTCGTTTGACCCCTAATACTCACTAAAACTTAATTTTGGACTCGTTTGAACAAGTTTTGACTCATTTGAGCATGGAAACCGCTTGTAGCTTTGTTCTTGACTCGTTTGACCCCTATTACTCACTAAAACTTCATTTTTGACTCACTTGAACAAGAAAATTGATTTTGCTTAATTTTTGACTTGTTTGAGCATGGAAACCACTTGTAGCTTTGTTTTTGACTCGTTTGACCCCTAATACTCACTAAAACTTCATTCTGGACTCGTTTGAACAAGTTTTGACTCGTTTGAGCATGGAAACCACTTGTAGCTTTGTTCTTGACTCGTTTGACCCCTAGAACTCACTAAAACTTCATTTTGGACTCGTTTGAACAAGAAAATTAATTTTGCTTAATTTTTGACTTGTTTGAGCATGGAAACTAGTTGTAGCTTTGTTCTTGACTCGTTTGACCCCTAATACTCACTAAAACTTCATTTTGGACTCGTTTGAACAAGTTTTGACTCGTTTGAGCATGGAAACCACTTGTAGCTTTGTTCTTGACTCGTTTGATCCCTAGAACTCACTAAAACTTCATTTTGGTCTCGTTTGAACATGGAAACCACTTGTAGCTTTGTTCTTGACTCGTTTGACCCCTAGAACTCACTAAAACTTCATTTTGGACTCGTTTGAACAAGAAAATTAATTTTGCTTAAATTTTGACTTGTTTGAGCATGGAAACTAGTTGTAGCTTTGTTCTTGACTCGTTTGACCCCTAATACTCACTAAAACTTAATTTTGGACTCGTTTGAACAAGTTTTGACTCGTTTGAGCATGGAAACCACTTGTAGCTTTGTTCTTGACTCGTTTGATCCCTAGAACTCACTAAAACTTCATTTTGGTCTCGTTTGAACATGGAAACCACTTGTAGCTTTGTTCTTGACTCGTTTGACCCCTAGAACTCACTAAAACTTCATTTTGGACTCGTTTGAACAAGAAAATTAATTTTGCTTAAATTTTGACTTGTTTGAGCATGGAAACTAGTTGTAGCTTTGTTCTTGACTCGTTTGACCCCTAATACTCACTAAAACTTCATTTTGGACTCGTTTGAACAAGTTTTGACTCGTTTGAGCATGGACCACTTGTAGCTTTGTGCTTGACTTGTTTGACCCCTATTACTCACTAAAACTTCATTTTGGTCTCGTTTGAACATGGAAACCACTTGTAGCTTTGTTCTTAACTCGTTTGACCCCTCATACTCACTAAAAGTTCATTTTGGACTCGTTTGAACAAGTTTTGACTCGTTTGAGCATGGAAACCACTTGTAGCTTTGTTCTTGACTCGTTTGACCCTTAGAACTCACTAAAACTTCATTTTTGACTCGTTTGAACAAGAAAATTAATTTTGCTTAATTTTTGACTTGTTTGAGCATGGAAACCACTGATAGCTTTGTTCTTGACTCGTTTGACCCCTAATACTCACTAAAACTTAATTTTGGACTCGTTTGAACAAGTTTTGACTCGTTTGAGCATGGAAACCACTTGTAGCTTTGTTCTTGACTCGTTTGACCCCTATTACTCACTAAAACTTCATTTTTGACTCACTTGAACAAGAAAATTGATTTTGCTTAATTTTTGACTTGTTTGAGCATGGAAACCACTTGTAGCTTTGTTCTTGACTCGTTTGACCCCTAATACTCACTAAAACTTCATTTTGGACTCGTTTGAACAAGTTTTGACTCGTTTGAGCATGGAAATCACTTGTAGCTTGGTTCTTGACTCGTTTGACCCCTAGAACTCACTAAAACTTCATTTTGGTCTCGTTTGAACATGGAAACCACTTGTAGCTTTGTTCTTGACTCGTTTGACCCATATTACTCACTAAAACTTCATTTTGGACTCATTTGAACAAGAAAATTAATTTTGCTTCATTTCTGACTTGTTTGAGCATGGAAAACACTTGTAGCTTTGTTCTTGACTCGTTTGACCCCTAATACTCACTAAAACTTAATTTTGGACTCGTTCGAACAAGTTTTGACTCGTTTGAGCATGGAAACCACTTGTAGCTTTGTTCTTGACTCGTTTGACCCTTAGAACTCACTAAAACTTCATTTTGAACTCGTTTGAACAAGAAAATTAATTTTGCTTAATTTTTGACTTGTTTGAGCATGGAAACCACTGATAGCTTTGTTCTTGACTCGTTTGACCCCTAATACTCACTAAAACTTAATTTTGGACTCGTTTGAACAAGTTTTGACTCGTTTGAGCATGGAAACCACTTGTAGCTTTGTTCTTGACTCGTTTGATCCCTAGAACTCACTAAAACTTCATTTTGGTCTCGTTTGAACATGGAAACCACTTGTAGCTTTGTTCTTGACTCGTTTGACCCCTAGAACTCACTAAAACTTCATTTTGGACTCGTTTGAACAAGAAAATTAATTTTGCTTAATTTTTGACTTGTTTTAGCATGGAAACTAGTTGTAGCTTTGTTCTTGACTCGTTTGACCCCTAATACTCACTAAAACTTCATTTTGGACTCGTTTGAACAAGTTTTGACTCGTTTGAGCATGGACCACTTGTAGCTTTGTGCTTGACTTGTTTGACCCCTATTACTCACTAAAACTTCATTTTTGACTCATTTGAACAAGAAAATTGATTTTGCTTAATTTTTGACTTGTTTGAGCATTGAAACCACTTGTAGCTTTGTTCTTGACTCGTTTGACCCCTAATACTCACTAAAACTTCATTTTGGACTCGTTTGAACAAGTTTTGACTCGTTTGAGCATGGAAATCACTTGTAGCTTGGTTCTTGACTCGTTTGACCCCTAGAACTCACTAAAACTTTATTTTGGTCACGTTTGAACATGGAAACCACTTGTAGCTTTGTTCTTGACTCGTTTGACCCATATTACTCACTAAAACTTCATTTTGGACTCATTTGAACAAGAAAATTAATTTCGCTTCATTTCTGACTTGTTTGAGCATGGAAACCACTTGTAGCTTTGTTCTTGACTCGTTTGACCCCTAATACTCACTAAAACTTAATTTTGGACTCGTTCGAACAAGTTTTGACTCGTTTGAGCATGGAAACCACTTGTAGCTTTGTTCTTGACTCGTTTGACCCCCAGAACTCACTAAAACTTCATTTTGAACTCGTTTGAACAAGAAAATTAATTTTGCTTAATTTTTGACTTGTTTGAGCATGGAAACCACTGATAGCTTTGTTCTTGACTCGTTTGACCCCTAATACTCACTAAAACTTAATTTTGGACTCGTTTGAACAAGTTTTGACTCATTTGAGCATGGAAACCGCTTGTAGCTTTGTTCTTGACTCGTTTGACCCCTGTTACTCACTAAAACTTCATTTTTGACTCACTTGAACAAGAAAATTGATTTTGCTTAATTTTTGACTTGTTTGAGCATGGAAACCACTTGTAGCTTTGTTTTTGACTCGTTTGACCCCTAATACTCACTAAAACTTCATTCTGGACTCGTTTGAACAAGTTTTGACTCGTTTGAGCATGGAAACCACTTGTAGCTTTGTTCTTGACTCGTTTGACCCCTAGAACTCACTAAAACTTCATTTTGGACTCGTTTGAACAAGAAAATTAATTTTGCTTAATTTTTGACTTGTTTGAGCATGGAAACTAGTTGTAGCTTTGTTCTTGACTCGTTTGACCCCTAATACTCACTAAAACTTCATTTTGGACTCGTTTGAACAAGTTTTGACTCGTTTGAGCATGGACCACTTGTAGTTTTGTGCTTGACTCGTTTGACCCCTATTACTCACTAAAACTTCTTTTTTGACTCATTTGAACAAGAAAATTGATTTTGCTTAATTTTTGACTTGTTTGAGCATTGAAACCACTTGTAGCTTTGTTCTTGACTCGTTTGACCCCTAATACTCACTAAAACTTCATTTTGGACTCGTTTGAACAAGTTTTGACTCGTTTGAGCATGGAAATCACTTGTAGCTTGGTTCTTGACTCGTTTGACCCCTAGAACTCACTAAAACTTCATTTTGGTCACGTTTGAACATGGAAACCACTTGTAGCTTTGTTCTTGACTCGTTTGACCCATATTACTCACTAAAACTTCATTTTGGACTCATTTGAACAAGAAAATTAATTTTGCTTCATTTCTGACTTGTTTGAGCATGGAAACCACTTGTAGCTTTGTTCTTAACTCGTTTAACCCCTCATACTCACTAAAAGTTCATTTTGGACTCGTTTGAACAAGTTTTGACTCGTTTGAGCATGGAAACCACTTGTAGCTTTGTTCTTGACTCGTTTGACCCTTTTTTTTTTTTGCTAATTAAAAGAATTTATACCAAAGGAAACAGCTAATACATATCTGGGGGCATACCCCGCGAGACAACATCCATGCTATAGCTAGTAATCAACATGATACAAAGAATAAGAAGGTAAACCCTACTCAACATTACAGATGTACCTAGCCTATTCTTTTACATGATAAATAAGAGGATGGTCGGGTCATTCCGAACCCAACCATTAAACAAGCTACATGAGAACAGTTTCTCACGCACCATACGTCTTATCTCACTGCTAACCACTGATGTAGGGTGGCCAGGACCATGGTTGTGCATACGGTAGTTACGCTCTTTCCAGACATGATAAATAGCTGTGCTAAAAAACAGTTGGGCAATTGATTCCTCCTTTGCCCCTAGCTGAGTAGCAGTGCAGTTGCCTGACTGACAATTGTACCAGTTACGAGAGAAACGAAATGGCATAGACCTGCTAATAATATCAAAGTATGGGCAAGCAGTGAAAATGTGGCTAATCGATTCATCATCCACCCCACACAAGACACATTTTTGATCAACCTGCATTCCAAACAGAAGCATTCTATCCTTCGTGAGGAGCCTGTTTTTGATGGCTAACCATGTGATGAATGAGCATTTCGGGATATTGAATTTTCCCCAGACCATGTTTAACCACTGGACATAGCTTCCCTTAACCCGCATGGAGGACCAAATAGTGGACAATTTGACATGATTTGGAAGCATTCCATCCCACAAAATGGAATCAGACTTATGGATTTGGATACGTTGCACCATCCTTCTAATTTCAATCACATCATTATGGTTCGAAGATGGTAAGTCCCAAGTCCCATTTCGGAGGTAGACATTGATACTGACGGAACTAGTGGACTCAGCTGTAGATACAATGGAAGGGGCAATATCTAGAAGGGGCTTATTTTGGACCCAAGGATCATGCCAGAAGAGAAAGTCAGAGTTTTCTCCTATGTTATAGTGTACATACTGA
This sequence comes from Kitagawia praeruptora, assembly GCA_037693485.1. Lineage (NCBI taxonomy): Eukaryota > Viridiplantae > Streptophyta > Magnoliopsida > Apiales > Apiaceae > Kitagawia > Kitagawia praeruptora. The sequence continues at coordinate 80,599,642 of CM075354.1, forward strand.
AGGGCTCGCGGCCTCGCCTTGAACAGTTTCCTTACAATCCAACATGAGCGATATGGCATTTTGGAAGTCCAGAATTCCTTCTTTGCCAGCAAAGCTTTATGGAACCATGCTATCCATAGAGAATTAGAGGTGGGCTGAATGATGCGCCACAGCTGAAAAAGAATGGCTGCTTCATTCCATTCAAAAATATTCCGAATGCCAAGACCCCCTTCTGCTTTTGGTTTGCAACACTCCTCCCATCCAACTTTATATTGACACTTCCCATCTGATTTGTAGAAACCTCCCCAGAGGAACTTGAAAAATAGAGCATTGATCTTTTTTAGGATCCCTTTCGGAAGGAAGAGAAACATACTCCAGTATCCCACAATGCTGACCAGTATGGCTTTGATCAGTTGGAGACGCCCTGCAAAATTAAGAAATCTAGTTGTCCACATCTCCATTTTGCTGCACAGTCTACTAATCGGAGTCTGACAATCATTCTTGTTGAGCTTTCCTGTGATAAGAGGGAGCCCCAGGTAGGTGATGGGCATATGACCTCTTTGGAACCCTGAGTGAGAAAGAATAGCATCAGTCACATCCTGCCTAACATTAGCAAAGAAGCATGTAGTTTTGGAGATGTTTGGCTTTAGATTCGAACAGGTTGAGAATAGCTTGATCCCATCCAGGAGAGCCGAGACTGACCTAAGATCACCATGACTAAACAGGAAAACATCAACAGCAAAAATAATGTGATTTAGCTTTACTTCCTTAGTTCTCCAATGGAATTTGAAGTTAGGGTCCGCAGTCTTCTTATCCAGGCATGCTGAGAGAGCCTCCATGACAATCACGAACAGATAAGGGGATAGAGGATCCCCCTGTCTGAGGCCAGATTCCCCTTTGAAAAACCCTTCCAAACTGCCATTCAACTTTACAGAAAACATTGTTGAAGTGATACATTTTTCCAGCCACTTAATGTACTGAGTGGGAAACCTCATTTTCCCCATGATTGCAAACAGGAAATTCCAGTTTAGGGAGTCAAAAGCCTTATGAATGTCTAGCTTTATAGCACATCGAGGCTGACCTGAATTACCATTATAGTCCTTGCATAATGCTTGAGCAAGGAAAATATTGTCACCAATGGATCTCCTAGCTACAAAAGCAGATTGTACCGGGGAAATGATGGAGGGAAGCACAGCTTTAAGCCTCTTGGCTAGCATAGAAGAGATGCATTTATACAGTACATTTCAACAGGAGATTGGTCTAAAGTGTTGCATTTCAGATGGGTTAGGCTATTTAGGAACTAAACATATGGAAGCAGCATTTATTACTCTAGGTAAGTGCAATGTGTTAAAGAAATGCATGATACCTTTAGTCACATCGTTTCCTACCAAGTGCCAAACAGCCAAGTAGAATTCAACTGTGAACCCATCTGGCCCAGGGCTCTTGTTCTTAGCCATTCTTTTTAATGTGCTCAGAACTTCACTCTCAGAAAAAGGGGCAGCCATAAGGTTGACCTGGGAATCAGAGAGAGAAGGTAAAGGAATATCATTAGGAAAATCTGCTACCTCAGATGATTTTCCCAGAATATTTTTATAGAAATCCGTTGCAACTTTAGCCATGTCTGCATGAGAAGAGTGTGAGACACCCTCCCAGTCGGTGAGAGTAGTAATCTTGTTAGTGTTCCAGTTCCCTCTGCTAGAACTCACTAAAACTTCATTTTGGACTCGTTTGAACAAGAAAATTAATTTTGCTTAATTTTTGACTTGTTTGAGCATGGAAACCACTGATAGCTTTGTTCTTGACTCGTTTGACCCCTAATACTCAATAAAACTTAATCTTGGACTCGTTTGAACAAGTTTTGACTCGTTTGAGCATGGAAACCACTTGTAGCTTTGTTCTTGACTCGTTTGACCCCTATTACTCACTAAAACTTCATTTTTGACTCACTTGAACAAGAAAATTGATTTTGCTTAATTTTTGACTTGATTGAGCATGGAAACCACTTGTAGCTTTGTTCTTGACTCGTTTGACCCCTAATACTCACTAAAACTTCATTTTGGACTCGTTTGAACAAGTTTTGACTCGTTTGAGCATGGAAATCACTTGTAGCTTGGTTCTTGACTCGTTTGACCCCTAGAACTCACTAAAACTTCATTTTGGTCTCGTTTGAACATGGAAACCACTTGTAGCTTTGTTCTTGACTCGTTTGACCCATATTACTCACTAAAACTTCATTTTGGACTCATTTGAACAAGAAAATTAATTTTGCTTCATTTCTGACTTGTTTGAGCATGGAAAACACTTGTAGCTTTGTTCTTGACTCGTTTGACCCCTAATACTCACTAAAACTTAATTTTGGACTCGTTCGAACAAGTTTTGACTCGTTTGAGCATGGAAACCACTTGTAGCTTTGTTCTTGACTCGTTTGACCCTTAGAACTCACTAAAACTTCATTTTGAACTCGTTTGAACAAGAAAATTAATTTTGCTTCATTTCTGACTTGTTTGAGCATGGAAACCACTTGTAGCTTTGTTCTTGACTCGTTTGACCCCTAATACTCACCAAAACTTAATTTTGGACTCGTTCGAACAAGTTTTGACTCGTTTGAGCATGGAAACCACTTGTAGCTTTGTTCTTGACTCGTTTTACCCCTAGAACTCACTAAAACTTCATTTTGAACTCGATTGAACAAGAAAATTAATTTTGCTTAATTTTTGACTTGTTTGAGCATGGAAACCACTGATAGCTTTGTTCTTGACTCGTTTGACCCCTAATACTCACTAAAACTTAATTTTGGACTCGTTTCAACAAGTTTTGACTCATTTGAGCAAGGAAACCGCTTGTAGCTTTGTTCTTGACTCGTTTGACCCCTATTACTCACTAAAACTTCATTTTTGACTCACTTGAACAAGAAAATTGATTTTGCTTAATTTTTGACTTGTTTGAGCATGGAAACCACTTGTAGCTTTATTTTTGACTCGTTTGACCACTAACACTCACTAAAACTTCATTCTGGACTCGTTTGAACAAATTTTGACTCGTTTGAGCATGGAAACCACTTGTAGCTTTGTTCTTGACTCGTTTGATCCCTAGAACTCACTAAAACTTCATTTTGGTCTCGTTTGAAAATGGAAACCACTTGTAGCTTTGTTCTTGACTCGTTTGACCCCTAGAACTCACTAAAACTTCATTTTGGACTAGTTTGAACTAGAAAATTAATTTTGCTTAATTTTTGACTTGTTTGAGCATGGAAACTAGTTGTAGCTTTGTTCTTGACTCGTTTGACCCCTAATACTCACTAAAACTTCATTTTGGACTCGTTTGAACAAGTTTTGACTCGTTTGAGCATGGACCACTTGTAGCTTTGTGCTTGACTCGTTTGACCCATATTACTCACTAAAACTTCATTTTGGACTCATTTGAACAAGAAAATTAATTCTGCTTCATTTCTGACTTGTTTGAGCATGGAAAACACTTGTAGCTTTGTTCTTGACTCGTTTGACCCCTAATACTCACTAAAACTTAATTTTGGACTCGTTCGAACAAGTTTTGACTCGTTTGAGCATGGAAACCACTTGTAGCTTTGTTCTTGACTCGTTTGACCCTTAGAACTCACTAAAACTTCATTTTGAACTCGTTTGAACAAGAAAATTAATTTTGCTTCATTTCTGACTTGTTTGAGCATGGAAACCACTTGTAGCTTTGTTCTTGACTCGTTTGACCCCTAATACTCACCAAAACTTAATTTTGGACTCGTTCGAACAAGTTTTGACTCGTTTGAGCATGGAAACCACTTGTAGCTTTGTTCTTGACTCGTTTGACCCCTAGAACTCACTAAAACTTCATTTTGAACTCGTTTGAACAAGAAAATTAATTTTGCTTAATTTTTGACTTGTTTGAGCATGGAAACCACTGATAGCTTTGTTCTTGACTCGTTTGACCCCTAATACTCACTAAAACTTAATTTTGGACTCGTTTCAACAAGTTTTGACTCATTTGAGCAAGGAAACCGCTTGTAGCTTTGTTCTTGACTCGTTTGACCCCTATTACTCACTAAAACTTCATTTTTGACTCACTTGAACAAGAAAATTGATTTTGCTTAATTTTTGACTTGTTTGAGCATGGAAACCACTTGTAGCTTTATTTTTGACTCGTTTGACCACTAACACTCACTAAAACTTCATTCTGGACTCGTTTGAACAAATTTTGACTCGTTTGAGCATGGAAACCACTTGTAGCTTTGTTCTTGACTCGTTTGACCCTTAGAACTCACTAAAACTTCATTTTGAACTCGTTTGAACAAGAAAATTAATTTTGCTTCATTTCTGACTTGTTTGAGCATGGAAACCACTTGTAGCTTTGTTCTTGACTCGTTTGACCCCTAATACTCACCAAAACTTAATTTTGGACTCGTTCGAACAAGTTTTGACTCGTTTGAGCATGGAAACCACTTGTAGCTTTGTTCTTGACTCGTTTTACCCCTAGAACTCACTAAAACTTCATTTTGAACTCGTTTGAACAAGAAAATTAATTTTGCTTAATTTTTGACTTGTTTGAGCATGGAAACCACTGATAGCTTTGTTCTTGACTCGTTTGACCCCTAATACTCACTAAAACTTAATTTTGGACTCGTTTCAACAAGTTTTGACTCATTTGAGCAAGGAAACCGCTTGTAGCTTTGTTCTTGACTCGTTTGACCCCTATTACTCACTAAAACTTCATTTTTGACTCACTTGAACAAGAAAATTGATTTTGCTTAATTTTTGACTTGTTTGAGCATGGAAACCACTTGTAGCTTTATTTTTGACTCGTTTGACCACTAACACTCACTAAAACTTCATTCTGGACTCGTTTGAACAAATTTTGACTCGTTTGAGCATGGAAACCACTTGTAGCTTTGTTCTTGACTCGTTTGATCCCTAGAACTCACTAAAACTTCATTTCGGTCTCGTTTGAACATGGAAACCACTTGTAGCTTTGTTCTTGACTCGTTTGACCCCTAGAACTCACTAAAACTTCATTTTGGACTCGTTTGAACTAGAAAATTAATTTTGCTTAATTTTTGACTTGTTTGAGCATGGAAACTAGTTGTAGCTTTGTTCTTGACTCGTTTGACCCCTAATACTCACTAAAACTTCATTTTGGACTCGTTTGAACAAGTTTTGACTCGTTTGAGCATGGACCACTTGTAGCTTTGTGCTTGACTCGTTTGACCCATATTACTCACTAAAACTTCATTTTGGACTCATTTGAACAAGAAAATTAATTTGCTTCATTTCTGACTTGTTTGAGCATGGAAAACACTTGTAGCTTTGTTCTTGACTCGTTTGACCCCTAATACTCACTAAAACTTAATTTTGGACTCGTTCGAACAAGTTTTGACTCGTTTGAGCATGGAAACCACTTGTAGCTTTGTTCTTGACTCGTTTGACCCTTAGAACTCACTAAAACTTCATTTTGAACTCGTTTGAACAAGAAAATTAATTTTGCTTCATTTCTGACTTGTTTGAGCATGGAAACCACTTGTAGCTTTGTTCTTGACTCGTTTGACCCCTAATACTCACCAAAACTTAATTTTGGACTCGTTCGAACAAGTTTTGACTCGTTTGAGCATGGAAACCACTTGTAGCTTTGTTCTTGACTCGTTTGACCCCTAGAACTCACTAAAACTTCATTTTGAACTCGTTTGAACAAGAAAATTAATTTTGCTTAATTTTTGACTTGTTTGAGCATGAAAACCACTGATAGCTTTGTTCTTGACTCGTTTGACCCATAATACTCACTAAAACGTAATTTTGGACTCGTTTCAACAAGTTTTGACTCATTTGAGCAAGGAAACCGCTTGTAGCTTTGTTCTTGACTCGTTTGACCCCTATTACTCACTAAAACTTCATTTTTGACTCACTTGAACAAGAAAATTGATTTTGCTTAATTTTTGACTTGTTTGAGCATGGAAACCACTTGTAGCTTTATTTTTGACTCGTTTGACCACTAACACTCACTAAAACTTCAATCTGGACTCGTTTGAACAAATTTTGACTCGTTTGAGCATGGAAACCACTTGTAGCTTTGTTCTTGACTCGTTTGACCCCTAGAACTCACTAAAACTTCATTTTGGACTCGTTTGAACAAGAAAATTAATTTTGCTTAATTTTTGACTTGTTTGAGCATGGAAACTAGTTGTAGCTTTGTTCTTGACTCGTTTGACCCCTATTACTCACTAAAACTTCATTTTTGACTCACTTGAACAAGAAAATTGATTTTGCTTAATTTTTGACTTGTTTGAGCATGGAAACCACTTGTAGCTTTATTTTTGACTCGTTTGACCACTAACACTCACTAAAACTTCATTCTGGACTCGTTTGAACAAATTTTGACTCGTTTGAGCATGGAAACCACTTGTAGCTTTGTTCTTGACTCGTTTGATCCCTAGAACTCACTAAAACTTCATTTTGGTCTCGTTTGAACATGGAAACCACTTGTAGCTTTGTTCTTGACTCGTTTGACCCCTAGAACTCACTAAAACTTCATTTTGGACTCGTTTGAACTAGAAAATTAATTTCGCTTAATTTTTGACTTGTTTGAGCATGGAAACTAGTTGTAGCTTTGTTCTTGACTCGTTTGACCCCTAATACTCACTAAAACTTAATTTTGGACTCGTTCGAACAAGTTTTGACTCGTTTGAGCATGGAAACCACTTGTAGCTTTGTTCTTGACTCGTTTGACCCTTAGAACTCACTAAAACTTCATTTTGAACTCGTTTGAACAAGAAAATTAATTTTGCTTCATTTCTGACTTGTTTGAGCATGGAAACCACTTGTAGCTTTGTTCTTGACTCGTTTGACCCCTAATACTCACCAAAACTTAATTTTGGACTCGTTCGAACAAGTTTTGACTCGTTTGAGCATGGAAACCACTTGTAGCTTTGTTCTTGACTCGTTTGACCCCTAGAACTCACTAAAACTTCATTTTGAACTCGTTTGAACAAGAAAATTAATTTTGCTTAATTTTTGACTTGTTTGAGCATGAAAACCACTGATAGCTTTGTTCTTGACTCGTTTGACCCCTAATACTCACTAAAACGTAATTTTGGACTCGTTTCAACAAGTTTTGACTCATTTGAGCAAGGAAACCGCTTGTAGCTTTGTTCTTGACTCGTTTGACCCCTATTACTCACTAAAACTTCATTTTTGACTCACTTGAACAAGAAAATTGATTTTGCTTAATTTTTGACTTGTTTGAGCATGGAAACCACTTGTAGCTTTATTTTTGACTCGTTTGACCACTAACACTCACTAAAACTTCATTCTGGACTCGTTTGAACAAATTTTGACTCGTTTGAGCATGGAAACCACTTGTAGCTTTGTTCTTGACTCGTTTGACCCCTAGAACTCACTAAAACTTCATTTTGGACTCGTTTGAACAAGAAAATTAATTTTGCTTAATTTTTGACTTGTTTGAGCATGGAAACTAGTTGTAGCTTTGTTCTTGACTCGTTTGACCCCTAATACTCACTAAAACTTCATTTTGGACTCGTTTGAACAAGTTTTGACTCGTTTGAGCATGGACCACTTGTAGCTTTGTGCTTGACTCGTTTGACCCCTATTACTCACTAAAACTTCATTTTTGACTCATTTGAAGAAGAAAATTGATTTTGCTTAATTTTTGACTTGTTTGAGCATTGAAACCACTTGTAGCTTTGTTCTTGACTCGTTTGACCCCTAATACTTACTAAAACTTCATTTTGGACTCGTTTGAACAAGTTTTGACTCGTTTGAGCATGGAAATCACTTGTAGCTTGGTTCTTGACTCGTTTGACCCATAGAACACATTAAAACTTCATTTTGATCTCGTTTGAACATGGAAACCACTTGTAGCTTTGTTCTTGACTCGTTTGACCCATATTACTCACTAAAACTTCATTTTGGACTCATTTGAACAAGAAAATTAATTTTGCTTAATTTCTGACTTGTTTGAGCATGGAAACCACTTGTAGCTTTGTTCTTGACTCGTTTGACCCCTAGAACTCACTAAAACTTCATTTTGGACTCGTTTGAACAAGAAAATTAATTTTGCTTAATTTTTGACTTGTTTGAGCCTGGAAACTAGTTGTAGCTTTGTTCTTGACTCGTTTGACCCCTAATACTCACTAAAACTTCATTTTGGACTAGTTTGAACAAGTTTTGACTCGTTTGAGCATGGACCACTTGTAGCTTTGTGCTTGACTCGTTTGACCCCAATTACTCACTAAAACTTCATTTTTGACTCATTTGAACAAGAAAATTGATTTTGCTTAATTTTTGACTTGTTTGAGCATTGAAACCACTTGTAGCTTTGTTCTTGACTCGTTTGACCCCTAATACTCACTAAAACTTCATTTTGGACTCGTTTGAACAAGTTTTGACTCGTTTGAGCATGGAAATCACTTGTAGCTTGGTTCTTGACTCGTTTGACCCCTAGAACACATTAAAACTTCATTTTGGTCTCGTTTGAACATGGAAACCACTTGTAGCTTTGTTCTTGACTCGTTTGACCCATATTACTCACTAAAACTTCATTTTGGACTCATTTGAACAAGAAAATTAATTTTGCTTAATTTCTGACTTGTTTGAGCATGGAAACCACTTGTAGCTTTGTTCTTGACTCGTTTGACCCCTAATACTCACTAAAACTTCATTTTGGACTCGTTTGAACAAGTTTTGACTCGTTTGAGCATGGAAACCACTGATAGCTTTGTTCTTGACTCGTTTGACCCCTAATACTCACTAAAACTTAATTTTGGACTCGTTTGAACAAGTTTTGACTCATTTGAGCAAGGAAACCGCTTGTAGCTTTGTTCTTGACTCGTTTGACCCCTATTACTCACTAAAACTTCATTTTTGACTCACTTGAACAAGAAAATTGATTTTGCTTAATTTTTGACTTGTTTGAGCATGGAAACCACTTGTAGCTTTGTTTTTGACTCGTTTGACCCCTAACACTCACTAAAACTTCATTCTGGACTCGTTTGAACAAATTTTGACTCGTTTGAGCATGGAAACCACTTGTAGCTTTGTTCTTGACTCGTTTGATCCCTAGAACTCACTAAAACTTCATTTTGGTCTCGTTTGAACATGGAAACCACTTGTAGCTTTGTTCTTGACTCGTTTGACCCCTAGAACTCACTAAAACTTCATTTTGGACTCGTTTGAACAAGAAAATTAATTTTGCTTAATTTTTGACTTGTTTGAGCATGGAAACTAGTTGTAGCTTTGTTCTTGACTCGTTTGACCCCTAATACTCACTAAAACTTCATTTTGGACTATTTAGCAAAAAAAAAAAAAAAAAAAAAACTTCATTTTGGACTCGTTTGAACAAGTTTTGACTCGTTTGAGCATGGACCACTTGTAGCTTTGTGCTTGACTCGTTTGACCCCTATTACTCACTAAAACTTCATTTTTGACTCATTTGAAGAAGAAAATTGATTTTGCTTAATTTTTGACTTGTTTGAGCATTGAAACCACTTGTAGCTTTGTTCTTGACTCGTTTGACCCCTAATACTTACTAAAACTTCATTTTGGACTCGTTTGAACAAGTTTTGACTCGTTTGAGCATGGAAATCACTTGTAGCTTGGTTCTTGACTCGTTTGACCCCTAGAACACATTAAAACTTCATTTTGATCTCGTTTGAACATGGAAACCACTTGTAGCTTTGTTCTTGACTCGTTTGACCCATATTACTCACTAAAACTTCATTTTGGACTCATTTGAACAAGAAAATTAATTTTGCTTAATTTCTGACTTGTTTGAGCATGGAAACCACTTGTAGCTTTGTTCTTGACTCGTTTGACCCCTAGAACTCACTAAAACTTCATTTTGGACTCGTTTGAACAAGAAAATTAATTTTGCTTAATTTTTGACTTGTTTGAGCATGGAAACTAGTTGTAGCTTTGTTCTTGACTCGTTTGACCCCTAATACTCACTAAAACTTCATTTTGGACTCGTTTGAACAAGTTTTGACTCGTTTGAGCATGGACCACTTGTAGCTTTGTGCTTGACTCGTTTGACCCCTATTACTCACTAAAACTTCATTTTTGACTCATTTGAAGAAGAAAATTGATTTTGCTTAATTTTTGACTTGTTTGAGCATTGAAACCACTTGTAGCTTTGTTCTTGACTCGTTTGACCCCTAATACTTACTAAAACTTCATTTTGGACTCGTTTGAACAAGTTTTGACTCGTTTGAGCATGGAAATCACTTGTAGCTTGGTTCTTGACTCGTTTGACCCATAGAACACATTAAAACTTCATTTTGATCTCGTTTGAACATGGAAACCACTTGTAGCTTTGTTCTTGACTCGTTTGACCCATATTACTCACTAAAACTTCATTTTGGACTCATTTGAACAAGAAAATTAATTTTGCTTAATTTCTGACTTGTTTGAGCATGGAAACCACTTGTAGCTTTGTTCTTGACTCGTTTGACCCCTAGAACTCACTAAAACTTCATTTTGGACTCGTTTGAACAAGAAAATTAATTTTGCTTAATTTTTGACTTGTTTGAGCCTGGAAACTAGTTGTAGCTTTGTTCTTGACTCGTTTGACCCCTAATACTCACTAAAACTTCATTTTGGACTAGTTTGAACAAGTTTTGACTCGTTTGAGCATGGACCACTTGTAGCTTTGTGCTTGACTCGTTTGACCCCAATTACTCACTAAAACTTCATTTTTGACTCATTTGAACAAGAAAATTGATTTTGCTTAATTTTTGACTTGTTTGAGCATTGAAACCACTTGTAGCTTTGTTCTTGACTCGTTTGACCCCTAATACTCACTAAAACTTCATTTTGGACTCGTTTGAACAAGTTTTGACTCGTTTGAGCATGGAAATCACTTGTAGCTTGGTTCTTGACTCGTTTGACCCCTAGAACACATTAAAACTTCATTTTGGTCTCGTTTGAACATGGAAACCACTTGTAGCTTTGTTCTTGACTCGTTTGACCCATATTACTCACTAAAACTTCATTTTGGACTCATTTGAACAAGAAAATTAATTTTGCTTAATTTCTGACTTGTTTGAGCATGGAAACCACTTGTAGCTTTGTTCTTGACTCGTTTGACCCCTAATACTCACTAAAACTTCATTTTGGACTCGTTTGAACAAGTTTTGACTCGTTTGAGCATGGAAACCACTGATAGCTTTGTTCTTGACTCGTTTGACCCCTAATACTCACTAAAACTTAATTTTGGACTCGTTTGAACAAGTTTTGACTCATTTGAGCAAGGAAACCGCTTGTAGCTTTGTTCTTGACTCGTTTGACCCCTATTACTCACTAAAACTTCATTTTTGACTCACTTGAACAAGAAAATTGATTTTGCTTAATTTTTGACTTGTTTGAGCATGGAAACCACTTGTAGCTTTGTTTTTGACTCGTTTGACCCCTAACACTCACTAAAACTTCATTCTGGACTCGTTTGAACAAATTTTGACTCGTTTGAGCATGGAAACCACTTGTAGCTTTGTTCTTGACTCGTTTGATCCCTAGAACTCACTAAAACTTCATTTTGGTCTCGTTTGAACATGGAAACCACTTGTAGCTTTGTTCTTGACTCGTTTGACCCCTAGAACTCACTAAAACTTCATTTTGGACTCGTTTGAACAAGAAAATTAATTTTGCTTAATTTTTGACTTGTTTGAGCATGGAAACTAGTTGTAGCTTTGTTCTTGACTCGTTTGACCCCTAATACTCACTAAAACTTCATTTTGGACTATTTAGCAAAAAAAAAAAAAAAAAAAAAACTTCATTTTGGACTCGTTTGAACAAGTTTTGACTCGTTTGAGCATGGACCACTTGTAGCTTTGTGCTTGACTCGTTTGACCCCTATTACTCACTAAAACTTCATTTTTGACTCATTTGAAGAAGAAAATTGATTTTGCTTAATTTTTGACTTGTTTGAGCATTGAAACCACTTGTAGCTTTGTTCTTGACTCGTTTGACCCCTAATACTTACTAAAACTTCATTTTGGACTCGTTTGAACAAGTTTTGACTCGTTTGAGCATGGAAATCACTTGTAGCTTGGTTCTTGACTCGTTTGACCCCTAGAACACATTAAAACTTCATTTTGATCTCGTTTGAACATGGAAACCACTTGTAGCTTTGTTCTTGACTCGTTTGACCCATATTACTCACTAAAACTTCATTTTGGACTCATTTGAACAAGAAAATTAATTTTGCTTAATTTCTGACTTGTTTGAGCATGGAAACCACTTGTAGCTTTGTTCTTGACTCGTTTGACCCCTAGAACTCACTAAAACTTCATTTTGGACTCGTTTGAACAAGAAAATTAATTTTGCTTAATTTTTGACTTGTTTGAGCATGGAAACTAGTTGTAGCTTTGTTCTTGACTCGTTTGACCCCTAATACTCACTAAAACTTCATTTTGGACTAGTTTGAACAAGTTTTGACTCGTTTGAGCATGGACCACTTGTAGCTTTGTGCTTGACTCGTTTGACCCCAATTACTCACTAAAACTTCATTTTTGACTCATTTGAACAAGAAAATTGATTTTGCTTAATTTTTGACTTGTTTGAGCATTGAAACCACTTGTAGCTTTGTTCTTGACTCGTTTGACCCCTAATACTCACTAAAACTTCATTTTGGACTCGTTTGAACAAGTTTTGACTCGTTTGAGCATGGAAATCACTTGTAGCTTGGTTCTTGACTCGTTTGACCCCTAGAACACATTAAAACTTCATTTTGGTCTCGTTTGAACATGGAAACCACTTGTAGCTTTGTTCTTGACTCGTTTGACCCATATTACTCACTAAAACTTCATTTTGGACTCATTTGAACAAGAAAATTAATTTTGCTTAATTTCTGACTTGTTTGAGCATGGAAACCACTTGTAGCTTTGTTCTTGACTCGTTTGACCCCTAATACTCACTAAAACTTCATTTTGGACTCGTTTGAACAAGTTTTGACTCGTTTGAGCATGGAAACCACTGATAGCTTTGTTCTTGACTCGTTTGACCCCTAATACTCACTAAAACTTAATTTTGGACTCGTTTGAACAAGTTTTGACTCATTTGAGCAAGGAAACCGCTTGTAGCTTTGTTCTTGACTCGTTTGACCCCTATTACTCACTAAAACTTCATTTTTGACTCACTTGAACAAGAAAATTGATTTTGCTTAATTTTTGACTTGTTTGAGCATGGAAACCACTTGTAGCTTTGTTTTTGACTCGTTTGACCCCTAACACTCACTAAAACTTCATTCTGGACTCGTTTGAACAAATTTTGACTCGTTTGAGCATGGAAACCACTTGTAGCTTTGTTCTTGACTCGTTTGATCCCTAGAACTCACTAAAACTTCATTTTGGTCTCGTTTGAACATGGAAACCACTTGTAGCTTTGTTCTTGACTCGTTTGACCCCTAGAACTCACTAAAACTTCATTTTGGACTCGTTTGAACAAGAAAATTAATTTTGCTTAATTTTTGACTTGTTTGAGCATGGAAACTAGTTGTAGCTTTGTTCTTGACTCGTTTGACCCCTAATACTCACTAAAACTTCATTTTGGACTATTTAGCAAAAAAAAAAAAAAAAACTTCATTTTGGACTCGTTTGAACAAGTTTTGACTCGTTTGAGTATGGACCACTTGTAGCTTTGTGCTTGACTCGTTTGACCCCTATTACTCACTAAAACTTCATTTTTGACTCATTTGAAGAAGAAAATTGATTTTGCTTAATTTTTGACTTGTTTGAGCATTGAAACCACTTGTAGCTTTGTTCTTGACTCGTTTGACCCCTAATACTTACTAAAACTTCATTTTGGACTCGTTTGAACAAGTTTTGACTCGTTTGAGCATGGAAATCACTTGTAGCTTGGTTCTTGACTCGTTTGACCCCTAGAACACATTAAAACTTCATTTTGATCTCGTTTGAACATGGAAACCACTTGTAGCTTTGTTCTTGACTCGTTTGACCCATATTACTCACTAAAACTTCATTTTGGACTCATTTGAACAAGAAAATTAATTTTGCTTAATTTCTGACTTGTTTGAGCATGGAAACCACTTGTAGCTTTGTTCTTGACTCGTTTGACCCCTAGAACTCACTAAAACTTCATTTTGGACTCGTTTGAACAAGAAAATTAATTTTTCTTAATTTTTGACTTGTTTGAGCATGGAAACTAGTTGTAGCTTTGTTCTTGACTCGTTTGACCCCTAATACTCACTAAAACTTCATTTTGGACTAGTTTGAACAAGTTTTGACTCGTTTGAGCATGGACCACTTGTAGCTTTGTGCTTGACTCGTTTGACCCCTATTACTCACTAAAACTTCATTTTTGACTCATTTGAACAAGAAAATTGATTTTGCTTAATTTTTGACTTGTTTGAGCATTGAAACCACTTGTAGCTTTGTTCTTGACTCGTTTGACCCCAAATACTCACTAAAACTTCATTTTGGACTCGTTTGAACAAGTTTTGACTCGTTTGAGCATGGAAATCACTTGTAGCTTGGTTCTTGACTCGTTTGACCCCTAGAACACATTAAAACTTCATTTTGGTCTCGTTTGAACATGGAAACCACTTGTAGCTTTGTTCTTGACTCGTTTGACCCATATGACTCACTAAAACTTCATTTTGGACTCATTTGAACAAGAAAATTAATTTTGCTTAATTTCTGACTTGTTTGAGCATGGAAACCACTTGTAGCTTTGTTCTTGACTCGTTTGACCCCTAATACTCACTAAAACTTAATTTTGGACTCGTTTGAACAAGTTTTGACTCATTTGAGCATGTAAACCGCTTGTAGCTTTGTTCTTGACTCGTTTGACCTCTATTACTCACTAAAACTTCATTTTTGACTCACTTGAACAAGAAAATTGATTTTGCTTAATTTTTGACTTGTTTGAGCATGGAAACCACTTGTAGCTTTGTTTTTGACTCGTTTGACCCCTAATACTCACTAAAACTTCATTTTGGACTAGTTTGAACAAGTTTTGACTCGTTTGAGCATGGACCACTTGTAGCTTTGTGCTTGACTCGTTTGACCCCTATTACTCACTAAAACTTCATTTCTGACTCATTTGAACAAGAAAATTGATTTTGCTTAATTTTTGACTTGTTTGAGCATTGAAACCACTTGTAGCTTTGTTCTTGACTCGTTTGACCCCTAATACTCACTAAAACTTCATTTTGGACTCGTTTGAACAAGTTTTGACTCGTTTGAGCATGGAAATCACTTGTAGCTTGGTTCTTGACTCGTTTGACCCCTAGAACACATTAAAACTTCATTTTGGTCTCGTTTGAACATGGAAACCACTTGTAGCTTTGTTCTTGACTCGTTTGACCCATATGACTCACTAAAACTTCATTTTGGACTCATTTGAACAAGAAAATTAATTTTGCTTAATTTCTGACTTGTTTGAGCATGGAAACCACTTGTAGCTTTGTTCTTGACTCGTTTGACCCCTAATACTCACTAAAACTTAATTTTGGACTCGTTTGAACAAGTTTTGACTCATTTGAGCATGTAAACCGCTTGTAGCTTTGTTCTTGACTCGTTTGACCTCTATTACTCACTAAAACTTCATTTTTGACTCACTTGAACAAGAAAATTGATTTTGCTTAATTTTTGACTTGTTTGAGCATGGAAACCACTTGTAGCTTTGTTTTTGACTCGTTTGACCCCTAATACTCACTAAAACTTCATTCTGGACTCGTTTGAACAAATTTTGACTCGTTTGAGCATGGAAACCACTTGTATCTTTGTTCTTGACTCGTTTGATCCCTAGAACTCACTAAAACTTCATTTTGGTCTCGTTTGAACATGGAAACCACTTGTAGCTTTGTTCTTGACTCGTTTGACCCCTAGAACTCACTAAAACTTCATTTTGGACTCGTTTGAACAAGAAAATTAATTTTGCTTAATTTTTGACTTGTTTGAGCATGGAAACTAGTTGTAGCTTTGTTCTTGACTCGTTTGACCCCTAATACTCATTAAAACTTCATTTTGGACTCGTTTGAACAAGTTTTGACTCGTTTGAGCATGGACCACTTGTAGCTTTGTGCTTGACTCGTTTGACCCCTATTACTCACTAAAACTTCATTTCTGACTCATTTGAACAAGAAAATTGATTTTGCTTAATTTTTGACTTGTTTGAGCATTGAAACCACTTGTAGCTTTGTTCTTGACTCGTTTGACCCCTAATACTCACTAAAACTTCATTTTGGACTCGTTTGAACAAGTTTTGACTCGTTTGAGCATGGAAATCACTTGTAGCTTGGTTCTTGACTCGTTTGACCCCTAGAACTCACTAAAACTTCATTTTGGTCACGTTTGAACATGGAAACCACTTGTAGCGGACCTGAGAACACGCACGAAGTTTTTGAAGATTATGAGAGTCGTTTCTCTCTAGGAACCCTAGCTAGCCGCCTCTTCTCTAAACTAAATCTAAACATCTTTCCATCAATCTAACCATAAATCCATCGCTAATCCATCTCTTTCTTCTAATCTTACACCATAAACACCTATATCTCTTTTCCTTTTTCTTTCATGAGTCGGAAGAGGGTTACTTTCTCCGATGCTTCTTTGTCGGAGAATAGTAGTTCTATTGCTGGTCTCCTTGCTGACTCTATGGAGTTGGTTAATGATGCTAGGGGATTGTTGGCGAAGACCCATGCTGGGTTGGTACCGAAGATGAGTCCGAAAAGGGTTACCTTCTCAGAGAACCTTGTATCGGAGATTCCTAGAGTTGGGGGTTGTATCCTTATGGGTGAACCCATTGTTAAGTTGGGGAGTCCAAGTTAGTAGCCCGAAGAGGGTCTCTTTCTCTCCGGAGGTTAGGGTTTTTTACCCTAGTCTGCACGGTGCCCCTTCTACTGAGTTAGTTAAGGGTGAGCAGGTCTCGAAGAAGGTCAGTTTTTCGACGGAGGTCAAGGTTTATTACCCTTGTCTTTCTACTGGGTTAGTTAATGGGGAGCAGGATTTGTTGACTCAAGCGACTCAATCTGGTGAGAGGTTGCAGCCATACAAGCAAATGGAGTACGATAGCAACTCTCTGGGCTCGGATGGTTGTGGGTTTCATCCTGTTATGGTAAATGGTGAGGTTTCTCTTTGCAAAGAGGAACTTATGAAGAATGCCCGCCAACTGGTTGACGAAAGTCCTGTGAAGGCCTCGGAAGCCCAGTCTCTTTCTAAGGAATTGGTGGGAAAGCTGGTTGGAAAGTTGTGGCCCAAATTGTTTATGGATGATGGGTTCAATGTTGAACCTGTGTTAGAGGAACACAAGCTGCTCGATGATTTAAGGAGTAGCGGTTGTGTTCTGGAAGGGACAGAAAGGATGTTGAGGCGTATGCTTAGGATACTTGGGTGTGAACCAGGGGGTTACACTTATTACCCATTTGTTGGTGTTGGTATGCTTGAGATGAATAATTTGTTTGATATTGCCAGGTTGCTGGTGTCTTATTTGAAAATGCAGGTTTTGAAATTGGAGTTGCCGAATGAAATGTGTGCTAATAGCACTGGAATTGGTTGTGTGACGCATGGTCATAGTGGTGTTGTTCTTGGCTTATTGATGCCAACTGATAGTTGTGAGGGCATTTGGCCCGGGCCAGAGCAGGATGTCTTGCTGATTCATGGGTCCCTTGGGTCACCATGGAGGATTCTGATGATTTCTAGATGGGTGCTATATCATGCTGAATTGGTTGTGGTTTGGGAAGGATTTGAGTGCAGGTTGCTGCTTGTGACTGCTCTTCAGTCGCACGTGAGGGAGTGCAGCGCTAAAGATGGATGCGCTGATTTGGTGATCATGCTTCGACCTGGTTACGGGAGAGGTTCCTTGCTTGGGAACCACACTGTCCAGCTCGGGTGTTTGTGGGCTTGTTCCTTCTGTTGGGTTTTGATGCGCTCATGTAGTTCGGGTAGCATCATTGTCATGATGCTAAGAATGCAAATTCTTAGTGCTTTTCCCTATGATCCGACATAGACTTATTTTGATGTCTTTAGACTAGGGGTGGTCACTGATAACCTCGCTAGTTTATGTTGTCAGTAAGGTGACTTACTGATTTTTAATCTTTGTATTATGTGATTGTTGACTTCGCGGGGTATGCCCCTAGACTTGTATTCGCTGTTCCTTTTGGTATAAAATTTTAATTAGCAAAAAAAAAGAAACCACTTGTAGCTTTGTTCTTGACTCGTTTGACCCATATTACTCACTAAAACTTCATTTTGGACTCATTTGAAGAAGAAAATTAATTTTGCTTCATTTCTGTCTTGTTTGAGCATGGAAACCACTTGTAGCTTTGTTCTTGACTCGTTTGACCCCTAATACTCACTAAAACTTAATTTTGGACTCGTTCGAACAAGTTTTGACTCGTTTGAGCATGGAAACCACTTGTAGCTTTGTTCTTGACTCGTTTGACCCCTAGAACTCACTAAAACTTCATTTTGAACTCGTTTGAACAAGAAAATTAATTTTGCTTAATTTTTGACTTGTTTGAGCATGGAAACCACTGATAGCTTTGTTCTTGACTCGTTTGACCCCTAATACTCACTAAAACTTAATTTTGGACTCGTTTGAACAAGTTTTGACTCATTTGAGCATGGAAACCGCTTGTAGCTTTGTTCTTGACTCGTTTGACCCCTATTACTCACTAAAACTTCATTTTTGACTCACTTGAACAAGAAAATTGATTTTGCATAATTTTTGACTTGTTTGAGCATGGAAACCACTTGTAGCTTTGTTTTTGACTCGTTTGACACCTAACACTCACTAAAACTTCATTCTGGACTCGTTTGAACAAATTTTTACTCGTTTGAGCATGGAAACCACTTGTAGCTTTGTTCTTGACTCGTTTGATCCCTAAAACTCACTAAAACTTCATTTTGGTCTCGTTTGAACATGGAAACCACTTGTAGCTTTGTTCTTGACTCGTTTGACCCCTAGAACTCACTAAAACTTCATTTTGGACTCGTTTGAACAAGAAAATTAATTTTGCTTAATTTTTGACTTGTTTGAGCATGGAAACTAGTTGTAGCTTTGTTCTTGACTCGTTTGACCCCTAATACTCACTAAAACTTCATTTTGGACTCGTTTGAACAAGTTTTGACTCGTTTGAGCATGGACCACTTGTAGCTTTGTGCTTGACTCGTTTGACCCCTATTACTCACTAAAACTTCATTTTTGACTCATTTGAACAAGAAAATTGATTTTGCTTAATTTTTGACTTGTTTGAGCATTGAAACCACTTGTAGCTTTGTTCTTGACTCGTTTGACCCCTAATACTCACTAAAACTTCATTTTGGACTCGTTTGAACAAGTTTTGACTCGTTTGAGCAAGGAAATCACTTGTAGCTTGGTTCTTGACTCGTTTGACCCCTAGAACACATTAAAACTTCATTTTGATCTCGTTTGAACATGGAAACCACTTGTAGCTTTGTTCTTGACTCGTTTGACCCATATTACTCACTAAAACTTCATTTTGGACTCATTTGAACAAGAAAATTAATTTTGCTTAATTTCTGACTTGTTTGAGCATGGAAACCACTTGTAGCTTTGTTCTTGACTCGTTTGACCCCTAGAACTCACTAAAAATTCATTTTGGACTCGTTTGAACAAGAAAATTAATTTTGCTTAATTTTTGACTTGTTTGAGCATGGAAACTAGTTGTAGCTTTGTTCTTGACTCGTTTGACCCCTAATACTCACTAAAACTTCATTTTGGACTAGTTTGAACAAGTTTTGACTCGTTTGAGCATGGACCACTTGTAGCTTTGTGCTTGACTCGTTTGACCCCTATTACTCACTAAAACTTCATTTTTGACTCATTTGAACAAGAAAATTGATTTTGCTTAATTTTTGACTTGTTTGAGCATTGAAACCACTTGTAGCTTTGTTCTTGACTCGTTTGACCCCTAATACTCACTAAAACTTCATTTTGGACTCGTTTGAACAAGTTTTGACTCGTTTGAGCATGGAAATCACTTGTAGCTTGGTTCTTGACTCGTTTGACCCCTAGAACACATTAAAACTTCATTTTGATCTCGTTTGAACATGGAAACCACTTGTAGCTTTGTTCTTGACTCGTTTGACCCATATTACTCACTAAAACTTCATTTTGGACTCATTTGAACAAGAAAATTAATTTTGCTTAATTTATGACTTGTTTGAGCATGGAAACCACTTGTAGCTTTGTTCTTGACTCGTTTGACCCCTAGAACTCACTAAAAATTCATTTTGGACTCGTTTGAACAAGAAAATTAATTTTGCTTAATTTTTGACTTGTTTGAGCATGGAAACTAGTTGTAGCTTTGTTCTTGACTCGTTTGACCCCTAATACTCACTAAAACTTCATTTTGGACTAGTTTGAACAAGTTTTGACTCGTTTGAGCATGGACCACTTGTAGCTTTGTGCTTGACTCGTTTGACCCCTATTACTCACTAAAACTTCATTTTTGACTCATTTGAACAAGAAAATTGATTTTGCTTAATTTTTGACTTGTTTGAGCATTGAAACCACTTGTAGCTTTGTTCTTGACTCGTTTGACCCCTAATACTCACTAAAACTTCATTTTGGACTCGTTTGAAGAAGAAAATTAATTTTGCTTCATTTCTGTCTTGTTTGAGCATGGAAACCACTTGTAGCTTTGTTCTTGACTCGTTTGACCCCTAATACTCACTAAAACTTAATTTTGGACTCGTTCGAACAAGTTTTGACTCGTTTGAGCATGGAAACCACTTGTAGCTTTGTTCTTGACTCGTTTGACCCCTAGAACTCACTAAAACTTCATTTTGAACTCGTTTGAACAAGAAAATTAATTTTGCTTAATTTTTGACTTGTTTGAGCATGGAAACCACTGATAGCTTTGTTCTTGACTCGTTTGACCCCTAATACTCACTAAAACTTAATTTTGGACTCGTTTGAACAAGTTTTGACTCATTTGAGCATGGAAACCGCTTGTAGCTTTGTTCTTGACTCGTTTGACCCCTATTACTCACTAAAACTTCATTTTTGACTCACTTGAACAAGAAAATTGATTTTGCATAATTTTTGACTTGTTTGAGCATGGAAACCACTTGTAGCTTTGTTTTTGACTCGTTTGACACCTAACACTCACTAAAACTTCATTCTGGACTCGTTTGAACAAATTTTTACTCGTTTGAGCATGGAAACCACTTGTAGCTTTGTTCTTGACTCGTTTGATCCCTAAAACTCACTAAAACTGCATTTTGGTCTCGTTTGAACATGGAAACCACTTGTAGCTTTGTTCTTGACTCGTTTGACCCCTAGAACTCACTAAAACTTCATTTTGGACTCGTTTGAACAAGTTTTGACTCGTTTGAGCAAGGAAATCACTTGTAGCTTGGTTCTTGACTCGTTTGACCCCTAGAACACATTAAAACTTCATTTTGATCTCGTTTGAACATGGAAACCACTTGTAGCTTTGTTCTTGACTCGTTTGACCCATATTACTCACTAAAACTTCATTTTGGACTCATTTGAACAAGAAAATTAATTTTGCTTAATTTCTGACTTGTTTGAGCATGGAAACCACTTGTAGCTTTGTTCTTGACTCGTTTGACCCCTAGAACTCACTAAAAATTCATTTTGGACTCGTTTGAACAAGAAAATTAATTTTGCTTAATTTTTGACTTGTTTGAGCATGGAAACTAGTTGTAGCTTTGTTCTTGACTCGTTTGACCCCTAATACTCACTAAAACTTCATTTTGGACTAGTTTGAACAAGTTTTGACTCGTTTGAGCATGGACCACTTGTAGCTTTGTGCTTGACTCGTTTGACCCCTATTACTCACTAAAACTTCATTTTTGACTCATTTGAACAAGAAAATTGATTTTGCTTAATTTTTGACTTGTTTGAGCATTGAAACCACTTGTAGCTTTGTTCTTGACTCGTTTGACCCCTAATACTCACTAAAACTTCATTTTGGACTCGTTTGAACAAGTTTTGACTCGTTTGAGCATGGAAATCACTTGTAGCTTGGTTCTTGACTCGTTTGACCCCTAGAACACATTAAAACTTCATTTTGATCTCGTTTGAACATGGAAACCACTTGTAGCTTTGTTCTTGACTCGTTTGACCCATATTACTCACTAAAACTTCATTTTGGACTCATTTGAACAAGAAAATTAATTTTGCTTAATTTCTGACTTGTTTGAGCATGGAAACCACTTGTAGCTTTGTTCTTGACTCGTTTGACCCCTAGAACTCACTAAAAATTCATTTTGGACTCGTTTGAACAAGAAAATTAATTTTGCTTAATTTTTGACTTGTTTGAGCATGGAAACTAGTTGTAGCTTTGTTCTTGACTCGTTTGACCCCTAATACTCACTAAAACTTCATTTTGGACTAGTTTGAACAAGTTTTGACTCGTTTGAGCATGGACCACTTGTAGCTTTGTGCTTGACTCGTTTGACCCCTATTACTCACTAAAACTTCATTTTTGACTCATTTGAACAAGAAAATTGATTTTGCTTAATTTTTGACTTGTTTGAGCATTGAAACCACTTGTAGCTTTGTTCTTGACTCGTTTGACCCCTAATACTCACTAAAACTTCATTTTGGACTCGTTTGAAGAAGAAAATTAATTTTGCTTCATTTCTGTCTTGTTTGAGCATGGAAACCACTTGTAGCTTTGTTCTTGACTCGTTTGACCCCTAATACTCACTAAAACTTAATTTTGGACTCGTTCGAACAAGTTTTGACTCGTTTGAGCATGGAAACCACTTGTAGCTTTGTTCTTGACTCGTTTGACCCCTAGAACTCACTAAAACTTCATTTTGAACTCGTTTGAACAAGAAAATTAATTTTGCTTAATTTTTGACTTGTTTGAGCATGGAAACCACTGATAGCTTTGTTCTTGACTCGTTTGACCCCTAATACTCACTAAAACTTAATTTTGGACTCGTTTGAACAAGTTTTGACTCATTTGAGCATGGAAACCGCTTGTAGCTTTGTTCTTGACTCGTTTGACCCCTATTACTCACTAAAACTTCATTTTTGACTCACTTGAACAAGAAAATTGATTTTGCATAATTTTTGACTTGTTTGAGCATGGAAACCACTTGTAGCTTTGTTTTTGACTCGTTTGACACCTAACACTCACTAAAACTTCATTCTGGACTCGTTTGAACAAATTTTTACTCGTTTGAGCATGGAAACCACTTGTAGCTTTGTTCTTGACTCGTTTGATCCCTAAAACTCACTAAAACTTCATTTTGGTCTCGTTTGAACATGGAAACCACTTGTAGCTTTGTTCTTGACTCGTTTGACCCCTAGAACTCACTAAAACTTCATTTTGGACTCGTTTGAACAAGAAAATTAATTTTGCTTAATTTTTGACTTGTTTGAGCATGGAAACTAGTTGTAGCTTTGTTCTTGACTCGTTTGACCCCTAATACTCACTAAAACTTCATTTTGGACTCGTTTGAACAAGTTTTGACTCGTTTGAGCATGGACCACTTGTAGCTTTGTGCTTGACTCGTTTGACCCCTATTACTCACTAAAACTTCATTTTTGACTCATTTGAACAAGAAAATTGATTTTGCTTAATTTTTGACTTGTTTGAGCATTGAAACCACTTGTAGCTTTGTTCTTGACTCGTTTGACCCCTAATACTCACTAAAACTTCATTTTGGACTCGTTTGAACAAGTTTTGACTCGTTTGAGCAAGGAAATCACTTGTAGCTTGGTTCTTGACTCGTTTGACCCCTAGAACACATTAAAACTTCATTTTGATCTCGTTTGAACATGGAAACCACTTGTAGCTTTGTTCTTGACTCGTTTGACCCATATTACTCACTAAAACTTCATTTTGGACTCATTTGAACAAGAAAATTAATTTTGCTTAATTTCTAACTTGTTTGAGCATGGAAACCACTTGTAGCTTTGTTCTTGACTCGTTTGACCCCTAGAACTCACTAAAAATTCATTTTGGACTCGTTTGAACAAGAAAATTAATTTTGCTTAATTTTTGACTTGTTTGAGCATGGAAACTAGTTGTAGCTTTGTTCTTGACTCGTTTGACCCCTAATACTCACTAAAACTTCATTTTGGACTAGTTTGAACAAGTTTTGACTCGTTTGAGCATGGACCACTTGTAGCTTTGTGCTTGACTCGTTTGACCCCTATTACTCACTAAAACTTCATTTTTGACTCATTTGAACAAGAAAATTGATTTTGCTTAATTTTTGACTTGTTTGAGCATTGAAACCACTTGTAGCTTTGTTCTTGACTCGTTTGACCCCTAATACTCACTAAAACTTCATTTTGGACTCGTTTGAACAAGTTTTGACTCGTTTGAGCATGGAAATCACTTGTAGCTTGGTTCTTGACTCGTTTGACCCCTAGAACACATTAAAACTTCATTTTGATCTCGTTTGAACATGGAAACCACTTGTAGCTTTGTTCTTGACTCGTTTGACCCATATTACTCACTAAAACTTCATTTTGGACTCATTTGAACAAGAAAATTAATTTTGCTTAATTTCTGACTTGTTTGAGCATGGAAACCACTTGTAGCTTTGTTCTTGACTCGTTTGACCCCTAGAACTCACTAAAAATTCATTTTGGACTCGTTTGAACAAGAAAATTAATTTTGCTTAATTTTTGACTTGTTTGAGCATGGAAACTAGTTGTAGCTTTGTTCTTGACTCGTTTGACCCCTAATACTCACTAAAACTTCATTTTGGACTAGTTTGAACAAGTTTTGACTCGTTTGAGCATGGACCACTTGTAGCTTTGTGCTTGACTCGTTTGACCCCTATTACTCACTAAAACTTCATTTTTGACTCATTTGAACAAAAAAATTGATTTTGCTTAATTTTTGACTTGTTTGAGCATTGAAACCACTTGTAGCTTTGTTCTTGACTCGTTTGACCCCTAATACTCACTAAAACTTCATTTTGGACTCGTTTGAACAAGTTTTGACTCGTTTGAGCATGGAAATCACTTGTAGCTTGGTTCTTGACTCGTTTGACCCCTAGAACACATTAAAACTTCATTTTGGTCTCGTTTGAACATGGAAACCACTTGTAGCTTTGTTCTTGACTCGTTTGACCCATATTACTCACTAAAACTTCATTTTGGACTCATTTGAACAAGAAAATTAATTTTGCTTAATTTCTGACTTGTTTGAGCATGGAAACCACTTGTAGCTTTGTTCTTGACTCGTTTGACCCCTAATACTCACTAAAACTTCATTTTGGACTCGTTTGAACAAGGTTTGACTCGTTTGAGCATGGAAACCACTTGCAGCTTTGTTCTTGACTCGTTTGACCCCTAAAACTCACTAAAACTTCATTTTGGACTCGTTTGACCAAGAAAATTAATTTTGCTTAATTTTTGACTTGTTTGAGTATGGAAACCACTGATAGCTTTGTTCTTGACTCGTTTGACCCCTAATACTCACTAAAACTTAATTTTGGAGTCGTTTGAACAAGTTTTGACTCATTTGAGCATGGAAACCGCTTGTAGCTTTGTTCTTGACTCGTTTGACCCCTATTACTCACTAAAACTTCATTTTTGACTCACTTGAACAAGAAAATTGATTTTGCTTAATTTTTGACTTGTTTGAGCATGGAAACCACTTGTAGCTTTGTTTTTGACTCGTTTGACCCCTAATACTCACTAAAACTTCATTTTGGACTCGTTTGAACAAGTTTTGACTCGTTTGAGCATGGACCACTTGTAGCTTTGTGCTTGACTCGTTTGACCCCTATTACTCACTAAAACTTCATTTTTGACTCATTTGAACAAGAAAATTGATTTTGCTTAATTTTTGACTTGTTTGAGCATTGAAACCACTTGTAGCTTTGTTCTTGACTCGTTTGACCCCTAATACTCACTAAAACTTCATTTTTTACTCGTTTGAACAAGTTTTGACTCGTTTGAGCATGGAAATCACTTGTAGCTTGGTTCTTGACTCGTTTGACCCCTAGAACACATTAAAACTTCATTTTGGTCTCGTTTGAACATGGAAACCACTTGTAGCTTTGTTCTTGACTCGTTTGACCCATATTACTCACTAAAACTTCATTTTGGACTCATTTGAACAAGAAAATTAATTTTGCTTAATTTCTGACTTGTTTGAGCATGGAAACCACTTGTAGCTTTGTTCTTGACTCGTTTGACCCCTAATACTCACTAAAACTTCATTTTGGACTAGTTTGAACAAGGTTTGACTCGTTTGAGCATGGAAACCACTTGCAGCTTTGTTCTTGACTCGTTTGACCCCTAAAACTCACTAAAACTTCATTTTGGACTCGTTTGACCAAGAAAATTAATTTTGCTTAATTTTTGACTTGTTTGAGCATGGAAACCACTGATAGCTTTGTTCTTGACTCGTTTGACCCCTAATACTCACTAAAACTTAATTTTGGAGTCGTTTGAACAAGTTTTGACTCATTTGAGCATGGAAACCGCTTGTAGCTTTGTTCTTGACTCGTTTGACCCCTATTGCTCACTAAAACTTCATTTTTGACTCACTTGAACAAGAAAATTGATTTTGCTTAATTTTTGACTTGTTTGAGCATGGAAACCACTTGTAGCTTTGTTTTTGACTCGTTTGACCCCTAATACTCACTAAAACTTCATTTTGGACTCGTTTGAACAAGTTTTGACTCGTTTGAGCATGGACCACTTGTAGCTTTGTGCTTGACTCGTTTGACCCCTATTACTCACTAAAACTTCATTTTTGACTCATTTGAACAAGAAAATTGATTTTGCTTAATTTTTGACTTGTTTGAGCATTGAAACCACTTGTAGCTTTGTTCTTGACTCGTTTGACCCCTAATACTCACTAAAACTTCATTTTGGACTCGTTTGAACAAGTTTTGACTCGTTTGAGCATGGAAATCACTTGTAGCTTGGTTCTTGACTCGTTTGACCCCTAGAACACATTAAAACTTCATTTTGGTCTCGTTTGAACATGGAAACCACTTGTAGCTTTGTTCTTGACTCGTTTGACCCATATTACTCACTAAAACTTCATTTTGGACTCATTTGAACAAGAAAATTAATTTTGCTTAATTTCTGACTTGTTTGAGCATGGAAACCACTTGTAGCTTTGTTCTTGACTCGTTTGACCCCTAATACTCACTAAAACTTCATTTTGGACTCGTTTGAACAAGGTTTGACTCGTTTGAGCATGGAAACCACTTGCAGCTTTGTTCTTGACTCGTTTGACCCCTAAAACTCACTAAAACTTCATTTTGGACTCGTTTGACCAAGAAAATTAATTTTGCTTAATTTTTGACTTGTTTGAGCATGGAAACCACTGATAGCTTTGTTCTTGACTCGTTTGACCCCTAATACTCACTAAAACTTAATTTTGGAGTCGTTTGAACAAGTTTTGACTCATTTGAGCATGGAAACCGCTTGTAGCTTTGTTCTTGACTCGTTTGACCCCTATTACTCACTAAAACTTCATTTTTGACTCACTTGAACAAGAAAATTGATTTTGCTTAATTTTTGACTTGTTTGAGCATGGAAACCACTTGTAGCTTTGTTTTTGACTCGTTTGACCCCTAATACTCACTAAAACTTCATTTTGGACTCGTTTGAACAAGTTTTGACTCGTTTGAGCATGGAAATCACTTGTAGCTTGGTTCTTGACTCGTTTGACCCCTAGAACACATTAAAACTTCATTTTGGTCTCGTTTGAACATGGAAACCACTTGTAGCTTTGTTCTTGACTCGTTTGACCCATATTACTCACTAAAACTTCATTTTGGACTCATTTGAACAAGAAAATTAATTTTGCTTAATTTCTGACTTGTTTGAGCATGGAAACCACTTGTAGCTTTGTTCTTGACTCGTTTGACCCCTAATACTCACTAAAACTTCATTTTGGACTCGTTTGAACAAGGTTTGACTCGTTTGAGCATGGAAACCACTTGCAGCTTTGTTCTTGACTCGTTTGACCCCTAAAACTCACTAAAACTTCATTTTGGACTCGTTTGACCAAGAAAATTAATTTTGCTTAATTTTTGACTTGTTTGAGCATGGAAACCACTGATAGCTTTGTTCTTGACTCGTTTGACCCCTAATACTCACTAAAACTTAATTTTGGAGTCGTTTGAACAAGTTTTGACTCATTTGAGCATGGAAACCGCTTGTAGCTTTGTTCTTGACTCGTTTGACCCCTATTACTTACTAAAACTTCATTTTTGACTCACTTGAACAAGAAAATTGATTTTGCTTAATTTTTGACTTGTTTGAGCATGGAAACCACTTGTAGCTTTGTTTTTGACTCGTTTGACCCCTAATACTCACTAAAACTTCATTTTGGACTCGTTTGAACAAGTTTTGACTCGTTTGAGCATGGAAATCACTTGTAGCTTGGTTCTTGACTCGTTTGACCCCTAGAACACATTAAAACTTCATTTTGGTCTCGTTTGAACATGGAAACCACTTGTAGCTTTGTTCTTGACTCGTTTGACCCATATTACTCACTAAAACTTCATTTTGGACTCATTTGAACAAGAAAATTAATTTTGTTTAATTTCTGACTTGTTTGAGCATGGAAACCACTTGTAGCTTTGTTCTTGACTCGTTTGACCCCTAATACTCACTAAAACTTTATTTTGGACTCGTTTGAACAAGGTTTGACTCGTTTGAGCATGGAAACCACTTGCAGCTTTGTTCTTGACTCGTTTGACCCCTAAAACTCACTAAAACTTCATTTTGGACTCGTTTGACCAAGAAAATTAATTTTGCTTAATTTTTGACTTGTTTGAGCATGGAAACCACTGATAGCTTTGTTCTTGACTCGTTTGACCCCTAATACTCACTAAAACTTAATTTTGGAGTCGTTTGAACAAGTTTTGACTCATTTGAGCATGGAAACCGCTTGTAGCTTTGTTCTTGACTCGTTTGACCCCTATTACTCACTAAAACTTCATTTTTGACTCACTTGAACAAGAAAATTGATTTTGCTTAATTTTTGACTTGTTTGAGCATGGAAACCACTTGTAGCTTTGTTTTTGACTCGTTTGACCCCTAATACTCACTAAAACTTCATTTTGGACTCGTTTGAACAAGTTTTGACTCGTTTGAGCATGGAAATCACTTGTAGCTTGGTTCTTGACTCGTTTGACCCCTAGAACACATTAAAACTTCATTTTGGTCTCGTTTGAACATGGAAACCACTTGTAGCTTTGTTCTTGACTCGTTTGACCCATATTACTCACTAAAACTTCATTTTGGACTCATTTGAACAAGAAAATTAATTTTGCTTAATTTCTGACTTGTTTGAGCATGGAAACCACTTGTAGCTTTGTTCTTGACTCGTTTGACCCCTAGAACTCACTAAAAATTCAATTTGGACTCGTTTGAACAAGAAAATTAATTTTGCTTAATTTTTGACTTGTTTGAGCATGGAAACTAGTTGTAGCTTTGTTCTTGACTCGTTTGACCCCTATTACTCACTAAAACTTCATTTTTGACTCACTTGAACAAGAAAATTGATTTTGCTTAATTTTTGACTTGTTTGAGCATGGAAACCACTTGTAGCTTTGTTTTTGACTCGTTTGACCCCTAATACTCACTAAAACTTCATTTTGGACTCGTTTGAACAAGTTTTGACTCGTTTGAGCATGGAAATCACTTGTAGCTTGGTTCTTGACTCGTTTGACCCCTAGAACACATTAAAACTTCATTTTGGTCTCGTTTGAACATGGAAACCACTTGTAGCTTTGTTCTTGACTCGTTTGACCCATATTACTCACTAAAACTTCATTTTGGACTCATTTGAACAAGAAAATTAATTTTGCTTAATTTCTGACTTGTTTGAGCATGGAAACCACTTGTAGCTTTGTTCTTGACTCGTTTGACCCCTAATACTCACTAAAACTTCATTTTGGACTCGTTTGAACAAGGTTTGACTCGTTTGAGCATGGAAACCACTTGCAGCTTTGTTCTTGACTCGTTTGACCCCTAAAACTCACTAAAACTTCATTTTGGACTCGTTTGACCAAGAAAATTAATTTTGCTTAATTTTTGACTTGTTTGAGCATGGAAACCACTGATAGCTTTGTTCTTGACTCGTTTGACCCCTAATACTCACTAAAACTTAATTTTGGAGTCGTTTGAACAAGTTTTGACTCATTTGAGCATGGAAACCGCTTGTAGCTTTGTTCTTGACTCGTTTGACCCCTATTGCTCACTAAAACTTCATTTTTGACTCACTTGAACAAGAAAATTGATTTTGCTTAATTTTTGACTTGTTTGAGCATGGAAACCACTTGTAGCTTTGTTTTTGACTCGTTTGACCCCTAATACTCACTAAAACTTCATTTTGGACTCGTTTGAACAAGTTTTGACTCGTTTGAGCATGGACCACTTGTAGCTTTGTGCTTGACTCGTTTGACCCCTATTACTCACTAAAACTTCATTTTTGACTCATTTGAACAAGAAAATTGATTTTGCTTAATTTTTGACTTGTTTGAGCATTGAAACCACTTGTAGCTTTGTTCTTGACTCGTTTGACCCCTAATACTCACTAAAACTTCATTTTGGACTCGTTTGAACAAGTTTTGACTCGTTTGAGCATGGAAATCACTTGTAGCTTGGTTCTTGACTCGTTTGACCCCTAGAACACATTAAAACTTCATTTTGGTCTCGTTTGAACATGGAAACCACTTGTAGCTTTGTTCTTGACTCGTTTGACCCATATTACTCACTAAAACTTCATTTTGGACTCATTTGAACAAGAAAATTAATTTTGCTTAATTTCTGACTTGTTTGAGCATGGAAACCACTTGTAGCTTTGTTCTTGACTCGTTTGACCCCTAATACTCACTAAAACTTCATTTTGGACTCGTTTGAACAAGGTTTGACTCGTTTGAGCATGGAAACCACTTGCAGCTTTGTTCTTGACTCGTTTGACCCCTAAAACTCACTAAAACTTCATTTTGGACTCGTTTGACCAAGAAAATTAATTTTGCTTAATTTTTGACTTGTTTGAGCATGGAAACCACTGATAGCTTTGTTCTTGACTCGTTTGACCCCTAATACTCACTAAAACTTAATTTTGGAGTCGTTTGAACAAGTTTTGACTCATTTGAGCATGGAAACCGCTTGTAGCTTTGTTCTTGACTCGTTTGACCCCTATTACTCACTAAAACTTCATTTTTGACTCACATGAACAAGAAAATTGATTTTGCTTAATTTTTGACTTGTTTGAGCATGGAAACCACTTGTAGCTTTGTTTTTGACTCGTTTGACCCCTAATACTCACTAAAACTTCATTTTGGACTCGTTTGAACAAGTTTTGACTCGTTTGAGCATGGAAATCACTTGTAGCTTGGTTCTTGACTCGTTTGACCCCTAGAACACATTAAAACTTCATTTTGGTCTCGTTTGAACATGGAAACCACTTGTAGCTTTGTTCTTGACTCGTTTGACCCATATTACTCACTAAAACTTCATTTTGGACTCATTTGAACAAGAAAATTAATTTTGCTTAATTTCTGACTTGTTTGAGCATGGAAACCACTTGTAGCTTTGTTCTTGACTCGTTTGACCCCTAATACTCACTAAAACTTCATTTTGGACTCGTTTGAACAAGGTTTGACTCGTTTGAGCATGGAAACCACTTGCAGCTTTGTTCTTGACTCGTTTGACCCCTAAAACTCACTAAAACTTCATTTTGGACTCGTTTGACCAAGAAAATTAATTTTGCTTAATTTTTGACTTGTTTGAGCATGGAAACCACTGATAGCTTTGTTCTTGACTCGTTTGACCCCTAATACTCACTAAAACTTAATTTTGGAGTCGTTTGAACAAGTTTTGACTCATTTGAGCATGGAAACCGCTTGTAGCTTTGTTCTTGACTCGTTTGACCCCTATTACTTACTAAAACTTCATTTTTGACTCACTTGAACAAGAAAATTATTTTGCTTAATTTTTGACTTGTTTGAGCATGGAAACCACTTGTAGCTTTGTTTTTGACTCGTTTGACCCCTAATACTCACTAAAACTTCATTTTGGACTCGTTTGAACAAGTTTTGACTCGTTTGAGCATGGAAATCACTTGTAGCTTGGTTCTTGACTCGTTTGACCCCTAGAACACATTAAAACTTCATTTTGGTCTCGTTTGAACATGGAAACCACTTGTAGCTTTGTTCTTGACTCGTTTGACCCATATTACTCACTAAAACTTCATTTTGGACTCATTTGAACAAGAAAATTAATTTTGTTTAATTTCTGACTTGTTTGAGCATGGAAACCACTTGTAGCTTTGTTCTTGACTCGTTTGACCCCTAATACTCACTAAAACTTCATTTTGGACTCGTTTGAACAAGGTTTGACTCGTTTGAGCATGGAAACCACTTGCAGCTTTGTTCTTGACTCGTTTGACCCCTAAAACTCACTAAAACTTCATTTTGGACTCGTTTGACCAAGAAAATTAATTTTGCTTAATTTTTGACTTGTTTGAGCATGGAAACCACTGATAGCTTTGTTCTTGACTCGTTTGACCCCTAATACTCACTAAAACTTAATTTTGGAGTCGTTTGAACAAGTTTTGACTCATTTGAGCATGGAAACCGCTTGTAGCTTTGTTCTTGACTCGTTTGACCCCTATTACTCACTAAAACTTCATTTTTGACTCACTTGAACAAGAAAATTGATTTTGCTTAATTTTTGACTTGTTTGAGCATGGAAACCACTTGTAGCTTTGTTTTTGACTCGTTTGACCCCTAATACTCACTAAAACTTCATTTTGGACTCGTTTGAACAAGTTTTGACTCGTTTGAGCATGGAAATCACTTGTAGCTTGGTTCTTGACTCGTTTGACCCCTAGAACACATTAAAACTTCATTTTGGTCTCGTTTGAACATGGAAACCACTTGTAGCTTTGTTCTTGACTCGTTTGACCCATATTACTCACTAAAACTTCATTTTGGACTCATTTGAACAAGAAAATTAATTTTGCTTAATTTCTGACTTGTTTGAGCATGGAAACCACTTGTAGCTTTGTTCTTGACTCGTTTGACCCCTAGAACTCACTAAAAATTCATTTTGGACTCGTTTGAACAAGAAAATTAATTTTGCTTAATTTTTGACTTGTTTGAGCATGGAAACTAGTTGTAGCTTTGTTCTTGACTCGTTTGACCCCTAATACTCACTAAAACTTCATTTTGGACTAGTTTGAACAAGTTTTGACTCGTTTGAGCATGGACCACTTGTAGCTTTGTGATTGACTCGTTTGACCCCTATTACTCACTAAAACTTCATTTTTGACTCATTTGAACAAGAAAATTGATTTTGCTTAATTTTTGACTTGTTTGAGCATTGAAACCACTTGTAGCTTTGTTCTTGACTCGTTTGACCCCTAATACTCACTAAAACTTCATTTTGGACTCGTTTGAACAAGTTTTGACTCGTTTGAGCATGGAAATCACTTGTAGCTTGGTTCTTGACTCGTTTGACCCCTAGAACACATTAAAACTTCATTTTGGTCTCGTTTGAACATGGAAACCACTTGTAGCTTTGTTCTTGACTCGTTTGACCCATATTACTCACTAAAACTTCATTTTGGACTCATTTGAACAAGAAAATTAATTTTGCTTAATTTCTGACTTGTTTGAGCATGGAAACCACTTGTAGCTTTGTTCTTGACTCGTTTGACCCCTAATACTCACTAAAACTTCATTTTGGACTCGTTTGAACAAGGTTTGACTCGTTTGAGCATGGAAACCACTTGCAGCTTTGTTCTTGACTCGTTTGACCCCTAAAACTCACTAAAACATCATTTTGGACTCGTTTGACCAAGAAAATTAATTTTGCTTAATTTTTGACTTGTTTGAGCATGGAAACCACTGATAGCTTTGTTCTTGACTCGTTTGACCCCAAATACTTACTAAAACTTAATTTTGGAGTCGTTTGAACAAGTTTTGACTCATTTGAGCATGGAAACCGCTTGTAGCTTTGTTCTTGACTCGTTTGACCCCTATTACTCACTAAAACTTCATTTTTGACTCACTTGAACAAGAAAATTGATTTTGCTTAATTTTTGACTTGTTTGAGCATGGAAACCACTTGTAGCTTTGTTTTTGACTCGTTTGACCCCTAATACTCACTAAAACTTCATTTTGGACTCGTTTGAACAAGTTTTGACTCGTTTGAGCATGGAAATCACTTGTAGCTTGGTTCTTGACTCGTTTGACCCCTAGAACACATTAAAACTTCATTTTGGTCTCGTTTGAACATGGAAACCACTTGTAGCTTTGTTCTTGACTCGTTTGACCCATATTACTCACTAAAACTTCATTTTGGACTCATTTGAACAAGAAAATTAATTTTGCTTAATTTCTGACTTGTTTGAGCATGGAAATCACTTGTAGCTTTGTTCTTGACTCGTTTGACCCCTAGAACTCACTAAAAATTCATTTTGGACTCGTTTGAACAAGAAAATTAATTTTGCTTAATTTTTGACTTGTTTGAGCATGGAAACTAGTTGTAGCTTTGTTCTTGACTCGTTTGACCCCTAATACTCACTAAAACTTCATTTTGGACTAGTTTGAACAAGTTTTGACTCGTTTGAGCATGGACCACTTGTAGCTTTGTGATTGACTCGTTTGACCCCTATTACTCACTAAAACTTCATTTTTGACTCATTTGAACAAGAAAATTGATTTTGCTTAATTTTTGACTTGTTTGAGCATTGAAACCACTTGTAGCTTTGTTCTTGACTCGTTTGACCCCTAATACTCACTAAAACTTCATTTTGGACTCGTTTGAACAAGTTTTGACTCGTTTGAGCATGGAAATCACTTGTAGCTTGGTTCTTGACTCGTTTGACCCCTAGAACACATTAAAACTTCATTTTGGTCTCGTTTGAACATGGAAACCACTTGTAGCTTTGTTCTTGACTCGTTTGACCCATATTACTCACTAAAACTTCATTTTGGACTCATTTGAACAAGAAAATTAATTTTGCTTAATTTCTGACTTGTTTGAGCATGGAAACCACTTGTAGCTTTGTTCTTGACTCGTTTGACCCCTAATACTCACTAAAACTTCATTTTGGACTCGTTTGAACAAGGTTTGACTCGTTTGAGCATGGAAACCACTTGCAGCTTTGTTCTTGACTCGTTTGACCCCTAAAACTCACTAAAACATCATTTTGGACTCGTTTGACCAAGAAAATTAATTTTGCTTAATTTTTGACTTGTTTGAGCATGGAAACCACTGATAGCTTTGTTCTTGACTCGTTTGACCCCAAATACTTACTAAAACTTAATTTTGGAGTCGTTTGAACAAGTTTTGACTCATTTGAGCATGGAAACCGCTTGTAGCTTTGTTCTTGACTCGTTTGACCCCTATTACTCACTAAAACTTCATTTTTGACTCACTTGAACAAGAAAATTGATTTTGCTTAATTTTTGACTTGCTTGAGCATGGAAACCACTTGTAGCTTTGTTTTTGACTCGTTTGACCCCTAATACTCACTAAAACTTCATTTTGGACTCGTTTGAACAAGTTTTGACTCGTTTGAGCATGGAAATCACTTGTAGCTTGGTTCTTGACTCGTTTGACCCCTAGAACACATTAAAACTTCATTTTGGTCTCGTTTGAACATGGAAACCACTTGTAGCTTTGTTCTTGACTCGTTTGACCCATATTACTCACTAAAACTTCATTTTGGACTCATTTGAACAAGAAAATTAATTTTGCTTAATTTCTGACTTGTTTGAGCATGGAAACCACTTGTAGCTTTGTTCTTGACTCGTTTGACCCCTAATACTCACTAAAACTTCATTTTGGACTCGTTTGAACAAGGTTTGACTCGTTTGAGCATGGAAACCACTTGCAGCTTTGTTCTTGACTCGTTTGACCCCTAAAACTCACTAAAACTTCATTTTGGACTCGTTTGACCAAGAAAATTAATTTTGCTTAATTTTTGACTTGTTTGAGCATGGAAACCACTGATAGCTTTGTTCTTGACTCGTTTGACCCCTAATACTCACTAAAACTTAATTTTGGAGTCGTTTGAACAAGTTTTGACTCATTTGAGCATGGAAACCGCTTGTAGCTTTGTTCTTGACTCGTTTGACCCCTATTACTTACTAAAACTTCATTTTTGACTCACTTGAACAAGAAAATTGATTTTGCTTAATTTTTGACTTGTTTGAGCATGGAAACCACTTGTAGCTTTGTTTTTGACTCGTTTGACCCCTAATACTCACTAAAACTTCATTTTGGACTCGTTTGAACAAGTTTTGACTCGTTTGAGCATGGAAATCACTTGTAGCTTGGTTCTTGACTCGTTTGACCCCTAGAACACATTAAAACTTCATTTTGGTCTCGTTTGAACATGGAAACCACTTGTAGCTTTGTTCTTGACTCGTTTGACCCATATTACTCACTAAAACTTCATTTTGGACTCATTTGAACAAGAAAATTAATTTTGTTTAATTTCTGACTTGTTTGAGCATGGAAACCACTTGTAGCTTTGTTCTTGACTCGTTTGACCCCTAATACTCACTAAAACTTTATTTTGGACTCGTTTGAACAAGGTTTGACTCGTTTGAGCATGGAAACCACTTGCAGCTTTGTTCTTGACTCGTTTGACCCCTAAAACTCACTAAAACTTCATTTTGGACTCGTTTGACCAAGAAAATTAATTTTGCTTAATTTTTGACTTGTTTGAGCATGGAAACCACTGATAGCTTTGTTCTTGACTCGTTTGACCCCTAATACTCACTAAAACTTAATTTTGGAGTCGTTTGAACAAGTTTTGACTCATTTGAGCATGGAAACCGCTTGTAGCTTTGTTCTTGACTCGTTTGACCCCTATTACTCACTAAAACTTCATTTTTGACTCACTTGAACAAGAAAATTGATTTTGCTTAATTTTTGACTTGTTTGAGCATGGAAACCACTTGTAGCTTTGTTTTTGACTCGTTTGACCCCTAATACTCACTAAAACTTCATTTTGGACTCGTTTGAACAAGTTTTGACTCGTTTGAGCATGGAAATCACTTGTAGCTTGGTTCTTGACTCGTTTGACCCCTAGAACACATTAAAACTTCATTTTGGTCTCGTTTGAACATGGAAACCACTTGTAGCTTTGTTCTTGACTCGTTTGACCCATATTACTCACTAAAACTTCATTTTGGACTCATTTGAACAAGAAAATTAATTTTGCTTAATTTCTGACTTGTTTGAGCATGGAAACCACTTGTAGCTTTGTTCTTGACTCGTTTGACCCCTAGAACTCACTAAAAATTCATTTTGGACTCGTTTGAACAAGAAAATTAATTTTGCTTAATTTTTGACTTGTTTGAGCATGGAAACTAGTTGTAGCTTTGTTCTTGACTCGTTTGACCCCTATTACTCACTAAAACTTCATTTTTGACTCACTTGAACAAGAAAATTGATTTTGCTTAATTTTTGACTTGTTTGAGCATGGAAACCACTTGTAGCTTTGTTTTTGACTCGTTTGACCCCTAATACTCACTAAAACTTCATTTTGGACTCGTTTGAACAAGTTTTGACTCGTTTGAGCATGGAAATCACTTGTAGCTTGGTTCTTGACTCGTTTGACCCCTAGAACACATTAAAACTTCATTTTGGTCTCGTTTGAACATGGAAACCACTTGTAGCTTTGTTCTTGACTCGTTTGACCCATATTACTCACTAAAACTTCATTTTGGACTCATTTGAACAAGAAAATTAATTTTGCTTAATTTCTGACTTGTTTGAGCATGGAAACCACTTGTAGCTTTGTTCTTGACTCGTTTGACCCCTAATACTCACTAAAACTTCATTTTGGACTCGTTTGAACAAGGTTTGACTCGTTTGAGCATGGAAACCACTTGCAGCTTTGTTCTTGACTCGTTTGACCCCTAAAACTCACTAAAACTTCATTTTGGACTCGTTTGACCAAGAAAATTAATTTTGCTTAATTTTTGACTTGTTTGAGCATGGAAACCACTGATAGCTTTGTTCTTGACTCGTTTGACCCCTAATACTCACTAAAACTTAATTTTGGAGT
The DNA here is from genome assembly GCA_037693485.1 of Kitagawia praeruptora. Taxonomy (NCBI): domain Eukaryota; kingdom Viridiplantae; phylum Streptophyta; class Magnoliopsida; order Apiales; family Apiaceae; genus Kitagawia; species Kitagawia praeruptora. Next base: position 80,637,628 of record CM075354.1, read on the forward strand.
CGTTTGAACAAGTTTTGACTCATTTGAGCATGGAAACCGCTTGTAGCTTTGTTCTTGACTCGTTTGACCCCTATTGCTCACTAAAACTTCATTTTTGACTCACTTGAACAAGAAAATTGATTTTGCTTAATTTTTGACTTGTTTGAGCATGGAAACCACTTGTAGCTTTGTTTTTGACTCGTTTGACCCCTAATACTCACTAAAACTTCATTTTGGACTCGTTTGAACAAGTTTTGACTCGTTTGAGCATGGACCACTTGTAGCTTTGTGCTTGACTCGTTTGACCCCTATTACTCACTAAAACTTCATTTTTGACTCATTTGAACAAGAAAATTGATTTTGCTTAATTTTTGACTTGTTTGAGCATTGAAACCACTTGTAGCTTTGTTCTTGACTCGTTTGACCCCTAATACTCACTAAAACTTCATTTTGGACTCGTTTGAACAAGTTTTGACTCGTTTGAGCATGGAAATCACTTGTAGCTTGGTTCTTGACTCGTTTGACCCCTAGAACACATTAAAACTTCATTTTGGTCTCGTTTGAACATGGAAACCACTTGTAGCTTTGTTCTTGACTCGTTTGACCCATATTACTCACTAAAACTTCATTTTGGACTCATTTGAACAAGAAAATTAATTTTGCTTAATTTCTGACTTGTTTGAGCATGGAAACCACTTGTAGCTTTGTTCTTGACTCGTTTGACCCCTAATACTCACTAAAACTTCATTTTGGACTCGTTTGAACAAGGTTTGACTCGTTTGAGCATGGAAACCACTTGCAGCTTTGTTCTTGACTCGTTTGACCCCTAAAACTCACTAAAACTTCATTTTGGACTCGTTTGACCAAGAAAATTAATTTTGCTTAATTTTTGACTTGTTTGAGCATGGAAACCACTGATAGCTTTGTTCTTGACTCGTTTGACCCCTAATACTCACTAAAACTTAATTTTGGAGTCGTTTGAACAAGTTTTGACTCATTTGAGCATGGAAACCGCTTGTAGCTTTGTTCTTGACTCGTTTGACCCCTATTACTTACTAAAACTTCATTTTTGACTCACTTGAACAAGAAAATTATTTTGCTTAATTTTTGACTTGTTTGAGCATGGAAACCACTTGTAGCTTTGTTTTTGACTCGTTTGACCCCTAATACTCACTAAAACTTCATTTTGGACTCGTTTGAACAAGTTTTGACTCGTTTGAGCATGGAAATCACTTGTAGCTTGGTTCTTGACTCGTTTGACCCCTAGAACACATTAAAACTTCATTTTGGTCTCGTTTGAACATGGAAACCACTTGTAGCTTTGTTCTTGACTCGTTTGACCCATATTACTCACTAAAACTTCATTTTGGACTCATTTGAACAAGAAAATTAATTTTGTTTAATTTCTGACTTGTTTGAGCATGGAAACCACTTGTAGCTTTGTTCTTGACTCGTTTGACCCCTAATACTCACTAAAACTTCATTTTGGACTCGTTTGAACAAGGTTTGACTCGTTTGAGCATGGAAACCACTTGCAGCTTTGTTCTTGACTCGTTTGACCCCTAAAACTCACTAAAACTTCATTTTGGACTCGTTTGACCAAGAAAATTAATTTTGCTTAATTTTTGACTTGTTTGAGCATGGAAACCACTGATAGCTTTGTTCTTGACTCGTTTGACCCCTAATACTCACTAAAACTTAATTTTGGAGTCGTTTGAACAAGTTTTGACTCATTTGAGCATGGAAACCGCTTGTAGCTTTGTTCTTGACTCGTTTGACCCCTATTACTCACTAAAACTTCATTTTTGACTCACTTGAACAAGAAAATTGATTTTGCTTAATTTTTGACTTGTTTGAGCATGGAAACCACTTGTAGCTTTGTTTTTGACTCGTTTGACCCCTAATACTCACTAAAACTTCATTTTGGACTCGTTTGAACAAGTTTTGACTCGTTTGAGCATGGAAATCACTTGTAGCTTGGTTCTTGACTCGTTTGACCCCTAGAACACATTAAAACTTCATTTTGGTCTCGTTTGAACATGGAAACCACTTGTAGCTTTGTTCTTGACTCGTTTGACCCATATTACTCACTAAAACTTCATTTTGGACTCATTTGAACAAGAAAATTAATTTTGCTTAATTTCTGACTTGTTTGAGCATGGAAACCACTTGTAGCTTTGTTCTTGACTCGTTTGACCCCTAGAACTCACTAAAAATTCATTTTGGACTCGTTTGAACAAGAAAATTAATTTTGCTTAATTTTTGACTTGTTTGAGCATGGAAACTAGTTGTAGCTTTGTTCTTGACTCGTTTGACCCCTAATACTCACTAAAACTTCATTTTGGACTAGTTTGAACAAGTTTTGACTCGTTTGAGCATGGACCACTTGTAGCTTTGTGATTGACTCGTTTGACCCCTATTACTCACTAAAACTTCATTTTTGACTCATTTGAACAAGAAAATTGATTTTGCTTAATTTTTGACTTGTTTGAGCATTGAAACCACTTGTAGCTTTGTTCTTGACTCGTTTGACCCCTAATACTCACTAAAACTTCATTTTGGACTCGTTTGAACAAGTTTTGACTCGTTTGAGCATGGAAATCACTTGTAGCTTGGTTCTTGACTCGTTTGACCCCTAGAACACATTAAAACTTCATTTTGGTCTCGTTTGAACATGGAAACCACTTGTAGCTTTGTTCTTGACTCGTTTGACCCATATTACTCACTAAAACTTCATTTTGGACTCATTTGAACAAGAAAATTAATTTTGCTTAATTTCTGACTTGTTTGAGCATGGAAACCACTTGTAGCTTTGTTCTTGACTCGTTTGACCCCTAATACTCACTAAAACTTCATTTTGGACTCGTTTGAACAAGGTTTGACTCGTTTGAGCATGGAAACCACTTGCAGCTTTGTTCTTGACTCGTTTGACCCCTAAAACTCACTAAAACATCATTTTGGACTCGTTTGACCAAGAAAATTAATTTTGCTTAATTTTTGACTTGTTTGAGCATGGAAACCACTGATAGCTTTGTTCTTGACTCGTTTGACCCCAAATACTTACTAAAACTTAATTTTGGAGTCGTTTGAACAAGTTTTGACTCATTTGAGCATGGAAACCGCTTGTAGCTTTGTTCTTGACTCGTTTGACCCCTATTACTCACTAAAACTTCATTTTTGACTCACTTGAACAAGAAAATTGATTTTGCTTAATTTTTGACTTGTTTGAGCATGGAAACCACTTGTAGCTTTGTTTTTGACTCGTTTGACCCCTAATACTCACTAAAACTTCATTTTGGACTCGTTTGAACAAGTTTTGACTCGTTTGAGCATGGAAATCACTTGTAGCTTGGTTCTTGACTCGTTTGACCCCTAGAACACATTAAAACTTCATTTTGGTCTCGTTTGAACATGGAAACCACTTGTAGGTTTGTTCTTGACTCGTTTGACCCATATTACTCACTAAAACTTCATTTTGGACTCATTTGAACAAGAAAATTAATTTTGCTTAATTTCTGACTTGTTTGAGCATGGAAACCACTTGTAGCTTTGTTCTTGACTCGTTTGACCCCTAATACTCACTAAAACTTCATTTTGGACTCGTTTGAACAAGGTTTGACTCGTTTGAGCATGGAAACCACTTGTAGCTTTGTTCTTAACTCGTTTGACCCCTCATACTCACTAAAAGTTCATTTTGGACTCGTTTGAACAAGTTTTGACTCGTTTGAGCATGGAAACCACTTGTAGCTTTGTTCTTGACTCGTTTGACCCTTAGAACTCACTAAAACTTCATTTTGGACTCGTTTGAACAAGAAAATTAATTTTGCTTAATTTTTGACTTGTTTGAGCATGGAAACCAGTTGTAGCTTTGTTCTCGACTCGTTTGACCTTTAATACTCACTAAAACTTCATGTTGGACTCGTTTGAACAAGTTTTGACTCGTTTGAGCATGGAAACCACTTATAGCTTTGTTCTTGACTCGTTTGACCCCTATTACTCACTAAAACTTTATTTTTGACTCATTTGAATAAGAAAATTTATTTTGCTTAATTTTTAACTTGTTTGAGCATTGAAACCACTTGTTGCTTGGTTCTTGACTCGTTTGACCCCTAATACTCACTAAAACTTCATTTTGGACTCGTTTGAACAAGTTTTGACTCGTTTGAACAAGTTTTGACTCGTTTGAGCATGGAAACCACTTGCAACTTTGTTCTTGCTCGTTTGACCCCTAGAACTCACTAAAACTTCATTTTGGACTCATTTGAACAAGAAAATTAATTTTGCTTCATTTCTGACTTGTTTGAGCATGGAAACCACTTGTAGCTTTGTTGGTTTGGCATTTCTTATTCCCAAAAGAAAGGCCATTTCGTTTTATTTGATTGAAGCAGGTGATGGTCATGCCCATCTACTGTTTAAAGATTTGTTTCAGCGAATTGCTGTTAACGATTTAGCTGATGAGGGCAAAGTTGGGCAATGGTTGCCATTGCCGAATTGTAACTATGTGATGGAAATGGATGTTGCCATTGCCGAATTGTTCAATGCGATTGAAATGCCGAATGCGTGTTGTTTTCAGATGGTTACCATGTGTTCTATCTCTTCAATGGGGGTTGCTTCAAACTCCATGCATTTTAATGAGATAAATGGAGGTCTTAGTGCAGGGGTTGGCTTGCAGTCTCGGTTTATTAACGTTGAGGGAATTAGGTTCAATACTATTGGTGACAATGGGTCGCAGTATTTGGAAACTTGTGAAAGTGGTTTCTTGTTGATTGATAGACTGGTTAGTTCTTGCCCTATGGAGGTTTACAAGGGACAGGATAGACTTGTTCCGGAAGGCCATGAGGTAGCAGGTTGTGGGGGCATTGTAGATGCTGGAAATCTGGATGTTGGAGTGTTGCAGGATATGAATCATTTTACTCATGACTTAGGAGAAGAGACTATGGTACATGCTTGTTGGAACCATCGTGAGGGGTTGGAGCAGGTTCCAATTTTGATGAACGTTAATAATGCTGGTGGACGGAAGACTCAGGATATGACATCCGAGGCAGCTTCTGTTGATGAACTGCATAAGGATGGGGATGCTCCTGCTGGTTTTCTTCAGCAGTTGGTGGTAAATATAGCCGCGACTTTTCTTTGTAGAGTGATGTGGGGAATTGAGAGGGTGCACAGTGCGCAACAGGGGTGTTTATGCTTACCTCTTAAAGGCAATATTTATGTGTGCCTTCTGTGTCTTCACAAGGCCAATGATTTCCTTATCTCTGGAGCTTGTGTTCTGCAAGTGAGGGCCAGGATTGCATGGAGCTGTTACACGGATGTTACACGGATTTGCATGGAGCTTGATGCTAATTCTCGAATTGTTGGAGGTCGTTTGGTTTGGCTTATAACAGAATTCTCAAACCTTGATAAGGTGGATTATGGCTGTCATATGGCCTTTTTTAATCAGCTGGGGGCTGGTCCTTCTAATGAAAAGTTAGCCGGTGGTGCTTTTTGGAAGGCCAACTCTCGGATTGATGGATGTCATATGGATGGTTTTGCCAATTTGCGGCTGTGTCACTACATGGCTTATCTGCTACTTCTCATTACTATGGGCTTTGTGAGACATGTGCCTAGTCTCAAGTTTAGGATGTTTAAGGTGCCAGAATAATTTTTAGCTTAATTTCGTTGTTATGTTGACAGTAAGGTGACTTACTGATTTTATGTCTTTTGTGTTTGATGTTTTTTCTTTGTTGTTCCGCTAGGCAGATTGTTACTAATCGCGGGGTATGCCCCTAGAATTGTAATCTTTTGCTTGTGGTATAAATTTTAATTAGCAAAAAAAAAAAAAAAAACCACTTGTAGCTTTGTTCTTGACTCGTTTGACCCCTAATACTCACTAAAACTTAATTTTGGACTCGTTCGAACAAGTTTTGACTCGTTTGAGCATGGAAACCACTTGTAGCTTTGTTCTTGACTCGTTTGACCCCTAGAACTCACTAAAATTTCATTTTGGACTCGTTTGAAAAAGAAAATTAATTTTGCTTAATTTAGCAAAAAAAAAAAAATTAATTTTGCTTAATTTTTGACTTGTTTGAGCATGGAAACCACTGATAGCTTTGTTCTTGACTCGTTTGACCCCTAATACTCACTAAAACTTAATTTTGGACTCGTTTGAACAAGTTTTGACTCATTTGAGCATGGAAACCGCTTGTAGCTTTGTTCTTGACTCGTTTGACCCCTATTACTCACTAAAACTTCATTTTTGACTCACTTGAACAAGAAAATTGATTTTGCTTAATTTTTGACTTGTTTGAGCATGGAAACCACTTGTAGCTTTGTTTTTGACTCGTTTGACCCCTAATACTCACTAAAACTTCATTTTGGACTCGTTTGAACAAGTTTTGACTCGTTTGAGCATGGAAACCACTTGTAGCTTTGTTCTTGACTCGTTTGATCCCTAGAACTCACTAAAACTTCATTTTGGTCTCGTTTGAACATGGAAACCACTTGTAGCTTTGTTCTTGACTCGTTTGACCCCTAGAACTCACTAAAACTTCATTTTGGACTCGTTTGAACAAGAAAATTAATTTTGCTTATTTTTTGACTTGTTTGAGCATGGAAACTAGTTGTAGCTTTGTTCTTGACTCGTTTGACCCCTAATACTCACTAAAACTTTATTTTGGACTAACTTCACTTTGAGATAAATTAGTCCCATATTTTTGAGTGAAAACCAATGAGAGTCCTCCGTTCTCTCTCCTAACCCTAATAGCCGCCACTAAAATTTGCCTTTATTCTACACCATTTCTCCATCAAATCTACACCACAGCCTTCCTAAATCCACCTTCATCTCCTAATCTTTCACCTAAAACACTATATTTCTTATAGTTATATATCTTTCTTCTATTTTCGATCTTATTCTGTCTTTTTCTGTGATGAGAGATGTTAAGGAGACGGATGTGTCTTCTCAAGTCATTTGTTGTCTTCTCAAGTTGTCGGTAATTGCTGGGGAGATTCCAAACCGTTGTTTGGAATTGAATCTTTTGAAGATTCACAGAAGTTTCTTAGATGGGGTTTCGGTTCCATCTAGTCTCCTTGTGCTAGGCCTTTCTCACGGAGGGCTTTGTGCTAAGGATCTTAAGAAACAAAAGGCGAGAGATGAGTGTCTTCATGTCTCTCATGGCTGTTTTCGCGGTGACCACTTGTGTTTACAAGATGACAAAGTTGTGTGTGATGAAGGAAATGGGTTTGTTCGAATTGGCAGTTTACGGAGGAATTCGGTGACTCTCATGGACGAACTTAAGCCTTATGCTGAGTTTCATTTCTATATTAGACCCATTGTAGATGGGTGCTTCTTTCAATCTCCTCCCTTTGGTTCTAAGAACTGGGATGGTCATGTTATCACGGTATTTGTCTTATGTCCTGACCCGATGGATGTTCTATCTGATGCTTTCCAGGTGGTGAACATTATCGCTAAAGATGTTACTCATGGTTGTGTTATTGGGCACTTGGTGTACTTGGTGCTTGACGAAATGTCTAGGCGATATTTTGGGGTATTCCAGTGGTTCATAGATGAATACCTCTATGTGTTTGATATTATGCCTTGTCGAGAATGTGGTGGAGTAAGCTTATTTGGAAGACACCTTTATCTGGAAGGTGGTACACTCATGGGAAAATCGGAGGTTGGGAATCTGCTGATCTTTCTCCTCTTATTAACAAACTATGTTGGTTTCAGAAGAGACGAGCATATGGTGTTCGTTAATTTATCTGTCAAAGATCAGGGGTTTGCTACTCTGTCGCGGAGTGAGGCTTTTGTAGGTGTGGATGAAAACACGGATAATGATGGTATATCTAATACCACCTTGAATGTTTATAAGGTGTTGATTCCTTCTGGGCCTTCGGAGTTTTCTTTCTATGTGCTTGTTCGTTATACGAACAATGTGATTGTTGTCTCTTTCCGGGAGGAAGGTCTTGCGATGGTTTCGGATGCCACCCTAGTGGATCTGAAAGTTGGGCTTGAAAGCCTAGAAAACTGCTTGGTGAGGTCTTCGAAAGTTCTCGCTGGCGATGGTTTCTTTGTCTTCGATCGACTTGCGGGCTTTAGAGCCTGGGTGAAGTTGTTAGTGAAAGGTGGGTTAGACATCAGTGATGTTCTATGTGTGCTCGATGTTCTCTTGGTGATTGGTATTGGCATGTTCGATGCCATTGATGTGTTAGATGCAGGTTGGGTATGCTTGATGAGATTTATGGATTATTCCTTTCACGGGAAGCCTCACTATGTCCTTCATGGAGTCAATGATGATCTTGTAAATGGTCACAAGATGTCTGCTATAATTGTCAAGTTCAGTTGTCGTGCAGTGATGCATTGGGAGGAGTCCACCTGGATTGTAGTGTATGTTTTGACCTCCGACGGTGTCAATTGCCATGTATACTTGAAATGGTGTTCTGGTACTGGGATCATGTTGTCTTCTAGGACCGTCCAAGCTAGTTATGAAGGTGGACCTGTCCTGTTGGTTCGCAGAGAGGGATTCAATGTAGAGTATCTTTTTTATGGTGGTTACAATGAGCTCCGTTTACCTGGATGTGCGAGCTACATGATGGACTTGTATTATTTGGCAGTGCATGTGATGAAGAATAATCGGCGAGGTACTGCTGGTATCACTTTGATTATCATGATTGAGTTGGGTTTTATTGATTTGGTTCTCAGTCAAGTATTGATGGTTGGTATTTTAAATGATATCAATCTGCATGATGTAATTGGATTTATGAATTTTGGTCGTGATGAGATGTATGGAAATAATGATCTTCAAATACGCTCTGATAAGCTTTGGAGACTTTTCCTTGATACATTTAGTGTCATATGGCCCACTTCTTGGGAAAATGGTTTAGACCTGGCATGGAACTCCTGCTGGAGTGAATTCGAATTATTGTTGTTGGTTTCTAATTGGATGCCCTCTTCCCTCCAAGAGGAAGTGGAGATGCAGGTGTTTGCTGCGAGCACTAGAAGCAATGAACTGGATATATGCGAATTGTTTGTAGTTCATCTCGGGAATTATTCAAATAATTGTGGAAAATGGAATGCAGTGGATTATGCTAGCGGGTTTCAGATGGATTATCAGAGGCTGTGTCACTGCATGGTTTATCTGCTACTTTCTTTGGGCTTTGTGAGACATGTGCCTAGTCTCAAGTTTAGGTTGTTTAATGCTGCTTACCAGGTTACAATGCTTGGATGTGGACCGGGTGGTCCCTTTTCTATTAGTTCTTGGCATAGGTCTCATTGTGAGGTTGTAAACTAGGCTAGATCTAGTTCTATCTGTCTGTTGATTGTATAGTGTCTATATGATGCTATGACATTTGTTTGTTTGCGCGGGGTATGCCCCTAGATGTGTATCAAGTTGTTCCTTTTGGTATAAAATTTTAATTAGCAAAAAAAAAAAAAAACTTTATTTTGGACTCGTTTGAACAAGTTTTGACTCATTTGAGCATGGACCACTTGTAGCTTTGTGCTTGACTCGTTTGACCCCTTTTACTCACTAAAACTTCATTTTTGACTCATTTGAACAAGAAAATTGATTTTGCTTAATTTTTGACTTGTTTGAGCATTGAAACCACTTGTAGCTTTGTTCTTGACTCGTTTGACCCCTAATACTCACTAAAACTTCATTTTGGACTCGTTTGAGCATGGAAATCACTTGTAGCTTGGTTCTTGACTCGTTTGACCTTATTATATATTATGCGCAAGTAGTCGGAAATTCGATGTGTCTTATGTTGTATGATTGAATGACTTGACTTGGCATGTTAGTTAGTTTTGTAAGTGGATTGTGAAGCAATTTTGCTTGAGCCTAGTGAGAGGTTGTGAACAGGATAATGAAGTACTTGAAGTGTATATTGCACCACTAATTGGTTATGAGGGAGACGTTCCTGAATTTATTGATTGTTCTGGTGTAGATTTTGAAGGTTATATAATAATGAGAGTTCAAGTTCGGAAGACCTATTGATTTATGGTGGATCCAAAGTTGGGAAAGTAAGAAATATAAATGTGTTGCAAGAAGCGAAAGTGACAATGTTTAATTAGAGATTGCGAATTTTTAACAAAAAGTATTTCTGTGAAAGCATTTGTCAACACATTAGTTTCGATTGGACTTAGAAATATTTGAGTCATTAAAAATGAAATGTTATTCTATTGAATACTGAAAATTCATATTTGAATTGTAGAAGCTAGAAAAGGTGGGAGTCATTTAGCAAAAAAAAAAAGGTGGGAGTCGCGAAAAGTATTTGACAAAAACGTCAAGTGGGAGATGTTGTATTTGACTTAATTTGTCAAATAAAATATAAATAAAATAAAGATAATATATGAGTATTGTGTATTGATTTGTAAGTTACATTTCTAGATATTGATTGATATTAATAAGTAATAAATGGGCGGTTACAAATATTGGATTGGAGGTGATGAAGGAATAGCCTATATATGGTGAACCAAATTCAATAGAAAAGGCACTCAAGAACATAGAGACAAGCCTGTTCATTTCATGACCGGAACTCCAATATTTTTCTTTATTTTTCATATTTTTAACTACGATCATATATGTTTACAGGTACAAAATCCAACATTAGAACACACTAAAACTTCATGTTGGTCTCGTTTGAACATGGAAACCACTTGTAGCTTTGTTCTTGACTCGTTTGACCCATATTACTCACTAAAACTTCATTTTGGACTCATTTGAACAAGAAAATTAATTTTGCTTAATTTTTTTTTTTTGCTAATTGATTACACACGCACACCACAGGGATCGAACTCTTAACCTCTGTGTTAGAGAGGCAAGAGTCTTACCACTGGACCAACCCTTTGTTGGTTAATTTTGCTTAATTTCTGACTTGTTTGAGCATGGAAACCACTTGTAGCTTTGTTCTTGACTCATTTGACCCCTAATACTCACTAAAACTTCATTTTGGACTCGTTTGAACAAGTTTTGACCCGTTTGAGCATGGAAACCACTTGCAGCTTTGTTCTTGACTCGTTTGACCCCTAGAACTCACTAAAACTTCATTTTGGACTCGTTTGACCAAGAAAATTAATTTTGCTTAATTTTTGACTTGTTTGAGCATGGAAACCACTGATAGCTTTGTTCTTGACTCGTTTGACCCCTAATACTCACTAAAACTTAATTTTGGACTCGTTTGAACAAGTTTTGACTCATTTGAGCATGGAAACCGCTTGTAGCTTTGTTCTTGACTCGTTTGACCCCTATTACTCACTAAAACTTCATTTTTGACTCACTTGAACAAGAAAATTGATTTTGCTTAATTTTTGACATGTTTGAGCATGGAAACCACTTGTAGCTTTGTTTTTGACTCGTTTGACCCCTAATACTCACTAAAACTTCATTTTGGACTCGTTTGAACAAGTTTTGACTCGTTTGAGCATGGAAACCACTTGTAGCTTTGTTCTTGACTCGTTTGATCCCTAGAACTCACTAAAACTTCATTTTGGTCTCGTTTGAACATGGAAACCACTTGTAGCTTTGTTCTTGACTCGTTTGACCCATATTACTCACTAAAACTTCATTTTGGACTCATTTGAACAAGAAAATTAATTTTGCTTCATTTCTGACTTGTTTGAGCATGGAAACCACTTGTAGCTTTGTTCTTGACTCATTTGACCCCTAATACTCACTAAAACTTCATTTTGGACTCGTTTGAACAAGTTTTGACTCGTTTGAGCATGGAAACCACTTACAGCTTTGTTCTTGACTCGTTTGACCCCTAGAACTCACTAAAACTTCATTTTGGACTCGTTTGACCAAGAAAATTAATTTTGCTTAATTTTTGACTTGTTTGAGCATGGAAACCACTGATAGCTTTGTTCTTGACTCGTTTGACCCCTAATACTCACTAAAACTTAATTTTGGACTCGTTTGAACAAGTTTTGACTCGTTTGAGCATGGAAACCACTTGTAGCTTTGTTCTTGACTCGTTTGACCCCTATTACTCACTAAAACTTCATTTTTGACTCACTTGAACAAGAAAATTGATTTTGCTTAATTTTTTACTTGTTTGAGCATGGAAACCACTTGTAGCTTTGTTTTTGACTCGTTTGACCCCTAGAACTCACTAAAACTTCATTTTGGTCTCGTTTGAACATGGAAACCACTTGTAGCTTTGTTCTTGACTCGTTTGACCCCTAGAACTCACTAAAACTTCATTTTTGACTCGTTTGAGCATGGACCACTTGTAGCTTTGTGCTTGACTCGTTTGACCCCTATTACTCACTAAAACTTCATTTTTGACTCCAAGAAAATTGATTTTGCTTAATTTTTGACTTGGTTGAGCATTGAAACCACTTGTAGCTTTGTTCTTGACTCGTTTGACCCCTAATACTCACTAAAACTTCATTTTGGACTCGTTTTAGCATGGAAATCACTTGTAGCTTGGTTCTTGACTTGTTTGACCCCTAGAACACACTAAAACTTCATTTTGGTCTCGTTTGAACATGGAAACCACTTGTAACTTTGTTCTTGACTCGTTTGACCCATATTACTCACTAAAACTTCATTTTGGACTCATTTGAACAAGAAAATTAATTTTGCTTAATTTCTGACTTGTTTGAGCATGGAAACCACTCGTAACTTTGTTCTTGACTCGTTTGACCCCTAATACTCAGTAAAACTTCATTTTGGACTCGTTTGAACAAGTTTTGACTCGTTTGAGCATGGAAACCACTTGTAGCTTTGTTCTTGACTCGTTTGATCCCTAGAACTCACTAAAAGTTCATTTTGGTCTCGTTTGAACATGGAAACCACTTGTAGCTTTGTTCTTGACTCGTTTGACCCATATTACTCACTAAAACTTCATTTTGGACTCATTTGAACAAGAAAATTAATTTTGCTTAATTTCTGACTTGTTTGAGCATGGAAACCACTTGTAGCTTTGTTCTTGACTCGTTTGACCCCTAATACTCACTAAAACTTAATTTTGGACTCGTTTGAACAAGTTTTGACTCATTTGAGCATGAAAACCGCTTGTAGCTTTGTTCTTGACTCGTTTGACCTCTATTACTCACTAAAACTTCATTTTTGACTCACTTGAACAAGAAAATTGATTTTGCTTAATTTTTGACTTGTTTGAGCATGGAAACCACTTGTAGCTTTGTTTTTGACTCGTTTGACCCCTAATACTCACTAAAACTTCATTCTGGACTCGTTTGAACAAGTTTTGACTCGTTTGAGCATGGAAACCACTTGTAGCTTTGTTCTTGACTCGTTTGATCCCTAGAACTCACTAAAAGTTCATTTTGGTCTCGTTTGAACATGGAAACCACTTGTAGCTTTGTTCTTGACTCGTTTGACCCATATTACTCACTAAAACTTCATTTTGGACTCATTTGAACAAGAAAATTAATTTTGCTTAATTTCTGACTTGTTTGAGCATGGAAACCACTTGTAGATTTGTTCTTGACTCGTTTGACCCCTAATACTCACTAAAACTTCATTTTGGACTCGTTTGAACAAGTTTTGACTCGTTTGATGTTATGCAAAATTTACGCAAGCGCACGTTGTCACAAGTAATATATGATTAAATCAAGTTCGTTCCCACAGAGATCTAGAATGGTGTTCAATTCATTTAATGTACCTATGCACCGATGTATGCTTTTTATCCACTGCTAAGAAAAAATAACAAAATTGAGATTGATTATCTAAATTAACTAAGTGCAAATTATAAAACTAAGAATTAAACAATTAATGAGAGTAAAAATTCGAATTACTAATATGAGAATAAAACATGGAATCCTAGTTTCATCATCTACTTCACTTAGAGTTGCAGCCATTAATTAAAACATGCGATGGGTTTGATATCTGATCGAATAACACGAAAAGAGTAAAAGTTACCTCTCGGTATACTAGTACCAATCTACGCATACATCCACAAAAGAGATAAAAGACGAGTAGGCACCTATTATGTTTAGACCCTATATCTCTATAGAATTTGAAAACATAAAGGTTTAAGCACAAGTTATCCACTTAGATCACATAGGGTAGCATAATATCTCTATTCATGCCACAAATCATGATGTCAAAACACCAACCTATCCTATGCTAGCATGGCAAGTTCTAAATCTCAAGATCCACTCTCGTTTAGCAAGAGATTAACAAATTAGATGTTCGCGACGCACCTAAATTCAATAAGCACAACCATACAAGGATATCAAGTATTCACCACACATAAATCTTTAAGGCATGCAAACTACTAAGCTACATAGATAAATCCACTAGGATCCCACGACAACGATTAGCCCATAATTGAACCGTTCATCGTCATGGGATTTGATGAAAACATGATATAAAACAAGATATGGAAGAAAGAAGTAATAATATTATTAAAATTTAGAGTTGAGAAAACAAATCTATAATCCAACGTATACAAAAGATGAAGTAGATCTAGATCCTTGCTTGTCATCGAGCGTTGAATCCTTCTCTCCTTTTCTCCCTTGCAGATCTCAGCTGGTTACAATAATAATGCGATGATCTCTAAATTACAATGCTTAGATGTGTTTTTATAGGCTTTAGCTTTCTTGCCCAGCAAGAATTTATCTTCTATTAAAATTAGAATTTAATTAAGGTGCTAAAAACTGCCCAAAATACAATTAGAATTAGAAAAAGGGCAAAACAGTAAATTCTCAGCCTTCTTTAACTAGATCAGGCGCGCGATTTTAATCAACAGATTACTTGCACGTGCTTCCTATCCCAGATTGTAGAAAATCTCTCAAGCTTCGCGTGGGCAGTAAGATCACTGAAAACGGACTTACAGAACTCCAGATATGGCCAAAACATTGTAAGCTGCGCAGCCTTCCCAGAAAATCCGAATTTTAATCAATTAATTCCCAAAAAATTATAGAAGCATCCACCTTAATCAACATTCTCGTAAACCTGCACAACTAAGCAAAACACATCAAAACTACAAGAAACTTGAGTCCAAGACAATCAATTTAAGCCGATTTAGAATGTTTCAAGTGGATATAAAATCCACTTATCACACCCCCAAACTTAAACCGATGCTTGTCCTCAAGCATAAACAATTACAACTAACTAACTAGTACCACTTCCGTAGGTGATCACGGTTGCATTTGGCATATGCAACAAGCCCTTTAAGCCCCTAGGCAGCCCTAGTGGACGAGTAAGGTCTCGTGAGGGCCTATAGCGAATGTACCCACAAAATCCATTTAACCTAATGCAATGCAATGCATGAATGCAACTAATATGCAAATGCAATTAATCTAATCTACCATACCTTCAAATCCTCTCATGCCATATCAACTTAAGAATCAAAGTAAATACGCAATGTCTTGGTGTCGAAAGTGCAAGTATTCACATAGTCTACTCAATGAACATGCATAAGTTCTCACAAGCCCATGTCAAGTGTAAGAATAAGTTAGTAAACATGCTAAGCCTACAAGAGCACATCTTTGAGATAACACTCGGGATCTCATAAGCAAGAACAAGCAAACACTCACAATCCACTCACAAAAGAATATTCACTCAAGAACAAGGGTAAGTGTATCACTCAATTCCAACAAAATCATAAACACGCTTGACATTTGGTATCAATCTAACTCTTAACACAACATACATCAATGACGATAATCAAAAGGTCTTTAATTGGGTTGTAACGGGGCTAGGGACAAAGTATGTCAAATAAGCCAAAACAGGTGAAGTGTCAAAAGCTAGTAAGTACCATAATAAATCACACACAACACCATATTCCCCCCCACATAATTTTTACTAAAACAAACACTCTACTAGTCGACTGAAATATGATCACAACAATACAAACATGCTCTCATAATATATATATTTTTTTCTTTTATTTTTTTTTTCTCTTTTTTTTCTCTTTTTTTTTCGAGAGCTAAATAAAACACAAACAATAATATAAACAATAACAATGATCCCATAATTTATTACATATGTCGACTATCAAGTAAACAACCAAACCCAATTTTCAATATTTCCCCCAAAAGTAAGACCAACAATAACCCCTCCTTGCACACCTTATTACTCCCTTAAGCACTCTACTAGCCTTTGACAATGTGGGTCCAAATTAATGTAAGGCCAATACAAGAAAAAGGTCTCGGCAAGTAATGTGGCATGTCACCGAAAAAATAGGATTAAGCTCAACGGGTTAACTAATTGATCATGTAAACATGGTGTGGTAATATGGGAAAATATGCGGTTATTCCTAATTGCCTTTATCATTTTAATCGTCACATAATGTCATGCGTTTCAAGAAAGACCTCAAACAACTGCTAGCAATGCAAACAATCCGTGGACACTCAAGCAAACGAATAAATTGCAAATATGCAATATGCAATAAGGCTCAAAATCTCACTTGGTGGAAAAACATACTCAATTGAAAGATCTGGACCATGAGAGTCCTCCGTTCTCTCTCCTAACCTTTCAACCGCCTAATTCATCCAAATCTTACACTTTGTCCATCAGATCTGCATATTCAGCCTTCATAAATCCATCTTCATCTCAAATCCCCCACCTATACACCAAATTTCTTATTTATATTTATTTTCTCTTAGTTTGATTATGGTTCCAAAAAGGGTTTCCTTTTCGGATAATCTTGAATCGGTGATTCCTTTCACAGATTCTCGGTTTCATGCGTGTTCTCAGGTCGCCCACTCAGTGGTAACTGCTGTGGGGAAGAGGGTTTCTTTTTCGGAGAACCTTGTGACAGAGATCCCTCTCCGTTCAGTTGAGGGGAAGCAAGAATCTCCAATTGCTAGGGCTGTGAGTCAGAAAAGGGTAACTTTTGCGGCGGTTTTGGAGACAGAAATCCCAAGTTCTGGGTTTGATAAGTCTTCATATGATTTAGATGGGGCGGTTTGTGCTCTTCCTCTTTAATGTTGAGAGGGAAACCTTTGAGGATCGAGCGAAGGCTGTGGATGCAAAGAATGAGTTTCAGCACAGAGATGAACATAAGGTGTTTGTTCCGGGTTCAGAACTGGTTGAGTCAGGGTGTGTCGATTATGGCGACACTGGTTCGAAGGATGGTCTGAGGAAGCGGGAGGATGGCTCCTTGCCCATATCTGGGATTGCTTCTGGAACTCGCAACTCTTGCAATATGCAGTTGACTGAAGGTAAGTCCTTCTTTTCTAAGAAGAAGGTTACTTTTAGTATTATGGATCTGAATGATGATATTGATAGAGATAATCTGGATTTGGGTGTTTATTCTCCTATGGTGAATTTTGTTAATTCTCCCATGGTAAATTCGGATGAGCCCTCCATTAGGGTTGATTTTATTTCTGAACAAGTGAGTGATGTTGGTAAGAAGATTGTTAATGAACACTGGCCTGGTGAGGAGCGGGTTACGGAACTCCGGCCTGGTTCTGTTGATTCGAGTACGAGGAGGAAGAACTTTAGTGCTGATACTAAAGGGAACTTTAGTGCCTTTAAGGCTTGGGTTAGTCTGGATGGTCTTATTCGGATGGAGCAAACAGGGTATGTTGCTGTGTGCTTGCAGGAAGGTCTTCTTCAAGAATGTGATATTATGGGGAAGAACAGGGATTGCTACCCGGAAGCAGGGAAAATTGTCCATTTGATCGAGGATGATGGCACTGGTTTGATTGCTACTACTGCTGTTGGGGGCTGGCACAGGATGATTGAGATGTCAATCATGCAACTTCTGTTGGTCTCAAGTTGTTTATGCCGGAAGAGCAGGCTCCAATTATGGACAGCTGCTGGATGGGTGCCTAAGGGTGTTGATGCGAGGCAGGAGGGTCAGAACAAGGAAGCTATAGCCATGGGTGCTTGGGATGATTATCGTAGTGGACCATGTTTGGTCATGAAGAAGCTTACTCTCGGCATAGTTTTTTAACTTATGATTAATCTTGTTTGTTATGTAGACTCTATTATGTCTTAATGTTGTGTAGTTATTCGGATGTTGATTTCGCGGGGTATGCCCCTAGATTTGTATCATGTTGTTCCTTTTGGTATAAATTTTTAATTAGCAAAAAAAAAAAAAAAAAAAACATCTCTCTGACGCACCAACTTGTATTCAAAGCATGCAAACTAAATCATCTTGCACATATTCATGTCCTTCTAATCACTTACAACATTCAATAAGTCTACTAGCTTCAACTTACTAGTGTATGTGTGTGCACAAGAACAAAGCATATCACTTCTCAATCAAAAGCGTCAACAACACAAAATTCCTATCAAGCATGGGTGCATACTCAATAAAAAATGAGAGTCGTCTTTTTCTCTCTAGCTTTCAACCCTAGCCGCCACTAAAACCAGCCATTTCTAAACAATTTTCTCATCAGATCTCTATATCTCCTTCCTAAATCCCCCTTCCCTTTCTAATCTCACACCTAAAACAGCAAATTTCTTATATATTACTTATATTTTATAGTATCAATGGATTTGTTTTCTGATTTACTTTCTCTTGTCCGAGGATTGATGAGGTCATCAGAGTTCACTGGGATGGATCTTCAAGATGGATTGCGTGTGTTTCATTCCTCTCTGAGGAATATCATCACTTTCAAAGTGACTATTGTTGCGGGTAGCTTTGAAGGCTATTTGAGGAGGTTGTTGAAGGTCTTCGCAGGTGAGGGCCTTATCTGTGATTGTGGTCTTGGCCACTTAGAACGTTCTTTTTATAAAGGTGTGAAGGATGCTTACTTCCGATCTGGAGGTTTATGGAGGGAATCGGTGGATTTCTTGGCCCTTTACAGGACTTATGTTGAGAGTTTCTTCTTGTTTCAGGCCGATGCTTGCAAGATGGGTGACTCTTGTCCTAACCAAAAGATTATATTACTTGTTGAATGCCAGGTGTTGGTGTTGGTTGTTGTAGCGAAGGGGATGTTTTATGTGTATACCTCTACGGAGTTTATTCACAGATGTATCGATGGGCACTATGTGCTTGATGATATGCCCAGGCAAATTTTCGGGATGTTTCTGGGGATTGTAGGTGAAGGCCTCAATATGGTTGGTTTAGACTAGGTAAGACAGCTCCGACTGTTTGATTGGAATATGGTTTTCTTCAAGGAAAACTTGCCTGTGAGTTTTGGTCATCACAATTGGGTTATACGGAGCCGTTCATGGCATCCTGTGTGGAAGGTCATCTTCTATGCGGGTGACTGTGATGTTACCATGTTAACAATGGGACCTATTATGGGTCTATTTGTTCTATACTCATGTTCTTCTGTTAACAGTTGCTTGGGGACTGGTCTGGGTTTGTACCAGGGGCAGAATGTTGTATTTGGTATTGAGGCTTGCCTCTTTAAGGCAATATCTAGGTTTGGGTTTTTTAATGAAATAAGGAACAAGATCCTTGTCCGCTGTATGCAGAATAGTCATTTCAAGGATGTTGTGATGTATGCACTTAAAA
This sequence comes from Kitagawia praeruptora, assembly GCA_037693485.1. Classification (NCBI taxonomy): domain Eukaryota; kingdom Viridiplantae; phylum Streptophyta; class Magnoliopsida; order Apiales; family Apiaceae; genus Kitagawia; species Kitagawia praeruptora. The sequence goes on from CM075354.1 coordinate 80,656,969, forward strand.
TGGCTGGATGCACTGAAATTGGAAAACGCGGGTCTAACTTTCGAGTTGGTACTGTTGATGCTTTGCACAGTAATGCTTGTGTGGATGTGCAGATTAATTCTGATTTGAAGTATAGAGGGTTACAAGTTGTGAACATTTCTATTTGCAAGTTGGTGGCAGGTTCCAAACCTGCTAATTCAGGATATGTTAACACTGTGAGGCAGGGTTTGCTCAGTGATCTTGTGGGAACAGACGATCTAGTTGGGGTCATTATAGAAATGCGCCACACTCGATTGGTTGCTTTGAGATATGATAGACAGTTTGGTTACAATGCCACCGTGTGGATTGGGTTGATCAGGAGTGCAAGAAGTACTGATGACTCGGGAGCTCCTGTTATTGTTTTTTGTTACGACCTTTGTTGTCGGGGTCAGAACTGGATGGATGCCACGGTTTATGTGGGCCTAGTTTACGGAATGCTGAGTGCTAATGCATATTATTATAACAGGGTGAAGTTTGTAGATCTTATTTGCACATGTGTGTTGTACAAGGGCATGAATATTGGTTGTCATCTGGGCATGTTCAATCAGCTGGGGGATGGTTCTCCTTCCAAAGAAAAGTTAGCCGGTGGTGCTTTTTTGGAGGCCAACTCTCAGGTTGATGGATGGCATAGGGAGCAGCTGGTGGGTAAAGGCCAGGAAAAGACTGGTAGCTTGTTTAGGCGAGATGACTCCGCCCTTTCGGGTCAGGAGGTTTTTTCCAAAAAATTTCCAGGGCGCTCATGTTTGGGCTTACCATGTGCTACTGTTGACTATGAAGAAGATGCTGCTTACCAGTTTCAATGCTTGGATGTGGACCGGGTGGTCCCTTTACTATTCGTACTTGGCATAGGTCTCATTGTGAGGTTAAACTAGGTTAAATCTAGTTCTATTTGTATGTTGATTGTATAGTGTCTTTATGATGCTATGACATTTGTTTGGTTTGCGTGTTGACTTCGTGGGGTATGCCCCTAGATGTGTATCAAGTTGTTCCTTTTTGGTATAAAATTTTAATTAGCAAAAAAAAAAAGCATGGGTGCAAATGCAAACTATTATGGACTCACATGATATACGAACATAAAAACAGAATGTCCTATATGAAACAAACGTAGATAACACGAACATAAATGCATAATTTACTACTACTAATATGCAAAGCATGAAATCTTACATGCACAAATAATACAACAACAACTACTAATCCCTCAAACCACCCCCAAACTTAAAATATTCAATGTCCGCATTGAATGGAAGTAAATACAAGGGATAGCAGAAAACATACCTAATCGTCCTCCTCCTCGGAGGAATCAGAATCTGGCGGTGGATACCGCGTACGAGCTCCATAGACTGGCCACCTTGCCTGAATACCCGCATCTCTCAAAGCTGTAGCCATATCCTGAGCATATTCCCGGTTACAAGCATGAATAGCATCCATTCGTCTATACAAACGCCTAAAGTGGGCATCCAAAACTCTCGGTACTCTCGAACCTCGTGGCGGAGCGCCCGCTCCATGACCACTAGCACCAACATCATCAACAATATAACCAAGCCCCCTCGGATGTGGAACCCCACCTTGCCAGTCAGGCATTCGATCAATAGACACATCAGTAATGGTAGCCAAAGGTGACTGCAACTCCTCATCCGCACCCCAGATAACACCACTATCTTTACATAACCCAGATATAATAGAAGCATGGGGCATCGATGATAGCGCATTAGACTTTAAAAATCGTAGAATATTCTGATGAACAATATAGGCTACATCAATGTACTTCCCCTTTAGAATGCCCCAAAGAAGAATCAATCTATCAACTGTGACCTCACCTATATGAGAAGTAGGCATAATATTCGCACAAAGGAATGCATACCATGCACGTGCAAATTTATTCATAGTCGAAGACAGAAAATTAACCGGCTCGGTGATTCCCAATTTATACTTCCAAACTGTACCAGGAACACATAACTCACGAACAATAGCCTCCAAATCCACATCCTTACTAGTCTTCCTTGCCCAATCTTCATCCCCCACAAGCTTAGGTGGTTGGCCCGAAATTGCACGAATAGCATCAATACTATAATCCACCTGTTTACCTCGAACCATACACACCTCATCCGGCTCACCTTTAGCATTCGCATAAAACTCCCTAACAATATTCACCGGAACCGGAGCAGGTACCTTACAAATCTCTCCCCAACGTAACTCACTAATCACATCAACCAACCCATAAAGATGTAATCATTTGCCTATGGTATAAATTTTAATTAGCAAAAAAAAAAACCCATAATGACGAGTTGGCAAAAACCCCCTTTCTTTCGCCACCGACCTTGACAACAACCGATTATACTCAACCTCCGCATCCGTAGAAGAAAATCTCTCCACCCTAATAGAACCACCCCTCATTCGCTTAGGCGCCATAATAATCAAAACCCCACTCAACAATAGCACCACCAACTACTACCAAGAAATATCCCACCAAAAACCACCAAGCAAAATCACACCAAAAATACCCACGTAATAAGAATAATACAAAAACCCCAATTTACAAGAACACAAATTCGTAATAAAATAAAATAGAGAAAAGAAATCCCACTACGAATCAAAGAGGTGAACTTGTACTAATTTTCCCCCAAACTTGAATTTTTAAGAGATGTAGAGGAGGAAGATGATGAATTGGGTGTGTATGTATGGGTATATATAGGCCATGGAGTGATAGGATGAATATAAGAATTTTAATGTGAAAAGGAAAAAAAATTGGGTGGAAATTGGAATTTGATATAGGATAGAAATTTTTTTTAATGAATAGAAGAAAAAGAATTAGAAAAGAAATAGGAATTTGAATTTTTTTAGGAGAGATGAGGGGTTTTGGAATTAAAATAGGAAAAGATTTAGGGGAAGATGGGAGTATAAATAAAACTTGGGGTGAGAAAATATATTTTTTCGATATGTATGCACAGCAACACACGGATAGAAATACAAAGGAGCGGTTGAAAAAAAAATTCTGAAATCTCCTGTACTCACCTGCTGCTTGCGCGCGTGGAGGCAATTTGCCTCAAGTCCAGATGCGCCGGGGAAATTGGCGTGTCAAGGGGGGCAAATTGCCTGGAGAGCAGATACGGCAACGCAAGTTGCGCAACAGAGAGGCAACCTGCCTCGAGAACAGAAACGCAGGGGCAATTTGCGTTACAGACCTGCAAATTGCTCAAAATTCGATTTTTTTTTTTTGAAGAAAGAAGTAATAACATATACAACAAGGCTTGGGTTGCCTCCCAAGAAGCGCTCGTTTAATGTCATTAGCTTGACATTCTTCCGAAAAATCACGAACGAGATAAAACAGCGGCAACCTTCTCACGGTTTACCGTACCACCAAAATAAGGCTTAAGTCTATGTCCATTCACCTTGAAAGAATCATCAATAGAACCTCTAAATATCTCCACTGCTCCACTAGGAAATACTTCCTTGATTGTAAACGGACCCGACCACTTTGATTTGAGCTTACCGGAAAAAGTTTAAGACGAGAATTATAAAGCAACACCTGTTGACCCGACACAAATGACTTATGCACCAACTTCTTATCATGCCACCTCTTAACCTTCTCCTTGTACATTTTCGCATTCTCATAAGCCTGTTCACGAAATTCTTCAAGCTCATTTAACTGAAGTGGACGTTTCTCACCCGCAGCCGAAATATCCAAATTCAATTTCTTCAACGCCCAATAGGCCTTGTGCTCTAGCTCGGCCGACAAATGACAAGCCTTACCAAATACCAACTGATAAGGAGACATACCTAGGGGTGTCTTGTTAGCAGTTCTGTACGCCCAAACCGGCTCGTTTAACTTCAACGACCAATCCTTACGAGATGGATTCACCACTTTCTCAAGAATTCTTTTGATTTCACGATTCGAAACCTCCGCTTGACCATTAGTTTGGGGATGATAAGCAGTGGCAACACGATGCGTCACATTATATTTTGTCATCAATGCAATAAATTGACGATTATAAAAGTGTGTCCCCTCATCACTGATTATAGCCCATGGAGTTCCAAAACGCGTGAAAATCTACTTGTGAAGAAAATTCAGCACTACCTTAGCATCATTGGTCGGTAAGGCTTTCACCTCGACCCATTTAGAAATGTAATCCACAGCTAGCAAGATATACTGATTATTGCAAGACGAAACAAACAGCCCCATGAAATCAATTCCCCACACATCAAAAATCTCAACTTCAAGAATAGTATTCAGAGGCATCTCATTCCTCCTAGAGATATTACAAACCCTTTGACATCGATCACAACTCATCACGAACCTATGAGAATCTTTAAACAGAGTCGGCCAATAGAATCCCGCTTGAAGTACTTTCTGAGCTGTTTTATCACCACCATAATGGCCTCCATATGTGGTAGAATGACAATCATGCAAAATACTTTCCGTCTCACTATAAGAAATGCACCTCCTCAAAATCTGATCCACACCAAGCTTGAACAAGAATGGCTCGTCCCAACGGTACCACTTCACATCATGTAAAAACTTCTTCTTTTGAGCATAAGAGAATTCTGGAGGGATGACATTACTAACAAGATAGTTCACATAATCTGCAAACCATGGCTCTTCACCTTGCACCCCAAAAAGTTGCTCATCTAGAAAAGATTCATTAATAAGAGATTTAGCATGTGAATCCTTACCGTGGTCCTCCAAACGTGACAAATGGTTAGCCACCTGATTTTCTGTGCCCTTCCTATCCTTGATCTCCACATCAAATTCTTGCAATAACAGCACCCAACGAATCAATCTAGGCTTTGAATCCTTCTTCGACATGAGATATCGAATAGCAGTACGATCCGTGTACACAATCACCTTCGTACCAAGCAAATAAGATCTGAATTTCTCGAAAGCATAGACAACTGCTAGCAACTCCTTCTCCGTAGTGGTGTAGTTAAGCTGAGCATCATTGAGGGTTTTACTAGCATAGTAAACCACATGAAAAATTTTGTCCTTCCTTTGCCCAAGCACAGCTCCAACAGCATAATCACTAGCATCACACATTAGCTCAAACGGTTCCTCCCAATTAGGTGCAGTAATGACTGGTGTAGTAGTCAGCTTCTTTTTCAAGAGCTCAAAAGCTGCAAGGCACTCATCATCAAACTTGAAAGGAACATCCTTCTCCAACAGGTTGCACAAAGGTTTAGAGATTTTTGAGAAGTCTTGAATGAATCGCCGATAGAATCCCGCATGACCAAGAAAACTGCGAATTCCTTTAACAGAAACAGGTGGAGGAAGATTTTCAATTGGCTCCACCTTAGCCCTATCCACTTCAAGCCCCTTGCTAGATACCTTGTGCCCAAGAATAATTCCTTCTTGCACCATAAAGTGGCACTTCTCCCAATTAAGAACCAGATTAGTCTCCACACAATGTTTCAATACCAAGCCAAGATTATGCAAGCACTCGTCATATGAAGTACCAAAAACTGAGAAGTCATCCATAAAAACCTCCACATTCGTGCCAATCATATCTGAGAAAATAGCCATCATACACCTTTGAAAAGTAGCAGGAGCACCACAAAGTCCAAAAGAAACTCGATGAAAAGCAAAAGTGCCAAAAGGACATGTGAATGTGGTCTTCTCTTGATCTTCCGGAGCAATGCAAATCTGATTATAACCAGAATAACCATCAAGCAAACAATAATACTCGTGACCAGCCAACCTGTCTAACATCTGATCAATGAAAGGAAGAGGAAAGTGATCTTTTCTCGTGGCCTTGTTGAGCTTCCGATAGTCCATGCAAACTCTCCACCCCGTAACTGTCCGAGTAGGGATGAGCTCATTCTTCTCATTAGCAACAACTGTCATGCCTCCTTTCTTTGGCACACATTGAACCGGACTCACCCAAGAACTGTCTGAGATAGGATAGATAATACCAGCATCTAACCACTTTAGAATTTCCTTCTTCACTACCTCTTTCATAATAGGATTAAGTCGTCTTTGATGTTCGACTGTAGGCTTAGCTCCTTCCTCTAGCAGAATTTTGTGCATGCAATAAGAAGGGCTGATTCCCTTGATATCTGCTATGGTCCAACCAATTGCTGACTTGAACTCCCTCAAAATTCGCAAGAGCTTTTCTTCTGCACTAGCTGACAAGTTAAAAGCAATAATAATAGGTAATGTAGATGCATCACCAAGAAAAGCATACCTCAAGTGCTCAGGAAGTGGTTTGAGTTCAAGTGTAGGAGCTTCCTCAATAGATGGTTTAAGACGCCCCTCAGAATTTTTCAACTCTGCTAACCCAAGAGATTCAAAAGGCATGTCAACTTTCCTTCTCCACGGAGCTGAATTTAACTGTTGTAATTGCTCGGCTATATCTTCTTCTTCAAAATCAGAATCACCAACTAGAACCTTTTCCGAAGAATCAGACTTTAACAATTGCTCAATCTCCATAGTTACTGCAGAATCAACAAGATCCACCTTCAAGCATTCTTCTTCATCTGAGGGAAATTTCATTGCATTGAACACGTTAAAAGTGACATTCTGATCTTGCACCCTCATGGTGAGTTCCCCTTTCTGCACATCAATCAAAGTCTTTCCTGTAGCCAAGAACGGTCTTCCCAAAATTATGGGAATCTTCTTATCTTCCTCGAAATCCAAGATCACAAAATCAGCCGGAAATATGAGTTTATCAACTTTCACCGAAAGGTCCTCCACTATGCCTCTAGGATATGTGATAGATCGATCAGCCAACTGCAAAGAGATGTTAGTTGGCTTTGGCTCCGGTAGACCAAGTTGCATGTAGACTGACAAGGGCATGAGATTGATGCTAGCTCCCAAATCACACAAACACTTGTTGAAAGAAAGATTGCCAATAGTACAAGGAATGGTGAAACTTCCCGGATCTTTAAGCTTAGGTGGCAACTTCTGTTGCAGAACGGCACTACACTCCTCCGTTAGAGCAACGGTCTCTAATTCATCGAGTTTCAATTTACGAGAAAGAATACCCTTCATGAACTTGGCATAGCTCGGCATCTGTTCAAGAGCTTCCGCAAAAGGAATGTTAATCTGCAACTTTTTGAACACCTCTAAGAACTTAGCAAACTTCTTGTCCAAATTCTGCTTCTGGAGTCTTCTTGGATATGGAGGAGGAGGGTAGATCTGAGTATTCTTTGTAGACTGCTCCGAAGAAGCTTTAACAGGTTCCTTGCTCTTCTCTACGTCACCATCTACCTCATCAGCTACTAAATCAGATTTCTCAATTTCGGGCACTACAGATTTTTCAACTTGCTGATTCTGCACTTCTTCATCCTCCTTAGCGGCTGATTTTGGATCTGATGTAATCTTCCCTGATCTCAATGTCACAGCTTTCACCTGTTCCTTGTTGTCTCTCCTACCTGGATTAATCTCTGTATCACTAGGAAGAGTTCCTTGTGGTCTGCTAAATAAAGCACTTGAAATCTGTCCCAGCTGGCTCTCGAAGATCTTTTGAGAAGCTTGCAGATACCATCATCCTCAAATCATCTATCTCTGATTTTTCATTCGAAGATTGCCCCACCTGAGCCTGAGGCTGTTGCTGCTGAAATCCAGGAGGTTGATATGGTGCCCTTGGAGCATAAGGCTGTTGATAACCTTGATTGAATGGCTTCGCTTGCTGATAAGATTGTTGAGTATTTTGATTATTGCTCCAGCTGAAATTGGGATGATTCCTATTATTAGGATGATAAGTGGCTGGAACTGGTGCAGCAGGTCTCTGGAAATTACTCACGAACTGTGCTGATTCAGAAGAGATAGCACACTGATTCGTCTCATGTGCGCCCGCACATAACTCACAAACACTATCCACCTGCTGCACTCCATAATTAGCAAGAGAATCCACCTTCATAGCAAGAGCTTTCAACTGAGCTGTAATCATTGAAGCTGTATCTACTTCCAAAATTCCTGCTGCCTTGCCTTGAGATAGCCTTTGGGTTGGATTTTGATATTCATTAGCAGCCATCATCTCTATAAGATCATAAGCCTCATCATAACTCTTTGCCCACAGAGCTCCACCTGATGCTGCATCTAGCAAAGGCCTAGACTGTGCTCCCAAACCATTGTAGAATCCATTAATAACCATCCAATCAGGCATGCCATGATGAGGACACTTGCGTAGCATCTCCTTGTAGCGTTCCCAAGCCTCACACAAGGTCTCGCCAGATTGCTGTTGAAATTGAGTCAACTGGTTCCTTAATGCTGCAGTTTTCGCCATAGGAAAGAATTTAGTAAGGAACTTCTGAGCAAGATCTTCCCATGTAGTAATGGAACAAGGTGGCAAAGAGTGTAGCCAGCTCTTAGCCTTATCCCTCAGAGAGAATGGGAAAAGCCTCAACCTAATAGCATCATCCGTCACACCATTACATTTGAAAGTGTCGCAGATTTCGATAAAGTCCCGAACATGCATGTTGGCATCCTCCGTAGAAGCACCCCCAAACTGAACTGAATTCTGCACCATCTGAATTGTGCCAGACTTGATCTCAAAATTGTTTGCTGCAATAGCTGGCCTAATAATGCTAGACTGGATGTCATTGAGTTTCGGCTGAGAATAGTCCTTCACAGCCTTAGCTGCTGCTGCATCTGCCATTGCTACTGTAGTTTCAGATTCCTCTTCCTTATTCTCTAAATTCTCTACACGATCGTCTTTTGTCAGTTTTTGTAAACGAGCTTGTGAACGTGTTTGCATACAAACTTAAGTACCTGAAACACCACGAAACAAACAAACTAAGTAAGAATCCGAGTCAGTGAACGCTAACGACCACTGATGACAAGCACATAAACTAAAATAAAAGCACCGATGATCCTCGGCAGCGGCGCCAAAAACTTGTTATGCAAAATTTACGCAAGCGCACGTTGTCACAAGTAATATATGATTAAATCAAGTTCGTTCCCACAGAGATCTAGAATGGTGTTCAATTCAATTAATGTACCTATGCACCGATGTATGCTTTTTATCCACTGCTAAGAAAAATAATAAAATTGAGATTGATTATCTAAATTAACTAAGTGCAAATTATAAAACTAAGAATTAAACAATTAATGAGAGTAAAAATTCGAATTACTAATATGAGAATAAAACATGGAATCCTAGTTTCATCATCTACTTCACTTAGAGTTGCAGCCTTTAATTAAAACATGCGATGGGTTTGATATCTGATCGAATAACATGAAAAGAGTAAAAGTTACCTCTCGGTATACTAGTACCAATCTACGCATACATCCACAAAAGAGATAGAAGACGAGTAGGCACCTATTATGTTTAGACCCTATATCTCTATAGAATTTGAAAACATAAAGGTTTAAGCACAAGTATCCACTTAGATCACATAGGGTAGCATAATATCTCTATTCATGCCACAAATCATGATGTCAAAACACCAACCTATCCTATGCTAAATGGCAAGTTCTAAATCTCAAGATCCACTCTCGTTTAGCAAGAGATTAACAAATTAGATGTTCGCGACGCACCTAAATTCAATAAGCACAACCATACAAGGATATCAAGTATTCACCACACATAAATCTTTAAGGCATGCAAACTACTACGCTACATAGATAAATCCACTAGGATCTCACGACAACGATTAGCCCATAATTGAACCGTTCATCGTCATGGGATTTGATGAAAACATGATATAAAACAAGATATGGAAGAAAGAAGTAATAATATTATTAAAATTTAGAGTTGAGAAAACAAATCTATACTCCAACGTATACAAAAGATGAAGTAGATCTAGATCCTTGCTTGTCACCGAGCGTTGAATCCTTCTCTCCTTTTCTCCCTTGCAGATCTCAGCTGGTTACAATAATAATGCGATGATCTCTAAATTACAATGCTTAGATGTGTTTTTATAGGCTCTAGCTTTCTTGCCCAGCAAGAATTTATCTTCTATTACAATTAGAATTTAATTAAGGTGCTAAAAACTGCCCAAAATACAATTAGAATTAGAAAAAGGGCAAAACAGTAAATTCCCAGCCTTCTTTAACTAGATCTGGCGCGCGATTTTAATCAACATATTACTTGCACGTGCTTCCTATCCCAGATTGTAGAAAATCTCTCAAGCTTCGCGTGGGCAGTAAGATCACTGAAAACGGACTTACAGAACTCCAGATATGGCCAAAACAGTGTAAGCTGCGCAGCCTTCCTAGAAAATCCGAATTTTAATCAATTAATTCCCAAAAAATTATAGAAGCATCCACCTTAATCAACATTCTCGTAAACCTGCACAACTAAGCAAAACACATCAAAACTACAAGAAACTTGAGTCCAAGACAATCAATTTAAGCCGATTTAGAATGTTTCAAGTGGATATAAAAATCCACTTATCACAGGTTTGAGGGATTAGTAGTTGTTGTTGTATTATTTGTGCATGTAGGATTTCATGCTTTGCATATTAGTAGTAGTAAATTATGCATTTATGTTCGTGTTATCTACGTTTGTTTCATATAGGACATTCTGTTTTTATGTTCGTATATCATGTGAGTCCATAATAGTTTGCATTTGCACCCATGCTTGATAGGAATTTTGTGTTGTTGACGCTTTTGATTGAAAAGTGATATGCTTTGTTCTTGTGCACACACATACACTAGTAAGTTGAAGCTAGTAGACTTATTGAATGTTGTAAGTGATTAGAAGGACATGGATATGTGCAATGTGACGCCCCCAAATCTGAGGTCAAAGATTCAGGTCGTCACATCATCATCCAACCATATCATACCTGTGTTAACTTTATAACTCAACAATACATCCATCAATACCTCAATCTTACACACAATCAAGTTAGAGCCTCAGAAACGATAACCAAAAGTAACACTAAATATTACAATTCATCTGTACAATCCAGAGTCTTACGCAATTCCACTTATACAACTACACTTGAAAACAAGCCTTACTATTACAGTTGAAAATCTATCAGACTACTCTGTAGTATTTATCAAGGACTAAATCATCATCGGGTAATTCTTCTACTCCTCTTCTGCTGGTGCGGAGTTAATCGGCCAAATTCTTCCCTTTCTGAAAAGTTTTTATAAAGCAAGAATGAGCTACATAATGCTCAGCAAGTTCACTATTTTGTAAAATAATAATGTGGTTTATTTCGAAAACATTCCCAACTATATGGGTATATATCTCAGATTTCAAAACATAATTGGACAATGTATGTGCCCGGGTTTGAATAAAACATCTATACTCACTAAGGAGCTTTAGGATAACATATGAACCCCTTATAAGGTTCCCATTTCAATATATCTCAAGTTTGAAAATATATACATATGAGTATATCATTTTCGGCAAAACACTCTACGATTAACATACTGTACAAGGAATACATCATTACAAACCTCTTTCCTCCCATTAGCTTAGAAGGTTTCTCATACAAAAACATTTCATTCTTTGAAACAATTGCAAGAGTGCACTAACACGTGCCAATCTTTATAGAAAATCTTGCAGTTCTAGATACTGCACGATGTCAATATTTTCTCATCAAAAACCACACTATCGGCAACTTGGCACTTAGGCCCAAGAAGCAGTGTTTGAGTATTTTTCCAAAGTGGAGGATGGGACTGGAAGAAAACATAAAAACCTGACAAGGATTGACGATGATCAGTCGCCACATCCAAGTCCAATAATCCGCGGGTCTTCTCTACCGGTAGAAGGATAGAAACTACATCCGTAACTATCCCCGGGTGAAAACTACATCCGTAATCACCCTCGATGAAAACTACATCCGTAATCATCCTTCGGCAACACCTGGGCCGAAATAATAATTGATGGACCGCCTGGCTCACGGCCGCTTACACATCCCGGGAATCGTTCGTCAACGGTTCCCACACCTGCCAGAGTCCCTTTTTCTTTTTCTTTTAAAAACTTGATTTTGATTGAAAACTGAGTAATTGAGGTCCGACCGCAGTCTACCGACGATTCTTGAAATCGTACAAGAAGCGGAACCTGACCGGGGGTTTTCGAAAATGTTTTGAGTTCGAAAGAGTTCGAGTTTGAAAGTATTAAAGGTATCTTGGATTAGCTTTGACTTTAAAATAATGAACAATAATTAATAATTGATATTTTAAGATTTAATATTAATAATTAATAAAATAATTATTTAATTAAATAAGCTTTTAATCCAAGATGGGTATTTTGAGTATTTTCGAAGATATAAAAATAATTACTTGAGTATACGATACTCCCCGAATGACCTTTCGGGTTTTCGTAATTTAATTACGATATAATAATATACCTCTCCCCGGTCAATAGTATATACGGACCGCTACGACCTCTATTGCTAGAGTCGTTGTCCGAAGAAAACATTTCATTCTAAGTTCAAGGGGGTGCAAACATATATGTACTTATACATCTCAATTTCATCGATACTTCGATAAACATAAACATTTGATACGATTGAAAACTACAAACACAACAGTGAAAATCCTTGTATATGTAAGTTTTGAGAAGTAAACTTGCCTTGGTTTGGTTGGGGTGGTCGAGCGTGCGAAGTGGAACGATCTATACATAAGCAATAACCGCTCGTTAGTACCTTAACAATATCTCTTTAATTACGGGGTTTTAGGGGGGTACGAAATTGACTTAATGACTTCGTCTTATGACACTCTAGCCCCACTATAGGTTCATGTCACCACTCAATTACGCTCGTCACTTATTCGACTTAATTTAGTTACCATATCCGAGTCATAACCATTACCTCTAGAATTATTATCCACTTAATGACTTTTTCTCTTGCGCGAAGTTTACTCTAGCATTTTTATAAAATTGAAAATTTCATATTTTAATCCAATTCTTTTTGGGTAGCCTTCCCCACTGCATTTACTAGCTTCTCTAATTTTTCCATGATCCCTCATAAATTTTTAGGGGTTTAAACAAGGTTCACAAGGGGGTCATTTAGTGCAGCCCGGAATCCAGAAACACAATTCACTTCTCCGGCCATAACTTAAAATCTATACATCACCTAGCCATGAACCTTACATTTCCAGAAACTAAATTCAATTATATTTCCAAAAATATATGGTAGGACATCAGGGGACAACATTTGGGGGTTCAAAACCGTGTTACAAGACAGGTCAATGCTCCTAGAAAAACTCAGCAAGCACATACTACTTAGATCAACCATTTTTCACAATTCCACAACACAACCAACACTTAATACACTTAGTTCATGGTTCATAACACTCATGGAGATATATATATTATCCATAATCATAAAAGTCACAATCTCAACATCAAAACTCAAGATCCATGTCATCCAATACTTATACAACCAAGATTAGCTCACAAATACATGGATCTACTACCAAACCTTATAAATACTACATAACCAAGAGGGTTTGTGATTTTTATACCTTTTTGAGCACCTAGGAGCCTTGGATAAGCTTTACACAACTCAATAACACCTTGAATGGTCTCCTACAACCCTTACAATCCAAGATCTAAAAGAAAATCAAACATGGTTACTATTCACCCAATCTTTAACAATTTGTAACTTGAATTTGGGTGGATGAAATGGCTTGAAATTACTAACATACCTTGTCTAGATGATGTAGAGTGCCTAGGAATTATGCCTTGAATTGTGAGTGAAGAGAAGTGGAAGAAAAAAAATTTTCTTCCTTGTTTCTTGTTTAGGCCGAGAGTTTTCTTCAAAGGGGGGGGGGGGAGAAGTGTTTTGATTTTTTTTTTGTTGTGTGGTTGAATGATTGTAAAGTAGTAGTTGGGTGATATATATTAGTGTAAGTATATGCATGGTACAACCTAGGTATGGCCTCTTGTACTCTTGTCCCCTCTTTTTGAAAAAGCAAGTAACTAGTTACTATTCCTCTTGCCATTTGGTTTAACTAGTTTGCTTTTCCTAACTACTTAGTTGCATGGGACTTGCATGCAATACTACTCCTTGTATCACTATTCTTCCACCAATGTTTGTCATTGAATCTTTAATTCGTATCGTATCTTAATTAATCTCTCGTAATAATATTTTGTCGCGTAGAGATTTCCCCTATAATTCCTTAAGTACTTAATTGTGTAAATTCCTCGAATGTCCATAATTCCTTGTCATAATCCTTAATAAATCTTTTAACACTCTAGTCATTCTCAAATCCCAAGTTTTATAAATCTTACTAACAATAAGACTCTTGCCTTCACAATCTTCCTTTTATCTTACATAGTGAATGCAACAACACAGTTTCTCAGACAATCAATTCTATTAATCAACAGGGATGACCAGAAAGGTTCCATATTGACATTGTCACAAGATATTAAATAAAAGAAAATATTACCAAAAATTAGGGTTCTTACATGTAAGATGATTTAGTTTGCATGCTTTGAATACAAGTTGGTGCGTTAGAGAGATGTTTGCTTGGGATTGAGTATGTTTTTCCACCAAGTGAGATTTTGAGCCTTATTGCATATTGCATATTGCATATTTGCAATTTATTCGTTTGCTTGAGTGTCCACGGATTGTTTGCATTGCTAGCAGTTGTTTGAGGTCTTTCTTGAAACGCATGACATTATGTGACGATTAAAATGATAAAGGCAATTAGGAATAACCGCATATTTTCCCATATTACCACACCATGTTTACATGATCAATTAGTTAACCCGTTGAGCTTAATCCTATTTTTTCGGTGACATACCACATTACTTGCCGAGACCTTTTTCTTGTATTGGCCTTACATTAATTTGGACCCACATTGTCAAAGGCTAGTAGAGTGCTTAAGGGAGTAATAAGGTGTGCAAGGAGGGGTTATTGTTGGTCTTACTTTTGGGGGAAATATTGAAAATTGGGTTTGGTTGTTTACTTGATAGTCGACATATGTAATAAATTATGGGATCATTGTTATTGTTTATATTATTGTTTATGTTTTATTTAGCTCTCGAAAAAAAAAAGAAAAAAAAAATAAAAGAAAAAAATATATATATATTATGAGAGTATGTTTGTATTGTTGTGATCCTATTTCAGTCGACTAGTCGAGTGTTTGTTTTAGTAAAAATTATGTGGGGGGGAATATGGTGTTGTGTGTGATTTATTATGGTACTTACTAGCTTTTGACACTTCACCTGTTTTGGCTTATTTGACATACCTTGTCCCTAGCCCCGTTACAACCCAATTAAAGACCTTTTGATTATCGTCATTGATGTATGTTGTGTTAAGAGTTAGATTGATACCAAATGTCAAGCGTGTTTATGATTTTGTTGGAATTGAGTGATACACTTACCCTTGTTCTTGAGTGAATATTCTGTTGTGAGTGGATTGTGAGTGTTTGCTTGTTCTTGCGTATGAGATCCCGAGTGTTATCTCAAAGATGTGCTCTTGTAGGCTTAGCATGTTTACTAACTTATTCTTACACTTGACATGGGCTTGTGAGAACTTATGCATGTTCATTGAGTAGACTATGTGAATACTTGCACTTTCGACACCAAGACATTGCGTATTTACTTTGATTCTTAAGTTGATATGGCATGAGAGGATTTGAAGGTATGGTAGATTAGATTAATTGCATTTGCATATTAGTTGCATTCATGCATTGCATTGCATTAGGTTAAATGGATTTTGTGGGTACATTCGCTATAGGCCCTCACGAGACCTTACTCGTCCACTAGGGCTGCCTAGGGGTTTAAAGGGCTTGTTGCATATGCCAAATGCAACCGTGATCACCTACGGAAGTGGTACTAGTTAGTTAGTTAGTTGTAATTGTTTATGCTTGAGGACAAACATCGGTTTAAGTTTGGGGGTGTGATAAGTGGATTTTATATCCACTTGAAACATTCTAAATCGGCTTAAATTGATTGTCTTGGACTCAAGTTTCTTGTAGTTTTGATGTGTTTTGCTTAGTTGTGTAGGTTTACGAGAATGTTGATTAATGTGGATGCTTCTATAATTTTTTGGGAATTAATTGATTAAAATTCGGATTTTCTGGGAAGGCTGCGCAGCTTACACTGTTTTGGCCATATCTAGAGTTCTGTAAGTCCGTTTTCAGTGATCTTACTGCCCACGCGAAGCTTGAGAGATTTTCTACAATCTGGGATAGGAAGCACGTGCAAGTAATATGTTGATTAAAATCGCGCGCCTGATCTAGTTAAAGAAGGCTGAGAATTTACTGTTTTGCCCTTTTTCTAATTCTAATTGTATTTTGGGCAGTTTTTAGCACCTTAATTAAATTTTAATTGTAATAGAAGATAAATTCTTGCTGGGCAAGAAAGCTAGAGCCTATAAAAACACATCTAAGCATTGTAATTTAGAGATCATCTCATTATTATTGTAACCAGCTGAGATCTGGAAGGGAGAAAAGGAGAGAAGGATTCAACGCTCGGTGACAAGCAAGGATCTAGATCTACTTCATCTTTGGTATACGTTGGATTATAGATTTGTTTTCTCAACTCTAAATTTTAATAATATTATTACTTCTTTCTTCCATATCTTGTTTTATATCATGTTTTCATCAAATCCCATGACGATGAACGGTTCAATTGTGGGCTAATCATTGTCGTGGGATCCTAGTGGATTTATCTATGTAGCGTAGTAGTTTGCATGCCTTAAAGATTTATGTGTGGTGAATACTTGATATCCTTGTATGGTTGTGCTTATTGAATTTAGGTGCGTCGCGAACATCTAATTTGTTAATCTCTTGCTAAACGAGAGTGGATCTTGAGATTTAGAACTTGCCATGCTAGCATAGGATAGGTTGGTGTTTTGACATCATGATTTGTGGCATGAATAGAGATATTATGCTACCCTATGTGATCTAAGTGGATAACTTGTGCTTAAACCTTTATGTTTTCAAATTCTATCGAGATATAGGGTCTAAACATAATAGGTGCCTACTCGTCTTCTATCTCTTTTGTGGATGTATGCGTAGATTGGTACTAGTATACCGAGAGGTAACTTTTACTCTTTTCGTGTTATTCGATCAGATATCAAACCCATCGCATGTTTTAATTAAAGGTTGCAACTCTAAGTGAAGTAGATGATGAAACTAGGATTCCATGTTTTATTCTCATATTAGTAATTCAAATTTTTACTCTCATTAATTGTTTAATTCTTAGTTTTATAATTTGCACTTAGTTAATTTAGATAATCAATCTCAATTTTGTTATTTTTCTTAGCAGTGGATAAAAACCATACATCGGTGCATAGGTACATTAATTGAATTGAACACCATTCTAGATCTCTGTGAGAACGAACTTGATTTAATCATATATTACTTGTGACAACGTGCGCTTGCGTAAATTTTGCATAACATTTGAGCATGGAAACCACTTGCAGCTTTGTTCTTGACTCGTTTGACCCCTAGAACTCACTAAAACTTCATTTTGGACTCGTTTGAACAAGAAAATTAATTTTGCTTAATTTTTGACTTGTTTGAGCATGGAAACCACTGATAGCTTTGTTCTTGACTCGTTTGACCCCTAATACTCACTAAAACTTAATTTTGGACTCGTTTGAACAAGTTTTGACTCGTTTGAGCATGGAAACCACTTGTAGCTTTGTTCTTGACTCGTTTGACCCCTATTACTCACTAAAACTTCATTTTTGACTCACTTGAACAAGAAAATTGATTTTGCTTAATTTTTGACTTGTTTGAGCATGGAAACCACTTGTAGCTTTGTTCTTGACTCGTTTGACCCCTAATAGTCACTAAAACTTCATTTTGGACTCGTTTGAACAAGTTTTGACTCGTTTGAGCATGGAAACCACTTGTAGCTTTGTTCTTGACTCGTTTGACCCCTAGAACTCACTAAAACTTCATTTTGGTCTCGTTTGAACATGGAAACCACTTGTAGCTTTGTTCTTGACTCGTTTGACCCCTAGAACTCACTAAAACTTCATTTTGGACTCGTTTGAACAAGAAAATTAATTTTGCTTAATTTTTGACTTGTTTGAGCATGGAAACTAGTTCTAGCTTTGTTCTTGACTCGTTTGACCCCTAATACTCACTAAAACTTCATTTTGGACCTAAACAGAGAGAGAGGAAAATAAAATGAGAGTCGTTTCTCTCTAGGAACCCTAGCTAGCCGCCTCTTCTCAAAACTAAATCTAAACATCTTTTTTTTTTTGCTAATTAATTTTTTATACCATAGGAAAATGATTACATCTCTAGGGGCATACCCTGCGATAAATAATACATCTGCCTAACAGAACAACAATGAAAAAACAACAATAAAGCTAGATAAACTAGCAATCAACATAACAAGATAAAACTAGAAAACTAGTTTAAACAAATCAAATAAAATCTATGTCTGGATCATGAAATAAGAGCAACATCATATCCAAACCAGCCTTGATCTTCATGCGAACAAGCATCATGCGTATATCCACTTGCAACAAAGTGGACCCTCCCCCAAACATGATACACCAGCATTCCTGCCTGAAGTTACCACTAACAACATAATGGTCCCATCTCCCAATACCTCCATATCTGATACACAAAGAATTAAGTCCCATATCCCAGCTGTAGAGATCGCAGCGGCTCTCATTATCAGAGGTTCCAAACTGAATAGGCACTGGGCTAACAATCCCGCCAGCCTGCAAAGGAACCCACAACAGCTTCCTGATCAAACCATTCGACTCCATGCCCATGAAATCCGCATTAGTTCCCACAATATGGTCACCCCCTTGCCCCTGCATTAATGCAACAACAACACCTTTGATGTGGAGCCCCACAGTACCCGTTCTTTTAAATCCAAATTTTCTGTACTCAAAGCAGTCCACACTTCGGTTGCTAATCCCGCGAACTTGTAAGAACTGTAAAATCCCACGAGGGACTCCCTGCCACCTTAGCACCACAGGAACAACATTGCAATGAGTAATGCACTCCTCCTCGGGTAACCAACTCCCATCTCCCCCCAACAGCACCTGATCATCCCCTGCTCCAACAACACCAGAGTAGTAAAAAAAGAGATGATTTAAAAAACATGAGAGTCGACTTTCTCTCTAGCTTCTCTCTAACCTCTCTCTAAAAAACCCTATCTAGCCGCCTCTTAATCCAGCCTAATCTAAGCAATTTCTTCATCAAATCTATACATTTCCTTCATTAATCCATCTATCCTCTCTTATCTCCCACCTAAAACACCAAATTTCTTATATATATTAATGGGTTCTATTTCTGCGTTTCTTTCTTCTGTGAGAAGATTGAATGGGCTTTCGGAGTCCACTTTTGTGGATCTTAAAGATGGAATGTTCTTGAAGGAAGGATGCTACGGATCCCTGATGTTAGGGGTTTCGAATGCTAGCCAGATGTGGGATTTCATCTCTACTGCTATGAGGGTTCTTGGGTTCGTTTTTCCAGATTGCAACATAGACGTGGGGCTGATTACTCAGAGGGATAGCTTCGTTCGGGGTTGTGCTGAGCTCTATATTCATGGAATATGTCAGGATGGGAGGGGTTTTTTCCTCCTTGTAGACTTGCATACTGGTCTTGTGAAGATACAAGTAGATGTGGATGTGAGATTGCTATACCCTTTTGGTTTGTTGAAATCAGGGAGGGGGATTAGCAATGATGATGACAAGCTCACCATACTTGGTGGCATGGTCACTTTCTATGATGGTTTGACGAGCATTAGTGATATTCGAAACAGCCAGCTCCTTTCCAGGCTGAGTTTGATGTGAGCGACATCAATGTGTTTGATGGATTGTCTGAAAGAGTTAACTCCTTAGCGGTCACGAGCTGTGTCTCCTTAGAGCCTGTTCAGAAGTTGGATCTGCTTTTTTGAAGGTTTTCGTCTAATGGGATTGATATTTCAAGTGCTCTCATTGGGCTGCTTATGTATTGGGACATCCATTGTGATGTATCCCGTAATTCTGAGGTGGGGTCATCGGATTGGTACCAAGGTGATGTGGGTTTCGTTTTGCCCACATATAACAGGAAGGCTTATGTGGAGGGTGTCGTTAGCCCACTTTTATCCAAAGTCGTGGGTGGCCACTATCTGGTTGGGGAGCATAGCATAGCTGCGGATGGTTATCATGTGTTTGATGATTTGTTTACAAGAGATTCGGAACAGAGTAGGTCATCCGAGGTTGGAAAGGTTTTGTTTATGGTTGTCAATTCTTTTTCGACTACTGGTTGCACTGTGTTGTCCCTAAAGGGTGTTGGTTTCAGGAATGCTGGTGCCGAACCCCGAGTTGATTGTGCTATGTTTGCTATCTGGTTTTTGCAGACCATAATGGACAATGAGAAATCTGGTCTACGGAGTTCCATTGTACATTGGGAAGTAGGGCTTGTAGGTCTGATTATGGCTAGTAAAACTGCTTTTGTGGTTGTTGTGAGTTTCGTTGGAAACGGAACCTTATGTGATTATGGGAGCTATGGAATGCTTGGTATAGTGCAGGGGTATGCTACTGTTGTTGAGTTAATCCCCCTGTTTAGGATTCTTCAGGTTCATAGCAGCGAGCCTGTAAAACTCGAGCCTGTAGCGCTTAGTGTGTCCAGAATTCTGGGGAACAATGTTAAGGATTGCAGAGGTATTGAATACCTCCTGTATAATGTGATGATACACCGCACATGTGAAGTGTATACTAAAAGAGTGGCTATGGTGAATGTTGGGGAAAGGGACTTATTCTCTATTCTCAAGAGGAATGTCTTTGTTTCTGATCATCCGGGCTCCATAGTTTGTGCTATTGTCATTCCAACGACGTGCGAGGCTTGTAGGTTGGGAAAGTACCAGTTATATGGGAAGAGCTTCCTAGAGGTTTATTCTTATGAAAATGAGTCATGCTATCTTAATTTTACTCTCTATGCGGGAGTTGAAATTCTTGGAAGAGATTTGCTGAAGGGTTGCAACTGTTGCTGTGATCTTATTCTATGTCGCCGATTTCATAGTGATTGTATGGGGTTTATTAAAGAAAGTACTAGGACTGATGTAAGGAAGGGTTATTCCTTGACGCTCCATCCATTGAGTGATAGGGGGTCCTTTGTCTCGAGACTTTGTGGCAGAGTTTTGTTTGTGGAGCTCACTTCTGGTGGGTTTTTCATTGGCAGAGATTGTCCTATGATAAAGAATGAACAACTTCTGTTTGTTATTTTGGGATGGTTGAGCTGGGTGTTTGCCGTGCCTGCAAAAAGATATCTCCGCTATATTAGCAGGAAGAATGGAAAAAAGATGGTTGTGTATGATGGCTGTCATATGGGCTTTTTTAATCAGCGGGGGGCTGGTTCTCCTTCTAATGGAAAGTTAGCCGGTGGTGCTTTCTTGGAGGCCAACTCCCATGTTGATGGATGTCATATGGATGTTTCTGATGAAATGCGGCTGTGTCACTTCATGGTTTATCTGCTGCTTCTCATTACTATGGGCTTTGTGAGACATGTGCCTAGTCTCAATTTTAGGTTGGTTTAAGGCGCCAGAATTTTATTTCTTATCTTCGTTTGTTATGTTGACAGTAAGGTGTCTTACTGATGTGTCGACTGCTAGTTTATCTAGCTTTATTGTTATTTTTTCCATGTTGTTCCGTTAGGCAGATGTATTATTTATCGCGGGGTATGCCCCTAGAGATGTAATCTTTTTCCTATGGTATAAAAAATTAATTAGCAAAAAAAAAAAAACACCAGAGTAGTAAACCCCTACTCCTTCTTGGTGTAGCACCATTACAATCAAAGGCACTATATGATCCATCATCAATAGGAGAGAAATTCCCAAATGGGACCAATTGAGAACATCTAGGGGATGTTGGCACTACGCCATAGATGGCCTATAGCAACCTTTTGGCATGGGTGTTACCACTATGGGTGTTACCATAGCTATGAAAATTTTGACCCATCGCAACCTTTTAATTTTGACTGCAAGTATGAGATGCAGACTCGAGAGGGGCCGGTTCCGAGTCCGAGTCCGAAAAAGGTTTCTTTCGCGAAGAATTTGGTGACGTTTATACCATCGGAGCGGGGAAATCGAGTAAATGGTGCCCATGGATCCCAAAAGAAGGTGAAACTGGATAAGGATGCTTTAGTTGGTAACATTGAGTTGATTAGTGATATCAAAAAGAATGAGATGAAGGCCCATGAGGGGTTGGTTCCGAGGACGAGCCTGAAAAGGGTTTCTTTTACGGAGAACCTGGTGTCGGTGATACCATCGAAGGGAACCCACCCCAAAGAGGGATCTTTCGCGGGGGCTTTTTCATCGGACGATGGAGGATCTTTTGTTTACCCTCTTGAGGGTACCAATAGGTTGAGTATAGATCGTTCAGGAGGTGTGTCTAAGCCCCAGGAGGGTTTGACATCGAATATGAGTCCTAAAAGGGTGTCCTTTGCGGAGAAGTTGGTTACGATGATCCCCAATGTTAGAGGAGTATCGTCTCAGAGGAAGGAGTCAGGATGTGTTGTGACTAAATCCAATGCCAGGAGTTTGGGCAGTGGCCATTTAGCTATTGGTGTAGGTGGTATTGGAAAGTGTGTCTCAAGATTGAGAGTGGATATCTCTAAGGGATATTCTGATCCTTATGAAGATATGGCCAAGGCTGATGGGAAGGGTCGCAATAGGCCGGTTGGCAGTGCTACAAGCAAATGGAGAACGGTCAGCAAAAAGAGTTGGTCGTCTATTGATAGCTCTTCTGGGATTGCTGCAAGGAGGCGCAGTGCTCGGAATGTTCATTTGGTGGAAGGTAATTTCTTCTACTCTAATAGGAATAAGGTAAATGATGGTTGTTTTAATGGGGAGTCTCCTATTGATTTAACTAATTCCCTGGTTACTATAACTGATGGAGGAAATGAGGGCTTGAGCGTTAACACTACGCATAATGTTATGCCTAGTGACTTGTTTATTATGAGTTCTTCGGGGGGGGGAAGGTTAATTCGAACCTTGATGAGAAAGATGGGGATTTGGAGGTTAATGTAGATTCGACAATGAAGGTAAAAGATGCTAAAATGCTGGGAGGCAAACCCAACTTAACGGAATCTGATCTGATTAAGTCTACGGTTGCTATTCATGGCAAGGGGGATGTTAATCTCAATGTCCAGGATATGGCCATGGTTGGTGGTTGGGCCATGTGCAATGTGGAAGAGGAGAAAGTGCGGGACTCTACCCTTGTTCCTAGATGGGATAGAGATGGGATTGGAATTCCTAGAACAGATGGATTTCTTAAAAGTGTGATAATGGTAAGGGGAGATCTGAGGTCTTCTATTTCATCAAACTGTGTTTTTTCAGAAGATACAGATCTTGGTGTCGGTCTGTGTGGCACGCCGCTGGAAGAGCAGTCGATTGGCGTTATGTGCAAGTGTTGCTGGAAGAGCAGTCATGGGCTGCAAGTCAGCAAAATTTGGACTATCTATGCAGATATCAACATTGTTGGATGCAAGTGGCATAAAAAAAGCAGATGTGTGAATTGGTGTCAAGCTAGCAAGCCTGATTTAAAGGATTTTAATCGGACTGCAATAGAGGTTGAAATGGTCGATGCTGATACTGGTGTCCATGTGGATGTTGATACAGATCGGCATAGTTATTTTGTTTTTAATTTCAGTTATGAACTTGTGTTAAGCTAGGATAACTAGCTTCTTATGTTGTTGTTTATGTTGACAGTAAGGTTACTTACTGGTTTTAGCTTTGGTTGATTCCGCGGGGTATGCCCCTAGGTCTGTATAAGTTGTTTCCTTCGTGATATAAAATCTTGATTAGCAAAAAAAAAAAAAAAACTTCATTTTGGACTCGTTTGAACAAGTTTTGACTCGTTTGAGCATGGAAACCACTTGTAGCTTTGTTCTTGACTCGTTTGACCCCTAGAACTCACTAAAACTTCATTTTGGTCTCGTTTGAACATGGAAACCACTTGTAGCTTTGTTCTTGACTCGTTTGACCCCTAGAACTCACTAAAACTTCATTTTGGACTCGTTTGAACAAGAAAATTAATTTTGCTTAATTTTTGACTTGTTTGAGCATGGAAACTAGTTGTAGCTTTGTTCTTGACTCGTTTGACCCCTAATACTCACTAAAACTTCATTTTGAACTCGTTTGAACAAGTTTTGACTCGTTTAAGCATGGAAACCACTTGTAGCTTTGTGCTTGACTCGTTTGACCCCTATTACTCACTAAAACTTCATTTTTGACTCATTTGAACAAGAAAATTGATTTTGCTTAATTTTTGACTTGTTTGAGCATTGAAACCACTTGTAGCTTTGTTCTTGACCTGTTTGACCCCTAATACTCACTAAAACTTCATTTTGGACTCGTTTGAACAAGTTTTGACTCGTTTGAGCATGGAAACCACTTGTAGCTTTGTTCTTGACTCGTTTGACCCCTAGAACTCACTAAAACTTCATTTTGGTCTCGTTTGAACATGGAAACCACTTGTAGCTTTGTTCTTGACTCGTTTGACCCCTAGAACTCACTAAAACTTCATTTTGGACTCGTTTGAACAAGAAAATTAATTTTGCTTAATTTTTGACTTGTTTGAGCATGGAAACCACTTGTAGCTTTGTTCTTAACTCGTTCGACCCCTCATACTCACTAAAAGTTCATTTTGGACTTGTTTGAACAAGTTTTGACTCGTTTGAGCATGGAAACCACTTATAGCTTTGTTCTTGACTCGTTTGACCCCTAATACTCACTAAAACTTCATTTTGGACTCGTTTGAACAAGTTTTGACTCGTTTGAGCATGGACCACTTGTAGCTTTGTGCTTGACTCGTTTGACCCCTACTACTCACTAAAACTTCATTTTTGACTCATTTGAACAAGAAAATTGATTTTGCTTAATTTTTGACTTGTTTGAGCATTGAAACCACTTGTAGCTTTGTTCTTGACTCGTTTGACCCCAAATACTCACTAAAACTTCATTTTGGACTCGTTTGAACAAGTTTTGACTCGTTTGAGCATGGAAATCACTTGTAGCTTGGTTCTTGACTCGTTTGACCCCTAGAACACACTAAAACTTCATTTTGGTCTCGTTTGAACATGGAAACCACTTGTAGCTTTGTTCTTGACTCGTTTGACCCATATTACTCACTAAAACTTCATTTTGGACTCATTTGAAGAAGAAAATTAATTTTGCTTAATTTCTGACTTGTTTGAGCATGGAAACCACTTGTAGCTTTGTTCTTGACTCGTTTAACCCCTAATACTCACTAAAACTTCATTTTGGACTCGTTTGAACAAGTTTTGACTCGTTTGAGCATGGAAACCACTGGTAGCTTTGTTCTTGACTCGTTTGACCCCAAATACTCACTAAAACTTCATTTTGGACTCGTTTGAACATGGAAACCACTTGTAGCTTTGTTCTTGACTCGTTTGACCCCTAGAACTCACTAAAACTTCATTTTGGACTCGTTTGAACAAGAAAATTAATTTTGCTTAATTTTTGACTTGTTTGAGCATGGAAACTAGTTGTAGCTTTGTTCTTGACTCGTTTGACCCCTAATACTCACTAAAACTTCATTTTGAACTCGTTTGAACAAGTTTTGACTCGTTTAAGCATGGAAACCACTTGTAGCTTTGTGCTTGACTCGTTTGACCCCTATTACTCACTAAAACTTCATTTTTGACTCATTTGAACAAGAAAATTGATTTTGCTTAATTTTTGACTTGTTTGAGCATTGAAACCACTTGTAGCTTTGTTCTTGACCTGTTTGACCCCTAATACTCACTAAAACTTCATTTTGGACTCGTTTGAACAAGTTTTGACTCGTTTGAGCATGGAAACCACTTGTAGCTTTGTTCTTGACTCGTTTGACCCCTAGAACTCACTAAAACTTCATTTTGGTCTCGTTTGAACATGGAAACCACTTGTAGCTTTGTTCTTGACTCGTTTGACCCCTAGAACTCACTAAAACTTCATTTTGGACTCGTTTGAACAAGAAAATTAATTTTGCTTAATTTTTGACTTGTTTGAGCATGGAAACCACTTGTAGCTTTGTTCTTAACTCGTTCGACCCCTCATACTCACTAAAAGTTCATTTTGGACTTGTTTGAACAAGTTTTGACTCGTTTGAGCATGGAAACCACTTATAGCTTTGTTCTTGACTCGTTTGACCCCTAATACTCACTAAAACTTCATTTTGGACTCGTTTGAACAAGTTTTGACTCGTTTGAGCATGGACCACTTGTAGCTTTGTGCTTGACTCGTTTGACCCCTACTACTCACTAAAACTTCATTTTTGACTCATTTGAACAAGAAAATTGATTTTGCTTAATTTTTGACTTGTTTGAGCATTGAAACCACTTGTAGCTTTGTTCTTGACTCGTTTGACCCCAAATACTCACTAAAACTTCATTTTGGACTCGTTTGAACAAGTTTTGACTCGTTTCAGCATGGAAATCACTTGTAGCTTGGTTCTTGACTCGTTTGACCCCTAGAACACACTAAAACTTCATTTTGGTCTCGTTTGAACATGGAAACCACTTGTAGCTTTGTTCTTGACTCGTTTGACCCATATTACTCACTAAAACTTCATTTTGGACTCATTTGAAGAAGAAAATTAATTTTGCTTAATTTCTGACTTGTTTGAGCATGGAAACCACTTGTAGCTTTGTTCTTGACTCGTTTAACCCCTAATACTCACTAAAACTTCATTTTGGACTCGTTTGAACAAGTTTTGACTCGTTTGAGCATGGAAACCACTTGCAGCTTTGTTCTTGACTCGTTTGACCTCTAGAACTCACTAAAACTTCATTTTGGACTCGTTTGAACAAGAAAATTAATTTTGCTTAATTTTTGACTTGTTTGAGCATGGAAACCACTGATAGCTTTGTTCTTAACTCGTTTGACCCCTAATACTCACTAAAACTTCATTTTGGACTCGTTTGAACAAGTTTTGACTCGTTTGAGCATGGAAACCACTTGTAGCTTTGTTCTTGACTCGTTTGACCCCTAGAACTCACAAAAACTTCATTTTGGTCTCGTTTGAACATGGAAACCACTTGTAGCTTTGTTCTTGACTCGTTTGACCCCTAGAACTCACTAAAACTTCATTTTGGACTCGTTTGAACAAGAAAATTAATTTTGCTTAATTTTTGACTTGTTGAGCATGGAAACCACTTGTAGCTTTGTTCTTAACTCGTTTGACCCCTCATACTCACTAAAAGTTCATTTTGGACTCGTTTGAACAAATTTTGACTCGTTTGAGCATGGAAACCACTTGCAGCTTTGTTCTTGACTCGTTTGACCCCTAATACTCACTAAAACTTCATTTTGGACTCGTTTGAACAAGTTTTGACTCGTTTGAGCATGGAACCCACTTGTAGCTTTGTTCTTGACTCGTTTGACCCCTAAAACTCACTAAAACTTCATTTTGGTCTCGTTTGAACATGGAAACCACTTGTAGCTTTGTTCTTGACTCGT
The DNA here is from genome assembly GCA_037693485.1 of Kitagawia praeruptora. NCBI lineage: Eukaryota > Viridiplantae > Streptophyta > Magnoliopsida > Apiales > Apiaceae > Kitagawia > Kitagawia praeruptora. The sequence goes on from CM075354.1 coordinate 80,684,253, forward strand.
TTAACCCCTATTACTCATTAAAACTTCATTTTGGACTCATTTGAACAAGAAAATTGATTTTGCTTAATTTCTGACTTGTTTGAGCATGGAAACCACTAATAGCTTTGTTCTTGACTCGTTTGACCCCTAATACTCACTAAAACTTAATTTTGGACTCGTTTGAACAAGTTTTGACTCGTTTGAGTATAAAAACCACTTGTAGCTTTGTTCTTGACTCGTTTGACCCCTATTACTCACTAAAACTTCATTTTTGACTCACTTGAACAAGAAAATTGATTTTGCTTAATTTTTGACTTGTTTGAGCATGGAAACCACTTGTAGCTTTGTTCTTGACTCGTTTGACCCATATTACTCACTAAAACTTCATTTTGGACTCATTTGAAGAAGAAAATTAATTTTGCTTAATTTCTGACTTGTTTGAGCATGGAAACCACTTGTAGCTTTGTTCTTGACTCGTTTAACCCCTAATACTCACTAAAACTTCATTTTGGACTCGTTTGAACAAGTTTTGACTCGTTTGAGCATGGAAACCACTTGCAGCTTTGTTCTTGACTCGTTTGACCTCTAGAACTCACTAAAACTTCATTTTGGACTCGTTTGAACAAGAAAATTAATTTTGCTTAATTTTTGACTTGTTTGAGCATGGAAACCACTGATAGCTTTGTTCTTAACTCGTTTGACCCCTAATACTCACTAAAACTTCATTTTGGACTCGTTTGAACAAGTTTTGACTCGTTTGAGCATGGAAACCACTTGTAGCTTTGTTCTTGACTCGTTTGACCCCTAGAACTCACAAAAACTTCATTTTGGTCTCGTTTGAACATGGAAACCACTTGTAGCTTTGTTCTTGACTCGTTTGACCCCTAGAACTCACTAAAACTTCATTTTGGACTCGTTTGAACAAGAAAATTAATTTTGCTTAATTTTTGACTTGTTGAGCATGGAAACCACTTGTAGCTTTGTTCTTAACTCGTTTGACCCCTCATACTCACTAAAAGTTCATTTTGGACTCGTTTGAACAAATTTTGACTCGTTTGAGCATGGAAACCACTTGCAGCTTTGTTCTTGACTCGTTTGACCCCTAATACTCACTAAAACTTCATTTTGGACTCGTTTGAACAAGTTTTGACTCGTTTGAGCATGGAACCCACTTGTAGCTTTGTTCTTGACTCGTTTGACCCCTAAAACTCACTAAAACTTCATTTTGGTCTCGTTTGAACATGGAAACCACTTGTAGCTTTGTTCTTGACTCGTTTAACCCCTATTACTCATTAAAACTTCATTTTGGACTCATTTGAACAAGAAAATTGATTTTGCTTAATTTCTGACTTGTTTGAGCATGGAAACCACTAATAGCTTTGTTCTTGACTCGTTTGACCCCTAATACTCACTAAAACTTAATTTTGGACTCGTTTGAACAAGTTTTGACTCGTTTGAGTATAAAAACCACTTGTAGCTTTGTTCTTGACTCGTTTGACCCCTATTACTCACTAAAACTTCATTTTTGACTCACTTGAACAAGAAAATTGATTTTGCTTAATTTTTGACTTGTTTGAGCATGGAAACCACTTGTAGCTTTGTTCTTGACTCGTTTGACCCCTAATACTCACTAAAACTTCATTTTGGACTCGTTTAAACAAATTTTGACTCGTTTGAGCATGGAAACCACTTGTAGCTTTGTTCTTGACTCGGTTGACCCCTAGAACTCACTAAAACTTCATTTTGGTCTCGTTTGAACATGGAAACCACTTGTAGCTTTGTTCTTGACTCGTTTGACCCCTAGAACTCACTAAAACTTCATTTTGGACTCGTTTGAACAAGAAAATTAATTTTGCTTAATTTTTGACTTGTTTGAGCATGGAAACTAGTTGTAGCTTTGTTCTTGACTCGTTTGACCCCTAATACTCACTAAAACTTCATTTTGGACTCGTTTGAACAAGTTTTGACTCGTTTGAGCATGGAAACCACTTGTAGCTTTGTGCTTGACTCATTTGACCCCTATTACTCACTAAAACTTCATTTTTGACTCATTTGAACAAGAAAATTGATTTTGCTTAATTTTTGACTTGTTTGAGCATTGAAACCATTTGTAGCTTTGTTCTTGACTCGTTTGACCATTAGAACTCACTAAAACTTCATTTTGGACTCGTTTGAACAAGGAAATTAATTTTGCTTAACTTTTGACTTGTTTGAGCATGGAAACCAGTTGTAGCTTTGTTCTCGACTCGTTTGACCCCTAATACTCACTAAAACTTCATTTTGGACTCGTTTGAACAAGTTTTGACTCGTTTGAGCATGGAAACCACTTATAACTTTGTTCTTGACTCGTTTGACCCCTATTACTCACTAAAACTTCATTTTTGACTCATTTGAACAAGAAAATTTATTTTGCTTAATTTTTGACTTGTTTGAGCATTGAAACCATTTGTAGCTTTGTTCTTGACTCGTTTGACCCCTAGAACTCATTAAAACTTCATTTTGGTCAGAATGGACTTGTTGAGTTTCATTCTTCTCTGAGAAATAACATCACTCTTGGAGTGGTTTATGCTATGGAGGCCTTGGGAGATGGCTTGATCTGTGACCGGAATGGACTCGACCTCTTACCGACTACCTCGTCTGAAGATGTTATGCGATGCTTTAAAACCTTGTGTGTGTTGTTGTCAATGGTGTCGGCTTAGGTGGAAACTCTTTGGATGTTTCATGGACTGAGATTGAGTATATCGTAGAGGGAGATATATGTACCCTATGTTTTCTAGCTTTGGCTCCTTGGGTTGGGGCTTTTTCATGAAAGGCGCCGTATTTTTACAAGGCTTTACCGTTTGCTGGTCTAGTTTCTGGAAAGAGGGTTTCCTCTGTGCGGGTGGAGTGGATCTCAGCCTGGGACAGTCGCTGTGACTATCAAGTGTTTGGGTTTTCGCCAAAGCGAACTGGTTTTGCAGATCTGCATATCGAGAAGCAGAATCATACAACATTTGTGGCTGAGACGATTTGTTTCACTAAGTTTAGATGGGTCTTGTTGAAATGGCTTAGTGGGTACCTCGATGGTATTCTGAACGGGGTGGGTGATCTGGTTACGCGAGGTTTGTGGTTTGTTGATTCCATGAACGTTGTGCATCGTGTCAAAAATTGCAAAATGATTGGTACCAGATGTGTCTTCTGTGCTCTTGGCAACTGGTACAGGGCTGGTGCCCATGTTATTGTGGATGTAGAGGTCATTGTTGGTGCTGGAATCCATGGGACCTTTTGTTTCAACCGAAGTGTTACCCATGGATGGCATTCAGGTAGTGTTCTGTTTGAACAGTTTAAGGTCGAGGATGGTGAGGAACTGTTTGGTGGTGATTGTCTCAAGCATAGTGCTTGCGCTGGGTTTGCAGTGGCTGCAAACCAGGTATTTTATGAATGGATTTTGTATGAAGTTCAGTTGACCACTATGGATGATGTGGACGATTGTGGCATGATGAAGAATGGACGACTGCTATTAGTTAGTATGAGATGGTGGAGCTGGGTGTTTGCGGAGTTTGCAAAAAGAACAAAGGATGTCCTTTTGGGATTTTTAAGCTGCTCTTCTACTTTTTTTTTTTTTTTGCTAATTAAAATTTATACCATAGGGAAATGATTACATCTCTAGGGGCATACCCCGCGATTAGTATCACATCTACCTAACGGAACAACAAAGATAAAAACATCAATAAAGCTAGATAAACTAGCAGTCTACAACATCACAACATAATAACAAAAAACTAACTCTAGTTCACATAATGCGCCCATTCTTGTCTAACAAAACCACTAGCAACAAAGTGGTCCCTTCCCACACTTCTTCGATTAGAAACCCAACAGCATAAGCACAAAACCAACCCTGCCCCTTGTTCATGAAACCTGCATCGCAAACAGGAATAGGGGAAAAAACCCCTTCCTCCATCGAAGACATGATATCTCCTTGGACATCCTCCAAAACTAGCTTAAGCTGGAGAAAGACAACATTGTTGAACTTTGCGAGAGACAAGAAGGAAATCCATAAGGACTCTAGACCGTCTTTAGAGCCATTGGCTAAACCACATGCAAACCTTTGGTGGTCAACAGAAATCATAGCATTCAAATCATCACTACACATGATGTTCACACAAGCAACATTTTTATTTTCATGGGACAAAAACCCCATCAAGTAACCAAGAAAAACCCTCTTGATGAACCACTGTCTAGGAGAAATCATTAAAATATGCAAGAGGAAACCCCGCATAAGTTTCTTTGCAGCTATGAGTTCCTCCTGCAGCAAGTATTGCACTACCTCTTGGTGGTCAACATCGAAAGAACCTCCAACAAGAGAGCTCCCTCTAAATTCCATGATAACGTCCCAATTCACTTCCAGCAAAAAGAAGAAGAACTTCCCCCCAACCTCGAAAGGCTTCTCAAAACCGTCCCAAGTACTGACAAAACATGTCTCCAAGTCCCAGAAATCATTGTGCTTACCCTTGAAACTTCCCCTCATCTGGTGAGCTAGGTGCACATTGTTAACAGCAAATCGCCTGGGAAGAACAAACCCATCCAGAGAATTGTAAAACGCAGCATACATTCCACTTCTGGAACGCCAAAAGTCGAACAAAAGACTTTGACCAACAACAACAAGGATATTAATTACATCTCCATAAATGAAGAAAACCAGCTTAAGCATCTTGAACAGCTTGAAAAATCCTCAGCAACAATTAGAAATAAATCCAGTTCTCCTAAAATCAGCTCCGAACTCTGCCAAACAGAATTGAAAACCAACCAACTGACCAACCATAGTAGTTAGTCCCATAGCATCCTCAATCACTTCGGTGAATCTGCATTCCCACACCCTCGACAAGATTCTTTCCAACTGGTAATATGTGAGCCCACATATTTCAAGCAAGAACAGCCCAGTCCATGGTGTGTGTATCTGGTTCGTGCTACTTGTACCAGATCCAACCTGAAAATTTCCAGCTCCCATAATACACATCTGAGACTCGAACAACACTTCACACAAGCATTTTCTATTAAAGGTTTCCACCTTTAAACACGTCCAGCCAAGTCTAAAGAAATCAGACCAATCCATTGTTCCAGTTCTAAGGTGGGTTAAAAGAATACACCCAATATTCCCCTGACCAGCTCCATTAACAGAGTTTTTAAACTCTCCAGCATTATAGTGCCATATACAATTCTGTCTCACAGCAGCTTCATAAGGCCCAGATCGAAAAAGAACCTTCTCGAGAGTGGTCATAGCAATCCTAGAAGTTGTCATAGCCAGGACAAACTCATCAACATTTGGTATTTTATCCCATTTCACAGGGAAGACAAAAACACGGTCATACAAATCGACAACCATCTGGCCGTCATATCCAATCATTTGAATAATCATATCACCATCGCAAATAACATCTAAAACTTCCACTTTGTTTAAAACCTTGATCCAGCGACATACGACTAATATGCCTCCCTTGAGGATAGTAGTATGTACGCATAACATAGCAACAGCAGCCTGAAGCTGTTTTTGAGAAGAAAGGGGGCCCGAGCCTCCATCAACAGGACAAGACCCTATAAAATAAAGCTTCCTCACTAGAAATTACATTGTGTAGGCTTTCACATCCATACCTGCAAATCCCCACCATTGAAGCATTTTGACAAACACCATGCGAGTATCAACAATAACAGACTCTTTTTTAACAGAGAGACACACATCAAACTCAACCCGATCCATAGGTGTATCATCTTGCCAAACAGGATCTGTTCCAACAACAACCAACGTTGTTAAACTGAATCCCAACGATTTCAACCACAACCTTTCAACAAAGAGGAGTGCGGCCATCCTGTAAGAACTCCGAGAGATGACACCATAATTGAACCCCACCATTTCATCAAGTTTATAGGTTTTGTTTAAGAAACCAACAAGAATTTCCTCCCCAAAACCCAACATACTGATTTGACCCATGAAGATAGTCTCCAGATCCCGAGATCCAGGCGAAGTAACACTCATAGGAATAACCATAACAGGAATGAGAGAATCAACTCCATCCCTTAGGAAAAATGATTCATCAGAATCAATCATAAAAATAGTGGTCGGAGACCAAATACAATCCATAAGAATTGTAAATCCCAGCTGATTCTCCATAGAACCCACCAAACCAACGACCCCAACAAACGAGCCCATTACACAAACAAAAAAGGAAGAGAAAAAAGAAATATAGGTGTTTATGGTGAAAGAGAGAAGAGAGAGATGAATTTATGAAGGCTTTATGGTCAGATTTGATGGAAAATGGTGTAGATTTAGGTAATATTTAATGGCGGCTAACTAGGGTTATTAGAGAGAGAGTAGAGAGAAGGCAGAAAACGACTCTCATTTTTTTTGTGTTAGGCCTTGACTTCTTTTTGCTGCTCTTCTACTTGTATAGTAGAGTGCATTATGGTTACTGGATATGCAGTTGAGAAGAGCCTCCGTAGGGGTATTTGTAGCCATATGGATTGGAAACTGGATAATTCCTTTTTAGGAATTGCAGGGCAGGATATTATGATTATGTTTGCTGTTATGTCTCAGCAAGATGTCATTTCCGCTGAGAGTGGTGTGAGATTGATGAGGTCTTTGTTGGTCTGTAGTCAAATTGCGATTTCTACGGATAAAAAGATAACTTTTAGTGATGTTACGGTTTGGTTCTGCGTTGCCAATTATCGAGCCTCACTGTTTGGTCTAGGCTCTCAATGGTCTGGTTTATGCGTGTACTGCGTGATGTGTTATATATCCGTGGATTCTGGTGGGTGTCTTGGCACACTTTTCGTCTGCTTTATTAGGGGTGTTCTGGATGGTGTCATGAATTTAGAGATTACTTCCTATGTGCGAACTGTTTTGCTGGGGGTGTTGACATTGGATCTGAGTTACAATGGTTGCGAGGAAGAGATTACTCATGTTGTGTTCAAGGAGGGTTTAGCGCTTAAAGCTGTTGATGAGGGGCAGGCTAGCATAGTGAAACTGGCCAAGGGTGCTCGTGCTGATTGTTGCAGCCTGAATAGTTGCTCTATTATAGAGGATTGTCCAGTGAAGGCGATTGCCGAGAAGATAATGGTCAGAGAGGAGGGACATGAGGTGGGTTATGCCCTGCTATGTGCTCATTATTTTGTATATGCGAGGGACCGATTGGCGTTCAAGATTCATGCCTTGCTTCTGAGGTTGATGCAGGGTTGCTGTGCTACCCTGAATGTTCTTGACATAGGTGTTATTATGTAGTAGGCTTTGTTAATGTTCATGTTTATGTTGACAGTAGGGTGGCTTACTATTGTTTTGACTTTTGCTAAAGTAGATTTTGGCTTGCAAGTTTTTACCTTTCACTTGAAAGGGTTTTTCTTGTTTTAAGCACTTAGGATTTTATTTTTCTGTTTGGATTCGGTTTTATGTATTTTCTATTTGGATTTGGTTTTAAATTGTGTTTCCTGGATGGATTCAGATATTAGCTAATCTTCAAGCTGGTATTGGATTTCTCTTGGATTCCTATTGAGTTTAGGTTATTGTCTAAGCCTATATATACCCCTCTCATGTAATGTTTTAAGACAGATAATGTGATGAATTTGTTTTGAGATAAACTATGATTAGTTTTTCTTTTCTCTAAGCTTCAATTACTGGATTGTTTTGAAGGTTAGATTCAAATTGCTTAGTTTCTGGATTGATCTAAGGAATTTGAGATTCAAGGTTCACGTTTCTGGATTGATCGTGTTCTTTTGAAATATCCTTTTCTTCTTGTTTTCTTTATTCGTGGAGCGATCCACATCAATTTGGTATCAGAGCCAAGGTTTCTTCATCAATTTCTTAATTGTTGGGAGATCTAGGGTTTTACAAAAAAAAAAAAAAATGCTGTTCATCGGGCACTATTCGCGCAATGTTCATTGGCACTGTTCATCGGCACTGTTCACGGGTACTGTTCATCAAGATTTTTTTTTCCTTTTTTTCAAATCTCGATCATGGCAACAGATGAATTGGTTAAACGCTTGCTTCAAAAATTGGATGCGATGGATATACGAACGGAAAAGCTAGCTAATTCAATGGAGTCTATGTTTGATGTGTTGGGTAAAATTCTTACGGTAAAAGATAGAGATGAAATCTATGATCCCGGAATAGAGCTTAATTATTTTACGGGTTTGGGTAGCATTGAAGATTTTGTTGAATGGGTAAGACAAGTCGACAAGATTTTAGATTATACGGGTTGGAGCGAGACAAAAGTATTCAAGATTGCAGCGATTAAACTTACGAAAAAAGCAGGCTTATGGTTTGACAATCTTAATACAAGCAGAGCTAGATCTGGAAAGGAGATGATCATGACTTGGACGACTTTAAAGAAGAAACTTCGTGCAAAATATATTCCTTGTGATTATGAAGTAGAAAATTTCTTGAAGCTCACATCTTTGTCTCAAGGTAACATGAGTGTTTCTGAGTATACATCTGAATTTGATAGATTATGTTTTATTTGTGACTTGAAGGAGAAAGAAACAAAAAAAATTGTAAGGTTTATTCATGGATTGAATTGGCCTATTTATAAAAAGGCTGGGTTTCATCGAAAGCAACTTTTTGTTAATTGTGAACCACAAGAAGGTCAGATTAGTTAAGTTCTATACGAATCGGCTGCAGTATAATTATGGCTGTGAGATGCTCTTCGACAAAGCTTCCGAGCTTCAGGAGAAGAATTCAGTGAATGCCCACCAGGTGTTTGTGGTATGGTTCGAGAGGAGTTACGTTTTGTACAATGATGCCAGGTTATTATTCATACCTAGGCTTAAGGAAGGGCTTGCAATGATAGCCGATACAATGATTGAGGTTACCTCCCAAGTGAGTCCTCTTTTTCTAAGGACATTCGACGAGGTCTATACCTTCAAGTTTCCACTTGAGCATATGGAGGAGCAAGCTTCGCAAATGCTAAGGCAAATGCAGAGATGTGATGTTGGCCTCATTGTGAAGGATATCAGAATGGTCCACTTTAACAGAGAGGCTCACAAAGTCATTCGAGCAGGATGGATGAATGATGTTCCAAAAATGTTTGGAGTCTATAGCCAAGGGCTGGAATCGCGAGCTGTGCCTCTTTCTTCCCTTAGAAGATTGTGGATAGTTTTGGAGATCTGTCCATTGACGGATTTCGCTGGTGTTTGCTTGCACGCTTGGACTGGCCTTGGCCATGTAGCACCTCTCTCGTGGTTGGAAGATGCGGAAAGGGGTTCCTCCTCCTTGGTCTGGTTTTCTCAGATATTTCAGATGATGGGCGTTCGAGTGTCTTCCTCGGACTTATGTCTTGGTGTCTGTTCAGGAGATGGTATGGTTCAACTCTCTGTTTGCGGGTTTTTGAACATTAGATTTTGTGGCCTCCTCCCTTTTATGATAGAAGGGGAGGGTTTTAGCCCAGATCTGGTAAATGAAGACAAGGTGCATCTCTTGTACAACGATTCTGAGGATGCTTGCCTCGAGGATGCTGTGGTAACAGATAAAATGATTATGGCAGGAATTTCAATGCCCCTGGTATTACAAAGGAAGGTTGGGTTGAAGGCTCAGAGTGTTAGGTTCCTTGACGTTCGAGGAACCTTAATCAAAGTTGTGAAGGCATATTGTTGTATGGCTTTAAAGGTGAAGATGACTGTTTGTCAGGCTGCGAGGTTATCTATGTCTCCTGCCGACTTTCGAATAGGCCATTTGAACGGTTTAGAGAAGCTTCAAGTAAATGGCACTATTTGGGAAATGCGTGTTGGGAATAGTTTTTATCTGGATGGAGATTGCCTTTTCATGGTTATGATGTTTCAGCAGACTAATGTTGTAATAAGGGAGTCATTCTATATTAGTTGGAAGGATCTTGTTTCTGATGTGTTCAAATTGGGTGAGGGAATTACGGTGGGATTGCACCAGTTCTCCACGCACGGGTGCAAAATTATTATGTTACCGACAACTCTGATGGTTGTTTTGACAGATAGGACCTTTGAGCACACTTTTGTGTGTGCTTTCTCAGGGAGGATTTTGGAAGGTACTGAGCCATTTCTGGGTCAGGACCTTAGGTTCAAAATCTATGAAGTTCAGATGTTCGCTAACTTTGGTCATGAGGCAGTTTGTGAACCCGTTGTCCTCATTTTTGGATGGGTGTCGTCAGTCTTTAAACGACTTAGAATGATGGATATAGACTGGTCTGTATTTTGGTCTGAGAATGGTGCAGGATTGTCTGTCCTGCTTCAGTTTGATTTCGGTTGTGTTTGTGGCTATGACGTGGGAGATTTGGTAGGGGTTTTGCGAGTGTCAAATAGTTGTGCTGTAATGCTGGGAATGAAGATGGTGCTTGTTGTGCACCAGTGGGAGATTGGATTGTGTATAAACAAAGTTCTGTCATGGTTGAGGGACATTCAGTCTCTACTCTCTTTGGTTTTAACGGATGACTTCTGCCTTTTGTGGCAATATTGGAAGGATTTCGGCCTTTGGCAACTGTTTGATTTTGTGGAAGTTGTACTCCATATGGGCTTTTTTAATCAGCTGGGGGCTGGTTCTTCTAATAAAAAGTTAGCCGGTGGTGCTTTTTTGAAGGCCAACTCTCAGGTGGATGGATGGCGTATGGATGGTTTTGTCGAATTGCGGCTGAGTCACTGCATGGTGTATCTGCTACTTTCTATGGTCTTTGTGAGACATGTGCCTAGTCTCAAGTTTAGGTTATTTAAGGCGCCAGAATAATTTTTAGCATATTTTCGTTGTTTTGTTGACGGTAAGGTGACTTACTTGTGTTTGATGTTTTTTCTTTGTTGTTCCGCTAGGCAGATTGTTACTAATCGCGGGGTATGCCCCTAGAATTGTAATCTTTTGCTTGTGGTATAAATATTAATTAGCAAAAAAAAAAAAAAAGTCCATATATCTCGTTTAATGATGTTCGCAATCTAGCTTTCGAATTTGAATCTCATCAACCAGAGGAACAAGAGGAGAAATTGAAGTCTTCTTTTCAAGGGTTTGAACTTTCAAGAGGAACTCAAAAAGAAGAAGTTGTTCTTATGGAGAATGATGCAAAAGAGGAAGGAGATAATGAATGGATGATATAAACTTTTGTTTTGAGTAAACTATGATTAGTTTTTCTTTCCTCTAAACTTCAATTACTGGATTGTTTTGAAGGTTAGATTCAAATTACTTAGTTTCTGGATTGATCTAAGTTATTTGAGATTCAAAGTTCACGTTTCTGGATTGATCGTGTTCTTTTGAAATATCCTTTTTTTCTTGTTTCTTTATTTGTGGAGAGATCCACATCAATTTGGTATAAACTAGTTATAAACTAGTTTTAAAAAAAAATTAGATCTATGCCACACCCAAGAATTCTAAGCAAACACTTCTTCCTTGATTTTCCATCGAAATGCCATGAGCAGCTCGATACTCAACAGTTGCACTCCATGACAAAAAACCCAAACACGTCCACCGCTGTAGCATCCCAAAATCCGGGGTACAGATATGGGGCTACTAACCACAACCAATATAATACAACCCTGGATATAAATAATATAAAATGATGAAAACCCCTTAACCAAGATCTCATACAGGTTATGGTATGAAACAAACTATCAAATTGAATTATTACAATCCAACCTCAAAATAAAAAAAAATGTTATACCATTTTCTTATGAATATACAACATCATTGTCTAACTACATATCCAACCTTAACAATTCCCAATCCATTCTTTGAAAAGCCCATAACTCGAACGTCTCCTCCCGCGGCCTATAAAGCAATACCCACTGACCTCTAATTCCTCTGATTATCTCTAATAACTGGAGAAAATAAACAGAAGCAAGAGTGAGCCAACAATGCTCAGCAAGTTTATATAGTGATGACAATTTCAATAACGACGACAATTTGATAAGCAACAGGGTTTCATCTCATTTAATTTTATGAGGTAATCTATTTTATCAACTTTTCATTTTCACGAGGCCAATAACTCACCATTCATAAGGTGCATCAAGAGATAGAACTGACAAGAATTCTGATATCAAGGTATTATTAAAAACAGACTTTCAAGAAGTCAAGAATTGAATATTTTAATCTGACAATATGGATTTGAATTGGAATTTTTATTTATTTTTAAAAAAAAAATCATTAAGGTTAGGCTGCTGATCAGTCAGCACTAACCCCGGACAAGCTCTCACAGCACTGTCCTTAATTGGATCCATGGCACACATTGGCCTTAATTATTTCTGACCTTCACGGTCCGACCTTCACGGTCCGACCTTCACGGTCCCCATTTTAAAACAATCTGACCTTCACGGTCCACATTTTAAAAACATTTCCAATTCTAAATCATCCACACTAGGTGTCGGAACAATCGACAACCTTTGCCAACCAATAACTGGAAAACTCACGTTCCAGAATAACTCATAATTTGAGAGTCGATGAATAATTCACAATCAACAGGTGTCGACGAGTTCGACACAATGAAAGGGGAAATAAATAGTATCGACAAGTTCGATACAATAAAGGGTAATAACGGAATAATCAAGGTCATCAATAGGTATCGACAAGTTCGATACAATAAGTGGGGTGTAAACGAATAACCAATAAGAATAAAAGATATCAACATGATAGAAAGAAATAATTGGATTTATAACATCAACAGTTTACGCAAAGAGAAATTCCATTTGAGCAAGAATAAAAACATAAATTGCAATAATATTTTCAACAATTGAAATTCTAGACTAAAGCAAGGAGATGGTCAAGTATTGGGCGTTTACTAAAACTTATACACACTGAAGAGTTTGAGCTTCCATAAGCGGATAAAATAGATTAGGAAAATTATTTGTAAAACAGTTTCAATATAGAAAGGTTCAGATCAACTTAGAGAAAACATTGTCCAAATGGAAATCCATTGGTAGAAACATGCTAGATCAGAAATTTTGCCAGCAGGTTTTCGCAAAGTTAAGAAAACTTGGATTTCCTTGTTTTAAAAACTTCTTGAGAGTATTTGACGAAAATAGAGGAAATGGCACTCCATTGACAAATTGTGAAAAGGTTATTGATAAGATTCCTTGTAAAACCGACATGTGAATTATGGGTGGGGAAAGTGAACAACATCATGCTAATTTGAAGAAGCATATATATATCATCTTTTAACTATACTTGACCAACTCATTCATACGATAAATAAACTAAATTGCATCACTTGAACAATAAGTGAATAGCAATAACACTTGCCTCGATTCATGGAGTTCCTGATTCTCCATCGATACTCAACTTATCTTCTCGCCAATCTCTTTCATTTACATCTGGCTTCTCACTCGGTCCCACTTTCATCCTTTGCACTTTACCAGTTTCCACATCAATTCACCCGCACTAGCCTTGGCTAGGTTTCCTATTCAAACCTTTTCAAGGTCAAATACTATTTTAGTATCCAATTAAGCAAAATCTTATTGTTTTGCTCTACTCTACCCATACGCGTCCTATCGTTTACTTATATAACTTATACAAACATACTTAATCATATTCATAATATAGTTTCAAGACAACCACTAAATCAAATACTCACTCCACATAAATACTTAACACATATGATTACTCGACACTTAGATACCATCTAGGCAACCACCTCACAACAATACATATCAACTATCACATTTACCTTGACTCTAAAAAATCACCATATATTTTTAAATCACCAAATCAAATAACTTAAACAGATTTTTAAATAAATTTGCAGGGGATTTTTTTAGAAAATTTCGGCATGAAGTATTCGTTTATCGGACTATGGGCACAGCCCCTCAAATACAATTCAACCCTATTTTAGCAAAAATAAAGCTGCCTCAACTTGCAGCAACATAAAAATAAACAAGTAAGAAAAGTACCCGCCCAGACATGCGGCACCTAGCACATAATAATTTATATTAACACAACTACTTACGCTACACCAATGATCGTATTTCTCACGCATTTTAATGATACACGTGACAATCAATCATTGATGTTCGCAAGCCCTAGGGAACAACCCCTAGCACTAACTATTACTTACGCTATATCAATGATCACATCACTCAAGTATATTAATTATACTCGTGATAGCTAATCATGGATATTCGTAAGCCCGAGGAACTAGTTGAAGAGAATTACACAAGTACTTAAATATTGACATTTAAGACTCAAGATCTCATTTCAACTCCTCGCAGATAAGCATAATAAAATAAAATAAATCTCACAGTAAATCTTTGATAAATAACATTTAAATCGAAATATACTACTAAAGCAATTATACCATTCAACTTAATCGAAATCATTTACAATTAGCAAACTCATATAACTCCAACAATTGATACAACCCCACTTATAACATCTAGCAAAATAGACATTTATCACTTAGTAATTCAAACAAACTCTTAGTGCATTGAATACGATAACTAACAATTAACAAATTAGTAATCACTAATCCGAACATGATATCGGACTCACAAATTAACTCCACAATTTTAATTAGCAACTTAACTCTCCAAATTAACTTATAGAAATTAGAACAATATTCGTAATCTAATTACAACGTCAACAATTAGCACATTAAGCTCAAAATTAAATCACAACAATATTCTAAAAATTCAATATACTCTAATTATCAAAAATTAACACATACATCTCACCATTTACAATTAATTAATTAAATTGCAACGTTTAACTAATAAATCTCAATTCATCTCTAAACTAATTACAACAATTAAATAAAAATAATAAGAAAATTAAAGTAAGATATTATACCACATATAATAATTAACAACTAATAATCATAATACTCCCGACTGAACCAACATTAAATTGTCGAGAGCTTCGACATTCACAAATTTAATACTTCAAACTAATATGATAAATTAATTACCAAAACCAATCACATAAATTACCCACTAATATAGGCAACTAAAATAAACTATCTAACTCGACATATATCCAAAATCCCCAAATTCCACTTCCGAAGGTATTACCTAATAATAACAACTAGCAATTAATAATCACCAAAACATATACTCAAACCCACAATCAATTTCACAATTAATTAACAATTACAAACTTTTCCGAATTAACCACGAAATTTAAATCAATTGCATTGCAATTAAATCAAATTTAATTACAACTAACACAATTTATTCCAAAAATGCAAATTAAACAATTTACAACAGAAAATAAATTAAAGTAAATAATTAACATATAAAAATTTATACCTCTTCCGATTTCAATTTTTCCCCAAAAATTTCTAAGAATCAATCCCCTTCCTCTCTCTCTCTCTCTTTCTCTCTCTCCCCCCTCTCTCTCTCTCTCTGCACCATCTCTCTCCCTTCTCCACCTTCACCTGCTGCCTCGCGCACCACCAGGGACTCGCCGGCACCGTGCCATCTCCAGCGCCACCACTGCCCACCGTCTCTCTAACTTACACCACCGCGCGCAATTCTTTCCCCTACTGCCCCCTTCTCCTCCTCTTACACACACACAGACACACCCCTGTTGTTTACACACACACGAATTATATGTATGTATAAGTATATCTTCAATTTAATCTCTAATTTCTCTCTTCTTCTTCCCAAATCTCTTCTCTTCTCCCTTTATTATTTTTCCTCCCGACTTGTCTCGAAGGTTCGGTTTCCTGGCTGCGTTTTTTTTTTCTAATCGGGCTTAGGCCCAATTCTATTATATCACTACTTACAATTCTTCTCGGGTCCAAATAACATACCACTTATTCGCTTAGAACTAATACACGACTCTCATAAATCAAATTTAAATATACTATTCAGAAAATTAAACTTTTCACTTTTAACATAAAGAATATAAAATTACGAGCACCCACATATTTTCGAATTATTTTTCGAATCAAAAATGAATTAAATATGAATTTTCAAAGTTTTGATCCTTTAAATACAATAAAACTCTTAAAATCATTTTAAAATACTCAACCACCCAGATTAATCCACCTAACAATTTTAAAAGTTTTTGGACACAAGTGGAACCGAAAAGTGGTCAATGAGAGTCGTTCTCTCTGCCTTCTCTCTAGCATCTCTCTAAAAACCCTAGATAGCCGCCACTAAATTTTAGCCTTTCTTCACCCTTTCTCCACCAGATCCACTTCTAAACCTTCCATAATCCATCTTCGTCCTCAAACCCCTCACTTATCTCACCATATTTCTTATTATACTTATTATTTTTTATTTAATGGGTTTCACGAGCTTGTTCCTCTATTCTGATGGCGGAAGGGAGCATTGTTTGGCTTTTTCTTGTGGGAAATTGGATGTTGCCTTGGTGGAGCCTCCATTTTTTAGCAGTAATCGATGCATTTTCAAGGTGACTGTTGCGACAGGATGTGAAATCCTGGGCTTGTTCTCTGATGTTGCGGTTCAAGGAACGATCTTGATGATGTTCGAAGAAAGTTCTAAGGAAGCGAATGAGCTCCATAGTGATGTAACCATGAATGCTGTTAAAACGATTGACCCTCGATCTGTATCTGAGATGGACTGTTATGATGACCAAACTTCTATTGTTGGGGGTTTGCTATGGGTCGACCACTACGTTGCAGAGTCGATGAATTCCCAAAGGCAGTTTGAGGGTAATAAGGTTTTTCCCGTCGCCCGGCTCATGTTTGCTGTCATTTTGTTGAAGAAATCGTTGATTTCATTGATAATTCACCACCCAGAGATGGTGAGTTTGAAGAGTTTCGTTGGGTTTTATTACTCATATGTTGTCTTGGAAAGGGATTTCATTGTGGTCTCTCTTCAAGAATTGGAGCAGCTCGATACTTTGCAAGGAGCCACCCGCATGGATTGGGTTGGTGTAGGTTCGCCTACTCCTCGCCTTGCGAAGGATATGTCATGTATTATTGTTGCACGCATGGTGCTCGATAATATGTTTCAATGGGAGCTCGCAGGAATGAGGATGTATACTATCGAGGTTAGACTAATGGGAGTTATTCATGTGGCATTGAAGGTTGTAATTCGAGTTTTGTCTCGCCTGAATGATGCAATAGTCGTTGCTCTTATTATGTTGAATTCTATGCCTGTGATTCGGGTGCTTCTGTGTTGGGTCATACGACCAAGTATGTGGACTGTTTTCCCTGCCCGGGGGAAGGGTGAAGAGACAAATTCGAATCTTGTGATTCCTATTGTTTATGTGCCTCACACTTTTAGAGAAAGGACGAATGCCCTTTTAATTCATCTTGTGGTTATATTAGAGTACTCTGGTATGGTTAATAATGTGCTCCAGCTGTTTAAGGGGGCCAGTTTGATGGAAGAAGTCATAGGTCGTCTGGTGTTTGGCACTATGGCGTACCATGAAATTGCAGGATTACTTGAGCAACCTGGGAGTCTTATCATGCCTAGGTCTGGAAATAGGGATTGCTGGCTGATAATTATGAGGGATAGCTTGTGGGATTTGTTTGACGATTCCAAGGAATGTAAGATGTGGTTTGGAATTTCTTTGTCTATGAATGGATGGTGTAAGGAGTCCATCGATTTTCAAGTACGGAATAAATTCGTTCTTGTTTTTGACACAACCTGGTGTGTTCTGAATTGTGGAACATTGCGTTTTTTACGCATTACTGAATTTAATCATGTTATTCTCTTCATAGAAGGCTATTATTTGAAGCGGGGGTTTCAACTTAGTGCTATGGGTAGAACTGCAGTTTTGTCTTATGATTTTGATTTTTATCCTATCACTACGATTTCTAAACTTTATGTGATTTTGAAGAGAAATACAAGCTCAGCGGTGAGGGACATATTGCTTACAGAGATTGATAAAGGTTTTTGGCATGAGATTCAGGACGTTGTACCTGGAATTAATTAGGTTTTTGTAGAGTCCGACTCTGCATTATGGCGGGTTGGTTCTGCTCCCATTTGGTACCGAGAATTATTCAGGTTCTTAATTTCCAGGGTGTTAAATTTATTTACTGTTGTTGGCCAATGTTGTTCTTGGCGTATCAGAAGTGGCGCTTATGATGAGTATTATACTTATGGGTTACTCAGTGTAGTGGACTATGTTGGTGATTTTCAGATGGCTTACCATTTATTTGACAGTGTTGGTTTAAATGGCTTTGCGTTAAGCCATTGTGGTTATTTGGAAAATAAGCTGATAGGTGGGTTTAACTGCTTTCTACAGATGGATATATGGAATGGGTGTGTGTCCAATTGACTGGTTGACTGGAGGTCTATCCTTTGGCCAATTTTGTCTGAACTTATTGAGCTTACAAGAGCCCGTTGGGCTAGTACTGATGATAATGAGGAGGGTTGTGCTGCTTGTGCACACACTGGTTTGGAAAATGGTCTAGTGAGGGGAGGCTGCAAGGACAAATCAAGTGGTGGGGCTTGGGTCTGCTGCATGTACACATATTGGCTGGTTAGAGGCCAATGTAGTGGGAGCCGCAAGGCCAAATGGGGTTTCTTGCCCTGTTATTCTATGATGGACTTTTGTAGGGTAGTTTGTTTAGAGACCCGATTGGGTTATTTGGTTCTATTTTTTTTTTTTTTTGCTAAATAAAAATATATTAATGCTCGAAAAACATATACAGGAATAAGAGAGGCATACCTCAATTAACAAAAAACACAGCCACTAAGCTGTCATGTACTACAAAACCACCAAAGTAATGCCTTGAATAGTCGAGTAATTTAATAAAGTAAGCAGGGAAGAGTGGGGTCCTTTCTAGTCTTCTTCTGAAAAGCACCAACTGTACAAAGCTTTTCTCTTACTCGTCTTTTGATGTCACGCGCTAACTGATGAGCTGGAAGACCGTGACCATCCTTATGGTGCCTACTATTCCTTTCTAACCATATTGCATGGAAGGCAGCCGAAACAAACAAATAAGTAGCCATCTCTCTAGTTTTATCCACACTGCCTCTAATAAAATTTCCCTGTGAAAAGCTTAGCCAGTTGAGATTCAATGGAATAGCCCACGTACGGAGAATTTTACGTGTATACACACAGTCACAAAACACATGCTGATGAGACTCATCATTCCGTTTACACAGGACACATACTGGATTTACTGTCATCCCAAACCTGAGCATACGATCTCTAGTAAGCAAACGTTCCCGTAGAATGAGCCATAGCATGATTGAGAACTTCGGAACTGCATAATTATGCCATACCGCTCCAATCCAAGCAGGTGGCGATTTTGTTCTACGAATAGTACTCCAGATAACAGCCAGACTTACATGTTTTGCAACTTTCCCATCCCAGAGTAATTCATCTTCAGCATATGACACAATGTTAGAGCATATGTCTCGAAATTCCATTGCTAAAACGTGATTAGACACACAATGCTGCCATCTATTATTACCAAACAACGTACCAACGCTAGCCATCTTGGTAGATTCTAGAATCGAAATGACATTTTCTCCCAACTGATTAACTAGAGATGTTCCATCATACCATGGGTCATGCCAGAGCAAGAACTTGGAGTCTGCGCCCAGTTTGTAAGTGAGGAAAGGTAATGCCTTATTCCGACCATTGAATATTTTTTTTCAGTCCCCACGGTGATTTAGAAGGAATTTGCATGCTCCAGAAGGGTTTGTTGTTTAAAAAGCATGTATGCAGCCAAGTAATCCACAATGAGTCAGCCTTGGTGATAATCCTCCAAACCTGAAACATGACAGCAGCATCATTCCAAGAAAACAAGTCTTTAAAACCCAGGCCTCCTTCTTCTTTCGGATAACAGCAATCCTCCCACGCAACTTTAAAGACACATGGTCCGTGGACAGAGGCTCCCCAGAGAAAACGAGCTAGAATGCCTTGGATCTTCCTAAGAACACTTTTAGGAAGGAAAAGATAAGTTGCCCAGTAGCCCTGGATCCCATAAAGAACTGTTTTTATCAATTGAACTCGCCCAGCTTGATTTAGAAATCGAACTGTCCAGATTTCAATTTTTCTACATAGACGAGCTATCAACGGTTCACAGTCTCTCATTCGCAATTTACTAGAGACCAAGGGGAGCCCCAGATAAGAAACTGGAAGCAAACCTTTTGTATATCCAGTAAATTGAAGAGTGTAGTCCTGCACCTCAAGAGAAACATTACCAAAGAAGCATAAACATTTCGAAGGGTTAGGTGCCAGCCCGGAAATACTCGAGAACTTGCTCACTGCACTCATGAGGACTCTTACAGAGTCTATATCCCCCTTACAAAACAAGAACAGGTCATCGGCAAATAAAAGATGTGAGATACCTGAAGATTTAGCTCGCCAGTGAAAGGAAAATTCAGGAGACCTGGTGGCTTGATTTAGGCAAGAATTTAGGACCTCCATTGCTATCACGAACAGGTAAGGCGAAATTGGATCACCTTGCCTTAACCCGGATTGAGCTCGAAAATACCCTTCTAAAGACCCATTGATCTTTATTGACAACATGCAAGTAGTAACACATGCTTTCACCCACTCAACAAACCGAATAGGGAACTTCATAGCAGTCATGGCAGAGAAAATAAAATCCCATTGCAGGGTATCAAATGCCTTCTTAATATCCATTTTTATAGCAATCCTTGGAGGACCTTTGTTGAGGTGATAATCCCTACAAAGAGATTGAGCAAGGAGAACATTTTCACTTTGTAGTCATCTTTGAAACCTAGAGCACTAATCGAGTAGTCATCTTTGTAGGAGAGCCCATCACATACTCCATTCCTTTTGCGTTATACAATAAAGCCTCAGCAAAGCTAGAAGTGGTTTCCATGCTCAAACGAGTCAAAATGAAGTCAAACGAGTCCAAAATGAAGTTTTTTTTTTTGCTAATTAAAATTTTATACCCAAGGGAACAACTTATACAAATCTAGGGGCATACCCCGCGAAATCAACAAAATAACATCAAAGCAAATTAGTTCTAAATTTGCAACAAGCAACAAAATGCTTCTACATAAGAGAAACTAGAAAACCTAGTTTAAAACGTAAATTGAGATTTATGCCTAGTTCCAAAATTAGAGCCCAAACCGGCCCTGATCTCCATGCAAACACCAGTAGTGTCCTGATCCCCTCCCTCTTTCCTTCGTCATTAACACATGGCCCGACTATATCAAGAACAGAATCATAGAGGATTAAATCCCCATCAACATCATGAACAAAAACTATGATTTTAGCATAGATCAACTCCGAGGCAACCTTATCTCTAACAACATAATCTACCAGCCAAATATTTTCCAACAACGGCAGTTGATAAAGAACCTTGAAGCAGCACTCAGTTGGCATCCCAGTCACAACAATAAAATTCAGTAAAAACCTGAACTCATAACGTCCAACCATTAAAGACGCAAGTCTCCATTCCCTTGATAAACAAATACGAGATATAGCACCACAAAACATGGCACTCTTCAAGAGCACTAGGCCCACTTGTGAACTTAAACCAACCATCATCCCAAGTCTGTTATCAGACCTGTTTGAAAACCGAATTTCATTGGCTTGCAGCCAATCATCATTGCACAAAACCCAGCTTTGTTGTAGTGCTAACACTACAGTACTGACCCCAATGACCAGAACATACCCTTTGTAGGATGTTTTCCCAACTGAAAGCGAGAAGACATAAATAGACATAAGCCCCTTTCCAGCAACATAACTCCATGCGCGAAAACCAACAACAGATCTGCTAACAAATTCAGACCCACATCTCCCTGCCACCAGCTCTTGATAATGTTTCGAACCTCCAAAACAAGATTTATTCCTCAACTGAACTACATTCTTTGCAACAGGCAATTGGCGATAGAACCAACTCCATTCTCCATTCCCAGCGATACCACTAAGTGGGATTGCTATAACATGATCATAAGAAGTGTATCCCTTGTCGTTGAAAATGTGATTTCCAGCACCGTATTGTACAGCGCGCATACGGGAGCTTAGTACAAGACCCCTAACACCAATCATGGGAGTTTCTTCACAAACCTGGTGAACAACCATCAATTTGAGATGTTGATGTGATCCATCCATTACAAGGTAGGCAGACATGCCGTTACCCCTAAAATCAACAATTGCGAACATTTACGCTACAAGTGGCTCAGCAGCCTCCTCTAAATCCATAGCAACATCATAGCTAAAATCAAAGATCCAGTCCGATTCCTTGCCATGTAGTAAGCGTGCTTTCACATACAAACCTTCTTTCGAAGCATCAAATAAATCATCCCCTTTCCTTCTAATTCCAACAAACATAAAGGCTTGTGAAACCCCTATTCATTCAACACGGCAAAAGGCCACAATAGAATCCCAATAACACAACGGTGCCATTATACTCAAAGTCCTCACAGCTAGAAAAAGCTCTGATTCTGTAAAAGAACTGTTTGATAAAACATCAAACACCTGATGTGTTGCTGTCACATCTACATTGCAGCTGTACTCGAAGAACTGGGGCAGTCCAGCCCCTCGAATAAGCACCCCTGCAATCACCAGGATTTGAAATCCTGCAACATTATAACAAACTGAGAAGCCCAACGGGTTAAAAATAATTCCATTCTTCCTGAAACCTGAAAATAAATCCATTACAGCGACATTCACCGTAGTCGCTCTGCTTACATACACCTCATGTAACACCCCCAGATCCGGGGTCCGGGATCGGGTCGTTACGGTCTTATTTTCCATGATTAATACTTTACTTGAGTCCACAATAAATAAATCACCTGCTGTGACCCCACAATAATAACCACTCACACACACACAGTTATAGTCCCAGAGATGAAATTGAAATAAGTCTTGCATTACTGGTTTACGAATAAAAGTTATTACAAGCCAAAAGGATAACATCATAAGTTTAAAAGTTTTGCCGTTGATTAATCATTATTGATACATATAATTAAACTGGTAATCAAAGGCTGCTGAGCTATGCTACCTCAGCAATGGCAGCGATGATATCAACGGGTAGCCCTGTGGGGCGGGTAACCTGCTTGCGCCGAGTGCGCCTGACGCGGGCCATGTGACCTAGCTGTTGTTGTGACATAATAAATAAGCAAGGGTGAGCAACAGCCCACCAACAATATATACTGTGTAGTAATATATAAGACAGTTCAAAGATATGTTTTGAAATCATATGCCATGCATTAGAGAAAATATTGCCAGTTTAATATAAAGGATGAAGTTACAAGGTAACTCAACAGATATATATTTCGTGGAAGCATATGCTATGCCAAAATAAGCAAGATAGCATCATTTTCATAAAAATAGGAACTTGCAGAATGATATTGCAATTCCAGTTTGAAATACTTTTCAATTCTGCCAACTATGATGGTGTTGCAGAAAATTTCCAACATTGAGTGATGAACTAATACTGGAGTTTGACGCGCCAGGAGACATAGCATATACACGATGATCAGTCGCATGTTATGCTCCCCACCTCTTGTTTACTACATGTAGAAGGAAGCACCGACGGATTTAATTGTCTACCGCCCTCTGGAACCCCCTCGGCCAACGGTTGGGCCATTTGCTGGACCGGCGCCACTGGGTCACTTACGCATCTCCTAGTTCATTCCACATCCATAACTTTGAAACGTAAAGTTCGTCCCCCTTTCCCCAAGTATAATACTTGTTGATAAGACTCCACAAGGTAGTCATATCTAAATGGAAAGGAAAATTTACCAATATTTCCCAAGCTGCTGCTTGTTAATGGATACTGACTTGTTCCAACATTCTTACCCCTCGAATAATGAGTGGGTACACACAATACCATGAATAATAGCAACCAAGTTGCGAGTGAAGCGAATAATTTATGACCGGGCAGTCACAAGATAAATAACATTCCTCAAGTAAGGTTCCCTTACAATAGAATCGAAGGGAGAATGGAATCACTGAGAACCTTCCTTGATAATATAATAATAATAGGACTCTGAAATAATTTATATAATATTCGAAGGTCGATGATACTATGCGAATGATGTAAATTATCTTTGAAACGAGTTCGAAGAATTAACTAACTATTCCAAGAATATTTATTGATTCATAGATATTGGAACAGTGTTACTCGGAGTAATCTTTGAATAAATATTCAGAATAATATTCATTGAACAAATAATGAATATTCAAATTAATGACAATGTTTATTGATGGAGTAATCATCAAATGGATATTTGAGAATTATTTATTGAATCAATAGTGAATATTCAACTCAAGAAGGATACATATTGATGGAATAATTATCGACTTAATATTTGGGACAATATTCATCGAATAAATAATGAATATTCAACTCAATAATATTTATCGAAGAAATGATTATCGAATGAATATTTGAAATTATGTTCAATAATTGAATCGAATTTAAATAAAGGTCGAAGATAATATTCCTTATCTCAAGGGAATATTCAAAGTAATATTTATCGAATAACTGGAGTTCGAATCAATATTCAACTGATATTTATAAAATAAATAGAGATTGAATGAATATTCGAATTAATATTCATTTAAGTAAATAAGGCTCGAATGAATATTAAAATAATATTCATTAAATAAATAAACTCGAATGAATATTCAAAATAATATTTATCGAGTAAATAAGAATGAATATTCTCTAATTAAATAACTTAACTGAGAGTTCAAAATAATATTCGAATATTTAATCGACTTTAGATGAATATTAAACATATAATATTCATCGAATAAATAAACATCTGATGAATAATCCGAATAATATTTATCAAATAATCTCAAGGAATATCCCAACAATATTCACCAGATAACAAATGGAAGATATTTACTTAAATATTTTCCTCTGAAAATAATATCAATATATCAAGGAATATCGACTCCCGGTCTATAATCAAAGAATGAGATTCATCTGCCCTTTTTGCTTAAGGGTCTCAGTGATATCCGGCTTATAACTGATATATTACTATCTAGCTTATAAGCTAACAATAAATTCTAGGAACAAGTATATCAATTTGACTTTGAAAGTAGGCATGCATGCTATGGCATATGTATAACAGAAAGCATATATATATTCACAACAACAGCCTTATAAAAAGGATTTGAAACTTGCCTGGAAATCGAGTACGAGTAGGGGTAGTAGTAGCGTGTCCCGGGTCAGCCTGATGATCTATAATTAGCCAAGGCATTCGGGATTAATCACTTAACACCTTTCAAAAGGTTAAGTATAAACTTAACTTAAATCGAAACACGTTTTCAAGTCGTTTCGTTATACCCCTCTAATTCACTCTTATTATTGCTTTTATTACCCGATACTTGTTCGTTACTAAAGCATGACATTACACTTACATATGGTAAGTATTTAAATCGTATAAGTTTTAAAGTCGAAATATTAGACCTCGATATTTATAGATCGTTTTCTAAGTGGTTTACCGAAGTTATAACCAAGTATACCTCTTAGGGGTACTTTCGTACTTAACCATGATTCGAACATTTTTATAAAATCGGAAAACGATCCATTCGACATGCGGTCTTCTCCCACACCTTCCTTTTTATCTCTATTAATTAATTATCATGATTCGCCACTGATTTCGCAATATTAAAGGGATCCAATTTCGGTTACGAACTTTTGATTACGGTTCCGAACCACTTTTACGAATTTAATCATAACTCCTAAACCGTAAGTCCGTTTCATGCGATCTTTATATCAAAACGAAGCTCATAACATAATCTAGCTAATCATGGCATAAGTCGAAGCTATGCAGTGAGTTATACCTACTGTCAAGTTCGAATTTCAAGGTTAAACGAAAATCGGGCATTACGACGGCTATAAATCGAACGTTCTACTAATCGTAACACTAAAACCAAGCCACACCGGGCACCAATACAACTTATACATATTATTCTTATCTCAACAAGCTCAAGAACACCATGCTTCATCATCATATCATCATAAAGCTAAACTATCCACAAGATCATGCTAACATGGTGGTAATAATACTACTAACATTACTTAAGCCAATATCACCAAGAATCATGCATAAACTCAAGTAAAGCTTAGGGTTTCAAATGATTTTTACCTTCCTTAGAGAGTAGTAAATCCTTCCTAAGCCTTGATATATCCTTGGATGATCCTAAGCTAGCTTAATCCACCATGAAAACAAGAAAAAAACAAGATTAGTTCTTAAAACCACTATTCATCCTCCTCTTTGATGAATTAATTGAAAATGGAAACAAGTGAGATTGGCTTTGAAATTTTTATGGGATCACTTTTAGGAAATGTAAGACTCACCATAATTTTTTCAAGATCAAAAGATGGTGGGAAGAGGGGTTTTGATTTTGGAATTATGGTGAAGGCCGAATGGATGCTTCTTTTTTTTTTTTTTTTGCTAATTAAAATTTTTTATACCAAAGGAAATGCTTACACTTCTAGGGGCATACCCCGCGATTGGAAAACATTAACCAAACGGAACAACATAGCAGCCTAGCCAAACTAGGAAACAAAGGGAACCAGAACAAAGCAATTATTCAAGTCTACATAAGGGAAACTAGCTAAAAGCTAGTTTAAAAATATAAGCATAACTCTATGCCAAATTCATAAGATAAGTGCAACCACCAGGTTCACACCCAATACCCATCCAACCAGCATGAGCACCTCGATACCCAACATAGAGAACATACATTAAGCATAATTGTCTGACCGATTCTTCTCTCGCAAATTTCATTGAACCTGAAGCACTCAAACTGGACAGAAAGAGTTTTTGTTTGGTTTATTTGATTTTCTATGATTTAATTCTCATCCACTCTCATCCACTTACACATAATATCTTTGTATAAAGCTACTTTAATAAAGTTGTGAAGTGTTGGATGAGGAAACACCATGACAAGTGTTGAGTTTATGGTGGTTTAGAGCTTACTAGTTAGTTACTTGCTAAGTGCTTGGTTGCATGCTCTAAGGTTCTAGTTCCTTGATTCTAGTTTGGTTAGTAGATATTTTATACATAGCACATGCATGCATCTTAGTCTCTGCTTGCTCTTTTGTCCGGTTATTGCTCGATTCGATTGATCGTTCGTAGGAATAACTCATTCATTTCTAGTTAGGGTTTTACCGAAAACCTTCTTAATATTTCTAATACTATTCTTCATCTTACTTAATACTTCTCGAATTTAAATTCCTTAAATCCCTTTTTATAATTCCTTATGTCTTGCAGTGTCCAGGGAATTCTCGGAGAAAATAAAAGTGCTCTTTTTCTGAATCCGACAGCTTTTACATACACTTATTTTCTTCCCGGATCACTAATACGAACTCAGA
Organism: Kitagawia praeruptora; assembly: GCA_037693485.1. Classification (NCBI taxonomy): domain Eukaryota; kingdom Viridiplantae; phylum Streptophyta; class Magnoliopsida; order Apiales; family Apiaceae; genus Kitagawia; species Kitagawia praeruptora. The sequence goes on from CM075354.1 coordinate 80,711,384, forward strand.
AATCCGTTCCGAATACCGGGTATAACATTATTATAATAATATTCCAAATTCCACCAAAATCACTATTCATCACTTATTTTTATTTAATTCCTATAATTAGGAAAATGAACCTGGTTCACTCTCGAGTGTTCCTTAACCTTTTTACGGAACCGCTGGACTTATAATAGATATTGATTTGGATGACACAAGAATAATCTTACTTGAAGTAATATACTTATATCCCTAGGAGATAGATCATTCTTATCTATGCTGTCAACCAAAAGTATTCTGCATGACATATAAATAATTGAATTCAAATCCATTCCATTCATTTAATAGACATTCGTTACATCGCAGTCATAACCACTATTCATTCCCATATTATTACATAATAAAAAGTTTTAATTCTACCAAAAATCTGGGTTCTTACACCTCAAGACAGCAGAATGTTCGATGAAGCATCACACCAAAAACCAGATAAACAACATCCATACAAGTAGGAACACTTGAAACCCTAACATTCACAACGTTGCCGTTATCTAAACCTGCAACTCCATTATTCTTGACCATTGCCAAAGAAGATCCTTGGGCTACAACTTCCGCTCCGTATAAAACAATTTGAGGGACCATACCCCCAAACTGCTTCTGTCCTTGAGAATAAGAGTTCATCGACTCTTCAACATAACGTTCTACCGAAAGCAAACCTCGCTTCGTCCACTGTAAATTGGATATCTCCGAACAAATACACTTGGAAGAATTTCTCAAAGACAAATGTTCAAACACCGATAGTTTACCCATTCCACCGAAAGAATCCTCAAAAGTGAATTCCGGAAGGGCCCTCGATCTTCTAACCGAAGAAGGAAATACATCTAACGATCCTATCTTCAAACAACACAACAAGAAATTAAAAATTAATTATATAATATATAAGAAATATAGTAAAAGAGGTGAGAGATATGAAGAAGAAGATGAGTTCCTGTCCATTATCTGTTAAATGATTGTATGGTGAAATTGGTGGTGGAAGACTCCTTTGTATTAGGAATTAATGGTTTGAATATCTATATTCCTCTGCTCCCAACCTGGGATAGTCGATGTGACTGTAAAGTAGTATACAAGGTGTTTGACAGTTTGTCTCATAGAGGGTTCACCCGCTTTGGCTGGATGGGCTCGTTGGATTCACTCGATGGATTCCATGGAGTGGTTCATGTCCTTTTTTCTTATGGTAGTTCGGTTGCTTTTCTGGGGGTTTTGCTCCACTTGGATTGTTGGGAGGATGGTGAGTTCTCTCATAACGAAAATGTGGACTCAGTTAATGAGTATGATGGCTTTGCTGTCAACAATGGATATGTTTCAAACACAAGCAATGGTACTGTGTTGTTCTATACGCTTATGATTCTTCTGGATTTGGAGGGTACTACCTATGATGGTGGAGATGGCTTTGCTACGTTTTTTAATCATGATGTGTTTCCTCAGCATGATATTCGGAATGGTCAGCTTCAATCCAAGCTGGGTTTGATGGGTAGTGTTGATGTGCTCGATGAATTGCCTGGAAGAAGGCGCACATGCTTAACATTATGGGGATCTTAAAGCTGATGACAAGGCTTGTGGTTTGAACATCTCTTTGATTGTTAGTGTAGCTGCTGTGCCAAGATGGTTTGAAAATTATGTTGATAATCGTGTCTTTGCGCAAATGAATCACTTTGTGTTTATGGCTGACAGGAAGTTTGTCCGGGGAACAAAGACAAAGAAACAAAAGACAAATATTCTGGAAAAATGAGAGTCGCTCCACCTTCTCTCTAAAAAACCTCTCTCTAAAAATCCTCAAAAATCTGAACAATTTCTCCATCAGATCTATCTTCGCCTTCCTAAATTCACCTTCTTCTTTTAATCTCTCACCTATACACAAAATTTCTCTTTTTTCTTCCCCCTTTCTCTTCCTAGCATGAGTCGTAAGAGGGTTTCTTTTATGGATATCCCCTTGGTGATGACTTCTGTAAAGGATAATGAGATGCTGACCCGGGAGGGGTTAACCCCGGTCTTGAGCCCGAAAAGGGTTTCATTTGTGGCGGAGTTGGTATCGGAGATACCTTCAGTTGATACTCGGTCTAAGAAGTTGGAAAGATCAAGTATTTCAAATGATGGAAAGAAGAAGGTCACGCGGGTCTCTTTTGCTGAGGACTTAGTTACGATAATTCCTGAGATCTTGAAGACTGGGGTGTCTGCCCGTACTCGTAGCAGGGTCAAACATCAATTAATCGATGGTAAGGTTTTCTCTCCACAGAAATCTGCTAGTAATATGGTAGATGTTGATTGTCATGTTGCTTCATTTGTCGATTTGTCGGAGCCTTCTATGGAAGAGGAAATGTTGTTTAGGGAAGGTCTAACCAAGGATTATGCTTCCTTAAAAGGGGATCCCTCTGCTATGGGATTGGGAAGAAAGAGTGGCAAGACTATGAATTTTGTGGAAAATGATGGGTGCTCTGTAGGAGATGCGGAGTTAGTCAGGATGAAAGACAAGGGCAAGGCGGTGTGTAATGATGTGTCAGCAGGCGACGTAATCCCAGTTTGGGATGATTCAGTAAAAAGATGGCAAAAGCGCCTAGCTATTGCTATAAATGTCCTTAGAACCATGAGAGACTGCATTGTTCAATGTGGACATGCGGTACCCACGATATGGGGGACTGTTGACATGAGGGATTTAGACGATATAAATGGCTTGCAACGGAGAACAGACTTAAAATTTTTGAGAGACTTGGGTATAGCCCTAAATTGCATTAAGCAGCTTGGGATCTATATTCGGAAGAATGGAATATCCCTTCCGGTGCTTGGGGCGGAGGACCAGATTATCCAGGATATGGAAGCTGAGGTAGAGATAGCGGGGCTACTAGAACACACCCATTTCAACTCTGATCTGAAGAAGAAGGCTTTGGTGGCAGCGAGGCGTAATCTAAATCACCTAAAGAGGTTCATTACCCTGATAGGTAAGGAAATCCCTTTGGTTAAAGGGTCCCATGACAGGGAATTCAGTGCCTCTGCTCGTGGTTTGAGAGATCTTGAGGAAGTGGAACTTCATGACTTAATATGCCGATCCATTCAGCTGAGAGACTACTTGATTGACTTAGGGATTGACTTAATGTTTAAGCCAACGCAAAGCTCTCTAGCTAGGGGAAGGGACGCAAATCTCTCCAAGGAGCAAAGGGAAGGTAGGAGCAGCACAAAGGAACCGATTCAGGGTAACATGCAATATTTGGGGCCTTTGTTTAGTCTGGTTGGGGATGTAACTATCCATGTTGATCCAGAGAAAATACAGGAGGATCCTAAGCAGGACTCGACACGGGGTGAGTTTCAAGCTGAGAAAGGTATGGAAGAGGATAAGGAGGCCCAGGCTCAACGGACTAGGGCAAGGATCAAGCGATGCAGACTTCGAAAGGGTGATCAGACTTGCCCAAGCAAAGCGATGGTCAATGGCCCGAATTGACAGCCTATTATATGGTGCTCTTCTGCTCAATGTGGGCTTTGTGAGACATGTGCCTAGTCTCTCTTTGTGTTAGTAGCAAATACTTGTTTAGTTTGTGTTATGTTGTCGTTGACTGCTAGTTTATCTAGCTTTATCAATGTTTTCTCAGTGTTGTTCCACTAGGTAGATGTATTATTAATCGCGGGGTATGCCCCTAGAGATGTAATCATTTTCCAGTGGGAAAAAAAATTAATTAGCAAAAAAAAAAAAAAAAAAAGTTTGTCCGGGGTTTTCTCCGGAGGTGTGATATGTTCTTTGATGTGCAAAGTGGAGTTAAGATGGTGGGTTATGGTACATTTAAATGTGTGTTGATAGTTGTCGTTGTTGGAGGAAACACTACGCCATAAGTGAGCATACGCAACCCTTTTTACAAAGCGTTGCACAGAAAGCGTTTCGTTAGATAGAAGTTTTGGGTCTTTTGCAACTGAGCTGAATTGGTGTTGCGTTAGATATAGATTAGCGTTACGTATTACCCACAGTGTTTCACATTATGCAACACTAACTGATGGCGTTGCGTTAGATAATTTTTTATTTTTATAAATGGTGACGTGGCAGGAGTGGGACCCACATGTGCTGACGTGGCATTTGCTGACGTGGCACATGTGGGACCCACATTTGCTGACGTGGCAGAAGTGGGGCCCACCTTTGCTGACGTGGCATTTGCTGACGTGGCAAAAAACGTTGCATTAGATACCAATAGTGTTGCGTTTGCTCTTTGAAGTGTTGCATTAGATATATTCATATTTTTTTAAAAAATATGACGTGGCAGATGTGGGCCCCACAACTGCTGACGTGATAGTGTGGGACCCACAAGGATGACGTGGCAGGAGGCCCATCATGCTGACGGGGCAATTGTGGGACCACAATTGTTGACGTGGCAGAAGTGGGGCCCACCTTCGCTGACATGGCATTTGCTGACGTGGCAGAAAGCGTTGCATTAGATACCTGTAGTGTTGCATTTGCTGTTTGAAGTGTTGCATTAGATAAATTTATATTTTTTTAAAAAAAAATATGACGTGGCAGATGTGGGACCCACCACTGCTAACGTGGCAGTGTGGGACCCACAAGGGTGCGTGTAATATCATTATATTAGATAAATATTGTAAAAATATTAAAAATATTTTTTAAAAAATAGAAACAATAATCCGTAACAAAGCACTAGTTACGAGTCATATTGCAAATAGTAGTGATCTACTAAGATCTTCAATCAAATTAATTTTTTATTTTCTGAAACTTGGGGAATATCATTATATTAGATATATATTGTCATCCGTACGGTTGGATCGTTCAAAAATATTTTTAAAAAAATAGAAACAATAATCCGTAACAAAGCACTGGTTACGAGTCCTATTGAAAATAGTAGTGATCTACTAAGATCTCCAATCAAATTAATTTTTTATTTTCTGAAACTTGGGGAATATCATTATATTAAATATATGTATTTTAATATTTTTCTCGAATCTTTTATTCTTCGTGAATGTACAACTTTTTTTTTTCATTTTGTTCAATATAAAAAAATAAAATACAAAAGTTAAAAATTGTGATTGAAACTAAAAAAAAATACAAGAGTTCAAATTTTCTATCAACCAAGAACCAACTTATAATTTGTTTCTAATAACCCTAAAAAAAAATTAATTTTCTTCTTCAAATAAAAAATCAACGACTTTAAAGATTTATCGACCAATTAATTTGGTTGGAGTAAAATGTTTGCAATTGGGCCATAAACAGCACCACAAGTCTACAACACAAAAGCCCAATATTACAGAGCACCCTAATCCAATCCAATTCAATGTTATAAAGGATACATAAAACCCTAAACACATCTTGCCTCTCTTCTCATTTTACACACCCCCGCCGAACATCCTCGTCTCTCTCTCCTCTGCAACCATGGCTGTCGGGTACCATTTCAATCTTACATCTACACACATCTATACTTACACATGTTTGTATGTAATAAAATCTTTAAATCTTGTTCAAATGCAGGAAGAACAAGAGGATCTCCAAGGGAAAGAAGGGAGGAAAGAAGAAGGCGTAAGTATCTTGACTTTCTTCTTACATATGTATGTATAATGTAAGTATATGTTTTTGATTGTGTTTTTTAATATTATGATGGAACAGAACTGACCCTTTTGCTAAGAAGGATTGGTATGATATTAAGACTCCTAATGTCTTTGAACAGAAGAATGTTGGTAAAACACTTGTTAGCAGGACTCAGGGTACTAAGGTAATATTTTATATTTTTGCATTTTTTGACATGTATGTGTATGTTGTTTATGTCTTTTCGAAAGTATCTATTTTGATGCAGTTGTGTAATATTTCATGTTTTGAATTGATTGAGACGATTGTGTGGTTTACGGTGTAGTTTAGATGGGATTGTAGGAGTGGAGTTTGTGTATGTGAAGAAAATGTTGTGATAATGTTGTTACATATGTTATGTGTTGTCGATTGGTGGAGAAGAGAGTTGATATGTGAAAAGTTAAGTTTGAGTTGTGCGGACTGCATTTTACGGATAAAATACAGTTTGAGATGTGTGAAAAATAGTAATTTGGACAAATTTTGTGGATTAGAACACAACCACTACTAATCTAGACTATATTTTGTTTGAATTAAGATGTAAAAATATTGTTTCTTTATATTCTCCCCAATATTATTACTTAGTCTTATGTGATATATTATTACTGGTTGCATTGTGCCTTTATATCTTCATCTCACCAATTATGTTTGTAAATTGTTGAATTTGAAATGCCTAAGACATGGTTACTGTTCGATGAAAGGTAGGAGAAGGACGTGTCTCTGATGATGCAGACTTAAATTTGAGTGTACATATTAAAAAAGGGAGTGTTCATAATTTAGTAATGTATCCGTCTTTAGCAGTAGAATCGGTTATTGTTTACGTGTACCAAATGTAAATATCCAAATGTAAATATCGAAATGTAAAACACTTGGGATTATGTCTAGTATACAGTAGACATGGACATATCTTCCTACCTTCGTTTGGTTTTATGTTAGAGAACACGATATTTTTGTATGCTAGATGTCGGTCTATATAATCTAAAAGTTTCACTTTTTTATTATTATCAAGAATTGTGGCTGACAGTGTGGGATTAGTATTAAAAGTTACATATACTTGGTTATTGAACTACAATTGTAACTGGCGATGTTTTTGAGGTCACATGCGTTTTCGTAGATTATGTGCTACATTGCTATTGCTTTGCAACCTTTTTATATAGGAATGAAAAAGGCTATTTTAATGTTATCATATTGGTAAGGATGAATTGTAGTTTGTATAATGATCATGCTTGCCATCTTATTATGTCTACTATGCGATTATCAATATTCACATTCTCTGTTGGGTTCAAACCCTGCTGCTCAGCTAAGCTCTTCCTGATCAAACTTCTCTGTTATCCGTCGAATGGAAATAGATTAAAAATCAAAGAATGTTTAGTTACCATACAATGTTTGAAGCTGTACCGACAGAAATGTTAAACAACAAAAGTCAGGCAGCTATTTACTACTGGTTTACAATCACAAATCTCACAGTTCTGCAACCTTGCAAAAATCTCAAGTCTCCAACTTCCCCTTGTAAACAGATTTTAATGGATAGTACATGCATTTCTTAGATATGAAGAGCTAATTGGTATTTAATATATGAATTTCGGCATAATGAACTTGCCTATCCAATAATTATCTAAGAAAAAAACATGCCTTTCCAAATGGATGATGAGTTAATTTTCTTTAGAACTAAATATTTTCAATAATAATGATTTAATTTCGACACGGAAATACTATTTACACAGATTATAATCTTCACAGGAACAGAGATGGTTGACCATGTACAGAGGCAAAAATCTCAACTAGAACAGGGGAACAATGTCTATCCAGGCTCCAGCCATTTTGTTTTTCAAACATGGAGAGTACTTTCTTAAAACGGTATGACGATCCAAAGTTTCCTTTTAATACTGATTTTGTTGAACCAGAGGTCTTCGATATATCGTTTACTAATTTCTGCTGGGGCTATTGGGACACCCTTTACCAGGGGTTGCTAAAAGACTCAAGAAAACAGATAAACTTTCCAAGTGGCGACCTGACATGTTGTGTTTATTTTTACTAGCAGCCTTAGTATCAGCCTTAAAGCACACCTCGCCATAGCCAACTGCAGCTATGGACAGACAAGGTGTTACCACTAGCAATGTAAGTCTTCTATTTCAGTTTCATTTTTATTTTTCTTGTATATGTAGAAGCTTCAATTCGTGTATACAGTACTTGTACTTGCATTAAAATGATTGTAGTGTATTTTTTAATTCAATATTCATGTATTGTTCTCAAAGTAATGTGACATACATTACAATACATTACATCCTGGATTCTTACATGTAATACTTATGCTTTGCATAATAATTTGCAGAATGACTTGGAGCTCAAGTTCTCAAATTTACGTAATGAAAAAGAATATTGGTTACAGAAAGAGGTAACAAGTAGAGTCGTGTTATCGAGCTTTGTAATCAATACCTTTTCATCTATAACTTATTTTCTGGACTTTACTAGGCATCCTAGAAGAAAAGATAAAATTGGCTAATAAGAGACATTTAAATTTTGTTTTCTTCATATTCTAATATGATTGTTGAGCTTTTGTTAATCTGAGTTTGTATTTAGTACAAAGTCGAGATATCAAAGAATGAGTTCTGATTGTCGACTGCTTTGTGTGGTTGTGCAGGTTGATTACCTTTATCTTTTCTTCTCACATTAGCATATGCTACAACGTCTCAGGGTACTACAAAAGGAGTTCTTGGTGGTTTGTCAAATTAACATACAGAAGTTATCTTTTCTGTCAAATTTACCTGATAACTAGAAGGTTGTTTCAACAAGCTGATGTGGATTGCTATAATTATGTAGGCGGCTACACTTAGTATTTTTTTTGTAGCTTTAACTTGCTAGTAGTAGAATTTTGTATTTTTGTAAAACTATTATGTAGTTTTGTTGGTTACATTATTTAGGGCTTTTTGAAGTTGTTGGCTTGGTTTGGACACGATGTTTTATGAATAAACAAAGCAGTCATTTCATTTTTTTTGTAAAAAAGTGTTGCATTTGACTATATATGATGTTGCATTATGGTATATTTAGTGTTGCTTAAAAAAAATGATTAGTGTTGCATTAGACTCAACTAGTGTTGCATTAGATGGTGGGCCACTGCTGACGTGGCACCTTTGTGGGCCCCACTGCAGATGTGGCACCTTTGTGGGCCCCACTGCTGATGTGGCATGCCCCCCCCATTTGTGACGTGGCACTTGTGGGCCCCACTAATGACACGTCAGCATGCTGACGTGGCACCTGCTTACGTGTCAGCATGTTGACGTGGCACATTGCTTACATGTCAGCATGCTGACATGGCTGAAACATCTTATGCAACCCCTTGTAGCGTTGCGTTTACATGCTTTTGGTGTTGCATAAGGCCTTTTATGCAATGCTTTTCGAACTGTTGCAATAGCTTGGAAAAGCGTTGCGTTAGGGGTCTTACGCAACGCCAGTATTGGTAACGCCCCAAAAGCGTTGCGTAAGACCTTACGCAACGCTTTTCAGGCCTTATGCAACTGAAAATGGGGGTTGCGTATGTGCATTTATGGCTTAGTGAAACTCGAGCAAAGCAAATGATGTCACAAAGGACAGAGATTCTGATTACTTTCTTGATGAAGAGGTCGTTTGGAGTAATGCACCGAACATGTTTGATGGAATGCCCCCTAGCAGCTGCTTGACCTCTCTGTTGGAAGAGTTGGTTTACACTCTTGGGTTGTTTGGCATTGAAATGAAGACTGAGATTATGGGGGAAGAGAACAACTTTGGTTGTGTTTCTCTCGAGTTTCTTTACTTTGTCGTGAGGACTTAAAATGGAGGTTATTGATCATCTGTATGATGATTGACGATGGAGGGATCCTTCTTTTGGAGAGGCCCTGTTTTTTCAAGTTGTATCCAAGTGTGTTGGGCTCCCCGTAGCTCCAAGAAAGCTGATGGCATCTAAAAGATGGGTTCCTTTTTGCGATGGTGACTTTAGAAGCGAAATTATTGTTCTTAAATATGCGAATGGTCGAATGCTGGTTCAGGGCACTTCCAGTTGCCCTGTGAGGGACTTTTATCTTCGATGGAGGACGAATACTGGTGATAGTAGATGGATGTGTCTGGCTGCTGGTGAGGGTGGTCATATTAACATGAAACGAATAGGGCTTGTAGTCCCTATTGGTGGCAAGTTGGGGCTTCTGATGAGGCTCATAGCTCATACTCTCCTGTACGTAATGGAACCTATGCTGGGTTTATATGCTCCAAGTCTGCACCAAGTGCGGAATATTGGTCTCGGTAGTGATGCGTGTGGGTTTAAGGCAACATTCAAGGTTGATGAATCGCATTCTATGCAGGGCGCTGGTCCAGTTTCCGTTAACTGGTCACAAATGAGGATGTGTATAACATGCATATGGGTCCGTGGGGACAGCTGTCTTATGAATTTGGCATAGAGTCAAGCCTGTGTTTTTAAAAACTAGTTTTTTAGCTAGTTCCTTTTATGTAGACTTGAATAATTGTATTGTTCTTGTTGGTGCAAATTAGTTTATCTAATTTGTTTTGCTGTTCTGTTTAGTTTATCGCGGGGTATGCCCCTAGATGTGTAATTGCTGTTCCTTTTTGGTATAAAATTTTAATTAGCAAAAAAAAAAGAGATGAGTTTAGGAAGGAAAGCTTTGATCTGGTGAAGAAATGGTGTAGATTAGGGCTAGATTTTGTGGCGGCTAGGATTTTAGGAGAGAGAACAGAGCGACTCTCATTTGTTTTTAGTAGTCCAAAATGAAGTTTTAGTGAGTTCTAGGGGTCAAACGAGTCAAAATGGAGCAAAATTAATAATCTTGTTCAAACGAGTCCAAAATGAAATGTTAGTGAGTTCAAGTTGTCAAACTAGTCAAAGAACAAAGCCACAAGGGATTTCCATGCTTAAACGAGTAAAAAATGAAGTAAAATCAATTTTTTTGCTCCAATAAGTCCAAAATGATGTTTTAGTGTATTCTAGGTTTCAAACTAGTCAAGAATAAAGCTACAAGGGGTTTTCATGCTCAAACAAGTCAAAAATGAAGCAAAATCAATTTTCTTATTCCAACGAATCCAAAATGAAGTTTTAGTGAGTTTTAGGGATCAAACGAATCAAGAACAAAGCTACAAGGGGCATTCATGCTCAAACGAGTCAAAAATAAAGAAAAATTAATTTTCTTATTCCAACGAATCCAAAATGAAGTTTTAGTGAGTATTAGGGGTCAAACGAGTCAAGAACAAAGCTACAAGGGGTTTCCACGCTTAAATGAGTCAAAAATGAAGCAAAATCAATTTTCTTCTTCCAACTATTCCCAAATGAAGTTTTTTTTTTTTGCTAATTAAATTTATACCATAGGAAAACAAAATTACATCTCTAGGGGCATACCCCGCGATAAGAAAAGTATTCGCCTAACGGAACAACATGGATGAAGACACAGAAATTTAAACCAAGTTCGAAAACAAGCTAACATAAAACTACGACCATCAAGGTCGCGGGACCATCACAGTAGGAGCAGCTCAGGTGTCATCGCCTTTTACGCTTTCATGGTAGGCCAGCATCTCCACATTGCGGAGGCTTGTCTCTGCAGTAGGCACATAAGTCCCGGCCCGGTACGTCTCTACATCCATTTCATTGAAATTCTTGGTCATTGGCTGATTGCCTATCCCCTCAATGGGATCCCTCTCATTTCCTTCCTCAGCATCATCAACCATCATGCCATATCCATCAGCAAACCCAAACAACATGCCCAAGTAATGCATGTGCCCACGCATGGAATTCCTCACACTCTTGAAATAACCATTCATATCCAGGGCTTCCTCCACTACCCCATCCAAGACTTCAAAAACCTGCACCAACTCATACTTCATAGTCAGAGAATCCATAGGGCCACCAGAATGCCCAATCGCACTCACCTCCTCAAGGTCCGCATTGTGATCAAGCTCTATAACAGTACCAGATGCGCTTTTTAAAGTCACCTCCACATCAATAACCTTGACTACAGCAGTAACCAAAAATCCATTACCATGGTTTCTCATCTCAGCTAGAACATCCCTGAGTTGGGATGGCAAGGTTTGGCAACCCTCTACACCCTTAAAGGGAGCATTCCAACCTTTTTCACCTACATTCCTGGAAATTTTACCCTTATTATCACGAGAGACAATAAAAAACTTCAAGCTATCTATATTCATCCCCTGAGTAACAACCACCAACGTTTCCCCTTCCTCTTCCAAACCAGTCTGGTTCGACAGACCTGCCTCCTTGAGCTCCTCCTTCGTACCTTGTATAAGAACCTCATCCTCCCCTAGCAGAATAGGAGTGGGGATATTCCATTTTCGAATAAATCCACTTAATTGCTTGATACTGTGCACAGATCTCTCACGGTCAGCCATCATTCTAAACACAGGTTCGTCCTTCATATTGTTAGTGTATACTGAAAATATTTATTTGAAGTATATACATTTATTTCTGGCCAGTTTAATTGAGAATCATTTGAATGTTTACATGCTGTCTAATATTATATATTGTGAATAATCTAGTATCAAATGGGATACAGAATATTAGATTATTAAATACGGTTATATAATATAATAAGGTTCACAGCACAGGTGGTTTTAGACAATCCACTGGTATGGCTGTAGTATTATTTAGATTAGTTTATATTGACTATTAAATAATACTAATATACTTTGTGTATATTGAACATGATCAAATTTAGAATTGTTCCCTTATACTGATTAAGAAGGAGAACTAAGATTCTATGTTATTATTAATGCTTAGGTTCTTAATCCGGATATAATAATTGACACGTGTATATTATTTACATGCTTTGATTTATATATGAAATAATTCTTTTGAATTATATCATTATATTTTGGGTGATGGAATTATATACATGGTGAATATTATTTATAGAAGGAATCCATGTCCTGATAATATTCGGGTTAATGATGTCCCCTTGAAAGCTCAAAAAGATTTAATTATGTGAAACCCTGCAGGTGGATTTATTCCGGCATAATTAAATAAAGGTTGAGTGGATGATCAAGGATAAAAGATATTAATTAAATGAATTATCAGTAATTTATTTAATTAATGGACATGCGATATTTTAAACATGGGGAATTTAATAAGCAAATAATAAAGGAGCCGATTTAATTAATTAAATAAATTACCGGAATTAGGTGGGTGGTGCAATATTAATTATTTAGTGGAATTAATTAATATTAATGATAAAGGGCTTGGCCCAAGTTATCATTAGAAGGCCCGACCTAATTTTCTCCTTGATCCCTATTGTAGCCTATAAATACTCTTTATGCCTCCAAGAATAAGGGTTCGGAATTCTGGAGCTTGGAGGCTAAACCTTGAAGGGTCGAAGGCCACGCTTCGTTCAAGGGAGTAAAGGAATACAATAGAAGATTGTGGATTTGAATCGCTTGCGCCGTAGCGATTAAGGTAAATCTTTTAAACCCCCTTTGTAATCATTAAACTAGTTTAACACAAATCACTATGATCCAAAGGGACCAACAATTGGCATCCAGAGCCTGAGGTTTAGTGGACTTGTGTTTGTGTTTGATGATGTCCATGTCGTAATTAAAATTGGTTATGTATGTATAGTGGTATGCTTGTGTAATAATTTTTTGCAGGTTGTTATCCACTATTATGGTCATGATTTTTAATTATGTGATTGGATCCCACGTGGTTTATCGTGGTTATTTTTATGCGATTGGATATCACGTGGTTTATCGTGGTTGTAATTTACACGAGGGTTGATCGTGTTAGAATAGATTTTACAAAATTAGTTTTGTATTAGATCTATTTTTTATGTAATTGTTTGATGGATTTTGTAATAATCCGGTTATCTTGTAACAATTATGTATGGCTTAAATCAAAACCGGAGAAACAAAATTATCCGCTGCGTAGCTGCTGTGAGATTGTTGCAGGCTGCTGTTTAATTCCGAGTTCACAGGTGGTGCAAAGTTGCAACAGGTGAAGTCATTAAGCACTCGCGGAGCACAGGAGACCAAAGTCACGGCAAGAAACAAAAGATATGTTTTTTGATTAACAGGCGGGTCCCTTGTGGAAGTCACTTTAAAAAAAAATATGGCTCGACTGGAATTCATGTGTGGCCAGGAGTTTTCGTTTTTTTTTTTTTGGTGGCCAGCTAGTATTCGATTGCAAAGGCTGCAGCAAATTGATTCTTGGGGCCATAATAGTGGAATTTTTTTATTTTAATTCCATTGTTTAATTTTTTAGTTATTGTTTTAAATAATTATTATGTGTGTTGTTAATTATGTGTGTAATTTTTTAATTGCATGTTTAACATAATTAGGACGACATGGACATAGATATTTTATTTATTGCATTAATTAAATGTTTTATGTTGTTAAATTATGTGTGTATTTGGAATGCAAGATAGACATAATTGTTACGACATAGGCCCCATTTAAATTTAAAATTCCTCAATTTTTAATAAAAATTCTAAGTGGGTGAGGGAATTAATTAGGAATTAAATCCCACGGTCTCCATTATTTTGTATGTAATATAACCTTTTAAATAATGTAGATGGTATATATGATCACCTATCATGGCGTACTATTTACGGTATTATTAAAAGGTTATGGAAATTACTAGAACAATATTCTTAAATTAAATTACGAATATTGAAAGGTATACATGCCACCCAACGTGGCGTACCAAGTTTCATAGAATTCGATTAATTAGAAGGGTACCAATGATTGAATATAGATTTTCAATATTGAGAGAAAGGATGATTCTGTCTAGAAAGGGGTCTTAAGTGACGCCTCTTGACAATGCTCCCCCCGATCTGGGAATTATCCTATTATCGATTATTGATTTGAAATATTTAATGGTGGCATCCGGTCTTATTGTTATTTATTTAAGATTTGATAATGGTATACACTTAGCTATGAAAAATAATATATAGTCCACCCTAACGTGGCGTATTATTTAGTAATAGGACCGAAATAATATTTAAACGAATTTAAGTGGTATATATGTCACCCATCGTGGCGTACCAGATACTTATGGTATTTAAATATTAGTGCATTAATTTTAATTAATTGTTAGAGGAAACCAATAGGTTTTAAGATTTGTGCAACTCTCTGATTATGTGTTACATGTATGATTCTCAGGATTAGATCATTATGGGCTTTAATCCACTATTCACCATACTTAAGGATAACAAACTTACGGGACCAAACTATATTGAATGGAAACGTAATTTGGACATAGTGTTGACTGCTGAGGAGTACAAATTTTGCACTTATGAACCCAAGCCAGATCAGCCTGCTGAAGATGCTCCTAAAAGTGATAAGGAGTATTATAAGCGGTGGGTTAAGGCCGATGAGATGTCGCGATGTTACATTCTGGCAGCAATGTCGGGTGTTTTGCAGCATCAACATCAGGCTATGGCCACTGCTTCAGATATGCTCTTTAATCTCAAGGAACTTTTTGGAGAATAGAATAGGGCTGCTAGGCAAGTAGCAATGAAGGCTTTAATGAACACTCAGATGGCTGAAGGAACACCTGTAAGGGATCATGTTCTCAGGATGATGTCTCATCTGAATGAGATGGAGATCCTTGGTGCTGATATTGATGGGGAAACCCAGATCGATATCATCCTTATGAGCTTGCCCAAAAGTTTTGAGCAGTTCCGCTTGAATTACACCATGAACAAAAGGATGTATAGTCTCGCGGAACTTCTGACAGAACTTCAGGCAGCTGAAGGACTCTTTAAGCAGAATGTTCAAGTGAATGTGGCTGAGAAAGCTTCTTCCTCTAAGCCGAAAGGCAAAAAGAAGAAAAAGGTTCAGACACAGAAAGCTGGAAAGATAGCTAATGCAGTGGGAGTTCAAGGTGGTGTGAAAAAGCCTAAGGGCAAGTGCTTCAAGTGCAAGCAGTCAGGTCACTGGAAACAGGATTGTCCTATTTCTAAGAAGACAAACAATACTGGTATGTCTCTTTCTCTAGTTACAGAAACATATATAGCGGCTATATCTACGAGCACTTGGTGTGTAGATACAGGAGCCACTGACCATGTTTGTAACTCTATGCAGGGGTTCCAGCAAACCAAAATGCTTAGAGATGGCGAGATATATGTGTTCATGGGAGATGCTACGAAAGTAGCAGTAGTTGCAGTTGGAATAATTACTTTATCTTTTGGCGATGATAGGATTTTGTTTTTGAACAATTGTCTTTATGTACCTTCGTTTAGAAGGAATTTGATTTCGGTTTCTAAACTTGCCATGGATGGATCGTAATGTTTCTATTATGATGAATAAACGAGTTATATGTTCTGGTACATTGCAAGACAATTTATATATTATTAATCCTATCCAACCAATGTTGCAACAAAAGGAATCTAATAACATTCTTTCTAGCTCTAACAAAAGAAAGAAACCTTCTGAATTGAACCAAACATATCTTTGGCACTTAAGATTAGGTCATATTAACTTGAGGAGGATTCAAAGACTGGTAGTAGATGGGCCATTGGGCTCGTTGGCAGTGGAGCCATTTCCACTTTGCGAATCCTGCTTGGAAGGTAAGATGACTAATAGGCCTTTTAAAGCAAAGGGGAATAGAGCCAAAGAAGTGTTAGAATTGGTTCATACTGATTTATGTGGACCTATGAATATCCAAGCAAGAGGTGGTTATGAATATTTTGTCACTTTTATTGACGATTATTCTAGATATGGATACATTTATTTGTTGCGCCGTAAATCAGAATGCTTTGACAAATTTAAGTTGTTCAAAGCTGAAACGGAGAAACGACATAGAAAATGTATCAAGTCACTACGATCCGATCGTGGTGGCGAATACTTGCTTGGAGAATTTAGGGAATATTTATCAAAAAATGGGATTACATCCCAGTTGTCTGCACCTGGCACACCTCAGCAGAATGGTGTAGCAGAGAGAAGGAATCGGACTCTTTTAGAGAGTGTTAGATCGATGATGAGTTATTCAAATTTACCCAAGTCGTTCTGGGGATATGCTATAGAAACAGCGGCTTACCTTCTGAACTTGGTACCTTCTAAGTCGGTTCCCAAGACTCCAATAGAATTGTGGACTGGTAGCAAACCAAGTCTAAGACATATTCGGATTTGGGGTTGTCCAGCACATGTGCTGAACAAGAACGCGACCAAGCTAGAATCTCGTACCGAAGTAAGGTTGTTTGTAGGCTATCCCATGGGAACGAAAGGTTATTCATTTTATAGTCCTAGGGATCGAGATGTCATTGTTAGCACCAATGCTAGATTCTTAGAGGAAGACTATATTCTGAATCATAAACCCATGAGTAGTATCATTTTAGAAGAATTAGTGGGAGGGACAGATAATCCCCAAGTGCCAATAGTACAAGTAGAACAACCACAAGAAAATGCACAACTTGACACTAGTACCGCACCAGTGCCTCGTCGTAGTGGGAGGGTTGTTCGACAACCTGAAAGATTCGTGTTTTTGGGAGAGTCTTCGGACTTGGTCTCTGGTGAACATGATGAGGATCCCAGGATATACGAAGAGGCAATTCTAGATAAAGATGCAGATCTATGGCAAAAGGCAATGGAATCTGAGATGGAATCTATGTATTCCAATCAAGTTTGGGAGCTCGTGGAACCACCCAAAGGTATAAAACCCATTGGAAGTATGTGGATCTACAAGAAGAAAAGAGGATCTGACAAAAAGGTGAAAGCCTGGAAAGCACGACTTGTTGCGAAAGGGTATACTCAGAAAGAAGGAATCGATTATGAGGAAACCTTTTCGCCAGTTGTTATGCTTAAGTCGATCTAGATTCTTTTATCTATAGCAGCTCATCTCGATTACGAGATTTGGCAAATGGATGTCAAGACAGCTTTCCTTAATGGAAGTCTTGAGGAAACCATCTATATGCAACAACCAAAAGGATTCATTAAAGAAGGCCAAGAGCATCTGGTTTGTAAGCTTAAGAGGTCTATTTATGGACTTAAACAAGCTTCTAGGGATTGGAATATTCGTTTTGATCAGGCAGTCCAGTCATATGGATTTGATCAAAGTCCAAGCGAGTCATGCGTGTATAAGAGAAGTGAGGGTAATGCAGTGGTTTTTCTAGTACTATATGTAGATGACATTTTACTTATTGGAAACAATGTTAAGATGTTATCATCAGTAAAGGCATGGTTGTTCAAACAATTTGAAATGAAGGACTTAGGTAAAGCGGCATACATCCTTGGGATCAAAGTAATAAGGGATCGCAAGAAAAGGATGTTGGCTTTATCTCAAGAGCCTTACATTGATGAAGTATTAGCTCGTTTTAACATGCAGAACTCTAAGAAAGGTTTTCTACCTTTTAAGCATGGAGTTGCTCTATCCAAGGAGCAGTGTCCTTCGACACCTAAGGATATAGAGAGCATGAAAGCAGTTCCTTATGCTTCGGCATGTGGAAGCTTAATGTATGCTATGTTATGTACGAGGCCTGACATCTGCTTTGCTGTAGGCATGGTTAGTAGATATCAGTCGAACCCAGGTCAGGAACATTGGAGTGCAGTAAAAACTATATTCAAGTACCTGCGAAGGACTAAGGAGTATATGTTAATTTACAAGGCCTCAGATCTATTTCCTTTGGGATATACTGATTTAGATTTCCAATCAGATAGAGATAAGAGGAAATCAACCTCGGGATACGTTTTTACTTTGGGAGGTGGAGCCGTTATATGGAGGAGTGTAAAGCAGAAATGCATTGCAGACTCTACCATGGAAGCCGAGTACGTGGCGGCCTCTGAGGCTGCAAAGGAGGCTGTATGGTTCAGGAACTTCCTTTTGGACTTGGATGTGGTACCTAATTTGCCTAGGAGTCTGACAGTGTTTTGTGATAACACTGGTGCTGTGGCAAATTCAAAAGAACCACGAGACCATAAAGCAGCTAAACATATTGAACATAAGTATCATCTCATACGAGGAATCGTAAAGCGAGGAGACATAGTTGTGGCTCATATATCATCAGAAGACAACCGGGCAGATCCTTTCACAAAGAGCTTGCCAACCAAGGTTTTTGACAGGCATGTGGAAGCGATAGGAGTCAGATGGATGGACACATAGTTTTCAATGTAATAGTGGATTAAATAAACACGGATATACTCATAGAATATTTTGAGTATAAGTGGGAGATTGTTAGTGTATACTGAAAATATTTATTTGAAGTATATACATTTATTTCTGGCCAGTTTAATTGAGAATCATTTGAATGTTTACATGCTGTCTAATATTATATATTGTGAATAATCTAGTATCAAATGGGATACAGAATATTAGATTATTAAATACGGTTATATAATATAATAAGGTTCACAGCACAGGTGGTTTTAGACAATCCACTGGTATGGCTGTAGTATTATTTAGATTAGTTTATATTGACTATTAAATAATAATAATATACTTTGTGTATATTGAACATGATCAAATTTAGAATTGTTCCCTTATACTGATTAAGAAGGAGAACTAAGATTCTATGTTATTATTAATGCTTAGGTTCTTAATCCGGATATAATAATTGACACGTGTATATTATTTACATGCTTTGATTTATATATGAAATAATTCTTTTGAATTATATCATTATATTTTGGGTGATGGAATTATATACATGGTGAATATTATTTATACAAGGAATCCATGTCCTGATAATATTCGGGTTAATGATGTCCCCTTGAAAGCTCAAAAAGATTTAATTATGTGAAACCCTGCAGGTGGATTTATTCCGGCATAATTAAATAAAGGTTGAGTGGATGATCAAGGATAAAAGATATTAATTAAATGAATTATCAGTAATTTATTTAATTAATGGACATGCGATATTTTAAACATGGGGAATTTAATAAGCAAATAATAAAGGAGCCGATTTAATTAATTAAATAAATTACCGGAATTAGGTGGGTGGTGCAATATTAATTATTTAGTGGAATTAATTAATATTAATGATAAAGGGCTTGGCCCAAGTTATCATTAGAAGGCCCGACCTAATTTTCTCCTTGATCCCTATTGTAGCCTATAAATACTCTTTATGCCTCCAAGAATAAGGGTTCGGAATTCTGGAGCTTGGAGGCTAAACCTTGAAGGGTCGAAGGCCACGCTTCGTTCAAGGGAGTAAAGGAATACAATAGAAGATTGTGGATTTGAATCGCTTGCGCCGTAGCGATTAAGGTAAATCTTTTAAACCCCCTTTGTAATCATTAAACTAGTTTAACACAAATCACTATGATCCAAAGGGACCAACACATATCACTATCGGCATTTAAACCTCTCATCTCAATCTTCCCCCAGAAGCTGGGCACCTCACGTCCAATCAGAACAATGCAATCCCGAAGAACCACAAGTGCTTTCAAAGCAATATTCAATCTCTCCTGAAGTCCTGACGAGAAGGACCCAGTTGAATCAAGCTTTGCAGGAGCTGCCCCCTTCAAGATGGGAGTTCGAGGGTCAAAGGAGTCAAGAACAAAGCTACAAGTGGTTCCCATGTCCAAACTAGTCAAAAATGAAGCAAAATCAATTTTCTTTTTCTAACGAGTCCAAATGAAGTGTTATTGAGTTCTAGGTATCAAACTAGTCAAGAACAAAGCCTCAAGGGGTTTCATGCTCAAACGAGCCAAAAAAGAAGTAAAATAAATTTTCTTGTTCCAACAAGTCCAAAATAAAGTGTTAGTGAGTTCAAGTTGTCAAACTAGTCAAAGAACAAAGCCACAAGGGATTTCCATGCTTAAACGAGTCAAAAATAAAGTAAAGTCAACTTTTTGCTCCAACGATTCGAAAATGAAGTTTTAGTGAGTTACAGGTGTCAAACTAGTAAGGAATAAAGCTACAAGGGGTTTCCATGTTCAAACGAGTCAAAAATGTAGCAAAATCTTTTTTTTTTTGCTAATTAAAATTTTATACCAAAAGGAACAGCGAATACATTTCTAGGGGCATACCCCGCGAAATCAACAAACAACCATTACAAACAGAAAAAGTCCGAGCAACCACAACCTAGAGAAACTAGTTAAAACCTAGTCAACATAAAAACTAAATAAAACCAGCTTAAACACGCCTGTTAGCCAACATCATGTAAAGTGGGACCTCCTGGTTCGCACTTCAAAATCCTACCTATAACACAAACCAACAGGACAACCACAAGGCAACACAGGTTGCCAAAAAACCTATTCCACCAAGGTGGACAATTGAATTCATTTATGTTCCTAATTTTCAATACCAAAGTTGTCCCGCCGGCAACAACCAAAAGGCTAACAGCTTCAACACAATCCTCATAAATATCACTTGCCACTTTATGACCATCAAAAAATCCCATCTCAATTTCTAGCAAGTCAAATATCGGAGACCAAATAATATGTCCAACATCAATCATGCTAAATAACCCATCATCATAATACGCAGCATCAGCTCCACTTCTGAGATGCCCAAAAGTCACACAGTCGACTTTGGCCAACAACATTAACAAGGAAATTAAATACTTCTCCAGGAATGAAGAAATATAACTTAAGCATCAAGGAAAATCCTCGGAACCCAACTGAACTAAATCCAGCTCGCCTAAGAGTAGAGTCGAACTCTACAAACAACTGACCAACCATAGTACCCGTATCATCATCAATCAGTGAAACGAATCCGCAGCTACCCACCTCCGGGTCTACACTAGGCCATATTCTGAAATCAGACCATCTTGAGGCTTGGTTAGAAATCACTTCAAAACAAATGCCATCTCTATTAGGCATATCATCAAGCACCCATTGCCCATCAGAACTCCAAATGTTGGAAATTTGGATAACAACAGTAGTGAAAAGAAACATTTTTCCAGAAACTGAAAAAACCAACTCATGTATCCTGAATACATCCTGGCTCCATTGTGGATAAAATCCATTCTTAACGTTATCAATACTTAAATGGAGCTTTCCAGCCCAAATGCAAGCAGCGCTTCGGTTCTCTGCCAAGACAGGCCCCACATGAATGCCCGTTGCAGCAACTCTTCGCCCCTGCTGCGGGTTTTCAGCGAATACAAACACTCTCACCCTGAAAGGATTTAAATCCCAGCATAATCTGCCTTCTGGTCCAACCTGAATAGTATCTTCGTGACTGGGGCATACCCTAGCATTCCAGCAGATAAATCCCGCAACAACCACACCCCGTGTAACCATGCAATCCATCTTCGTCAATTCCCTAGTACCATGAATCTCATTCAAAAGAATAAAATACCATCTAATAGGCATAACCTTGAACATCAGAAAGGCCACGAAGCCCTTATCATTCTCAACAAAGCCAACAGTAGTAGTCATCTCCAGAAGAGTTTTCAAACTGCTGCAATCCATGTCCTCCACTATTGCGTAAAATCTGCTCATATCACTAATATCTCCCTTGACACCCATTAAGGTCCAAGGAGGCGAAAGTAATAGAACCATTCCAAACTTCAAATAACCCACATGAGGCACCTCACCCATAGTAATGTCGCGAGTAGCCACCAGCGCAACCAGCAATTCGTAGATGCTCAAAGATAACCCATCTTTGACATATGGGTTTAAATACCGCTCAGCTTCAACTGCATTCAAAGAACACAGAAGACTATCTTCGAACACCTTGTATTTCATACAAGTAGTTCTTACAGGCAAACTGTCAAACAGTTCAACTTCACCTATCCAAATCAGATTGAATCGAGGCATCCCATTCCAAAACTCAGACCAAATGGGAGAGGACCAAATAAAATCCAAGACAGAGCTACTGCCAGCAACATAGGTAACACCTTCCATAACGGAAAGAACATGGGAGACAACAACACCGGAGCGAAGTGCCTTCAAGCCCTCAACACCCCTTAGATATGAATCCACACCCTCACTACTCTGTTGATTGAAGATATTATAGCCAAAAACCAACAGCATCTTCTGAGAACAAACATCAAACAAATGGTAGACCTTCCTTGGAGCCTTGCCTCCGTCAAATCTCTGAAGATCAATATCAAAAACATCTCTTTTTTTTTTTGCTAATTAAAATTTTATACCAAAAGGAACAGCGAATACAAGTCTAGGGGCATACCCCGCGAAGTCAACAATCACATAATACAAAGATTAAAAATCAGTAAGTCACCTTACTGACAACATAAAACTAGCGAGGTTATCACAGTGACCACCCCTAGTCTAAAGACACCAAAATAACTCTATGTCGGATCATAGGGAAGAGCACTAAGAATTTGCATTCTTAGCATCATGACAATGATGCTACCCGAACTACATGAGCGCATCAAATCCCAACAAAAGGAACAATCCCATAAGCACCCGAGCTGGACAGTGTGGTTCCCAAGCAAGGAACCTCTCCCGCAACCAGGTCGAAGCATGATCGCCAAATCAGTGCATCCAGCTTTAGCGCTGCACTCCCTCACGTACGACTGAAGAGCATTCACAGGCAGCAATCTGCACTCAAATCCTTCCAAAACCACAACCAATTCAGCATGATATAGCACCCATCTAGAAATCATCAGAATCCTCCATGGTGACCCAAGGAACCCATGAATCAGCAAGACATCCTGCTTTGGCCCGGGCCAAATGCCCTCACAACTATCAGTTGGCATCAATAAGCCAAGAACCACACCACTATGACCATGCATCACACAACCGATTCCAGTGCTATCAGCACATATTTCGTTCGGTAACTCCAATTTCAAAATCTGCATTTTCAAATAAGACACCAGCAACCTGGCAATATCAAACAAATTGTTCATCTCAAGCATACCAAAACCAACAAATGGGTAGGAAAAATAAGTGCAACCCCCTGGTTCACACCCAAGTATCCTAAGCATACTCCTCAACATCCTTTCTGTCCCTTCCAGAACACAACCGCTACTCCTTAAATACTCAAAGCTTTCATCGAGCAGCTTGTGTTCCTCTAACACAGGTTCAACATTGAACCCATCATCCATAAACAATTTGGGCCACAACTTTCCAACCAGCTTTCCCATCAATTCCTTAGAAAGAGACTGGGCTTCCGAGGCCTTCACAGGACTTCCGTCAACCAGTTGGCGGGCGTTCTTCATAAGTTCCTCTTTGCAAAGAGAAACCTCACCATTTACCGCAACAGGATGAAACCCACAACCATCCGAGCCCAGAGAGTCACTATCATACTCCATTTGCTTGTATGGCTTCAACCTCTCACCGGATTGAGTCGATTGAGTCAACAAATCTTGCTCCCCATTAACTAACCCAGTAGAAAGACAAGGGTAATAAACCTTGACCTCCGTCGAAAAACTGACCTTCTTCGAGACCTGCTCACCCCTAACTAACTCAGTAGAAGGGGCACCGTGCAGACTAGGGTAAAAAACCCTAACCTCCGGAGAGAAGGAGACCCTCTTCGGGCTACTAACTGGACTCCCCAACTTAACAATGGGTTCACCCATAAGGATACAACCCCCAACTCTAGGAATCTCCGATACAAGGTTCTCTGAGAAGGTAACCCTTTTCGGACTCATCTTCGGTACCAACCCAGCCTGGGTCTTCGCCAACAATCCCCTAGCATCATTAACCAACTCCTTAGAGTCAGCAAGGAGACCAGCAATAGAACCACTATTCTCCGACAAAGAAGCATCGGAGAAAGTAACCCTCTTCCGACTCATGAAAGAAAAAGAAAAGAAATATAGGTGTTTAAGGTGTAAGATTAGAAGAAAGATATGGATTAGCGATGGATTTATGGTTAGATTGATGGAAAGATGTTTAGATTTGGTTTTGAGAAGAGGCGGCTAGCTAGGGTTCCTAGAGAGAAACGACTCTCATCTTGTATTTAGTAAATTATATGTTGGATTTATATCAAAAACATCTCCTGATTCTCTTGTGGAGTTTTCGTCATTAACAAAGCTGCCACAAACAACCATCTTGCTAGTAGCATCACCGCTCTGAACATTAAACTGGAGCATACTAAGAAAGCGGGTAGGAACACCCTTCGACCCATCGCTCAAAATGAACAACAGAACATGATCCATCATAGTATAATTCAGAACTCCGATTATCGTGACATAGTCACCATATGCAGAGTTATCCCCATGTACCCCAGTCAATGAAGTGCTAGATTTGTGAAAAAATAACACAGCCCTTGACAGCAACGAGTCTCTTTTCAAGAAACCCTCTTGAAACAAAACACCAAATCCCGAAAAATCCATAATAAATTAAATATCATCATCATCGACGATGGTAATGATATTCCTCAGAGAAACCCGATAAACCGGTCCATTGTTAAGGTCTACAAGCCAGACCTCCGATGACTTCACCAAACATTGATCAAGAGAAAAAAAGACGCCCCAAAAATAAGACAAATGAGAGTCGTATGCTCTGCCTTCTCTCTAACCTCTCTCTAAAAACCCTAGCCGCCATCTTATTTTCTCATCAGATTTGCAAAGAAACCTTTCACTAATCCATCTCCCATCTCAAATCTTTCACCTACACACTATATTTCTTATTTTTATTTATTATGGCTTTCTATTGTGAGTGTCCGGAGGTTGTTTCATCTACATCCGATGGATTGTTATATGAGTCTCTTTCCTCTGTTAGAGATTTGTTAAGTTCTGTGAATCTCACCACTTTTGAAGTGGCTAATGCCGTGTTTGCGAATGAAAATTCGGTTGCCTTTTTGGGGGTTCACCTCCAATTGGATCTGTTTATTTTCACTACAACGAATTGGGTTGTGGGCTCAGGGGATGAGTTACAAAGTTGTGTTGTCGGTTTGAGGGTTTCGCTAGAGACTCTCGGTGATTGGGTACAATTTGATCTATTTTATATAGATGTCTCTACAACGAATTGGGTTTTCCCATCTGATCTTTTATTGGATATGGAATTCGTTCATGGTAGTCATGTTGACCTTGGTGGTAAGGTTCTTGTGGTACAAGCGGGAGCAGATGTTGCTCTTCCGAGTTACAAACGGGATGGGTCCTTGACCAAATTGTCCACTCATTGGAAGACTGTCACGAATATGGAGGTGAAGGTTGAAAGTCTACCTTTTAGTGGATCCCTCGATCTGAGTATGGAGGTGAAGGTGGCCTTTGTGGACATCTTCACTGTAACCACTATATGTGTAATTAGGAAATGGGTGGTGAAAGAGGAACCCATTAATGTTGGTACCCGCCTGGTGTTTGTCGTAATGCCTCAACGGGTTCTCACCAATTTGATGGTGTACTCTATAGATGTTCTCATTGGGCTAGTGTTCTGTGATATCCAAGAGGAAGGCTATTTGAAGGGTGCCATTGGCGATGACTTGCGCGGTGATTGGAATGGTCATGACTCCCTAGCTCCTACCTGGTCTGATGGGTCTATTGATCCATGTTCTGATGGCGATGGGTACATCCGTGTGTCTTTCTTGGTCATGCTGTTCGACAAATCAAGGAATGGTTGTATGCATAAATGCCAGACATCGCTTTTCATAGCGAATGGGGTATGTCTTATGTTTCGGAAGTTTATTTCTACTAGATGGATTATTCAATGCTATGTTACGATTGGGGTTTTCCAGTTGAGAAAAATGTCCTTCGTTAATCCTGATGGGTTCTATTCGGAACAAAGGAGAGACTCCCTTGAGTCTGGCCTTGAAAGTAAGACGATAGTCTCTATTAAAGGTAAGGTAATCTCTAATGGATGGGGTTTGAAATTGCCATTAGCCGGGTATGTTGGCTTTTGGGTTGTTGATAGGAAGCAACGAATGTTGGAGGTGCTGGGATTAATGGCTCAGATTTTGAACACATTTGTTGATAATTATTGTGTGATTAGAGCTGGTTCTGTTAATAGACGTCTAGTGCGGAAGGTTGAGTATGCTTTGATTATTTGCTGGGAGATGCGGGACACCCATGGTCTAATGGATGAGATGGATTTAAACAGTTGCAAAAGGGCAAGACAATGCGAGGTTGTGGTTATGATGATGACTGATGTTATGTACAGAAGTCATGGGTTGCAAATCATTACAATGTGGACCATCGTTGCAGATATCCATATTGCTCGATGTATGTTGGTCTCATCTAAAGAAAATCGTTTGATTGTCCTGAAGAAGCTTATTGTCTACAGTGGTTATAACTCTAACGTGCTGCTGCATGTTTTTATCAATGTGATGGGGATTGCAATACCTTCTCTTGAGGTGTTGTCTAAGGTTGGCAATGACTTGACTGGGGATTCTCCCATTGTTGTTAAGGGTTGCAATTCTGATGCTGGTGTCCATTCGGGAGTAGAGCATGGCTGCTCGGACCTAAATGGTTGTATCTTGTTGGATGGGTTGCTGGTGGAGACCCTTTCTAGAGGGATTTTTAGATTAATGATGATGACGGTTGGTCAGTGCATGAGATTTCGCCCTTTCAAACTCTGGTTGATAGTTGAACCCTTGGTTGATAGTTGAACCCTTGTGTATGGAATTGCGGGGCTCACTGTTGCTTGTGAGGTTGTTGAGGTCACTTTGTTGACTATGTTATCTGCTGTTTGCCAATGTCGAGTAGTTGACATTTGGAATCTCCGAAGGGGAGCTGTGTATTGCTATACTGTTCAAGTGGTGATCACTCCAGAGGGCATCTTTAATCAGTTGGAGGCTGGTTCTCCTTCCAAGGAAAAGTTAGCCGATAAGGTGCTTTTTTGGAGGCCAACTCTCATGTTGAGAAGGGGGTGTCGGTTGCTCCGTATCATGTCGGGAAGAGGTTTGCTGTTGGAATACATTTGCGTCACTACATGGTTTATCTGCTGCTTCTCATTACTATGGGCTTTGTGAGACATGTGCCTAGTCTCAATTTTAGGTTGTTTAAGGCGCCAGAATGATCTTTAGTTTTTCTCGTTGTTATGTTGACAGTAAGGTGACTTACTGATGTTATGACTTCTGTTATGGTTGATCGCGGGGTATGCCCCTAGATTTGTATAAGTTGTTCCTTTTGGTATAAAATTTTAATTAGCAAAAAAAAACATTGATCAAGAGAAAGAAACTCATACAACAAACCCATTTAGATCAATATATAATATAAGAAATATGAAGGAAAGGTGTGAGATTAGAAGAGGAAGGTGGATTTAGGAAGGAAATATCTGGATCTGATGATAAAATGTTTAGAGATGGCTGAATTTAGTGGCGGCTAGGGTTGAAAGCTAGAGAGAAATTTTTCTTATTTCAACAAATTCAAAATGAAGTTTTAATGAGTTTTAGGTGTCAAACGAATCAAGAACAAAGCTACATGGGGTATTCGTGCTCAAACGAGTCAAAAATAAAGCTACAAGTGGTTTACATGCTCAAACGAATCAAAATGAAGCAAAATCAATTTTTTTTTGCTAATTAAAATTTTATACCAAAAGGAACAGCATAAACACGTCTAGGGGCATACCCCGCGAAAAACCAAAAACCATTACACGGAATTTGTTCAATCAGGGATATACCCCGCAAAGTCAACAATAATCTAAAACAAAGCCAAACAACCAAGTCACTTGCCAATCAACAAAAGAGAATTAAGAAAATAAGAAATTAAGCAGCCATTTTTAAGTCTTGTTGGAGTCCCCTCCTCGGGTTGTTCTCCACTTCTTGGTCCTGGATTTGATCCCAGGGTGAACATGGGCAGTCCCAGCCGGTATCACCTTAGCATCTGAAACAGAGATGTCCATTTCATCTTCACTTCCCTCTTCAGCATCATCAACCATCAAACCATAACCATCAGCAAAACCAAACAACATTCCCAAGTAATGCATATGGCCACGCATAGAGGCCCTCGTGTTAGAAATAAAACCCCCCATAGCCAGGGCTTTCTCAGTACCCTCACCTGAAACTTCGATTACCTGCGCCAAATCATACTTCACCGTCAAAGAGTCCATAGGTCCACCAGAGCGGCCTATCGCGCTCACCTCCTCAAGCTCCTCATCGTGATCGTTCTCTCCGTCAGAACCAGACGTGCAAATCAATCCCACCTCCGCATCAATTTCCATCACCACAAAAGTGCCCATTTGGCTCAGACCGCACTCAGCAAGAAAGTCCCTGAGTTTGGCTGGCAATGCTTGAATAACCTCCTTGCCTGCAGTCCTAGAAACATTATCAAAAGAGATAATGAAAATCTTCAAACTATCCACATCCTTTCCTTGACTAACAGTCACTAGCGTTCTTCCTTTCCCACTCAAATATAACTGGTCGACCAACCCAGCATCCTTTAGTTCCTCCCTCATGCCATGTAAGAGAACTCCTTCATCCCTTAAAAGGACAGGCAAGGGAATTTTCCTATCCCGAATGAAACCACTTAATTGTTTTATACAGTGCAAAGCTCTAGCAAGATCCTCCATCATCCTAATGACAGGTAGATCTTGTAAATCATTTGAGGCATTCAAAGCTCTCATAGCTATCTTTCCCCAGAAGCTGGGAACCTCGTGCCCATTCCTCACAATACAGTCCCTAAGAACCAAGATAACTTTCAAAGCTATATTCAATCTCACACTAGTGGGTACCCCTGTCGGGGCTGCACTCATCATTTGACAATCCTCAGAAGGGGCAACAACATTATCAGAGTCGAAATTCTTACCAGATTCCATGCCTTTCGCCAGGGGTTGGATGTTCTTTCTGGGGTCACCTTGGTGTTGAGGCCCCCCCCCTTCCTGCTTCAGCCTTGAACCCATAGATTTAGCATTCCTTTCAGTCATGAGCTTCAAAAGGTTAACATCCCTTTCACTACACATATCATCGATACCTTCAGCATCCTTGGTAGCCATAAATTTATCCAGCACATTAATTGGCTCAATAGCTCTGACTGAGCTACAAATTAAAGAAGCAAGCCCAACAGAGGGGTTGCAATCAACATCTTGTTTCCCCAGGCTGCTCTGGGACACGTCCATAGCCATCTCTGAGGTGGCTGACCCCTGGCTTAGGCCAGGCCTCGAACACCCTGAAGGCGCCCCCATCTCAAGGTTCTTCAAAGAGGACTCCTTTACTAACGAATCCACTGAACCTATCCTCCTTTGGTCAGCAGAGAGTAGAGGCGATCCGCCCATCCAACAGCCATCCTACAACGGATCCGTTTCAAGATGGCTTACATCATCCAACCTTGGGTTCGAAATACCCACCAGCTCTTTAAAGACAGATCCAGCAACTAAGAATGGGGTTTCATGCCCATCGAACACTCCAAATTCAAGCGGAGCACCATCGTGGTCCGCTGGACTCCGGTAAGATCCCAACTCGCGGTTGGGTCTATCCGCAACAGAATTGGATCTATTCATATTCATAGTAAATATAAGAAATTTAGGGTATATGGTGAGAGAGAAGAGAAGAGATGAATTCGTGAAGGCAATATGGAAGATTTGATGAGAAAGTGATAAGATTTTGAGGCGGCTAGGGATTTAGAGAGAGGTTAGGTTAGAGAGAAAACCGACTCTCATTTTTTCGTTTTTCTCTATAAGCAAAATCAATTTTCTTATTCCAACAAATCCAAAATGAAATTTTAGCGAGTTTTAGGGATCAAACGAATCAAGAACAAAGCTACAAGGGGCATCCATGCTCAAACGAGTCAAAAATAAAGCAAAATTAATTTTCTTATTCCAACGAATCCAAAATGAAGTTTTAGTGAGTATTAGGGGTCAGACGAGTCAAGAACAAAGCAAGGGGATTCCACGCTTAAATGAGTAAAAAATGAAGCAAAATCAATTTTCTTTTTCCAACTATTCCCAAATGAAGTGTTAGTGAGTTCGAGGGTCAAACGAGTCAAGAACAAAGCTACAAGTGATTCCCATGCCCAAACTAGTCAAAAATGAAGCAAAATCAATTTTCTTTTTGTAACGAGTCCAAATGAAGTGTTATTGAGTTCTAGGTATCAAACTAGTCAAGAACAAAGCCTCAAGGGGTTTCATTCTCGTCAACAAGAGAAAAAAATGAGAGTCGGTTTTTCTTTCTAGCTTCTCTCTTCTTTCTCTCTCTAAAACCTAAACAATTTCTTCACTAGATCTAAATCAACCTTCCTAAAATCATCTCTTTCTTTTCTCTCACCTAAATTTCTCTTCTTTGTTCGCTCAAATGTCTCGGAAAAAGATTTCCTTTCTGGATGACTCGTTGTTGGATTCCGAGAGATCAAGTGTATGCCCCTTTGTGGGTAACACTGATAGGGTCGATGACTACAAGTACGAGACGCAAACTCGGGGGGGGGGGGGGGGGGGGGGCTGGCTGGCTCTAAACCCGAGTCCGAAGAAGGTTTCTTTCGCGAAGAATTTGGTGTCATTGATACCATCGGAGCGGGGAAATCGATTGAATGTTGCCCAGGGATCCCAAATGAGGATGAAACTGGATAAGGAGGATGGTAAGAAGGATTTGTTGGTGGGGCCTGCTTCGGGGGTTGCCACGAGAACCAGAAGCTCCATCCACCTGAGTCGGGAAGGGACAGAGTCGGAACATCATCAGGGGTTGTCATCGACTCTAATTACGAAGAGAGTGTCCTTTGCGGGGAATTTGGTTTCCTTTATTCCTTCTTGTAGGGTTCAACCCAATAAAGGGTTGGTGGCCGCAAGGCGGAATCTTAAAACTTCAAGTCATGGCCAATTGATTCGGGCTGGTGATTCTTCTAGACCTATTTTAAATGAGGATTCCTTAAAGAGGTCCGCTGATTATGGTATTGGTGGAGATTTGGGGAAAAGGAGAAAGGCTTGTAACAAGAGGGTATCGATCTTGATTTGCAAATCTGGGATTGCTTCAAGGACTCGTAGCTCCTGTAGGGCTCAGGGGATTAAAGGTAATCTTGCTTACCCTAATTGGAGTATTGATGAATCTGTTCCATGTGATAACGAGGCCCTGTCTAAGGTGTCTAATTCAAAGGATGCTATTCATGATATGAGTAAAACAGACCTGGATGATTCTGAACTCACTAGTAAAGGGACATCTATGGAACCCTTGAAGGGTGGAAATAAGAGGGAGGTAGGGGCCAATGGTATGGATCTAATGGATTGTTAGGTCGAATACACAATAGGTAAATCAAATACTGTATGAGTAACTTAACAAGAACACACTGTTTAATACTTAAAAACTGTTTGGAATTAACAATTCCTCTCTCAGTGATGTAAAATATCACAGAGAGCTGCTTAGGTTACAATCAATAAAATTCTCAATGTTCGATACCCTTCTAGGGTTAACCTAACTGTATTTATAAAACATACAACTTCATACAATCAGTAATTGATTCTCCTATAATTAAGCTATACAATTGATATCAATCACGATTGCTCTAGTCTTCCAAGTCAACTCAATCTCTTTGACAGCTTTCCAATCTTCAAAGATATTGCTTCCAAATTTATCTTGTATCAATCTTCAAACACTGTTGACTCTTCAGACAATACCGCTACAGAGTTTAACAATCTCTGTTGCGCTTCCAGTCAGTGTTTAACTAAACTCTGACTACTTCCAGCTAAACTCTGTTTTGTCACTATAGCTTCCAAACACTGTTCTCATCAATCATTTCTAACAATCTCCCCCAACTTGTCCATTAGCAAGAATGTACAAGTTTACAGTAAATGATGATGTCAAAACAAATACAAAGTTTTACAGTGTTTAACATACAAACAGAGTTTAAGCTATTACTTAACAATTTCTACAGAAAATAAGAAAATTCTTACAGACTTTAATTTCTAATCTCTTGAAGATCAGGCATTGTTCTGAGATAGTCTATAAGCAATCTTCTTTCAGCATTTTCAAGCTCTATCTGCATGGCTTCCTTGATTTCTCTCAACTGAGGATCATTCTCATCATTTTGATAGATAGCAGCTCTAAGATCGTAGATTTTGTTTCTTCTCATTTCATTTCCCAGCCTGATATATTTCACTTCCTCAGACTTCACATTAAAATCCAGAACAGTGATTCCAAGATCAGTCTTCAGCTTTGTAGTTCCCTTCTCCATTTCTATCAGATTGCCATTCCAATCTCTGTACTTAGGAACATACTTACTGTTGAATTTCATTTTTCTTCTTGCAAGGTTTTGAATCATCCTTTGTCTGAGCACATTTGCAACTGACTGAGCTCTTTGATTTCTCACTCTGAAAATATACAGGACATATTCAAGTTCTTCCCAGTATTTTAATTCAATATCCTTTTCAGAAACTTTAAACACTGTTCCATCAGCCATGAAATATAGCAAGAAATCCTTCTCTAAACTCTTCTGATATACAAGCTGTACTAACTCCAGTCCGTCTAAACTCTCTTGAGTGACACCACGACCTGGAACAGACAGTGAAGAAGGATCTCTGGGACCAACATATTGCCTTTTGTCTCTGTGTGAGCCTATACCTTCTTTGTTGTATCCAACTTTACCAGATAAAGCTCTACTATCAGTAAAATCCATTGGAACTGTAGCTTCTAGCCTTGAATCATGAAGAACACCTTTTCCAAATGTTGATTTCAACTGAGAAGACAATAATGGTGTAGTCACAACTTGTGCAGTAACAGAGATTGTGTCTTCATTCTTCTGTACAACATGTGTATCAACAGAGGTTGTAACAATACTTTTCAGCTTTTGCTTAGCTTCTTCATCTGTTGGTTTTCTGAACACTTGCATTCTTTGATTTGTACCAACTGGTTCTTTGATTTGAATGCCTTTAAGAACAGGCTTTGCAGCTTTAACAGCTTTCACATTCTTCTTCAATTTATCAGACTTTAAAGTCTTCAAATGCTTTTCTTGCAGACTCTTCTCTTCAGCTTTAGCATCTTCTATAGTAACTCCTTCTGCATTCTCTTCCATGAAAAGCTTAACAGCTAACTCCTCATCAGTCTTTGGATTTGATATTAATTCCAAACTCTTGGTTTTTGAAGTACCTTGAGTTTCGGTGTTTATTCCAACAGACTGTGACTTAAGAGATTTGCCAGATCTCAGAGTTACTGACTCAGAGTTTAAAGCCTTATCACTTGCTCCTCCATCTCCAGCATCATCCTTTTTGAGCAGTTGTGAATATAAGTGTGTGTGAAGCAGAGTTTACTAAAATCAATTTTTAAAACATCTAATATTTCATAAAATCCATAACAAAAATCAATAAACATTGAATGCACAAACTCTCATATTAAACACTGATTGTTTGATGAATGCTAAACTCTGTAGTTACTGTAATACAGAAATCTGAAAACTTCCATTCCCTTTGATGTTCCATGATTATCCAAGTAAGCACACAGTCTTTGAAGACAAAAAGAATCAAGAGATAGAAATCAGAGCATCATTCAATGAATAACAGTCATGAACTTGATAATCTCACAAACTCTCGAAGCACACAAGTGTTTAGGTGAAGTGTTACACTCACATTCAATCAGAAATAGCAGAATCTACCATATGCTTGAATGTCCACCAAATCTACACTACTTTGAGTACGTGTATGCACAAATCAAAAGGACTTTATTCAGGGTTGTAATGGAGTAAAATCAAACAGATGAATAGAGATGTTTTATTCATGAGTGAATTTCAAGCTGAACATTTTAATAGAGCAAAGTGTTCAGTCACACTGTTAGTACATATTTGTACAAGGTCAGTATATATGCCTTTTTTTTTATTTTATTATTATTTTTTTATTTAGCATATATACTGAGTAAGCTTTTCTTTTCTTTAGAAACACTCACCTGCTTGATTTTTGTTTTTCTTTTTTTTTCAAAAAAAATATAACTGCTCTGAATACTTCAGAGTTTAAGAAAAATGAGCAGTTAATTAGGCTCAAAGGGGTTTACTAAGGGTGATATTTATGAACAGTGTTTATACAGAGTGTGAACAGTGTTCAAAAGAATTTTGAACAGTGTTTGAAGGAATGGTAAATCCTATTGCCTTTATCATTTTCATGCACACACATATCATGTAGTCTCAAGATGGTTTAATACAAGTTCTAGAGAAACATACTTCCTGATGAATATCACACAACAATAAATACTGATTGATAGAAAATGTATCAATCACTGATTTGGCTCAAACTCTCACAGGGTGTAGACATGAATCTGAACTCACCAAACTAATCAATGACACATCTCAAGTATTATGGTTTTCACAAGTACAAACAAGGAATTATCAGGAACCATACCTTTGGGAACAGAATGTCACTTATCAGAGTTTAGAGTTCATCAATAACAGAAATTTTCTTATGAGAGGCAATGCACACAATATTCATATACTCAGAGTTTAGGACTGAATAAACTAAGAGATGCTATAAATATGAAACAATATCATGCTGTGTTGATTTACTGCACAAAGTCTGATTAGATTACAGTGAATCAGAAAGAATCATGATTTAATTACTGAGAATCATGCTTCATACATTTTTCTTCATTGGTGTTTTCATTCAGACAATAATCAATTCTGAATTCATTGAGTGTATCCAACATGATAACAGTGTTTAACAGACAGACATGCTGACAGAGTTTAACAAGGTTTAAACATAAGCATGCATAACAGAGTTTAATACTAAGGTTCACATAGCACTTAACAATTTGCATAATATGAGCAATAAGTTTTTGAGTCTAACCAACATCACTAGTCAAAACTAGAGACCATTCCTAGTTCATTGACCAGTCTTGTAAATGTAGCTTCACTCAATGGCTTGGTGAAGATATCTGCAAGTTGTTGTTCTGTAGACACAAAGTGAAGCTCAATGTTGCCTTCCTCTACATGCTCTCTGATGAAGTGATACCTTATGCTGATGTGCTTTGTCATTGAATGTTGTACTGGATTACCTGTCATTGCAATAGCACTTTGATTATCACAGTAAATAGGTATCTTGGTATACCTCAATCCATAATCCAGCAGTTGATTCTTCATCCATAAAATCTGTGCACAGCAGCTACCAGCAGCAATATACTCTGCTTCAGCTGTAGATGTAGATATTGACTTCTGTTTCTTGCTGTACCAGGAAACAAGTCTGTCACCCAGAAATTGACAACTTCCACTGGTGCTTTTTCTGTCTATCTTACAGCCTGCAAAGTCTGCATCTGAATAACCAAGTAGTTTAAACTCTGATTCTCTTGGATACCACAGCCCCAAAGTTATAGTGCCCTTGAGGTACTTAAAAATCCTCTTTACTGCTGTTAAATGTGGTTCTCTTGGATCTGCCTGGAACCTTGCACACAAACAAGTGGCATACATGATATCAGGTCTACTAGCTGTTAAATAGAGTAGAGACCCAATCATTCCTCTGTAACTTGTCATATCTACTGATGACCCAGCATCTTTGTCCAATTTTGTTGCAGTTGCCATGGGAGTTGTTGCAGATGAACAGTCAAGCATACCAAATTTCTTGAGAAGATTTCTGGTATATTTTGCTTGATTTATAAAAATTCCATCATCTGTTTGCTTCACCTGTAAGCCTAGAAAATAACTAAGCTCTCCCATCATACTCATTTGATATCTTGACTGCATGAGTTTGGCAAACTTCTTACAGAGTTTATCATTAGTAGATCCAAAAATGATGTCATCTACATATATCTGAACTAAGAGCAAGTCACTACCAGATTGGAAATAAAACAGAGTTTTGTCAATAGTACCTTTGTGAAATCCACTTTCTAGTAGAAATTTGGCAAGGGTTTCATACCATGCCCTTGGTGCCTGCTTAAGTCCATAGAGTGCCTTGTCTAACCTGTAGACATGGTTTGGATATTTTGGATCTACAAAACCTGGTGGTTGTTCCACAAACACTTCTTCTTCAAGTTTTCCATTTAAAAATGCACTTTTCACATCCATCTGAAACACTTTGAATTTCTTATGAGAGGCATATGCTAGAAAGATTCTGATTGCCTCCAATCTAGCAACTGGAGCAAATGTTTCATCATAGTCTATTCCTTCCTGTTGTGAATAGCCTTTTGCAACCAGTCTTGCTTTGTTTCTTGTGATAACACCCTCACTGTCAGTTTTATTTCTGAAAACCCATTTAGTACCAACAATGGATCTGTTCTTGGGCCTTGGTACAAGGGTCCACACTTCATTTCTTTCAAATTCATTTAGCTCTTCTTGCATTGCTGTTATCCAGTCAGCATCTTTAAGAGCTTCTTCCACTTTCTTTGGCTCAGATTGTGACAAGAATGCATGAAACAGACATTCATTTGTTGTTGCACTTCTTGTCCTTACTTTTGCATCTGGATCACCAATAATTAAATCAGGTGTGTGTGACTTAGTCCATTTTCTTGCAGAAGGCAAATTGCTTCTGTCATCATGTGATCCTCCCCCTTGATCCATGCTCTCCTGATTTTCTTGGTGCCTCTCTTCATTTTCTGATGCTCCCCCTGAATGTGACTGCTCAGAATTATCAACAGAGTTTGAATCAACAGAGTTTGATTCAGAATTATCAACTGAGTCACTATCAGTGTTTGAATTATCACTTTGATGTGATTCTTCATGCTCCCCCTCTACTGGTTCTTCCCTTGTTTCTGATTGAAGAGTTTCTTCAGTATTTACCAGTAGAGGTTCAGAGTTTAGATCAACAGAGTTTGTCAGATCAGTCTGATCAGAGTTTACTTTTTCAGAGAATAAATCTTCATTTTCAAAGTGGAGTAGATCATGTTCATTGACATTTTCAAGTCCAGTTATTTTCTTGTCATCAAATGACACATGAATTGATTCCATGATCACTCTAGTTCTCAGATTATAAACTCTGAATGCCTTAGTTGACAGTGGATAGCCAACAAAAATTCCTTCATCTGCCTTTAGGTCAAATTTGGTCAACTGCTCAGGATGAGTCTTCAACACAAAACACTTGCATCCAAAAATATGAAAATATTTTAGATTTGGCTTCTTCTTTTTCACCATTTCATATGGTGTTTTACCATGCTTATTGATCAGTGTTGCATTTTGAGTAAAACAAGCAGTTTGAACTGCTTCTGCCCAGAAGTATGTTGGCAATTTTGCTTCATCTAGCATGGTTCTGGCAGCTTCTATCAAGGTTCTGTTCTTCCTCTCCACTACACCATTTTGTTGTGGAGTGCCAGGTGCAGAAAACTCTTGTTTGATTCCTTTACTCTTGCAAAATTCTTCCATTGATGAATTCCTGAATTCAGTTCCATTGTCACTTCTGATTATCTTCACTTGATTTTCTGACCCTTTGTCCAGTTGTAATATATGTTCTGTCAGTGTTAATGCAGTTTCATCCTTCTTTGCAAGAAAATATACCCATGTGTATCTGGTATATTCATCAACAATGACTAGAGCATATTTCTTCTTTCCAAGAGACATGACATTCACTGGTCCAAAAAGATCAACATGTAGGAGATGATAAGGATCAACAATTGAAGACTCAGATTTGCTTTTGAAGGAGGCTTTTCTCTGTTTGGCCTTTTGACAAGAATCACACAGGCCTTCTACATTCAACAAAGACCTTGGTAGACCTCTTACAAGATCATTCTTTATTAGCTCATTGATGTTGTTCAGATTTAAATGAGAGAGTTTCTTGTGCCACTTCCAACTCTCTTCACTGGACATTCTTGTTGACAGACACACTGCTTTGCCATCAGTGTTTGTTGACAATTTAATTTCATAGATGTTATTGTGTCTGTTTCCAACTAGAGCAACTTTCCCTGTAGATTTACTGATCACTTGACAATATTCAGGCTGAAAATCTACATGATATCCTCTGTCACAGATTTGACTCACAGATAGCAGATCATGCTTGAGTCCTGGAACCAGAGCTACATTTGTGATGATGACATTCCCAAGATGAATATTGCCATATCCCAGAGTATGTCCTATGTTGCCATCTCCATAGGAAACTTTTGGGCCAGCCTTCTCCTCATACTCTGATAGCAGGGCTTTATTTCCTGTCATGTGTCCTGAACATCCACTGTCCACGACTAGGGTACTAACCCTGTTGCCCTGCAATCACAAACAATCACTGATTATTAGTTTTAAGGATCCAGACTTGCTTGGATCCTTTTTTTTTTTTTTTTGCTAATTAATTTTTTTATACCATAGGAAAATGATTACATCTCTAGGGGCATACCCCGCGATAAATAATACATCCGCCTAACGGAACAACAAGGAGAAAAAAGCTAGATAGACTAGCAGTCAACATACCAACGAAAAAAGATAAGATTATTCTGGCGCCTTAACTAAACTTGAGACTAGGCACATGTCTCACAAAGCCCATAGTGAGAAGCAGCAGAGACCATGCTTTCCATTCGCCAACTCCAGGGGCGAGACATGTAATCACCACGTACCAATCGTCTCCAGGCATTTCGCTTTTGCGCGGCAACATGACAAGTTCCATGCTCGTCTTTGGCATCCGAAGTACCAATCCCATCAAGCAGGCAAGAAGACAAGCATTCCCATTTTTTCCAGCATAAAAACATGGCCCACATGACTGAGTCACTCCATACGAGTAATCACAATTAAACCACACATCCCTGCAATGATTCTCGAGCTTAACAAACAACAAGCCATTTGTCTTTTCCGCACCAACATCAAAGGACGCCAATTGACCATTGGCTTCTGCATTCTTGTTACCATCCGCATTCCTCAGTGCAGCAACCTTTCCCAAAGCCCAGAAGTACCCGAAGCCTCTACTAGTACTCAACAGAGTATATAATCTAAGTCCATTGTTCAAATCCCGGGTCTGGCAAAATTCACCAACTGCAATAGTAATCTGTTGCACCACAAAATTCCAATACAAACTATGCCAACATGGCAGCCCATCACGCAGCGAGACTGTCCCCACTGACCACTCCATTTGAGGCGATCCATCTTTAACCTGGTTCTGATTCGAGCTATCCGAATGACATCCAACTTTCTGGAAAATTGCATCAATACTTTCAATTGAGAAATCGCCACTCAGGCAGGTGTAGACATAATCAGAACCATTGAGTTCCTCCACAACATTTGCAGCGGAATTCACATTATCAGAGTTTAAGCTAACTTTTTCAGAGTTTACATTTGCAGAGTTTACTTTAACCCATTTCAAATTTGGTTTGGGTTCATAGTAATTATAGTAAATAGCATGATAATCTCTGCAAGTGTAAATAGAATGCCATGTACTTCCACAGTGTTTACATAAAGTCTGTGGTCTAGTTCTCACATAATCATTTTTAACTGCAGTTTTAGAGGACAAAGAATTAATGTTCTTATTCTTACTGCAGAAACTAGCAAGGTGATTAGTGCTACCACAATTAAAGCATGTTTTTCTAGGAGCTAATGAAGCAAGCATTGGCTTAATTCCTGATGTTATGCCTACCTTTCCATTTTTGTTTTTCCTAGGCATTTTCTGTTTGTTGACAGATTTTATCTCTTTAAGCTTATGCTTGAGTTGTTTATCTGTCATTAAACCAATGTTAGCCTCTTTAACAAAAGTCTTAGCATATGATTCTTTAACAGCCTTTTTCTCAGCTTCAGTCTTAGGTCCACCTGTTCCCATAACATTACCTTCAGATGATCGATGTGGTCTAACTTTTACCAAATTTTCAAATCTAAGTTCATCTCCTTCAGAGTAACCTAGACCTACTGTATCTGACTGAAACACTTCTTGAGTGTCTTTACCAGAGTGTGTCCAAGTTTTAATAATGTGTTTAGCATCCTCCAATTCAGATTCTAGTTGCTTATACTTACCTAGCAACTCCTGTTCAATAAACACTGCATCATCTCTCTCTTTCTGAACTTTATTCATGTTCTCTAGCTGTTCCTCAACAAGTTTATTTCTATCTTTGAATTGAGAGCACTCATTTTTTATCCTCTCATTTTCTAAAGTCTGATCCCTATAACTGATATGTAATGCTTTAAGATAAATT
Organism: Kitagawia praeruptora; assembly: GCA_037693485.1. NCBI lineage: Eukaryota > Viridiplantae > Streptophyta > Magnoliopsida > Apiales > Apiaceae > Kitagawia > Kitagawia praeruptora. The sequence continues at coordinate 80,751,631 of CM075354.1, forward strand.
CTCAATTCAGTTATATTATCAGTATTATAAGCATAGGTAGTTGGAGGTACCTTTAGATCATCATCTTCATTCTGAGTAGTAGCCATGAGTGCATAGTTCACTTCCTCATCTGAATCTGAAGTGTCTACCCAATCTCTGCCTTTGGTGTAGAGTGCCTTTTCAGTTTTACTCTTCTTGCACTCAGGAGCATAGTGACCCATCTCCTTACACTTGTAGCATTGAATCTCAGACTTATCTTTCTTACTAGATTTGAAGTCCTTTCCCTCAGATTTCTTGAAATTCTTCTTGTCAGACTTAGAGTAGTCCTTGGAGAATCTCTTTCCCTTCTTGAAGTTCTTGAATCCCATCTTCTTGAAGGTCTTTACCATCAATGCAGCCATTTGCATCATCTCTTCATCATCTTCAGAATCAGATGTTCCATCTGTGTTTGAGTCAACATCAGTGTTTGATGACTCACTTTCTGAGTGTATGACTAAAGCTTTTCCTTTTGCCTTACTTCTTGATGCTTCCTTCTTTGATGGTTTCTCCTCAACCTTAAGTGCAACAGACTTTGACTTTCTACTTGATCTTTTGTTTCTCTTCTCCAATTCCAATTCATGGGTTTTGAGCAGTCCATAAATTTCATCAATCTCTGTTTCACCAAGTTCATAGTTATCTCTTATGGTGGTTGTTTTCACATCCCACTTTTCAGGTAGAGAAAGAAGAAACTTGAGATTTGAGTCTTCTAAATCATACTCTTTGTTAACCAATGACAAATCATTGAGCAGTTTACAGAATCTGTCAAATGTTTCTGTCATGGTTTCTTCAGACTTTGCCTCAAAGTGCTCATACTCCTGAGTGAGTATGTTTCTTCTGTTTTTCTTGATTGCAGGAGTTCCTTGACACCTAACCTCAAGTGCATCCCATATTTCCTTTGCAGTTGTGCAATTAATCACTTTATTAGACATAACATTGTCTAATGCACTGTGAAGTAAGTGTCTTACTTTTACATCCTTTGCAATAGATGAAAGATCCTCAGCAGTTAGATCTTTCTTTTCTTTTGGAATGACCTTTGATTCCTCTCCAGCAGCAGCAGCAGATAACTTTGTAGGTTTGTGAGGACCTTCATAAATTTTATCAAGGTATTCTGGATCTGTAGCCTCCAGAAACATGGTCATCTTCACCTTCCAAATTGCATACTCTGATGGCCTAAGTATAGGAACCCTAATTGTTTCATACCTACTAACAGTAGTAGGGGCTTTCTCAGATGGTGGAGGTATCTCTGCCATTGATTACTATTGTGTTTTGGATCTTTAACTGTAATAAAGTAACAGATTGGCTCTGATACCACTTGTTAGGTCGAATACACAATAGGTAATCAAATACTGTATGAGTAACTTAACAAGAACACACTGTTTAATACTTAAAAACTGTTTGGAATTAACAATTCCTCTCTCAGTGATGTAAAATATCACAGAGAGCTGCTTAGGTTACAATCAATAAAATTCTCAATGTTCGATACCCTTCTAGGGTTAACCTAACTGTATTTATAAAACATACAGCTTCATACAATCAGTAATTGATTCTCCTATAATTAAGCTATACAATTGATATCAATCACGACTGCTCTAGTCTTCCAAGTCAACTCAATCTCTTTGACAGCTTTCCAATCTTCAAAGATATTGCTTCCAAATTTATCTTGTATCAATCTTCAAACACTGTTGACTCTTCAGACAATACCGCTACAGAGTTTAACAATCTCTGTTGCGCTTCCAGTCAGTGTTTAACTAAACTCTGACTACTTTCAGCTAAACTCTGTTTTGTCACTATAGCTTCCAAACACTGTTCTCATCAATCATTTCTAACATGGATGATGTTGTTGATCCGCATGTGGTGGAAAATGCTGGAAAAAACATGAGGAAGAATTCAGTTGACACGGAGGGTCGAACCCCTGGTATTGGAGGAACTAGGGACATCCATGGTGAGAATGATCTTGTAGTTGACGCAGGCCTGGTTAGGCCTAAAAATGTGGTAACATTTGTTGTTAAGGGGCCGAATGAGGAAATTTTAGATAGGAGCTCTCTTATCCAGGAGATTAATTCTAATGAGTACAAAGATGGTATTCGAGAGCTCATTATCGAGACGTTGTTCCATATTGAGAAGCTTAAACAACACATTGAGGCTGGGGGTTTCCAAATTCCCATCGTCAAAGAATTTGTTCCTTTAAGTGAGCTGGAACCGCTCACAGATGGGGCTGACAGGTTCTATTGTAGGACGACCAAAGAGCTTGGGAGGTTGATTAGCAAGGTCATTCAGCTGCAGAATTTTATTCAAAGTAATGGTTTGGGTATTATTCAGGAGGAAGTTACAATAGGGGATACAGGGGATCCGGGTATTCAGGGACAGGATAAAGGAAATGTATCTTCAAAGGCCGACACTGTTGAGGAAATTGTGGAACCTATGCATGGATGAAAAAGCTTCTCCAATGAAGGATTTCGCTACTTGAAACCAGTTACTAGATGTCAGCCTGGATCCTTAGTGAAAGATGTGCAAGGAAGGGGCAAGGTTCGCCTGAAGAAATCAGTGATCAAGCGATGGAGAGCTGGTAGAGGAGGCCATTCTCATAAGACTTAACTAGATGGCTTAGTCGTTATGCTATGTTATGTTTTGTTATGTTATGTTATGGTTTGTTTGGATTCTGTTGACTGTCAAATGATGTAAGGTCATTTAGGCTTGTACTGTTGGGATGTTGACTCGCGGGGTATGCCCCTAGAAGTGTTTTTGTGGTTCCCTTTTGGGTATAAAATTTTAATTAGCAAAAAAAAAAGGGGTTTCATTCTCAAACGAGCCAAAAATGAACTAAAATCAATTTTCTTGTTCCAACAAGTCCAAAATAAAGTGTTAGTGAGTTCAAATTGTCAAACTAGTCAAAGAACAAAGCTACAAGGGATTTCCATGCTTAAACGAGTCAAAAATGAAGTAGAATCAATTTTTTTGCTCTAACGAGTCGAAAATGAAGATTTGGTGAGTTCTAGGTGTCAAACTAGTCAAGAATAAAGCTACAAGATCGCTTTTCTAGTGTAATATATTTTCATTTAGCAAAAAAAAAAAAGAATAAAGCTACAAGGGGTTTCCATGCTCAAACGAGTCAAAAATGTAACAAAATCAATTTTCTTATTTCAACGAATTCAAAATGAAGTTTTAGTGAGTTTTAGGGGTCAAACGAATCAAGAACAAAGCTACAAGGGGTATTCATGCTCAAATGAGTTAAAAATAAAGCTACAAGTGGTTTTACATGCTCAAACGAGTCAAAAATGAAGCAAGACAAATTTTCTTGTTCAAACGAGTCCAAAATGAAGTTTTTAGTGAGTTTTAGGGGTCAAACAAGTCAAGAACAAAGCAACAAGTGGTTTCTTGTTCCAACGAATCCAAAATGAAGTTTTAGTGATTTTTATGGGTAAAACTAGTCAAGAACAAAGCCTCAAGGGGTTTCCATGCTCAAACGAGTCTAAAATGAAACAAAATCATTTTTTTTTTTTTGCTAATTAATATTTATACCATAGGAAAATGATTACATCTCTAGGGGCATACCCCGCGATTAGAAAACCATCTACCTAACGGAACAACAAGGAAACAACAATAATGCTAGATAAACTAGCAAACAGCTAGTCACCTTACTGTCAACATGACAACGAAAAAACTAAAGATTATGCTGGCGCCTTAAACAACCAAAATTGAGACTAGGCACATGTCTCACAAAGCCCATAGTAGCGAGAAGCAGCAGATAAACCATGTGGTGACGCAGCCGCATTTCGGCAGAAGCATCCATATGACATCTATCAACATGAGAGTTGGCCTCCAGAAAAGCACCACCGGCTAACTTTTCATTAGAAGGAGAACCAGCCCCCAGCTGATTAATAAAACCCATATCACCGCCATCCACTTCCTTGACACCCACATTTGTTGTCATTAAAGCATGACCAACAATGCCTGAAGCCCACCCAACAACATATGCCTTACCTGTTTTTACAACACACCGCAAGTTTGGTATTTGGAAAATCAAATTATGATTTTTCTTGTTTCAATGAGTGCAAAATGAAGTTTTCGTGAGTTTTAGGTGTCAAACGAGTTCAGAACAATGCTACAAGGGGTTCCCATGCTTAAATGAGTAAAAAATGAAGCAAAATCAATTTTCTTCTTGCAACTTTTCTAAAATGAAAAGTGTTAGTGAGTTCGAGGGTCAAATGAGTCAAGAACAAAGCAACAAGCGGTTCCCATGGCCAAACCAGTCAAAAATGAAGAAATTTAATATTAGTTTTATAACGAGTCCAAATAAAGTGTTAGTGAGTTCTAGGTATCAAACTAGTCAACAACAAAGCCTCAAGGGGTTTCATGCTCAAATGAGCCAAAAATGAAGTAAAATTAATTATTTATTTTTTTTTTGCTAATTAAAATTTTATACCATAAGGAACAACATAAAACACGTCTAGGGGCATACCCCGCGAAAAACAAACAACAAACGTAATTTGTCCAATCAGGGCATACCCCGCAGAGTCAACAAACCGCTAAAACAGAGCCAAACAACATAATTTGGCAATCAACATAACAGTTAGTAATGTAAAATAAAAGGCTATGCCATGAAATAAGCTATGCAGGGGCGGCCACCCCCATTCACCCTGCCACCACTTTTGCGCGTCTTCCATTTGCACCTGAACTCCTCCATGTGCCTGACATCATGCTTCCCAGCTATGCTTAAAAACACCATCCCCAACATCCCGTACCTGCTAGGGGTACTCATCCAGGCCACTCCAAGATCAATCGACATTAGGGTGTCAACTCTTCCAGCATTATTGTCCAAACCATTCAGCAGCACATTAAAAGTTCCCATTTCGTAATCTGCCACTACCTCGTGAACAGAAATTCCTATGTTTCGAAGGGCACCCAGACCCACATAAGCAATGAGCAGCACAAAAGAACATAATGCAGTATACAAAACAACAATAGCAACAAGACCCGCAGTTCCACTTGAGCCCATCCTGTCCAAAATTCCACTAACAATAAAGTGGGCTCTCCGTAAGCTCCCTTCAAAACCAGAGCTAATACCTTTCCTCAACATCCATACATCATGTATTTTACCAGAAATAACATTAGTCATCCCTAGTTTCACACTCCCAGGGGCCGTTCCATGCCAACCAGAATGGCATCCGGCTACAGCTTTGCAGATTACATTGACAAGAACACCATCGCATCTGCTCTTCAAAGCAGGCTTCAACACGTTGGCCATCAAGTTGCCATTAGTCGTACGCTCCCTAACAGCCTCATGAACTATGTCAAGATCAAACATCCAATAATTTAAACCGAGTCGAAACTCGTCAAACAACCTGTTATCAATACCCCTCAGCAAACAAACCTCATAATTCAAAAGCATAAAGTAGCGCAGCATAACTTTGGAGTTCGTACCACTTGCCCAATGCTTAACATCAGCATCAGTACAACCACTAATGGCCTCTGTAGAATCCACCTGGATATCTCCCATCTGACTGAACAAGGCAGCCCCCATAGGCTCCTCATCGACAACCGGCGCATGCCACGCAGAGCTCTGTTTATCAAACAGACGAGCTGTTTTACCTGGACATTTGAATGCCATTTTCCCATTGCACTAACATCATCCATCCCAACATGAGGAGAAACAATCCTTGACCTCACCTGTATACCGCAATCTACTCGATTCTCATCTAAATTGCAATTCGCTTTCCACGCTTTACAATCAACTGCCCTAAAACCATAGTTTGAAAAAAAACCAATCTGCTTATTTTTGCTGCAGCAGAATCCTTGTAATATAATCACATCCATAATGCAATTATCATTGCATTGAACAACCAAGTTGCCAATGTTTGACATAAAGCTAGGCATTCCAACAAGAAACCAAATCGCACAACTGCATTTTCGAAGCAACATAAATCCAGCAATATGGATATCTGTATAGGCAATCCACATTATGCCTGTTCTAGAGACCCAAACAATGCCATCCGCATCGCAACGAATACTAGAAGCAGGAACAGACCCAGCATTCCACTTACAGTGCAAAGTTTCCCCAACGCAAAGCATGACATATTCAGACCCTTGAGACTGAATCTCCATAGCATCAACCTGCAATCTCTGCTTTCCTCCATTGTTCCCCTCCTTCCTACCAACATCAGAGCCCATCAAGACCCTCGATCCAAATACATACCACCTAGCAACAGAGTTATCATAACCATAAGATTTCGTCAAGAAACCTTTATGAAACACAACATTATAAATCAAATCAGAAAAAACAAAGCCTCGATGAGGCAATTTATCATACACCTTGAGTCCATCGCCTACAATCCATTGAGAGACCCCGAAGTATTGTCTGGAACTGGCATCAATCACATAGTAGTGCAAGCCGGGAGCTCCCACTCTCAGGAAGGTCAAAAACCCCTGACTATCAGAATCCATACCGACTTCCGGCCAGTTTCCCATAAATCGATTAAGAAATCGAGTAGAGCACATAATGCTCTCACCATAATCGAATTCTTCATACCAAGTCTCACCAACAAGACTAAGTACGAAGTAATCCCTTATAATCAACTCCCGAAGAGAAGCAACGCATAACTGGGAAGGATATCCCTTCATCCCAATAATCAACGAAAACAAAGGATCTTTAGTTTGAAACTGTAAAAATTCCAGAACGAAAGAACCCATCTCGAAAACTTTACCCAAATAGACAGCTCCTAAACCCGAAAACCCAGGTGAAGGCAAGTCTTGAACAACCATCGTTTACAATAAATAAATACAAGATAGTATATAAATAAGAAATATAGTGTTTAGGTGGAAGATTAGAAGGGGAAGATGAATTTGTGAGGATTAAGAGTATAGATCTGATGAAAATTGGTAAAGATTTGGCTAAAAGTAATGGCGACTAGGGTTTAGAGCTAGAGAGAAAGTCGACTCTCATTTTTTTCCGAATCCCAGCAGTTTCCGTCTTTTTACAACACTTGCCTTAGATTGTCGGAGAAACAAGGTGGTAATTGATAGGCCCTAAACAGCCAAGGCCCAATAAGAAGCCCAAAAGCATAAGCAAACCATTTCATAAGAATAAGAGCGGCCCAGCCCAGAGCAGTGGACCCCGGGCCCGGGACACCACCACGTGGCGCGGTCCCCACCCCCGGACTAGGGGACCCCCTGACTCGTCACACTCAGCATACGTGGCACTCCCCCTCGGCTGACACTCCTATTGGTGGCGCTGACCAACACTAAAAGACAAAGGAAGATACGTGCCAGATCATGCCCACCACAACGTGGCCACACTCCAGTCAACGGCCAGACCAGACAAAAGCCACGTGCCCTGCATCCCGGGAGTTCAGCGGCTTGTCCCCCAGATCCAACGGTTGGGGGTGAAGGTAACCTACCCCTAAACCCTAGGCCTAGGGCTATAAATACCCCTAGTAAATAGGGTTTAGAGGTTAGCCATTATTACGCACCCACACACATTCATTACTTTGTGATACTCTACTTGATTATTACCTTCCAAAGCCAACTCTTATTCTCACGCCGGAGGCACCTCGGGGCCAAACCCCCCCTCCGGTGTTGTTTTGCAGATACCCCACTACAGCTACACCCCTTCCGAGACGGGAGTTGGCGAGGAAGTACCCGATCGAGATTCAGAGTTATCATTGGCGCTAGAAGGAGGGCGAACCTCCGAACTCCAGAACCCCGAACCAACAGCCAAACCGAGACAACCCGAACTACCTGAAACCAGAAACCCCGTTTAAACTAGCTTATGGAACCGAAGCAATGCTGCCAATTGAAGTGGGTTCCCCTTCCCACAGAGCAATCAACTTTGATGAAGATGCAAATGAAGATGGGTTACGAGCTAACCTGGACCTAGTTGATGAGGTCCGGGACAATGCAGTGCAAAGAATGGAGAAGTATAAAGAAAAAACAAGAGAGTACTTCGGCAAGAAGTCAAGAGTCAAAAACTTCCAAATTGGGGACCTAGTACTCCGGGATGTTGAAGCCTCAGACCCCACCAACACAGGAAAGCTTATGCCTAAGTGGGAAGGTCCCTACAGGGTTAAAGAAGTACTCCGCCCCGGAACCTACAAGCTCAGTCACATGGACAACACTGAAGTCCCCAACACCTGGCACGGCCTCAGGCTAAGAAAGTACTACCAGTAAAGAAAATAGCTTCTGCTCATATATGGGCATTGTTTGAAAATTGTACTTGGAAATCATGTAACCGCTTTATTATCAATGAAAAAGAATTCTAGTTCTTACCTGATACTCCAACCTTCAAATTACTTCAAAATACCTACTTGGAAAAGTTTTCATCCTTTCCAAGTAAGCCAAAGCCCGGGGCCTTAGCAACGCTTTGGCCCGGGAAGCCATAGGCATCAAAATACCTACTTGGAAAAGTTTTCATCCTTTCCAAGTAGGCCAAAGCCCGGGGCCTTAGCAACGCTTTGGCTCGGGAAGCCATAGGCATCAAAATACCTACTTGGAAAAGTTTTCATCCTTTCCAAGTAGGCCAAAGCCCGGGGCCTTAGCAACGCTTTGGCCCGGGAAGCCATAGGCATCAAAATACCTACTTGGAAAAGTTTTCATCCTTTCCAAGTAGGCCAAAGCCCGGGGCCTTAGCAACGCTTTGGCTCGGGAAGCCATAGGCATCAAAATACCTACTTGGAAAAGTTTTCATCCTTTCCAAGTAGGCCAAAGCCCGGGGCCTTAGCAACGCTTTGGCCCGGGAAGCCATAGGCATCAAAATACCTACTTGGAAAAGTTTTCATCCTTTCCAAGTAGGCCAAAGCCCGAGGCCTTAGCAACGCTTTGGCCCGGGAAGCCATAGGCACCAAAATACCTACTTGGAAAAGTTTTCATCCTTTCCAAGTAGGCCAAAGCCCGGGACCTTAGCAATGCTTTGGCCCGGGGACAAAACCACCACTCCCCAATCCGGGATACCCGAATTAAAGAGTGGGGGGCAACACAAATCATAAATACACAACAGTAATTCAAGGTTAAAAGATTCAAATGTAACTGACAAGCGGGCCGGGCTGACCAACAACCCGAAACACCCGATAGTTAAAAGATTCAAAGTTATACAACAAAAGCGTTAAAATATTACAAGGGCACAGCCCGAAATGTGGACGCAGCCAGAAAGAAAGTCACGCTTCAGGAGGAGGAGGAGGGGCATCAGGAGCACCAAAAGGTTTGGGCTCGCCTTCACCCCGGGCCAGAGCATCCTCGGCGGCAAGGTACTCGTCGATAAAGTTCTCCCAGGTGGCGGTCTCAGGAGCAGTCTTTATCATCTTCTCAGAGATGACCCAGCAACGGTGAATCTTTTTAGACGCCACGGCTGCCAGGTCATCATCATAAGCAGCTGACTCCCGGAATTCGGCAATAATCTGGTCCTCGGGCTTCTTGGCCTTCAGCTCGTCCCGAAGCCTCTTCACTTCATCCCTGTACTCTTTTGCCTTGGCCCTAGCCGAATCCCTTTCCTCAGTAAGGACCTTGGCGTCCTCCTTGAACTTTTTCGACTCATTCTTAAAGGTCTCGCGCAGCTCAAGGAGCTCAGCCCGGGCCTCCTCCGCCTCCTTCTGCATCTCCTTCCTCTTCTCAGTAACAGAGCTCAGCACATCCCGGGCCTCTTTGATAGTCTCCAGCTCCCGAAACGCGGTGGCCGCAGCTCCGGCCATCCTAACCCCGAGCTGCCCAATACAAGAACATATGAGAGAACATATGAGAAAACAATATGAGCAAACAAAGCTAAAAACATGAACATGAAAATAGCCCGGGGAAGAATATACCTGGCCATAAACTGCCATCACATCCTGGAACTGGGAGACGGCCGAGGCCTTACCCATATCCTCCCACTCCTGTTTGCTAGGAAGATCAGCCAAGAAACCAATAAAGTTTCGCTCTTCCGGAGAAACCGGTGCAGCCTCATGGGGCCCAAAGTTGGCCCTCTTCGAACTCCCGCCAGCTGGAGGATCCCGCACCACCTCACAATCGGAGACCAGGGTCCCAAACTTTTCAGCCTGGACTTCAGGAGCCCTAGGCCTCTTTCTTGGCACCAGACCCTTCTCCTGGCTGCCCTCCGGGACCACCTCCTGCACTTCCGGGTCCCGGGTCTCCGAGCCAGCTTCCTCGTTGGCCCGCGAACCACTAGCCTCCCCGGGGGCTTTAGTGTTATCTCGGACATGGCCAATACCCCGGAGAGCGGCAGCCAGGGACCTTGATGACCTGCTCATCTCCACAAGCTTCTCAAACTCAGGCTTATAGCCGGGAAGACCTGAAAAGAAACAAAAGAACATTAGTCCGGAGGAAAAGCAGAAACCACAAGACTAAAAGTAAACCCAATCCTGTCCAAACTTACATCCTATCCCGTAAAGATACTTGTGACTCATGAGATCATCCCGGGTCACTTGCCTCCCAAGACCCCGGCAAAAGGCATTCACCCGGTCTAAAGCCGCATCCTGAAGGTCAAAGGTCTCGAAACTCATGGCCAGGGGCTCCTCTTTGAAGGTGGGCATAAATTGGATGTCGACGCCCCGGAGAAACACAAACTCCCCGTTCCAACCCTTTAAAGAAGGCAACGCACCAAGGGGCTTGGAACTCGAAGAAGGATACCCACAAGCCTTGCCCTGAAACCTGAACTCGTACATAGGCACGTTGTTGGAGTGCACCAACCGGAACAAGTGATGGAAGAGCTTGAAAGTGGGTAGCACCCCGGCGGCCTCACAACAACCCAGAAAATAAAAAATCCACTTCACAGCATTAGGGGTGAGTTGGGTTATGGGGATCCCATACTCAAAAAGGCACAGCGACTTAACGAATTGATGGCACCTGGGCCCATAACCCGACCGCAGATGCTCCAGCCATACTCCGACCCAACCGCCCTCCGGCCTGTGGTATATCTTCTCCCCGGGCTTTGGCCACCTCCACTCTACGTCATCATCCAAGTGGAAAGTGGCTCGGAAAATCCCATCCCACTCCACAGGCGCCTCCAAATACTGGGCTCGGAAAGGAGCCACATCCATCCCGGAACCAGGCTTGTCCCCGAACTGCGAGTCCAAGGAGGCCTCATCATATGCTATCATCCTTGCAACGTCCTCGTTTTGGGAGAACTCAACACTAAGGTCTCTAAAGTAAAAGGCCTGTGGGATCCCCGGATCTTTCTTAACAAAATAATACTTGGAGTGGCCCCAGCTGCCATCCGGCTCACTAAGACTATACCCCGGGCCCATGTCTTTGGTCATAATATTCGTAAGAACAGAAAGACGGCTTTTCTTCTTACCCATGATGCACCACTCTAAGTCTATCAAGTCTAAATTGCTATCCGAGGAACTATGGCTACAAGAAGAACTACTGGGTTCGGAGAAGGGAACCAACACTCGATTAGCCGTAACACGCCGCCTAACCATACAAGTCTACAACCCCGGGCTACCCAACACAATAAAAGAATAAAAATAATAAGCTACAAAAGGTCGACCTACGGGAGTACTAGAATCCTGGAAATGAAATACTGTAAAATTGACAAGAGTCCGGGTCAAGAGGACTTACAAAGAGTAGAAAGGCCGGACTGGAAAGAGCAAGAAAAATCTGAAGCGACGATAGCCCGGAGCACTGGTCTTCAGAGGAGCAGAGTAACGGTTGCAAATCAAAAAACGCGTAAAGACAAATGAGAGCCGCTGAACTCCCGGGATGCAGGGCACGTGGCTTTTGTCTGGTCTGGCCGTTGACTGGAGTGTGGCCACGTTGTGGTGGGCATGATCTGGCACGTATCTTCCTTTGTCTTTTAGTGTTGGTCAGCGCCACCAATAGGAGTGTCAGCCGAGGGGGAGTGCCACGTATGCTGAGTGTGACGAGTCAGGGGGTCCCCTAGTCCGGGGGTGGGGACCGCGCCACGTGGTGGTGTCCCGGGCCCGGGGTCCACTGCTCTGGGCTGGGCCGCTCTTATTCTTATGAAATGGTTTGCTTATGCTTTTGGGCTTCTTATTGGGCCTTGGCTGTTTAGGGCCTATCATTTGCCCCCCACTCCCTTATGCGGATTCTCCGGATGGGGGAGTAGTAAGGAGTGCTCTTGCCTTGGTTGGCCCCAGTTCCGGGGGATGTACTGAAGTATGCACGCCCGGGGCTGGTAGTTAGGATTTGAAGTTTTTGTTTCTTTGGCTATCCCCCAAGCCCGGGGTGTGTACCGAAGTATGTACGCCGGGGCTTTGTCTTCTGTAGATGTGCGAAAATGTATATGAATATGTAATATTGCAATATGCATTTCTCTTTCTCTCCTTTTTAGTGTTGTTTGTTTGTTTTTTTTTTTTTTTTTTTTGTGTTGTTTTTTTTTTTTGTGGGAAATAATAGCTGTCATCCACTATCTCCGGGTTTTGGAGATAGTGGGCCGATTTTTTGGGCCGCCACGTGTTTATGACGCTTGGGATTCAGGGTTTGCCTATAAATAGTGGCAACCCTGCTCTCATTTGTCTTTACGCGTTTTTTGATTTGCAACCGTTACTCTGCTCCTCTGAAGACCAGTGCTCCGGGCTATCGTCGCTTCAGATTTTTCTTGCTCTTTCCAGTCCGGCCTTTCTACTCTTTGTAAGTCCTCTTGACCCGGACTCTTGTCAATTTTACAGTATTTCATTTCCAGGATTCTAGTACTCCCGTAGGTCGACCTTTTGTAGCTTATTATTTTTATTCTTTTATTGTGTTGGGTAGCCCGGGGTTGTAGACTTGTATGGTTAGGCGGCGTGTTACGGCTAATCGAGTGTTGGTTCCCTTCTCCGAACCGAGTAGTTCTTCTTGTAGCCATAGTTCCTCGGATAGCAATTTAGACTTGATAGACTTAGAGTGGTGCATCATGGGTAAGAAGAAAAGCCGTCTTTCTGTTCTTACGAATATTATGACCAAAGACATGGGCCCGGGGTATAGTCTTAGTGAGCCGGATGGCAGCTGGGGCCACTCCAAGTATTATTTTGTTAAGAAAGATCCGGGGATCCCACAGGCCTTTTACTTTAGAGACCTTAGTGTTGAGTTCTCCCAAAACGAGGACGTTGCAAGGATGATAGCATATGATGAGGCCTCCTTGGACTCGCAGTTCGGGGACAAGCCTGGTTCCGGGATGGATGTGGCTCCTTTCCGAGCCCAGTATTTGGAGGCGCCTGTGGAGTGGGATGGGATTTTCCGAGCCACTTTCCACTTGGATGATGACGTAGAGTGGAGGTGGCCAAAGCCCGGGGAGAAGATATACCACAGGCCGGAGGGCGGTTGGGTCGGAGTATGGCTGGAGCATCTGCGGTCGGGTTATGGGCCCAGGTGCCATCAATTCGTTAAGTCGCTGTGCCTTTTTGAGTATGGGATCCCCATAACCCAACTCACCCCTAATGCTGTGAAGTGGATTTTTTATTTTCTGGGTTGTTGTGAGGCCGCCGGGGTGCTACCCACTTTCAAGCTCTTCCATCACTTGTTCCGGTTGGTGCACTCCAACAACGTGCCTATGTACGAGTTCAGGTTTCAGGGCAAGGTTTGTGGGTATCCTTCTTCGAGTTCCAAGCCCCTTGGTGCGTTGCCTTCTTTAAAGGGTTGGAACGGGGAGTTTGTGTTTCTCCGGGGCGTCGACATCCAATTTATGCCCACCTTCAAAGAGGAGCCCCTGGCCATGAGTTTCGAGACCTTTGACCTTCAGGATGCGGCTTTAGACCGGGTGAATGCCTTTTGCCGGGGTCTTGGGAGGCAAGTGACCCGGGATGATCTCATGAGTCACAAGTATCTTTACGGGATAGGATGTAAGTTTGGACAGGATTGGGTTTACTTTTAGTCTTGTGGTTTCTGCTTTTCCTCCGGACTAATGTTCTTTTGTTTCTTTTCAGGTCTTCCCGGCTATAAGCCTGAGTTTGAGAAGCTTGTGGAGATGAGCAGGTCATCAAGGTCCCTGGCTGCCGCTCTCCGGGGTATTGGCCATGTCCGAGATAACACTAAAGCCCCCGGGGAGGCTAGTGGTTCGCGGGCCAACGAGGAAGCTGGCTCGGAGACCCGGGACCCGGAAGTGCAGGAGGTGGTCCCGGAGGGCAGCCAGGAGAAGGGTCTGGTGCCAAGAAAGAGGCCTAGGGCTCCTGAAGTCCAGGCTGAAAAGTTTGGGACCCTGGTCTCCGATTGTGAGGTGGTGCGGGATCCTCCAGCTGGCGGGAGTTCGAAGAGGGCCAACTTTGGGCCCCATGAGGCTGCACCGGTTTCTCCGGAAGAGCGAAACTTTATTGGTTTCTTGGCTGATCTTCCTAGCAAACAGGAGTGGGAGGATATGGGTAAGGCCTCGGCCGTCTCCCAGTTCCAGGATGTGATGGCAGTTTATGGCCAGGTATATTCTTAAGGTCAGAGAGGAGGAAGCCGATGAGCTTAAACGGATGGAAAGGCTCCGGGAAAAAATAAGACAAGAGGAACAAGCTAAATTGGAGCACAGAATCCAAAGAAGGCTCCAAGAAGAGGAGGAAAGAATCAGGAAATCCAAACCGAAAAGAACCCGGAGAGAGGTAAGCCCGGAGATCATCTCAGATGATGAAGAACGTCCTAGCAACCTGGTTCAAATGATCCAGGAGTTACAGAGGAAAGTCAACAACGACTCCGGGTTTGAGATCCAAGACACACTCACCCCCTTTAGCCGCTCTCTTGAAGCCATGCCCCGGCAAAAGAACCTCAAGCACTATAACTTTGACTCCTTTAATGGGTTGGAGGACCCGGAAGAACACCTCAACTACTTCGAGCAAATAGCCCTGATATACTTCTACAACGACCTAACCAAGTGCAGGTTCTTTGCCTCCACACTCAAAGGAGCGGCTCAGAGATGGTTCAGCAGGATCCCTTCCCGGAGCATACACAGCTGGAAGGAGTTCAGAGAAGCTTTCCTCCGGAGGTTCCGAGCTAATAAGACCCCGGAATATCACATGTGCCACTTGGAAACAATTAGGCAAAATGATAACGAAACACTTTCAGCTTTCATGAAACGGTTCCAAGAAGCCATAAATCAAGTCACGAATCTGGATGAAAGAGAAGCCTTGAGCATTTTCCGGAAGAACCTAGACCCGGAGCGCAGCGAACGCTACGTGATTGAGTTGGTAAACAAAGAGCCCCAGAGCCTGGCTGCAGCCTATTCTATGGCCGCCAAATTCATCAAAGAAACTGATATTTTACAAGCAATGAGGATGACCAGGCAGGGCACCTCCTCGGGGAGAAATAAAGATGATCGCTCCAGAAACGACAACCACCCAGACAAGAAGTTTAAGCCCAACAAGCAATACAACTACATCCCAAGTCATCAACTAACGACCCCGGACAAAGATCACTCCACCCGAGCCAAATCCGAAGCCAAGCCCCCGAGGCCGGGGAGACCCGATCCGAGGCCGGAACCAGACTGGACACCACTGAACCGGCCCAGAGCTGAAATATTAAAAGAAGTCCGGGACAAGCCCTTCTTTTATCCTCCCAAACCTCTGGTATCAGCCCCGGAGAACAGGCCCCGGAACAAGCACTGCGACTATCATGCAACTCACGGCCACGAAACAGAAAGTTGTGTCTCCCTCAAGTTCTTCATCGAAGACCAGGTTAAGAAAGGAAACATGGGCCAATACCTAGCTCGGAGAACCACGGAGAGGGGGGATGGGTCCGGGATTCAGAAGGCTAAGCATGTGGTGCACGTAGTATTGGGAGGATCCAACTCCCCCCCAGCAAGTCCGGGCTCCGGAGACGAGGTAATGATGATAGACTCGGCCCCGGAACAGACCATATCTTTCAGCAACGCTGATTTCGAAGGAGTGGATCCTAACCACAATGAAGCCCTGGTGGTGACCTTAGACATTGCTGAGAATGAGGTAAAGAGAATCCTTGTTGACAACGGCTCCTCTGTCAACGTATTGTTCAAACACACCATGGATAGAATGCAGCTCGGCAGTGTCAGAATGAATGAATGCAGGGAAGACCCGCTATACGGCTTCGGCCACAACTTGGTTCCCATCCAAGGAACCCTTTACTTGCCTGTTCAGTTCGGCACCGCCCCGAAGCAGATAACCCATATGATAAAATTCTACGTAATCAACATTCCTTCCTCCTACAATGTGATCCTCGGGCGCCCGGCTTTGACCAAACTCCGAGCCATAACCTCAACCCCGCACCTTAAATTCAAATTTCCCACGACCTCCGGGGTTGGAGAGGTAAAGGGCGATACCGAAACAGCTAGCCGATGTTATGGCCAAGCCCTAGTAATGGCAGAAACAGACCCGGAGAATAAGCGGAAAGCCTCCTCCTATCAGAAGAACTTGAGCAGAAAGAAACACAGAGCCACAACTTACAAGAACCCCGGAAAGGAGGTACAAAACATCGAAACAACAAATGCCCCGAACCAGGAACCAGGTACATCCGAGGCCCGGGAATACCTAGCCTCAAACTCCCAGGCCCGGGTCCAGAAATCATCCCTGGTGAAAGATCAAGCCAAGCTAGAACCCGCCGTGGAAACTGAGACAATCGAGCTCATTCCGGGGAACTCGGAAAGAAAAGTAAAGATTGGAACTGGTCTAGACGCTGCCTTCAGGCAAGAGCTAATCCAACTGCTCCGGGAATATGCCGATGTTTTTGCTTGGAGTCCATCTGACATGCCCGGGCTCCGGGAATCCCTTGCCATGCATAGCCTGGATGTTGATCCTAGAAGAAAACCCGTGAAACAGAAAAGAAGGAACTTCGCCCCGGAGAGGCAGAGAGCTATAGACGAGGAGGTGGACAAACTACTTAAAGCAGATATTATCTGCGAGGTCAAATACCCGGAGTGGCTAGCCAACGTGGTTCTAGTCAAAAAGCCCAGTGGAAAATGGAGGATGTGTGTTGATTACACAGACTTGAATGAAGCCTGCCCCAAAGATCCATATCCACTACCAAGTATAGACCACCTCATCGACGCCACTGCCGGACATGTGATGCTCAGCTTTATGGACGCTTTCTCCGGGTACAATCAAATCAAGATGAATCCCGCAGACATAGCCAAAACTGCATTCATCACCCACAGAGCCGTTTATGCTTATAAGTTCATGCCCTTCGGACTCCGGAATGCCGGAGCTACGTATCAAAGAGCCATGGTGGAAGTCTTTAAAGACCAAATTGGCCGGAATCTGGAGTCCTACGTCGACGACATCATTGCCAAGTCTAAAACAGTCAAGGAACATGTCCCCGATCTGCGGGAATGTTTTGAAAACCTCAGAAAAAATGAGATGAAGTTAAATCCGGAGAAGTGCACCTTTGGGGTGGCAGCGGGGAAATTTCTAGGCTTCATGATCAGCCAAAGGGGGATTGAGGCTAATCCGGAGAAGATCAGGGCCATCTTAGAAATGCAACCACCCCGGACTCAGAAAGACATTCAGAAGTTAGCTGGATCATTAGCAGCCCTAAGAAGATTCATATCCAAGTTGGCAGAAAAGTGTTTGCCCTTCTTCAACTTGCTCAAGGGAGCCAGCAACAAGAAAGAAATCACTTGGAGCCCTGAGTGCCAGCAAGCTCTTGACACTATCAAGGAATATCTATCATCACCACCCCTCTTAACAAAGCCGGAGCCCGGGGAACCCCTACATCTATACCTCTCCGCCGGGCCCCTAGCTGTGGCCGCGGCCCTAGTCCGGGAAGTCGATGGAAATCAACGGCCGGTGTACTACATTAGCCAAGTCTTGAAAGATGCAGAAACCAGGTACCCCAATCTAGAAAAGTTTGCCTTTGCCTTAGTCACGGCCTCAAGGAAACTCAGACACTATTTCCAAGGAAGAGAAATCAAGGTTGTAACAGATCAGCCACTACGAAGGATAATCCATAAACCGGATGCATCAGGAAGATTGATAAATTGGGCAATTGAACTAAGCCAATTCCACTTGACATTCGTACCCCGGACAGCCATCAAGGCACAAGCTTTGGCAGATTTCATAGTAGAGTGCTCCTTCCCAGAACCACAGCAAGCTATTGCAGCAGCTGAAAATTCGAAAAACCAGAACAGAGCCCCGGGGTCATGGACTCTCCATGTTGATGGATCCTCAACAGCCGACAGGTCCGGGGCAGGGCTAATCATGAAGAGCCCGGAAGATTTCCAAATCAAACAGGCCATAACATTCAAGTTCCCAGCAACCAATAACCAAGCTGAATATGAGGCTCTCCTTGCCGGGCTAAGGTTGGCCCGAACTCTGCAAATCAAGAACCTGAATATCTACAGTGACTCGCAAATCGTGGTACGGCAAACAAAAGGCGAATATGTGGCAAAAGATCAAAAGCTAGCCCAATACCAAGCACTTGTCAAGAGCCACTTAGCCACCATTCCAGAGTATCAGATCAACCAAGTCAACAGAGAAGAAAATTCCGAAGCTGATGAGCTATCCAAGCTAGTCCAGAACTCCGCCGAACTAGGCAATTCAGTCTACTTCGAAGAATTGGGAACCCCGGCCATCAACCAGGAAGTGGTAATGGAGATAGACGACACCCCGAACTGGATGACCCCCTTCATCCTCTACCTGGAAAAAGGGGAATTGCCCGAAGATAAGAATGAGGCCAGAAGATTGAAAAACAAAGCTTCGAAGTACTTCATAGAAGAAAACCAGCTCTATCGCCGAACCTTCTCATCCCCAACTCTGAAGTGCGTAGGCCCGGAAGAAGCTAACTACTGTCTACAAGAAGTGCACGAAGGGATTTGTGGGGATCACATGTCCGCAAAGGCCCTCGCATACAAAATCATAAGGCAAGGTTACTACTGGCCAACAATCCACTCAGATGCATTAGAATTTGTCAAGAAGTGCAGAAACTGCCAACTGTTCAGCAACATACCAAGGCAAAGCCCGGTCCTGCCATCTTCAGTACTATCACCCATCCCCTTTGCCGTATGGGGGATCGATATAGTAGGGCCTTTCCCCCGGGCCAAAGGAGATCTGAGGTACCTCCTGGTAGCCATCGACTACATGACTAAGTGGGCCGAAGCAAAGGCAATGAGGACCATAAACCAGCAAGACTGCATCAAGTTCATGGACAATATACTAATGCGGTTCGGCCTTCCCAGAGTCCTGGTCTCAGATAATGGTCCCCAGTTCGTCGGATCAGATTTTGAAAATTACTTAAAGGAAAGGGGAATTAAACACAAGAAATCCTCAGTGGCCTATCCCCAGGGAAATGGGCAAGTAGAAGTGACAAACAGAATTCTGCTAAGGGGAATTGAGAAGAGGCTGAAGGAAAGCAAGAACAAATGGCCCGAAGAACTGCCAAATGTGCTGTGGGCATACAGAACTAGCCCGAGGTCCGGAACAGGAGAAACCCCGTTTAAACTAGCTTATGGAACCGAAGCAATGCTGCCAATTGAAGTGGGTTCCCCTTCCCACAGAGCAATCAACTTTGATGAAGATGCAAATGAAGATGGGTTACGAGCTAACCTGGACCTAGTTGATGAGGTCCGGGACAATGCAGTGCAAAGAATGGAGAAGTATAAAGAAAAAACAAGAGAGTACTTCGGCAAGAAGTCAAGAGTCAAAAACTTCCAAATTGGGGACCTAGTACTCCGGGATGTTGAAGCCTCAGACCCCACCAACACAGGAAAGCTTATGCCTAAGTGGGAAGGTCCCTACAGGGTTAAAGAAGTACTCCGCCCCGGAACCTACAAGCTCAGTCACATGGACAACACTGAAGTCCCCAACACCTGGCACGGCCTCAGGCTAAGAAAGTACTACCAGTAAAGAAAATAGCTTCTGCTCATATATGGGCATTGTTTGAAAATTGTACTTGGAAATCATGTAACCGCTTTATTATCAATGAAAAAGAATTCTAGTTCTTACCTGATACTCCAACCTTCAAATTACTTCAAAATACCTACTTGGAAAAGTTTTCATCCTTTCCAAGTAAGCCAAAGCCCGGGGCCTTAGCAACGCTTTGGCCCGGGAAGCCATAGGCATCAAAATACCTACTTGGAAAAGTTTTCATCCTTTCCAAGTAGGCCAAAGCCCGGGGCCTTAGCAACGCTTTGGCCCGGGAAGCCATAGGCATCAAAATACCTACTTGGAAAAGTTTTCATCCTTTCCAAGTAGGCCAAAGCCCGGGGCCTTAGCAACGCTTTGGCTCGGGAAGCCATAGGCATCAAAATACCTACTTGGAAAAGTTTTCATCCTTTCCAAGTAGGCCAAAGCCCGGGGCCTTAGCAACGCTTTGGCCCGGGAAGCCATAGGCATCAAAATACCTACTTGGAAAAGTTTTCATCCTTTCCAAGTAGGCCAAAGCCCGGGGCCTTAGCAACGCTTTGGCTCGGGAAGCCATAGGCATCAAAATACCTACTTGGAAAAGTTTTCATCCTTTCCAAGTAGGCCAAAGCCCGGGGCCTTAGCAACGCTTTGGCCCGGGAAGCCATAGGCATCAAAATACCTACTTGGAAAAGTTTTCATCCTTTCCAAGTAGGCCAAAGCCCGAGGCCTTAGCAACGCTTTGGCCCGGGAAGCCATAGGCACCAAAATACCTACTTGGAAAAGTTTTCATCCTTTCCAAGTAGGCCAAAGCCCGGGACCTTAGCAATGCTTTGGCCCGGGGACAAAACCACCACTCCCCAATCCGGGATACCCGAATTAAAGAGTGGGGGGCAACACAAATCATAAATACACAACAGTAATTCAAGGTTAAAAGATTCAACAGTAACTGACAAGCGGGCCGGGCTGACCAACAACCCGAAACACCCGATAGTTAAAAGATTCAAAGTTATACAACAAAAGCGTTAAAATATTACAAGGGCACAGCCCGAAATATGGACGCAGCCAGAAAGAAAGTCACGCTTCAGGAGGAGGAGGAGGGGCATCAGGAGCACCAAAAGGTTTGGGCTCGCCTTCACCCCGGGCCAGAGCATCCTCGGCGGCAAGGTACTCGTCGATAAAGTTCTCCCAGGTGGCGGTCTCAGGAGCAGTCTTTATCATCTTCTCAGAGATGACCCAGCAACGGTGAATCTTTTTAGACGCCACGGCTGCCAGGTCATCATCATAAGCAGCTGACTCCCGGAATTCGGCAATAATCTGGTCCTCGGGCTTCTTGGCCTTCAGCTCGTCCCGAAGCCTCTTCACTTCATCCCTGTACTCTTTTGCCTTGGCCCTAGCCGAATCCCTTTCCTCAGTAAGGACCTTGGCGTCCTCCTTGAACTTTTTCGACTCATTCTTAAAGGTCTCGCGCAGCTCAAGGAGCTCAGCCCGGGCCTCCTCCGCCTCCTTCTGCATCTCCTTCCTCTTCTCAGTAACAGAGCTCAGCACATCCCGGGCCTCTTTGATAGTCTCCAGCTCCCGAAACGCGGTGGCCGCAGCTCCGGCCATCCTAACCCCGAGCTGCCCAATACAAGAACATATGAGAGAACATATGAGAAAACAATATGAGCAAACAAAGCTAAAAACATGAACATGAAAATAGCCCGGGGAAGAATATACCTGGCCATAAACTGCCATCACATCCTGGAACTGGGAGACGGCCGAGGCCTTACCCATATCCTCCCACTCCTGTTTGCTAGGAAGATCAGCCAAGAAACCAATAAAGTTTCGCTCTTCCGGAGAAACCGGTGCAGCCTCATGGGGCCCAAAGTTGGCCCTCTTCGAACTCCCGCCAGCTGGAGGATCCCGCACCACCTCACAATCGGAGACCAGGGTCCCAAACTTTTCAGCCTGGACTTCAGGAGCCCTAGGCCTCTTTCTTGGCACCAGACCCTTCTCCTGGCTGCCCTCCGGGACCACCTCCTGCACTTCCGGGTCCCGGGTCTCCGAGCCAGCTTCCTCGTTGGCCCGCGAACCACTAGCCTCCCCGGGGGCTTTAGTGTTATCTCGGACATGGCCAATACCCCGGAGAGCGGCAGCCAGGGACCTTGATGACCTGCTCATCTCCACAAGCTTCTCAAACTCAGGCTTATAGCCGGGAAGACCTGAAAAGAAACAAAAGAACATTAGTCCGGAGGAAAAGCAGAAACCACAAGACTAAAAGTAAACCCAATCCTGTCCAAACTTACATCCTATCCCGTAAAGATACTTGTGACTCATGAGATCATCCCGGGTCACTTGCCTCCCAAGACCCCGGCAAAAGGCATTCACCCGGTCTAAAGCCGCATCCTGAAGGTCAAAGGTCTCGAAACTCATGGCCAGGGGCTCCTCTTTGAAGGTGGGCATAAATTGGATGTCGACGCCCCGGAGAAACACAAACTCCCCGTTCCAACCCTTTAAAGAAGGCAACGCACCAAGGGGCTTGGAACTCGAAGAAGGATACCCACAAGCCTTGCCCTGAAACCTGAACTCGTACATAGGCACGTTGTTGGAGTGCACCAACCGGAACAAGTGATGGAAGAGCTTGAAAGTGGGTAGCACCCCGGCGGCCTCACAACAACCCAGAAAATAAAAAATCCACTTCACAGCATTAGGGGTGAGTTGGGTTATGGGGATCCCATACTCAAAAAGGCACAGCGACTTAACGAATTGATGGCACCTGGGCCCATAACCCGACCGCAGATGCTCCAGCCATACTCCGACCCAACCGCCCTCCGGCCTGTGGTATATCTTCTCCCCGGGCTTTGGCCACCTCCACTCTACGTCATCATCCAAGTGGAAAGTGGCTCGGAAAATCCCATCCCACTCCACAGGCGCCTCCAAATACTGGGCTCGGAAAGGAGCCACATCCATCCCGGAACCAGGCTTGTCCCCGAACTGCGAGTCCAAGGAGGCCTCATCATATGCTATCATCCTTGCAACGTCCTCGTTTTGGGAGAACTCAACACTAAGGTCTCTAAAGTAAAAGGCCTGTGGGATCCCCGGATCTTTCTTAACAAAATAATACTTGGAGTGGCCCCAGCTGCCATCCGGCTCACTAAGACTATACCCCGGGCCCATGTCTTTGGTCATAATATTCGTAAGAACAGAAAGACGGCTTTTCTTCTTACCCATGATGCACCACTCTAAGTCTATCAAGTCTAAATTGCTATCCGAGGAACTATGGCTACAAGAAGAACTACTGGGTTCGGAGAAGGGAACCAACACTCGATTAGCCGTAACACGCCGCCTAACCATACAAGTCTACAACCCCGGGCTACCCAACACAATAAAAGAATAAAAATAATAAGCTACAAAAGGTCGACCTACGGGAGTACTAGAATCCTGGAAATGAAATACTGTAAAATTGACAAGAGTCCGGGTCAAGAGGACTTACAAAGAGTAGAAAGGCCGGACTGGAAAGAGCAAGAAAAATCTGAAGCGACGATAGCCCGGAGCACTGGTCTTCAGAGGAGCAGAGTAACGGTTGCAAATCAAAAAACGCGTAAAGACAAATGAGAGCAGGGTTGCCACTATTTATAGGCAAACCCTGAATCCCAAGCGTCATAAACACGTGGCGGCCCAAAAAATCGGCCCACTATCTCCAAAACCCGGAGATAGTGGATGACAGCTATTATTTCCCACAAAAAAAAAAAACAACACAAAAAAAAAAAAAAAAAAAACAAACAAACAACACAAAAAAGGAGAGAAAGAGAAATGCATATTGCAATATTACATATTCATATACATTTTCGCACATCTACAGAAGACAAAGCCCCGGCGTACATACTTCGGTACACACCCCGGGCTTGGGGGATAGCCAAAGAAACAAAAACTTCAAATCCTAACTACCAGCCCCGGGCGTGCATACTTCAGTACATCCCCCGGAACTGGGGCCAACCAAGGCAAGAGCACTCCTTACTACTCCCCCATCCGGAGAATCCGCATAAGGGAGTGGGGGGCAAATGATAGGCCCTAAACAGCCAAGGCCCAATAAGAAGCCCAAAAGCATAAGCAAACCATTTCATAAGAATAAGAGCGGCCCAGCCCAGAGCAGTGGACCCCGGGCCCGGGACACCACCACGTGGCGCGGTCCCCACCCCCGGACTAGGGGACCCCCTACTCGTCACACTCAGCATACGTGGCACTCCCCCTCGGCTGACACTCCTATTGGTGGCGCTGACCAACACTAAAAGACAAAGGAAGATACGTGCCAGATCATGCCCACCACAACGTGGCCACACTCCAGTCAACGGCCAGACCAGACAAAAGCCACGTGCCCTGCATCCCGGGAGTTCAGCGGCTTGTCCCCCAGATCCAACGGTCGGGGGTGAAGGTAACCTACCCCTAAACCCTAGGCCTAGGGCTATAAATACCCCTAGTAAATAGGGTTTAGAGGTTAGCCATTATTACGCACCCACACACATTCATTACTTTGTGATACTCTACTTGATTATTACCTTCCAAAGCCAACTCTTATTCTCACGCCGGAGGCACCTCGGGGCCAAACCCCCCCTCCGGTGTTGTTTTGCAGATACCCCACTACAGCTACACCCCTTCCGAGACGGGAGTTGGCGAGGAAGTACCCGATCGAGATTCAGAGTTATCAGTAATAATTATTATTTTTTTGTTTACCATTGGTATAAATTTTTTTACTTATTTTTTTTTGTTAAGTAAAAAAATTTATACCAATGGTAAACGATTACAATTATAGGGGCATACCTCGCGATTGGTAACGCGTCAACCAAACGGAACAACAAAGTGAACTAGTTAGACTAGCTTACGACATGAACAATCCAAGCAACTATTCAAGTCTACAAAAGAGAAACTAGTTATAAACTAGTTTAAAAACATAAAATTAGATCTATGCCGAGTTCATAGATTAAGTGCAACCACCTGGTTCACACCCAAAAATTCTAAGCAAATGCTTGTTCCTTGATTTTCCATCGAAATGGCATGAGCAGCTCGATACCCAACAGTTGCACTCCATGACAAAAAACCCAAACACGTCGACCGCCTCCAGCACTATCCAAGTATAGGTAATAAACCTCAACCCCTTGTCCCAACGAATGCCTATTTACCTACCACCATCAACTCCCATAAAAACTGATCCCTTTTTGAACCCACAAAGGGCATTTCTCATGTGTTTAGTCCAAATAACAACCAATTGAACAAATCCCATAATTGTATCAAGAACAGTATCCGTGGCAACCCCATCACTATCAACACAGTAAATTGAAACCTAAAGCACTAATCGAGTAGTCAACTTTGTAGGAGAGCCCATCACATACTCCATTCCTTTTGCGTTATACAATAAAACCTCAGCAAAGCCCATAAGTGTAGTTTACACAGTACCCTGAGCGAATTAGTTCGGCCCAGGCCTATTCTCAATTTCCAAATTTGTGAGCCCAGATTGACCCCCTAAATTGTGGTCACCTGTGTCTTCAGGACAACAAAATTCCTCAACCATCATAATCAAGCGAATTTCAACTTTTCTGTTATCAATCTGTCTAATTCCTTCATGAAGGTCATTTTCGGTTAGATAAATCCAATCAAAGCAATAGCAAGAGTGACCTATTTTATCATCCCAACTGATGCTTTCAAAGACACCATGAAAAGAAACAATAACAAAACCAGTTTTGCCAATCCCAGTATGCGTATTCCGCAGACCCGAATGGAATCGCCACGAAGTCTCAGCCTTCAACGCTTTAAGTCCCTTTGAAATGAAACCATGAGAACCGAACAGTGCCTCATCTATCTTTACATTGATAACCAACTCAAAAGAGCCATTTCCATTAGCAGGAGCAATCCCTCCCAAAAATACACCACCATTAATCAGAATGGGGCTTTCATCTCCGACAATAGCCTTTGATAGAATCTCAGTCTCCAGCATGATGCTTACCATCGATAACCCAAGAGTGTAAACCAACAACATTTCCATCTGAGAAGCCAAATGGTGTCTGTGAAGCTTCCCAGCAAACAAGTTTCGAGCAATACTCTTGCCAACATCAGCACACACAAAGAAGCATTCAAGATATCTATCCTTTACATTCACCATGTTAGAGTGTCCGCCAACAACGAATACCCCTGACTCACGAACACAGTTAAATCCTCTCTATTCGTCACAAGTAAACACATCACGCCAAAGGGGCAGCCCATCACCACCACCGTGAAATTGACCAGAAAACCGTAGACCAAAAAACCCAACATTTTCCCTACCTCCCTCAAACAGAACCTTCCAAACATAGGAGCCCAAAAGTGGGCCTTCCTTAGTTGTCGTCTGAGTTAAATCCAGAAAACAAATCAACACATAATTGGCCTTGCGATTTTTTAAGAGATTAAGCAAGAGAGGCTCTTTTCCATCCGCTAGTAACAATGAGTCAATAGAATCGATCATCAAAACAACGTTATTTGTAATCAAAGAACGATTACTCATCAAATGAATTGATTTCCCCAACCGGGACTTCGAGGAACCTACCACATAGGAAAAAATTAAAGAGCCCATTACAACAAAGATAATTAGTAATAAAATAAGAAATATAGGTGTTTATGGTGTAGGATAATAGAAGAGAGAGATGGATTAGTGAAGGTTTTATAGTCGAATTGATGGAGAAAGGCTTAGATTTGGTTAAAATTTAGCGGCGGCTAGAGTATAATTTTAGGGTTTATAGAGAGAAGGGAGAGTGTTTTTCTCTCTAGACGACTCTCATAGTCCAAAATTAATTTTATTTTATCTCTCCTTTTGACTCCTCGAATATTAGTAAAATCAATTTTCTTGTTCCAACAAGTCCAAAATAAAGTGTGAGTGAGTTCGAGTTGTCAAACTAGTCAAGAACAAAGCCTCAAGGCATGCTCAAACGAGCCAAAAAAGAAGTAAAATAAATTTTCTTGTTCCAACAAGTCCAAAATAAAGTGTGAGTGAGTTCGAGTTGTCAAACTAGTCAAAGAACAAATGCACAAGGGGTTTCCATGCTTAAACGAGTCAAAAATGAAGTTTAGTGAGCTTTAGGTATCAAGCTAGTCAAGAATAAAGCTACAAGGGGTTTCCATGCTCAAAGGAGTCAAAAATGAAACAAAACCAGTTTTCTTGTTCCAACGAGTCCAAAATGAAGTTTTAGTAAGTTTTAGGGATCAAACGAAATAATAGCAAGTCAAAAATATAGCAAAATTAAATTTCTTGTTCCAACGAGTCCAAAATGAAGTGTTAGTGAGTTTAAGGTCTCCAGCTATCAAGAAAAAAGCCACAAGGGGTTTCCATGCTCAAACGTGTCAAAAATGAAGTAAAATCAATTTCTTTGTTCCAGCGAGTCCAAAATTAAGTTTTAGAGAGTTCAGGTGTCAAACTAGTCAATAATAAAGCTACAAGGGATTTCCATGCTCAAACGAGTCAAAAATGAAGCAAAATCAATTTTCTTTTTACAATGAGTCCAAAATGAAGTCTTTTTTTGCTAATCAGTCCAAAATGAAGTTTTAATGAGTTTTAGGGGTCAAACGAATCAAGAACAAAGCTACAAGGGGTATCCATGCTTAAGCGAGTAAAAAATAAAGCAAAATTACTTTACTTGTTCCAACTAGTTTGAAACGAAGTTTTAGTGAGTTCTAGGGATATAACGAGTCAAGAACAAAGCTACAAGGGGTTTCCATGCTCAAACGAGTCAAAAATGATACAAAATCAATTTTTTGTTTCAACGAGTCCAAAATGAAGTTTAAAGGAGTTCTAGGGATTAAATGAATCAAGAAGAAAGCTACAAGGGGTATCCGTGCTCAAATGAGTTAAAAATAAAGCAAAATTAATTTCCGTGCTCAAAGGGGTATGCAACGAGTCTAAAATCAAGTTTTAATGAGTTTTTAGGAGTCAAACATGTCAAGAACAAAGCTACAAGTGGTGTACATGCTCAAACGAGTCAAAAATGAAGTAAGATTAATTAACTTGTTCAACCGAGTCCAAAATGAAGTTTTAGAGAGTTATAGGGAACAAGTTCAGAATAAAGCAAAAAGTGGTTTCTTGTTCCAACATGTCCAAAATGAAGTTTAGTGAGTTTTATTGGTCAAACTAGTCAAAAACAAAGCCAGAAGTGTTTCCATGATCAAACAAGTCAAAATGAAGCAAAATAAATTTTCATGTTCCAACGAGTCCAAAGATTAAGTTTTTTTTTTTTTGCTAATTAAAATTTATACCATAGGAAAATGATTACATCTCTAGGGGCATACCCCGCGATTAATAATACATCTACCTAACGGAACACCAAAGAAAATTCAACAATAGAGCTAGATAAACTAGCAATCACCATAACAAGATAATTAGATAAAAACTAGTAAATATGCCTACTTAGCATAGCATTCTTTAGACCCCACCCACGGGCCCTTACTTGAACAGGAGCCTCAGTGACAACCTCCATCTGAGCCACATCCCACTCAGACCTTGCTTTATCAGCATCAAGACAGGGCTGACAAAAAACCCATCCAGACAAACACATCAGCAAACCACACGAATAGGCCCTGTTGTAGCGGCCTCCCTTATGCAAACGCAAAATCATGAAATCAAGCTCCATAGCAAACCCGTTACCCACTATTCCTCCATTTAAGTACACGGCCAAAGGCCTCACATGACCCATTATAAACTTAGTAAAAAAACAACCATCTGAACCCCCAATCACCAATGATTGACCCGAGACAATCAGGGACCTCCAACCGTTAACCATGAATTGTTCCTTAGACCAGCATTCACCTTCTGAATCATAGAGCTGTCTCTTTTGCATACCAATGCGCAGAAGATACAACATGTAATAACCATCCTGGTGATTAGTGAGTACCAAGACATTCCCACAGTGAATAGCTGCATTAGCAAAATTAGAACCTTCCTCGCGCACGCAGAGGAGCCTCCCACCCAATGTCAACGGCTTAGTCGATTCCATCTCACTGCTGTCACCCAATCTACAACTCATCAAACACCTTGCCACCCTCAAAATCAGAAACATCTTCAGTGATATTTTCATGTGCTCTGCGTTCCTCCACGAGCATAGTCCATTCCACATAACAAACAACAATCAGTTTCTTACCAAGAGCGTTAAAACACGTAGCAAAAGAAATAAAGCTCATCAATAAACAAGGCATAGCCCTCACATAGTGACAAACAATCATCCTTATAAACTTACGAATCCCTTTAAATTGAGACTCCGTCAGCAAACAATGCTTTTGAGTCTTACCATCAAACAAAATTCGGTCAAACCAAGTTAGACCCGAACTCCTATCGACAGCTGAATTCCTCGTACCACATTCAGGAATCCTCGTGAAGCCATCATCGTTCACAGCACCAAATACCATGGTGAAGTTATCACTAGCAACCAAGAGGTTTTCACTAGCAATTAAGACCTTACAGCAATCGCAAACAACAATCTTTCCAATTACGACTCCCCTCTGAACAACAAGAGACACCCCGCGCAAACCCGTACACCCGCACATACAAGTTGAGACAAACAGAATTTGCATCAAGAT
Source organism: Kitagawia praeruptora (assembly GCA_037693485.1). Classification (NCBI taxonomy): domain Eukaryota; kingdom Viridiplantae; phylum Streptophyta; class Magnoliopsida; order Apiales; family Apiaceae; genus Kitagawia; species Kitagawia praeruptora. Next base: position 80,780,928 of record CM075354.1, read on the forward strand.
TGGAGCATCATCCAATGAAAAAACATTGCAAACAGTAACCAACCCATGGCAACACCCCTTTGGCATACAATCAGTAGAGATTAACCCCACAAATTTATGTCTATCACCATCTAGTTTGCTAGCTGTCCGTAGCCCCTGCTTCGACACAAGAAAAGCACAACACCTGGTTCTTACAGGCCACCTATCAAACACCTGTTGACCGCCACCACCAAACCCTCTCAGAGACAACATAGCAATCAGATTGTGACCAAGACCCAAGTCTTCTCCTTTTTCCGTATTCTCTAATTCCAGAAGAATACTGTTGATAGCAAAACTATCATACTCATTAACTGAGTCAACAACATAAAAAACAGATAGATCATCTTCATTCTCCGAACCATCCAGATGGGGGCAAACCCCCAAGGCAGCTTTGTTACCTTCCGACCACAGGAAAGGTACTACATGGCCGGAACTAAATCTGCCAGCGGAAATCTTCAACAGCCTCGCCACAGTTAGTCCATTTTCCGAAGTTTCCGAAACCACCGAAGTGGCCTCCATCAAACTCCTCAATCTCCGAAAGGAAGAAAGAGACATAAAGAGCGAACCATCTGTCCCCTTACCCTCATCAGCTGGGTTCACCAGAAAACTCAGATGTAGAACCATGGGAGTGTTAATCCCGTCCAAACCCTCCCCGTAGACATCGCCTCCAAGGCTGCAACGTCGATTGAGTTGCAGTACGACTAAACATTCCTCCAAATCAATCGGTCTTTTAATAACCGGAACAAACAACACCATGGTATTGCGAATCTCACACCCATAACTGTACTGCCAACGATTCTTATAAATCTTGGCCGAACTGACCTCCTCTTGGCCCACATGAATCAAATACCCTTGCAAACATCTTACGAGTTTGCAGGTCTCTAGCCACCCAAGAAAAATGAAAGAAATCCCATTGCTTGTAGCCACCATGAAATTAGACTCCCCGACAACAAGTATCAGCGGAGTAAACACCTGTTTGAAAAACCCATTTCTCAAGAACTGAGAAAAAACCTCAAAAAGAGGTAGGCCCAAACCCCCGACAAACTTCGAAGAATGTCCAGGGAGAATCGCCAAAAAAGGAGCCAAATCTAGATATATCTTATAAGAAATATGTGTATAGGTGAGAGGAGAAGAAGAGAGGGCGGATTCATGGAGGGAGTATATAGATCTGATGATTTTTGGGTGTAGAATGGATGATATGGTTGGCGGCCGCCTAGGTTTACCTAGAGAGAAAACGACTCTCATTTGTAATCCCCCAAATGCAACACTTCTTCACAACTTTTTGTTGAAATACAAGAAGATAATGCCCAAACTCTTAAGTGCAATGAGAAGATTTGAAGATGAACTCAATATAGATTTGAAGTTCAACAAAAAATAAGTGATTATAGATTATTTTTTACTAGACATTCTTAGAATTTGGAATCTTTTAGTAATTATTAATTTACAGTTTCGTTGGGACCAATATATATATACTGGGATTTCAAAAAAGTTATTATCTTATTATTTTATCGATTGGGATCCAATTTTGTACTAGTCCCAAGTTGGGACTGGACAAATTATTAATTTTATCGAGATTATTAATTTATCGAGTATTAATTTATAGAGGTTATACTGTAACTAAGCCTATTACAAACTTAATCTGGTGCCTCCACCAATCCTAAATTGAACCCAATACAAGCACTACGAAAGTGCAACTGAGTAAACTGCACATGGTAATACCAATACCTTCTATTGACTCCATCAAGACAATGCATGAAGCCTAAGAAACATCCCATCTCGAAATCATTAACGGCAGGGGCACCAATCCTTTCAAAACGACTGAGCCCCACGCCCACACCAACTTCAACCGCATCCTTGGATATTGCTAAAACAATAACATTCGCTGAGCTAAAACGCAGCAGATCAGGCACCCATGGCGGTATTCCACCAACAACGTTGCCTACAACATTACCAGTACAACCATTACCAACAACCTTAACAACCTTAACAGCAGAGTAATCCACCCCATGATTCTCAAAAAGACCACCACTTGTACCATGATAGGTGGTATCCAAGTCAGGAGGAAGCCTTCCCAAGATCAAACTGCAGTTTCTACCATCCGCCTTAACGGCAGAATCCATAGAAGAAACCGTACCACTAGGACCACCATTCCAATCATTCAAAACCATAGAAGAGTCCACATCACAAACATTCAAAACCATAGAAGAGTCCGTATCAATAGGACCACCCGAATGATTTACCAGATCAGTTGTGTCTTTGAGCAACATACTAGAAGTAACGTCTAATTCCTCATAACTAACAACATTAGCAGAAACCAAATCCATAAAATTCGAAATTCTAGCAAGCACATTCAGAGAATCAATACCTAAATCTTTGATGCCAGCTAACTTTCCCATAAAGTAAAATATGTTACCTTCAACCAAAAGGGGGTTGAGCGGGCTTCGAGTTCTTGAATCCATCCCAGTGTTGGGACAGCAACCAACATCCATCTTCTTTCGGAAATCCTTAGACCCAAAGGAGTCTCTATCACAAACAGACTGCCTCTGCTTGCGCCAAGCAACATTTACTCCTTCAAACGGAGTAACAACCGAATTAACCATAAATCGGACTGGATGACCATCACACACATGATCCTCATCCTGCGATTCTTCCATAGGAGCTTCATCTCCTCGCATATAATCAAGAAAGAAATTATCATCACCTGGTATCCAACATTCCACGTCCGTAACAGGAGAACAAGGGTAATAAACCCTCATATCCGGTGAGAAAGTGACCTTCCTTGCAACCTGCTCCCCCTTTGCTAACTCAGTAGAAAGGGTATCATGCTCATTAGGGTAAAAAACCCTAACCTCCGGTGAGAAAGAAACCCTCTTCGGATTCATTCTCAAATCAGTGTTACCCACAGATGGGCGACCACTAGATCTCCCAGATTCCAAGATCGAGTCTTCATCCTTATCCAGTTTCACCCTCATTTGGGATCCCTGAGCAACATTCACTCGATTTCCCCGCTCCAATGGTATCAATGTCACCAAATTCTTCGCGAAAGAAACCTTTTTCAGACTCGGGCTTAGAGCCAGCCCCTCCCGAGTTTCGCCACGTACTTGCAGTCATCGTCCCTATCAGTGTTACCCACAAAGGGGTAAACACTCGATCTTTCAGAATCCAACAACGAGCCATCCAGAAAGGAAACCCTTTCCCGAGACATTTGAGCGAACAAAGAAGAGAAATTTAGGTGAGAGAAAAGAAAGAGATGATTTCAGGTAGGTTGATTTAGATCTAGTGGAGAAATTGTTTAGATTTTAGAGAGAGAAAGAAGAGAGAAGCTAGAGAGAAAAACCGACTCTCATTTTTTTTTTAGTGAGATTTGATATTGAAATCCACTTATAGCTTTGTTCTTGACTCGTTTGACCCCTAATACTCACTAAAACTTCATTTTGGCTGACACAAGAAGAAACACAATAGAAATATTATCTCCTTAAATCCTTCGGTGTCCAGGCAAATTGAATGAGAGTCGGATATGCTCTAACCTCTCTCTAGCTTCTCTCTAAAATTCTCAAACAATCTAAGCATCTTCTCCATCAGATCTAAAGTTCCACATCCTAATCCATCTTCCCCTTCTAATCTCTCACTAAACACCAAATTTCTTTTATTTCTTGTCGGTTAGCATGAGTCGTAAGAGGGTTTCATTTGTGGATGATTCTGCGATGGCGGCTTCTGTTAAGAATCATGTGGCGATGACCCAGGAGGGGTTGGATCCAGTTTTGAGCCCAAAAAGGGTCTCGTTTGCGGCCGATTTGGTATCGGAGATACCATCTATTGATATTCGATCTAGGAAGGATGGCAAAAAGAGGGTCGCGAGGGTCTCCTTTGCTGACAACCTAGTCACGATGATCCTAGAGTCTGGGGTAGCTGCTCGCACCCGCAGTAGGGTCATGCATCACTTAATTGATGGTAAGGTTTTTTCCCAAACGAAACTTCCTAGTCTTTTTTTTTTTGCTAATTGAAACTTCCTAGTCTTAATAAAGTAGATGGGGGTCATTGTGTTACTTCCTTTGTTGATCTGTCGGAGCCCTCCCTGGAAGAGGAAATGGTTACTGACTCGACTAGTAAAGGGGAAAGTCTAGCCATTGATGTGCAGGTCTGAAGCTCGAATGGGTGATGCTGAGGGGGTCGGGAATGACTTGAATAAGGTCATTGATTCATCAAAAGGGGACTTCTCTGTACCGGTTATGGACTTTGGTAGAGACAGTGATAATGTTGGGCCTAATACTGAGGTTGCTGAGATGAATCGGTCGGATGCTAAGGGAAAGGGGAAGACCCGGTGTAATGAAATGAAAAAAGAAGAAGAGATTCCTAGTTGGAATATATCTGTAAAGCGAATGCAGAAACGGTTGGCTATCGCTGTGAAGGTAGTCATTCTCTTCAGAGACTGCATTGTTCACAATGGGCACGAGGTGCCTACGATCTGGGGGAATGTTGACATGAGTGATCTGGATGTTTTAAATGGATTGCAAACAAGGCAGGATGTAAAGATTTTGAGAGATTTGGGTATAGCCCTAAATTGTATTAGGCAGCTTGGGAATTTCATTAGGAAGAACAGAATCCCTCTCCAGGTGCTAGGGGAGGATGACCAGATTCTTCCGGACTTGGAAGAAGAGGCGGAGATAGTGGGTCTTTTAGACCGCACATCCTACAACTCCGAGTTGAAGAGGGAGGCTTTGGTGGAAGCGAGGAGTAATTTGGATAACCTTAGGATGTTCATCGCCTCCCTGGGTAAAGAAATCCCTTTGGTTAAGGGGTCCCGAGATAGGGAATTCAGTGCCTCTGCTCGTGGGTTACGAGATTTTGAGGAATTAGAGCTTCATTATTTAACCTGTCAATCTATCCAATTGAGGGACTATCTGATAGACTTGGGAATTGATCTATCAACGGTTGAGCAGCAGCATAGTCCGCTTTTTGGGGGTAAGGATACAATACCCTTCAAGGAACTGGGAGAGGGGAGAAACAATGCAAAGGAGCAAAGTCTTAGCAGGATGCAGTATTTGGGGCCTTTGTTTCGTCTTGTTGGGGATGTTACTGTGCATGTTGATTCTGAGCAAGTGGCGGAGAACATGGAGGATGCTAAGGAGGCTAGGATCTTCGGGACAAAGGCGAGGATCAAGCATGAGAATCTCCGTAAGAGGGGTTAATTTGTAGTCTGTAAAATGCGAACCAGGAGGTTCCTGCTCTATGATAAAGTTGTAAAGGGGTTAGGTTGTTTGACTATCAATTGTCGATCTTGGCAGTTGTAGTGTTTGTTCTGTTGATTCCGTGGGGTATGCCCCTAGAAATGTTTTTTGCTGTTCCCTTTTGGGTATAAAATATTCTAATTAGCAAAAAAAAAAACTTCATTTTGGTCTCGTTTGAACAAGTTTTGACTCGTTTGAGCATGGAAACTAGATGTAGCTTTGTTCTTGACTCGTTTGACCCCTAATACTCATTAAAACTTCATTTTGGACTCGTTTGAACAAGTTTTTTTTTTTTTGCTAATTAAAATTTTATACCAAGAAGGAACAACTTACACAAATCTGGGGGCATACCCCGCGAAATCAACATTCAGACAACAAAGCCAAACAACATTAAGTCATTTTACAATCAACAAACGTAGAACTAAGCCTATTACAAACTTAATCTGGTGCCTCCACCAATCCTAAATTGAACCCAATACAAGCACTAAGAAAGTGCAACTGAGTGAACTGCACATGATAGTACCTCGTACATATCCAGCAATAATGGCTTGAAAACCCCTTCGAACTGCTCACGCTAGACTGTCCAGCAGTGTAGAAGCCGCATTTATCTTCATGCAACCAATACCTTCTATAAACCCTGACCTCCGGCGAAAAAGTGACCTTCTTCGGAACCTGCTCCCCCTTAACTAACTCAGTGGAGGGGGCACCGTGCAAACACTCAAGAAGACTAGGGTAAAAAACCCTCACCTCCGGCGAGAAAGAGACCCTCTTCAGACTCATTCTCGAAACTATTAGAGCTAATATATATAAAATAAGAAATATGGTGTATAGGTGGGAGATTTGAGATGGAAGATGGAATTATGAAGGTCGATTGTATAGATCTGATGGGAATTTGTGTTAGAATTAAAGGCGGCTAAGAAGGGTTTTAGAGAGAGAGGTTAGAGAGAAGGCAGAGAACGACTCTCATCTTCAGACATCCATTCAAGAACGCTCGTTTGAACAAGTTTTGACTCGTTTAGCATGGAAATCACTTGTAGCTTGGTTCTTGACTCGTTTGACCCCTAGAACTCACTAAAACTTCATTTTGGACTCGTTTGAACAAGAAAATTAATTTTGCTTAATTTTTGACTTATTTGAGCGTGGAAACCACTGATGCTTTGTTCTTGACTCGTTTGACCCCTAATACTCACTAAAACTTCATTTTGGACTCATTTGAACAAATTTTGACTCATTTGAGCATGGAAACCACTTGTAGCTTTGTTCTTGACTCGTTTGACCCCTAGAACTCACTAAAACTTAATTTTGGACTCGTTTAAACAAGAAAATTAATTTTGCTTAATTTCTGACTTGTTTGGGCATGGAAACCACTTGTAGCTTTGTTCTTGACTCGTTTGGCCCCTAATACTCACTAAAACTTCATTTTGGACTCGTTTGAACAAGTTTTGACTCGTTTGAGCATGGAAATCACTTGTAGCTTGGTTCTTGACTCATTTGACCCCTAGAACTCACTAAAACTTCATTTTGGACGTGGTCCCTCCAATTTTTGGAATCATAAATGAGAGTCGTCCTCTGCCTTCTCTCTAACCTCTCTCTCTCTCTAAATCCTTTCTTGGTCGCCTTTAATTCTAACACAAATTCCCATCAGATCTATAATATTGACCTTCATAATTCCATCTTCCATCTCAAATCTCCCACCTATACACCATATTTCTTATTTTATATATATTAGCTATAATAGTTTTTTAGAATGAGTCCGAAGAGGGTCTCTTTCTCGCCGGAGGTTAGGGTTTTTTACCCTAGTCTTCTTGAGTGTTTGCACGGTGCCCCTACTACTGAGTTAGTTAAGGGGGAGCAGGTTCCGAAGAAGGTCACTTTTTCGCCGGAGGTCAGGGTTTATTACCCTCGTCTTTCTACTGGGTTAGTTAATGGGGAGCAGGATTTGTCGACTCAATCGACTCAGTCCGGTGAGAGGTTGCAGCCTACTGGTTGCAAGCTGATGGAGTATGTTTACGATAGCAACCTTCTGGGTTTAGATTGTTGTGGGTCTCATCCTTTTGTGGCAAATGGTGAGGTTTCTCTTTGCAAAGAGGAACTTATGAAGAACGACCGCCAACTGGTCGACGAAAGTCCTGTGAAGGCCTCGGCAGATAGGGGATCTTTTGTTTACCCTCTTGTGGGTACCAATAGGTTGAGTATAGATAGTTCAGAAGGTGCGTCTAAGCCCCAAGAGGGTTTGACATCGAGTATGAGTCCTAAAAGGGTGTCCTTTGCGGAAAAGTTGGTTACGATGATCCCCAATGTTAGAGGGGTGTCGTCTCAGAGGAAGGAGTCAGGATGTGCTGTGACTAAATCCAGTGCCAGGAGTTTGGGCAGTGGCCATTTGGCTATTGATGTAGGTGGTATTGGAAAGTGTGTCTCAAGATTGAGAGTGGATATCTCTAAGGGATATTCTGATCCTTATGAAGATATGGCCAAGGCTGATGGGAAGGGTCTCAATAGGCCAGTTGGTAGTGCTACAAGCAAATGGAGAACGGTCAGCAATAAGAGTTGGTCGTCTATTGCTAGCTCTTCTGGGATTGCTGCAAGGACGCGCAATGCTCGGAATGTTCAATTGGTGGAAGGTAATTTCTTCTACTCTAATAGGAATAAGGTAAATGATGGTTGTTTTAATGGGGAGTCTCCCATTGATTTAACTGATTCCATGGTTACTATTACTGATGGAGGAAATGAGTGCTTGAGCGTTAACACTACGCATAATGTTTTGCCTAGTGACTTGTTTATTATGAGTTCTTCGGGGGGAAGGTTAATTCGAACCTTGCTGAGAAAGATGGGGATTTGGAGGTAAATGTAGATTCGACAATGAAGGTAAAAGATGCTAAAATGCTGGGAGGCAAACTCGATTTAACGGAGTCTGATCTGACTATGTCTACGGTCGCTATTGATGACAAGGGGGATGTTAATCCCAATGTCCAGGATATAGCCATGGTGGGTGGTTGGGCCATGTGCAATGTGGAAGAGGAGAAAGTGCAGGACTCTACCCTTGTTCCTAGATGGGATAGAGTTGGGATTGGAAAGGATAAGATTAAAAGTGTGATAATGGTAAGGGGAGATCTGAGGTCTTCTATTTCATCAAAATGTGTTTCTTCAGAGGATACAGAACTTGGTGTCGGTCTGTTTGGCACACCGCTGGAAGAACAGTCGATTGGCGTTATGTGTAAGAATCGTTGGAAGAATAGTCATGGGCTGCAAGTCAGCAAAATGTGGACTATCTATGCAGATATCAACATTGTTGGATGCAAGTTGCATCAAAAAAGCAGATGTGGGAATTGGTGTCAAGCTAGAATGCCTGATTTAAAGGATTTTAATCGGGCTGCAATTGAGGTTTAAATTGGCGATGCTGATACTGGTGTCCATGTGGACTTTGATACAGACTTGGATGTGCGTACGCAATGGGGAGGGGAGGTTTCTTGCTAAGGAACTAAACTGTCCAGTTTGAGTGCTTCAGTTTCAAGGAAATTTGCGAAAGAAGAGTCGGTCAAGCAGTTATGCTTATTGTCTGTTCTCTATGTTGGGTATCGAGGTGCTCATGCTAGTTGGATGGGTATTGGGTGTGAACCTGGTGGTTGCACTTATCTTATGAATTTGGCATAGAGTTATGCTTATGTTTTTAAACTAGCTTATAGCTAGTTTCCCTTATGTAGACTTGAATAATTGCTTTGTTCTAGTTCCATTTGTTTCCTAGTTTGGCTAGGTTGCTATGTTGTTCCGTTTGGTTAATGTTTTCCTATCGCGGGGTATGCCCCTAGAAGTGTAAGCATTTTTCATTGGTATAAAAATTTTAATTAGCAAAAAAAAAAAACTTCATTTTGGACTCGTTTGAACAAGAAAATTAATTTTGCTTAATTTTTGACTTGTTTGAGCATGGAAACCACTGATAGCTTTGTTCTTGACTCGTTTGACCCCTAATACTCACTAAAACTTAATTTTGGACTCGTTTGAACAAGTTTTGACTCGTTTGAGCATGGAAACCACTTGTAGCTTTGTTCTTGACTCGTTTGACCCCTATTACTCACTAAAACTTCATTTTTGACTCACTTGAACAAGAAAATTGATTTTGCTTAATTTTTGACTTGTTTGAGCATGGAAACCACTTGTAGCTTTGTTCTTGACTCGTTTGACCCTTAATACTCACTAAAACTTCATTTTGGACTCGTTTGAACAAGTTTTGGCTCGTTTGAGCATGGAAACCACTTGTAGCTTTGTTCTTGACTCGTTTGACCCCTAGAACTCACTAAAACTTCATTTTGGTCTCGTTTGAACATGGAAACCACTTGTAGCTTTGTTCTTGACTCGTTTGACCCCTATTACTCACTAAAACTTCATTTTGGACTCATTTGAACAAGAAAATTAATTTTGCTTAATGAGAGTCGTTAGAGAGAGAAACGCTCTCCCTTCTCTCTAAAAAACCCTTTTCTAGCCGCCACAAATCTCAACCTATTCTAAACCATTTTCATCAGATCTATTATATTCCCATCAATAATCCATCACTTCTTTTCATCTCTAACCTTCCGTTATATTTCTTATATGATATTAATTATTATATCTCGGGTTTTCGCTGTTTCGGTTGTTGCTGATTTGGGCTTCAGCTCTGGGGTCTTATTGAAACTGATGGGTTTCAATTTAACTCTCTATGATGGTTTGAGAAGGACTTTCCTTCTTTGTCGAGTGGGATCTGACTTTGGCCCATTTGGAGGGATAGAGAAATGTTCATCCAGGAGGACTCTTTCCACGATGACTTTAATTTGTTGGGGTTTTTTGAATGATTTGCAAAAAGGGTTTCTTATCTTTGCTATTGAAAACTTGATAGAGGGTTCTAGGACTACGAGATTTATCTCTGGCGATAAATTCGTTGTTTGCAGAAGCTTTGGAGAGGTCGACTTGTGTTCTGGTCTAACGTACTTAGACGCCAACCTGTTTGAGGGTGGAACACAAGTGCAATATTTGTTGACGGAACCTCGATTGACGGGGTTTCGTATGTTCATGAGGATGGTTGTCTGTCCAGTTTGGATGGATGTGCCTTGGTTGTTATGGGAAAAGATATGTTCTTTTGTCCAGGAGGATTCCAGTTATTTTGATGACATTGTGTCTCTACAGGTTACAGTTTTTGTGACCTGGATGGAGATCTCGATGAAGTGCAGATTCCATGTTAAAATTGTAGATGAGGGCCACATCTATGTGGAGGACAAGTGGTGGATTATGATCATTATTAGCCGTGCTGGGAATGAACTCCATATGTTTGATAATTTGTTTCAACAAATTGTGAGAAAGGCTAGTAATAGCGATAGTGCTTCTGGTGGTATGTTTAGATCGTGTCATGATGTTGATGATGTCCACGATTTAGATGTTGGATTTCCTATGTTTAATGGTTTACCGTGTGCCACTTTCAAGATGTCGAGAGCTCTCTGCCTCTTTTTTATTTCCTCCTCTGTTCTGATGGTGTTGAGGAGTTCTTTAAAGGAGAAATTTAAGAATATGAATATTGATCTTGGGGAGACATGGCTTGGCGCCTTGTATGTTTCTTGTACCTGGCCAGTTAATGTGGGTTTTTCCACTACTGCTGAGACTTATGGTCCTATGGGGCTTGTTGATTCTTCATCCGTTTCTTTGGGTGTGAATGTCAATGTTGATTGGGAGGTCGTGGGTCTGCCCATGGTCCTGGAAGTGGAGAGGATTACAGGAGGGATTTTCAGTGGAGCTTTCTCATTGAGGGGCAGTCATTTAGTGGTTGGAAAAGCTTTTGGAGTGAATGAGGCAACTATTGGGTTGAAGATTCATGTGTTCGAAGGCCTGCATCGAATGGTTCTAATGCTTGATTGGGGTACAAATGTTTACCGGGGTTGTCATGGGGAATTTGTTATCGAATGTTGTGGCTGCTATTGCTCGACTGACAGATGGAGAAGTATTGTAATGGGGATTTGGAGCAGAGTGGAAATGTGCGTTTTGTCTTTCTTATGCAAAACGGTTGACCCATCTTGGGTGGGTTCTCAAGAAACGCAGAGGAGCTATAGTTGGCTGTTTATGCGAATTAAGAGAGTGGATTAATATGTTGAGGTTACCTACTTGGTGGCTTATGCAGTTTGCGCGCATTGGAAGGACTATGGGACTTCCAGACCAGGTTGTAATGAGGGATTGTTTAGGGAGGCTGTTCGCCGGATACAATCGGATATTAAGCGAATGGATTGTGTGAGGAATCTGGTGGCTGGTTGGAACCAGTTCATTGAATCCTGTTGGAGTGTCATTTTTGGCCGCTGTGTTTGCATAACTTTAATCGATTCTGGCCCTGTTTTGACAGGAATGATGCTAGTGATTGGGAAAGATGAGACTGATCAGTTTCTTGAGGACTATCAGTCTTCGACTAAGTTGAAGTGCTCATGTGAGAAATGGATTGTCCTGAACTTCAATGTTCAGGTTGGACAAAGAATTTTTAATTGTCATGCAGAGGCTTTTAGTCTTTCTATTCACAATGCAACTTGGGGTTTTTCTCTGAAGAAGACACTCTATGCTGCTCACCTTTATGGAGAGTATTGCAACATTGTTGTTGTCTTTGTTGGTGGTTATAACCAAGGTGGTTATGCAACTAGTGATTTTAGCTCTTTGATGTTGGTTGATGGAAGACATGGGACATGTCATTGGGTGGGCACGTGTTCATGCGACTACATGTACACATATTGGATGGATAGAGGCCAATGTTGTGGGAGCCGCATGGCCAGATGGGGTTTTCTTGCCATGTTCTGCTGTGATGCACTTTGTGGGGTAGTTTGTTTGGAGACCCGATTGGGTTATTTGGTTTTAATTCCGGGCATAAGTGGTTTCCATGCTCACTAAAACTTCATTTTGGTATCGTTTGACCATGGAAACCACTTGTAGCTTTGTTCTTGACTCGTTTGACCCCTTTTACTCACTAAAACTTAATTTTGGACTCATTTGAACAAGAAAATTAATTTTGCTTAATTTCTGACTTGCTTGAGCATGGAAACCACTTGTAGCTTCGTTCTTGACTCGTTTAACCCCTAATACTCACTAAAACTTCATTTTGGACTCGTTTGAACAAGTTTTGACTCGTTTGAGCATGGAAATCACTTGTAGCTTGGTTCTTGACTCGTTTGACTCCTAGAACTCACTAAAACTTCATTTTGGACTCGTATGCTTACAAAGGACCGTATGGCCAATTTTGGTATGACTGTTAACATGGAGTGTGTTTTATGTCATTGTAATGATGAATCAGTGCACCATATATTTTCTGATTGTCCATTCTATGATCGTATTAGAGCTGCTTCGCCTTTCAAATTGCAGAGTGAGTGGAACTACTGCCAGAATGGAGAGTTCTTGATTGACAACATTAAGGGGATAAGGAGACAAATGGCAGGTCTATATCTGGCTATTGCAGTGTATTACACTTGTTTTATGCCACCACGTAGAAGGCCCGACCCTGTTTTCCAAAGCCTGAATCCCAACTCACACTGTCCAGGCATCGCGCATAACCACAAGATTAACAGCTTACCACAGTAGGACTTCCGTCCATCAATCATGGAAACATCCATTGGCCAAGGCATAGGCTGCGAATACACCCCATCAGCATAGTGATAAATAACTTCCCCCCCCCCTCTAACACCCAATTTCCAACGCCCTTCAACAGCAACATTTGATGGACAGTACGACCAGCTCCTTCAGAAACCCCCTGCACGACTACTACCTTGTTGAAACACAGACACCATCTAGTTCCAGGTGTCCAAAACACAATCCCTCTGTGACATACTACCGCTTCAATCACAGACACTACATGGTTCCGCAGCAACTTAAGAATCATGATGACACCCACTTGGGGAATTTTGAGAATCACAGTTCCAAGAACATAACCCATCCCAATCCAGCAAACATTTTTAAAGCACCAAGCATCGAAAGCAAAAGTGCAAAACTGAGCAGCACGCCCAATGGACCGCAAACCCCCACTGAAACTAATCAGTGCAAGAAACCCATCAAATAAAAGTCCCATACGTACAAACTCATACGCAGCAGCACCTAAAGTGGTGTCCCAACAAGCCGACCCCATAGCTGCATACCCACAAAAACGAGAAATATGACCATCCCCTTTTACAAAATTTATGTCACATAGGTGTATGGCTTTCATCAGATGAGCAATGTGCCCACTCCCATCCTTCAGAATATCAACCCACTCCCATCTACTCACAATAATCCTAGCATGCAGCAACTGCATTGCACCCACTTCGCTGTTCTCATACTTACTCTCAGATAAGCGCATATTCAAATTTCTGGACACAATGGGTTCTACAGCCTCGTCTCTAAAATCCTGATCAAAAGTCGTCCCATTGTAATCAGCAACAACATAAGTCCCATGCGCCATACAGAGCACTTGAGCTCTGACAAACAAACTTAACAGGCATCGCATGCCTTCAATACAATCCAGACCCGTTTTTGAAACCTGATACCAGTTACCAAACAAGAAGTCATTCAAATAGGAAATTAACCTTGGGGTAGAGATACCCAAGAACAACCATTTGCCACAATTTACAAACACCACCATGTATCGCTTGTCACCAATATAGAAATTTGGATCCATCTGGGTACCCTGGGCATTAAAGGTTGGAAACACCCTTCCCATGTCAGCTTGACTATCGGTAATCAAAATCTTACCCGTAACCCTCTCAAGCCTTCCATCGACCAACTGGTGGGCATTCTTTCGAAGTACCCCTTTTCGATGGGGAACAGCTACAATAAACACTTCCTCAAGGAGAATTAAATCAGTACCAATCCTCCTCAATCCATGCAATTCGGCGAACATGTTGCGCGCAACAGCAACACAAGGGTTCGCCTCTTTCAGATCGGGGCAAGAACCTTCCCCTTCCATCAGAGCAAGGTGAAGCCCCCCACTCTTTAAGACCCAAAACTGAATAGAAGTTCTAACACTATTATCATAAACCCGAGGTTCGACCTCATCAACATACACGGAAACATAAAAATCCAGATAGAAGAATTTCCCCCCCCCCAAGCCTGCAAAGAACACATAACATCGTTGATATCATACACCCGATGTTGAACTTTCAACCCGATTGAGATCAAACTACCAAAGTACAAAATTAGAGAGCCCATCAAACCCGCGCACACAACCATCATCTTACAAGGCTGAGACAGAGTCCTAACAAGGACATCTTCTTTAAACATTGCAACAAACACCTGCTAGACATTCGCAATTTTCTTCCTTCGGAGAGAAAGAGCTTCGTCCTCATACCCATAGCTGTATTGCCAACGATTCTCATAAATCTTGGCCGAACTGACCTCCTCTTGGCCCACATGAATCAAATACCCTTGCAAACACCTTACGAGTTTACAGGTCTCTAGCCACCCAAGCAAAATGAAAGATAATAGAGCTAGATTGGAAAGAGAAACTGTCCATAGAGCTTCAAAAATGGTGTTTGCAGAGAATCCATCAATTTTCATGTTCCAACGAGTCCAAAATGAAGTTTTAGGAGTTGTAGGTGTCAAACAAGTCAAAAAAATCAACTTTCTTCTTCCAACTATTCCAAAAAAGAAGCAAAATCAACTTTCTTCTTCCAATTGCTGATGAGACCCGAGTGGGTGGTAAAGACAGACTCTTTAACCCCAATGGTATGGTCAGTGAGGGGGCTTCTTTTAATGACAATAGGGACACTGAGTTAACACAAGGGGAGGGCTCTAATCCAGTTGCGAGTGAGCAACCTGCGGAGACCAAGGGGAAGAATGTGTGTATTGAATCAGCAAGGAAAGAGGGGACTCCTTTTTGGAATGCCTCGATTAATAGAATGCAGGAGCGTTTGTCTATAGCTGTGAATGTGATCATTATTTTTAGAGACTGCATAATCCACAATGGGCATGAGGTGCCCCTAATTTGGGGAAATGTTGGCGTAAGTGATTTGGATGTTATTAATGGGCTGAATTCAAGGCCAGACATCAAGCTCCTGAGAAACCTGGGAAAAGCACTGAACTGCATTAGGCAGCTTGGGAATTTCATTAGGAAGAATGGTATCCCTCTCCCGATTATGTTAGGGGATGATGGCCAGGTCATTGAAGACATGGAAGAGGAGCTGGAGATTGCTGAGCTGTTAGACCATAGCTTATACAACTCGGGGTTGAAGAGGAAGGCTTTGGAGGCAGCGAGACGTAACATGGATAAGCTAAAGTTGTTCATTGTCTCTCGGGGTTTGGAGATTCCTTCGATTAAAGGGTCCCGTGATAGGGAATTTAGTGCCTCTGCCCGTAGGCTAAGAGATATTGAGGAAGTGGAGCTTCATGACTTAACCTGTCGAACTATTCAATTGAGGGACTATTTGATTGATTCGGGGATCGATCTTCAATCAGCTGAGCAGCAGAATAGCCCATACAATGGAGGTATGGATGATGAATCTTTGAAGGGAAAAAGGGGAATGGCAAACAATGCAAAGGAGCCGATTCAGGGCAACAAGCAGTACCTGGGTCATCTGTTTGATCTTGTGGGTGATGTGACTGTGCATGATGATACTAGGAAGGAGGCCAGAGTTTGCAAGCTTAAGGCACGCCTCAGTAAAGCTCCAGATTAAGTTTAAATTTAAGTCTGTAATGGTCTTAGTTCTTCTTGTTGATTGTTAAATGGTGTAACGTTGTTTAACTCTGTTACTCTGAATGTGGATTCCGCGGGGTATGCCCCCAGATTGTGTAACGCTGTTCCTTAGTGGTATAAATTTTAATTAGCAAAAAAAAAAACTATTCCAAAATGAAGTGTTTTTTTTTTTTGCTAATTAATATTTTATACCCAAGGGAACAACTGATACAATTCTAGGGGCATACCCCGCGAAATCAACAACCCAACATTACAAAACAAATCATCAAACGAATTAGAAGAACTAATTCGCAACAAGCAATAGAATGCTTCTACAAAGGGAAACCAAAAAACTAGCTAGCTAACTAGAAACTAGCTCAAACTTAAGACATAACTGGCCTAAAAAACTAGAACAGTATGCCAAATAGGCATCATAACTCACATGTAGCTTCCACCTAGTGGGCCCACTTTCCTGTCTATTAGCAGTGTGAAGATGTCCCCACAGACCAATCCTAGCATTGACCATGCCATTCCTTCGTTTGCAGACCCCAGCCACAAACTGGCCTTCACCAACACTTTTACAAAACTCACATTGTTGGGCCATGTCAAACAGCACCCAAAAAGACCCCTCCTGCATAGAAAACATTTCAACCTCTGAGTCAACATAGAGTTAATCCTGATAAACTAGTAATGAGAGTCGCTAGAGAGAGAAACGCTCTCCCTTCTCTCTATAACCCTAATCTCTACCTTCAGCCGCCTTCAATCTAACACCCTATTTTCATCAGATATTCATACTTCTATTCATAAATCCATCGTTCTTCTCTAATATTTCACCTAAATACCATATTTCTTAATTTTATTTATTATGGTTTTCTATTATGTGTATCCAGATGTGGTCTCTTCTACTTTTGGTGGAGAATATGGGTTCGTTACAATGATGGGAGTGGTCCCATTAGTTGTGTCGGATGATCTAGGAGGACGATGGTGGGATTTCTTCTCTACTGCTATGACGGTTCTTGGGTTCGATTCTCCAGATTATAACATAGAAGTTGGGTTTTGTTACCCAAACGGTGTATTTGAATTCAAAGGTTACTGTATGACTTCCTTGTGCGGAAATCATACTTTTTTCGGCATGGGTTGTTGTAAGATCTGTTCCTTTTCTGCGCCTTTTTCTCCTATGAGGAGAATGGTGAGCTACTCGGAGGCTGGTATTTTCTCTGATAGCGCTGATGTTGACTCAGTTAATGAGTATAACGATTTTTCTATCGAAGGTGGGATGGGCTCTAACCAATCATCTCTGGGGATGGAATTTGTTGATAATGGAAGGGTTAATGTCCAGTTGTTTGATGAATTGCCTGGTGCTGGCGATTTGTTAATGGAGTTAATTGTGGATGGGATTCTTTTTTTTTTTTTTTTTTTTTTTTTGCTAATTAAGATTTTATACCAAAGGAACAGCATAAACACGTCTAGGGGCATACCCCGCGAAAACAACAAACAGTCATTACAAATGAAATTTGTTCGATCAGGGGCATACCCCACAGAGTCATCTAGCTACTAAAACAGAGCCAATAATTGGCAATCAACTAAAGAAAGAAAAAACAAAGGACTAAGCAGCCATGATTAAGTCCTGCTGGAGTGCCCACCTCGGGTTGCTCTCCATTGCTTGATCTTGGATTTGGTCCAGCGAACTTTCGTGGCCTTCTCATTACTAGGAATTCCCATGTCATGATCAAAGGTGGCCTGCTCCTTTTCCATCCGGTCAGTAGCATGATCAACGTTCAGGTTCTCCTCCACCTGCTCTACACCAGGGGCCACCATGTCTCTGTACATCTTGTCCTTAACACCCGCAGCATCAACTTCCATCGGATCTGCCGCAGAACCCACTCCCGCAGCCTCAGTACCTTTCTGCATCACACGAAACTCCATAGAAATATCCCCTAAGTTATCCAGCAGCTTATGAATAGGAGAGTTGTGAGTCCCCCTGCCTGTGGCATCTTTAAACATAGCAGTATCTATGGAATCAATAGAGGGGAGGATGCTAACATTTGGGAATTCCTCCCATGGGATGTCATCCCCACTTCTTCCCGTATTCAGTATGCTCTTATCATTATCACCAACACCAGACCCAGTGCTGTCAATCACCATAGCGGATATGCCATCATGTAAGTCCTTCCCCTTCAAAAATTCAAAAGCCTCATCAACCACATGTTCAATTTCCTTTAACAGAATCTCCTTTGTCACAGAAGCACCCTGGCCTCTTCCTAAAACACCCAACCCTGAAGAACCATCAAATAAGCACACATCCATTGGGTTGTCATTGGATACAAAGTCATCCATCCATGTTAACCTGTTTATGTCAGGCTTAGCAGTAAAGTCATCACCTTTCACCCGATGTTCCAAATCAGTCTTCAGTCTTTCCCTGGGTTCCCCATTATCAAGAAAAAACACATCCAAAGGAATGCCATCTGCCGGAATCTCAATCCCATTTTTGATCGTAAAGTCTTGCAACTGGACAATACTATTGAAAGTCTCACAAAGGTCCCCATCCGGGAGAAACTCAGATAGATCAACCAGAAATTTACCCGACAGATTAACCACGGGCTCCCTATTTGCGCTCAGCTCTGGAACCTCATACCCCATAAATTCAATAAACATCTGTAGAACTCTCAAATAGTTCCTAGCCTTAAAGAAAAACTGGTTAGCATCCACCTTATCCCAATCCGAGTCTCCAGCCTTGGAATTTGCAGCATCTGAACCAACAGGACCCTTCGAGACAAGGAAGTTCCTGTCGCTAATCTCATTAATAACACCAGAAGGCAAATGAGCACTAGGTTTAGGTGAAACCACAGTTTTGGGAGCAAACAGGTTCAAGCCCATGATCAGACCCTCATGATCAGAGTCATTATTAGGCTCATTTCTCTTAGTATTCTTATCCCAGAATGCATTAGTCACAATTTTTTGGACAAGCGACTTCACCATACCTGAAATGACTTCCTCATCGTCAGAATCTACATCTCGTTAACATGGCTAAGATTCCCCGGAGCCTCCTCCTTTCCTGGTTCCTCAGTAGCCTCCTCCTTTCCTGAGGCCTCAGTAGAATCTTTGGTGCTGTTTCCTTTCAGCATTCCAACATCATTAACATTATTACTTTCATTTTCATGAGACCGAGAGTCAACCAGAAGGCCCTTACCCTCACCCTGGTTAGAACCCATCCCCAACCCCGTAATGGAGCTACCATCCAGATTCCTACTAGGGCTCAATGAGTAACCGGAGGAACCCTCCCCCAAATGTTCCCAGTCCTTAACAGATCTAGAATTCAAGGAATCAGATAACTCAAGAAGAGAATCTACACCGAAATCGCTAGGTCTAACATTATCCTCTTGGGAGAAAAACTTACCATCAAACGCTTGGTGCTTGGCCAGACTACGAGTGTACATAGCAGCCCCAGATCTAGGTCTCTCGACGACGCATATGTTCCCACCTATGCTCCCCTTCATGGCACCACTGGGCAAAGCCAGTCTCGAACTTGCGGAAGCCTCCAATCCCAAAGCATTCCTGGGACAGGGGCCAACAGATGGTATAATCGATACCAAATCAACTGCAAAAGAAACCCTTTTCGGGGTCATTGCCGGTTCTAACTCCGTCTGAGTTAGTTTCACACTATCGGTGACATCAGCCGCCGTTGTGGAGGCATCCATGAAAGAAACCCGCTTACGGGACATGAAACAGAAGAGAAGATTTTTAGATGGGTTAGGCGGATTGGGGAAGAGAGGGATTCGGATGGCTGATTTAATCTGATGAGGAAAGTGATTTGAGTTTAGAGAGAGAAAGAAGAGAGAAGGTAGAGAGAAGGTAGAGAGAAATTAGACGACTCTCATTTTTTAGATGCTCCGCAACTTAAACACATTTTTTTGTGGATGGGATTCTTTTCATTGCGTATGAGGTGTTCGGCTATAGGCCTGAACAGCACAAGGAATTTTTCTCGAATTGTATGTTTTGTTACGCTGACAAGATGCTCTGTGATGGAATGGGAGGGTACTCAGGTTATCTCCTTATTTTCGATGTAAATGAAACGATGGTGCGACCGGGGTGTCCAAGGATGGTGAATGATTCTCTGCATACTATGTTAATATGGATGGTTGGGATTCAGTCCTTGTCACGAGATGGTGTTGATGATCATGATTTGGTTGTTGCTATGTTTTTTTGCAACTTGGAAGTAGAGCAGAATAGGGGTGAATACCACATGTTTGCTAATGTGACTATGTTTGATCCGGTCCCAAGGAGTGCAGAACTCGTGGTGCTGACTATGCACACCATGGACCGGACTGTTCATAGATGGCATGCTTGGACTCTTATTGGTGACAACAGAGTTGTGATTGTTAAAATCTCTGAATGTAGTTGGACTTTGATATCCAAGAATTGTGGGTTTATTTCACTTATGGTTGAAGAGAAGGTTTATAGCCTTGTCTTGAGAAATGGAGGAAAGGTGCAAACCTTTTATTGCATGATTAGTATGGGGGTTCGGCCTTCTTATATTGTTGTAACAATACGGGATGGTGATGGTAATGACCAACTTGATGTTGCTATCTCTCTTTTCGGGGACACTACTGATTTACAATATAATCTTGTGCGTGTTGGGTATTTGGATGGTCTTTTTGACACTAGCTGGTATCGAGCCAAGAAGTACAACGGAGTTGTTGGGCTAATGGTTCTCAGAACGGATGGAGGCTTCCTGATTCAGGAGGATATGTATGCAACTTGGGTCACAAACGAAGAACTTCATGGAAGCATTGTGTCCTGGACCTACGGGATTGGATGGGAAGAAATCTTGGTGCAACTAGGATACTTCTTTGCTCTAAGTCTTGTTGAGGAGCCTCTCGGGAATGTCTCGGGGGATTATCATGATGACCACTTGAGGGGTAGAGGTATGGTGATGGATGTTACCAGGATATGTAAGGCAGTGTCGGGAAATCTAGGATGCCGGGTTGTGTTCAATATGAATGAGCTGCAAGCCATTGGCCTGCGAATCCAAAAATGGTTATATGATGGGCCAAGGATTGGTTCTATTTGCAAATGGCTATCTATGATTTTGGGTCCACCTGTTGTTAATCTTTTTAGGAAATGGTTTGATTTGAAGGGTGCATTGTCTAAGGCGATGTTGTTGAAGCAGTTTGTGTGTCTGGGAAGCCCCTATGGCTGCCTCTCTTCTAAGTTATCTCGGCTTACTAGGGGGAAGACTGAGCCGGGTGGCTTTTCAAATGTTGCAAGTGTGAAAGTTGTTGGGGTGATTGTTTCTGTTGACATGAACTCTCCTACGGTAGTTGTCTCTACCTTTGTCAAAAGATTTGTTTGGATTAATTGCTGGCATTTGCTACAGTTGGTTTGGATGGTGGCCCGTAGCTGGGGGCTGGTGGATTCGAGCATAATAGGCATAATCAGTAGTATTTTAAACTAGATTATTCTAGTTCTCTTTGTATGTTGATTGGATCTTTATGATGCTTTGATATTTGTTTTGTTTGCATGTTGTCTTCGCGGGGTATGCCCCTAGAAGTGTATCAGTTGTTCCTTTTTGGTATAAAATTTTAATTAGCAAAAAAACATTTCAACCTCTGTTTTAAGAGCTATCAAATAATCACCAGCAGCGATACCTGGTCCACATAATTGACTAATTCCATTCATTTGTAACTTATAATCAAGTCTGTTATTAATCAAATGGCCATTCGAGATATAACGTGCATAAGCAAAACCATTAATCCCCTCGTCAACAATCACAAACGACGCTTGCTGGAAGCGTAGGACAACCATCCTGAATCTTTGTTGAGGCATTCCATCAAGAATCAACCTAGACTCAACATCCCTGATAATTAGAACCAGGCTCGAACATCTCTTTAAAATCCATACAAATTTCGAGAACATTTCAAGAGCTGCCAACAGAGAATCATGAAAAAGATTCGTTACAGGGATCAAAAAAAATGAGAGTCGTATGCTCTAGCTTCTCTCTAACCTCTCTCTAAAAACCTAGCCGCCACAAAATCTAAACCTTAATCTACACCATTTCTTTTTTTTTTTTTTTTTTTGCTAAATTAAATCTACACCATTTCTTCATCAGATCTTCTCATTAGCCTTCCCTAATTCACCTTTCCTCTTCTAATCTTTCACCTCAAACACCATATTTCTTACTATATAATTATTTTCTTAATGAAGAGGGTCTCTTTTGCGGAGAACTTAGTGACTGTGATTCCTTCCCGTGCGAAAGGATCTGAAGCTTGCCTTCATGTGGGTAGTCTCATTAGGAGTCCGAAGAGGGTCTCCTTTTCGGAGAACCTTGTGACTGTGTATCCTTTGGAGGATGTCCGAGTAAAAAAGGACAGTGAGAGACAAAGGGACGATGACTGCAAGTATGAGATGGATACTCGGGAGGGGCCGGTTCCGGGCCCGAGTCCGAAAAAGGTTTCTTTCGCGAAGAATTTGGTGACGTTGATACCATTGGAGCGGGGAAATCGAGTAAATGTTGCCCAGGGATCCCAAAAGAGGGTGAAACTGGAAAAGGATGATCCTTTGGTAATGGAATCGAGGGTTCAGCAGGACGGGCTTAGTGTGGGTGCTCGGAGTGGCCTTTCTTCAGGAAAGGGGAAGATCGAAAATTTTATAAGGGGGATGACACCGGACTCCATGAGTTCAAAAAGGGGGCTGGAGGTGTCGGAGAAGACCTTCATCAAGAAGAAAGTTACTTTCAACGATTTGGTTATTGAAATTAATGATTTAAATAATGAGATGTCCGATTCAATTTCAAAGGAAGCTACTGACTTTACTGTTGGTGCTAATGTGGAGTTGGAAGTCAATTCCTTTTTGGTGGATGAAGGAATGGATTTGCCAAATTTGGGTGAAAATGTGGCTTGCCGAAAGGCTTGCCTTAGGAAGTTTACTCTTAATGTGGAGGTTGTCAAGCCTGCGAGGAAATCGGTGAAGTGGAAGGATAATATCCAGGTTATTATTGATCAAGAGGATGATAGTCAGGTCAATAAGAAGTTGGTTATGGATGAGGAGGTAGATCAAAAGCTGAAGGAAAAGGGCATTGAAGCCGTTCAGTACTTCAGGAGTAGGGGTTGTGTTCTGGAAGGGACAGGAAGGGTGTTGAGGCGTATGCTTAGGATACTTGGGTGTGAACCAGGAGGTTACACTTATTTCAATTATTGTTATTGGGGTAGCTACTTGTCATTGTATTGTGAGGGCGTCACAATACAAGATGTAGAGCTGGATGCTCACAATGTGTGTGCTATGCGCACTGCAAAGTGGGTATTTGCTTGTTATGATGTCCTTGACAGTAAGGGTCTGGTTGAAGACCCTTT
Organism: Kitagawia praeruptora; assembly: GCA_037693485.1. Lineage (NCBI taxonomy): Eukaryota > Viridiplantae > Streptophyta > Magnoliopsida > Apiales > Apiaceae > Kitagawia > Kitagawia praeruptora. Next base: position 80,804,153 of record CM075354.1, read on the forward strand.
AGGAATGGCGGATGCTCTAAACCCAGTCATGGTGATTGTGGTAGTATACTCTGAAAATTCGCAGCAGGGGCGAAAGTTTGTTACAACAGATGATGAAGGGAGGACTCTACTCTACGATGTTCAAATTGTGGGAGACTACGGGGTTTATGCAGTATTGCAGACTGGAATGTTCATGGCAATTTTCTAGTTTTAGGATTCTGATTGTGATTCTGATTGTGTTTGTGCTCTGCTGTTGTTGATTGCTAGTTTTCTAGCATTATTGATGTTTTTTTCTCTGTTGTTCCTTTAGGTAGATGGTTTTATTTTCGCGGGGTATGCCCCTAGAGATGTAATCGTTTGCCTGTGGTATAAATTTTAATTAGCAAAAAAAAAAAGATTCGTTACACGGCCATTCCCAGTCCAATCTCTACCAACAATTGGCGAGAAGAGGGGCCTGCCTTCTTGATGCTCACACCTTAGAACAAAATGCACGAAATTGACAAAAATCCCAATGTTATTCAGAATACCCCTCAACTGGGTCCACTTCACAATAATCATACAAGTTGAGATACTGTCATACAAAACAGTAGTGACAAACACTTCATCATTCACTTCATCATTCAACATAAACATAGAATGAGGTACATAGTTGATATACTCCCAAAACAAACCTGTTTCCTGGTTAATTGTGTTCACCATTGACAACCATTTCCCAATTCCAGGTACCACGTCCTGAACCTCATCCCGAAAACCTTTATCAATCACTGTAAACAATCTGTCACCCACCTCTGAGCTTGCATTCTTCTTCAAAATCACATAAAGCTTAACAATCCTAGAGATAGGATGAAAGTCCAATCCATAGGACACAAATACAATTCTACGAACTCCCAACATTGCACTAAGTTGAAAATCCAGCTTCAAATATGCATCCTCTCTGGAGAGTATAACATCTATCAATCGAATTCTGAAAGCATCACCTCAAAAGGCTTGGTTAGATACCATCACAGAACAAACACCATCTCTATTAGGTAGACCACCAAACAGCTTGTGTCCATCTGAAAACACACCTTTTTCTTTAACAGCACCAAGACCTTGTTGAACAATCTCACCATAGGTGATTCCCGACAAAGAATCGAATCCGCCTTCAAGGTACCCAATCTGGAAAAAGGTCATTGTCAGCGGCAGAATCAAAGTGGTTCTCCCCAAAAGGGCGACCCAAGCCCACACCATACCCTCCGATTCGCATATAATCAAAGGCGCATCTCCATTTGCTATGAATTTCTCACCACCAACATGGTAGGAGAGAGGACTATCAGCTTCATCTACAACCATTAAACCAAAAACCCCATGAGTTCTTGCTTCCTATAAATTGAACAAGTCATCATTAGGATTCACATCCTCAACATAGCGCTGCTTGTCGGAAAATCGAAGACGATATCCAACTGCATCCATCGCCTTAGGGAAGGAAGGTTTTCCAAAACCAAACACCAAAATGGTTTTCCCCTTGGACGAAGGAAAAACAAGAGCGACTCCATAAGCAGTCCCCTCTCTTCTCATAACTTCATGAGATGTTGAAATCAAACCCACTGATTTCATTAACCTCCCAACAGAGAAGTTCAAAGTCATCTTGAAATTAACCCAAGAGATGAGTCCCATCTCAAGCTCGAGAACAACACAAGAGATGAAGTCCATCTCAGACGAAACCACGAAACTACGAATTAAAGAAATTAATATCATATAAGAAATATGGTGAATTAGGTGAGAGATAAGAAGGGGAAGGTGGATTAGTGAAGGAATTATATAGATCTGATGAAAAAAGGCTTAGATTTGGTTAAATTTGGTTTAGACGTGTTTATGTTGTTCCTTTGGTATAAAATCTTAATTAGCAAAAAAAAAAATTTGGTGGCGGCTATCTAGGGTTTTAAGAGAGATGTTAGAGAGAAGGCAGAGAAACCGACTCTCATTACTTCGCTCCCACTTGTAGCTTTTCCAAAATGAAGTGTTAGTGAGTTCTAGTGGTCAAACGAGTCAAGAACAAAGCTACAGGCGATTCCCATGCCCAAACTAGTCAAAAATGAAGCAAAAACAATTTTCTAGTTCCAACGAGTCCGAATGAAGTGTTAATGAGTTCTAGGTGTCAAAATAGTCAAGAACCAAGCCTCAAGGGATTTCATGCTCAAACCAGCCAAAAATGAAGTAAAACAATTTTCTTCTTCAAAATGAAGTGTTATTGAGTTCAAGGTGTCAAACTAGTCAAGAACAAAACCACAAGGGGTTTCCATGCTCAAACGAGTCAAAAATGAAGCAAAATCATTTTTTTTGTTCCAGCGAGTCCATAATGACGTTTTAGTGAGTTATAGGCGTCAAACTAGTCAAGAATAAAGTTACAAGGGTTTTCCATGCTCAAACGAGTCAAAAATGAAGCAAAATCAATTTTTTTATTCCAGCGAATTCAAAATGAAGTCCTAGAGTCGTTTTCTCTCTAGGAAACCTTAGGCAGCCGCCACTAATATCATCCATTCTTCACCCTAAATCCATCAGATCTATATACCACCACCACGATTCCACCTTCTCTCTCTCACCTTTCTCCTTTCCACATATTTCTTATAAGATATATTTAGATTTGGCTCCTATTTGGGAGGTTTTCTCACAGTTCTTGAGGGATGGGTTGTCCTTTCAGACTACTTCTCCGATGTTTCTGGTTATCGGGGAGGTTTTTTTCATGGTGGCTTCCAGCAAAGGGGTTTTTTCCGTTTTGTTCTGGGTGCGAGGGAATTGCAGACTTGATGGGGTTCTGCAAGTTCTTATCAAAGCATGGGGGTGTTTTACTTTTGAGGTTCTTTCTCTTGTCCGAAGTTTGGTGAGTTCTTCGGAGCTCCGTTATGTGGATCTGGAAAATGACCAGGTTGTGTTCCTCTCTCCTCAGAGGAATATCACTCTTAGAGTGGTGTATGTTGCTGATTGCATTGAAGGATATTTGCTGAGCCATTTAAAGGTCTTAGGCGATGGCCTGCTCCTTGAATGGAATGGTCTTGAACATCTAGCTCCTACTTTGTTTGAAAGATTAAGGGCTGTTTTCTTGGATCTGTGGAGTGATGGAGACGGTTTCACCCATTCTGGCTGGATGAAATCGATGGATTCCATGACTGTTTATAAGTCATATGATGAGATACACTTCTCTTGTAGGCACACTGAAGGTGGGTACTCCCCTAAGAATCAGTATGGTTATGCTCGCAAGGTTTTTGACACTTGTTCTGTCCCAAAGCTAAGCTTTGGTGATTTTCTTTGGGTTATTGGCGATTTTCCCAATGGGTTTGATAAGCGGCCTCATCGAGGATCTAACAACTATGTTGAGTTCTGTTTAGAACAAGGGAGCAACCTCCGTGTGCTTGTTCTTCAAGGCACTACTATGAAGAATGGTAGTAGGAGGCAGGGAAGTGTAACTGGTGTGGCTATGGATGGTTCCGCAGACGAAGAGGTGGATCTCTCTTTCGAGTTTGGGAGCAACTACTTTGGGTCAGATGGGTGTGGGACTTGTTCCTCAAACAGTCCTTCGAATGCTATGTTGATCTGCTTGGTTCATCTATCCCGTTTATGGTGGTTGGGCGGGATTTGTTTTGTGGTTTCTCATAAAAAGAATGAAGGGAACGATGGGGCTTTCAAACCAATAAGTACATTTTGGGATGTACTTATCACGCTGTTGAGATGCTTTATGGATGGGGAACCTAAGTTGGTATCAGGTTCTGCTGTTGAATGCGATTATGATGTCGCTAATGATTTCCGTTTGAATGGAGTTATAAAGCAAATGCGAGGTGGTTTGACCTTGTGTGTGATGAAGGCAATTGAGGTGCGAAGCCTCACTATGATTTTCATGTTTGGGATGGGCTATACTATGTTGGAGTATAGTCATGTGTTGGTGGTTGTTAGTATTGTTGGTTTCGAATCACAAACTGACTTTGAGGATATTCAGAACGATGTTTATGATGATATATTGCTTGCTATAGATCCTGAGATGCGCCCTTGGTTGCAGAATAGGGAATTGCAGGTGGAGGTGTTGCTATGGAATGACTGGAGGAGTGTTCTTGGGCTCCAGATGTTAGTCTTTGTCCGGATGTTCTACCACCCTGATTGCGAAGTGGAAATGAGGTTGGGTTTCCTTGGAAGAAATGAAGATGGCCAAGCTAGCTGCGACTCTCTTGAGTTTCCTGGGAAAGAGTTATCTTTGACCATTGTCAAGTTTAATGGAGTCGGGAAGGCTCTGGATGCTATGTGCTCTTTTGAACAGAGTAGTGATTTTATGTTCTATGCGACTTTGAATGTGAGTGATGTTGCTATGGGTCTAACTGATAGGGCTGTTAATGAACTTCGGAGTGAGGTTCAGCTTCAAGACGTCTTTAGGGTGCCCAAGTTGACTTTCTTATTTTTTAGGGAGATTATAAACTGCATTGCTGCTGTTGTCCAATGCTGTCTTCTTGACATTTGGATTATCCGAAGTGGGGATAATGCTTGGTGCTACATAAGTATTCGTGTTGTGATAGCTAGTGATGCTATCCACTTTGATGATGGGCATCACATATTACTTGATGGAAGCACCTTGCGAGAGGGGATGCCACTTGGGCACTGTCATGCTTTTATTCTTGAGACCTGTTTAGGCGCTTGTATTCAATCCAGTTTAATCTTGTTTCATGTCTAGGTTGACAGTAAGTTGACTTACTGTTTTTGACTTCTGCTTTGCTTGTATGTTGATTTCTCGCGGGGTATGCCCCTAGAAATGTTTCAGTTGGAAGAAACTGATTCACTGAGCCACCCCAAGAAGACGGGTCTAATGAGAGTCGGTCTTTTTTCTCTCTAGCTTCTCTCTTCTTTCTCTCTCTAAAATCTTCAAAATCTAAACCCATTTTCATCAGATCTATTCAATTCCTTCCTGAATCCATCTTCCCCCTCTTATCTCCCACCTAAAACACAAAATTTCTTATATTATATAATGTTATTTTTTCAGGATTTGTTCTCGTTACGAAAGCAAGATCCACTTTCATGGGGTAGTATAATCTTGTTTGATTATATACACTTTGGTCTGCGAGGAGCTACTCCTTTTGGAAAATCGGAGAATGAGAACCATTGTTGCATGGTTTCGTTGTCAGTGCTCCATGTCTGTGGTGATGTCTGGGATCGATGGTTGGGTCACAAAGATGTGGAAGGCATGGTTAGTCACCTCCTCTCCTCCGCTGATGGTGAAGAACCCTCAATAAATGGTAGTACGATTCTGTTTCTCTATGAATCAAAGGATATGATGTGGGGATTGGACCCAATTTTTGGGAAAATCCATTCGACTTTGGCAAGGATAGTCATTGGTGATACTTGGTCGGAAGTCGCCGCTGATGAGGTGATTATTGATGAATTGGAAAGTGTCTTTGTTGCTTTGGTCAAGGCCAATGTTCTCCAAGCTTCCCCTACTCAGTTCTATTATACTGGGGTAAAGGGCTTGCTGCTAATTTGGATCCCAGGGGGTTCACTATGTGTTAAAGAAAAGGCTGCTCTTTATGTGCACCAGATGCTTGATGGTTCTCCTCAAAGAGAAGGCATTCGGTTTGTGCTGGTTTTAAACCAAGTCATGAGAGGTGTTCTCACCGAGTCCATTTGGGACTCAAAGCTGGGTTTTAATCATATTCTACTGATGGAACCTCGATGGATTTATTTTATGTCGATTTATGTGATTTTGAATGAAAATGCAGAAGTTAGTGTCTACGGAGTGCCTACAATGACTGATGGTGTCATGGCTCTGAACACTGTGGTTGAAAATGCTTGTTGGGGTGTAGTCGAACTGCTTGTTACTTTGATGCCTGGTTTTAGTCCTGGGTTCGCAGAGTTTGCTTTTTGGCAAACTACAATCTTTGCGGACAAGCTGACTGTGGCGAGTACAATTGCTTGGTTCTCCGCTTTACGGGGTAACAAACTTTCTGTACTGGGGTATAGTTGTACCCAAGGTTTGAGCTGGAGTCTTAAACCTGATTGCAAAAATGTTGTACTTGTTAAAACAAGGCATTGGCAAGTGCGAATGGTTGGATGTGATGATGACAAATTCATGCTAACTTTTGTCTTTGATAGCTGGGTACTGCAGGTTCAAACCTGGGCAGTGCAGATCACTAAGGACAGCTTTGGTTTTACGACTGTCGTAGGGATTATGATAGGTTCTGTAGAGGAGAAGGAGTTTGACTTCCTTCTAATCTTCAAGAATGGAAACAGCTACTTTGTTTCAGCTGGGTGTGGGACTGGTTATTTAAACAGTTCTTTGGATTGCTTTCCAAAAAGTTCATCCTGTGATGTACTTATTGCGATGTTGAGATTCCTTTTGTGTAGGAATCATATTATGGTATTTGAGACTGCTATTGAATTCGTCTTTGATGTCGTTATGGAGTGCCGATTACCTTCGGGAGTTTACATTCGGATGGGAGGGAAAGGGAATGTGACTTTGTATGTGCAAGCGAAGAAGTTGCTGAATGAAATGCATGGTCTCACTAGCTTGGATTACAACCATGTGTTGATGGTGGATACTTGTCTGTCTAGATTTGATAGTATTCTGCTGCTAGGAAAGATTGGTGGTAGACACGAGACTGTTGTCTACGGGGCTTGTTACTTCATTGCTCAGTCTATATTCTTGTTGGGCTCTAATGAAGATTGTTACCTTTCCCGGATATGTAGGATGGCTCCTACTGCTGGCTCTTCCGTAGTTGCTGCTGGGCATGATAAATATGCTCCTGAAATTGGTTTGGATCAGACTGTTGTTGATACTTCCTTGAGAGCCCGTATTGTGGAGTCCATGTTTTATCTGGATAAAGGCCCGGAGGCGAGCAGTGGTGTTTCCCACTTGTTTGTTAATATGATGTTGTCTGAGAATGTTTTCTTGCAGTTCGCGTCTAGTCTGCCTCAACAGGCTTTTGCTTATGTTGAGATTAGTGTGAAAATGAGGATGGTCTATAGAGCTAGTCTGCAAGTGAATGGTATGAACGCATGTTTTTTACGGAGGATTCTGAAAGTCCAGGGGTGTATTATCTCTGGGAGGACTCTAGCAGTCCAACAAGCTCCGAGGAAGAGGTTTGCTCTTGGAATGCATTTGCGTCACTACATGGTTTATTTACAGCTTCTTATTACTATGGGCTTTGTGAGACATGTGCCTAGTCTCAATGTTAGGTTTTTGGCGCCAGAATAATCTTTAGTTTCTTTTTCGTTCTTATGTTGATTATATTGTGACTCTTTGATGTTACGATGTAATGTTTAGATGTTGACTTCGCGGGGTATGCCCCTAGACTTGTATCAGTTGTTTCCTTTTGGTATAAAATCTTAATTAGCAAAAAAAAAGAAATGTTTCAGTTGTTCCTTGTTGGTATAAAATTTTAATTAGCAAAAAAAAAACGAGTCAAAGATAAAGGAAAATTAATTTTCTTGTTCCAACGAGTCTAAAATGAAGTTTTAGTGAGTTTTGGGGCTCAAACGAGTCAAAAACAAAGCTACAAGTGGTTTAAATGCTCAAACGAGTCAAAAATGAAGCAAGACTAACTTTCTTGTTCAAACGAGTCCAAAATGAAGTTTTAATGAGTTTTTTTTTTTTGTTAATTAAAATTTTATACCAAAGGAAACAACTAGTACAAATCTAGGGGCATACCCCGCGAAACAACATCCAAAATATTACAACCACAACATAGCATGATACAAAGAATAAGAAGGTAAACCCTACTCAACATCCCGGATGTACCTAACCTATTCTTTTACATGATAAGTAAGATGATGGTCGGGTCTTTCCAAACCCAAACCTTAAACAAGCTACATGAGAACAATTTCTCGCGCACCATACGCCTTATCTCACTACTAACCACTGAGGTTGGATTGCCAGGGCCAGGGTTGTGCATGCGGTAGTTACGTTCCTTCCATACATGGTAGATAGCTGTGCTAAAAAACAGTTGAGCAATTGTTTGCTCCTTTGCCCCCAGCTGCCTATTAACGCAATTGCCTAGCTGACAATTGGACCAATTCCGCGTGAAACGCATTGGCATAGACCTGCTAATAAGATCAAAGAATGGGCAAGCAGTGAAAATGTGGATAACCGTTTCATCATCCACCCCACATAGGACACATTTTGGGTCGACCTGCATTCCAAACATAAGCATTCTATCCTTCGTGAGAAGCCTGTTCTTTATGGCTAACCAAGTGATAAATGAGCATTTCGGGATATTGAATTTCCCCCATACCATGTCCAACCACTGGACAGGAGTTCCAGTTCCCCTAATGGAGGACCAAATGGTAGATAATTTGACATTCTTTGCTGTCATTCCATCCCACGTAATGGAATCAGATTTATGAATGTGGATTTGTTGCACCACCCGTCTAATTTCAATGACATCGTTATGGTTCGAAGATGGCAAGTCCCAAATCCCATTTCGGAGGTAGACATTGATACTGACTACACTCGTGGACTCAGCTGTAGAGATAATGGACGGAGAGATAGCCAGTAGAGGCTTCTTTTGAACCCAGGGATCATGCCAGAAGAGAAAATCAGAATTCTCTCCTATGTTATAGTGTAAATGCTGCAGAGCTCGCGGCCTAGCCTTGAATAATTTCCTTACAATCCAACATGAGCGATATGGCATTGAGGTAGTCCAGAATTCCTTCTTTGACAGCAGGGCTTTATGGAACCATGCTATCCAAAGAGAGCTAGAGGTGGGCTGTAAGATACGCCACAACTGGTAGAGAATGGCAGCTTCATTCCATTCAAAAAGGTTTCGTATGCCAAGACCGCCTTCCGCTTTCGGTTTACAGCACTCCTCCCATCCTACTTTATATTGACATTTCCCATCCGGCTTGTAGAATCCTCCCTAAAGAAACTTGAAGAATAGAGCATTAATCTTCTTAAGAATTCCTTTAGGAAGAAAAAGGAACATACTCCAATATCCCACAATACTGACCAGAATAGCTTTGATCAGTTGGAGGCGGCCTGCAAAATTAAGAAATCTAGTTGTCCACAGCTCCAATTTGCTACACAGTCTACTGATCAGAGTTTGGCAATCATTCTTGTTTAGCTTGCCCGTAATGAGAGGTAGCCCCAGGTAGGTGATAGGCATATGACCTCTTTGGAACCCTGAATGAACAAGAATATCATCAACAACTTCCTGTCGAACATTGGCAAAGAAGCAGGTAGTCTTGGAAATATTTGGCTTAAGGTTCGAACAACTTGAGAAGAGCTTGATCCCATCTAGCAGAGCTGAGACTGACCTAAGATCACCATGACTAAACAGGAACACATCATCAGCAAAAATAATGTGATTCAGGTTTACCTCCTTTGTTCTCCAATGGAATTTGAAATTAGGATCCCTGGTCATCTTTCCCAGACAGGCTGAGAGAGCCTCCATGGCAATCACGAACAGATAAGGGGATAAGGGATCCCCCTGCCTCATGTAAGAACCCTAATTTTTGGTAATATTTTATTTTATTTTATATCTTGTGGCAATGTCAATATGGAACCTTTCTGGTCATCCCTGTTGATTAATAGAATTGATTGTCTGAGAAACTGTGTTGTTGTATTCACTATGTAAGATAAAAAGGGAGATTGTGAAGGCAAGAGTCTTATTGTTAGTGAGATTTATAAAACTTGGGATTTGAGAATGATTAGAGTGTTAAAAGATTTATCAAGGATTATGACAAGGAATTATGGACATTAGAGGAATTTACACAATTAGTACTTAAGGAATTATAGGGGAAATCTCTACGCGACAAAATATTATTACGAGAGATTAATTAAGATACGATACGAATTAAGGATTAAATAATAAGCATTGGTGGAAGAATAATATTACAAGGAGTAGTATTGCATGCAAGCCCATGCAACCAAGTAGTTAGAAACCAAGCAAACTAGTTAGCCATTGGAAGATGAATAGTACCTAGTTACTTGCTTTTCAAAAAGGAGGAGACAACAAGTACTACTAGCCATACCTATGTTGTACCATGCTTATACACACAATAATACATATCACCCAATCAATTCACTTAATCACCCAACCACACAAACACAAAAAAATCAAACTCTCCCCCCCCCCTTGAACAAGGAGCTCTCGGCCAAGCACAAAAGTGGAGAAGAAAAATTCTTCTCCTCCCTCTTTCATCACTCATAAATCATAACATAATTCCTAGGTCATCTACATCATCTAGACAAGGTATGCTAGCAATTTCACTCCATTTCATCCATCCAATTTCAAGTTATAAATTGTTAAAGTTTGGATGAATAGTAACCAAGTTTGTTCTTCCTTTAGATCTTGCATTATAAGTGTTGTAGGAGACCATCTAAGGTGTTGTTGAGTTGTGAAAGGCTTACCCAAGGCCACTAGGAGCTCAAGAAGGTATAAAACCACAAACCCTCTTGGTTATGTAGTATTTATAATGATTGGTAGTAGATCCATGTATTTATGAGCTAATCTTGGTTATATATGCATTGGATAGCATGGATCTTGAATTTTGATGTTAAGATTATGACTTTTATGACTATGGATAGTATATATATCACCATGAGTGTTATGAACCATGATTTGAGTGTATTAAGTGTTGGTTGTATGGTGGAATTGTGAAAAATGATTGATCTAAGTGGTATGTTCATGCTGAGTTTTTCCAGGAGCAATGACCTGTATTGTGACACGGTTTTGAACCCCCAAATGTTGTCCCCTGATGTCCTACCTTATACTGTTGGAAAGATAATTGAATGTAGTTTCTGGAAATGTAAGGTTCATGGCTAGGTGATGTGTAGATTTTAAGTTATGGCCGGAGGAGTGAATTGTGTTTCTGGACTATGGACTGCACTAAGTGACCCCCTTGTGAGCCTTGTTTAAACCCCTAAAAATTTATGTGGGATCATGGAAAAATTAGAGAAGCTAGGAAATACAGTGGTGAAGGCTGCCCAAAAAGAATTGGATTAAAATACGAATTTTTGAATTTTATAAAAATGCTAGAGTAAATTTCGCGCAAGGGAAAAAGTCGTTAGTGGAGCATAATTCTAGGAGTAATGGTTATGGTTCGAACGTGGTAACTAAATTAAGTCGAATAATTGACGAGCGTAATCGAGTGATGACATGGACCTATAGAGGGGCTAGAGTGTCATAAGACGAAGTCATTAAGTTAATTTCGTACCCCCCTAAAACCCCGTAATTAAAGAGATATTGTTAAGATACTAACGAGCGGTTATTGCTTATGTATAGATCGTTCCACTCCGCACGCTCGACCACCCCAACCAAACCAAGGCAAGTTTACTTTTCAAAACTTATACATATACAAGGATTTTCACTGTTGTGTTTGTAGTTTTCAATTATATCAAATGCTATGTTTATCGAAGTATTGATGCAATTGAGATTGTATAAGTACATATATGCTTGTACCCCTTGAACTTAGATTAAAATGTTTTCTTCGGACAACGACTCTAGCAATAGAGGTCGTAGCGGTCCGTGTATATCTATTGACCGGGGAGCGGTATATTATTATATCGTATCTAGATTGCGAAAACCCGAAGGGTCATTCGGGAAGTATCGTATACTCAAATAATTACTTTATATCTTCGTAAATACTCAAATTACCTATCTTGGATTAAAAATTTATTTAATTAAATAATTATTTTATTAATTATTAATATTAAATCTTAAAATATCATTTATTAATTATTGTTCATTATTTTAAAGACAAAGCTAATCCAAGATACCTTTAGTACCTTCAAACTCGAACTTTTTCGAACTCAAAACATTTTTGAAAACCCCCGGTCAGGTTCTGCTTCTTGTATGATTTCAAGAATTATCGGTCGACTGATGTCGAACCACAACTACTCTGTTTTCAATCAAAATCAAGTTTTTAAAAGAAAAAGAAAAAGGGACTCTGGCAGGTGTGGGAACCGTTGACGAACGATTCCCGGGATGTGTAAGCGGCCGTGAGCCAGGCGGTCCATCACTTATTATTCCGGCCCAGGTGTTGCCGAAGGATGATTACGGATGTAGTTTTCATCGAGGGTGATTACGAATGTAGTTTTCACTCGGGGATAGTTACGGATGTAGTTTCTATCCTTCTACCGGTAGAGAAGACCCGCGGATTATTGGACTCGGATGTGGCGACTGATCATCGTCAATCCCTGTCAGGTTTTATGTTTTCTTTAAGTCCCATTCCTCCACTTTGGAAAAATGCTTTGACACTGCATCTTAGGCCTATGTGCTAGTTGCCGATAGTGTCCTATTTTGATGAGAAAGATGTTGACTTTAAGCAGTATCTAGAACTGCAAGGTTGTTTTGAAAACAAGGGCACGTACAGGTGCACCTTTGAAATTACCAATAATGACAAGTGATTTTATAACCGATTGATACAAACGAGTTTAATGACTGTTATACATACGAAATGTTATATTGCTTACCTTATACATATATCCTTGCTGAGCTATAGTTTCTCACTCTTGCTTGTTTTCAAATTTTACAAACACAACAGCTAAGAGAAATGGCAAGAACCTGTCAGACTGTTCGAAAGCAGGTGACTAGACCCCAGGCTGCAGTTGAGATTCCACCGGTAGGCCCCATTAGCCGGATTGGTTGGCAACTTTTGTTAGTACGTTTTATTTATAAGTATGACCTGTGCAAGGCAGTGTACCGTAACAAACTTTCAAGCCGCCAACTTCGCTTCATATCGAAGTGTTGCTGGTAGCATAAATGCTATTTAATTCGGTCTGTAATAACTCTAAAACTATTACTTTTGCTTATTCAAATGTATGACGTTTCTGAGACTCTAACTTGTGTGTGTGTGTGTGTGTGCGGTGTGAGTTTATTGTGGGGTCGATGGCTGTTTATTTATTTTATGTGCAAGAACAAGTACGTTATTAATGGAAAATGGACCGTGAGCGCCTAGATCTCCGACCCCGGATCTGGGGGCGTCACAGAAATGGTATCAGAGAGAAGGTTACAGTTCTCAGAAACGATAGTAACTTAGGGAAGCAACCATAATGATACGAATAATAATAACAATAATAATAATCCCATTAATACCTAGAGCTCTCATCGAGTTCACAGTCGGGTTGTCGGATATAGCCCTGACTTCTAAGGCCCGTGAGGGAACTACTCCTTAAACCCTTCTTTTTGGTTAGTAACCTAGCTTATTTCCCTTGTGTAGATGGAGGAGATACCAGACCCTGAGGCCTATGAGAGGGAGCATGATGAGGCACTACTGAGAGAGACTGAGGACCCTGTTGAGGATACTGATGCTGACTCTGAGACCGACCCTGTGATTGAGCTGATAGAGGACACTGAGGAGGAGGATCCCGATGAGGAGCCCTTTGTTGAGCCTTAGCCTGTTACCCCCTCCCCTGTGGCCAATGATGAGGAGAGTGTGCGATCCGGTGAGGACCGTGTTGTGTCACCCCCACCCTCTCCACAGTCATTGAGCCCCACTTCTTCAGATGATGACTCCGAGGAGGATACTTCTAGCGAGGAGGAGCGTGACCCTACCCCTGCTCCTGCTCCTGCCCCTGTTATGCCACCCCCACCACTGGACCTACCCCCAGTATCGGGTGCCGAGCACGCCTATGTGGTGCAGTTCCTGACCCGAGACTTACTTTCTGCGGAGGCCCGACTTAACGAGGCGAGGAGGGTGATAGTGGAGGAGCGCGAGGCGCGCTTGAGGATCCAGGCTGAGATGAGGACTACTGTTGCTAGGAGGACTAGAGCTCGACTCCACAGGATTGAGAGGAGGAGTCGCGAGAGGGTTCTCGGATTAGGGATCCGCGGGGGCGGAGTGATCCAGGCTAGGGATGTTAGACGTGTTGTGCGTCGTGCATTTGCCCGAGTGAGGACCTTGCTTCGTCGCGGTGCGGCCCCGTGATGTGTTACTGATATCTCAGTCCCCTAGGTTCAGATGACATTAGTATGTCGATTTTGCGGGATAGTTGACTTGTGCAGTGGCGTCCTTTCTGACCAGTGGATGAGTAGACTGACCTACATATATGTAGATGTGACTTCGGATAGTATGTACGGATGTAGCCCTACTTTTGTGTAGCCCTGACTATTCGGATTATGTACTTGTATTTGTTCCACTTTTGCTAGACTTTGACATCGAAACTATGTATTTGGCTCTAACATCCAAACTTTGTGACAACCCTTGTACCGTACTTATTTAGTTTCAGTTTCCTTGATATTGTCTCAACTGCTTTACTTTCCGATGCCATGCTCTACCGTTTTGATATACAACTGTGATTATACAACTGTTACAAGCCACAAATACAACCATGCTGTTTCAAATTTACGATATGCGATTTCAAATTGTTCTCTACATTTTCCAAAATGTTCCTACAATTTTTCTAAAATAAATCTTTCAAAAAAAAAAAAAATGGTTTTAGTTTATTTAAAACTCTAAAAATATTTCTACAGATTACGAAGTTTTGAAATTTTGGAAATTCCTACAAATGTTTTCGAACCACGTAACGACTTTCCCTAAAAAGGTTTTACAGTTTATCGCCATCATAAGGGCACTGCGAGTTTAGAAATTTTAACCCTGTATAATGAGGAACAATACGTTCCTGACTTCTCTAAATACGGTCAAATAAATTGAAAACCCTAACCCATTTTTGTCTTATTATCAGAATCATGCCACCCAGAAGAATGAACACTCGAGCTCACCCGACCAACTCTGAAGGCCAGGGTAGCCACCATGGGCCGGAAGGCCACCAAAACCGAGAGAGAGAGGATCAGAACCTGAGCGAGGATGAAGGTAGTGACTATAACTTGTTTGATAACTCTGAGTATGATGAAGAGGAAGCTGAAGATGATACCCTAGAGGTGGAAAACCCAAGGAGAGACCCTATGGAGCGATTCATGGACCTACTCAGGCAGAACTTGGACCGTCCCCCGGTTCAGCCACCACCCAACAATGCGAATGCCAATGCCTTTCGGAATTTCAAATCCCTGAAACCCCCGGAGTTTAAGGGAACTGCGGACCCAGTCGAGGCAAGAGCCTGGCTGAAAGAAATGGAAAAATCTTTTGAGATACTAGGAGTCGCTGAAGAGCAGAAAACTGTTTTCGCCACCTATCTGCTGAAGGGTGAGGCAAACTACTGGTGGGAAGCTAAAAAGAATTTGGAGGGAAGAGGTGTGGTGACCTGGGAGAGGTTTAGCGAGTTGTTCTTGGAAAAGTATTTCCCTAGGTTCATGGAAACACAAATGGAGCTGAAATTTTTGGAACTAAAGCAGGGCAACATGACGGTGGCCGAGTATGAGGCAAGATTTACTGAGCTGTCAAGGTTTGTGCCGGAATATGTGAACTCTGAGGTGAAGAGGGCCCGAAGGTTTCAATTGGGGCTAAAGCAATGGATTCAGAATCGTGTGGCGGTTCTTGAGCTGACAGACTATGCCACCCTGGTACAGAAAGCATCGATTGTTGAGGCTGGAGGTGAACAGATGCAGAAGGAGAGGGAAGGAAAGAAGAGGAAGTTTGACAGTCGAAAGGGGAACTCTGCGGGAGGGAGCTTTCGGAGCAAATTTAAGCGAGGAACAATGTCCCAACCCAGCGGAAACTTTGGAACCAAGAGAGCCGAAAGTTGGAGTGTGGGCCAGGGCGGCCGACCTCAGGGATCATCGTACTCTACCCCACCCCGAGCCCCACTCCCGGAATGCAATAAATGTGGAAGGAAACATGCGGGCGTGTGTAACCTGCAAGATGTGAAGTGCTTCAAGTGTGGGCTGACGGGACATTATGCTAACACCTGTCGAGGGACTAGTAACAACACCAGTGCCGGAGGTAATTGCTTCAAGTGTGGGAAACCAGGGCACCGAATGAGGGAATGTATGTCCTCTGGGCCAGCTGCATCAAGAGTGAGTGGAACTGCTTCTAACAGGGCCCCGACTGCAAGAACTTTTAACATGACTGTGCAAGATGCCGTGAGGAACACGGATGTGATCGCAGGTAC
Organism: Kitagawia praeruptora; assembly: GCA_037693485.1. Lineage (NCBI taxonomy): Eukaryota > Viridiplantae > Streptophyta > Magnoliopsida > Apiales > Apiaceae > Kitagawia > Kitagawia praeruptora. Next base: position 80,820,090 of record CM075354.1, read on the forward strand.
CCTACTACTCAACTCAGTTAATGCGAATGTTTTATTTGATTCGGGAGCTACCAAGTCTTTCATACCTCTAGATTTTGTAAGTCAATTAGGCCTTAAGACTGAACCACTGAGAGACAGACTGCAAGTAGAGATAGCAAACCATGAAATTATTCCTGTTAACCAAGTATGCCCAGGTTGTGACCTAGAAATAGAAGGGCGACACTTTCGGGTAGATTTAATACCTTTTAAATTAGGAGAGTTTGACGTAATAATAGGTATGGATTGGTTGACAACCCATGGAGCTCAGATTGATTGTGTGAAGAAGAAAGTGAGTTTAAGACTGCCAGGGGATGAGGAAGTAGTGTTTAGTGGAAAACGACAAACCCAAAAGTTTCTGACTATGATTCAAGCTAAAAGGCTGTTACGTAAAGGATGCGAAGCCTATTTAGCCTATGTAAAGGATACCAAGAAGGAGGCGCCAAACCTACAGGAAATCCCAGTCGTTAATGAGTTCGCGGACGTATTTCCGGATGATCTTCCAGGACTACCACCTGATAGAGACATCGAGTTCGCTATAGATTTAGTTCCGGGCATAGCCCCAATTTCAAAGGCCCCGTATAGGCTAGCCCCAGTGGAGATGAAAGAGTTGGCCACCCAATTGCAAGAGCTGTTGGATAAAGGAATGATAAGACCTAGTGTGTCACCGTGGGGAGCCCCGGTGCTATTCGTGAAAAAGAAGGATGGCAGTATGAGATTATGCATAGACTACAGGGAGTTGAATAAGGTGACCATAAAGAATAAGTATCCTTTGCCCAGAATAGATGACCTGTTTGACCAACTAAAGGACGCGGTTTATTTTTCCAAGATCGATTTGAGAACCGGGTACCACCAGTTAAGGATTAAGCCAGAAGATATACCAAAGACGGCCTTTCGCACCCGGTACGGACACTATGAGTTTTTAGTAATGTCGTTTGGGTTAACGAATGCACCCGCAGCTTTCATGGACTTAATGAATCGAGTCTTCAAGAAGTACCTGGACAAGTGTGTTATAGTCTTCATCGATGACATCTTAATTTATTCCAAGACGAAAGAGGAACATGCAGAGCACTTGAGGATTGTATTGGGAGCATTAAGAGAAGAAAAGTTGTACGCTAAGTTCTCGAAGTGTGAATTTTGGTTGAAGGAAGTTCAGTTTTTGGGGCATGTGATTAGCGAACAAGGCATCCTAGTGGACCCAGCCAAAATAGAGGCTATATCAAATTGGGAGAGACCAACCACTCCGACAGAGGTGAGAAGTTTCATAGGATTGGCCGGCTACTATAGGAGATTTGTCCAAGACTTTGCCAAGATAGCAGCCCCTTCGACCCGGCTAACTCGCAAGACCGAGAAGTTTGTGTGGACAGAGAAATACGAAGAGAGCTTTCAAGAGTTGAAAAAGAGGTTGGTGACAGCACCAGTACTAGCCCTACCCGATGATAAGGGAGATTTTGTGATTTATAGCGACGCATCCCATAAAGGTTTAGGGTGCGTGCTTATGCAGCACGGTAAGGTGATTGCGTATGCGTCCAGACAACTTAAGGAATATGAGATAAGATACCCCACCCATGATTTGGAGTTAGCAGCGATAGTTTTCGCCCTGAAGATCTGGAGACATTACCTTTACGGAGAAAGGTGTGAAATCTACACGGATCACAAGAGCTTAAAGTACATATTCACTCAGAAAGAGTTAAACATGAGGCAGAGGAGATGGTTAGAGCTAATCAAGGATTATGATTGTGAGATTCATTATCACCCAGGGAAGGCCAACGTGGTGGCCGATGCACTTAGCCGAAAGGAGAAGCTTAAGATGATAACGTCAGTGGACGAATTGATCAAGGACCTCGAGAGGCTGGAGATTGAGGTGAGGTTACCAGGAATTGGCCAAGAGAGTCTAATGGAAATAAAGGTCCAACCACCGCTATTGGAAAAGATTAAGTTATGCCAGGAAAAGAAGATAGAAGAAGAGAAGAATTCGATGGAGAAAATTTTGACTGGCGAAGAAATTAGGTGTGAGAAGGACGGGAATGGAATTATGAGGTACGCATCTAGGATATGGATCCCGAACGTTCAAGAATTAAAAGACGAGATTTTGCAAGAGGCTCATAGTTCAAGGTATTCGATTCACCCTGGAGGCACCAAGATGTATAGGGATTTGAAAGAGTATTATTGGTGGCAAAATATGAAGAAGGACGTAGCAGAGTGGGTAAGTAAATGCTTGACATGTCAGAGAGTGAAGGCCGAACACCAGAGGCCCAGTGGATTGTTGCAACTCTTAGAAATACCCGAGTGGAAGTGGGAACAGATTGCGATGGACTTTGTGGTCGGATTACCAAGGACCAAGACTAATCATGACGCCATTTGGGTAATTATTGATAGATTGACCAAGTCAGCACATTTTCTTCCAATCAACGAGAGATACACCGTCGACAAGCTGGTGGATATCTACTTAAAGGAGATTGTGGTTAGGCATGGGGTTCCTGTGAGCATTGTATCAGATAGAGACCCAAGATTCAACTCCAGGTTCTGGAGGAGTTTTCAGGATTGTGTGGGGACCAAGTTAAACATGAGTACTGCATACCATCCCCAAACAGACGGACAGAGTGAGAGAACCATCCAGACCATCGAGGACATGTTGAGAGTGTGTGCCATAGATTTCAAGGGAAGTTGGGACGACCACTTGCCGTTGATCGAATTTTCCTACAACAACAGTTACCATGCGAGTATAGGCATGCCCCCATATGAAGCTTTGTACGGACGAAGATGTCGGTCTCCTTTGTGTTGGGAAGAGGTAGGAGAACGGAAGATTTTAGGGCCTGAGCTGGTCCAACAGACAAGAGAAACCATCGAACTCATAAGAGGACGGCTGGTAGCGGCCCAAGATAGACAGAAGAAGTATGCGGACCAGTCCCGCAAGGATAAAGAATATGAGGTAGGAGAGTTTGTGATGTTAAAAGTATCACCGTGGAAGGGTATGATGAGATTTGGTAAGAAAGGGAAACTAAGCCCGAGATTTATTGGACCTTTTGAGATCTTGAAACGAGTTGGAAAGTTAGCCTATGAATTGGCTTTACCTCCGAGTACAGCAAGTACATAATGTGTTCCATGTGTCCATGCTACGACCCTATCATACCGACTTCCGACATGTGATAGAACATGATCAAGTGGATCTGCAACCCGACTTAACATATGTGGAACAACCCGTAGAAATTATGGATAGAAAAGAACAGGTGCTGAGGAACAAGGTTGTCAAACTAGTGAGAGTCTTGTGGAGGAACCAGAATGTCGAAGAATCAACATGGGAACTAGAAAGCGCAATGCGTGAAGAGCACCCCCAACTGTTTTCAACCTGATTCCGGGACGGAATCCTTTTAAGGAGGGGAGGCTGTAAGAACCCTAATTTTTGGTAATATTTTATTTTATTTTATATCTTGTGGCAATGTCAATATGGAACCTTTCTGGTCATCCCTGTTGATTAATAGAATTGATTGTCTGAGAAACTGTGTTGTTGTATTCACTATGTAAGATAAAAAGGGAGATTGTGAAGGCAAGAGTCTTATTGTTAGTGAGATTTATAAAACTTGGGATTTGAGAATGATTAGAGTGTTAAAAGATTTATCAAGGATTATGAGAAGGAATTATGGACATTAGAGGAATTTACACAATTAGTACTTAAGGAATTATAGGGGAAATCTCTACGCGACAAAATATTATTACGAGAGATTAATTAAGATACGATACGAATTAAGGATTAAATAATAAGCATTGGTGGAAGAATAATATTACAAGGATTAGTATTGCATGCAAGCCCATGCAACCAAGTAGTTAGAAACCAAGCAAACTAGTTAGCCATTGGAAGATGAATAGTACCTAGTTACTTGCTTTTCAAAAAGGAGGAGACAACAAGTACTACTAGCCATACCTATGTTGTACCATGCTTATACACACAATAATACATATCACCCAATCAATTCACTTAATCACCCAACCACACAAACACAAAAAAATCAAACTCTCCCCCCCCCCTGAACAAGGAGCTCTCGGCCAAGCACAAAAGTGGAGAAGAAAAATTCTTCTCCTCCCTCTTTCATCACTCATAAATCATAACATAATTCCTAGGTCATCTACATCATCTATACAAGGTATGATAGCAATTTCACTCCATTTCATCCATCCAATTTCAAGTTATAAATTGTTAAAGTTTGGATGAATAGTAACCAAGTTTGTTCTTCCTTTAGATCTTGCATTATAAGTGTTGTAGGAGACCATCTAAGGTGTTGTTGAGTTGTGAAAGGCTTACCCAAGGCCACTAGGAACTCAAGAAGGTATAAAACCACAAACCCTCTTGGTTATGTAGTATTTATAATGATTGGTAGTAGATCCATGTATTTATGAGCTAATCTTGGTTATATATGCATTGGATAGCATGGATCTTGAATTTTGATGTTAAGATTATGACTTTTATGACTATGGATAGTATATATATATCACCATGAGTGTTATGAACCATGATTTGAGTGTATTAAGTGTTGGTTGTATGGTGGAATTGTGAAAAATGATTGATCTAAGTGGTATGTTCATGCTGAGTTTTTCCAGGAGGAATGACCTGTATTGTGACACGGTTTTGAACCCCCAAATGTTGTCCCCTGATGTCCTACCTTATATTGTTGGAAAGATAATTGAATGTAGTTTCTGGAAATGTAAGGTTCATGGCTAGGTGATGTGTAGATTTTAAGGTATGGCCGGAGGAGTGAATTGTGTTTCTGGACTATGGACTGCACTAAGTGACCCCCTTGTGAGCCTTGTTTAAACCCCTAAAAATTTATGTGGGATCATGGAAAAATTAGAGAAGCTAGTAAATACAGTGGTGAAGGCTGCCCAAAAAGAATTGGATTAAAATACGAATTTTTGAATTTTATAAAAATGCTAGAGTAAATTTCGCGCAAGGGAAAAAGTCGTTAGTGGAGCATAATTCTAGGAGTAATGGTTATGGTTCGAACGTGGTAACTAAATTAAGTCGAATAATTGACGAGCGTAATCGAGTGATGACATGGACCTATAGAGGGGCTAGAGTGTCATAAGACGAAGTCATTAAGTTAATTTCGTACCCCCCTAAAACCCCGTAATTAAAGAGATATTGTTAAGATACTAACGAGCGGTTATTGCTTATGTATAGATCGTTCCACTCCGCAGCTCGACCACCCCAACCAAACCAAGGCAAGTTTACTTTTCAAAACTTATACATATACAAGGATTTTCACTGTTGTGTTTGTAGTTTTCAATTATATCAAATGCTATGTTTATCGAAGTATTGATGCAATTGAGATTGTATAAGTACATATATGCTTGTACCCCTTGAACTTAGATTAAAATGTTTTCTTCGGACAACGACTCTAGCAATAGAGGTCGTAGCGGTCCGTGTATATCTATTGACCGGGGAGCGGTATATTATTATATCGTATCTAGATTGCGAAAACCCGAAGGGTCATTCGGGAAGTATCGTATACTCAAATAATTACTTTATATCTTCGTAAATACTCAAATTACCTATCTTGGATTAAAAATTTATTTAATTAAATAATTATTTTATTAATTATTAATATTAAATCTTAAAATATCATTTATTAATTATTGTTCATTATTTTAAAGACAAAGCTAATCCAAGATACCTTTAGTACCTTCAAACTCGAACTTTTTCGAACTCAAAACATTTTTGAAAACCCCCGGTCAGGTTCTGCTTCTTGTATGATTTCAAGAATTATCGGTCGACTGATGTCGAACCACAACTACTCTGTTTTCAATCAAAATCAAGTTTTTAAAAGAAAAAGAAAAAGGGACTCTGGCAGGTGTGGGAACCGTTGACGAACGATTCCCGGGATGTGTAAGCGGCCGTGAGCCAGGCGGTCCATCACTTATTATTCCGGCCCAGGTGTTGCCGAAGGATGATTACGGATGTAGTTTTCATCGAGGGTGATTACGGATGTAGTTTTCACTCGGGGATAGTTACGGATGTAGTTTCTATCCTTCTACCGGTAGAGAAGACCCGCGGATTATTGGACTCGGATGTGGCGACTGATCATCGTCAATCCCTGTCAGGTTTTATGTTTTCTTTAAGTCCCATTCCTCCACTTTGGAAAAATGCTTTGACACTGCATCTTAGGCCTATGTGCCAGTTGCCGATAGTGTCCTATTTTGATGAGAAAGATGTTGACTTTAAGCAGTATCTAGAACTGCAAGGTTGTTTTGAAAACAAGGGCACGTACAGGTGCACCTTTGAAATTACCAATAATGACAAGTGATTTTATAACCGATTGATACAAACGAGTTTAATGACTGTTATACATACGAAATGTTATATTGCTTACCTTATACATATATCCTTGCTGAGCTATAGTTGCTCACTCTTGCTTGTTTTCAAATTTTACAAACACAACAGCTAAGAGAAATGGCAAGAACCTGTCAGACTGTTCGAAAGCAGGTGACTAGACCCCAGGCTGCAGTTGAGATTCCACCGGTAGGCCCCATTAGCCGGATTGGTTGGCAACTTTTGTTAGTACGTTTTATTTATAAGTATGACCTGTGCAAGGCAGTGTACCGTAACAAACTTTCAAGCCGCCAACTTCGCTTCATATCGAAGTGTTGCTGGTAGCATAAATGCTATTTAATTCGGTCTGTAATAACTCTAAAACTATTACTTTTGCTTATTCAAATGTATGACGTTTCTGAGACTCTAACTTTTTTTTTTTTTTTGCTAATTAATATTTTATACCAAGAAGGAACAACTTACACAAATCTGGGGGCATACCCCGCGAAATCAACATTCAGACAACAAAGCCAAACAACATTAAGTCAATTCACAATCAACAAACAAAGAACTAAGCTTATTACAAACTTAATCTGGTGCCTCCAGCAATCCTAAAAATTGGCCACCCAATTCCATGGATGGCTCAGCATTTTCCTTCGAAATTACCATCTTAGCCGCAAGCAGGCTGTTCCAACTACACACAGTCCCAATGAAACCCTTCGCTGGGATGGCCTCCATGCTAGTAACCATTACATTTCCTACCTTTTTGACATCCTTATAGTCCGCCACATCAGCCAATTTCCCCCCTCCCCGTTTCTGCAAACTCAGGTCAGAGAGAGCTCCAGTGGTTGGGTCCTCATGAAAGGGCTCCAACCCATTCCTTCTAATAAAAGCCTGTAGTAGAAGATCACAACAAACCAGGCTCACCAGCTCCGGGGGCCTCCTACCATGAAACCATCCCAACTCATCCTTGAAAGGGTCATGACCACTGACCATAGTAAATTCCTTAACAGCAGGAATTTTTAATCCCCTTCTGTCAATGTCATTCATCAGCTTATCAGTATGAACCAAGGTCTCGATCAAAGGATCTCG